>OY728135.1:1171921002-1173286419 GCA_963277665.1 Viscum album
GCTAGGTTCCCTTTCTCACTACATATAATGAATTTACTTTTCCCCTTAATTGAATTTATGGGATTCTTCTAATAGAACATTTGATAAGTGGGATATTGTAGTTTATAACCTCCATGACCTTTCTACTTCACTCATCCATAGTTAAAATTCATTCCCCAATTTTTATATCAAGATTCATGAGACTATTAACATTAACCAAAAACCATTTCAACTTTGAAGGAATATTGACCAATTTCTCATAACTTTAAATGATTCGAATCTCAATTTTTTTATATTTGGATTTATTCCACTGGAGAAGTAATCATATGTAATTTTAAAGTAAAATAAAAAGTCAGAGGTGTATCCCCTAAGTCTTGAGAACTTTTTCTCATACACCATGATGGATTCATCATATTGTTTTTAATTCCAAGGAACTCTATTCCTATTTTAAGTCAAAGAGTAAGTAGAAAATATTTACAAAAAACATTTTCCTAAATTCATTTTCACTCCATAAATTTAATGTCTACTTCAATATTGTTATTCTTGATCAATGTCCATCTTTGACCAATATCTACCTCCATGTGATAAACAACCAACATGACCATCTCTTAATTTGAGAATTAAAGGTTGTGGAAGATATTTTTGAAATATTTGACCAATTTTTTTATGATTAAAAGATCATAATATCACATAAAACTCAGAAGACTTCATCAAATTTTGTTCTAAATTGTAACTTCTTCTTTATGTTGGGTATATGGGTTTACCCCTGATTCAAATTTTTTTCTCCAAAATTTTTGTTACATTAGTATATATTTCTATGAACATATCAACTTCTATAGTCATTTGATATGGTATCTCGTTTTGGAAGTAATAACATTTCCCATCACTTTGGTTTTTGGCTTCCTTCCTTCTATTTCTAGCCATTGAATAAAATAAAGGGAAATTATGAATGGTAATTTTAAGAACATTAAACACATAAAAATGAAATTGAAAAAATTGAAGGGATAACTCATAAATAAAATATATTACTTAACCTATAAATTTATATGTTTCAATTTATGTTATCCATGGTATATTTTCCAACATTAAATTTCATAATAATTTTTATTCCCTTTATAATGGTTCATAAAAATATTTTTCATTTACTAAATAATATCCCCCAAGAGTGTCAAACGAGGTTTGAATCATGGTCTTTGTTTCATTCACTATATGATGAATGAGTTAATACCCAATGCAATATTTTTAGGGTGATTACCCCTATGTACAACTGTGCAAGATCCACAACCACTTATAATATCCATACAAGGATTTTGCATCTTGTAAACCAACCTCTCCCAAAAATTAGGGATATTTTCAAATGTTTATTCTTATCACAAAGTATTTAACTAATGATTTATAATCCTAATCCCACAAAAACAAACAGACCTTTCTCAGATACCAACTATGACAACTGATATATTCTAAAAAAATATTTCATGAACTATTACATTAAGGTACACATAACGTAATCTCAAAAGTTGGAGAGGCCTATTGTCTCTAATTGATAAGATACATAACAGACTATCATGAAACTGGTTTGTAACGACATTATACAAATAATCCATAAAATTAATTTAAATTCCATTTACCTATGGATGTACATAATAAATGTACGATCTATTAATACTAGTAATGTAATAATCAAAATATAGCATAAGGTAAATAAATAAATGTGATTGAAGAGGTATAACATAGTAACATATAAGGGTGATAATCATGCTCATGGAGTTTGAATAATTGAATAATATTATAACACCATGACATCATAAGAATGTAGTAATAACATGAAACATGAAATCATAAGAACAAGTCAAGGATAACCACTGATAGATCATAATGTAGTAAACTTGGATAAGATCCTAGCAACCATACACAGTTTCATATGATATAAAATCATTTCCTAATAAATATGAGGGCTTTATAATTCCAATCACACCCATCCCATTCATATTATTTACATGCATTTGTGTTCCATAATGATCATAAAACATAAGAATGTATTTTTAAAATTTTAATACCATTATTAAAGAGTGTGGGTTACATACATTGAAGTACCCAATAATTGAAGTATAAGTAAATTTAGGTGAATACCCTTTAGTGGAAATGACTATGGGTATTCACAATACATAATTTGGGAATGGAAAATAATGGGATAATTTTAGAATCATAATAGGTATACATAAAGGTCCATTGAAGGTTTTAATGATAATGAAATGTGGTGTATCATTACATGGTAATTATAATTATGGTAATGGTATGTGTAAAAACACTTTACAATATGAAACATTTTAAATCAAAAGTATTAGTGAATATAATGTTATTTAATAAAACGGAAGTGAATAAAATCCCTTATCATGAGATTGTGCTTCAAAAAGCATGGGTGGAGCTTCTAAAAGAGATTGGGAACACTATGAGAGGGAATTAGAGAGGGAGATAGATAGTGAGAGTATATTCATGCTCAAAAAGATTTTGAGTGAAGTGAATGAGAGGTTGGGTGGGTATTTATAGAAAAATATAGGGTAATTATTTATTAAATTCTAAACATAGGGTTTAGTGACTATGTGATAAAATAATCAAAACCATAAACCTTCCCATGATTCATTTCCATGGTTTCATCTATAGAGGATTGGTTTTCAATATTTTATTATTCTATGAACTCAAATCAGTAAAATAATACCAATCTTGAAATGTAAGTGAGTCATGTTCATAAATAATAATTTTTAAAACCATAAAATATAATTTAGGTCTTGGAAGATACACTTTAGACTTTTAAAATTAATTAAATTAATTTTTGGTTGTTTATTATATTTATAGTATTTATTAAAACACTTTTGGGATATTATTATGTCATAATAAATACCATATATTTTTACCGTATTTTATTTTAACCCAAAAAATTCATCTGTCTCAAAAAAATATGAAAAATTAACCATTGGTTAATTTCAACATGAGAATTTTTAAAAAATATTTATTTTTAAAAAAATTTCTAAATATGAGAATTATTAATTTTACATAAAAATATGTATATACTATAAATTACTATTTTACGTTAGGAACAAATTTTATACCCTTAAAAAAATTACATTGTAATTCATTAAAATATATTACCTTTTATAATTAAATAAATATTATGTAATATGAATATTTCAATAAAATAAAATTTATTTCAAACACTGTTTAATTTATCAATACGACATTATTATTTAAAATGATATATTTTCCAAAAATACTAATTTTGATTTCTTGATATCAAAATTTAATTTGTATCAAGCTATTTATATAATCATGTTTATATATAAATTAATAATTAAAAGGGATAAATATAATCATTATTTTATTAAAAATAAAATAATAAAGTTCAAACTACTATGCTCAAGATACATATCATCTTATTACACTGGTATATTACCTAAGGGTAAGGTGTGCGATGGTGGTACTTTCATAGGGTGGTTCAGAAAACATGGTTTTGTATGTGATCTCGATATGCTTTAAATTCTACTATAAATGATTTTTATGTAGTTTCAGTTGTTGAAACTCATCTCGGTCTTGTTCAATAAAAAATATTTGTGGTGTTATCTCCCTAAGAAGATCAGATAAATTGGATTTATATGGTATGATCCTACTGGTCAAGGTCATTTCTTCTTTTGTTTGTATCGATTAGTATTTATCATAAACCATAATATATACTAATCTTAGTGATAATTGTAGAATAGGTATATTTTAAATATTTTTATGTTTAATGGTCTTTTAACCCAAGTAGAAAAATTATGAACATATATTATAATGGTTCAAAATAATAAAATGAATTGTAGTGCATGTTTTTTTATAGATATATTGATTAATAAGGCATTTATTTATTCAAAAGAGGATTTAATTTTAAAAAAATTGGGTTGTTATAACTATTAAGTATATAGTGTAATACTTCCTTATGTGGTATCAATAATCTTAATGAATCTCCTAACACTTGATAATGATCGTCGCTTCTACAGGATTAGTAAGAACCATGTTTAGAGAGTGTGAGAGAGACTAAGAAAGCTATAACTATGAGTAGTTTCTCAATACTACCATATATTATTCTGAAAAAAATCATCACAATCCATGCTCCTATTTAAATTTCAAACCAATTAAATTCCTTATAGTGTAAGCATTTTTCAAATGTTTTCTATTAAATGGAGCACTTCAAAAAAATTTCATAAGTTACAACCCCTTGTAACCTTCAAATAAAAAATGTTTAACATTAAAAATCTTGTTTTAGATATTAAAACTCTAAAAATCATCATGAAATTATTATTAAACTAAATATGATATATTATAGAAGGATAAATACATGTTATTACATAAATTATGGTGTATCATCTACTAAACCTTGATATTGTGACATTCACAATGACATGTTTTATCCTACAATAAACTAAAAATGATTAATACCACCAAGTAATTAATTAACATTTAGTTTAAATTTTTAACAATATTCTGCTATCACTAATTCCTCATGCACTTAGTGAAATTCACATTATATCAAATAATATATAAAAACGTATGAATCTATATCTGAAACTCTTTTTGGAAATGTTTTAATACTATTTTGGAAAATATATAATCCATTTTTATGATATGTTACATCATATGACGGAACTTATGGTAATCCCACAAAAACTACTTTTTCATAACATCTAAAACAAATTTAGAGTATCTTTGAAACTTTAATACAAATAATATGTAAAAAATATAATACTTATTCACTATAACACAAAGTAAAACCCCACGAGCCTTTGTAGTATTATTTAAAATCATGAATTCTATAATAAAAAATAGAAAGAAATACAATCCACTAGAAAAGTGTCAATTATACGCAATCTACTAATGGAGTTAAAACGGTATCTATTAAACACATGTATCTCTATACATATTCCCCCAATTATATCATATAAACATTTTATAATCATATAATCTATTTATCCAATATATGTAGTGTCCTAGATATATGAAGTATGTCAATATTTTCTAGATTATTCAAAAAATTTATTTTCTCTATGTATAAAGAGTCTATATGAATGGACATATCATATTTCCTTCACAAAAATAGAGGATAATATCACTTTACCCTCATCCAAACTGGTAAAAACATTACATTTCACTTATCTAGGAATGGACATACACATTCTCAGTCTTTCTTAATCAATGTCCAAGATTCCATACTCATCATATGAGAGGAAAAATATCATATTAGTTAAACCTAAATTGATGAAATGATCAGTAAATTTCCCAATAACCCCTAATTAGATAAACATTAGGGATATAATAATGAATGTTTCAAAGTATAAAAGTTCTCATGTTTGGTATTTTATAACCTCCAGATTGAAGATTCAAAATGAGACATGCATACATGGTATTCAAAAAATATAGTGTATGAAACACCATGTGGTATATATAGTTAGTAATCAAACAAACAAAACATGTTGTGCGACTCTTGAGTGAATCTAATTTCCCTATAAAGAAGATACACTCTCTTAATCGAACACATGTATATCCATACATGTGTTATAAAATAAGACATATTTCATTTAGTAATAATATTTTACCAATAAAAAATTACACTTACATCTTATATGGAATTCTATGTGTTTATAAAATATTTTAAAAACAATATATTATTTAAAATATTCCATTGAAGGGTGGTGGGAACTCTTTTTCTCATATTTTAACAAATAACATTGATAATATATTTTATCAGGGATAATATATTTTTTCATTATCATCTTTGGAATACATGTTATAAAATTGGATCAATAATAATCAGGTTTATCAAAACTATCATCTCATTTCATTAATATTTTTTGTTTACAATAAATCCACTTATCACATAAGAGGAAATTAATATGAAAATTACATATTCATTATTCCAATTATATAATGATTCGAAATAGACCAATGCATTCACCTCCCCTATCTATTAGACTTTTACATTATCATATGAATACATAATTCAAGATCTAATCATCGAATCTTCATTATCATGAAAATACTATATATATATATATATATTCATAGTAACTATTTAATTTATAATTAGTACCATATAACCTAAAAAATAAAATAATTGGATTCTATAACATTAACAACTAACATATAATCTATATAGAGTTTCTTACACCCCTTCAAGTATTCTAGAAAATTACACCTCTAATGGATTAAATTCCCCTCCTTCTAAATATGGATATTAGGTTTTAGTGGCCAAATATTCTTCTTCTTAAAGATTAAATTTGTAACTATATGTACTATTCACATAGCACTAAAACATATTCATCTTATAAATCACTGGATAAAATCACTCAATGGTATCCCGGTTGGAGAATCACATGGAATTAAGTATCCCTATTCTTATTCCAGAGGATATTAACTAGTGGAAATGCCCTATATCATACAAGAAAAAAAAACTATTCCCCCTATATCATATCCATTAATGATACAAAAATAAACAAACATAATCTATAGTATATAATCATAGTATGCATAATCGATATCACAAATTTTCTATAACAAATGTAAATAAAAGTTATAAAGTAATTCATCCCAATAGATCACCCATCAGGTAGATCATATAAAAAATAAAAAAAAAGATATAATGTAAAAGGGGGATAAAGTATAACCCTAAGCCTCAACTTAACCCCATATACAATATCCATCAAGGCGATCTAACCCAATCCACAACAAAATCAATGATCAGAATAATATGAAATATATATGGTCTTGAATCACCCCCTCTCACTCATGGTATATATTTATAAAAACATAAACTATCTACTATCACTTAAGCGAGGTTATCCATCAAATATATAACCATACTCTCTCACTCAAGGAAAATCTTACATAAAATCCCAAACTATCCCCACTATTCTATTGAGGTCTCATAAGAAATCATGAACTATATTCATTCATAATGGGGAGGCCACACATAAAATCTTGAACCACCCCTATCACTCATGGGTTAATGTACATCAAATCTTGAACCAAAACTCTCAATCAGGGGATGTTTAACATCACCTCAACCACTAATTTCTATAAAGGTAGTTCATATATCATATCACAACCTGGATCAGTTCCTTCTTAAACAAGAAAATCTCTAACATCACCACCCCACTAAAGGTGAGGCCACACATCCAATCATTCAATTTGGAATACTTGCAACAGACCCCACACATGCAACAAAAAACACGTCTTAAAAAACTATCTCATATTCTCAATAGCTCAGCACTATGGTGATAGTCACTTGAGACCTAGACCATGTATCAAAGCATATCTGTCATCCATATATCCTTATGGGATTATCTTCTAAATTATATCTCAGTTATGCATTCAAAACATTCTAAGTCTCTCGAAATTATCATCTACTTCTCCAAACATAGCATTAACACTTTTTCAATTAAAACACACACTCATCACCCCATAGTATTTTGATATCCTAAAGGTCATACTTGATCCTAGACTGAAGAGTTTTGTCTATTAATATTCCACTTATAGTATTATAACCTGCTACCACTAACTGAGAACTATCTCAAGAAAACTCACACAGTTACCTCGACAATCTAGTACCAAAATAAAAACAATTCTCATGACCCATAAGAGGTCCTATCTCACATCACACAATGATATCTCATAACCCATAGTATAAAAGAATACCTCTTCATTTCACTAAATATATACCCAAAACATGTAACCATCTCATGTCACATGAAAATTATTCAATCCACCCTCATTAGGGTGTTCCACATCATGCGTTATATGTATATTCATCTCACCATACATCACTAGGAATGAGCCTCTTAGAGATGACAAAATTTTCCTAGGAAACCAAAATATGTTATTCACATATCTTATTATGTCCATGTACCTTACTCGAACACATATTTTCATGAAATCATGAAAAATATTATATAAATATGTATATTTTTTTTGTATTATAGGATCCACCTACACCCAAAATAGAAGTATCCATCCTATCTAATCTCCACTCATCCTTGGTCAAGACCATCCATGCCTCATCCAATATCATATCAACATCTGAGCCCCTATCTCAGACCATAACACCAAAAATATTAATTATAACAATTTATAATTAATTATTAAATTTTAAATAGTGATATATAATGTCCAAAAACACATGAGTTGGTATCTACTCACTGTAACATAAAACAACAGTATTCTAAAGACTTGTATCATGCTCTCAAAACCACAGTAAAACAAATTACCATCATCTATTGCCTAATTGGTCTCATACTCCATGGTAAAATAGAAAAAACCATAGAAAATTTATTAGGAGATACAACTTCAACAAAATGATTACAAACATAATGAATTTCACATCTTTATTCATATACAATCCATTAGAACATGAATCCCCATTATCTATGCCTGATCAAACAATGATATGGTGTAATCATCACCAAATCAAATTCCAAAATACCAAAATTATTGGAAAACATGGTGATATTAGAGGAAATTCATACATTAAATATCTATGGAAAGTTACTAATAATCTCCCCTTGTTAAAGGGTAATAAAATGGAGGAAGAAAGGGGATAAGAACATAAGGGATCAAAGAAAAGAAAATACCTTGAACCACCATGTAATCACCACTAAAACATCCCTCACCAAAGGGGATCAAAAAGAGAAATAAAAGGGGAATGATATGGATGAAATATCCCTCCATGAGAATTTTTCCTTATAAGGAATTCCGCATTACCTTAATCTCAACATTGATACAAAAATAAATCCATGTTTATTACATAATGAAGGAAAAAAGGTATTCCACATTACTTTAATCCAACTTCACTGGGTTATTCACATTCTTAATGAAACATGTTCCCATCACAAACCAAATATCTAGAATATGATGCCTATACCTAACCATCAACTTGAAATAAAATTGTTTAATCAACTCACCTTAAGTTTCTGTAAAACCCTTACAAAGAGGGATGTTATATCAACCAACATGGAATATATTATAAAAGGATTCAAATAAAATGTCATTAGAAAATTGATTTTGAGTCAAAATTGATGTCTGGTAGAGTAGGATTACACCAAAATGTTATATAGAAAAAATTATATAATTTTTTGCAGAAACATTAAATAATTGAACCCCTGTAAATAAAAAAACCAATCATATACAATAACATGTATGCTATATGGATCCCACTTTCCAAAAATATTTCATGCAGATATTCCTCTTTGTACTTTGATACACCTTCCAAAACAAAAAATAATGATCTTAAAAAATTCATCATACTTGAGTAAATATCCCATATTGAATAGTTAAAATGAAAAAAATTAGTCTTATACCATTGTAACCTAGATATACTACCAAAAAGGTGTTTATGACTCACACATCTATGGTCCATCGTAATCTCTAACACAATTTTTTCCATGTATACCATCTCCTAAATAGCAAGGAAAAACAAATGTTATGATTCAACTTTATAATTCACTGGATAAAATAACTCTGTATTATACTAGTAGGAGTGTCACATGGCCTCAAGTTTTCCTCAAAGTATACTAGAGGGTGAAGACTAGTGGAAAGTTATTAATTCAAACATTGTGGAGACTATGATCTTGATTTCATATTGATCAATAATAAACTAATAAATAAATATCATTTTTAAAAAATATTTATATTACACATAATTAATAACCCATAGATCCTATAAAAAGAATATATTCAAATAATAAATTCACACATTCCAAATAATATCATACTAGTATGATCACATATACATATTAAGAAAAATACATAAAGTATAAGGTGGATCTTCTACAACCCTGAGCCTCACCACAAACAAAGATCTAATTGCAATCAATCTTCTCCAACCCAATTCACTACACTACCAATACTAAAACATATATAATATACATAAGATTAACATGCACACCGTGTTTCCCATACTGGTACTATGAAATATGTCTTAGTTTGGTGTCACAAAGAACCCCTAATATACACCATAATATCCATGTGTATTCCTGAGGAATGCAAATCATAAAAATCATAACACAAATTCATGCCTATTGGGTAATTATGTAATATACAAGCCACCACAACACTTGACTAAGTCTACTCGTCCATCACTAGAGAATAGTCACCTTGTTCCACGGATGTTGAACCATACCTAAATAAATTGGTTAGTTTTTCATAAAAGTACTTGACTATACTCAAGGATACAGATTAGGGTAACGTACCATGTATCAACCCATACCCAATGATATAGAGTGTCATGTATTATCGAGTTCCATCCACTAACCTCTCTCTCTCTCTTTTTGTGGGGGCATATACTAAACCTTAGTTGCATCTTATAAAATCTCAACCACTACCCACTCGCTCATGGTATTATCCTATAATCACATCATAAAATATTTTCATTCACTCAGGGGAGGACACATATTAAATATTGTACCCACCCTCTCAATTAGTAGATCTCACACATAACACTATAAACCACCCCTCTCACTCATGGTAGGTCTATATAAAAACTTAAACTATCCTCTATAACTTTAGTGTGGTTATGCATCGAATCTAGAACCATCATCTCTCACGCAAGTAATATCTCACATCATATCCCAAACTATCCACATTAATCTAAGGAGGTCTCATAAAAAATCCCAAACTATCTACTTTCTCTATTGCGAGGTCACATATAAAATCTTGAACCATACCCTCTCACTCATGGGTGAATGTACATCAAATATTGAACCAAACCTCTCAATCAGGGGATTTTTTACATCACCACAACCACTCATATCTATCAGGGTAGGTCACATATCCTATCACAACCTGGATTGGTTCCTTCTCACACAAGGTAATCTTTATCATCACCATCCCACTAAAGGTGAGGCCACACATCCAATCATTCAATTTCGGATACTTGAAAATGATCTCACACATGAAAAAACAAACACATCTTCCCCAACCATATCATATGACCACTATCTCACAACTATGGTGATAACCACTCAAGACCAAGACCATGAATCAAATCATATTTTTCATCCATCTATCCTTATGTGATTATCTTCTAAATTATATCTCAATTATATATTCAAAACTTACTGAAACTCTTGAAATTATCATCTAGTTCTCCAAACATAACATGGAAACTTTTTATTAATTCAAACACACACTCATCACCCCATAGTGTTCTTATATCCTAAAGGTCCTACTTGATCCTATCCTAAAGAGTGTTGTCTATTACTATTCAAATTATAGTGTTATAACCTGGTACCACTAACCGAGAACTATCTTAATAAAACTCACACAATTCCCTAGACAATCCATTACCAAGATAACAAAAATTCTCATGACCCATAAGAGGTCCTATCTCATATCACACTATGATATCTCATAACCCATAGTCTAAAAGAACCCATCTTCATTATAATATATAAATACTCAAAGCACCTAACCCTCTCATGTCACATGAAATGTCTTGAATCCACCCCCAATAGGGTGTTCCACATGATGTGTTAGATGTTTATTCATCTCACCTATCATCACTAGTAATAAACCACTCATACCTAACAAAATTTTCCTAGGAAACCAAATTAGGTTATTCATGTATCTTCTCTAGTCCATGTACCTTACTCGAACACATATTTTCATGAAATCATGAAAAATATTATATAAATAGGTATATTTTTTTGTATTAGAGGATCCTCCAACACCCAACATAGAGTGAACATCCTATCTAATCACTACTCATCCTTGTTCAAGACCATCCATTCCTTATTCAAGATCGTATCAAAATCTGAGACCCTATCTCAGACCATAACACTGAAAGTATTAATTATAAATTTTTTAATTAATTATTAAATTTTAACTAGTGATATATAATGTCCAAAAACACATGAGTTAGTATCTACTCACTGTAACATCAAAAAACAGTATTATAAATACTTTTAGCATGCTTTCAAAACCACCGTAAAGAAAATAACCGTCATCTAGTACCTAATTGGTATCTTAATCCATGTTAAAAAAGAAAAAACCCTAGAAAATTTATTAGGAGATACAACTTCAAGAAAATGATTAGAAACATGCTTAATTTCACCTCTTTCTACATAAAATAGCTAAAAGAACATGAATCCCCATTATCTAATCCTGATCCAACCATGCTATGGTGTAATCATCATCGAATCCAATTAAAAAAATACCAAAATGATTGGATAACAAGGAGATAGTAGAGGAAATTCATACATTAAATCTCTATGTAAAGTTCATATGAATCTCCCCTTGTTAAAGGGTAATAAAATGGATGAAGAAAGGGGACAAGAAAAGAAGGGATCAAAGATAATAACATACCTTGAACCACCATGCGATCACAACTAAAATTTCCCTCACCAAAGGGAATAAAAAAGAGAAATAAAAGGAGAATTATATGGCTAAAATATCCCTCCATGGAAAAAAATACCTTATAAAGGAATTACACATGAATTTAATCTCATAATTGATAAAAAAAACTCTAAGTTAATTACATCATGAAGGAAAAAAGGAATTCCACATTACTTTAATCCAACTTCACTAGGGTTTTCACATACTCAATGATACTTGTTACCATAACAAACCAAATATCTAGAATATGACACATATAACTAGCCATCAACTTGAATTAAAATTATTTAATCAACTCACCTTAAGTTACTATAAAAACCATACAAATAGGGATGTTATAGCCAACAATATAGAACATATTATAATAAGATTAAAATAAAATGTCATCATAAAATTGATTTTGAGTCAAAATTGAAGTCTGGTAGAGTAGGATTCCACCAAAATGTTATATAGAAAAAAATTATATAATTTTTTGTTAAAACATTAAACAATTGAACCCCTATAAATAAAAAACCAATCATATACAATAACATGTATTATATATGAATCTCACTTTCAAAAAACGTTTCATGTAGATATGCCTCTTTCCACCATGATACAACTTCCAAAACAACAAATAATGATCTTAAAAAATTCATCATACTTGAGTCAATATCTTATATTAAATAGTTAAAATAAAAAAATATGTCTTATACCTTGGTAACCTAGATATACTACCATAAATGTGTTTATGACTCACAAATATAGGGTCTATCGTAATCTCTAACACATTCCTATTCCATGTATAACATTTCCTAAATATCAAGGAAAAAAGATGCTATGATACAACTTTATAATTCCCTGGAGAAAATAATTCTGTATTATACTACTAGGAGTGTCACATGGCCTCATGTTTTCTTCAAAGTATACTAGAGGGTGAAGAATTGTGGAAAGGTATTAATTCAATCATTGTGGAGACTATGACCTTGATATCATATCAATAAATAATTAACTAATAACTAAATATCATTTTTTAAAAATAAACATAGTACATATAATTAATAAACCCATAAATCCTATAAAAAATATAAATTCAACTAATAAATTCATACATTTCAACTAATATCCTACTAGTATGATCACATATACATATTAAGAAAAATACATAAAGTATAAGGTGGATCTTCTACAACCCTCATCCTCACCGCAAACAAATATAAAATTTCAATCAAGCTTCTCTAACCCAATCAACTACACTACCTATACTCAAACATATATAACATACATCATATCTACATGCACACCAAGTTTTCCATACTGGTACAATGAAATATGTCTTACTTTCGTCTCTCTAAGAACCCCTAATATACACCATAATATCCATGTGTATTTATGAGGAATTAAAATAATAAAAATCATAACACAAATTCATTCCAATTGGGTAATTGTGTGATATCCAAGCCACCACAACACGTGACTAAGTCTACTCAACCATCACTAAAGAATAGTCACCTTGTTCCACAGATGTTGAACCATACCTAAATAAATTGGGTAGGTTTTCATAAAAATACATGAACATACTCAAAGATACTGATTAGGTTAACTTACCATGTCTCAACCCATACCCAATGATGTAGGGTGTCATGTATTATCGAGTTCCATCCACTAACATCTCTCTCTTTGTGTAGGGCCTATACTAAACCACAATTGCATATTATACAATCTCAACCACTACCCACTCACTTAGGGTAGGGTCTCATAATCACATCATAAACTATTTCTACTCACTTAGGGGTGGTCACACATTAAATATTTCACCAACCCTCTAAATTAGGATATCTCACACATAAAACCATAAACCACCACTCTCACTAAGGGGATGATGCACAGAAAATCCCTAAATATCTCTTTTCCCATTAGGGAGGTCACACATCAAATCTTATGCTATCTCTTATCACTCTAGGGAGGACACACATTAAATAAAAAACATTCCACTCTAACTTATGTAAGGTTTCACATCAAATAAAAAGACATCTTCTCTCACTCATGGGTGCTATCACATAAAATATCACCACACATAAACATAACCACTAATTTATTGTAAGGTGGATCACATACCAAAACAAAACCTGGACTTATCCCTTATCACTCAAGATATTACCTGACAACACCTTCCTACTAAATATGAGGCTATCTATATAGTCTATCCATTAATCATGTACATAATGAGGCACTCACATACAAAAAGAAAATACAATGTATCACAACCCATCCCACAATCTCACCAGTACATCATGATAGTGCAAGTCACCTGAGACCTATAACCATATCTCAAAGAACATTCTGTCATCTATCTAGACTCATTGGTTAATATCCTCAGTACTATCTTAGTGATAACTATATAACATGTTAGAGAACTAAAAAATATTATCTCCCTCATAAGGGAATTTAATGAGTTATCTAATCCCAACTAAATCATTAAGCATTGATGCCAACACACACTAGTCGCCCCACAATGATCTCATAGCTTGTAAGACCTACCTGATCCTTTCCTCAAGAGATTGATTTAATCCTCTTCTAATTTCTACATCACAACTCAGTCCAACTAAGCAAGGACCATCATAAGTGAAACCAAAATATGGCCCTTGGAAATGAAATTTCAAGACATTAAATAAAATCATGACATATCTCTCTCACAAACCTTCGACAAGAAGAAACTTTCTACATCACACTATACCAAGGATTGAGTAAATTATCCTACTCATGGAACATGTCACGTCTCCCCTCCACCCTCAAGTGGGTGTTACCCATTATATTTAAGAGGTGTGCTCGTTTCACCCATCACCATAAGGCCTAAAACATTCATGTATTTCTAACTAGAAATAGGAAACAAACAAAAGCTATTCATACCTAAACTTAATCTTAATGACCTAACTTATCCCTCTCATAACACAAACTAAAATAATCTCCCTCTTAGTAAAAAAATTATTATTTGATTCCAAAATACGCAAAGGGATAATAATTACTTACACACACTTTGAGAGGCTTGGTTTCATTATATATATTTATCTAGGGAGATATCACTCTCTATCAATTTTTCCTAAACACATATTTTCATAAAGGTATGAAAAATTACTCATAAAAATGTATATGATTCTACATTATAAGGACCGCCTACCTATAACATGGATTTATCATCCTTGTTATTCTTATCTCATCCTACCAAGGTTTACCATGATTTTTTCTAGATCTTATCTATACTTGAGCCCCTATCTCAAACGAAAACTACCACGTAATTATTTATATCTATTTATAAATAAATATCCAAATTTAGCTAAGCATAAAAATGGATAAAAACTCACTAAAAAACATATATTCATGATAACCTCAAGAAACGTTATTCCAATGCCTCATAAAGTGCTCTCCATACCTATATGAAAAAAATCCTCATCATCTGGAACCCAATCGGTTACCCACCCCATGTAAAAATTATAGAAACCCATGAAAATACACCATGAAACAAACCTCTGATGAAACACAGATAGAAGAAATATATCTCCCCTATTTCAAAATCTAAATGTTTCCACTACCTGATTCCACTTCATCTTTGTTGTATTCCACTATTCTCCAAGGGAGTCATCATCAAACTATAGCATGAGGATACCAAAAGAAGCAACTAATGATAAGGAAGAATATGTTGGGGAGGATAATAAAATCATACATCAAATCACTGTAACAAATGACCAATAATATCCCATAATCAAAGAGAAAAAATGTATTAATAAATGGAAATAATAATGTAAGTGATTAGAAAGAAAAATATACCTTGAACCACCAAATAATTTCCACCAAATCATCACTCCCTAAGTGGGATCAATTATATAAAAAATAGGGGAAGGAGTTAGATTAAATGGACCACGATGTACCCCATTTTCCTCTAAAACACAAGAAGAGATAACCTAGAAATATAGTTTTTCCCAATATATAAAAATAACCAGTGAAGATAATCAATGAAACATAACCCATAAGGCTCATAGAGCAATGACCCTACCAGATACCCCTCGCGACATTTCCCCTTGAGTCATGACATAGCACACATTCCCCATGGAAAACCAAAATCCCATTGAATAATCTTTCATTGTTTAGTCTTCTCTCTTCATGGAACAACCATCCATTCTCATATAATTTTACAAAGGCGTACATAAATTTCCTCATGCTATATATATGGTTTCCTTGACCTCATACATAAGAGTCACTATCATAGTATGACACCCAGAAAATGGTGTGATACCCAAAACCCACAAATATAACCCAATATGTAAGGGTCATCCTCACACCAAGAAACCCAATTCCATCACATGACTATAAGTAAGGTTGTTTTCCTTAATAAAAACCCCACATTAAATAAACCCTTACATGAAACCCACTGGTCATAGTTTGAATTGCTTCCTTTATGTCTTGGTGCTTCCATTGGATATTGAAGGATACTTGAACAACCACTCTCTATGAAATAATACACCCCCATTATATTGTGATGAGACACCTATAGAAAAAAAATCATAGAATTAGGGTCTCACTAGCCATTATATGAACAAATAGTTGAAATTTTCTTAGAAAACAATAACCTATAAATTCATGGATCATTACACATATCATGATGTTATTATATATCCTAACCATATTGTGTCATTTTTTATTAAAATAATTTATATTATTAGAAACTTAATTATAATAATTTCATAATTAACTCCATATATAGATTAATCCTTAATGGATACCTCTAGTCTCCCAAGTAAATAACACACACAATCATTTTGAGTACATGAGTGAAGACATATATTTTCTTAGTTATCTTTTATCTAAAAAATTACTTTAAAACCTCCTGTGAATCATTTAATACTTCTCATAACCATATAGATATTATTATTGATTAAATTTAGTATTTGGATACTCTATAAGTGGTTTGTCTAACACATAAAATTTATCCACCCAATTATGAATGATTATTTTATTTTAATATTAGCTGTAATATCCTCCTATCCTTGATCTCCCAAAAAGGACATGAGCTTGAGTGTCATAGAACCCGAGTATTATTCTATATTATCCAAGGATACTAACTACTGTTGGGGTCTTAGAGGTGGTTGTTGGAAGACTATACCTCATGATATAAATGATTTTAAACTACAACTATAAAAAAATACATAAAAAGTTATCATAATATAGCATCAAGCATACTACCAAAAATCCACAATAGAGAATTTAAAAAGAATATATACAAAATCAAAAGTACCATAAAATTTTTAACAAGATATCCTATTAGATGATCCTACATTGATGGTTCAAAAATTAATAGAACACAACACTAGTATATCACCAAGGATCTACCCGATTGAGCCATGAAATTTATAGATATCCCATGAATGAAACTACTACTCCTCTAGTTATCTATTCACTGGTCATATGGCCCTTTTACATTCATATACATTAAATCTTATTGTTTTCAAGTGTCTTAGAGGGTTTATATAGGGTATGAGTGTAACATAGTAGGTTAGATCCAATTGTGAACTTAGATATTATCCACAATTTTTTGAGTGTATGTAAATTTAAATGGATGAAAAACAATATAAGAAACGCAACCCCTCCACCCTACGCATGACTAGGTATGGGTGAGCACCCTACCTACTTTAGGAAATGACTGAGTGGGATGTTGTACCCATAGTCCTTAAACCTATCATAGTAGAATTTTGAATCAACCCTCATCTCATAAAAAAACAACCCTTAATTTACATACCCATGGCCTATTAATGAATGAGGCATCACCAAGCCACATTCTCTAAGAATCATCTATACTTCGTTTCCCAATGGACCTGAAAATTCCACACACTATAAGCATTTGTACCCTAACCAGTGATCAACATCACCTCTCTATTTCTATAGCCACCTAGAGTGTATTCATCCTCCAATTTTATAACACACATCATTACCCCAATCCAAAAATCTATACAGGATATATTCAATTATCCAGTTGTCATCACCACATCATGGGCCCCTCAATGAGTAAAAAACCAAAATATCCTTGGTCTCATGTTGAGAAAAGTCAACAACTTCCCATAGTAATCACCCTATGAAACTCCATAACTCCCATAAATGAACAACTTTTCATTATCCTATAATACTTGGTAGGCACGGTTACCTATATTCACATCTGCCACACCCATCATATTCCAAAAGAACCACAACATCAATCATAACCTATGGACAATCAATCAACATATAGAGACATTAAAATAAATCCCTAGAGTAATTAAACATGATAAACCATGAAATAGTATCCCCTTATCCATTATGAATACAACAATACCCTTTTTAATCTCACTCAATCCATAAAAAATAGTTTTTTTCTATTAATAGTCACACACATGACCCTACTTATGCATTCTAATCAAAAAATTAATAAAAATACATATAAAAATATAAATACCAAGGGAATAAAAATATAGTATAAAAATTTATTTCTCATTATATTAAATGGCCTAATTTTACTCAAGGAGGAATAAATATAGAAATTATAGAAAAACCCTAAAAAATATTTTAATTGAAATTCATCACAACATCAATAGAACTAGATGAATATGAATAATGAGACTTACATGTAATTTCCCATTGAGGCTGATGGCTTAATGAAAGAATGAAGATCTAATGAAATCATTAAGAGGGAAGATGTAACTATAAGAATGGGTTTGGGGGAATCTAAACTTGTTATGGGGAAAAATTAGCAATCTTTCATTTATTAAAATTTTAAAAATAAATTAAATTGTAAAAAAATTTCAAAAGTGAAGAGGTAAACATAAAGTACCTGATCAACCTCCTCTGAGTACGCAATAACCACTAAGTATTGGTTCTAAGTCTACCAGGTATCCAAATTTACTTTATTTCAATTTCCATAGGTAAGGTAAATGTTCTTATGTTGAACGGATGAGATGGTATAGAATAGATTGATTCAGGAGATGGGACTAGATAGAGGCTAAAAAACCAAAATTGTTAGAGTAACCATTATTTGTTTTTATTTTGGATATCCTATTCATGGTAAGCCTATTGGTGATTATACTTTTGATATATCAGATGTGATATTATAGTACATATCAATTTTTTTCCACGTGGGAGATTTCATTTTATTAGTGATGGTATGTCTCTATGATCTTGAATTTTATCTCTATTATATTAAGATAGAAACTAACTATTATTTCATCCACTATAATGAATTGTTATCTTACCAAAAGGGTATAGTCTTCCAACACTATGTAAAGTCCCTCTGCACTAGTTACAAGGCCCTAGAAAATGTGGAGCCACGTTTTTTGTTTATGGTACTCAGATTCCACATGATGGAGGTGATTGGATCGAGGATACTATAACGGTCTAGAATATTTCTTCCATTAAGTTTTTCCGTTTCAAGAATCAATCTCAAATTCAACATTAAATATGATATTTTTTCATTATCTATAATTGAAGTTTTAATCTTATGATTATCATGTTTTGTAATCATTTAATAAAGAATTTACTTAAATATTCTCCCACTAAAATAATAACAACTTGTAATTTTACATCATATACATTAATGGGATATGATATATATTCCACAAATATTTGAGTTTACTTTTGTTTTTCTCTAAAAACATATCTATTTAGGATGAAAATCATATTAATAAAATCATATATAAATCTTGGGTAGTTCAGTGGAAAACCCTTTTCCCAAATCTACCATATTGATTTCCCAATTGTATTCCTCATGTATCAATTTTTTTTGGGTTTTTAGATAAGTGTGACCAAAACATCATAATTATATTTTGTTAAAAAACTATTGGGTCATACATTTTCTCTATCATATACAAAAGATAATACATAGGAACACATAGTTGGCATACACCAACCCAATTTCATGTTTTAAGCCTTCACATTTGTCTTCTCTAGAAAGAAAATAATACTTAGTGTATTATTTGTATATAGATCTCACCATATTCACTATTGTATCTAATTTATGTATGAATTATTTTAATAATTTAATTTTATATAATATACATTCATCCAAATTAATATATTAAAAACTTTTTAAAATTTAAAATTATATACAAATAATTTTTTTTCTTATTCAAAAAATAATTTTAATGATATTCACACATATATTAATGTGTCTTATGTATAATGTACATGAATAACTATTATTCAAAGTCATATAAATAATTGAAATAAAAATCATTATAACATCGATAATGGGGTGATAAGTAATATAACGACTATTATCCAATGAACATAATAGTTTCAAGAATGTTTCCACAACACGTTAGGCACACCTCATGATCACCATATATTGGCATAAATGACATGGGTTAAGATAAATTTCAATGTGATATAGTTTTCCATCATCGGTAATAATATAAATGAAATGTGATGTCACACCAAATATTTTTGATGAAAATTAGAGTTGATAGATACCAATACCTAAAGTATAGGTACCCACCAAGGGTGTACCTATTCCTAATAGTGTATAGCCACCAAAGACACAATAACAATATGAGTCATGCATATATACCATACTAGGTATAAAAACATACATAATGTTCATAAATTTAAAAAAAATGTGAAAAATATTAACTATGTATTGAATGTCTTAACCCAATGTGTCCCCATGGATAAAATAATAAGTCACCGAAATAGAAACGAAAATGTAAAAATATCAGGATAACCATTATACATCCTCTTTGTATCCCCTTATAAGCTTCCCAAAAAGTGTAACTGGTTGTTTGGAATTCGAAAGGTTATATCCTCAATTCTCTAGTTATTTAACTTTATATGGATGATAGAAAATAATGTTTACACGTGTCTTATAGGGGAACATGCATGGAATGAATATGGACACTCAGTAGTTAATAGCCAACCCATCCCAACTTACCTATCATAATCTCTGGTACATGCAGGTAACAATTGAAGGGTAATTAAAATCATATCATGTAAAAAATCATTATTTATATACTATAATGTTTAGAATTTATTTCTAAATTGAATAACTCCATATATTGAAAGGGACCTTACTATCACTGAACTGCTTTTGGGAATCCTAGTATCAATGTCAAGTAAAATGTAGGGAGATTTTCTAGACCATCCCATCTAAAAATATTAATGTCAAAATTTAGGGTATGAGAGGATATTGGTATTGGAGAAATGGTATAAAAATTATGGTCTAAGGATCACCCCAAGGAATATGCGAAGTAGTATACAATGTTAGGGAATTGCGAGCCCATCCCAACTAAAATGATCCAACAAAAGAATACATGTTTTATGATTTTATAGAATCCATATACCCTCTATAATATGCATAAAAACATGAAGTACCATATAATAATCCATAAACAAATATATAACATCATTAGAGTCCATTTTTAACAAGAAAATGGTAGATAAAATTTATTCTAAGCTCGGCATATATATTATAATGTTATCATAAAAGTCAAATTGAAGAACAACCAAGGAATTATTTAAAATTTTCATAAAATAAAAACAATTTAGATATTATTTAAATTAAAAATGATAAGTTAATGTTCCACCTATTATCAAAAATTTCCATCTAAAATTAAATTAACTTTTCCATGCAATGATGCTAACCTAGCCCTTAGTGAAAATGAGGGGGAATATGGTTATGAAAATAAAATCAATCACAAAGTATCTCTTTAGTGTCCAGTGAAGGATATCAATACTCCATTTAAATAAATGAACCAACATAGAGCCAAAAATATAATTATTGATAATCTATTCATAACAAAATATCCAAAATTAGAGAGAAAAAAACTATGGTAATACATTTATATTAAACAAGACAGCCTTTCACTCTAACTATCCATGATGAATATTTAAGGATCATGAAACCTTCCAAAGTATTCATCCCTAAATAGATATATTATGGATATTTCTGAAATGAAAATAAGAAGTAGAAGAATATAAGATAGTTTTTGGTCTTATATTGTTATGGATTAATGTTTTAAGAAATCTAGGGCCTTGTAGATCAAGGATCAAAGACAATTTAATCCAAGGGGAAAGAGATTAATATTAGAGCTTGAGGGAGGGGTCACAAAATTTAAATAAATAGAAAACCCTAGTAAAGGATCAAAAGGGGTTTATTTTTAAGTTTAATTTTTAAAAATTAAATTATATACTGTAAAAAACTTCAATTTTTCCAATATAACTCTAGTGAAAACCCACTAGAGATCATATAAAATACCATCCCAACCAAAGGTTTTTTAAACATACAATAGACTTTAAGTGGGAGTTCCATTACTATGAATAACTCATCCCCTCTGGATAATTTTCATGAAATAGCCTCCAACCATCCTTGAACTCTTTTATGGATCCCAAACCAATCAAAATAAACCTAAAATTTTAATATATTTAACTAATAAAATAAATAATACCATATATAAGTCAGGTCCTTAAGAAATCCCCTAACTAAGAGGTTTATTATACCTGAGAATCATAAACTAGATTCCTAGGGGGAAAGGTCTGACCATTGTCTCTCCATTTTTAGTTCCCACTCCCATGTGTTTTCTAAGATCTTTATGTAAATCCACCATAATCTAACCATTGGAATCACCTTACCTTGTGGAATTATATAACTATAGTCAATGACAAAAATATGATACACTATATAAGAAAACAAATTATTCTATTTTATCATCAACATATCAGATATCATATGAGGGGTTGATGTCATAAATTATTAAATGAGAAACATGGAAGGTGTTGTGTAGGTTACAAAATCATGGAAGTAAAGTCTATTAATAAGAAAATTCATAGAACCTATAAATAATTTCAATGGTCTTTCGTATCTCAGAGTCATTTTATGTTTAATTAACATCCTTTGATTACCCTAACATTATAAAACATGGAGAAATACATAATCATTGACTATTAATTCCAAATGTCTCCTCTAACCATTGGTATATGTATTTTTATAACTTTGAGTAGTTTTGAGACATTTTTTGAAATCTTTACCAGCTCTTTCATCTCTTGAACATGAATAAGACAAAATAAAAAATATTTTCCTATAATTTTAAAATAGAGTGGAGGGTGACATGGTCTACCATATAATTCCTTATAGAGTAAAATCTTAATAGATTATTATTAATTGTTATTATAGGGCAACTCCAATTAAGAAAGGTGATCATATCATGAGTTGAAAAATTCATTAATGTAGGCTTAAAGTATATATTTTAATAACTGGAATGTTTTCTCAAACTGTACATCAGTATGAGGATTAATAATGATCCTTGATATCACTTGAGACCCTAATTCCCATGGACCATAATTAAGACAAAATAACTTTCTGAATAGATAATATCTCCATCACTTTAGATCATGCACAATAATAACCAATTCCAAATCATGTGTAGGATAATTATGATCATAAGGATGGATTTTCGTAAAACCATATCCATCTACCTAGTGATCCTATATAGAAATAAAACTGAGGCCAATAGTACTAGAATAGAATAAAAAAAAACCCTAACAATGTCATTGTAATATAATAATTTTTTTGAGGTAAATGTAACAACCCATAAGTCATAACACACTATTTTTATGGTATATTTTTTTATATAAAACACTAAACTATAAAAAATTGTGATAAATTTAATTATGATGAAACATTACAATAAAATATCTTGAAATTAATTATTACACATAATTTATTATTACTCACCCTGGATGAATTCAACTATTTAAAGTGCATAAATTATTAAGTTCCAACAAATATAAAAGAATAAAATATTTACAATAAAAAATACTCAAGATCATATTCATCTAAAAGGATCTCCAATAGACAAAAAAACCTATAATGAGTAACAATATCATGAAATTAGAAATAATATTGTGATAACTATAATGAAAACTATTAAAATGAGAAGTACTACTTAAGAAGTCTATATAGAATGAATAATTTAACTAGGGCTATATATAGGAACAAAATCTGGCCTTGGTAGATATGGCCATTGAAAATATGGTCATTCTATTTTCATGTTTCAAATTGGTATATCAATGTTATGTATGTTTATTAAAATTTTAAAATAATAGTTTTTAGAAACAATAAATAACAAAACACATATATAAAATTCAATTAAATTGATTTATTATAAAAAAAAATTTATACGCTAAATATTGTTATTAAAGAATGACATGAAAAAATCAAAGAAATATTTTAATATCAATATATTAACCAAATTAAATTATTAGGATATAAATAGAAATTATTTAACTAGTAATGAATGCGAAATAAAATTAAGAAAATTTAATGTAAAAAAATTATTTTTTAAAAAATAACAGTTTTTATTTAAATTTAATATTACAAATTAATAGATAATATATAAATTATAGAATTTTATTTATGTAAAATAAAAATATTTTTTGAATTAATCATGTCAAAATTTTCTCAGGTTTATTTTTTTTATATTTTCTAAAATAATGTATTTTTAGTTGAATAGTAAAAGAAATATTGATATTGAAAAACCCATCACATTCTTAACACTATTGTAATAAAAGAATGAAATAAATTTTTAGATATATATTAGATAAAATGATCATTTTAAATTACAATTTTATTTATAAAAATCATTTGTATCATTTTGGAAACATAAGTAATAATTTACTCTAAAAAACTAGTTTATTCGCTTATAAAAAATACATTTTCATCACATAAAGAAATTAAAGACAAAAAATGGATTTAATATTTTAGATAAACATTATAATATTATTTAGTAATGTAAATTTTTGTTTTGGGGATAAAGTCATGATTACTAAGATGAAATTTAATAACCATGATAATGGTAAAACTATTATTTTCAAAGAATTAATATATTAATATTGTATACTTTTTAACTAATATAATAAATTAATATCATATAAAAATTGAATTTAATAATATATTTAAAACATTATTAAATAAATTAGCACTCATTAAATCAGTAACCAATAATTACTATGATTAACAACACTTGATGGTGAAAACAACATTTTCCCACAAAACTATTTTTCTGTATATAAAATTTATCAATTTAAAATTTAATTTTTTCTTAATTTGAGATTTATTTATTTTAAATTTAAATTAAATCTAGCGTTAAAAAACAAAATTTATTTATAGGGGTGATTTTATATGTTTATTAAAACATATTTTCCATGGTTAAAAACTCGTTACCTTGATAAAAACAAAAAATTTAAACATAAAAATATAAGAACAAATGATTTCCATCATGTTTAAAACAAGTTCATAAATACTTGGTTGAGTATTTATCAACCCATTATCACCTAAAATTTCATTATTTTGAGATTTTTTAACCTATGACCCTCGAATAGTTTCATTTCATTATTGAAAAATAACGGGTTTTAACGAATGTTACATTTTATTCACATATAAAATGGGACCACTACCACCTTTTCAATGATTCAATTTCCCTTAAAACTATAATATAACCTCATCCAAATGTTGATCTAATATGTTTTAATTTAATTTACCATATTACTTGGTCACTACAAGTTATCAAATGTACTTTAATTCTAAGGAGTTCATCAGGAGGATGTTCATGGTTTTGACAGAAGTGTTATTTAATCCTTAACCATTTATTTTTATCCTTTCCCATATAAAACAATCCTAAACATAGTTTCATAATGAAAAATAACATTATTATACAGAATTGATATTATATTAATGGAAAATACCTTATTTATTCATGCCCATCCACTTAAAAAAAATAGAATGTCAATCGTGCATTGTGCGGACCACCGCCTCCATGAAGTGACGTCTTCGGGTTTTCACCACCCCTATATTCACAATTTATATAGATGTAATTAAATATTAAATGTTAATATATAATATAATTAATAATATTTATAGGAAAATTATAATCAACTTTTGTTTCCACTCATTCATCATAAAATGAAAACATTAGTTGCGCGTTGTGAAGACTGTCACATCCATCAAGTAACATTTTTCATTTCTCATCTTGATTTTTAATTCTATCCAAAAAAACATAAAATATGATTCAAAAGATTACAAAACCTAAAAAATATCATTATAAATCTTATATAATGATATTATTTCAAAATAAATGATTTCTTAACCATACTCGACCATCAAATTACAATATGTTAATGTCTAGGTTAGGCTGACCACCTACTTAAAAAATGATATAAAACTCTACAATGGATGAATATGATAACATAAATAATAATAATAATGTTATAATTTAATAATAAAATATTTATTATTTTATTTTTCTAAAAAAGGTTATATTAATTATTTACCTTATTAAATTATTATCTTCAATCGATAAATTACAAAAATAAATTTACACTGATTAAATTTTCTTGAAAAATAAATAAAAAATTTATTGAATGAGGTAATATATTTATAAATAAATTTATTATATCATTTATATTACCATTAATGATATATAAATTTCCGTGGTATCAACAAATGGGTACAGAAATCGGTATCATAAATCATTCAAAAACAATTAAAGATGCTTACACCTAAAGGTAAATAAACTCTATAAATAACTAATATATTTAAAATAAACTATCACTAAATAAGTATATAAATGTTAATGTATATTAATAAGGTTATTGAATATAATATTATGATATTTATTTTTAATTTTTAGGAGTTTAGAGAACATTCATCTATGAAGGGAAACGTGGTAAGGGTTGTGCAAAATTCAATTTTCTTCTATTGAGTTAAAAAAATTTCTTATCGAAACTCTATAGTTATAAGTATGATTTTTTTATAAAATCAAGACTTGGTATTTTATTTAAACTTTATTTTTTTTCTCTACAAATCTTCCATATAAACTCATAATCAAATGATTCTTACATAATCCTTATTTGTCTCAAATTTCCTTTCCTAGAGAGATGACTATGTTATTCCAAATGTATTTAATTATTTGATGTACTAACCAAAACATTTATATTTTATATAATAACTCTTCAATTATTCATTATATTTAATTTTCTAGTTTAAATTATATCCTTCAAGGGTTTTTTATTTTAATTTTTCTAAATTCATAATTGTTATTTGTCACTGGTTTAAATTCCATAAGGCATGTTTCACATTCCACGCCAAATTTTATTTTATATGGTGTATTCACCACAAAATTTAATTATAGAATAATTAATATAAATCATTTAATTATATTTTTAATTTCATGGTATCCCTATAATATTCTTTTGACTCTTAAATTACTATTACCATAAGTGTGTTTTCATCTCTATAATTCTTAATTGAGATATGATTCATATTCACCAATTGTTTCACTTTTGTGGTGTATATATTCGCATGGATTAATATAAAACATCTATAATTATATTTACCATTGGGGTATTAAACTCATGGATATCCATGAGTAACGTTTTCTTTCCAAATCATCCTTTATTACAAACCTGATTTTTCAACAAATGTCTTTCTTTTGTGAATGCCCTATTTTTGTTACATTTTTTGATGAAAATTCCCCTTTATATACATTAATAAAATTATATTGTAAATTAGTTAATTATTTATATATCTCTTATAATTTATTATGTTTGTTTTAGGGATTATTATATGAAAATCTATTCCATTTATTGATTGGGAAAATATAGAAAATCAACACACTTCTATTATGATACCAATATTTATTGATTACAATAAAAATATAGTTAAGTATCATATATTTTATTATTTTTTTAAAGGTTGGGGCCGAAGCCTCAATTTACTATTTAAATAAAATACTTCTTTAGACTGGGTAGAGGGAGACCCATTACATAGCCTAAAGGCCCAAGGAAAAGTGGCATGAATACAAGGATTGAAATATTATTTCTTGTCCCAAAGAACCCCTCAGTGAACAGTACTGCTACAGTACCTGTGCTACTGTAGTACCTTGCTATATTATTGTCGCCACTACGGTACCTTCTATAGTCCCTCCACCGCTAAAGTGCTACCACTACTACAGTTCCTCTACTACTACAGTACTCTACTACAATACTACTACAGCACCCAGAATTTTTACCCTACCTAGATTTGATCTTGGGCCTTTTGGATGCCAAGTTGGAGCCTGTACCACTAGGGTACAGGCTCGTTGGCACATATATTTTATTTGTTATATAATATTTTGAATTAATTAGACTTAATTAGTGACGTTTTGGGAACTAAATAGTCCCTCAATTCCTTAATTGATCTCACGAGACACAATATGTTGGGTATTTTGGTGTATTCCTACCTCGAAAAATGTCGCGACCCATCCCCCAGGGCCCGTGACGTGACTACCCCATGCCAACCTTCTACGGGCCAGGGGCTAGAAACTAGCACCGAAATGAATATTTCCTAAAACCGGGAAGGCATTGCCTTTAGAAACTATAAATACACACAACCAAGCACACAATAAGATACAAACACTAATAAACTGTATAGTAAAAAGAGTGTGTACAGAAAGGAAAAAGGGGTCAAAATACATGCCCAAATGGAAAGTACAAGAAAACTTAAAGTACAAGTAAACTGAATAGATCCAGTGAACATCCGCCAAGGATCCTACCTGAAGGGTAGGTACATCTCTCGAATGGTCATCTTTGCAGTATGATTCATTTGATGTCCTCCTCTAAGCTACCTCCAGTTCTCATACCCACGTCCTCAGTCAGAACTGTCTGTCATTTGAACCAAACACAACAAGGTGCGGGCATAGCCCGTGCAGATGTGAGTATAACGATACTTAGTAGGGACCCTGAGACCCCCAAAGGTATCTCAAAATCCACAAAGGTTACACCACAAATAATGGAAAATAACAGACAACCCTACTTAGGTATATGCCCATACATATACCTAAGTTATCAAGTATACCCATCTCAATAATGAGGAAAAAACACAGGGGCCCAACTCAAAATCCAAAAGATCAACTGTTTCACAAAGGAAGGAATACCATGAAGGTAAGTACCACAAAGGTAGGCCACAAAGAAGAATACCACAAAGGTATAACCACAATGTTAAGTTCCACAAAGGTTCGCCACATAGAAGATTACCCCAAAGGTATCACCATGAAGGTAAGTACCTCATAGTTAGGCCACACATAAGATTACCACAATGGTAATGACTCAGTTTACAATAGTTGTAACTTAAGTACAAAAGTATAGATCATTAGATGTCACTAATGAATCATGTTACTCTATTAAGAGGCAGACCCATGTAGGATCATAGTACATCATCAGACCCACATATAATCCCAGTACAACAGACCCACACATGATCCTAGTACATCATCAGACCCACATAGGATCCCAGTACAACAGACCCACATAGGATCCTAGTACATCATTAGACCCACACATGATCTAGGTACAACAAACCCACACATGATCCTAGTACATCATCAGACCCACATAGGATCCTAGTACAGCAGACCCACACAAGATCCAAGAGTAGTCACACATGTATTCCTAGAGCAGATCCATGTGGGATCCTAAAAATACAGACCAACAAAGGATTCCTTTCTCATGTTACAGTATCCTACAGGGTTCCTGCACTAAGCTTGCTTGATAGCTGGGAGGGTCTGCTCCTCAAGCCACAAGTCAATACTCTAATTGCAACGAAGTCCCATGAAGTAGTATTCTAAAGGTCCGTCGTGTCAAAAAGGACCCAACACAACTGACGGTGCATCAATTGGACACCCGGTCTGCAAGTTATTGGCCTTTTGGTCTCGAGGGCCTGGTTGGATTTTTGTTCAATCCAACCTAGACATACACCAAATTTATCCAAAACTCAAGTGGGTTATACCAGAAGGAACGTCTCGATCCAAGGTTTTCGGTACCACAGACAGTTCATCAAACAGATGCCTGAAGCTCAAGATATAGCCGAAAGTGGGAAAATGGGTCGAAGTAGGTCTGAGTCCGATCCGACCCGGGTCTGGCCCTGGGTTGGACCTGGCTAGCGGAATCTAACCCGGCCTGCTGGGTCCTACCCGGCCCGCTGGTGTGGCCCACTGTGCAGCCCGCAGTGATGGCCCGTGGTGTCATGGCTGTCCAGACGAGCAGCCTTTCCTCCATGCACTGCGGTCGCGCGCTGCACCATTGCCGGCGGCCGGAATTGAGCCAACCGCACCTCACCTCGCCACCACAGCACATGGCTGCAGCTCTTCTCCACCGGGCAGCGCGAAGGTGCGCCGCTGCCCTTGTTCCTCCGTGGTCGATGGGCCGCGACCCTTCTTTGGTGGTGTGCTCACACCGCCGCCATCGTTGCGGCCGACCGTGGTGTAGGACGCCATACCCGAGCCCCACTAGTGTCAGTCTCCATCCTCATTCATCACGAAGAACACAAAAATAACTACAAGATTTGTAGAGGGTTCGGGCTATGTTCATATGGCCCATACCCTTTGCATTAGAGTGGTATCAAGTGTCTCCTAGGAGGAGATTCATCGAGAATGAAAATTAACAATGGTCAATCGAAATCACACTCCTACCTCGAAGGTTTGTTGACATCAGTGTGGAGGGAAGGACATACATCGACTCTTTGTCATTGAAGATGTCCCGTATTGGAGGTGGCACATTCTTCACTAGATAATATGGCACGTTCTTCGTTGGACAAGATAACACGTTCTTCGTTGGAGATGATGGCACGTTCTTCATTGGAGAAGATGACACATTCTTTGTTGGAGAATGATCTTCCACAAGTTTTCCCCTTCTCATTTTCTAACCAATCTTCTCAAAATAATGTGGTGCCAATATAAATTAAAATAATTTTAACTGATTAATTTATGTTGGAATAATTAAATGTTGACACATGTAATTAATATTTGTTAGCTCAAATAATTAAATGGGGAGTTGAAAGGTTTTATCCATTAAAGTGGGTTTGGGTGGTCCCCACCATTAATTTCAAAATGGGATTTTTTAGGCTCAGATGGTTCCCACCACTACACAATTAAATTTGGGGGTCTTTAGTTCGGGTTGTCCCCACCTCCATAACATTCATATGGGAGGTTTTAATAAAAATAAAATAGAAGTTTTTTTTATTTCCATGAAAAACAGTAAAACTAACTTTCACCCTCGACCAACTGTGGTCAAAGTGAAGGTCTCCTTAAGTAAATATCGGCACTGCGAGTTCAATAGTGTCCTTAGATTTCAATTCTGAGCACCGGTTCAAAAGTTACAATAACCCGCTCGCACGTTTACTAAACATACCTAAAAAAATGTTCAGAAATTAATTCTGGGTACACTGGGACTCAGAATCACACGCCGTCAATTTTTGATGACCTGTAAAATTCTCATATAATAAAAAAAATTACATAGAATTTATGGGTCTCTACATTATCCCCACCTGAGGGCTTTGTGTTCCCATAATCCATAACTCAAACTAAGGGAACAAGTGGGGGTACTAAGCATGTATATGAGCCTCCCGCTCCCATGTGATCTTATGGAGGTACCCGTGATGCCAATGTACACACACCAAAGGTATCGACCACCCATGAAGGACCTACTCCTATGAATCCTCAATATCCATTGGAACCTCTGTAAATATCACTCGATCGTCGATGTCGAGCATGGTGTGATTGATGAAGTGTGATGGGTCGTGCACATATCTCCTCAGCTGAGATACATGGAAGATGTTGTTCACCCGGTGCAACTGAGGGAGAAATACTAGGTGGTAAGCCACCTCGCAAACTATGCTGAGGACCAGAAAGGGTCCGATGAACCTTGAAGATAACTTTCCACCCCGGCCAAATCTCCACAAACCTCATCGAGGTGAGACCCGTAGAAAGACATGGTCACCATCCTCGAACTCTAGAGGTCTCCATATCCTGTCAACATATGACTTCTGCCTACTCTATGTAGTCTTCATCCACTCCTAGATGACCTGCACCTTCTCCATGGTAGCCTGTACCATATCTGGTCCCATGAGTGCTAACTCCCTTGGGTCAATCCAGCACAAAGGTGATCTGCATGGTCGGCTGTAAAACGCCTCAAAAGGTGTCAATCAAATTGTCGTGTGATAGCTGTTGTTGTGTGAAAACTCTACCAAGGACAAGTGATCCTCTCAACTACGACCAAAGCCGAGGATGAAAGCACGTAGCATATCCTCGAGGGTCTGAATGGTCCACTCAGTCTAGCCATCCATCTGAGGGTGGAAGGCAGTTCTCAAATGAAGCTGTATCCCGAAATCCTCCTGTAACCATTTCCATAACTGAGAATTTAAACTTGCATCAGGATCAGAGATAATCGTTGAGGGTACTCCATGTATCCGCACAATCTCATGCAAATAGAGGCATCTTAGGATATCTACTAAAACCTGCTCTCTGATCAGTAGGAAGTGGGCAAACGTGGTGAGTCGGTCGATGATCACCCAGATAGAATCATGACCCCTAGATGTACGTGGAAGTTCTATCATGAAGTCCATAGATATCCCATACCACTTCCACTCTGGGACCTCTAAATCCTTAACTAAGCCTGCTGGTACCTGATGCTCTTCCTTCACTTGCTGAAAAGAGAGGCACCAAGAGACAAACTCTGCTACTACTTTCTTCATTCCCAGCCACCAGTGTTGTCGTCGGAGATCCTGGTATATCTTCACCAATACTAGATATACCGATAGAGGGGATGTGTATAACTCACTCAATACTTCCTCCTGAAGTGACATTGGTACCATGGTATGTCCTCTAAAGAGGATGACGTGATCCAACCCTTCAAAAATTCCTTCAGGTTCCTGTCCTATGGATATCTGAGCACGCCGTGCCTCGCAGTATGTTTCCCCACTCTACACTTCCCTGACTCGCTGAAGAATTGGGGGAGTGACTGTAAGAGACTGAAGAAAAGCTGCCCCATCTAGATCCAAAAAGGATATCTGCAAAGCATTCAGCTGCTCCGTCACCTCACCTAACAGCTTTATACCAGATCTCTTGTGTAACTCCCCGAACTTAGTTACACAGAGTCGGTGCATTATTACATAACATTGGCATGACCACAAAGGATCATGTATCGAAAGACCGATTAGTTTAGTAGTCTTGGAAACACTAGAAAGATGATTAAGTCTTACATTACATCCTAAAATGAAAAATTACAACAATATAGTCTCCATAGTCCACACTCTTATCCCCTCATACTATTCCTGCACGTCTTTCATAAATTACTTCTTCAAATCCTGGGAAAAATAAAACATAGAAAAGGGGTGAGCTCAAATGACCAGTATGGATAAAAATATTGTGGAAATTTCATAAATAAGAATAAACATTTAAGGCAATGTATAACTAAAACAAAAGCCTTTTAAACTTAAACTTCAAAATAGTATGGAAAAAATAAAATGAAAAAATTCCATTTACTTATTCACATATGTATTCTACTAATCGAATAATCACAAGCAATATCAATAACCACTTTCATAATGATGGAATGCATAATGCCAGACTATCATAGCCACATAACCAAGGCCTTGTGCCAAGACTACGAATAAGATTTTCCCAAGGCCTTGTGCCAAGACACTAGTTTGTCTCATGAGACATACCGATTCATCGAGGAGCTATAGCGGGCTCCACCCGTCACTTAAAAAGTCCAATGCATTCCCATATGAAAAGGTTTAAACATAACATAAACATTCCTATTAAAACTAGTATAATAAATGTCAATACTTTCTCCATAAACCATGAATGGTATAAAAATAACACATCCACAGTAAAACATATCACAAAACCTTAAATAAAATAAAAAAGTTTGGTATCATAATAAATCAACTTCAAATAAGCTTAAAATCCATCAAAGGATGTTGACATAGATGAAATCAAAACTATTTGCGAGAAATATCTCTTTTCTCGAAATCATTAAAAAGTCACAAATTTATAAAGGAAGTAATTTAAAAGATATTTTTGAATCAAAGTGTCCCATACCAGTTTGAAACTTTTGAAAAGAAATATCATATCAAAACATTCATGTCCATATAAATAAATCCTTAAAATCAGTTTGAAAACATGGGCATTAATTAAAAATATTTAGAAAGATAAATATTTAAAACATTTAAAATTATGATCTTGATAAAGAGTACCTTTCACAAATTCTAAAAATATTCATTTGGAAATCATTTAAAAGTTAAATAATTATAAAATAAAACATTTACTTTGAAAATATTCTTATAATCTTGTAAGGGAAGCTTCAACGATTTTATAACGGTGGAAAATAACCGCACTCACCGTATAAGTTTAAAAAGACATTGTTACCTTAAGTTTGTCGAAATGGTTAAAAAGTACCTTGTTTGGAAAACGACGGAAAGATTCCTTTCAAAACACATAAGGGTATAAATGACTTTAACCCTTTTTATAGTAAATAGTAAAAAAAATTAAATACATTTTTAAGGAACATGGATGTGGATGATAAAGAGATCCCAGTAGATAATTACATATAAACAACCTCGGATAATAAAGAGATTGCAAAAATTAACCCTTACCATGTAATTTTCCATGGTTGGGGGTAGGTTAACCTCCTGTATAATGGTGACATAATTGTTATTAAATAATACAAGAATCATATACATTAATATAATATCATATATGATCTTTTAACATTTCTTTGTTAATAATATCTTAGTATTATCGTCGTTTCAGGTGTTAACTTACTCATTTTCTTTTATATGTTTTGTTACGTATACCATGGTTGTCATTGATAAGTTGTATCTTATTCATATCCAGAATGATATCAAGTCCTTAAACATCATTTTTAAATCATCAAATGATAATTATACTTGAATGGATACGATGGAGAATGAATCTCATCGCGTTTGTGGAGACGGTAGATCGTACGTACGCACGAGCGACAATATCATTATTTTTATATTAAAATAATATATAATTGGATGGTATATCATATATATAGAATAATTATAATCTTATATTTATTATTTAAATGAATTACACATCATTATTGTACCCATCCAAATAATAATTTATTGAATAACAATTACACCACGACGTGGAGATGGTAAGCCGTACGTACGCACGTATGTTGACATGTCATTCTAAGGATGGATAGAATACTGAATATGGTTGTACCATATTTATAATAAAATCACAGTATATATAAGATACTGGAGTTATTATTTTAGAATGGGAATAACAAAGAACAAAGAAGTTGAAGAAGAAAGGAACATGAAAGAGGGTGGTGAAGACATTACCTCTTCTTCGGGTTCTTCCTTTTGATTTGATCAAAAGGGCTCCTTAGGTTGGCTTTATGACTAAAGGAAGGCCTCTAAGATTAAGTGAGGGATGTTGAGAGAGTATTTGTGCAGGTTTTGGCCAAACAAAAAGGCTTTGAATTTGTGAATTAATGAGAATGGGGAGTGCCCTTTTATAAGAGGGGTGAGGGGCACCTTTGGAAAAGCTAGAAATATTATTTTATAATTAATTCATATTCGGTTTCTAATGGCTCCAAAGTAGATTATTTAAAGGTTAAGGTAGGGAAGGGTCGAAAACAACTCAACCAAATTTATTTAGACAGGTTTGGGTCACTATATTAACCTTATATTTAAGTATTAACTCTTAGTTAATTAGTTTCACTTTTACAATGTCTCTTTATATTTTTATATTATATGGTTAATAAACTTACAATATACATCCAAGAGTCCCCCAAGTGGTCCATTAATGATACACATATCATGATATAAGTCTCTTTTCCAATAATTAGATTTTTAGGAATTTAATATCAATTAATAATTTAATATTTGTTTTAACAAATCTTTTTTGTCAATTTTGACACTATTCAATAATTGATTTTTTTTAAAATCATAACAGAATGATTAATTCGAAAAAATTTAATTAAATTAATCCTAACATGTAATATTAACCTATAAAAATATTTTTATTTATAAAAAGGATCAAATTAAATTTATTTGGGTATTTATAATATTAATTTTTCAAATGTTTCATTAATTAGGTAATTACTGCATCACCATTATGTCATAAATAAATTAAATTATTTAATGTCTAAAAATTATAACTAAAATTTAATTCTGTATGAAATCTTGTTAGATTTCTAATGAATATTTATAGTCGAAAAGAAAACATATATAACCCTATGTAAAAATTGTTTTTCTAAACGATATATGCTTATGTCATTTTTGTATTTATTTTAACTTAATTAAAATAAAGTGTCCCTATCACCTACAAGTGGCTCCATGGGGTCCCAAAATCGACCCAAAGATGCCAACGGTCGGCCATGTGTCCACCAATAAGGTTAGGACACGTTTTGGGGTAATTTATTATTATTATAATATTATTTTTGACCCTTATTACCAGATTTACCCTTTAACCATGGTAAATAAAATATTTACCGAAGTAATTTTTCAAAATGTCTAAAAATAAAAGTTTCCTATTTACACAATTTGAACATCCTAATTCGAAATATGGAATTAATTTTTCCAAATTCAAAATACAGAAGTGGAAGAAATTAATTTAAAATTAATTTCTGTTGTTAAAACAAAAAGCGTGTTTTTAAGAGATAATAACTATCAAAAGATTGACACTTGTTTATGTATGGTTTAATTGTAAAATTATGTCCAATGACCAAAATTGTATTAAATGGTAAAAATATATTCTAAATATACTTTAAAACCAATAAAATTCATAATTTATTACTACGAATTATTTTGAATAAAAAAGTTGTTTTTAATTAAAATTTAGTAATTTTCACTATTCATCAAAATATAAAAGTTATCCGAAAAGTACCAAAACTTCACCGTAGGCTAAATTCGATATTACGAATCCGAAAATGAATTACATTTTGAGAGATAAAATTTATAAAATTTCAAAAATTTGGTATTACTATTCATAACGGCTAGTTTGATTGGTTGTAGTGTGTGTTAGAACTCGAAGTTGCGTACAACACACGCTACTGTATTATTCAAATAGAAGCATATCGTGGAAGCTTTGGGTGTTACCTTGTAAATTTTTTATGTCTTCATTCTAACGAATAAATTCATTTATTCAAATTGAATATATAAAAGTTTAAAATATTGGATTAAAAAAAGGGTTTCACTATTAAAAGTTGGTAAAAGTGCATTTTTTTTGAAAAATACTTCTTTTATCTGAAAAAAATGAATTTTTTCTTACATTATGTCTAAGAAACACATAATATGGATTCCAAAATTATAAAGATTATATAAATTTTAAAATTTAGTTAATACTATTCATAAACTCTTTTCAACAGCTTGTTTGGTAAGTTATGGTGCGCTTGAACTCAGTGTTGTGTGTAGTAAAAGTTATTGAATTATTTTGAAGAAATAACACACTATGAAATCATGGGCTGTTACATTCTCCCCTCCTTCAATAAATTGTGTCCTCACAATTTTAAATTGTTCTTCGAAAATAAAAGGTTGAATATAGAAAATATCTTTGTGGGAATACCCATATCGGAAATTGGGTTAGTAAAATTTAGTCTTAATAAGAGGAAAAGAGAAATAAAAGGGTCACCACCAAATTATGATCTTTATTCGGAGAAAATTGGTGGAAATTAGAGACATATAATTTCAGGAAAAACATAAATATTTATAGGTAGTGATTGAGGTCATCAATCACAAACAAATGTAAAATTGAGGTCTTTAAATTCATCAATCTATGATGATTTGAAATACCATCGGTTCAACAAAACATAGGGCATTAGGATAACATATTTTTGGTTTTAGGATTCCTTAAATAAAGTATAAGAATCAATATCTTCATAAAATAAGAGAAGAAGAAAAATATATTCTAGACAAGTAGAGTTCCATCCTTTAACTAATTTCTACCACAAACTCATCTTTTACTCTAAAAGATAATAGAACGTAAAAAATATATTCTATTTATCCTATTCGTATAGGGTTCCAAAAAAATGAATTTATAATTCATCTACCAGATCTTTTAAAAAAACAACATTATTTAATCCAGAACATCACGTGGGCCAGTGGTAGGTGATACAACCTTGTCACCCTTCGGTAGTGGGTACAAGTCTCGCGGCCTTGCCGGATGCGATGGGTTTCCGCCCGACCTCTGGGTTGTCCTTTTATGGAAATATAGAAATAATCCAAACTAGAACTATCCAAAATACTTTAGTCCAAAATTTATAAGGAAGGTAAACAAAATGAAGACCCTTTTTGCCGCGTAATAACCTGTGAACACCTTCATCATGTATTCTTTTAAAACACTACAACATCCCAAATTACCATAAAACCTTATTGATTACATTCATGATCCCTTTTTCTTTAAAGAATAATGGGTATACACATTCAATCCAAAAATGTTGTAAAACCCAACAATGATGGAATATACAAATCATTAATCAGTTTCAAGGTAGTCAAGAATATCCAATATGATTTATCCAAATCAATCATGTATTATTCTAAAATCAGTACCTCGGTATCAGAACTATATTATGGTTTATAATTCTCTCAACCATATATTTTCCAAAAATTTAACCTACTATTGAGTCAATTTTCTTTGTTCCACACAATCTCAAGTCCTTAATGAAATAGTACCGCAGTACAATCCTTATGTACTCTATAATTATTATAACAAGTAAATTATTGATAAAACACTCAAATGACATAATCAGCATAAGAACTCTAATCATTCCTCTTCATATGTGGTAGTATCATAACTTGATTATTATCCAATAGCATCATTTGTGGCATAGTCTGCTGACTGGGACATAGGTTTGCATAGTGTCCAAACTCCTTGCAAATGAAGCATTGTACATTTGAATCCATTTTCTTACCCTTGCAGTCACGTACTTTGTGTCCTTTTTCTCCACACTTATAACATACTCCCATTCCCTTCAAACATTTTCCATGGTGATTCTTTCTATAGTAATCACATATCGGAAAATCCTTTTTTACCTTCTTCCTTTTATCTTTCCTTCTCTCTACCATCCTTTCCTTCTCTGGCTTCCCTTCAAAGGCATAGGACTCTGAGAATTATTTACTTATCTTATCAACACATGATACTATTTATTCATATCATGGTAATACATGGGAGACTATTTCCCTTCTAAATTTTTGATTAAGACCAAGAAAGATATGATCCTTCTTACTCTTTGGATCATGAATATTGTTGGAGTTCTCATTCCTTCTATTGGGCACCATTTCTAAACAATGTAATAAACTAGATCAGTTTATGAATCAAAATACATAATTCCATACTTGTAAAAAAGTTAACAAAAATTGAACTATTTATGGATATAATCCATAATCATAAAAATGTTTTCATTGAGGAAGTATATACTCATAAACCCTTCATAATGGTTTGTATAAAAAATGATAATTATCCAAATCATATCCCCCAGGAGTGTTGTAACCATGGGTGCAGTAAGGCCCATTGTAGTGAACCAGTTCCCATTCGAGTCTAGCTCAAAGCGGTGTTTTCAGGTTTTACCCCTAGGTACATCTGTTCTAGAGCCGCCTCTACCTGCTTGTATCCATACAGGGATGTATTTCTCGGAAAACTCACAAAATCTCAACAGTACCAAAATTCTAGGAAGTTATTCTATACTAATCCTCAAATTCCATCTTAAATATATGTTCTCTAGTCAGAGTTTATCTAAATCTAGCTTCCAAGGATTGTACTAAACTTCCTCTGATACCAACAGTAACACCCCGACCCTAGTTACCTAGAGTCGGTGCATTATTATATAAAATTGGCATGATCACAAAGGATCATGCCTAGAAAGACCAATTAGTTTAGTAGTCTTGGAAACACTATAAAGATTCATAAGTCCTACATTACATCATAAAAAGAAAATTACAACAATATAATCTCCATATTCCACACTCTTATCCCCTCATACTATCCCTGCAGGTCATTCATAAATTACATCTTCACATCCTGGGAAAAATAAAACATAGAAAGGGGGTGAGCTCAAATTCCTAGTAAGGATAACAATATATCAGAAACTTTCATAAATAAGAATAAGCATTTAAGGAAATGTATAACTAAAACAAAAGCCTTTTAAACTTAAACTTCAGTATAGTATGTAAAAAATAAAATGAAATAATTCCATTTAATTATTCACATGGATATTCTACTAATCGAATAATCACATGCAATATCAATAACCAATTTCATAATGACGGAATGCATAATTCCAGAATATCATAACCACATAGCCAAGGCCTCGTGCCAAGACTACAAATAAGATTTTTCCAAGGCTTTGTGCCAATACACTAGTTTGTCTCATGAGACCTACCGATGCATCAAGGAGATATAGCGGGCTCCACCCGTCACTTAATAAGTCCAATGCATTCCCATATTAAAAGGTTTAAACATAACATAAACATTCGTATTAAAACTAGCTTACGAAATGTCAATACTTTCTCCATAAACCATGAATAGTATAAAAATAACACAACCACAGTAAAACATATCACAAAACCTTTAATACAATACAAAAGTTTTGTATCATAATAAATCAACTTCAAATAAGCTTAAAATCCATCAAAGGATGTTAACATAGATGAAATCAAAACTATTTGAGAGAAATATCTCTTTTCTAAAAATCATTGAAAAGTCACACATTTATAAAGGAAGTAATTTAAAAGTGATTTTTGAATAAAAGTATCCCATACCACTTTGAAACTTTTGAAAATAAATATCATTTCAAAACATTCATGTCCTTATAAATAAATACTTAAAATCATTTTGAAAACATGGACACTAATTAAAAATATTTAGAAAGATAAATCTTTAAAACATTTAAAATTATGATCTTGTTAAAGAGTACCTTTAACAAATTCTTAAAATATTCATTTCGAAATCATTTAAAAGTCACATAATTATAAAATAAAACATTTACTTTGAAAATATTCTTATAAGCTTGTAAGGGAAGCTTCAATGATTTTATAATAGTGGAAAATAACCGCACCCGCCCTATAAGTTTAAAAAGACATTCTTACATTAAATTTATCCAAATGGTTAAAAAGTACCTTGTTTGGAAAACAACAGAAAGATTCCTTTCAAAACACATAAGGGTATAAATAACTTTAAACCTTTGTAGAGTAAATAGTAAAAATGTTTTTAAATACATTTTTAAGGAACATGTATGTGGATGATAAAGAGATCCCAGTAGATAATTACTTATAAACAACCTCGGATAATAAAGAGACTGTAAAATTAACCCTTACCTTGTACTTTTCATTGGTTGGGGGTAGGTTAACCTCCTGTATAATGGTGAAATAATTGTTATTAAATTATACAAGAATCATATACACTAACATGATATCATATATGATCTTTTAACATTGCTTTGTTAATAATATCTTAGTATTATTGTCGTTTCAGGTGTTAACTTACTCGTTTTCTTTTATATGTTTTGTTATGTAAGCCATGGTTTTCATGGATTGGCTGTATATTATTCATATACAGAATTATATCAAGTCCTTAAACATTATTTTTAAATCATCAAATGAGAATTATACTTGAATGGATACGATGGAGAATGAATCTCATCGTGTTGGTGGAGACGGTAGTCCGTACGTACGCACGAGCGACAATATCATTCTTTTGATATAAAAATAATATATAATTGGATGGTATATCATATATAAAGAATATTTATAATGTTATATTTATTATTTACATGAATAATACATCATTATTATACCCATTCAAATAATAATTTATTGAATAACAATTACACCACGACGTGGAGACGGTAAGCCATACGTACGCACGTATGTTGACATTTCATTCAAAGGATGGATAGAATACTGAATATGGTTGTACCATATTTATAATAACTTCACAGTAAATATAAGATACTGGAGTTATTATTTTATAATGGGAATAACAATGAAAGAAGAAGTTAAAGAAAGGAGCTTGAAAGAGGGTGGTCAAAACATTACCTCTTCTTCGGGTTCTTCCTTTTGATTTGATCAAAAGGGATCCTTAGGTTGGATTTCTGACTAAAGGAAGGCCTCTAGGATGAAGTGAGGTAAGGTGATAGAGTATTTGGGTAGGTTTTGGCCGATCCAAAAGGATTTGAAGGTATGAACTAATGAGAAGGGGGAGTGCCCTTTTATAAGAGGGATGAGGGGAACTTTTGGAAAAGCTAGAAATATTATTTTATAATTATTTCATATTCGGTTTATAATGGATCCAAAGTATATTATTTAAAGGTTAAGGTGGGTATGGGTAGAAAACAACTCAACCAATAGAATTTAGATAGGTTTGGGTCACTATATTAACCTTATCTTTGAGTATTAACTCTTAGTTAATTAGTTTCACTTTTACAATGTATCTTTATATTTTTATATTATATGGTTAATAAACTTACTATATACATCCAAAAGTCTCCCAAGTGGTCCATTATTGATACACCTATAATTATATAAGTCTCTTGTCCGAACCATAGATTCTGAGGAATTAATATCAATTAATAATATAATATTTTTTTAAAAACTCTTTTATGTCAATTTTGACACTATTCAATAATTGATTTTTGTAAAAATCAAAACAGAATGATTACATCTAAAAAGGTAAATTAAATAAATCCTAACATGTCATATTAACCTATAATAATATTTTTATTTATAAAAAGTCTCAAATTACATTTATTTGGGTGTTTATAATATTATGTTTTCTAATTTTTTATTAATTAGGTAATTACTCCATCACTATTATGTCATAAATAAATTAATTTATTTATGTCTAAAAATTATAAATAAAATAACATTCTGTAGGAAATATTTTTAGCTTTCTAATTAATATTTATAGTTGAAAATCCAACATATATAACCCTTTTTAAAAATTGTTTTTCTAAAATATATATGCTTATGTCATTTTTGTATTTATTTTAACTTAATTAAAATAAAGTGTCCCTGCCACCTACATGTGGCTCCATGGGGTCCCAAAATCGACCCAAAGATGCCCACGGTCGGACATGTATCCACAAATAAGTTTAGGACACGTTTTAAGGTAATTTAGTATTATTATAGTATTATTTTCTAACCCTTATTTACCAGATTTACCCTTTAACCATGGTAAATAAAATATTTGCCGAAGTAATTTTTCAAAATGTCTAAAAATAAAAGTTACCTATTTACACAATTTGAAAATCCTGATTCCAAATATGGAATCCATTTTTCCAAATTCAAAACACAGAAGTGACAGAAATTAATTTAAAATTAATTCCCGTTGTTAAAACAAAAACCGTGTTTTTAAGAGATAATAACTATCAAAAGATTGACACTTGTTTATGTCCGGTTTAATTGTGAAATTATGTCCAATGACCAACATTGTATTAAATGGTAAAAATATATTCTAAATATACATTAAAACCACTCAAATTCATAATTTATCACTACTAATTATTTTTATTAAAAAAGTTGTTTTTAATTAAAATTTATTAATTTTCACTATTCAGCAAAATATAAAAGTTATCTGAAAAGTACCAAAATTTCACCCTAGGATAAATTCGATATTCCGAATCCAAAAATTAAGTCCATTTTGAGAGATAAAGTTTATAAAATTTCCAAAAGTATGTATTACTATTCATAACGGCTTGTTAGATTGGTTGTAGTGTGTGTTAGAACTCGAAGTTGCATACAACACACGCTACTGTATTATTCAAAGAGAAGCGTACCATGGAAGCTTGGGGTGTTACATTGTAATTTTTTTATTTCCCCATTCTAAAGAATAAATTCATTTATTCAAATTTAATATATAAAATTTTAAAATATTGGATTAAAAAAAGGGTTTCACTATTAAAAGTTGGTAAAAGTGCATTTTTCGAAAAATACTTCTTTTATCTGGAAAAAATAAATTTGTTCTTATATTATGTCTAAGAAACTCATAATATGGATTCCAAAATTATAAGGATTATATAAAGTATAAAATTTAGTTAATACTATTCATAAACTCTTTTGAACGGCTTGTTTGATAAGTTATGGTGCACTTGAACTCGGTGTTGCGTGTAGTGAATGTTATTGAATTATTTAGAAGAAATAACACACTATGAAATCTTGGGCTGTTACATTCTACCCTCCTTCAATAAATTGCGTCCTCGCAATTTTAAATTGTTCTTTGAAAATAAATGGTTGAATATAGAAAATATCTTCGTGGGAATACCCATATCGGAAATTGGGTTAATAAAATTTAGTCTTAATAAGAGGAAAAGAGAAATGAAAGGGTCACCACCAAATTATGATCTCTATTCAGAGAACATTGGTGGAAATTAGAGGCATATAATTGGATTAAAAACATAAATATTTATAGGTATTGATTGAGTTCATCAATCACAAACATGTGTAAAATTGATGTCCTTAAATTCATCAATCTATAAAGATTTGAAATACCATCGGTTCAACAAAACATAGGGTATTAGGATAACACATTTTTGGTTTTAGGATTCCTTAAATAAAGTATAAGAATTAATTTCTTCATAAAATAAGAGAAGAAGAAAAATATATTCTTGACAAGTAGAGTTCCATCCTTTAACTAATTTCTACCACAAACTCATCTTTTACTCTAAAGGATAATAGAACGTAAAAAATATATTCTATTTATCCAATTCGTATATGGTTCCAAAAAAATGAATTTATAATTCATCTATCATATCTTTTAGAAAAACTACATTATTTAATCCAGGACATCACATGGGCCAGTGGTAGGTGATACACCCTTGTCGCCCTTCGATTGCAGGTTCAAGTCTCGCGGCCTTGCCGGATGCGATGGGTTGCCGCCAGACCTCCGGGTATTCCTTTTATGGAAGTACAAAAATAATCCAAACTAGAACTATACAAAATACTTTAGTCCAAAATTTATATGTAAGGTAAACAAAATGAATTTCATTTTTGCCGCGTAATAACATGTGAACACCATCATCATGTATTCTTTTAAAACACTACAACATCATGAATTACCATTAAACCTTATTGATTACATTCATGATCCCTTATTACTTAAAGAATAATGGGTATACTCCTTCAATCCAAAAATTTTGTAAACCCAAAAAATGATGGAATATACAAATCCTTAATCAGTTTCAAGGTATTCAAGAATATCCAATATGATTTATCCAAATCAATCATGTATTATTATAAAATAACTACCTTGGTATCAGAACCATATTATGGTTTATAATTCTCTCAACCATATATTTTCCAAAAATTTAACCTGCTACTGAGTCACTTTTCTTTGTTCCACACAATCTCAAGTCCTTAATGAAATAGTACTGCAGTACAATCCTTATATACTCTATAATTATTATAACAAGAACATTGTAGATACAACACTCAAATGACATAATCAACATAAGAACTCTAATCATTCCTCTTCATATATGGTAGTATCATAACTTGATTACTATCCAATAACATCATTTACGGCATAGTCTGAGAACTGGGACATAGGTTTGAATAGTGTCCAAACTCCTTGCAAATGAAGCATTGTACATTTGAAACCATTTTCTTACCCTTAAAGTGATGTAATTTGTGTCCTTTTTATCCACACTTATAACATACTCCCATTCCCTTCCAACATTTTCCAAGGTGATTCTTTCCATAGTTATCACATATCAGAAAATCCTTCTTTACCTTCTTCCTTTTATCTGTCCTTCTCTCTACCATCCTTTCCTTCTCTAGCTTCCCTTCAAAGCCATATTGCTCTGAGAATTATTTACTTATCTTATCAACACATGATACTATTTCTTCATATGATGATAATACGTGGGAGACTATTTCCCTTCTAAATTATTGATTAAGACTATGAAAGATATGATCCTCCTTACTCTTTGGATCATGCATATTGTTGGAGTTATCATTCCTTCTATTTGGTGCCATTTCTAAACAATGTCATAAACTAGATCAGTTTATTAATAAAAATACATAATTCCATACTTGTAAAACACTTAACATAAATTGAACTATTTATGGATATAATCCATAATCATAAAAATGTTTTCTTTTAGGAAGTATATACTCATAAACCCTTAATAATGGTTTGTAAAGAAAATGAGAATTATCCTAAGCATATCCCTCGGGAGTGTCGTAACCAAGAGTGCAGCAAGGCCGGTTGTCGTGCACCAGTTCCCGTTCGAGTCTAGCTCAAAGCGGTGTTTTTGGGTTTTACCCCTAGGTACATCTGTGACAGAGCCGCCTCTACCTGATTGTATCCAGACAGGGATGTATTACTCGAAAAACTCACAAAATCTCTACAATACCAAAATTCGAGGAAGTTCTTCTATACTAATCCTCAAAGTCCATATTAAATCTATGTGCTCTAATCAGAGTTTATCTAAATCAAGATTCCATGGTTTGTACTAAACTTCCTCTAATACCAACTGTAACACCCCGACCCCAGTTACCCAGAGTCGGTGCATTATTACATAACATTGGCATGATCACAAAGGATCAAGTCTCTAAAGACCGATTAGTTTAGTAGTCTTGGAAACACTAGAAAGATTCATAAGTCTTACATTACATCATAAAATGAAAATTACAACAATATAGTCTCCATAGTCCACACTCTTATCCCCTCATACTATCCGTGTAGGTCATTCATAAATAACTTCTTCACATCCTGTGAAAAATAAAACATAGAAAAGGGGTGAGCTCAAATGCCCAGTAAGGATAACAATATAGCAGAAACTTTCATAAATATGAATAAACATTTAAGGCAATGTATAACTAAAACAAAATCCTTTTAAACATAAACTTCAACATAGTATGGAAAAAATATAATGAAATAATTCCATTTACTTATTCACATGGATATTCTACTAATCGAATAATCACATGCAATATCAATAACCACTTTCATAATGATGGAATGCATAATTCCAGACTATCATAACCACATAGCCAAGGCCTCATGCCAAGACTACAAATAAGATTTTGCCAAGGCCTTGTTCCAAGACACTAGTTTGTCTCATGAGACCTACTGATGCATCGAGGAGCTATAGAGGGCTCCACCCATCACTTAATAAGTCCAATGCATTCCCATATTAAAAGGATTACACATAACATAAACATTCGTATTAATACTAGCATACGAAATGTCAATACTTTCTCTATAAACCATGAATGGTATAAAAATAACAAATCCACAGTAAAACATATCACAAAACCTTCAATACAATACAAAAAGTTTTGTATCATAATAAATCAACTTCAACTAAGCATAAAATCTATCTAAGGATGTTGACATAGATGAAATCAAAACTATTTAAGAGAAATATCTCTTTTCTCAAAATCATTGAAAAGTCACAAATTTATAAAAGAAGTAATTTAAAATATATTTTTGATTCAAAGTGTCCCATACCACTTTGAAACTTTTGAAAAGAAATATCATTTCAAAAAATTCATGTTCATATAAATAAATCCTTAAAATCATTTTGAAAACATGGAAAATAATTAAAAATATTTAGAAAGATAAATCTTTAAAACATTTAAAATTATGATCTTGATAAAGAGTATCTTTCACAAATTCTTAAAATATTCATTTTTAAATCATTTAAAAGTCACATAATTATAAAATAAAACATTTACTTTGAAAATATTTTTATAATCTTGTAAGGGAAGCTTTAACTATTTTATAATGGTATAAAATAACCACACCAGCTGTATAAGTTTAAAAAGACATTCTTACCTTAAATTTGTCAAAATGGTTAAAAAGTACCTTGTTTGGAAAACGACGAAAAGATTTATTTCAAAACAAATAAGGGTATAAATGAGATTAACCCTTTTTATAGTAAATAGTAAAAATGTTTTTAAATACATTTTTAAGGAACATGTATGTGGATGATAAAGAGATCCCAGTAGATAAATACATATAAACAACCTCGGATAATAAAGAGATTGTAAAATTAACCCTTACCTTGTACTTTTCCTTGGTTGGGGGTAGTTAACCTCTTGTATAATGGTGAAATAATTGTTATTAAATTATACAAGAATCATATACATTAATATGATATAATAAATGATCTTTTAACATTGCTTTGTTAATAATATCTTAGTATTATCGTCATTTCGGGTGTTAACTTACTCGTTTTGTTTTATATGTTTTGTTACGTAAGCCATGGTTTTCATGGATAGGTTATATCTTATTCATATCCAGAATGATATCAAGTCCTTAAACACCATTTTTAAATCATCAAATGATAATTACACTTGAATGGATACGATGGAGAATGAATCTCATCGCGTTCGTGGAGACGGTAGTCCGTACGTACATACGAGCGGCAATATCATTCTTTTGATATTAAAATAATATATAATTGGATGGTATATCATATATAAAGAATAATTATCATGTTATATTTATTATTTACATGAATTACACATCATTTTTATACCCATCCAAAAGATAATTTATTGAATAACAATTACACCACGGCGTGGAGATGGTAAGCCGTACATACGCACGTATGTTGACATGTCATTCAAAGGATGGATAGAATACTGAATATAGTTGAACCATATTTATTATAACATCAGAGTATATATGAGATACTGGAGTTATTATTTTAGAATGGTAATAACAAAGAAAGAAGAAGTTGAAGAAGAAAGGAACTTGAAAGAGGGTGGTGAAAACATTACCTCTTCTTTGGGTTCTTCCTTTTGATTTGATAAAAAGGGCTCATTAAGTTCTCTTGCTGACTAAAGTAATGCCTCTAGGATGAACTGAGAGAAGTTGAGAGAGTATTTGGGCATGGTTCTGCCGAACCAAAAGGATTTTAATGTGTGAATTAATGATAAGGGGGAGTTCCCTTTTATAAGAGGGGTGAGAGCCACCTTTGGAAAAGCTAGAAATATTATTTTATAATTAATTCATATTCAGTTTATAATGGCTCCAAAGTGGATTATTTAAAGGTTAAGGTGGGGATGGGTCGCAAAAAACTAAACCAAGAGGATTTAGATAGGTTTGGGTCACTATCTTAACATTATATTTAAGTATTAACTCTAGTTAATTACTTTCACTTTTACAATGTCTCTTTATATTTTTATATTATATGGTTAATAAACTTACTATATATATCCAAGAGACCCCCAAGTGGTCCATTAATGATACACCTATCATTATATAAGTCTTTTTTTGAACCTTAGATTTTTAAGAATTTAATATCAATTAATAATATAATATTTGTTTAAAAAACTCTTTTATGTCAATTTTGACACTATTCAATAATTGATTTTTGTAAAACTCATAACAGACTGATTACTTCGAAAAACATTAATTAACTCAATCCTAACATGTCATATTAACCTAGAAAAATATTGTAATTTATAAAAAGTCTCAAATTACATTTATTTTGGTATTTATAATATTAATTTTTCTTATTTTTCATTAATTAGGTAATTACTGAATCACCATTATGTCATAAATAAATTAAATTATTTAATGTCTAAAAATTATAAATAAAATACCATTCTGTAGAAAATCGTTTTATATTTCTAATTAATATTTATAGATGAAAATAAAACATATATAGCCCTATGTAAAAATTGTTTTCCTAAAAGATATATGCTTATCTCATTTTTGTATTTATTTTAACTTATTTAAAATAAAGTGTCCCTATCACCTACAAGTGGCTCCATGGGGACCCAAAATCGACCCAAAGATGACCATGGTCGGACATGTATCCACCAATAAGGTTATTACACGTTTTAGGGTAATTTAGTATTATTGTAATATTATTTTTTAACCCTTATTTATTGGATTTACCCTTTAACCATGGTAAATAAAATATTTACCGAAGTAATTTTTCAAAATGTCTAAAAATAAAAGTTACCTATTTACACAATTTGAATATCCTGATTTCAAATATGGAATCTATTTTTTCAAATTCAAAACACAAAAGTGGCAGAAATTAATTTAAAATTAATTCCTGTTGTTAAAACAGAAAGCGTGTTTTTAAGAGATAAAAACTATTAAAAGATTGACACTTGTTTATGTCCGGTTTAATTGTGAAATTATGTCCAATGACCAAAATTGTATTAAATGGTAAAAATATATTCTAAATATACTTTAAAACCATTCAAATTCATAATTTATCACTTCTAATTATTTTTATTTAAAAATTTGTTTTTAATTCAAATTTAGTAATTTTCACTATTCATAAAAAATATAAAAGTTATTCAAAAAGTACCAGAATTTCACCCTAGGCTAAATTCGATATTATGAATCCAAAAATGAAGTCCATTTTGAGAGATAAAATTTATAAAATTTCAAAAATTAGGTATTACTATTCATAACGGCTAGTTTGATTGGTTGTAGTGTGTGTTAGAACCCGAAGTTGCGTACAACACACGCTACTGTATTATTCAAAGAGAAGCCTACCATAGAAGCTTGGGGTTTTACCTTGTAATTTTTTGATGTCCTCATTCTAAAGAATAAATTCATTTAGTCAAATTGAATATATAAAAGTTTAAAATATTGGATTAAAAAAAAGGGTTTCACTATTAAAAGTTGGTAAAAGTGCATTTTTTGAAAAATACTTCTTTTATATGAAAAAAATGAATTTGTTCTTACATTATGTCTAAGAAACTAATTATATGGATTCAAAAATTATAAGGATTATATAAAGTATAAAATTTAGTTCATACTATTCATAAACTCTTTTGAACGGCTTGTTTGGTAAGTCATGGTGCGCTTGAACTCGGTGTTGCGTGTAGTGCAAGTTATTGAATTATTTTGAAGAAAAAACACACTATGAAATCTTGGGGTGTTATATCCTGCTTATTGATTCTACTACTACATTCCATTTCAAGAGAGTATAGACTATCTCGAAGTCATAGTTTTGGAGGAATTCAAGCTATCATCACTGCCTCAGGTTTAGGTCCTTATGAGAGAAGATATACCTGAGACTCTTGTGATTAGAGTAAACCGTAAAATGCTTGCCCATCATGTAACATCACCACATCTTCAAGGAGAATACAACTACAGCTAACTCTAAGTCATGGGTTGCGTAGTTCTGCTCATGCTGCCTCAGCTGTCGATGACCATATCCGATAAATGCTCGCTCCTTCATCAAGACACATTCGAGCCCGGTCCTTGATGCGGTGCAATAGACCACTTACCCAAGGCCCTCCTCCAGAAGTCTCAATATGGGTGCGCTAGTCAGTCTCTACCTCAACACTTGAAAACTCTATTGGAATCTCTTCGACCATACGAAGGGTTGACCCTTATTTTTCAATGCTGATAAAGATGATGAGACTCAGGAGAAATATGGTACAAATCTCCGTTAGTGTCCAGCCAAACCCAGGAAACTTCGTACCTCCTTCACACTCCTGGATGGCTCCCAAGAAAGTACTGCCTCAATCTTCACTGGATCCACCGCTACTCCAGCCTTCAAGTTGACATGTCCCAAAAATTGAACCTCTCAGATCATGATCTGGCACTTCAAGAGCTTACCATAAAGCCGGTGATCTCAAAGTGTGTCCAAGACTATCTGTAAATAATAGGCATGCTCCTCCTTAGTAGTTGAGTAGATCAGAATGTCGTCGATGAAGACTACTACAAAGCGATCAAGGTAAGGCTATAAGATCCTGTTCATAAGTACCATTAACACTATTGGAGCATTGGTCATGCCAAATGACATTAAAAAAACTCATAATGGCCATACTGATATCTGAAATTCGTCTTCTGCACACCCTCATACTGTACTCTGAGCTAGTGGTAGCCTGATCTGAGGTCTATCTTCGAGAACCACCATGATCCCTTCACCTGATCAAAGGGGTTGTCAATCCTCGAGAGTGGGTACTTGTTCTTAACAGTCACTTGGTTCAGGCACCGATAGTCAACACAAAGTCTCAAGCTCCCATATGCCTTCTTGGTGAACAAAATCCGGGCTTCCCAAGGAGAAACACTGGGCCTAATGAACCCCTTCCACTGCAAGTCCTCCAGCTATACATGCAGCTCACGAAGCTCCACAGGAGCCATCCGATAAGCTTTTGTAGATATCAGTGTCATCCCGACATACAAGTCAATATAAAAGTCCACCTCACTGTATAGAGGTAGACCCGAAACATCATCAGGGAAGACATCTGTTTACTGGTCCACCACTGTAGGTTAACTCAGACTCTCCACATCAACCGCTCTAAGGTAAGGCTAGCCAACTGATGAGTGATCGGCTGAACTCTCCTCCGAGTAAGTCCATCCTGTGCTAAAAAGTCTCTCTTCTCGCCGGTGAAGGTAAACCTAGAATCATCAGTGCGGACACACCACACTTTGCACCTAATACAGTCAATCTGAGCATGACCTATAGATAAATAGTCCATACCCAAGATGATGTTGTACGACCTTGACACCGCTAATAGGAAATCCCAGCCAAAGATCTTGCCTCCTAGAGTAATCTCACACTATTGGCACCTATGTGTAATCATTGAATCCTCTATTGTAGGAGTCCCTAGATGTAAGGATAAATCTAACGACTCTGTCATAATCTCAGAGTTCCGGAGGAGGGTAGTGGGAATAAAAGAATGACGGACACCTTTGTCTATAAGTACTATAACTAAAGTGAATTAGACATAGATCTTACCTTGTATCATCTCAGGAGAGCCATGGTTAATGGCCTCAGCTGACTAGAGATGAGCTCGTCCATTTCCACCGGTTACCTATGGTCAGGGTGGACCACCTAGTGGCGGTGGCAGCAATATCTCGAATCGTCGCCCACCGCCAGCTGCACAGCCAGCTCCTCTGCCACGTCTGCCTACTCCCTACAGAACTCCTTGGTCGAACCTCTGTCTCAGCCTGGGCAGTCCTTAGACCATTTACTGATCATCCATATGGCGTGTCCGGCAATCACGAGCCATGCGGCCATGCCCGCCGCATGTGTAACACTACTTGTTCCTCGCATGACTGGCTCTGTCTCTCGTGCCCTGCACAATAGACCCTGAATCCTACGATCGTCCACCTATTGGTATGGTCCTCTTGTTCCTCTATGACATATGTCTACTGCTAGCTAGAGAAGACTCCGCTACGTGAAGCCCGGTGGTGGGTCTCACTGCTGTCGACTGCTCAGCATGAAAACTCTCTACTAAGATGGCTCTCTCTAACACCCCTACCTGCAATGGGATGCTGAGAGATATCATCGAAGCCCTGATATCCTTCCGGAGTCCCTGATCGAAGTTCCGAGACTTGAATATTGGGCCCCAAACCATATCAGTGGAGTAGCGTGAGAGTTTATGAACCTCATTGAGTACTGATCCACAGTCATGCTACCCTACTGCAGATGAAGAAGCTCATGTATGCGCACTGTGCAAAGGGTTTCTAGGACAAACTCTACCCGAAATAGGCTCTAAAAGCCTACATAGAGAAGTGTCACCTCGTCATGAACCTAGAGCATCAAGCTCCACCATCTGCCTGCGGCTGATTGTAGAAGATAGACGACAAGGATCACTATGAGATCAACTCATGTCCCTACCATTTGGAAGACTCTCACCACGACCTCCAACCAATCCTCCGCCGCCTGTGGGTTCGTCTCTCACCAGAACATCGGTGGCCACTAGCACTGGAACTCGTGAAATGAGCTCATGTGACATACACCCTCTACTACTGAGGATGGTGGCATCAGTGGCCTAACAGGTAATGGTACCGTTGGTGCCTCTAATGGAAGAGGTACCTGCACTGAGGCCGCATCGCTCGGTGGTCTATCATCACATACTATACTCAGAACCCTAGATGGATATCTACATGGAGGCATCATGAAAGAAAACAGGTGTGCCGCAGTCAATAAGTTATACCTGGTGATCGGACTTAAAATTTTCACAATGAAAACTTTTCAAAACACAGACGAAATTAGTTTTTTCGTGTACTGAGTCAATAATCAGAAGTCAGGGTCGTGGTGTATGGATACGTCGAGCACCTCACCAACACTGTATTCCCTAAACTGATAACCACACTCACTATACATAACATTATTGTTGTTAAAAAGATCATACTTCAATGTTCTACAGTATAACTAACTCCCTCTGTTACCAATTTGTCATGACCCATCCCACGAGGCCCGTGCCATGACAACCCCAAGCCTGCCTTCCATAGACCAGGGGCTGGCGACTTGCACCGAAAGGCATATTCCCTAAAACTGGGAATACATTTCCTTTATAACCTATAAACACACACATTAAGGCACACAACAAGATACAAACACTAGTGAAATGTATAGTAAAAAGAGTGTGTACAGAAAGGAAAAAGGGGTCAGAATACAAGCCCAACTGGAAAGTACAAGAAAACTGAAAGTACAAGTAAACTGAACAGATCCAGTGAACAACCGCCAAGGATCCTACCTGGATGGTAGGTGCAGCCCTCAAATGGTCATCTATGCCGTATGCCTCGTCTAATTTCCACTTCCGAGCTACCTCCAATTCTGGTACCTTCGTCCTCAGTCAGCGCTGTCTGTCGTCTGCACCAAACAAAACAAGGTGAGGGCATAACCCATGTAGGGGTGAGTATAATGATCCTCAGTAGGGACCTCAAGAACCCCAAAGGTCTCTTAAAATACACAAATGATAAACCACAAAGCATGTAAGTCAACAAAAAACCCTACATAGGTATATGCCCATACATGAGGAAAAATCACAGGGGTCCAACTCAAAAGCCCAAAGTTCAACTGTTCCACAAAGAAAGAAATACCATGAAGGTAAGTACCAAAATGGTACACCACCTAGAAGAATACCACAAATGTATCACCATAAAGGTAATTAACAAAAATGTATGTCAAAAAAAATATTACCACAAAGGTATCACCATGAAGGTAAATACCACACAGGTACGCCACACATAAGATTACCACAAAGGTAAAGACTCATCTCACACTAGGTATAACTTAAGTACAAAAGTATAGATGATTTTATGTAACTACTGAATCAAATTATTTTGTTAATTGGAAGACCCACTTAGGATCCTATTACATCATCAGGCCCACATAAGTTCCTAGTACAGTAGACCCACACATGATCCTAGTACATCATCAGATCCACACATGATCCTAGTACAGTAGGCCCACACATGATCCTAGTACATCATCAGACCCACACAGGATCCTAGTACAATAGACCCACAAAGAATCCAAGAGTAGTCCCACATGGATTCCTAGAGTGGATCGATGGGGGATCCTAAAATACAGACCCACGAAGGACCCCTTTCCCATGTTGCAACTAGCTACAAGGTTCCCGCACTAAGCTTGCTTGATTTCTATGAGGGTCCTCTCCTAAAGCCATAGGTCGATACAACAACTACCAAAAATTCCCATGAATATGTATTCTAAAGGCACATCGCATTAAAAAGGACCCAACGAAACTGACGGTGCATCAATCGGACGCCTGATCTGCAAGTTATTGGCCTTTTAGCCCCGAGGGCCCGGGTGGATATTTCTTCGATCCAACCCAGCCATACCCCAACTTTATCCAAAACTAAATTTGGGTATACCAGAAGGACCGTCTCGAACCAAGATTTCTAGTACCCGTCAAACGGACGCCCGAAGCTCAAGATATGGCTGAAAGAGATAAAATGGGTCGAAGTTGGTATGGGTCTGGTCCGACCCAGTCTGGGCTGACCCGAACCGGTTTGGGTCGACTCGGGTCTGCCCCTGGGTCAGACCCCGCCCATGGAATCTGAACCGCCCTACTGGGTCCAGCTCATCCCATTGGGCGGCTCACAGGGGTGGTGCACGGTGGTGTCCCATGGTGTCACGGCTGGCCGGATGACCAACCTTTCCTCCATACAGCGCGATCATGCACCATTCCATCACTGACAGCCGGCGTCAAACTGGCCACAGTCGATGGGACATGAATCTTCTCTGGTGGTGCGGTCGTGTCGCCGCCTTCTTCGTGGCCAACCGTGGTGCCGACCGCCATTCCCGATGCCCCTCGGTGTCGGTCGCCGTCCTCCTCCATTGCGAAGAACAAAAAAAGAACAACAAGATTTGTGGAGGGTTTGGGCCATATTATTTTAGTCAGTACCCTCTGCGTTAGAGCGGTATAAAGTGTCTCATGGGAGGATATTCAACGTGAAATAAAATTGATGATGATCAATCGAAATCACACCCCTACCTCGAAGGTTTTTTGACATCAGTGAGGAGGGAAGGACGGATGTAAGTTCATCGTTGTTGAAGACGTCTCACATTGGAGGTTACGCATTCTTCATTAAAGAAGATGGTGCATTATTCATTGGATAAGATAGTGTGTTCTTAATTGGAGAAGATGGCACATTCTTCATTGGAGAAGATGTCACATTCTTCGTTAGAGAAGAATCCATGTTCTTCATTGGAGAATGATCTTCCACAAGTTCTCCCGTTCTCATTTTCCAACCAATCCTCTCAATGGAATCAGGTGCCAATAAAAAATAGAATAATTTTAACTGATTAATTTATGTTGGCACAATTAAATGTTGACCCATTTAATTAATTTTTGTTGGCTCAAATAATTAAATGGGGAGTTGAAAGGTTTTCCCCATTAAAGTCAGTTCGAGTGGTCCCTGCCATTAATTTTAAAATGGGGAGTTTTAGGCTCGAGTGGTCCCCACCACTACATAATCAAATTTGGGGGTTTTTAGTTCGGGCGGTCCCCACCTCCATAACATTCATATGGGAGGTTTTAATAAAAATAAAATAAAAGTTCATTTTATTTTTATTTCCATGAAAAACAATAAAACAAAATTTCACCCTTGACCAACAGCGGTCGAGGTGAAGGTCTCCTTAAGTGAATACTGACACTGCGAGTTCAACGGTGTCCTCAGATTTCAATTTTGAGCACCTGTTCAAAAGTTAAAAAAACACACTCGCACGTTTACTGAACGTACCTAAAAATGATCAAAAATTCATTCCGAGAACACCATGCCTCAAAATCACGCTCTGTCAATTTTCGCAGACTCGTAAAATTCCCATATAATAAAAACAAAATTTACATGGAATTTCCAAGTCTCTACAAAAAAAATATAAACACATGGACTTGATATTATATCCAGGGAAATATTATTCCTTTAATCTTATTATTATTCTGTATTTATTTATTGATATTATAGCTAGGGAAATCTTATTCCTTTAATTTATTTTGATTATGTTATTATTTTGATTATATATTCCTACCATATCATTTATTCGCATGTTATTCTCTTTATTATATTTTATCATTATCTCTTATGTTTACCCTTATTGGGAATTTTATCTCACCCCTTCTAAGGTTACATTTACCTAGGTTATAAATAATTTTTTTCACATGATATTTATAATAGAATAGTTTGTGTGAAGAATTTTATGGGAGAAGTTAAAGACTTATTATCGATTATGTAGTTTCTTATATAGTTTAATTAATTCCATTTGATTAGATATACATGGTTTTTTAGTGAAATATTTTTTCTTAATTATCTAAACCTCTAAACCAAAAATTTTCTTTTAATTAAATGAATAAATATTTATTATTTATATTTTAACTATTTATGGTTACAATTTATATGATTTGGATCATTTCAAAACTAGTACAAAAGAAGGTTTTTTTGAGAACTAATTCAGGTCGTGACAATATGGGGCTCTATAGTTCATATCAATGGAGGGTTTGAACAACTTTAGTGGTTAGAATGTTTTTAGAGGAAATTTTATGTGTTGATAATACAAGGGTGATCACAATTTAAATTGTATAGATAACCCTTTAGGTAAGACAAATTAATAATGAATATTTTATGATGTTTAAGGATTAAGATAAGAGAAAATTATTGAATCCCATATGGATAAGTCTTAGGGATAATTCTACATATATGATAATATAATGAAGTTTTGGTAAATTAGAGACTGTTTGGTTCTCTTAGAAGTTACATCCTTGTCTTGAAATAGGAAAGGGGATGCAAATGTTTCATAGATGCACCTTGGGGTAATAACACTAGAAAAATGTGGTTGAGTATTAACTCAATGTTTACTCTAGTTCAAGATGAGTGGGCCTAAGTCTACATACCTAGATTGACACTCTTGAGGGATATGTTTTGGTTTATTACATTCCCTATACAAACCATTAGTAAATATTTATTATGTTAAGGAATTAGGTTATGGAATATAAGAGAGTCCAATATAAAGAAACATTCATTGAACCAAGAGTGATTTAAGTTGAACTGAAATATAATTTATTAATTTTGAAGAGTATTACATTTTGATATTATGTGTAATTATCATATAATAATTCTATTATGGTTTTAAACAATATTTTTAAATCTTGTTTGTATTAGTTATGTTCAAATCCCAATGAAGGAAAGTTAAAAATTAATGAAAAAGGACAATGTGAAGATATTACCAATGAGAAACCTGACAATATTAGAACTAAAGTGAGAAACCTTGTGATTAAGTCACACCATATATCAACAATAATGATAAAAAATATGAACTTAGGTTTTTACCATACAAAATAAAAAATACATCGATGGAGTCATGTGGAAATTTTTATGAAAATAAGATGAAGGAAAGAATGAACAATTTTCCATATTCCAACAATGGGGTAAAACAACCAATTAAAACGCCTCCAATAAACTAGGAGATGTTTATTTTTGGAAAATGAGGTAATATAGATACTAATTTCTTGGGAGAAGTGAAGAGCATAGTGGACATGGTTAAATGAAATAGAGTTTATCCATAGGTACCACTAATTGTTTAGTGTATTAAATATAGAAAACATGGAAATTATCCATGTCAATTCCAATATAAAATGGATAAAAAGGATGATCTAAACTAGAAAATTTAAATATAATGGAAATATAATGTAAAAAACTACTTAATCATGTTCCAAAAAATTATGTGGAGTGGGAAAAACTAATCATTCACTCAAGATCTATGAGTTTTTTTATTTTAGACTTGTTATACTTACACCATTGTACCTAGAATGATTTCTATGGATATCAAATTTTCACCTTGGTGAATAGATGTTGATTTTTTAAAAAAAAATTATAGATGTTTGATTATTTTAACCCAATTTTATGTTTTTAAGAATATAATATTCATCCTTATAAAAACTTTAATGTGATTTTTGAATTGTATTGGTTCTCTCCACTTCGAGGAAAAATAATTTGGTATAAGGAGATCAAATTTAATAGTAACCGATGATATCCTATTAATGTAAGGATGGTTTTGAATATATTTTAGAAGTAAGTTATATGATTTGGTTATTTATAGAAAATAATGGTATACTTTGGGATCAAATGGTTGGATGAAATATCAATATTATGTATTATCATATTTTGATGAAAAGATATGTTTCCAAGTTTTTGAGGACAATATCTATCTATAAATTATTTCATGGGTCATTTATAACATTTAGATACCCTTATCAATTTCCATTTGTTGGTAATAATTAAAATCTCATGGATGAAATTTATTTAAAGGGTGGGTGAATGTAACACCCCTTGAGTTATAATACTTAAATTATATGGTGGCTTATTATACATGAAATACTGAACTAAAAAAACTATAATACATTTTATTGTGTTGTAATTCACAATAAAATAAGTGAAAATAATTATTATACAACATGTATTATTAATAACTGGATTTTTTTCTCAAACTGTACATCAGTATGAGGATAAATAATGATCCTTGATATCATTTGAGACCCTAATTCCCATGGACCATAAATTAGAAAAAAAATTAATTCTTGAATAGATAATATCTCCATCACTTTAGATCATGCACAATAATAACCAATTCCAAATCTTGTGTAGGATAATTATGTTTATATGAATGAAGTTTCCTAAAACCATATGCATCTACCTAGTGATCTTATATATAAATAAAACTGAGACCAATAGTAGTGGAATAGAATATACAAATAACCCCTCACTAAATCATTGTAATATAAGAATTTTTTTAGGTAAATGTAACAACCCATAAGTCATAATAAATTATTTTTCTGGTATATTTTGTTATATAAAACACTAAACTATAAAAAATTCTGATAAATTTAATTATAATGAAACATTTCAATAAAAGAACATGAAATTAATTATTACACATAATTTATTATTACTCACCCTATATTAATTCAACTATTTGATGTGCATAAATTATTAAGTGCTAATAAATATAAAAGAATAAAATATTTACAATTAGGAAATCCCCAAGATCATATTCATCCAAAAGGATCTTCAATAGACAAAAAAACACTATATGGAGTAATAATATCCTGAAAGGAGAAATTATATTGTGATAACTAAAATAAAAACTATTAAAATGAGAAGTACGACTTAAAAAATCTATATAGAATGAATAATTTTACTAGGGCTATATATAGGAACAAAACCTGGCCTTGGTAGACATGGCCATTAAAAATATGGTCATTCGATATTCATGTTTCAAATTGGTATATAGATGTTATGTAAGGTTATTAAAATTTTAAAATAATAGTTTTTAGAAACAATAAATAACAAAACACATATTTAACATTTAATTAAATTGATTTATTATAAAAATATTTTTTCATATGCTAAATATTTTTATTAAAGAATGACATGAAAAAATAAAAGAAATATTTTAATATCAATATATTAACCAAATTAAATTATTAGGATATAAATAAAAAATATTTAACTAGTAATGAATGTGAAATAAAATTAAGAACATTTAATGTTAAAAAAATTATTTTTTAAAAAATAAATTATTTTTTTATTTAAATATAATATTACCATTTAATAGAGAATATATAAATTATGGAATTTTATTTATGTAAAATAAATATATTTTTTGAATTAATCATGCAAAATTTTCTTAGGTTTACTTTTTTTATATTTTCTAAAATAATGTATTTTTAGTTGAATAGTAAAAGAAATATTGATATTAAAAACCCATAATTTTCATAACACTATCTTAATAAAAGAATGAAATAAATGTTTAGATATATATAAGTAAAATTGATCATTTTAAATTGCTATTTTTTATTTATACAACTCATTTGTATCATTTTGGAAACAAAATTAATAATTTTCTCTGAGAAACTAATTTATTCGCTTATAAAAAAAATAAGTTTTCATCACATATAGAAATTAAGGAAAAAAATGGATTTAATATTTTATATAAACAAGATAGTATTATTTAGTAATGTAAATTTTAGTTTTGGGGCTAAAATCATGATTACTAAGATGAAATTTAATAACCATGATAATGGTAAAACCATTATTTTCAAAGAATTAATTTATTAATATTGTGTAATTTTAAACTAATATAATAAATTATCATATTTTAGAAAGTGAATTTAATATTATATTGAAAACCATATTAAAATAAATTAACACTCATTAAATTGGTAACCAATAAAAACTATGATTAACAACACTTGATGGTGAAAACAACATTTTCCCACAAAATTGTTTTTATATATATAAAATTATCAATTTAAAATTTAATTTTTTCTTAAATTGAAATTGATTTATATTAAATTGATATTAAATTTAGGGTTAAAAACAAAATTTATGTATAGGGGTGTTTTTATATGTTATTTAAAACATATTTTCCTTGGTTAAAAACTTTTTACCTTGATAAAAACCAAAAAGTTAAACATAAAAATATAAGAACAAATGATTTCCAGCATGTTTAAAACAAGTTTGAAAATACTTGGTTGAGTATTTATGAACCCATAATCACATAAAATTACATTATTTTTAGATTTTGGAAACTATGACCCTTGAATAGTTTCATTTCGTTATTGAAAAATAACAGGTTTTCACAAAAGTGACCTTTTGTTCAGGTATAAAGTGGGATCACTACCACCCTTTCAATGATTCACTTTCCCTTAAAACTATACTATAACCTCATCCAAATATTGATCTAATATGTTTTAATTTAATTTAATAAATCCCTTGGTCACTACAAGTGATCCAATGTACTTTAATTCTAAGGAGTTCATCAATCGGATGTTCATGGTTTTGATGGAAGTGTTATTTAATCCTTAACCATTTATTTTTATCCTTTACCATATAAAACAATCCTAAACATTGTTATATAATGAAAATATCATTATTATACTGAATTGATATTATATTAATGGAAAATACCTTATTTATTTCATCCCATCCACTTAAAAAAAAATAGAATGTCGATCGTGCATTGTGCGGACCACCGCCTCCATGAAGTGACGTCTTCAGGTTTTCACCACCCATATATTCACAAGTTATACAGATGAAATTAAATATTAAATGTTAATATATAATTTAATTAATTATATTCCGATGAAAATTATAATCAACCTTTTTTTCCACTAATTTATCATGAAATGAAAACATTAGTTGCGCGTTGTGAAGACTGTCACATCCATGAAGTAACATTTTTTATTTCTCATCGTGATTTTCAATTCTATCCAAAAAAAACATAAAATACGATTAAAAAGATTAAAAAATCTAAATTATATCATTATAAATCTTGTATAATGATATTATTTCAAAATAAATAATTTCTTAACCATACTCAACCATTGAATTATGATATGTTAATGTTTAGGTCAGGTTGACCACCTACTTGAAAAATGATATAAAACTCTAAAATGGATGAATATGATAACATAAAAAATAATATTATTATAATTTAATAATAAAATAACGATTATTCTATTTTTCTTAAATAGGTTATATTAATTATTTACCTTATTAAATTATTATCTTCAATCTCTAAAATTACAAAAAAAATTACACTGATTAAATTTTCATAAAAAACAAATAAAAAATTATTGAATAAGGTAATATATTTACAAATAAACATATTATATCATTTATATAACCATTAATGATATATAAATTTTCTTGGTATCAATAAATGGGTACTGCAATCAGCATCATAAATCATTCAGAAACAATTAAAGATGCTTACACCTAATGGAAAATACAAGCTATAAATAACTATTATTTTTAAACTAAACTATCACCAATGAAGTATATAAATGTTAATGTATATTAATAAGGCCATTAAATAGAATATTAAGATATTTATTTTTAATTTTTAGTAGTTTTGAGCACATTCATCTATGAAGGGAAACAAGGTAAGGGTTATGCAAAATTCAATTTTCTTCCATTGAGTTAAAAAATTTCTTATTGAAACTCTATAGTTTTAAGGATGATTTTTTTATCAAATGAATACTTGGTATTTTATTTACACTTTATTTTTTTCTCTAAAATTCTTCCATATAAACTCATAATCAAATGATTCAAACATAAGCCTTCTTTGTCTCAAATTTAATTTCATAGAGAGATGACTATGTTATACCTAATGTATTCAATTGTATGATGTACTAAACAAAACATTGATATTTCATATAATAATTATTCCATTATTCATTATATTTAATTTTCTATTTTAAATTATATCCTTAAAGGGTTTTTTATTTGGATTTTTTAAGAGTCATAATTGTTATTTGTCACTATTTTAAATTCCATAAGACATGTTTCACATTCCACGCCATATTTTATTTTATACGGTGTATTCACCACACAATTTAATTATTGAATAATTAATATAATTCATTTAATTATATTTTTAATTTCATGGTATCCCTCTAATATTCTTTTGACTCTTACATTACAATTACCATAAGTGTGTTTTCATCTCTATAATTCTTAATTGAGATATGATTCATATTCACCACTTGTTTCATTTTTGTGGTGTATATATTCTCATGTATTAATATCAAAATTCTATAATTATATTTACCATTTGGGTATTAAACTCGTGGATATTCATGAGTAACTTTTTCTTTCCAAATCATCCTCTATTAAAAACCTGATTTTCCTTCATATTTCTTTATTTTGTGAATACCTTATTTTTGTTACATTTTTTGAAGAAAATTCCCCTTGATATACATTAATAAAATTATATTGTAAATTAGTTAATTAATTATGTGTCCATTATACTTTATTATGTTATTTTTATGGATTATTATATGAAAATATATTCCATTTATTTATTGGGGAAATATAGAAAATCAACACACTTCTATTCAGATACCAATATTTATTGATTACAATTGAAAGATAGTTAAGAATCATATATTTTATTATTTTTTTAAAGGTTGGGGTCGAAGACTCAATTTATTATTTAAAGGAAAGACTTATTTAGATTGGGTAGAGGGAGAACCATTACATAGCCTGAAGGCCCAAGGCCAAGTGGCCTAAATCCAAGGCTTGAAAGCCCATTTTTTGTCCAAAAGGACCCCTCCGTGAATATTATTGCTATAGTACCCGCATTACTGCAATACCCTACTATAGTATCGTCACCACTACATTACCTGTTATAGTCCCTCCGCCACTATACTGCTGCCACTAGTACAGTTCCGCTGCTATAACAGTACTCTACTACAGTTCTACTATAGTACTCGGAATTTCGCCCCTACCTAGATTTGAACCGAGGTCTTTAGGATTCCAAGCAAGAGCCTTTACCACTAGGGTACAGGCTTGTTGGCACATATATTTTATTTGTTAATTAATATTTCTAATTAACTAGACTTTATTATTGATAGTTGGGGAACTCAATAGTGCCTAGATTCCTTAATAGATTTCATGAGATAAAATATCTTGGGTATTTTGGTGTATTACTACCCTGAAAAATGTCACAACTCGTCCCCCAGGGCCCATACAGTGACTACCCCAAGTACACATTCTATAGGCCAGGGGCTGGTGACTAGCACCGAAAGGAGTATTCCCTAAAACCGGGACGACATTGCCTTTATAACCAGTAAAAACACACAACCAAGAACACAACAAGATACAAACACTAGTTAACTTTATAGTAAAAAAGAGTGTGTACATAAAGGAAAAAGGGGACAGAATACAATCCCAACTAGAAAGTACAAGAAAACTTAAAGTAAAAGTAAACTGAACAGATCCAGTGAACACACGCCAAGGATCCAACCTAAAGGGTAGGTACATCTCTCGAATAGTCGTCTCTGCGGCACGCCTCATCAAATGTCCACCTCTGAGCTACCTCCAGTCCTAGTACCCTCATCCTCAGTCAGCGTTGTATGTCATCTAAACCAAACACAACAAGGTGCGGGCATAACCCATGCAGGGGGGCGTATAACGATACTCAATAGGGACCTCGAGACCTCCGAAGGTCTCTCAAAATCCACAAAGTATAAACCATAAAGCATGGAAAATAACAGACAACCCTACTTAGGTATATGCCCATGCATATACCTAAGTTATCAAGTATACCCATCTCAATCATGAGGAAAAAACATAGGGGTTAAACTCAAAATCCCAAAGCTCAACTATTCCACAATGGAAGGAATACCAAGAAGGTAAGTACCATAAAGATACGCCACACTGAAGAATACCACAAAGGTATAACCATAAAGGTAAGTACCAAAAAGGTACACCACACAGAAGATTACCCCAAAGTTATCACCATTATGGTAAGCACCACACAGGTATGCCACACATAAAATTACCACAAAGGTAAAGACTCAGCTCACACCATGTATAACTTAAGTAAATAAGTATATATGATTAGATGTAACTACTGAATCATCTTACTCTGTTAAGAGGCAGACCCATGTAGGATCCTAGTACATCATTAGACCCATATAGGATCCTAGTATAGTAGACGCACACATGATCCTAGTACATCATCAGAACCACACTGGATCCTAGTACAACAGACCCACACAAGATCCTAGTACCTCATCAGACCCACACAGGATCCATGTACATCATCAGACCCACATAGGATCCTAGTAAAACAGAAACATACATGATCCTAGTACATCATCAGACCCACACATGGTCCTAGTACAACAAAACCGCAGAGGATCCAAGATTTGTCCCACATGGATTCCTATACCGAATCCATGTGGGATCCAAAAACACATACCCACAAAGGATTCCTTTCTCATGTTACAGCTTGCTACAAGGTACCTACATTAATCTTTCTTGATTTCCAGGAGGTTCCTCTACTCAAGCCACCAGTCGATACTCTAATTTCTAAGAAGTTCCATGAAGAAGTATCCTAAAGTTATTTCGTGTCAAAAAGTACCCAACGCTATTGGAAATTCATCAATCGGACACCTGGTCTGCAAATTATTAGCCTTTGGTCTTGAGGGCCTGGTTAGATTTTTGTTCGATCCAACCTAGACGTACACCAAATTTATCCAAAACTCAAGTTGTTTATTCAAAAAGGACAGTCTCGATCCTAGGTTTCTATTGCCATAGACGGTTCGTCAAACAGACGCCCGAAGCTCAAGATATGGTCGAAAGTGCGAAAATGGGTTGAAGTTGGTCCGGGTCCGATCCGACCCGGGTCTGGCCCTGGGTCGGACCCGGACCACAGAATCCGACCCAGCCTGCTGGGTCTTGCCCGGCCCGCCGGCTCGGCCCACGGTGCGGTGTGGCCCACTGGCATAGCCCACGGTGTGGCTCGTCCCACTGGGCGGCACGAGGTTCCGCAACTGGCCGAACAACCATCCTTTCCTCCGCGCACTATGGTCGCGCGCTGCGCCATTGCCGACGGCCGACATCAAGCTGACTGCACCCACCTCACCACTGCGGCACAACTCTGTGGCTGTTCTCCGCCAGGCAGCGTGGATTCACGCCGCCACCCTTGCTCCGCCATGGTCGATGGGCCACGACCCTTCTTCAGTGGCGTGCTCGCGCTGCCGCCTTCGTTGCAGCCGACCGTGGTGCCGATCACCGTTCCCAAGCCCCACCGGGGCCGGTCTCCATCCTCCTTCATCGCGAAGAACACAAAAAGAACCAAAAGAATTGCAGAGGGGTCGATCCATGTTCATATTTCCCATACCCTCCACGTTAGAGTGGTAGCAATTGGCTCATGGGAGAAGATTCAATAGGAAAGAAAATTAACGATGATCAATCAAAATCACACCCCTACCTCGAAGGTTTGTTAACATCAGTGAGGAGGGAAGGACAGAAATCAGTTATTCATCTTTGAAGATGTCCCACGTTGGAGGTGGCACGTTCTTTATTAGAGAAGATGGCACATTCTTCATTAGAGAAGATAGAGCGTTCTTTGTTGGAGAAGATGGAATGTTCTTCATTGGAGAAGATGACACATTCTTTGTTGGAGAATGATCATCCACAAGTTATCCCCTTCTCCATTTCCAACCAATACTTTCGAAGGAATGAGGTACCAATATAAATTAAAATAAGTTTAACAGATTAATTTATATTGGAATAATTAAATGATGACACATGTAATTAATTTTTGTTGGATCAAATAATTAAATGGGGAATTGAAAGGTTTTCTCCTTTAAAGTGGGTTCGGGTGGTCCTTTCCATTAATTACAAAATGGGAAGTTTTAGCCTCAGGTGGTCCCCACCACTACACAATCAAATTTGGGTGTTTTTATTTTGGATTGTCCCACCTCCATAACATTCATATGGGAGGTTTCAATAAAAATAAAATAAATGTTTTTTTATTTCCAAAAAACACTAAAACTAACTTTCACCCTCGACCAACTGTAGTCGAGGTGAAGGTCTCCTTAAGCGAATATCAGCGCTGCGAGTTCAACAGTGTCCTCCGATTTCAATTCTGAGCACCAGTTCAAAAGTTAAAAAAACTCGCTCGCACGTTTACTAAACGTACCTAATTTTTTTTAGAAATTCATTCTGGGTACATTGGGACTCGGAATCATGCGCCGTCAATTTTCACGGACATGTAGAATTCTCATTTAAATAAAAAAAATTACATAGAATTTTCGAGTCTCTAAATTCTCCCCACCTCAGGGCTTTGTGTCCCCATAAGCCACAACATAAACTAAGGGAACAAGTGGGGGTACTGAGCACGTATCTGAGCCTCCCGCTCCCATTCTCTCTCAGGGAGGTTCCCTTGCTGCCAACATACACACACCAAAGGTATCAAACGCCCATGAAGGAACTTCTTCTTTCGATCCTCAATCTCTATTCGAACCTCTTTAAATGTCACCCCATCGTCGATGTCCAGCTCGGTGCGGTCGATGACGTGTGATGGGTCGTGCACGTATCTCCTCAGCTGCAATACATGGAAGATGTTGTGCACCCAGTGCAACTAAGGGTGAAGTTCTAGGAGGTAATCCAACTCTCCAACTCTATTGAGGACCTGGAAGGGTCCGATGAACCTTGGAGATAACTTTCCACCCCATCCAAATCTCCGAAAACCTCATCGAGGTGAGACCCGTAGAAAGACATGGTCACCATCATCAAACTCCAGAGGTCTCTATATCTTGTCGGCATAAGACTTATTCCTGCTCTATGCAGTCTTCATCCGCTCCTGGATGACCTGAACCTTCTCTATGGTAGCCTATACCATATCTGGCCCCATGAGTGCTGACTCCCCTGGGTCAGTCCATCACAAAGGCGGTCTGCAAGGTCGACCGTACAACACCTTGAAAGGTGCCATCCCAATGGTGGAGTGATAGCTATTGTTTTATGTAAACTCCACCAAGGGCAAGTGTTCCTCTCAGCTGCAACCAAAGTCAAGGATGCAAGCACGTAGCATGTCCTCGAGGGTCTAAATGGTTCGCCCTGTCTGGCTATCCGTCTGAGGATGGAAGGCGTTGCTCAAATGAAGATGCATCCCGAAAGACTCCTGTAACCCTTTACATAGCTGAGAATTGAAAAATGAATCACGATCTGAGATAATCATCGAGGTTACTCCATGTATATAGCATCCCGCCTTTTTATCACATAAACTTTCATTACATTTTACAAAACCGAGGATCTTTAAGGTTTAGTGTCTTGGAAACCAGGAACTTAAAACATGAAACAAAAAAACATTCTCCTTAAACACTTGAAAGGCTTCTCCTTATGTTCATCCTAGGTTCATTTCTGCATCTCATAACCTGGGGACATACATCAAAAGAAAGGGTGAGCAAAAGGCCCAGTAAGGGAAACAAGATGAACATTTTACATGTGAACTTGAGATACTTCAATAAGGACATGAAAAGAACTTTAAGGCATGAGAAAGAAATCATGAGGCATTTCATAATAAAAATAACATTTTTCATAACTTGAAGATGTGGCTACATCATTTAACATAGACAATCATGAACATATCACCAAGGTCCATCCCCAAGGTGTCATTTGAAAATTACCAAGGTTATTCACCAAGGTATCATGAAAATTGTAATCTCTAGTGGTTACATCATTACCCAATGCATTGGAGCGCTATCAGGGCGCACCCTTAAATTTGTCTTTATTTTCATGTGAGCCACATATATCATCATCAAACATTTCATAAATAACCCATATAGAATAAAATAAATGGGTTTCATTTCATAATCATAACGTTTTAAAAACTGCTTTAAAGACATGATCTTTACGTCACTTTAAACCCACGCAAAGGGAAAGCGGGTCTCATGTATGTAAATCCCAGAATTTAAAATGGAAAATTTTGATATATATGTGAATACCCTTGTATAAATAAGAGCTTTGAGTATTCACTTTATAACATAAAATAATTTTTGAGAAAAGAGAGAGAGGCACTTTGAGACGAAAATTCTGCAGCATAACGACTATGTTACAAGGTTTTAGAAAACATTGAGAAGAGAGGGGACATGGGTCAAACATTCATAAATGACCCGTAAAACAGTAGAGGGACAAAATATAAGGGATTTAAGAACATGTTACTGAAATTTGAAAATATACCATATGAAATGAAGAACATGAAAGGAAGAAAAAAAAACAAGATTTCTCTTGTGAAAATTCGGCAGCCTAACGGCGTCACTTAAACTTCAACAAAATTGAATTGACAAGGTCAATAGGGTCTCTCATCATATGAACATAAGAGTCCAGTATGATATATATAGAGATAATACCCCAAAATAATAGAAATGAACTTTAAAGGATTGACATGAAAGTAGAACTTCAAAACGAGAAGGGTGAAGAACCACTTAAAAATTCGGCAGCCTAACGGCGCCACTTAAAACTTCAAAATACTGAATTGAAGAGATCAAATGGGGTCTCTCATCATATGAACATAAGATTCCAGTATGATATATATAGAGATAATACCCCAACATAATAGAAATGAACTTGAAAGGATTGACATGAAAGTAGAACTTCAAAACGAGAAGGGTGAAGAACCACTTAAAAATTCGGCAGCCTAACGGCGGCACTTAAAACTTCAAAATACTGAATTGAAGAGATCAAATGGGGTCTCTCATCATATGAACATAAGAGTCCAGTATGATATATATAGAGATCATACCCCAACATAATAGAAATTAACTTGAAAGGATTGACATGAACGTAGAACTTCAAAACGAGAAGGGTGAAGAACCACTTAAAAATTCGGCAGCCTAACGGCGCCACTTAAAACTTCAAAATACTGAATTGAAGAGATCAAATGGGGTCTCTCATCATATGATCATAAAAGATCAGTATGATAAATATAGAGATCATACCCCAACATAATTAAAATGAACTTGAAATACTTGACATGAAAGTAGAACTTTGAAAAAGAGAAAGGTGAATGAATCCCTTGAAAATTCGGCAGCCTAACGGCGCCACTTAAACATTCTTAAAACGAAATGATGAGAGTAAGAGGGGGTCTTTCATCATATGAACATAAAAAGGGAAGTAAGAGGAGTATAAAAGAACATCCTCCAAAATAAGAACATGGAGCATAAAAGGAATGACATAAAAGAGATCACTTGAAAAGAAAGAGAGGGGTCGGATCCCTTACCTTAAAATGTAACTCTTAAACCTCAAAGGTTGGGAACTTGAGGGCTTGGGGGCACCTTGGGAGGACTCCTTGGGAGGTAATGAGACCAGAACTTCGTTGGGGAAGAGTGGGGAGTCGAATTGATGAGAGGAGGTCTTGGTATTTATAGGGAAAGTGAGGGGACAAGACATTAAGGGCCAAGGGACACCTCACATGTGCTTTTCTCAAACCCATGTGCTCTCCCTTGGCATTATCATGGAGTTAGGCCACATGGGGCCCCCAAAACAATAATTCATCACCCTTGGCCGGCCAACCCTCAAAAGATCTCATGACATCATCATGACACCATTATGATGTCATTAAACATACCGAAACCCTAAAACTGTATTTTTACTATTCACTAAAAATTCAACCTTCTCAGAATAACCCCAAAATTTCACCTTAACCAAATATCAATTCTCTGATTTCAAAAATGAAATCCATTTTATAAAAATAATTTTCTAAATATTTTTAATTTAATTTTTAAATAAAAACACTATTCATCGAAAATTCACATTTTTCAGAAAAATCCCTAAAAATTACCATAACATAATATCGATGCTCTGAGTTCAAAAATGAAGTCATTTTTATAAAAATAATTTTCTAATTATTTTTAATTAAATTTTTAATTAAAAAACACTATTCACCCCGAAAAAACTAATACTTGAATAATAATTAATAAAACCGTTATTTAACTATTTTATTGAATCACATTACTTAATCAAGGTGCCTAGATTATTTTAAAACTTTCTTTAAGTGAGATTACTAATCCATTTGGTCATATTACTAATCCTAATCATAAAATCACTATTCATAATTTACTATTCATCAAAAATCAAGTTGATCTTATTAGACTCTAAATTTAGTACTGAACATAATTGCAGAAGACCATTTTTTGAAAATCATTACACATTTTTAATTATTTAAGGTTTACACAACCATTTTTAAAATATCCTTTTTCTAAAATTCATCAAAAATATGCATACAATATTTATCCGGTCATTTGAAAATTCATAAACATCATCATAAGAAGAAATCCAATTTTTATTTAAAAAAAAGATTACACAAGGCAATTACGGTCTCGTTACATAACCCCTTATAATACCAGCATAGGACCTAAGAGTAAGGTGTGCTAGGGTGATAGAATTTTGGGGCGGCTCAGTCAACATTGCCCGAGTAGTAATTTCTATCAGTTTGAACTTCTCGCGAAGGCGATTCCGTTCTAGCTTCACATGATGAAGTTCGGCTTGGATTTGGTCCAGAGCAAAGCCCAATGGTGCTACCTCCTTCCCAATCTCTGTTAGATGGGCTTCGATCGGCCCAAGGCTACTAGGTGTGGCCATCAAATCTTCTTTCTATAATAATTAACCAGGATTACTTAAATTTAGAGACAATAATCAAAACATTTTGTTCACGGTGGTCATATTGACCGATGGTCATATAACACTCAAAAACCAATGGTCTCATTTTATTTATAATCATGTTTATCAAATAAAATATTTTTTTTTTTGAGTATAAAAAAATAACACATGAAATTAGGAAACAAGATTTATTCAAAATTTCGGGTCGTTACAATCTTCCCCCCTTAAGAAATTGCGTCCTCGCAATTTTTTTTAAATTGGGTTTTGAAATTTCATTGAAAGTCCCACATCGGAAAAAGAGTCAGTAACACCATTACTTTAAAAGAAAGAAAAGGAAGTACAAAGGCCACCCGAGTTAACCCACACTCGGGTTCCATGTAGGAAAACATGGACATGGAGGAAAAAAACAAAGGGTCAGTTCTGAGAGAGAGTGATAGAGAACATGATTAGGAGAAGGTTAACCATGAGAAAATCCCAAACTTATGATGTGTGTAAACGGTCTTTGATTACCTAGTAGGAAACGTAAACCAACAACATTTTTCTTTTACGTTTCTTTTCAAAATTTTGAGGATTTCATTTACTACATAGAACAAAAACATAAGAAAATATATCTACCTTCATGTAGAGTTTCACCCTTTAATAAGTTTTTACCAAAACTAATCCTTTCCCCCAAACGATGAGCATTCAAAACTACTTGGTCTCATCAAAACACAAGAATCATCTTCTAGAGAATCACATAATCCATAAAAGATTAACTATCTATTTCTTCTATCTTTAAACATTATCCCAAAACAGAAAGGGTAAGGTTAATCAACTCTTCAAAAAGGAAGAATCCCATAGGAATGGAAACTAATTTTAAATCTTCAATGTTCCATGGTAATACCCAAAGTTCATCATAGACCATTCCATAAATAACAGTCCTTAAAATTCCTCGAAATAAACCAAACTAAGATTGAAACCCAAATACAAGAAGGACTTGATAACATAGTCTTCCAAAATAAACTTCATTGTTCATCTCCAAACAACATCAACCACTCCTAACATCTTATAACAAAAATAGCTAACCGAAACATATTTTACCCAAGATAGTTTAATCATTCCCGTAAGTAACCTAAATTACTATAAGTCTAACTTAAATTCATTGATAAATCAAAATATAAATCAACCTTACTCCTCAATGAAAATACCGTAGTAATCTATTTACCTTGATCATATATGGTCCTCAGAATAGTGAACGTCTTCCAAAATAATAATCATCTTTTAATCCCCTAATCATCTCGGTCGTATTAATACGGCAATCATAGCATTTCCTATCACATTGGTTGTTGGGACATGTTCTTCCATTTCCCGCCATTAACTAAGAAAAGAAGCTATAATTAGGGGCTTAAATACATAGCCAATAATCATGAAAAGAAACTTAAAGCATCTAAGGATAACATGTAGAAGTAAAGTATATCCTAACTTGTGATCCCCTAGGTTCCCTTCTAGGTTATCCATGATCATATATTCTTATGTAAACCTTTATTTTATTTTATCTTTGTTCCTTTAACAATGGTTCATACTAAGCTTATGAATTTACCAAAGAATATCCCCCGGGAGTGTCGTAACCAAGAGTGCAGCAAGGCCCGTTGTCGTGTACCAGTTCCCGTTCGAGTCTAGCTCAAAGCGGTGTTTTCGGGTTTTACCCCTATGTACATCTGTGCCAGAGCCACCTCTACCTGCTCGTATCCAGACAGGGATGTATTTTCTTGGAAACCCCTTACTCAATACTCACCAAAATACCAGGAAGATTTCCTATATTAAACTTTTCTATAGGGTTCCTCCTAGAGTTTTCATATCCTAATTTCCACAAATAACTAAACCATCCTTTGATACCAACTATAGCATCCCGCTTTTTTATCACATAAACTTTCATTACATTTTACAAAACCGAGGATCTTTAAGGTTTAGTGTCTTGGAAACCAGGAACTTAAAACATGAAACAAAAAAACATTCTCCTTAAACACTTGAAAGGATTCTCCTTATGTTCATCCTAGGTTCATTTCTGCATCTCATAACCTGGGGACATACATCAAAAGAAAGGGTGAGCAAAAGGCCCAGTAAGGGAAACAAGATGAACATTTTACATGTGAACTTGAGATACTTCAATAAGGACATGAAAAGAACTTTAAGGCATGAGAAAGAAATCATGAGGCATTTCATAATAAAAATAACATTTTTCATAACTTGAAGATGTGGCTACATCATTTAACATAGACAATCATGAACATATCACCAAGGTCCATCCCCAAGGTGTCATTTGAAAATTACCAAGGTTATTCACCAAGGTATCATGAAAATTGTAATCTCTAGTGGTTACATCATTACCCAATGCATTGGAGCGCTATCAGGGCGCACCCTTAAATTTGTCTTTATTTTCATGTGAGCCACATATATCATCATCAAACATTTCATAAATAACCCATATAGCATAAAATAAATGGGTTTCATTTCATAATCATAACGTTTTAAAAACTGCTTTAAAGACATGATCTTTACGTCACTTTAAACCCACGCAAAGGGAAAGCGGGTCTCATGTATGTAAATCCCAGAATTTAAAATGGAAAATTTTGATATATATGTGAATACCCTTGTATAAATAAGAGCTTTGAGTATTCACTTTATAACATAAAATAATTTTTGAGAAAAGAGAGAGAGGCACTTTGAGACGAAAATTCTGCAGCATAACGACTATGTTACAAGGTTTTAGAAAACATTGAGAAGAGAGGGGACATGGGTCAAACATTCATAAATGACCCATAAAACAGTAGAGGGACAAAATATAAGGGATTTAAGAACATGGTACTGAAATTTGAAAATATACCATATGAAATGAAGAACATGAAAGGAAGAAAAAAAAACAAGATTTCTCTTGTGAAAATTCGGCAGCCTAACGGCGTCACTTAAACTTCAACAAAATTGAATTGACAAGGTCAATAGGGTCTCTCATCATATGAACATAAGAGTCCAGTATGATATATATAGAGATAATACCCCAAAATAATAGAAATGAACTTTAAAGGATTGACATGAAAGTAGAACTTCAAAACGAGAAGGGTGAAGAACCACTTAAAAATTCGGCAGCCTAACGGCGCCACTTAAAACTTCAAAATACTGAATTGAAGAGATCAAATGGGGTCTCTCATCATATGAACATAATATTCCAGTATGATATATATAGAGATAATACCCCAACATAATAGAAATGAACTTGAAAGGATTGACATGAAAGTAGAACTTCAAAACGAGAAGGGTGAAGAACCACTTAAAAATTCGGCAGCCTAACGGCGCCACTTAAAACTTCAAAATACTGAATTGAAGAGATCAAATGGGGTCTCTCATCATATGAACATAAGAGTCCAGTATGATATATATAGAGATCATACCCCAACATAATAGAAATTAACTTGAAAGGATTGACATGAACGTAGAACTTCAAAACGAGAAGGGTGAAGAACCACTTAAAAATTCGGCAGCCTAACGGCGCCACTTAAAACTTCAAAATACTGAATTGAAGAGATCAAATGGGGTCTCTCATCATATGATCATAAAAGATCAGTATGATAAATATAGAGATCATACCCCAACATAATTAAAATGAACTTGAAAGACTTGACATGAAAGTAGAACTTTGAAAAAGAGAAAGGTGAATGAATCCCTTGAAAATTCGGCAGCCTAACGGCGCCACTTAAACATTCTTAAAACGAAATGATGAGAGTAAGAGGGGGTCTTTCATCATATGAACATAAAAAGGGAAGTAAGAGGAGTATAAAAGAACATCCTCCAAAATAAGAACATGGAGCATAAAAGGAATGACATAAAAGAGATCACTTGAAAAGAAAGAGAGGGGTCAGATCCCTTACCTTAAAATGTAACTCTTAAACCTCAAAGGTTGGGAACTTGAGGGCTTGGGGGCACCTTGGGAGGACTCCTTGGGAGGTAATGAGACCAGAACTTAGTTGGGGAAGATTGGGGAGTCGAATTGATGAGAGGAGGTCTTGGTATTTATAGGGAAAGTGAGGGGACAAGACATTAAGGGCCAAGGGACACCTCACATGTGCTTTTCTCAAACCCATGTGCTCTCCCTTGGCATTTATCATGGAGTTAGGCCACATGGGGCCCCCAAAACAATAATTCATCACCCTTGGCCGGCCAACCCTCAAAAGATCTCATGACATCATCATGACACCATTATGATGTCATTAAACATACCGAAACCCTAAAACTGTATTTTTACTATTCACTAAAAATTCAACCTTCTCAGAATAACCCCAAAATTTCACCTTAACCAAATATCAATGCTCTGATTTCAAAAATGAAATCCATTTTATAAAAATAATTTTCTAAATATTTTTAATTTAATTTTTAAATAAAAACACTATTCATCGAAAATTCACATTTTTCAGAAAAATCCCTAAAAATTACCATAACATAATATCGATGCTCTGAGTTCAAAAATGAAGTCATTTTTATAAAAATAATTTTCTAATTATTTTTAATTAAATTTTTAATTAAAAAACACTATTCACCCCGAAAAAACTAATACTTGAATAATAATTAATAAAACCGTTATTTAACTATTTTATTGAATCACATTACTTAATCAAGGTGCCTAGATTATTTTAAAACTTTCTTTAAGTGAGATTACTAATCCATTTGGTCATATTACTAATCCTAATCATAAAATCACTATTCATAATTTACTATTCATCAAAAATCAAGTTGATCTTATTAGACTCTAAATTTAGTACTGAACATAATTGCAGAAGACCATTTTTTGAAAATCATTACACATTTTTAATTATTTAAGGTTTACACAACCATTTTTAAAATATCCTTTTTCTAAAATTCATCAAAAATATGCATACAATATTTATCCGGTCATTTGAAAATTCATAAACATCATCATAAGAAGAAATCCAATTTTTATTTAAAAAAAAGATTACACAAGGCAATTACGGTCTCGTTACATAACCCCTTATAATACCAGCATAGGACCTAAGAGTAAGGTGTGCTAGGGTGATAGAATTTTGGGGCGGCTCAGTCAACATTGCCCGAGTAGTAATTTCTATCAGTTTGAACTTCTCGCGAAGGCGATTCCGTTCTAGCTTCACATGATGAAGTTCGGCTTGGATTTGGTCCAGAGCAAAGCCCAATGGTGCTACCTCCTTCCCAATCTCTGTTAGATGGGCTTCGATCGGCCCAAGGCTACTAGGTGTGGCCATCAAATCTTCTTTCTATAATAATTAACCAGGATTACTTAAATTTAGAGACAATAATCAAAACATTTTGTTCACGGTGGTCATATTGACCGATGGTCATATAACACTCAAAAACCAATGGTCTCATTTTATTTATAATCATGTTTATCAAATAAAATATTTTTTTTGAGTATAAAAAAATAACACATGAAATTAGGAAACAAGATTTATTCAAAATTTCGGGTCGTTACAATGTAGCCACACAATCTTCTACAAATAGAGGCGTCTTAAGCTCTCTACTGAACCCTGCTCTCTGATCGGTACGAAGTGCTCCAACTTGGTGAGTTATTTGATGATCACCCAGATAGAATCATGACCCCTAGATGTACGTGGAAGTCCTATCATGAAGTCCATGTATATACCGTCCCACTTCCACTATGGGACCTCTAAAGGTTGAACTAAGCCTGCTGGTACCTGATGCTCCGCCTTCACTTGTTGACAAGTGAGGCACCAAGAGACAAACTATGCTACTACTTTCTTCATTCCCGACCACCAGGGTTTTTGTCAGAGAACCTAGTACGTCTTCACCACTTCTAGATGTACCGGTAGAGGGGATGTGTATAACTCATACAACACTTCCTCCTGAAGTGACACTGGTACCATGGTAAATCCTCTAAAGAGGATGAAGTGCTCCATACCTTCAAAAAATCCATCAGGTGCCTGTCCTATGGATATATGAGAACATCGTGCCTCATAGTAAGTGTCCCCACACAGTGCTTCCCTGACTCACTAAAGAAGTGGGGGAGTGACTGTAAAATCTACTCTATCTCGATCCACAATGAATATCTGCAAAGCAGCCAACTGCTCTGTTGCCTCACCTAACAGTTGTATACCCGATCTTCTGCTGAGTGTATCTGCTACAACATTCCCCTTCCCAAGAGTACAGAATATCTCAAAGTCATAGTACTAGAGGAATTCAAGCCATCGTAGCTAGCTTAGGTTTAGGTCCTTTTGAGAGAATACATACTTGAGACTCATGTGATCAGAGTAAACCATAAAACGCTCACCCATCAAGTATGGTCACCACATCTTCAAGACGAAGACCACTCCTGTTAAATCCAGGTCAGGGGTAGCGTAGTTCTTCTCATTCTGCCTCAGCTTTCGAGAACCATATCTAATAACTACTCGCTCCTGCATTAGGACACATTCGAGCCTGACCCTTGATTCGGCGTAATAGACTACGTACCCAACTCCCTCCTCCGGAAGTCTCAATATGGGGGAACTAGTCACTCTATACCTCGACTCCTGAAAAATCTATTGGCATCTCATCAACCATACAAAGGGGTTCCCCTCTTCGTCAATGCTGATAATGGTGCTGCAAATCTGGAGAAATCTAGCAAAAATATCTGGTATTATTCGGCCAAACCTAGGAATCTTCGTACCTCTGTCACACTCCTGGGTGCCTCCCAAGCATGTAATACCTCAATATTCACTAGATCCACCGCTACTCCAGCCTACGAGATGACATGTCCCAAAAAGTGAACCTCTCATATCTAGAACTGGAACTTCAAGAGATTACAATAAAGCCGGTGCTATCGAAGGGTGTCTAGGACTATCTACAAATGATATGCATGATCCTCCTTAGTAGCCGAGTTGATAAGAATGTATTCGATAAAGAATACAACAATGTGATCAAGGTAAGGGTGGGAGATCTTGTTCATGAGTCCCATGAACACTGTTGGAGTTTTTGTCACGCCGAATGACATGACAAAAAACTCATAATGGCCATACCGACATTTGAGATCCGTATTTGGAACACCCTTATCCCGTACTCTAGGATGGTGGTAGCCTGATTTGAGGTCTATCTTCGAGAACCACCATGCTCCCTTCAGCTAATAAAAGAGGTTGTCAATCCTCAGGAGTGGGTACTTGTTCTTCACGGTCACTTGGTTCAGGCACCGATAGTAAAAACAAAGTGTCAAGCTCCCATCCGCCTTCTTGGTGAACAAAATCGGGGCTACTCAAGGAGAAACATTGGGCCGGATGAACCCTTTCTCCTTTAAGTCCTCCAGTTATACCTGTAGCTCATGAAGCTCCACAGGATCCATCTGATCGCTGTTGTTGATATCAGTGTCATATCGGGGTACAATTCAATGTAAAATTCCACCTCTCTACGTGGAGGTAGACCTGAAACATCATTAGGGATGACATTTGTGTACTGGTCCAGCACTACAGGTTAGCTTGGACTCTCCACATCAACCGCTCTAAGGTAAGGCTAGACAACTGATGAGTGATCAGCTGAACTCTCCTCTGAGTAAGTCCATCTTGTGTTGCAAAGGCTCCCTTCTCGCCAGTGAAGGTAAACCTAGTCTCATCAGTGCAGACACTGTATTTGGTGCCTAATATAGTAAATCTGAGCATGAAAAATAGATACACAGTCCATACCCAAGATGACGTCGTAAGGCCTCGACACCGCTACTAGGAGATCCTAGTCGATGCTCTCACTCCTAGAGTAATCTCACACTATTGGTACCAATGTGTAATCGTTTAATCCTCTCCCATAGGAGTCTATAGCTGTAAGGATCAATCCAATGGCTCTGTCAGAATCTTCGTGCTCCGAAGGTGGGTAGTGGCAATAAAATAATGACTGGAACCTATGTCTATAAGTACTGCAACTAAGGTGGGGTAGACACAGATCAAAACTCGTATCATCTCAAGAACGCCATGGTCATTGGCCTCAGCTGCTTGGAGATGAGATCATCCCTTTCCAACTTCTCTATGTGGTCAGGGTGGACCACCTGGTGGTGGTGGCGGTAACATATCGAATCGTCCCCCACCGCCAGCTGCACAGCCAACTCCTCTGCCACATCCGCCTACTCCCTGCAGACCTCCTTGGTCAAACCTATGTCTCTGCCTAGGTAGTCCTTCGCCCATCTACTGATCATCCATATGGCCGGTCGGGCAATCACGAGCCATGTGACCCTGCCCGCCGCATGTGTAACACTATCTATTCCTCGCATGACTGGCACTGTCTCTGGTGACCTGAACAACCAACCTTAAATCCTACAGTAGTCCACCCGTATGTCTGGTCCTATTGGACCTCTGTGACATCTGTATATTGCCAGTTATAGAAGACTCCTCTATGTGATGCCCAGTGGTGGGTATCGCTACTGGTGACTGGTCAGCAAGAAAACTCTCCACTAAGAGGGCTCACTCTAACATCCCCGCCTGCATCGGGATGCTGAGAGAAATCATCTAAGACCTGATCTTCATCCTGAGTCCCTGATCGATGGTCCAATAACTGTATAATGGGTCCCACACCATATAAGTGGAGTAACATGAGAGGTCGGTGAACCTCACTGAGTACTGATCCACAGTCATGATACCCTGCTGCAGATGAAGAAGCTCATGTATGCGCACTGCGCGAAGGGTTGCTGGGACAAACTCCACCCAAAGAAGTGTCACCTCGTCATGAACCTGGAGCATCAAGATCCACTATCTACCTACGGCTGCCTGTAGATGACTTCCGGAAAGGATCACCATGAGATCAACAGGTGTCCCTACCCGTCGGAAGACTCTCACCATAGCCTCCAACCAATCCTCAGCTGCCTGTGGGTTCATCTCTCCCCGGAACCTTGGTGGCCTCTGGCGCAGGAACTCATGAAAGGCGCTCAAGCGATATGCACCCTCTTCTGCTGGGGTTGGTGGCATCAGTGGCCTAACAGGTAATGGTACTGCTGGTTCCTTCGCTACTGCCTCTAATGGAAGAGGGCCCTGCACCGAGGCCTCATTGCTCGGTGGGCTATCATCACGTACTATAACCAGAACCCTAGCTGGCTGTCTACGTGGAGGCATCTTGAAAGGAAATAGGTGCGCCATGGTTAATAAGTTATACCTGGTGAGATGACTCAAAGATTTCACAAATGTTTTTTTCAAAACACACAAGAAATCATTTTTTCGTGTAATGAGTCAGAAATCAGAAGTCAGGGTCCTGGTGTATGGATACATCGGCCGCCTCACCAACACTGGATTCCCTTAATTGATAACCACACTCACTACACTTAACACTATTTAAGTTAAAAAGACCATAGTCCAATTTTCTATGGGAGAACTAACTCCCTATGATACCAATTTGTCATGACCCGTCCCACGGGGCCCGTACCGTGACTACCCCAAGTCCGTCTTCCATAGACCAGGGGCTGGCGACTAGCACTAAATGGCGTATACCCTAAAACTGGGAAGGAATTTCCTTTATAACCTATAAACACACACAACCAAGCACATAAAAAGATATGTACACTAGAAAATGTATAGTAAAAATAGTGTGTACAGAAAGGTAAAAGGGGCCAGAATACAAGCCCTACTGGAAAGTACAAGAAAACTGAAAGTACAAGTAAACTGAATAGCTCCAGTGAACACCCTCCAATGATCCCACCTAAAGGGTAGGTGCATCTCCCAAATGATTATCTCTGTAGTATGCCTCATCTAATGTCCACCTCCAAGCTACCTCTAGTTCTGGTACCCTCATCCTCAGTCAGCGATGTCCATCGTCTGCACCAAACACAACAAGGTGAGGGCATAACCCGTGTAGGGGTGAGTGTAACGATACTCAGTAGGGACCCCAAGACCCCCAAGGTTCTCTCAAGATCTATAAATTATAAACCAAAAAGCATGGAAAACAACAAAAAAACCCTACTTAGGTACATTCCCATACATATACCTAAGTTATCAAGTATACCCATTTCAATCATGAGGAAAAAATACACGGGTCCAACTCAAAAGCCCAAAGTTCAACTGTTCCACAAAGGAAAGAATACCATGAAGGTAAGTACCAAAAAGGTACGCCACCCTGAAGAATACCACAAGGGTATCACCACGAAGGTAAGTACCACAAAGGTACACCACATAGAAGATTACCACAAAGGTATCACCACGAAGGTAAGTACTATACAGGTACACCACATATAAGATTACCACAAAGGTAAAGACTCATCTCACACTAGGTATAACTTATGTACAGAAGTATAGATGATTTGATGTATCTACTGAATTATCTTACTCTGTTAAGAGGGAGACCCATGTAGGATCCTAGTATATCACCAGACCCACACAAGATCCTAGTACAGCAGACCCACACATGATCCTAGTACATCATCAGACCCACACATGATCATAGTACAACAGACCCACACATGATCCTAGTACATCATCATAACCACATAGGATCCTAGTACAAAAGACCCACACAAAATCCAAGAGTAGTACCACATGGATTCCTATAGAGGATCCATGTGGGACCCTAAAATACAGACTCATGAAGGAACCCTTTCTCATGTTACAACAAGCTACAGGGTTCCCGTACTAAGCTCGCTTGATTTCCATGAGGGTCCACTCCTCAAGCCATAGGTAGATACTCTAATTACCACGAAGTCCCATGAAGAAGTATCCCAAAGGTCCATCATGTCAAAAAGGACCCAACACAACTAACGGTGCATCAATCAGACACCTGGTCTAAAATTTATAAGCCTTTTGGTCCCGAGGGTCTAGTAAGATTCTTGTTCGATCCAACCCAGCCGTACACCAACTTTATCCAAAACTAAAGTTGGGTGTTCCAAAAAGACCGTCTTGATCTGAGGTTTCTGGTACCATAGACGGTTCATCAAACGAATGCCTGAATCTCAATATATGGCTGAAAGAGAGAAAATGGGTCAAAGTTGGTCTGGGTCCGGTTCGACCCGGCCCAACCCGGTTTGGGCCGACACGAACCAGTTCGGGTCATCCCGGGTCTCGCCCTAGGTCAAACCCGGCCTGCGGAATCTGACCCGACCTATTGGGTCCAGCCCATCCCATCAGCATGGCATGGCCAATTGGGCGGCTCACGGTGGTGGCGCGCGGTGTTGTGGCTGGCCAGACGACCAGCCTTTCCTCCGTGCGGCGTGGTCGTGTGTCGCGCCATCATCGAAAGCTGGCATCGAGCCGACCTCTCCTCACCTCACCGCCATGGAACAAGGCCACGACTGTTCTCCACCGAGCAGTGTGGAAATGCGCTGCAACCCCTTCTCGTGACCGGACGCCACCCTTGCTCCACCGCGCCTGATGGGTCGCGACCCTTCTCTAGTGGTGTAGTCGTACCCCAGCCTTCGTCGCGGCCGGCCGTGGTGCTGGCCGCCGTTCCAGAGCCCCACTGGTTTTGATCACTGTCCTCCTCTATCATGAAGAACACAAAAAGAACCACAAGATTTTCAATGGGGATGGGCCATTTTTGCTTGGGCCATACCCTCCGCGTTAGAGCGGTAGCAACTGGCTCCTGGGAGGAGATTCAACGTGAACTAAAATTAACAATTATAAATCGAAATCACACCCCTACCTCGAAGGCTTGTTGACATCGGTGAGGAGGGAAGGACGAAAGTCAGTTCGTCGTCGTTGAAGACGTCCCGCATTGGAGTTGTCACGTTCTTCCTTAGAGAAGATGGTGTGTTCTTCATTGGAGAAGATGGCGCATTCATCATTGGAGAAGATGGTGCCTTCGTTGGAGAAGATAGAGCATTATTAATTGGAAACGATGGCATGTTCTTCATTAGAAATGATCTTCCACATGTTCTCCCCTTCTCCTTTTCCAACCAATCCTCTCAAAGGAATGAGAATCCAATATAAATTAAAATAAGTTTAACAGATTAATTTATGTTGGCATAATTAAATGTTGTCACATTTAATTAATTTTTGTTGGCTCAAATAATTAAATGGGGAGTTGAAAGGTTTTGTCCAATAAATTGGGTTTGGGTGTTCCCCGCCATCAATTTCCAAATGGGGTGTTTTAGGCTCGAGTGGTCCCCACCCCTACACAATCAAATTTGGGGGTTATTAGTTCGGGCAGTCCCCACCTTCATAACATTCATATGGGAGGATTCAGTAAAAGTAAAATAAAAGTTTATTTCATTTTTATTTCCACAAAAAAACTAAAACTAACTTTCACCCTCGACCAACTATGGACGAGGTGAAGGTATCCTTAAGTGAATACCGGCACTACGAGTTCAACGATGTCCTTGGATTTCAATTTTGAACATCATTTCAACAGTTAAAAAAACCCACTCACACGTTTACTGAACGTACCTAAAAAATGTTAAGAAATTCATTTCAGGCACACCAGGACTCAAAATCATGCCCTGTTAATTTTTGCAGACTCGTAAAATTCTCATATAATAAAAACAAAATTTACATGGAATTTACGGGTCTCTACAAAAAAATATTTTATAAACACATGGACTTGACGATATAATCATAACATCAAAGATCATGACGACTAGGTTTAGTTCATTGAATTATATATCTAAAATTATTTATTTCATTACGATATAAAATGTTATTAATATTCTGATTTTATTTATTGATATTATATCCATGGAAATATTATTCCCTTGATTTATTTTTATTATGTTATTATTTTTATTATATATTCCTACCATATCATTAATTTTCATGTTATTCTCATTATTATATTTTATCATTATCTCTTATGTTTACCCTTATTTGGAATTTTATCTCACCCCTTATGAGGTTTATATTTACCTAGGTTATAAATCAAATTTTTAGATAATGATATTTCTAATAGAATAGTTTGTGTGAATAATTTTATGGGAGAAGTTAAATACTTATTATCCATTATGTATTTTCTTATATAGTGGAATTTTTTCTATTTGATTAGATATACATGGTATTTTTAGTGATATATTTTTCCTAATTATCTAAACCTCTGAACCAAAAATTTCTTCTTAATTTAAGTGATTAAATATTTATTATTGATATTGTATTTATTTATGGTTAAAATTTATTTGATTTGGATCATTTCAAAACTAGTACATTAGAATATTTTTTTGAGAACTATTTCATGCAATGCCAATATGGGGATCTATAGTTCATATCAATGGAGGTTTTGTACAACTTTAGTGGTTTTTGAGGAAACTTTATGTGTTGATAATATAAGGGTGATCATAATTTAAATTGTATAGATAACCCTTTAGGTAAGATAAATTGAAAATGAATATTTTATGATGTTTAGGGATTAAGATAAGAGAAAATTATTAAAACCCAAATGGATAATTCTTAGGGATAATTCTACATATATGATAATATCATGAAGTTTTGGTAAATTAGAGATTGTTTGGTTATCTTAGAAGTTACATCCCTGTCTTGAAATAGGAAAGGGGATGAAAATGTTTCATAGATGCACCTTGGGGTAATGACACTAGAAAAAATTGGTTGAGTGTTAACTCAATGTTTACTCTAGTTCAAGATGAGTGGGCCAAAGTCTACACACCTAGATAGACACTCTCAATGGATATGTTTTTGTTTATTACATTCCCCGTACAAAACATTAGTAAATATTTATTATGTTAAGGAATTAGGTTATGGAATATGAGACAGACCAATATAAAGAAACATTCATTGAACCACGAGTGATTTAAGTTGAACTGAAATATAATTTAATAATTTTGAAGAGTAATAAATTTTGATATTATACATAATTATCATATAATAATTCTATTATGGTTTTGAAAAATCATGTTAAACCCTTTTTGTATTAGTTATGTACAAATCCCAATGAAGTCAAGTTAAAAATTGATGAAAAATGGCAATGTGAAGAGATTACCAATGAGAAACATAACAATATTAGAACTAAAGTGAGAAACATTGTGATTATGTCACACAATATATCAACAATAATGATAAAAAAAATATGAACTTAGTTTTTTACCATACAAAATAGAAAATATATGGATGGAGTCATGTGGAATTGTTTATGAAAATATGATGAAGGAAAGAATGAACAATTTTCAATATTCCAACAATGGGGTAAAACAACCAATTAAAAGGCATCAAATAAAATAGAAGATGTTTATTTGTGGAAGATGAGGTAATATGGAAACTAATTTCTTGTGAGAAGTGACGAGATCCGTGGACATGGTAAAATGAAATAGAGTTTATCCATAGGTACCACTAATAGTTTAGTGTATTAAATATGGAAAACATGGAAATTATTGTGGTCAATTCCTTAATAAAATGGATAAAAATGATGATCAAAACTAGAAAATTTAAAGATAAGCGAAATATAATGTAAAAAAACTACTTAATCTTATAACAAAAAATTATATGGAGAGGGAAAAACTGATCATTCACTCAAGATCTATGAGTGTTTTATTTTATACTTCTTATACTTACACCATTTTACTTAGAATGATTTCTATGGATATCAAATTAGGACCTTGGTGAATAGAGGTTGATTTTGTAATAAAAAATTATAGTTTTATGATTATTTTATCCCAATTTTAAGTTTATAAGAAAGTGATATTCATCCTTATAAAAAATGTAATGTGATTTTGGAATTTTATTGGTTCTTTCCAATTCAAGGAAAAATAATTTGGTATCAGGAGTTCAAATTTAATATTAACCCATGATAATATATTAATGTAGGGATGGTTTTGAATATATTTTAGAAGTATGTTATATGATGTGGGTCTTTATAGAAAATAATGGTATACTATGAGATCAAATGGTTGGATAAAATATCAATATTAGGGATTATCATATTTTGATGAAAATATATGTTTCCAAGTTTGAAAGGACGATATATATCTATAAATTATTTCATGGGTCATTTATATCATTTAGATACCCTTATCAATTTCCATTTTTTGGTAATAATTAAAATCACATGAATGAAATTTATTTAAATGTGGGTGAATGTAACACCCCTTGAGTTATAATACTTAAATTATACGCTGGCTTATTTTACATGAAAAACTGAACTAAAACAAACTATAAAGAATTTTATTGTGATGTAAATTACAATAAAAGAAAGTGAAAATAATTTTTATAAAACATGTATTATTAATCACCATTTATGAATAAGTCCATTAAAAGTTTATAAATTAATATTGGATAATAAATAGAAGAGAATAAAATCTTCACTAGATTTTTTATTGGATAATCTTAAAACATGAAGGTCACAAATACCAAAAAAAAACTATAATGATGAAGAAACTCATGGAAAGAGAAAGAAAATTATGATATATAAAATGAAAAATATATAAATGTGAAGTGTTAGTTATGAAGTGTGAATGGAATGAATATGTACCAACAAGTAATATATAATAATGAAATTCATCCATTCCAAATATCGTTGTTTCAAATATGATTTTTAGATATAATTTTTTTAAATAGTTATCACAATTTTCTTATGGTTATTAATTTTTTTAAATAATATTTTTTAGATAGAATAAATAAAGAAACACTAATATATTATTTAATTATATTTTTTTGTTATAAAAATATTTTCTACGAACTAAATATTATTATTAAATAATGATATAATAAAAATAGATGAAATATTTTAATATTAATATATTAGAAAATTTAAAATATTAGTATTTTAGTTATAATTCTCTGATTAGTAATTAATGTGAAATAAAATTAAGAACATAGAATGATAAAAGAGATAATTTTTTTCAAAAATAAATGTTTTTATTTAAAAATAGTATCTTAATTTAGATGCTAAATTTATAAATTTTATAATTATAATATTTTAAAATTAACTTCATTATTTAATTCATAATGTAAAAAATAACTAAGGGTCAATTTTTGAGATTTTTCTAAAATAATTGATTAATATGTGAATAGTAAAAAATACTAATATTGTAAAAACATTCACTTTTATGACACCATCATAATACAAATATGAATTAAATTATTTTAAAACAATTTTATAATATATATATATATATTTATATGAAAAATAATCTTTTATAATTTCTATATTGTATTTTTAAAAACTATTCTTTTTGTTTTGGAAATATAAGTAATATCTACTCTAAAATCTGATTTATCCACTTACGTTAAAAAAAGTTTTTTCATCACTCATATAAATTAAATCAAAAAAATTAATTTCATATCATAGATAAAAATTATCATATTATTTAATAATTTAAATTTTATTTTTGTTCATAAAAGTATTATTACTAAGATTAATGTCAACCACAATGATATTAGAAAAATAGTTATATTCAATATAATTTTTTTTATTAATATTGTATAATTTTTAATGAAAAAAATATATTAATTGCATATAAAAAGTGGATTAGATATAATTTTTAACATATATTTAAAAAAATTATCACACATTTATTCGGTAATCAATGCTAAATAATTTTAAGAACACTTAATGTTGAAAATAATATCTTTCAATAAAGAATTGTTTCTTTGTAAAAAAGTTTTTAAATTAAAATTTAATTTTATCATAACTATAAATTGAATTAAATTAAATTTTGAATCAATTTATCTTCAAAAAACATAAATTTTTTATGGTTTTTCATTAAATATGTTTAGTAAAATATAAGTTACTTGGATAAAAAATAGTTTTGGCGATAAAAATAAAATAATGTTAAAAGTAAAAAATATAAGAACAAATGAATTATAAAATTCTTAAAAATGTATGAAAATACTTGTTTGATTATTTAGCTTCCAAATATCATCCCCACACTCCATTATTTCAAGGCTTGGTAACCGTTTATCCTTGAATAGTGTCATTCCATTATTGAAAAATAAAGGTTGTTCACAAAAGTTCCTTTTTCTTCACATATAAAAAGAGACCACATTCACAATATTAATGATCTATTTCACTTCAAAATATACTTAATCCGTAGAAACTTTTTCCTCTATAATATTTATCGTATACATCCTAAATCCCTTATCCACTACAACTTTTCAAAAATCCTATAATTCTTAGGATCCCTTCTTGAGGAAGCTAAGGTCTAGGCATAAGTATTACTTAACCCTTAACCATTTCTTGGTATCATTTACCTTCAAAAAATTATCTTAATAATATTTATATAATGACCAAATTATAATTATTATACTTAATTGTTATCATATTATTATAATATACCTTATTTATTACCTTCCATCCACTCAAAAAAACATTGATCGTGCGATGTGTTGACTAATACCTCTACAGAGAGACATATTCTATTTCTTACCACAACCTATATTCACTAGTTTAAAGGATGGAACTGAAATATAAATTTTACATATATAATATAATTATTAATATTTGGAGAAAAAATATAATCCATCTACATTTCCTCTCATTCATTTGGAAATGAAAATATTAACAATGTGTTATATGGACTACTACCTCAAAGAAGTAATGATTTTTATTTTTCCTCTTGATATTAAATATTTATCCAAAACAAATAAAATAAGGTTAAAAATATTAATATATATATAATATAAATATTATTATTTTATAATGATATTATGTAAAGAAATAATTTCCTAACCATAATCACCCGTCAAATTGTGGTATTTCCAATTTTGGGTCAGTCTAACCACCTACATGAACAATTATATAAAACTAAATGATGGGTTACTATGAGAAATTAAATAATAATATTATTATATTATAATAATAAAATCATAATAATAATTATTTTTTAGAATATTATTTTAATTATTTATCTCATCAAAAAAATATCATATTCAACCACTAAAATTACCAAAATCAGCCGATACAGATTCTATTTTTCAAAAAAAATATCTAACATGATTACATAATGTGGTATTTCATTTATAAATAAATATAATTTATCTATAATAGTACCTTTAATATTATAGGAATTATAAACTTTTTATCAATGAATGGGTACCGAATTAGACATCATAAAGAATGAGAGAAACAATTAAAGTTACTAATACCTGATGATAAAAATAAGAAAGAACTAACTAATATATTACCAATAAATAATATTAAAGGAAATATGTAAATTTTAATGTGTCTGAATAAGAATTTAAGATTGAATATAAATATATTTATGATTTTTATAGGATGTTTGAGTACATTCGACTTAGCAGGGAAATGAGGTAAAGGTTTGTGTTAACTCATTTTATTCCATTAAGTTACAAACATTCTTATTGAAACAATATTGTTCCAAGATTTATTTTTTATAAATAATGGATAATTAATATTCTATTTACTCATTATTTTGGGATCTATAATTCTTCCTTATAATCTCATTATCAAATGATTCTTAGCTCAAGGATTATGTTACTTGTAAGGGTTATTTGACTAAAATTTCAATTCATTGATACATGATTATGTTATGTAATTGTTTTTCTTTTTTTAAATGTAATTAATGCCAAATTGAAATTTTATATCCTAAATATGACATTATTAATGATATTTATTGTTTCATTTTAAATTATATCCCTCAAGGAGTTTGTATTTGATTGTTTCAAAAGTCGTCAAGGTTATTTTTCCCTATTTTCAATTCCATGAGGAATGTTTGATATTACACATCATATTTTATTATATATGGTGTATTGAACACCCTCTTTCCTTATAGAATATGTAATATCTTTCATTTTAATATATTTTTATTTTATATTATCCCTCTTGTGTTCTTCTTGGTTTTATGTTACCATTACCATAAGGGTATTTACATCTCAAATTTTCTTTATCAAGATATGATTCATATTCACTACTTGATTAATTTTTTGGTATATATATTTAATATGCATTATTTTCCAAATCCTATCACATTATTTTAATTTGGGGTATTAAACTTTTTAAAATCAATCACTTCTTTTGACTTTCCAATCATCCTCTGTAACATGCATTTTTTCTCCCAATTCCTTTCCTTTGTGAATATCCTATTGTTCATTATATTATATTATAGATAATCCCCTAGACATACATACTTTAATTGATTGGGAAAATTATTTAACAAACCATATATCCCTTTTTCTATATGGTGTTAGTTTTAGGGATACTTACATATAGATCTATTCCATTTATTGTATTTGGAAATATTGAAAATCTTTATACTTTTCATTCCAATATATATTTTTATTGATTAATTAAACATTTTTGTTAAATATTGTATAGTTTATTCATTCCATCATATGATTAATTAATTGGAATTAATTAGTTATGGGGTAGACTCATAATATACACTTGATACATCAATAGGTCTCATGAGAAAAACTATCTCGGGTATTTTGTTGTATATATTCCCACAACAAAATATTTCTCAAATGTAGGGCCTTAACGATACAATAAGGATGTTTATGATCATGATGTATTACCATAGGGAACTAAATTATTTATTCTTCATTATTAATTACATCACTAAGGAATATATTATTTCAATCCATGTGTTTATTTATTGATATTCTGAGCATGGATATGTTATGATCATAATTTCTCTTTTGTTATGGTATAATTTTAACGGTCTACTCATGATATATTAATTATGCTCACTTATGATCTATGATTATAATAACTTATGTTTACCCTTATTAAAAATTTAACCACACCCCTTACCAGGTTTCTATTTCATTCTGTTATAAAGAAATGTATTATACATGATATTTCTAATAAAATGGATTATGTGGGGGACTTAATATAGATTAATTGATTTCTTACGTAGTGGGAAACATCATCCTCCCCATGCTCGAGTTCTAATTCTGTAGTGGTTTGGAAGGGGGAGGCCGATGCACTATCTTTGGTGTCGCCTCCCCCTCTCATACATCTTCCCCTTCCACCTGATAGCCTCCATCCTCTCATCCCCAATTGATTACAAGGTTCTCTCACTCCGAGGATGTCGTTCTAACTTGGTTGTCCCTCCATGTCGAGCCATAATCCACTTCTATCTCTCCTCTAGATTCAGGATCTGTTGCTCCACTGCAGTGTGTTTTGGTGTGATGGTTCTTCAAGAGGCTTTGAGATGTGTTGTTTGAGCAGTGATGGTTTTCCAGAAGTCTCAACCGGTGTTTGTTGTATTCTTTGAAGTGGATGTGTTTAATGTCGAAGGTCATAGTTCGCTGGACATCCTATCCTTTTTCAATATGATCTTTCTTCCTGGTCTATCATTTCCACTTCTAAGTCAGTTTGAGGTAGTTGATCTCGTCGATGTTTTGGTATGTGGTAGTGTAGGTTTCAGGGTTCCAAGAGGTGCAGCCTCGCTAACGGTGTTCATGATGATCCTGGATGTTGTAATGCTGGTGGTGATCCATGATGGCCGGTTTGCTGTAGTATCCACGAGGTTTTTTTTTATATAAATGGGTTTTTAATTTTTTTTATATAAAAGGGGTAGGGTCAAAAATATTTATAAAAATGGGTCTCAAGATTAGTGAACCTCTTTCACGCATCTTAGGTGCGGATAGATTCATGAACGGGGTTCACATATCCTGCGTCATCAGGATGAAAGATGTGTGAAGCCCGTTCATGCATCTACCCTCACCAAGAAGCATGAATGGGGTTTACGCATCCTTTGTCATCTTTAAGAAGGATGTGTGAACCCCATTCACACATCCTATAGAAAGTTATAATTTTTTTTGTATTTTTAAAAATTTTATTTTTATTTTTTTGTTTTGTTCTGTTTATATATATATATATATGAAAAAATTTCAGTAGAATTTATCTGTAATTTAATATCCAGCAGTTTTTCCGTTATAGCAGTCTGGATTCTAACATACACCCTCACCCATGACTCTCTTTTATAAGAGGGCTAGCCCTTGAAATCGTTCTGCATTTTTGATGTGGGATTTAGCTTCTCTCTTTCCTATATAGGACATTCTACATTTCTGATGTGGGATTCTGTTTCAAGTACGTCATTTTGAAAGACTATAAAATACAAACTATAATACCAATATAAATAAAACTTAAAACATGGATTAAACATATAATTAATTGTTGAAAATAATATAATTTTCATAAAAAATGTTGATAAATAATAATTTATAAGATTTCAAAGCCATCAACATGAAACATAAAAATGATTCAAATACGTGTCTTTGAAAGACTATAAAATAAAAACTATAAGACAAATATGAATGAAACTTAAAACATGGATTAAATATATAAGAAATAGTTGAAAATAAAAATATTTTTGTAAAAAATGTTAATGAAAAATAATTTATAAGCTTTCAAAACCACCAACTTAAAACATAAAAATGTTTGAAGTACGTGGCTTAGAAAACTTATAAAATAAAAACTATAAGACCAATATAAATATAATTATTAATTATATAATAATTAATTTGATAGTTAGTAAATTAGTAATATAATAAAAAATTATAATTATTCATTACAACGATTAGTTATTAACTATTAATAATTAATTATCAAATAATTAATTAGTTAGTTAGTAATATAATTATTAATTATATAATAATTAAATAATTAATTATTAAATAATTAATTTTTAATAATTAATCATTATATTGGTAATTTACTAATTAATTATTATATAATTAATAATTACTAATTATAATTACTAATTATATTACTAATTATAATTTATAATTATATTACTAATTTTAATTAATAATTACATTATTAATTAACTAATTCCTTATTATATAAATAATAATTATATTACTAATTAACAAATTAATTATTCTATAATGAACAATTAACAATTTATATTAAAAATTATAATGAATAATTATAATGAATAATTATATTACTAATTAACTATGTAATTGTTATATAATTAATAATTAAAAATCATAATTAGTAATTATATTACTAATTTTAATTAATAATTATATTACTAGTTAACTAATTAATTAGTATATAATTATTAATTATTAATTATAATTAATAATTATCATTAATAATTATATTATTAATTAATTATTTTATAATTAAAACTTATATTACTAATTAACTAATCAATTATAATATAATTAATAATTAATAATTAATAATTAATAACTAATAATTATAATGAATAATTATAATAAATAATTATAATTACTAATTATATTACAAATTAATTAATTAATTAATTTATAATTAATAATTATATTACAAAATAACTAATTAATTATTATATTAGAAATAATTAATAGTTATAATTAAAAATTATATTAAAAATTAACAAATTAATTAATATATAATTAATAATTACTAATTATAATGAATAATTATAATTAATAGTTATATTAATAATTAAATAATTAATTATCAATTAATAATTATATTACTAATTAACTAATTAATTATTATATAATTATATTACGTATTAACAAATTAATTATTGTATATTAGTAAATAATAAATAATAATAATAATAATAATTATATTAATTATTAACTAATTAATAATTATATTACTAATTTACTAATTAATCATTAACTATTTCTTATATATTTAATCCATGTTTTAATTTTCATTTATATTGGTCTTATAGTCTATATTTTACAAGTTTTCTAAGCCATGTACATGAAAAAATTTTAAGTTTCAAGTTGGTTGTTTTGACAGCTTATAAATTATTTTTCATCAACATTTTTACGAAATTCTATTTATTTTCAACTATTTCTTATATATTTAATCCATGTTTTATGTTTAATTCAGATTTGTCTTATAGTTTTTGTGTTATAGTCTTTCAAAGACACGTATTTGAAACAGTTTTAAGTTTCATGTTGATGGCTTTGAAATCTTATAAATTATTATTTATCAACATTTTTTACAAAATTATTTTTATTTTCAACAATTTATTATATTTTTAATCCATGTTTTATGTTTCTTGTATATTAGTCTTATAGTTTTTATTTTATAGTCTTTGAAAATGAAGTACTTGAAATAGAATCCCATATCGAAAATGCAGAATGTTCTACGCAGGAAAGAGAGAAGCTAAATCCCACATCGAAAATGCATAATGATTTCCAGGGCTAGCCCTCTTATAAAAGAGAGCCCTGGGTGAGGGTGTCTGTCAGAATCTAGACTACTGTAACTGCAAAAGTACTGGATATTAAATTGTAGATAAATTCTACTGATTATTTTGTTTTATTTGTATATATATATATTTAAACAGAAAAAACAAGAAAGAAATATAAAAATTTTAAAAATACAAAAAAAAATTAAAACTTTTTTTAGGTTGCATGAATGGGGTTTACGCATCCTTCCTAAAGTTTACAAAGGATGCGTGAACCCCGTTCACGCTTCTTGGTGAGGGTAGATGCGTGAATGGGCTTCACGCATGTTTTATCCTGACTGTGCATGATGTGTGATCCTCTTTCATACATCTCTCCATACCCAAGATGCGTGAATGGGGTTCATGCATCTTGAGACCCATTTTTATAAATATTCGTGACTCTGCCCCTTTTATATAAATTTTTTTTAAAAAACCCATTTATATAAAAAAAACCTTATCAATGATAGCGATGGGTTTTTTCCGGTGGTCGTTCATTCGGTGTGGTTTTCATTTCTAACAGACAATGTCATGTTCCTCTAGATGACTAAAATTCAGCTGTTCAGGGTTTCGATCTGATTGACATGATATGTGGTTTTGTTTCGACGACTTATTTGGAGGTGGCGTGTTTGGTGTTGGTTTTTGTCAAGATATGGTGGTTCAAGGTGTTCTCCCTTTTGATGATGGTGAAGAACCAATTTCAGCGATAATGGCTTTGGAATGACGATCAATAAGTAGTTGGCGGGTGGCTCAAAGCTATCGGCAGTGTGCTTCGTTTTTATTTGGATTGATTTGGCTAATTATGGCATTGGGATCAATGCGTGGACTTTTTGAATCTATGGTTTCTTTTTTTTAACCATTTTAAATTTTGAACTTGTATTGTGAAATCTGGGGATGGTGTTTTTTAATTTTGAATGTACGGTTCTGCTCAACCTTGAAGCGGTTTTAGAAGAAAAATGTATTTGGATTTGGTTTCTTATGTAGTGGAAAAATCTATTTTATGAGATATACATGGTATTTTTGTAATTTTTTTCTCCTAATTCTCTAAAATTGTAAACCTAAAAGTCCCTTTGAATGTAATTGAATCAATATTTTTTATTTATATTGAAATTATTTATGGTTAAAATTAGGTACCTTTTTTTCATTTCAAACACAGTATATAAGGTGTTTATGAGAACTAGATTCGGGAGTGTGGGTCTAGGACTCTAAAATCAAGATCCTCTTTAGTTCTTAGAAGTTAGATTCACACTATTATAACCACAAAAATCTAACCCATTTCGTATTTCAAGATGTTATAGGAGTATTTATACTAAAAAAGTCATAGATAAAGTATTAATAATACAATACAAGTCTGATAAGGATCTCGATCATGAATACGTTATAGGGGAACTACCAAGGCATGATAGATTCCGCCTTTCAAAGGCCTATTGAAATAAAAACTTTTGATATCACATACCAGATGAAAATTAATTCCACAATTCATAACAAACATTTATATAAATTTTTATATAGCTGATGTTCTCAAAATGTCTCCTAGATAACTCAATGATGAGATGAATTCTCATCCAAGGATTTCTAATAAACCATAATATCTTCAACAAATAAAAATATAATAATCAATAAATGGATGATAGATATTTTTTATTAAATACTTGAACATGATAGGAGAATTGGTCACACATAAAGTCATGAAAAAATACTCAAAATATTCATACATTCTCTAGAATATACTTTTGGGTATATCATCTGACTTGACACTCAACTGGTGATAGCCTGAATGAGGTTAAATTTTTAAAAACCATCATTCCACATTTTTTAAGTATAATAGAACTTCAATACTAGTAAATAGATATAAGTTATTAATTTTCTTAAAGTTATACTTATGATAATCCATATAATGGCATAAACAAACACCACCATTTTTATCAAAGAGGACTGGATCACCCCAAGGACAAGTACTTGAACTAATGAATCCTTTAGTCACTAAATACTATAATTGTATATTTAATCCTCTAAAATATGTTGGTTTCATAATATGTAAATGGATTGAGATAGGTTTTTAACCATATAGGATATCAATAGTGAACACCACCTCTCATTATGAAGGTATCCATGAGAAGTCTTCTAGGAACACCTCGGGGTAAAGAACAACCGCGAGAGGTGTAAATTGTTTCCTTTTAGATTCTACTACACTAAGGAAAATTCAATCCATTTAATAGTTATTTCTTCCATTGTTTCCTTAATTGAAGGGGTTTAAATTAAGAACCAAATGATACCATATATTTCCATATAAATACACCAATAAATAAAAAGAATATTATTTCTTTACTAGATCTATTCTTTTTCATGGTGATGTTTGAAGAATCACCTAGGTAGGTAGTACCTCTATTTCCAAACCATGGAAGGAAACAATTTTATTATAAATAAAGGAATGTGAGGCACATATATAAAATAAGGAATATTATAAAGTATAAGATACTAGTATTATAACTCTAATAGTTTAAGGATACACGTCATTCACTATAATCATATTATATAAAATAAAGATACCACATGAGCCATCCTACAGACCCTAAAATATATATTCCTACATAAAAGACTATAATATAGAAAAAAAAACCTGACCAACCTATTAGAAACCTTAAATATATCTACTAAAATGGTATTAGATAGTCTTTAGTTGATTGAGAAATAAAATAATCCATTTATATTATGGTTAGATGAGATCACAAACCAACACTTTCAAACAAACTACAAAGACATAACCTCTAATGATAGTAAAATAACCCATGAGAGTGACACTGTTTTTTTTCATCAAAATAATAGATTTGAATTATGTAACCTAGGAACCCGCACTAATATTATTAAATATGAGTCCTCTTAAAGTTAATGGGAAAAGGTAATTCTATTTCTTATGTGGAGGTGAGTCACTCTGTTAAAGAAATTATTTTAAAACCTTAAAATATAATAATCATTTTGGAGGATTCATAAAATAATTATAAAATTAATCAAAAAAACAAAAAATTAAATTATTTTAAATGTAAAACATATATTTGGTCTTGAATAAACTTTATTGTATTTATTAAATCACTTTTTGATAATTATGATGTCATAATACACAAAGTATATTTATATGATATTTAATTTTTACCCAAAAATTTGACTGTCTCAAAAAATTATGAAACATTAACCATTGGATAATTTAGACATTAGTTTTCCAAAAAATAATATTAATTTTTTTAAAATAATTTTTTTAATATGATAAATTTCACTTTTAAAATAAAATTTACATTTATTAACAAATGTTGGGTTTTTTACAATGAATGTTTTGGAACACATATAAAAATTACATTTGACTTCATAAAAATTATATAATCATTTATATTTTATAAAAATTATTTAATAATAATATTAAAATATTATTTATTTAAAAAATCCACTAACTCATAAACTCATTCATTGAATTTCAATATTAAGAAAAAATAAAAAAATTTCTTTATTGTATAAAAATAAAAATCATTCAAAAAGTAACAATAATATAAAGAAAATATATTCATTATTCTATAAAAAATATTGTACATATTCATATTTATATGGTCTTGATACATATCCCTTAAATACACAAGAAATATCTTTGAGAGTAAGGTGTGGTATGGTGGGACTCTCATGAGGTGGTTCAGTGAACATGGTTTGGGTTGTGATCTCGATTTGCATGAACTTATCCTATAAGCATTTTTTCTCATGATTATGTTTTGGATCTCATATAGGGCTTGGTAAAGGGAAAATCCTAGAGATGATATCTCTCTTAGGAGATCCAATAAATAGGATTCATACAGTATGATCCAACTGTTTGAGGCCATCAATTCCTTTGTCTTTATTAATTGGATTTTTTAAAAAACTATATTTATACTAATCATGTGATCACTATTCATTAGCTACATTATAACAGATAAAGATTCTTAATGTTTAATTAAATCTGATAGGATATAATAAAACCAAATAATTTCATGTGTTTTCTATAACCACATTACATAATAATACATTTAAATAATATTTAAGGGAAAATTTCTTTATAATATTTTGGGTCGTTACAATCTACCCCCTTATGAAATTTTACCCTCAAAATTTTATTTTCCCAGACTAAAATAGATGAGGGTAACTCTATTTCACCACCTCCTCTAGTTCCCTCATTTCTTCTTAAAACATGTGGTTTCTCTATAACACTTTGACAAAGTGCATTTTCTTATTTTATAGAACTTTTTGTCTATGATCTATGATATTCAATGGATGCTATTCATATGAAATATCATTCTCAAATGGTGCAACCCATTAATTGAGTACATGTGAAGGGTCTAGTATGTACTTACTCAATAGGGATACATGGAATACATCATGTACTTGAGATTGGTTTGGTGAAAAATCCTCTCAAATCATAATGAAGTGTGTAGTCTTCATAATATGATCCACCAAAACCAATATATCATTATTTCATATAGATTTCCTCAGAAATTGATTGACAAAGTCCCTGGAAATGTTCTCATATTTCCATGTTGAAATGGTTAATGGTTTCACCATCTCTAAGGATTATTTCTTTCATCCTTCCCTTGTTTGAATACTAATCACCTTTATGTATATCCAGTGATCTCTTTTTCATATTGTCCCACCAATAGTGATCAAAGAGAAATTATTACATATTTGTTCTTCCTGGGAGAATAGAAAAAAGTTAAACTATGTGCATCATCCAATAGTTACTTATTTAACTCAAGATTTTATGGAATACATATTCTTGAACTAAATATCACAATTCATTACTCATAAATTTTAAATTATGAGGATTACCCTTTCTAATGTCTTCCACCTTCTTCATAATTTACACATAATTTCTTTGAGAATCCACTATTTTCTCCATGAGGGATGGTTGATCAATAATTTGATAAAGGTTTTATTATGTTACTTACTTAATGATTCCCATGTCCACACTTTTTTATTTAAGAAGATTGGATCCTTCTCAGTTCTCATCATTGATAAAGATTCACGATCTTCTCTACATAGATTATCCGCCACCTTATGTTCTTTACCAAGAGTGTAGTGGATTGAAAAGTCTTAATCCTTAATGAGATCTAACCATATTCTCTTGTGAATATTATGATCTTTATTTGTGAATATATATTTTAGGCTCTAGTAATCAGTATATATCTCACACTTCTTTCCACAGAGTTAATTCCACCATATTTTCAATGTAAATATCACAACTACCAACTCCCGATAATGTGTAGGATAGTTTTTATCATGATGTTTTAAATGAATTGAGTCATAGGCTATAAATATATCATTTTTTATCAGTACAATTCCTAATACATTTTTAAGAATCCATATATACCATATAGAGTTCCCCACTTGTCGGTAGTGTGAGCACTCGTGTAGTGATAAGCCTCTTTTTGAGATCCTTAAATATTTCCTCATATTCTTGCGTCTAGAATAAATTCAATCCCTCCAGAGTTATCTTGGTAAGATAATTTGATAATCACAATACATTTCTCACAAATCAGTGATAATACCATGCTAACTCAAGGAATCTATGGATATCTATCACAGATGTTGTTCTTAATCATCCTTCAATTTCTTCCATATTTGAAGGGTCCATAAATATCCCATTTCCTGTGATGATATGCCCCAAGAAATAGACTTCCTTCAACTAGAACTATCATTTTATATAATTGGAACAAATATTATCCTTTTGTAGGGTCTTTATCACTTTTATCATTCAATCTTCATGCTTCTCATTGCTTTTAGAGTATATTAGAATATCATCTATAAAGCCTATCACAATTTTTAGAGGTAAAATCTAAAGAATATATTCATAAAATCCATGAGAATTGATGGTGAATTATTAAGCCCGAATGGAATCTCTATGAACTCATAGTGCCCTTACATTGTTAAAAAATCAGCCTTGGGGATATATTCCTTCTTTACCCTTACTAAATAATATCCTGGCCAAAGATGAACCCTGAACAAGTATTGTGCTCCATGTAGATGATCAAAAAAGTCAGCAATCCGAGGTAGCAGATACTTGTTCTTTATCATGATCTTGTTGAGCTAACTATACTTCATGTAAAGGCACATTGAACCATATTTATTCTTGATGAAGAGCATTGGTGAACCCCATGGTGAAGCACTTGGTCATATAAACCCTTTATCAAGATTATCTTGTATTTGTTTATTCATCTCCTTATGTTCCACCATAGAAATTCTATACAGAGTATTGGATAATGGTAATGCCCTATGTATAATCTCGATTGAAAAATTAATCTCACGTCTAGGAGGAATACCATGAAATTCCTCAGGAAACACATCAACATATTCCCTCATAATAGGCATGTCTTAAAGGATGATTCTTTCCTTATACCAAATAATTTGAGCAAGATGCACTTGATCAGAGGGAAATAATATCCATGATTGAGATATTGGTGATATAGAAGATTCATCATCCTCGAAATTTTACAGAGTCTGTGGATGATTCAAGATATGGATAGTTATTTCCTTATCTCATCAATTTATGTTTTCTCTACATATGGAAATCCAATCCATGCCTATAATTTTATCAAAATCCACCAAATGGACACTAATAAAAATCAGGGCTTTAAAAATGCTAGTTAAGGGTTTTAAAAGTGCTTAAAAATCAATGATATTGTGAGTGATGTTGGGGGGGGGGGTAAATAGTGCTAAAAATACTGATAAAGGAAACCTTTATCAAATTTTTTTAGCACTGTTAAAGGGTGCCTTTAATAGCATTTTTAGCACAGTTAAAGGGTGAATTTTAATAGTTCCAAAAAAATAATTGTTAAAAAATATGGAAAACATTAATTAATTTTTCACACACTGACACCCACCTTTCTCAGCAGTTACTTCCCCCCTTTCTTAGTGCTTTCCACTACCCATCCACCATCACGCACCCCTCCCACTATCTCTATGGTAGAAGGATACCCAAAATTCTTTTGTGTTCTTGGATTTGATCCCTGGACCTCCCTTATGCGACAAAATCTCTTTAACACAATGTCAAGTCTGTCATGTTGTATATTTAAAGAATTTTTTATTTATTTGTAAATATTTTCAATTGTTTGATATATATATATATAATTATATTTATTTAAATTTATTATATATTAATATTAATTTATATATATTAGAATATATATATGTATATAAACGTATATATATATATATTAATACATATACATATGTATAGATAAAAATTATATACATACATATTATTACATTTTTATATGGAAAAAATGTATAATTTTTATCTTTAATTAAAATGAATAAAAAAATTATTTAATATATTTAAAAATAAATTTATGTAAATATGTTGATATATGTATTTATACAAGTGATTTATTGTATTTAAATATAAGAAAATATGCATATATTAAATTATAAATAAAACTACATTGTGATAAACGATAAAATTTTGAACCCATAATATCAATATGAATTTTATACTTGTAAATAAATTTAGTTCCCATCCAAAATGGAAAATAAGACCCCCATAAACATGAGTGAAAGTTCATAAAATGTTAAAAAATTGGGGTACCCCGACAAAAAACTCAGTTTTGGAGGCCTTGAGGCCTCTTGATCTTGAAAAAGTGTGACAAAAGTACCCTTCCCAACATGGTGTATATAATTTTACAAGATTCTATTTGATATGTGGTACAGCCCAAACGGATACCCAAATAAAAATTTATGGCCATTTGAAGTTCAAGTTATGTTTTCAACATATTTCAGATCTTTTAGTTTTTTTAATTTTTTATTTTCAAATTGATATTAAATGACTATTACTATATAATAATTAGTAAATTATTAATTGAAAATATTTTATTATCATTATTTTATAATCCATTTTCACTAAACAACTTATATATTAATTGTAAATGATTATTTAGCCATATCTAAAACATATTTTAAAAATATATATTACGTTTATATCAATATAAGTATATTTATATATTTATTTAATGAAATATTTATTTTAAATATACCATTTATGATCGCTTGTAAAAAAGCATTGATATGGGGGGGGGGCTTTATCAGTGCTTCTAAAAAAGTGCTAATAACCCCCCCCCCCTTTATCATCAATTTTTTACTAGCGCAAATAAAGGGAGTGTCTTTATTAGATATTTTTTAGAATTGATGATAAAGGGGGGCCTTTTTCAATGCTTTTTTAGCGTTGTTAAATCCCCCTTTAGCAGCCCTACAAATAAATGTTGTTAAACACCCCACTTTAAGAGCAATTTTCATTAGTGTTGTTAAAGCCCTATCCCAGGATAAACAAATTTTGTTGTTGTGGGGGTATGAAATTGTTTTCTAAGATGTTCATCCTATAGACTTTGATAGGAATGAAGTTATATACTTGGGATGAAATAATTCCCCAAATTACTATTTTCACCGATAGCTCTACTTCCATGCTTTGTGGTGGTGCTTGGAAAGTTCTTCTAAACATTCTTGATATGAAGGAATGCGTAGAACCAGAATCAAAAAAGTACATTCACTATTATTGATCGAAGAACTAATATACATGTCACCACTTAATTATCTGGATCCAACTCAGTGGTTGTGATGGAAATAGCTCACCCTTGTAGCCTTGGAGGATGTTGGATGTCTCTGAAAACCATTGTCTTAGTGCATTTGTTTGAAAAGTACCCAGGATCCTTCAAGTTTAAGCAATGGAAAATGAACTAAGGGTTGACCAGAGCATTAGTTTCCTCAACCACATTTGTGGGATATCCTTTTAGAAAATTTTAGCTCAGTGTCCTTCCTTCTCACACTTAAAGAATTTCTTCATTCCCCTTAGGAAATTTAAAAGGCTTCCTCTTCCCACCCCATTAATAAGTGGGATGTTGAAATTTCATATCTCCATTACATTTCTCTATCAAACCACCATAATTAAACTCCAATTTACGCTTTTGATCCACGTGATACCCTTGAGAGTATCTGATCTCCATTTCAACTTTGAGGGAACATCAAATAATTTCCTCATAGCTAATAAAGTAAAAAATCACCATGTATTTTCATAGACTAGTTTTTATCCCACAATATAAGGGTCCAACCTTGCATTCAGGGGTAACAACAAAGATGGAGGTTCATCATTCAAGTCTTGTGAACTTTTTCTCATACGACCCAATATATTCATCATATTATTTTCTTTAGGGCAAGAAAATCCCTTTTGATATTAATTCAAAGAGTGCGAGAAAAATATTTATCAAAAAACATTTTTTGCAATTAATTTCACTCTATTTCTTTGATCTCTTACTTAGGTATCTTATTCTTGAAAAATTTTCACCACTGATCAGATTCTCTCTCTATATGATAAACAGCCAGTAGAACCTTCTATTTCTCATATCACTGAAGGATGGAGGAGATCATCTCAATGTAGTTGATCCATTTTTTTGTGATTAAGGGATAAAATGATCCAGTGAAAGTTATAGGCCTTTTTCGCATAAATATCTCATTAACTACTTGTTCACTCTTAAGGGGATTTCGATGCATCTCCTGATCTAGGTTTCTATAAAGAACATGATTCAGCTAAGAGAGTATCATGATAATTTTTGTGATTCTTACTCCGATTGAGTTGTGTATCTCATCGATAAAGTCATCACATTACCCATCACATTGATTTCTTACCTGGTTACTTATATTTCTAGCCACTAGATAGAATAAAATGAAAAATTATGGGTGATTATTTTAAACTATTAAATAAATAAAGGGGGAATCCAATGACATTAAAGGGGTAACCTATAAATTACATTAATGTATTTAACTTATGAATTTCTTGGCTTCAATATATGTTATCCATGATATATTTGCTAAAATATATTCTTATAGGGATTTTTTATTCCATCAATAATGGTTCATGATGATATTATGAGTTAACAAAATAATATCACATGTGAGTGTTAGACCAGGTGCCTAGTAAGGAATTTTTTTTGTACCTTGTTACCCCGAGTCAGGCTTGGGACACCTTGTCAAAGTTATTACCCCTAGGTACATCTGTTCCAGAACCACATCCACATATAGTATCCAGATAGGGATTTATTTTCATGATAAAACACTTACTCTGTACTTACAAAATATTTAGGGATGTTTTTTATACTTAGTTTTATCCCTAAGGCTTTCGCTATATTTTTCTAATCCTAATCCCAAAAACAACAAAACTTTTTCTCTTATAGCAACTATAAAAACCATTCTCTTTATTACACTTTAATACATGATTTATTAAATAAAATTAAACTTAATACAACACAAAAGATTTATAATTATATCATCTTTTGTAATTAGGTACATGACATACCATTTTTAACATGGGATACAATAACAATATTGAACACTTCCTGAACAAGCTTATAAGATTCTATGAATTTTTAAACTACATGGGATAACCTGAGGAAAACATAAGAAAGGGGAGATATATAAATCCCAGTAAGGGAATAGAAGATTCATAACATGAATAATATAATACAAGTTAGACAATAGTCATATAAATGGGGAATAAAAGAAACATGAATAATAAGGCTTGATATATCATGATAATCATAACATGAAAAATATGGAAATAACTTAAAACACTGCATCATTAACATTGGTAAAAGATAAACCATAAATACTTCATGGTGGAAAAATTATCATAAAGGAATAAAGTTCACTCCCCATCCCAACATTATATTTCACGAAACTAAACATTACCCAATACATTGGAGTGTTATATATTTTTGGTCTCACCCGTCACATTCATTTCATTCTCATGTTTAAGTGTGCCACATAGATCATACATCATCGATTCATTCTTTATAATAATATATTTCATGATCAAGGAGTGTGGAATACATACATTTAAGTAACTAATAAATATTATGTGTGCATAAAGGTGGACACCCATTATAGGAAATGGGTATGGTATTCACTACACAATTGTTTTGGCATGCAAAATCCTGGTGATATTTAGGAAGCATAACACCATCAGTTAAATATTAATAATAATTGGTTGATGAGAGATAAATGGGTCTCTCATCACATACACATCCAATGGATAGTAATAGGAACATAAAGAAACATATCCCATCATTATAAATTATAAATATAAGCATAAGGTAACGATGAAACATGAATAAAGAAAATAATCCTAACTATATTTCATTATGGTAATACGTGTACAAAAAATATCATAGCAGGATAAATGAGAGTGAAAGGATATATCATCATTTTAAATAAAATGATCAGTAATGGTAATATTGGAGAATATATTCCAATATAAGAAAATGAAATTTAAGGGACATAACATAAAAGAAGTGCTTGAATGGAAACATGATGAGAGAAATCCCTTACAGAATGTCGATATAGTAACATTTTAAGTAAATGTAAAAATGAGAGAAATTAAATGATATATACTTAAAATAAAATCAATTTTATAGTAATGTGATGTTAACAGATAAATTACATTATAAACAGTTTCAATTAAGAAGACAAATTCCAATTAAGGTGTGTGAATTGAAAGGGGGAGAGGAAGGTCCCTTACTCAAGTGTGTGACTCCAAATGCTTGGGAGGGGATTCATGAGAAATCAAGGGAACATTTTGAGGAAAATAGAGAGTGGGGGTCAGAGTATATATATTGAAGAAGGAGTTTTATTGAAGATAAATGGGATATCGAGTGGGTTTATATAGGAAATTAAGGAGATTTCTTTCATTATTTAGGTTTTGGTCTGTTCAAAATAATATATCCAAAACCATAAAACACCCCATGAGTTATAAAAAATGGGATTAATTTTTATTATTTTATAATTCCAAGTGATGAAATTATTAAAATAATTCACTTGCTTATGTGGAGGTGAGTCACACTCTTAAAGAAATGATTTTAAAACCTTAAAATATATTAACAGTTTGGGAGGATTTATAAAGGCTTTATAAAATTAAGAAAATAAATAAAATATAAAATTATTCTAAGGGTAAAAGATATATTTGGTCATTTATAAACATTATAGTATTTAATATTTCACTTTTTAGTCATCATGATGTCATCATACACAAAGTATATTTATACAATATTTAATTTTTACCTAAAAATTCGGCAGTCTAAGAAAATTACAAAAAAATCACTATTTGATAATTTCGGTGTCATGATTCCAAAAATAATATCCAATTTATCTAATTTTTTTTCAAAATATAATAAATTAACTTATAAAATAGAATCTACATTTATTAAGAAATATTGTGTTTTTGACAATAACAATTTTCAAACCCTTATAAAAATTACATTTAACTTCATAAAAACTATATGATCATTTATATTCGATAAAAATTATTTTATAATAATATCAAAATATTATTTACTTAAAAAATATATTAATTCAAAAATTAATTAATTTAATTTTATTATTAATAAAAAATACAATATGCACTTTATTGTATCAAAATAAAAATCTTTTACAAATTAACAATAATATGACGAAAATATATTAATTATTCTATAAAAAAATGTAATTATTTGTAACATGACAACATTAACCAAGGTTTGATCCATTTAATTTTTATTCCAGTTTCTTAAAGTGACATGAGATATACACATGTGCTATTTTTTGCAGGCCCCGAGAAATAAATAACATTTTTTTTATTTTATGGTTGCCTTGGATTATGAAAAATAATCCACCATGCCCTAACATAATGTTTTGGGATAATAATTAATTAAAAGGATTAAAATAAATAAAATAAATTTAAAGAAATAAAAATAAATGGAAAATGAATGAAAATAAATAATAAAATAAAAGGAGAATATTAGAAAAATTAAAATAATTAAAATGGGCTCAAACTATTTTTATTATTATGTTTTATTTATTTTCTCTTATAGTTTTATGTTATGTGATTTTATTTTATTTTCCCTTATTTTTTTTATTTTTTATTTTTTTCTCTCCTATATTTATTTCCTTTCTTTTATTTTCTATCTTCTTCTCTTTTCCACTCCTCCAATAGGCCTCTCCCTTCCTACAACATGACTCCCTCTTCCCCTATGTGCCTCCCTCATCCTCCTCTTTAGAAGCCCATTGAACCTTCGATTCTTCTCCATTTTCATCATCGTTGAAAGCATTGTGAACCTCTCGGTAGGGCTTATCATTCACATAAATTAATTTTGGGTTTCATCCTCTATCCATCACATAATATTCCACAAAAATTTTGTACCAAAAATTGTGTTTTTTGTTAAATATCAAATTTCATTCATTTTAAGTCAAAGAATAGGTTGTCGCGAGACGTAGGGGTATAATATGTCTATGAGGTAGGGTGCCTATGTTCTTTCCCTTCATTTTTTTATTCATTCAATTTACACCATTGTGCCACTCATCAGTGCCTACCGAAGAATCCAAAATAATGAATATTAATTTAATTAAACTATTTTTCATGGATCTTTGGGATTGTTTTTAAGGAAAACACCTTCCTATGTTGTTTCCAGGCCATTAGATACCCCTTTGAGTGTGTCGAAAAAATAGACCTTAATACCTTTTCCCGTTAATATTTAAATAATCATTTACCTATGCATGAATGTTAAATTGGGTTGATGTTTTAAATTTAATAAATTATTTAGGATGTATCATAAACTAAAAATTTGGTTTTACTTTGAATTTATTTTTCCTAAATAAATTTTGTTATATTTAATTTTGTGCCTTTGTATTATTAAATGTTCTTGCCCATGATTACACTTATAAAGTGCCAGTTTTTTTAATATTGAGTTATTATTTTTAGCTCTGACTGTTAGGCTTGAATAATTAGTAAGCATGTAACATTAAATGGTTAATTAAAGGGGTGGAATCATTAATGGTTTCACTATCATATATTTATCCCTCTCTGGTTTTTTTAAATGCAATAGGTTTGGGGGGAGAATGTGGGTCCCGTATTAAGAACCCAGATTTGGACTCTCCATATTCAATAGGTTACCACACAATGCATCGAAAAAGTGATGTTTTAGGCTCTCCAGGCAAGGGATTTCCCCAGGTGTTTTACTATTCTAATGGGTGATACTTTTACCCTAAGGGGTAACTGAGGATGGACCCATTACAAAAATGGATACAGTAATCCTCAATTGATACTCGGTTCCTTACATATGATACCTGGGACAAACTCATTGTTACCATACCATAAGCGATACTTGTACTTTCTAAAGTATCACCTTGTCCATTCTCATGGCATTGGATATAATTGAATAGATGTACCATAGTGATACCTTAGGTATGGGCTCAGAATCCACATATAAAATTTTCAATTTTAATATAAATGATTGAGATTTTATATTGATACTACATAGAGTTTCCTTATGCTTTGTGATACTTCTCTTATGCCTTTAGTGCATCTGGTGTTGACATATTGATTATAACCCAAGCTAAAGCATAATCTTGGGGGTATGTCATTTTAATTGTTCTATCATGTTACATAGGCCATTCTATATATTTGATGATTTACCAGGTATCTCATTCAGACTTACAGTTTAGGATTAAACAAGTGGTATGGTACTGATGTCTCCTTAGAAAATCATACCAAGTTATACTTATTTTTATTTATTTTAATTTCTTGAGTTTATTATATAAAAACACTAATAATTGTCTACATCATGAAATGGAATGTTTTAGACACCATGAGTACCAGACTACTGATATTATATATTACACCCTTCTGAGGAACTGTTTGGTACATGAGTAGAATTTATGTTCACTGGTACAGATATAGGGAATCATAATGCTCTTAATTCTTGATCGATTTACTATTTTGGATGGAGCTTGGGGGGAGGGGGGCAGAAGACTGAGCCTATTCTCAAGATTTCGTGTCTGATTTTTTGGTTTTTTGGTAGTTTTTATTAGCATGAAACATATTATTGTTTCCCGTACCCCTTTATGTTTATTTATTTACTTTTAGCATCATATATTGGAATCATCATGTCATCTATTATGACTATTGATCTTTTATAGTTATTATTTATTCGGTTGGGTCATTTATCTGATTCTACAGCTTTATGCTTTTTCTCTATGCTTACACTACTTGTTATATATATTATTTACCATTGGGAAATACCATATCATATGAGGGAATAGTCTCCCCAAGGAATTACCCAAGAACCTCACTGTGAGTCGGAAGCCTATGGAATTTGGGAAGATGTGCTTGAGGTCTTGTGACCCACCATCTTGGGGCCCAGTTTAGTGGTACTCAGGGTGGGGTGCTACAAAGTGGTATCAAAGGAGGTATTTTTTTCTATTTTTCATACTATTTGGGTTATATAAAAGAATATGAAAAAAGAATTTTGAATTTACCCTATTCTTGGACATAGCATACCCATGTACAAGGGAACCCCAAATTTCATGGGTTGGGGATTTTAGTTATTGATTATACCATTTATTGTTGATAAAACATCACTGTTGGGTGACAAATGTTTTTATGTTATTACTGGTATTGGTGTTATTGAGATGATAATTTTTACTATTGTAGCTAAATTACATGAGGGAAGTTCATTTACATGCAACATATTAGGCACCATCGAGATTAAAATGATAAGAATATTACCCTTCCATATCTACTTTTATTGTCCATCTTCCTGTTTGCATGTGAATGATGTTGTGTTTGGTTGTAATATATTGAAGTACTTGTTTGTTTTAAATATAATGTGTTTATGTGTATTAGTGATACATCTAAGACCTATTCTCTTTCTATGTAGACCTATCTCTTGGGGTAGGCTATCTGTTGTGTAAAACTATGAGGTAGGCCATGTACCTACCCAATTTACTTGCTTTCCTAGCCCGATATTCTATATTCATGGAGGCCTTACACATGACCTTTTCTTACTGATCTGTTAATTTTTTTACCTCATATGCCATAGAATCTCATCTAAGGTGTGCATTTGTAAATTGTAGAATAAAGCCACCGTAAAGTCTTCATGTCATACGCCAGCGGAGTAAAGACGAGCACATTCTAGAGTTGGTGGGTCTAGAACCACCTATAGAACCACAAATAGATCCAAATTTAGTTCCTACTTTGGTACCTCCTCCTGGTCTTCCATTACGAATTTACGTCTAGTTTAGGGATAATCTTCTCAGGTTCATACAGTCAGTTAAAAGTGTTACCAGGCCTGCCCCGACTATAAAAGAGTTTACATGGGACTTTCTGTGGATGTATCCTCCCACTTTCTTAGGGTATGAAGGTCCCAATGCATTAGAGTCATGGATAGAAGCTATGAAGCCCATATTCAAAAATATTTAGATGCTTCCATAGAGGAGGCTCAAAAATTTTGTCTTTATGATTTGTTACTCCGCCAAGCATTGGTGGGATGCCATTTATCAGGCAGACCAACCTAGAGACATGGTTTGGGAAGAATTCTAGATAGATTTTTATGATCACTTATTTCCACAGAATCTAAGAGAAGCTTTTTCTATGGAGTAATTACATATTTAGTAGGGATCTATGATAGTGTTATATTATTCTACTTGCTTCACTGATCTCCATCATTTTTCTCCATCTCTGACCAGTAACACATAGACAACTGTGATGTTATTTAAAGATGGGATTGGGTATGTTATCTACTCATAGTTGAATGTATTTTTTTTGTCAACCATTATATAGATCCTGAATCAGGTCCTAATTATGGAACTAAATCTCAAAGAAGCTAATCCTGTGAGCTAGGGTGGTTCAGTTTCAAGGCAGGGTAATGGTTCTTTAGGTAGTAAGAATCATCATTTCGAGGGTTTATGTGGTGGAAATTGCAACCAAATGATATATTCTCACAATAATATCATATTTCATCACTGTGTAAGGATCATCCATAATATACCTCAATGCATGAGGATCCTGATGGAGTGCTGAGATTACGACAAGATGGGTCACCTTCAGTGTTTATACCTTTATTTTCCTTAAGCATATAGTGGCAGGGGATCCGCGCTATCACCACTATAAGGTATGGAATCTATGGATCCCTGTTAGGCTAGGAGTTTATTTTACATTGACCAATAAGGCCAAGGATGTGGAGGCCATGGTAATGGAAATCAAGTACCAAAACACCAGCGTCAGTACAACGGTCTTGCTTAGGCTAGTCTAGCACTATCTCAGGGACAAGGTTCAGGCCATTTGTATACAATATAGCCAACAATAGTGGAGTAGAGTCCAAGTCCCTATCGGGTTATAGGTACTATCCTTGTGGCCTCTACTTTAGTTTCAACCCTTTTTGATATAGGTGCTTTACACTCTTTCATATTTTCAATGACTTTTGAGAGTTTGGGTCTTGCCATCGATTACTTCTCTGACGTTATGTCTCTCGAAACTGCTTTGCAGGTCATAATAGAGGGAATATTCTAATCCCATGAGTAACTCCTTGAGGTATTCAGGTACTACTTATTCTAGAATTTCTTGGTCCTTAAGATGACTGGCATTGATGTCATTCTCCATATGGACTAGCTCATTATTTATCATGACCAACTAGATTGATATCGCTATTGAGTTTCCTTCACAATGCATGAGGGAAAAACAAATATACATAAGGGAGAATGGGATATCTAGGTAGATCGAGCTGGCCCTAATCGTTATGGGCTGGGAAAAGTGACATCTTAGCTAGAAAGTCTCTTTATGAGAAATCACGGAAAATTGTTAGTGGAATTACCTCCCTTTGCGGACCGTTTCAGGGATGTATTCACAAAACAATTTTCTGACTTACCTCATGTGAGGGAAGTTATGTTCACTATTGAGCTACTGCTAGGTGAGACACTAGTGTCTATTCCTCCTTATAGGATGACAACAACAGATCTCCAGGAATTCAAGAATCAAAATGAAGATTTTTAGGCTAAGGGTTTTGTCACACCTAGCACATAACTGTGGGGTTGACCAGTCCTTATTTCCTAGAAGTTGGATGATACCCTTGGATTGTGCATGGATTACCATATACCAAACCTTATTATGAAAAATAATCGGTATATGTTCTCTCGTTTAGACAACCTCTTTGGCCAGATCCAAGGATCAACCATTTTCTCGAAGATTGATCTATGGTCAGGCTATCATTAGGTGCATGTGCGAACATTAGATATAACTCGTTCAAATTTTTGGAGTAAGTACAACTTGTATGAGTTTTTGGTTATTCCATTTGGTCTGACGAATGCACCAAAAATTCTCATGGCTCTGATGAATCAGGGTTTCCACCCGTACCTTGATTACTTTATGGTAGTATTCGTAGATGACATCTTGGTTTATTTTCACTCTAGACACGACCATGCAACCCATCTTGAGATCGTGATGAGCACACTAATAAAGCACCAACTATATTAGAAGCTTAGTAAATGGCAATTTTGTATCAATAAGGTTTACTTATTGGATCATATCAAATTTTAGGTAGGCATATTAGTTGAGTCAAAAAAAGTGAGCGTAGTAGTTTTGTAAGAACAATCTAAGAATGTTTTTGACATACATAGATTCTTGGGTCTTGCTGTATATTACAAGAATTTAATTCATGATTTCTCCCTCTTAGGAACACATATCTTGGCTCTTAAGAATAAGGGTGTGCAGTTCATCTAGCCAACAGTTTGTGAGAAAGATTTTCAAGAGTTAAACGGAAGACTCACGTCAGCTCTGATCTTGACTCTGCCTAAGCTAGGTAGAAGTTATATTGTTTACTATTATGCTTTAAGAGTTGGATTGGGTGTGGTTATAATGAAAGGTGAATGAGTTGTGGCTTATGGATCCCACCAACTGAGGCCTCATGTGCATAACTATCCTACATATGACCTCAAATTAGCAGTTTTGGTTCATGATTTATGCTATTGGAGACAATAACTATTGGGAGAGAGGTTTTTTGTTTACAAAAATCATAAACTCTTGAAATATATCTCCACATAGTGAGAATTATATTTGAGGCAGTGCAGGTGGGTCGAATACATGAAGTTTTTTGACATTGAGCATTCTTATACCCCGGGTAAGGGTAATGTTGTATCTCATACATTGATATGAAAAATACAGGAACAATCCATCCAAGTATCCACGTGTGAGTGGAATATGATGGAGTTGTTTTATGAGATGTATCTGGAGGTTTAGAAGAATCCTGGACAACTAGTTCTAATAACTCTTATAGTGACACCCTCTCTTCTAGAGAGAGTCCGCATGTGATAGTTATCTAATTCATAGGGGCTCATTTTAAGGGAGAGCATCACAAGAGAGAACCCGCCTCCTGATTAGGCTATTGATGAAAGTGATACTCTTATCTACTCTGGTCATGTATGGGTGAATTGAGATATTTTTGAAGAGATGATGAGGGAATCTCATGCCACTATTTGGGTAGTTCATATTGAACTTACCAAGTTGTATAGAGATATTAATCGTCAAAACTGCGGGGATGGTATAAAGAAGAAAATAGCAGGTTTCATTACTTGATGCTCCACCTGTCAGTAGGTGAAGGTGGAGTACTAGAGACCTACTGAACTCCTACAAACACTGTCCATTCCTAATTTGAAATGGAATGGCATCACCAGGGATTTTATTACAGGATTTCTGAGATCTCCTTAGGGAAGTGATTCAATATGGGTGATCATCGATATCTTGACCAAATTCGTGCACTTCCTACCTATTCAGTAGACCTTATCTACTAATGAGTTAGTAAGGATTTATATTTATGAGATGGTCGGACTTCATGGTGTGCCCCATTCTACTTTGTTGGATTAAGATTAACATTTCAAATTGAAATTCTGGAAAGAGTTGTTGGAGGAACTAGGTTCACAGGTGATTTTCAGTACTACATATCACCCAGACTGATGGATAGTCTGACTGAACCATACAGGTGTTAAAGGATATGTTTTGGGCATGTATCCTTGATTTTGGAGGTTCTTGGGAAAAAAATATTACTCTAGTTGAGTTTTCTTATAATAATATTTTATAGAAAACAATTCAAATGGATCAATATGAGGTCCTCTATGGTAGACCATGTCATTCGCATCTATGCTGGCTCGAATTAGGCGAAGCACCTCTTTTGGGGTCCTCATCTCATTCAAGAGACTCCTCATCATATCATTCTGATTCAGAAGTGTGTGTCTAAATAACATTCAGGACATATGTTTTATACTAATCATCATCATAGACCCCTGGAGTTTGAGGTGGGACATCGGTTCTTTCTACGTGTTTTGCTGAGGTTGGGTCGTAGGCGAATCAAGAGACAAATTAAGTTTTCACCAAGATATGTCAGACCATTTAATAAAGTGGAGAGACTTGGTCTGGTAGCCTATTGGTTATTGTTACCTCAGAGGTACCATTCCATGTAGTATGTCTTCTATGAATATCAGCTTTAACAGTATCATCCAGACCTGTCTAATTCATTTAATCCTAATAACATCAAGATTGAAGCAGATGCATCCTTTTATGAAGCGTATGATTCGTATCATCGATCGTAGAATAGAAGGTTCTTTGAGGAAGGTCTATTCCACTAGTTCAGGTGCTATAGATGAAAAGACACATTCACGAAGAGACCATGGAGTGGGAGACTGATGTGCGTGTGTAGTGGCCATAACTCTTCTCAAAATATTTTCCACAACCCTCATAAGGGAAACTCAGGGATGAGTTTTTTTAAGGAGGGGAGGTTTTAATATACCCAATTTTAACCAAGGTATAGACCATTTAATTTTTAGACCAATTCCTTAAAGAGACCTAGGGTACACACCATCATGGTTTGTTGTAGCTCCTGATCAGAAAATATTTTTTTTCTTTCATGGTTGCCTGGGATTATGCAAAACAATCCACCGTGCCCTCACACAATGTTTCAAGTTATAAAGTAATTAAAATTATTAATATGAATTAAATAAATTTAAATAAATCAAAATAAATTAAAAATTAATAAAAATTTATAATTATAAAAAGAGGTTATAATAAAAGTGAAAATAATTAAAATAGGCTTAACCGATTTTTTATTTTTTATTTCTTTTCTACTCCCCTTTTATTTGGTTTTTTATTTTATTATATTTCCCTTATTTATTTCTTTTTATTAATTTTTTTCTCTCCACTATTTATTTCCTTCCTTTTTTCACTCTTTCTCTCCTTTCCTCTCCTACATCATGCCTACTACTTCCTATAGCACGCCTCCCTCTTCCCGTAGTGTGCCTCCCTCATCCTATGCTTTGAAAGCTCACTACACCTCTAATTATTTTCCATTTTCAATGCCATTAGAAGAATTTTGAACCTCTTAGAAATGATTATAATCCATACCAATTAATTTTGGGTTTCATCCTCTCTTCGTTGCCTAATATTCCAACGAATGCTTTTACCCAAAATTGGGGTTTTTGTTAAATCCTCTGATTTATTCTATTTTAGGTCAAATAAAAGGTTTTAACAAGGCATGGGGTATAATAAGAGTACGAGGTAGAGTGCCTATGTTCTTTACCATTGTTTCATTTCTTCGTTCAATATTTATTATTGTGCCGCTTGTCAGTGCCTACCCAATAATCCCAAATAATGGGTATTAATTTAATTAAATGTTTTTCCTTGATCTTTGTGACCTATGTTTAAGGTGAAACCCTTCCTAGGATGTATCCATGCCATTGGACACCCCTTTTGGCGTGCCGACATAATATTTCTAAATACATTTTTCCTTGAATCTTTAAATTATCATTTATGTGTGCATGTGCGATAATATGGGTTGAAGTTTTAAATTGATTAAATTATTTAAGATGAATCATAAACAATAAATTTGGTTTTCCTTTGAATTTGTTATACCAAAATAATTGTTGTTATTAGTCTTTTCATGAATTACTATTATTAAATCTTTTTCCCTCTACTTACACTGATAAAGTGATATTTATTTTAATATTGTGTTATTATTTTTATCTTTTACTATAATGCTTGAATAATTAGTGAGAAAGGGGCCTTGAATGGTTAATTAAGGGGGTGAAATCATGAATATTTTAGCTATGATATTTTTATAACTCTCTTGTTTTTTAAATGAAATCGGTCTAGGGAGATAATGTGGGTCTCATATTTATAACCCACAATTGGACTCTCCGTACTCAATATGTTACCACACAATGCACTGGGAAAGCGATGTTTTAGGATCTCCAGAAAAGTGTGTTCCCTGGGATTTTTACTAAACTATTGGGTGATACCGATTCCCTAAGCGGCATCCACGGATAGAACCATTGGAAAAATGGATACACTAAGCCTCAGCTAGTACTCAGTCCTTTACACATGATACCCAGGACATACTCATAGTTACCATACCATGTGCGATACTTGGAAAATCGAAAGAATCACCTTGGATGGGATTGTGTCATTTGATATAATTGAATAGATGTACCGTAGTGACACCTTAGGGATAGGTTCATACTCCACCTCTAAAATTGTCAATTTTAATATAAATTCTTGAGATTTTTATATTGATAGTACATAGAGTTTCATTATACTTTTTGATACCTCTCTTGTTCCTTTAGTGTACCTGGTGTTGACATATGGATTTTCCCCAAACCAAAGCACAAGTTTGGGGTATGGCCTTTGGGTTTGACATTTTACTTAGTCGTTCCTATATGTATTCTACTTTACCAGGTATCACATTCATACTTTTGGCTCAAGCCAAAGAAGGTGGTATGGTACATGTGTCAGCTTAGGAAGTAGGACCAAGTTACAATTATTTTTATATATTTAAATTACTTTCATTTATTGTATATGGAATACTATAAATTGTATACAACATGAAATGGAAAGGTTTAGACACTGTGGATTAGGACCTACTGAGATTATATCTCACACACTACTCCGACATCATTTGGTACCTGATTAGACATTTTGTTTACAAGTATGGATACAAGGAAGCATGCTGCTCCTGATGCTTGATTTTTTTCTATTTTGGATGGAGCTTGGGGGAGGGGTAGAGGACCGAGCCTATGTTTGAGATTCCTTGTTGCAGTTTTCAATGTTTTTGGAAGTTTTTATTAACATTCATCCTATTCTTCTACCTCGTACCCCTGATCCTTTATTTATTTACTTCTGGCATCATACATAGGCATAATCTTGGTATTTGTTATGACTATTCATCTTATGAAGTCATTATTTCTTTTGTTGGGTCATTTATCTACTTCTGCTACTGTCTGATTTTTCTCTATGCTTACACTACTTGTTACATGTATTATTTACCATTGTGTAATACCTTATACTATAAGGTAATATTCTCCCCATTCACATCCCCCATACCCCTATCCATTGTCGGTAGCCTCTAGCATTTGGGGAGGTGCGCTTGAGGTCTTGTGGCCTAATGTCTCGGGGCCCAGTTTAGTGGTACTCAAGGAGGGATACTACAATATTCATATTGATAGTGTCTTGATACATATCAATTTAATACATCAGGAAAAACCCTATGAGTAAGTTTCATTATGTTTGGATTCTAAGGGGGGTTTTCAACAAACATGGTTTGCGATGTGATCTCGATGAGCTTTAACTTCTCTGTTAAATGATTTATACCATCCTTAATTTGTTGGATCTCAGCTTGGAATCGGTCAAGAGAAAATTCTAGAGAATATATATCCCTTGGAAGCTCTAATAAATGGGCTTCATAAGGTAAAATTCTACTGGTTGAGGCCATCACTTCCTTTTTCTATTTCAATTGATTTTTTTGAAACATATATTTATACAAATAATGTGATCATTGTTCAATGGCTATATCACCAAACGTAATGATTCATAATATTCAATTAAATATGATATTCTATAATAAAACCAAATAAGTACATGTTTTTTTTATAACCAAATTACATAATAATACATTTAAATAAATAGCTTTGAGAATTATATTTATAAAATTTTGCATCATTACAATACTGGTTTTGTATACACATGGACCAATTTTTCTCGAATGGTGATGATACCTTTATAGTGAACATTGAGTGTGAATTTATCACAATGTGATTAGTTAGTGATGTATTGTGGTGGAGTTTTTGTGGGTTTTTTTCTATTGGAAATACCCTTGTAAAATGGTGTTATGCCACGACATAGAGGGTATGTGCCGCGATAACGACTCTTAAGAAGGGGGTTCAAGGACTCTAATGTTTGGAATTTTTTATTTTCTACAGAGGAAATATTTTTCATTTTATGAACTTTAGGTCAAACCATGATGGACTTCCAAGAAGCACATCATAATTGAGAGTGTAGAGGCTACACCCTGAGAAGGGAGGTCACACCTTCATTTCCCAGAACTTATATAAAAAAGGTGCATCGTGTTATAACCTAGAGGGCTCACACTATGATAGTGTTTTTTATATACTATACCCCCTATACCTTGGTAAAATATCCCTAAATCCTTGAAGTGTCATATCTTTATGGGGCTTTTCATGGAGGCGTCACTCCAAGACCCACAGGTCTTATCACAAACAAAAATCTATGATATTTTTTAATAAGATGAGATCCATTTTTATAGGGGTTTCCAAATTTTTAATATAGGTAATGTGGAACATGGGTAGCTCTATTTTTAGCATCTCATCCAAAATAATTTGACCCATTCAATCCCCCTATATAGGGGGTTGATTTTGGGAAAATTTCAAGGTGTATTCAAGGTGAGTCCTTCCTCTTTCTTCCTATGTTCCCCCTTCCATTAATGTTCTATTAATTTGGATATCTGTAGGATATTTTTTTATATTTATTCTACTAGATCGTTTTTGAGTCAAGAAAAAACCAACAAGATTTTTATTAACTTGGTTAGAAGAGATCCTAGAAGGATAAACACACATGATTTTATGTGGTCTCATTAATACTACGTTGCTCAATGATTTTTCAGTAGTTATACATATTATTTTTAAGTTAAATGATAAATTATTAATTTTTATAATTAATTATTTTTATTTTTATTTTTGAGATTGTAGATAAGGATTTGTTTTTATCTATGATAAGGCATGGATAGGCTTGGATAAGGATGGGTGAAGATTTTGGGATGGTAACTGCATGATTCATATATATGGTCTCATTAATACTAAACCATTTTCTTATTTATACATGATTGTGAATTACTACATGTTTTAATTGAATATTTTAAATGGATAGGGGTTATTATAACCCCTATATAAAGATATGTTGTAATGATTATTTAGGACTTTTGGTAATTTGGGATCACCCATCGATTATGTGTCCACGTGGAGAAGGTTTCAGTTAAATTTATGAGAGACATTGGGTAGTTTTTCAGGTTTAGGAAGATACCTAGGTAGCCTAGTTTAGTTTCTTATGTATAGATAGTAGGAATGAGGGACTTAGTCTTAGTGGTAATAGATGATAGAGTCATACATACCATTAAGGTTGGGGAACACCCTTTTGAGGGTGGAGTTGACTCTTGGGGTGTTTATTAGTGGGGTAATCACTCTGGGCATCAGGTATGTTTTGAAGTGGAAATTTTACTCTATAAAATGTTATTGAGTAATCTTAATGGTATATATGTGATATTAACTTAGTGAGGGTCATGAGATTTTTTAGAACTCCTCACATTGAGATGTCAAGGGATATAGAGATAATTTTCTATAATAGTCCTTACTTAGAAAGAATGAGTTGTAGTGATATATTTTTATAATGTTCTAGATCTAACTATTGATGTTGGGGTCATATTTATCCTAGGAATAGGAAAACACCATGAGGAATTAGATATATCTTGGTTTCATGAGTATAGATTGAAACACCTTGATTTTTTATAAATTAATTTTTTTAATAAATTTAATTTCATTGATAGATTATATTACATAAATCAAAAAAGTTAACATTTTATTGAACAAAACAAAAAAGTTAAGATTTATTTACATTCAACCCCAAGTTATGTTTGTGCAACATGCAACACCGGGTTAGCTTGCATTACACACTGAGTTTTAACAAAATCATGATATATTATTAATATAGTTTCTAAAACTCAACCATTTTAACTTAGGAATTAAAATTAGTGATATTAATAGTAATAAATACTTTTTAAATATTATTTATAATGGTTTTACCTATGTAAACATATTTAAAATAAAATACATAATTTTTGGTAAAGTATTTATATGTTTTGAAAATACTATTTTCTCAAACAATTATTTTTATTTATATTTGTGAAAATTAATAAAATTAATTTTCACTCTATTAGAAAAGTGATTTTATAGAATAAAATATTTTTTTAAATAATGAGGTAAAAATAATCTTTGGGTGATTTCTTTGGGTTTTCCTAAAAAGTTTCATTTTTTTATGAATAGTTTAAAATACCAAATTTTAATTGAAAAAATTCTTTTCATTTAATTTTATTTATAAATAATAATTATATTTTAAATTGGTTTTAATGTAAAATTATTTTAATTATTAATAAATTTATCCAATTTAGTTCACCATAGTAAATTTCATATTTATTTTCAATATAAAAACATTATAAACTTTTGACAATTTTGTCTTCAAAAACCTTCATTCTCATCATGTTTGTGGGATTTTTTTTAAAATAAAATTTTAAATTTATATGAATGGAATAATAAAAAATTTATTACATATTTTGATTAAAAATAATTAATATTATCTACTGTGGTCAACTTAATTTTTTTACCAAAATTAATACTAAAAAAATTGAAAATTATTTATCATGGCTATGGTCAAAATGTATTTACTATGGGGTTAAACTAAGACGGTAAGGGTAAAAATGACCTAACAACTTATCCAAAACTTATTTCATGGACATATTTTCAACTTATATATTTTAGGTTCTATAAAACCCATTTTGAGGGATTTTTTCGTGATAAAAACATTGGTATGATTGAATATTTTCAAAAAATTAAAAGTGTACCACTCACCTCGCTTATAAAAGGATACCCCACTCTTATCTTCCTAAAATCTTAAAACCATTTTGGTTCAGCCAGTAACTACAAAAATAACATACCAAAATATCTCCACCCATCCAATTATCCTGATTTTGGACATAAATCAAACCAAGTAAGGCATTTAGTGAAAACCAAAGGAGGATACCCAAAAAAGAGGTAACATTCATCAATGGGATTTTTTGTTTTATTTACTCCTCCACCTCATTAAATTATTATTATAATATGATAATATAACAAAATCACTGTATTACATATACTGATATGATTTTATGTTAATTTAATTACCTAAAAAACATCTCTACTTCCATCAAATGGGTTACGAAATAATCATTCATGTGTATGTAGGGATGACACCTCATGAACTAATGTCATTCATTTTCCCATTAACACCTATCATAGAAGAAAATAATGATGTATTTATTGTTTATATATCATATTTCTGATATTATTATACTTTTTGAAATATTATATCACTCATATCATCATTATTTCCATTTTTTGTGAAAATGAAAACGTCATTCATGTGTACAGAGGACTACTCCCTTACAAAGCGATGTGATTCATTCACGTTTTACATAGAAGTTATTAGGGATTCATTTAATAAAAATATGTGATATATAGGATATAAAAACTATTCTTTAATAATAATATATCATTTACCTTTCTTTCAATCCAATAATAAAATGGAATCAATGATCATGCATATATACGACATACGGTCTCCATGAATGGTGTATTTAATTTTTTATCACTAAATTTTATAGATTACTATAAATACATATATAATGAATATATATTATATTTATAACCTGTTTTATATTTTTGGATCATTAAATCATGACCAAATTCATAGAACCAAAAACAAAAATAAAAACATATACAAAAAACAAAGTAGTTATTACCCAAAATGTAACTTTAACGTGGAATTGTCAATAAATGGGTAATAAAGTGTCATAAAAATAATATATGGTGTGATATATATTAATATGTTTTTTATATATTTATAATAAACTTATATCTATTATAAATTATGTCTTAATGATTATGAAAGAACTCAAGACTTATAGTAGGGGATTTTTGTCCCAATTTTCCATCTTTAAGATGTATGTTATGTTATGAACCTATATTATTTCATGAGGTGTATATACAAAACGTTTTTACAGGTAATATCATGAATTTACTAATCATCATGATATTTTATATTCCTTTTTTTGTTATCCCTTCATGGTTATTTTGATTCAAAGTTACCATAATGTTATTGATTTTATGTTACAATCTCATTGTTTATTAGGATTGTTTATGATTATGTTTCTAATGATAAATTCCTATGATCCATTACTAAAAAAACTCATAAAATTTGTTCTACTAGGGTTTTTAATGATATTTGATTTTCAAATTTCCTTTTTTTAATATCTTTTACTTAAATCAATTGTGAAAATGTTTTTAAGAAAAAAATATTTTATTTCTATCGATGGTCGGAAATCTGTTTTCTTCCTAAACCATGATTTCTATAAAAATAATTTTTTTATCTAATTATTTTTAAAATAAATATTTACCCATTTATTATTTTTTAGAAAATATGTTTTTAAAGTAATAATAAAAACCATTTCTAGACAATTATTATTTTGATTTTATCAAAAATGTGAAATGCATCTTTGTCTTAATGTGAATGGCCTGAAATAAACATTCCTTCATCCTGAACATTATTTATTTTGAAGATTCCTTTATAGGTGTTAAACAATATTTTCAAATAAAAATATTAAAAAAAATATTATGTTTTAAAAAGTGCTTTCCAATGTATAAATGATAATTTCCATAAGAACTAATCGATCAAAAGTCATTCTCCGTATAAGATGACACCCCTTAATGAAAGTTTTAATATTCTGGGGATATAAACCAAGGATACCATTATTATTATTATTATTAATGGTTTATTATAAAAATATGTTTATGAAACATGTTTCTCTTCCATGAGTTATAACACAGTAGAAATCTAATGAAACCCATTACTTTTCAGGGGTTATTCTATGATGAAATGATTATGATGCCTATTTCATTACCATAGGTTATGATAAGATGAAATGTTTATAAAACATATTCAATTTTTTCGGTTATGATATGATGAATATTTTATGATATTTTGGAACACATAAATATGGTTTTAATTCTTATATGGGAGGGACCTATATCTCTCTGAAATGCATTGGGTAATGATTTATATCACATGAGATATAATGGAATTAAACGGGGTATGGACCCAATTCAATATGAAACTATGTATATTAAAATCGTCTTAGTAATGAACCTTGAATACTATAATGGTTTGGGGAGTTAACTAATTACAATATTTTATCCACGGAAATTAGCCTTGAAAAATATGAAAATGAATTTATATTCTTATATGTATGCCACAAATCTACGTTTTATTCCAATGTTATTCACTCATGGATCATAATCTTTTATTCCCTTATGATTATTGTCTTATGAACTTCTATTTTTTACTACATGACTAAATATTATGATCCATAATATGTAGGATATGATTTTCAAATGTCATGTTCAGGTTCTTATACCCTTATGCTCATGTTATAGTTATGTATCTTCCATGTTTACCCTTACAAAGTATCTGAGCTCACCCTTTCTTATATTTCCTTTATCTAGGTTATGAAAAAATTTATTACGTATAATATGTTTCATAAGTGTCTTAATTATTAATTTTAAAGTGGGATATGATGTAGTTTACCTATGGACAAGTATTTTGTGATTCTATGTTTTCAATGACAGTAAACTATTATGGTTCCTAGGTGTGTGTTTGTGTAATGTAATGAGTATTCATGAAAAATTATGTAATATCTATGTATGATAATCCTGGGTCCCTATAGTTTGTATTAGAGGTTAGTTTTAGTTAACCTTTGGACACTAAGATGAGAAAACCTTAGTAAGATCCCTAAGGACAAGTCTAAGGATATGTTTAATGATGACTCAACGTATTGGAAAATGTATTGGAAATTTGGTAAAGGATAGAGAGAGTGGTTTTTAACAATTAAATCCTTGTCTTGGTACTACAAGTGGTTGTGGCTCTCGAATAAAGGTACCTAGGGGTAATAACTCTTAAAAGGGAATATTGAGGTTGACTTGATTATCATCTAGTGGATGATAATGGGCCTTGATGCACACTAGGTTTTACACGATTGGGGTATATTCTTTTGAAATTCATAGACTATTTATAAACTATCATGATGGATAATAATAGATGATAACCATGAATAACCTATGATAAACCTAAGGTGTCATAGATTAAAAAAGTTTCCATGATTTAGACATCTTATAATTTATTTTTCCTGATTATGTAGATCCCCGACATGATTATTGTTTCTTACACTATGATTTTTGGTTTTAGTTAATGGATAGAACCCCAATGAACCATATTAATAATAAGTGTGATGGACAATGAAATAATTATCCTACTAAGAATCCAATTGTTATGAGATAATGAATTTAAAATACCGTTTCTATTGTTACATAACTTTCTCAAGATATGAATCATGCTGAACTTCCAATCGAACAAAGGAGGGAACAATATTCTATTAAGTCCTTAATGAGGAAAATTCCACCATCTTTCAGTGTATATTCTAATCCACTAGTTTCTAACTAATAGATAAGAACCACTAAAAATATATTATCTATTCATTAGTTTTTGGAACATGAAAATTAATTTTGGTTATCTTTTATTTGGAAGGTGAATCAGATCAATGGAGGACTCTAATTAATAATACGAGGCAAAAAGATAAAATTGAATCCATGGATTGGGATGAGTTCAAAAACTTATTTTTCAATAAGTAATTCACTTTTATTATCTATAAATATTTGAATAAATACTTCATCCTGATAAATCAAATAGATAATGATTTTTTGGAACATATCAATAAAATATTACAAGGCTAATGAGGAATGCTTCTATTATAATAACCCAACCTAAAAGTAAGTCTAACCAATTCATCAGTGTCTTAAACCAAGTATCTAAAGTGATTTATCCATAAGATACTTCAGTAGATTTTATTAGACTGTTATATGTTACATAAAGGTGTAAATGGATATTAGAGTCACCTATAAATTTTATGGTTTTGATAAGAAGAGAAAAATTTAATTAGAAGGAAAATCTAAGAACCATGGAGAGAAGAATATATTCTTTCTTTTTTCTCACAATGTGGGAATAAGAAATAAGGAAATAGTCTTAAGGGGGATAATAAATGTTTTATGTCTGTAAAGGAAGTTCATTGGTCAATTGATTGCCGAAGTGATGGGAAGAAATTAAATTATGATACAGATAGAGAGAAAGCAACATAGAATGTAGAAACCACACTTTAGTGTTTCAAGTGTAAGGAGTACGAGCATTATTCTAACCAATGCTGAAATATGAAGGTTAATAATTATTATTGACTTAATCAACCTATTATTACAAGATAAAAGGTAAATCTCATGTGATCAATATTTTTAATGATGGGAGTGATAATGAAATGGATTAAGGTACACTTACCATCCACTCTAAAACTACTAATATCCTATTGGACTTAATATAACTGTTATTTCATATATTAAGAATTTTCTAATAATATCATGATTCCACCCAAATGATTAGATATAAAATTAGTAAGGAAAACCCCTAATTTTATGATGATAGAATCACAAGTATATAATTCCTGTCAAGTTTATGTTGGTTGGAATGTGCTTCCTGAAAATCTTGTTAGTCATCCTTTGGATGAATTTGATAATATAATGGGTGTGCATTATATTTCTATGAATAAATCCTACATGAATTGATGAATTAGGTTAGTCACATTTTATATTCGTAAAAAAATATTATTATTTATCAATGTGACCATAATTATGATGTTTTGACAGAGATCACATCCATTTTATAGGTCTTAATTCCCATTCAGAAGTGGTGTTTATCTAAAATGGTAGGGGAGAAACTCATCATCGATGATTTTCCTATTGTGAAGGAATTTTTCGATGTATTTATATAATATTTTCCAGGAATCTACAAATATTTGAAGTTGTTTTCTAAATGGAACACATAATTGGTTCCATACCAATTTCAAATTCTCCCTATAGAATGGCCTCGATTGAGTTGTCAGAATTAAAGAAGAAACTCCAGGAAAACATTGAAAAGGGATTAATTTGGCCAAGTTTGTTACATTGGGGTGCACTCATTATTTTATTTGAATAAATATGGATTAATGTGACTCTACCCTGATTAATGAGTGATAAAAACGATCACAATAAAGAACATGTATTGTCTTCCACATATTGATGATTTATTTGATCTACTATTCAGATCTCAATACTTTTCCAAGTTTGACCTTCATTCTGGATATAATAAATTAAGGGTTGTGAAGGAGTATATAACCAAGATCGAATTCCACAAAAGTTATCAACACTTTGAATACACAATGATGTTATTTTCTCTTAATCATTTATTTACTGAATATAGGATTTAGATATTACCTTGATCATTTTGTGTTATTCTTTATAAAAGATGATATTATCTACATGATGATAAAGGAAGAGCATTAAGGTCACTTGAAAATTATACTAAATACCCTAAGGAAGGATAAAATATATGAAAAATTAATAATGGGTGAATTTTGGTTTTAAAAGGTTTCATTTTTTGGTCATATAATCTCAAGAGAGAGTATATTAGTAGATCCATCAAAGATGAAGGTTATTGAATGTTTGTCTAGACCAATTATACTGACTGTGATATTTAGTTTTATTATATATATATATATTATCAATTGTTTGTAGAGAATTTATCATACCTATCTAAAAATCTAACCAAGTTAACTGAGAAAAAAACAAAGTTACTCTAGATAGATGAATGTAAGGAAAAGTTTAAGGAATTGAAGAAAAGATTAGTCATCACACATGTGTGTACATTACCCTATCATGGAGAAGGGTTTTTAATCAATAGATATATATTCAAGAAGGTATTGAGAATTTTTTCATGGATAATGACATGTTTATAGTGTTTTCCTTATGAAAATAGAAGATTGGTTAGTAAGATTACCCAATTAATTATATGGTGTAAGCTGCAATAATTTTTAAATTAAAGATATAGAGGCATTATATTTATGGATAAAAGTGTGATAGATATAACAATCATAAAATTTTAAGGTATATATTCACATATAAGCAGTTTAATATGTGAAAAATAATATAGTCAGAGCTGATTAAAGATTATGAATTCTTGAAACATTACCACCCAGGGAAAACATACAAGGTGGCTGATGCTTTGACTAAAATGGTTCATGATAGATTATCCTTGATGAGAATTACAAAATATCCAATATTTCTATATTTTAAATGTATGGATATAGATATCCTGAAGTAAGGTAAAAACATTGTTGTGATCAATTGAATGTTCAGCCATCTATCCAATTTAATATTAAAGTGGAATTGAAAGAAGATGTAGAGCTGAAAAAATGATATAAATGTTCCTAAGTTTAACCATGATCATGATGAAATGATAATGTTTAGGAATGGTGTATTATTTGTGTCCATACCATATTTTAAGAAGGATTTGTCAAAGGAAGCTCATAATTATTTAACCTCTATTCATATAGGAAGTATGAATATGTATAAAGAATTGAAGGAATACTTTTGTTGGGATGGAATAAAAAGAGATATTATTGAGTTTGTATCCGAGTTCTTGGTATATCTTCAGATCAAGGTAGAAAGAAAAAACAATAAGGAGATGATACATATGTTACCCATAACAGAGTGGAAATGGGAAAAAATCATCATGTATTTTTTCATTGGACTCCCAAAAACATCTAAAAATAAAAATACTATATGGGTTATAGCGGATCTACTCACTAAGTCATCACACTTCACTGTTATCAGATAAATTTTATCTCTAGATCATTTTTTAGGATATACGTTGAGGAAGTGATAAGGTTTAATTGAGTGACTTGATCCATTGTGTCTGATTAGGATTTGAGGTTTACTTAAAAGTTTAGGAAAAGTTTTCCGAAAGCTCTTGATACAAATTTGAGTTTCATCACTGCATATCTTTCTCAAACAAATGGTCAGTATGAGAGAATAATTAAACCTTAGAGTATACTTTGAGATTTTATTCTTTTGAATTCAGAGGTGTTTGTGATCAAAACCTTCCTCTAGTTTAATTTTCATACCACAATATCTTTCACAAAATAATCTAGATGGATCCTTATGAATCCCTCTATGGAAATAAATGTAGATCTCCAACATGCTAGAATGAAGTTGGATAAATAATGATATTAGGACATGACATAGCTAAATTAATGGCATAGAATGTCATAACACATCAATGTAACTCAGAGTTAGAATAAATGTCATACTAACAATAATCGGTGTGATCTAGAATTTGAATTTTGTGATAAGGGTTTTCTAGGAATTTCTCCATTAGAGAAGGTTATGAGATTCAGGATGGAATTGAAATTTATCCCTAGGTATATATGTCTCTTTAAAATTATTGATCGTATTGGGATTGTAGCTTATTGATTGGAACTTCTAGAAAACCTCTCTAAAGTCCATGATATGTTCCATGTATCTATCATGGTGAATTAACTACCTACTCCTGAACATTTATTGAACTCATAGTTCATACCAATGGAGCAATATCTTTGTTTGGAGGAACAACCGGTAGAGATTCTATATCATTCAAAGAATATTCTACAAAACAAGACCACTCACATGGGTTTTTTTGGGTTGAAACTAAAACTTTAAATAAATTATGTGGGAACTTGAGGATATTATGAGGTACAAGTGTCCTAATTTTCTTTTATTGGAGTGACTTATTTCTAGGGATAAATTCAGTTTAATGGGGGTAGAATGTAAAATCACATGTTTTTGTGAAATATTTTATTAATAAATAATTTTTTTATGATATATTTTATTACAAACTATATCAATATTATCATTCATTACATGGAAAACTAGGTTAGGATTATGTTACATACAACACCATGTTAATCTTGTGTTACATGAAACACCGTGTTAGCTTGCATTACACACTGAGTACTATCAAACAAATGATATATTATTAATATAGTTATTTAAACATGAAAATTATAGCATAGATGTTAATAATATTGATATTAAAAGTAATAATTCATTTAAAATATTAGTTATAATGGTTCTACATAAATTAAACATTTTGATAATAAAATAAGTAATCTTTTTTAGTCTTTTTTATATTTCCAATATAATATTTTCAAAGATAATGTTTTTTTTCTTCTTGTGAACATTAATAGAATTAATTTTTCACAAATTTAATCACATTTTATAAATAATTATTTCAAAATTATCTTCGTGTTATTGTTAGGGATTTTTCTAAAAAGTTTCATTTTTTTTCATGAATAGTGAAAATGTTGAATTTTAATTAAAAACTATGTTTTTGTTATATTTATTTATATAGTATAATTATATTTTAAATTTTTTTAATGTAACATTATTATTTATACATCCATTAACTCAATTATTTCATTTTAATCAATTTCATATTGAATTTAAATATAATAATATTTCAAACTTTTGAGGATTTTCTCTTTAAAAACTCGCATCCTAGTCGAGTCTGTGAGATTATTTTTTAAAATAATTTTTTTTCAATTATGTTACTAGAATATAAAAAAAATTGATTCCATATATGGTATCATAATAGTTTATATTATCTAATTGGGTCGACATAATTTTTTTTACCAAAATCAATATTATAAATTATTTACCATTGTTATGTTAAAAATGGATTTACCATGGGGTTAAACTAATAAGATAAGGGTACAAATAACCTACTATCTTTTCCAAAATACATAAGATGGACATATTTCAGCCTTATATATTCTAGGTTTTATAATGGTTCATTTTGGAGGATTTTTCATGATAAAAACGTTGGTATGATTGAATCATTTCCAAAAATTATTATTGTGCCACTCACCTCACTTATAAAAGGAAAACCCCTCTCATCTCTTCCTCATATGATCAAACCATTTTGGTTTATCCAATACCTATCTAAATAACTTTCCAACGTCCCTCCTCTATTACTTGAATAATTAGTTTGGACATAAATCCAACCAATTAAGTCTTTTGGTATAAACCTAAGGAGGATACTAGAAGAAGAGGCAATGTTCATCAATGAGTATTTTTTGTTTATTTATTCCTCCACCTCCTTAAATTTTTATCATAACATTATAAAATAATAACCTTAGTATATAAAATATACTTTTATTTTATTATTTTAAGTTCATAACCTTCAACCATCTCCACTTCCATCAAATGGGTTATAAAATCTGTGTTCGTGCATACTGTGGACTACCACCTCATGAACCAATATCATCTATTTTTTCCATTACCACCTCTAAAAGATATAAATAATTTTGGATTTATTATTTATATATGATATATATGTTATTATTATGATTATATAATTATTATATCACACATACCTTCATATTTTCCATTTTTTTGGGAATAAGATATTGTCTCTGGTGTGTATAGCAGACTACTGCCCCATGAAAAGATGTGATTCATTTACATATAAGGTATTAAGGATGAGTTTAATGAACATATGTGATATTTATGACATTAAAATAATTTTGAAATTATAATATTTCATTTACTTTTCTTTCATTCAATCCAATAATAAAATGGAAACAACATTCATGCATACATATGACCTACCATCTCTATGAATAGTGTATTACATTTTCTATAACAAAATTTTATGTATTACTATAAATACCTATATACGGAATATATTTTATATTTATATCATTTTTTATATTTTATATATAATTAAATCATGATAAAATTATTCGGACTAAAAATAAAAAAAACAAAACATATATGAAAACAAAGTAGTTATTACCTAAAACATGACTTCAACATGGAGTTGTTAATAAATGGTTAACAATAGGTCATAAGAAAATAATATATGGTATTATATATATGAATAAGGTTCAATAATATATTTTTAATAAACTTATATTAATTATATTGAACGTTTTAATGAGCATGAAAAAAGTCAATACTTAAGGTAGTGTATTTTTGTCTCAATTATCCTTCTTTTGGTTGTATGTTATATTATGCACCTATAATGTTCCATGAGGTGTATATACAACCCCCTTTCTACATGTAATTTCATGAATTTATTTATCCTCATTATATTTAAAGTTACATTTTATGTTATTCCATCATGGGTCTTACAATTCAATGTTACCAAAGTGGTAATGACTTTATGTTATAATCTTATCGTATATCGAGATTGTTTATGATTATGTTTTCAATTATAAAATATTACGATTAATATCTCAAAAGACACATAATTTTATTCTACTATGGTTATTCATGATATTTTCTACTAATTGTACCATTTTTCACTCATTGTTACATAAATTAATTGAGAAAACTATTTTAATAAAATTTTACATTATTTCTCTCTTTTATCAGAAATCCACTTTCTTCCGAAACCATGTTTTCTAAAAAATATTTCAAAAATTTTATATCATTATCCTATGTTTTTTAAAAGAAATATTTTCCCATGTTTTAATTTTTCTAACAAAAAATTAAACGAATATTCATGTCATTTTCTAAATAATTCCCATTTGGATTTTAAAAAAGATTTGAATTTTTTTTTTAACATTGATTGAATAAATTAAACTTCCCATCATCATGAAAATTATTTTATTTAATGAATTATTTATAATTTTTCAATTTTATTTTCAAATATTTTTTTTAAAAAATTATGTTTAATTTTTTTTTCAAATATGAATAGATATTTCCCTCAAGAAATATTTTAAATGATTGATTAAAATTATTCTCAATCTAAGATGACATCTGTTGATGTAAATTGTGATTTTCTAGAGATATGAACCATAAATACCATTATTATTCATTTTTTGAATGGTTTATAATGACAATGTGATCATAAAACCTATTACTCTACTACTTATTATACCATAATAGAACTCTTTTGAAACTTGTTTCTTTTGAGAAGTTATGCTATAATTAAATGATTGTAAAAATTATATATTATCCATTTGTTATGATATGATTAAATTCTTATGAATCCTATTTCATTTTCTAGGTTTTTATATGATGAATGTTTTATGATCTTATGGAACACATAAATATGGTTTTCATTATGAAATGAGTGGGACCAATATCACCCTCCAATACATTGGGCAATGATTTATATCACGTGATATAGATAAGGTTGGAATAGGGAGTGTACCCAGTTAAGTAAGAGACATTGTATAATATGATATTTATAGTGAACCATGAAAATTATGATAGTTTGGTGAGTGAAACCATTCCACTATGATAGCCTTGGTAATGATAACTTACTAATATGGAAATGATTTTCCATTTTTATTTTTATACAAAAATTATATATTTTATGCTAATGTTATGATCTCATGGAACATGTTCTTGGATTACATTATTATTATTGTCTTATTAACATTCAATATTTATAAAATTAATCAAAAATATGTTCTTTAATATTAAAGGTATTGTTTTCAAATTTTATTCCCATGTTCTCTTAACCTTATGATCACATAATGCTTACATTTCTCCCTTCTTTACCCATACCGAGCATCTGATCTCACACTTTATTATGTTTCATTTAACCATGTTATAAGTAAATTTATTCTGTATGATATGCCTAAGAATTAAGTTAGTTATGAATATCATAGTGGGATATTATGTAGTTTACCTATGGACCATTTGTTTGTGTTTCCATATTTCCAAAGACACTAAACTATTACAGTGCTCAGGAATGTGTTTGTGTAATGTAACAAATATTCATTAAAAATGATATAATATCTATGTATGATAAAACTGGGTCTATATATAGATCAATATGTGTCAAAGTCCCGTAGTGGATTCCATTACAGTAGATACAAGACGTATTATGAGTTTGATGTGGAATTATTGTGAGAAAAAGATGGTTTGGAAAACATTACCCTATGGGGATAGATGTGAATCAATGAATACTATGAAACATGGGGCTAATTATTGAGTTAATGGAACCCTAGTAATGAGATGGCTATCTTGGGTGATAATATGAATTCATTATTTTTTGCTATATGTTTGTTCCCAGTTGTGTGTATTCTAGATGAAGGGGTTTGATGATGGAATATTCTTGAGTGAGAATGTATTTTCATAGACCCTACCTTGATAGATCAGTTAGTGGTTGAGAACTGAAATAAGGATCTACCTTAAGTGATAAGGTAGTATAAAATATGTGATATCGAACCCTTCCTTGAGTGATAAGTTGGTGGACATGATAATAATATCTCCTTGAGTGATAATATGTTATCTTTGACCACCCTCTGACATGAATTTTGACACTAAATGATTAATGATGTATTGGTCTGGATAGTGACAAAGTGTTAGAAAAAACCTTCTATGAGTGAAAAGAAAATGGTTAGGTTATGTTGTAATATCCTAACCTACTGTGAGTGATATGTTAGTGTTTAGCATAATGGCCTAATCTTTAGTGAGAATTTATTAGCATGGTGTACCTTGAGAATTATGTTTAGTCCTCGGTTTTATGTTATATGAGATCATTAATGATGAATCATACCTTGAGTGATAAGGTATTTTTTAGGATATGGATGTTATAAAATACCATGAGTGATAAATTAGTGTTCAGGATAAAAATACTGGTTCATACCTTTAGTGAAAAGGTAGTGGTTTAAATCTCTATGGATGTCCTTACATTAATTGAGATGATGTTGGTAGGACCCTACCTCAAGTGAGAAGGTAGTGGTAAGGACATGGTAAGATACCCTACCTTGTGTATTTTAGTAAGGGTTGGAATATTTCATGAAACCCTGCCTAGAGTTTTTGGGTATGGGTTGGGATTTTTTTCTAAGATGACTGGATTCCAACTTTTGTCGGAGGATGAATAATTAGATATCATGGTGGCCTAGTTATTTCAAAACAACCCGACATGCATGTTTCATTTATTTTGTTTTTTTACCTTATTCATAAAATTTAACATTAGTGTTTATTAAGGGAACTTAGTGAGACCCTTATTTCAATTTGAAAAGTGTGGCATGAGTGGTATGACGCTTGATTATAAGAATCTGAGTGTGGTTTCACAATCTTCACATTGGGTCACTAATCTTGTTTTATATGGGTTTTAATGAGATTTATTGATGAAACTAGAAGAACCCAATGAATCCCACATCAATTACATGATATGTTCTTATGGTTCTTCATTATTAAGGTAGGTTCTCATTGTGGTTTCTTATAAATGATTCTTAATAACTGACATTAGTTGAGAATATGGGAGGTCTAAAGAATCTCAACCCATTGGGGGAAATTTTTTCTTAATCTTAGAACCTCTCATATATTTAGTTCTTGTTTTTGAATCCCTTATATATACCATTGTGATATTGGAAACATGTATCAATAAATTGGTTATTATCATGTGAAAATTTGAATGTATTTACATATCATATGTATCACATAGATATAAAAAATGCATGTATCATAGTTTATCCACTGATGAAACCATTTTTACGTGTCAAAGGTTCTCCATTATTATCATATTATTACTTCACCATGTCATTCTATGGGACACAATGGTTTTATTCCACACTGTTGGGTGATCTAGAGTTTATCCCCATTCTATAAAGCATTACATGTTTGTAGTGGCAGGAACTATCCCTTAAAAAGAGTCTTCTTATGCATCATTATAAAAGTAATTAGAACCCATGATGTTTGGTTCTACTTAATAGGGCACATCATACATTTTAAGGTTATGTGACAAGGACCGCTCAATTCGGTTTAACTCCATGTGGTAAGGATGACTAGTTGAAATATGTAAAGTAATGGTTGGAGTGGGACTTAAGAATGAGTTACACTTTCTATTTGACCTTGAAGAGAATATGTCTCAATGAGGCTGAGTTGGTTCGGTAGGGAATATATAACTACTAATATAAGTGTGGTATCATCAATAATATGGCCTAGAGGAGGAAGATATAGTTGTCACATAGAAGGAATATCATTCTATATTAGTTAGTATTATTTTATTAGGAATATTATCTGAAAAAATGATGGTCCATAGGGAATATTTCACCAGTGAATAGGTTATCTAAAATAACGAGAATGTATCAAAGATAGGGAATGACAAAGATAATATTATGAGGAATATGGAAATGTGAGGATGGAATGAAACATTAATGATGTTTGGTTTAAACCTCAATGGATGAATCCTATATATCTAATTGAAATAGAAATAATAGTATACATTGTCCATCTTGCATAATTTATGGTTGTATGAGTATACTATAATATATAGTTTAATGTCATATGTAAATTAAATTACCTTTTAGTTTTATGTCATGAAACTATGATGTGGTGCTATGCAGTTTAAAGTCACACATCCTGGCCATGTATGTCATAAAATATACAACAATAAAAGATTGTGTGGGGATTACACATATGATGTTTCACTAAGATAATGGTTGGTTCTTATAATATATAGAGTCCCAAATTACTAACAATATTAATATTTCAAAATTACATGATCAACATAGATCTAAACACCCATGTGATTCATTATCAATATGAGAAAAATAACTAATGACTAATTAATAAAATTTTATCAGAGTGCATAATTAAGATTCAATGGGGAATATACCTAAGTATGGGGAATATATATTTTCGGGAATCATCTCATGATTGTTGCATGATTAATCCTACACTATTAATGCAGGGCATTCTAGGTTCATCACTTGGGGTAAGTCTATAGAGTAATATCTTACACTAAGGATACTGTCAAGCAATCTATTATAGTGAAAATAGGTCATGGTTCTATATAGTTTCATTTCATATATCCATAAAATAATTTCAGGTATTATTATTTAAACTATCTAATCCCACTTAGGTATATAATAGATATAGGTGAAAGGTCATAACTTTCAATAGTTCCACTAACGAGGCTTACACATCTGATACCCTAGTGTAATTGGAAAAAAGAAGGTGTAGATATCACCTATTTTAGGCAGCTTATAGGAGGCCTTCTCCCAATTATGGGAATAGAAGGGTAGATGTAGGGTTTATATTAGTTGTGTTTTCCTCTCTCCATGGGTGGATTCATAAATCTTCTAGGCACCAAGGTTTATTGAGTTTAAAATCAGGTCATCCAATTACTATTTCATGATTCACATGAATTATCACTAATTTCATTAAGATCAACACCTCTATTATTAAGTATATGATTATAATACCCATATGGACCATATATTTTAAGGGATATTACTGGGAGGTAGAATTTATAAAGATAATGTAGGAATGAATGGGATCCATGGTGGTACGAATACCCTGATCCCTTAATTTAATGTGTTTGAAAGAAGTATTAGCTTGACCATAATGATGTTATGGCCATGAAAAAAGTAATCCAAATAGGTATTCTGAATTGATATCACCCAAGTAGGTGACATGGGTGAAGATACAACACTAAAATCTTTAAACACATAAAATTCCCATGTGTACAAGCATCAATATGGAAGTAGGCAAGACAACTTGGAATACCTATGGTTTTGGGTTAAATATCTCATGTTTAAGAATGACACAATGTAATGCATCTAAAATATTCAAATGTGTGATACATGACCACATGATTCCATTATAATGTGACCATATAAGGATTTTTCATTTCACCAAAAAATATGCACATATTATGCGACCAGACGGGGATCATGTATTCATGTTTTTGAAAACATATGTTATGATAATTTTCCATGTGTTCACCTCTTACATTATTATACAATGAGGGTATATCCTATTGGAATATACCACATGTATTCCTCTTAAGGTATTATAATACATGGATGTCTCATGTAGGGTTATACCACATGGAAATGTCATGTGGGGTTTAGTGTTATTTGAAGTAAAATTTAGAATTATATTTTCTTGAATTTCCCAATATAGAATATATTTAGGCTCTCTTTATAAGGGAAAGGCCTCACTCAGACTTTTTGGCACTTTCTAGGTTTTATAGGGATATTTGGAATCTAATATAGGGTGGATATAAGTTCCCAAATATCCAAAATATTCACAGAACTCGATACAGCCCATATGTAAAGAGTATAATATGGGTTCAATAAAGATCTCTGAAGAATTTATGCATAAAGAAAATACTTATGTTCCATGACTAATTTTCATATACATCATACATATTCCCTACCAATACAATTATTGATAATGCTACTTGGAGTCTCAAAAGAGTTTCATTTCTTAAATAAATTTTGAAATGACATCTTGACCTATAGAAGTGATGTGTAAGTTATTTATGAAGGATATGAACCATGTTGGATTGGAAGGAAATTAATATGTTTTCAAAATATATCTCATTAACCTTTTTCATGTGTTCAGATCAAATGATACATGATGATAGTGCGTCAATTTTGGTTAATGTTGATAAGGTATGAGACGGGTATCCATGTGACCTTTATTCCATTAGATGTAGTCTAGGGGATAAAATTATATTGTATTGATAGATGGATGTATTTTTACCATATTGGGAAGCTAGTTTAATTAGTAACAAAGGATAAGGTTTCTTAATTAGAAAAATGTGGAGAGAAACAAGGGGTTACCACTGGAACAACTTGGCCCAAAAAATGATATCTTACCAAGAAATCACAAGTGATATGGATGAAAAGAAAAAAAATTAAGGCATTTGGAACCCACCCCTTAAATAATTAGTGTGATTTTTTTATTATCCGTACTCATCTTAGTGGATCTTCTGAATTATTTTAATTAATTGTATTCTTGGATAATAATTTGATTTTTTGAAGTGATTTGGAAGGTAATCCAAGTGAAGGAGATGGACCTGCCAGGTTTTAAGAATATAACTTATCTTAAAAATAAATCTTTCCAAGATCAACCAAAAAAATTCAAGGTTAATATTTAAGAGATAGACACCTTAATACACTACTAAAGTAGAATAATTTAATCCTTATATTCAGTGATATAGATTCAATTGTTAAGAGTAGAGGCATCCAATTCTAGAGAAAAAATAAAATATATTTCATTTCAATTTCACTTTTCATTATCAATGAAATTATCTACAATTTAAAACTCTTATACCAAGTTGGATATAAGTGATCATTTTCTATTTATTTTAAATATAGTGAAGTGGGGACATTTCATGGAATATACCCTCCGTTTGATGAATGATTTATTGATGAATGTTCCCATGGAATGACAAATCTCATAAAAGAGTTAATTATAGATCTTGGAAGGTCATTTATATACCTATGACCACCGACTACCCCTCCCTTGATATTATCTTCATGGAATAATAACATGTGGATAGAGGTTATAATTCTTACCATACACCTTCATTTGGGTATGGTGAGTGAAAATCATAACTATTTTTCAAATTATCAGCACATTCTCATAACTTTGTATTGATGAAAAAAATTTGTTCTAAATGTTGGTCTGAAATCTGCATGTCTGAATGTACCAGTTAAATAGAAACATGAAAATACATGACATTAAAAGAGGGAACCCATGATACAGTAATGATAGAAATTCCTAAGATTTTAGGGTTGACTAAAGACCCCAAGTCTAGTGGGGGACACCATTATGGTAGTGTATTTTTGGATTTTAACTCCCCTAGGACCCAGAACACCTAGACATTAAAAGAAAAATCCTATATAAATGATAATTATTTAGCTTCAATAATTTCTATACTTGGATTCACCATCCAATATTCAAAATGATAAGACACTAGATAATAACACTATAAAATCTTTTGATAAGAGCATGCGAGCTTCTATATTTTAAATGATATCAATAATAAAAAAAGGGGTTTTTAGAGTGGTGGTGATCGATGAAGAACATGAGATGATGGATCCAAAAATTTAACTAATTTGGGTAAATGAACATTCTTGTGTTTAATATTTGGTATTTACTTCTCTCTAAGAGAAAATTCCTCCAGTATTTTCAGAAGGGACACACATGGAAATTTTGGTGACCAAAGAAGTGATATTAGATAAATCTCAAAAAGGATTATAATATCTCTCTTATCTATATTCATTAGTTATTTCTCATACCCATAAATATCTATTCAATGATCTGATATGCTCTAATGACCTGGTAAACTAATCAACCGTTAATATTGATGTAGTCACAATATTAATGAAATAAGTTTTGGAATCATTAAGACTTATTGATTCTTCATGCCACTCCTACTTTAAAAACCTGTTAACCACATTTAGACTTCATGCAAAGATCTTCATGGATTTTACTAGGAATGTCCAGATACGATTATGGAGACTGAGAACTATACTCATAAAGATTAGTGTGAATAATAAATTTCATTACATACTAATGTTTAAATAATCCAATGTTCCCCAATTTTAACCATAAATAATTATAATATCACCCGAAAAATTAGATAATTCAAATTGAAGGACTTTTAGTTTTAAAACTTTAGAAATTTATGAAATTTTAACTTGCAAATCCAATTCATTTATACTAAAATTGACATTTTTCACTGTAAAAAACTTATTAATCTATAATACTTCTCCTCAATATCACACAAAATTCTCCACACATGATACTCTTTAGAATATATAATTTTTAATACATTTCCTCATAACCTAGTGAAATGGAAACAATAGAAGTTTGAGCTCCAATGATTAGTAAGGTAAAACATATATCTGAATATATTGAGTCTTTAACATGGAATGACCAACATGGTTGGAAACAAATGATAATTAAATAATTCAACAATTGATCACTTTATCTTGATAAAAATTCATGGTTAACAATATAAATAAACACTTTGACACCAATAACTAAATTATTGGTAATGTAATGAATAATTAAAAACATATTTTACTAATAATTAATCTTCTAATAAATCATTATTATCACCATGGTCACAATGATGACATCAAGAATGCATTGGGAAGATATACATGAAATAACCAAACCTTTTGTCTCATGAGACAAACCAATACATCGAGGGATTATATAATATTAATCACAACCCATAAATTATTTATTTATATTACATTAAAAATATGAAATATATCAATATCAATAAAATTCATATTCAAATTTTCATGGAATCAATAGAGAACCATTTTCAATTTACATGTATATAGATAATTAGTATTTCCCTAATCAATAAATAAGATAGTTTTCTTTGTAATCATCTCTCAAAGTAACACCATATAAAGTAAAGATTTAATTTTTAATTAAATAATTTTACTTAATAAAAATTGTAATGAATCTATGTAAAAACACTAAAATCAAATGAGTTAAATATAGATTATTTTCATAGAAAGGGAATTGGAAGAAAAATAATGCCTATAAGATAGGATGATTTGGAAAGAAAAAGGTAGTAAAATATTTCCATGATTTTAAAACCCCAAAATAAAATTTTATAAGGGGGTTCATAATTTAATAAATTAAATCAAATCTTTGTATTTCAATAACAATTCTTGGGAGAATTAAGTTCTTTGGGAGGCATTATAACTCAAAGAAAGGTGGTTAAGTTTTGAAAACCCATATGGATTTAGAAATTTTCAAATCAAAAACCACTTGAATGATATAATTTCAAATTTAATATTAAATTTTATGAATAATGTCATAAAATATTAGTGGCGAATTAAGTACACCATATAATAGAAAACATGGTGTATAACATAATCATGTCTCAAGGAATAAAAATTTGAGACAAAGAACCCTTGCGATATTGGAAGCATCTAAATACAAACCCCTTGAAAGAAAGTTTTTCAAATGATACATTAGATACATGGATAATGAGAGGTTCATGATAAAATAATAATAATAGGAGCAGTATATACATCATAAAAATAAAACATGGTGTATAATAAGAAATATATCTCATGGGGTGAAAATTGAGACAAGAAACCCTTATAACCATGGTATCCATCGAATCAAATTACATTTAAATAGAGAATATGAAATGTCACATTAAATTCCATGGATTAAATGAATATGGTAAAATAAATTCATCAATATGTAATCACACCACATTTAGGATATGATGGTGCACAATAAGAAATATGTCTTAATAAATTGAAATTGAGACAAGGAGCCAACTTACCTTAATTTATTACATACACTAAAGCACTTGAATATCATATATATATAAATAGAAATCATAATAATTTATTTATAATCATTATGAATATATATAAACCTTTATAAATTTAATTTATTATTATTATTATTATATACATGTATATTAATTATTAATTATCTATTTTCAATATAGGGTATGTGTAATCCTGATCATCTGGAACTAGTTTTGTAATAGAGGGATTGTTATTCATCCTTCTCCAAAACATAATCATTACTAGATAAAACATAGGACGAAAATTTATTTTTTATAATTTTTTATAATGTTTTATTTTCATTCAATGGGATGTTTTTTAATATTTTTAAATAAAAAATAGATGATGAGTAAGTTTAAAGGATTTTTCATAAATGAATGTTGGTATCTTAATTAATATGTTTAAAATTAATTATACCATACCATAAAAAAAATAACACCATATCATTATTATATATATCAAATATTATTAGTAATTAAGTTCACATATTCATGCATGATATCATATTACAACACTATTCATGTAAGTTGTTAAACCGACCCAAACATGAACATACCATAATTATGGATGATTATCATTATGAAAGTGGGTTTTTGGGACTAATATCATTATTATAGAATAATAATGATATTATTTAGATACTTTTAAGGTTTCAAATCATATTTTAATATGTTTTAATATATAAAAAATAAAATAAATGATAAATGATGTGTGTTACTTCGTTGAGGCGGTAGTCCGCAAAACACACGACCAATGTTTTAATTTATTAAATAATGATAGAGAAAAATGTGGATTGTAATTTTATATTAATAATCATTGATATATTTTATATTTATAATTTATTATTAAATTTAATAATTATAATCAGTAAATGGAGGTGGTGGTGAAAAAAAGAAAGTCATCGCTTTTTGGAGGTGGTACTCTAGATAATGGACGAATAACACTTTAATTTTTCTTAATATAAAAGGCGAAAAGATGTTAATATTTATTCTCTTATCATAAATAAATTCATTATAAGTAAATAATAATTTTATTATATAGTACTTGGTTAAGTAATAAATAAAAGAAAAGAGTTTAGAATAAAGTAGTCACATGGACAACTTTGGTATTCCATTGGAAAACTCCATGGAAATGGAGGTCTTAATAAATTATATTATGACTAGAGGCTCAAAGAAAAATAATATTACTATATGGAAATTAAATTAGGTTAATTTTAAATAAGAAACTAAATTTTGGAAGTGTTTTTAAAGTAATGGCTAGAGTCCCCTTTTATAAGTGATCAGAAAAGAATTTTGTTAAATATATCAACTTAATATGAAGATATAACAAGTTTCACATGTCAAGAAGACTTTGTAATAGAAAATAATGTAGTAGGGTAAGAGATAAGGTCTATATTACCACTAAAGTTTAATTTTAAATATTTTTTAAGCATATTTTATGTTTTTCAAACTTATAATTTTCACATTTACCATTTTGGGTGTTATCGGGTTAACTTGTTTTTACCTATGTAAATCATTTATATATATATAAATAAAATGTACCATATTAAATAATTTCTAACTAATTATTACATATTTTTATTCCATATTAGTAGTTAATATTTATTAGTTTTATAAAAATCTATTTTAACATTAGTGCATGTAGGGTGTAAAAACCCATTTTAGAAAAGTGTATTTGACGATTAAAACTTATGTGTAGGGTAAAATTATTCATCTATTTTATTTTAAGGATATAAATTGGTTTATTATAAAAAAATTATGTATATTTAATAAAAATACAATAAAATGTTTTAGAAAAATATTATCTAGTTTAAAAAACACCAAAATGTTTTTATTAGAAAATATTACTTAAGTAAAGAAAATGTAAATTATAGATTTTAATAATTCAAAATACTATTTTTCGAATGTATAGTATTATATATTAAATTAATTTTTGAGAAATTAATTTTTTTTATAAAATTATAGTTTCTTTTAATAAAATTATAAATTTATAGTGTTGGTAAAAATAGTATTTTATCTATCCACCTAAAAATAGAATATCTCAGAAAAATATCATAAATTTACCCTAAGATAATAATGTTTTTATAAATTTAAAAATGGATCTACTTTTTTCAATGTAAAATTATAAAATTTAGGAATTTAACTATGAAATAAAAACATACAAATATAATGAATAATGTTTTCATAAGAATACAACTATTTCAAAAATATTTACTAATCTTATTCTTATTTCCTATCAATTAATAATAAATTTTTCGTAATATATTATTCATATTAACAATATATTATATTGATAAAAAACACCTAAAAAGTCATTTGTTATAATTGAATAATTTTAAAGAAAAAAAGTAGTCGTATTAGTTATCTAGCTACACTAGCATAATTTTTTCAATGTATTATCCTGGATAATGACCATTATTTTTATCTGTAAACACTCGTAAAAAATACACATTAGTGTCAGAGTTTTAACTTATTTTTTCATAAAATGGATGTTAAAAGTGAAGTGATAATAATTTTACGTCATTTTTTCCTAAAACCAACATTAAAAGGTCTTTATAATGTCTTTTAAATTCGTATTTATGGGAAAATAATATTAAACGAATTAAAAAATACCATTATACATGGAAAACCCCTCATTATTTCATCATAATATTTATGAAACCCTCATCCTCTAGAGTATCTATGGAAACCAACCATATTTGGTCTTTTACTTTGATTTGATTTTCATCTTCTTTTTACATTGTTTTTACTTAATCTTCCATCCTTCGTTCTTCTTCCCTGACCCACAACATTATTTGGTCCATAAAATCCCAAATCACCTCGACTCGCAATAACACACCAAGGTTTTTTTATTTTATTTTTTACTTTTTTTGAATGTTTCTCTTTAATATTGTTGTATTTTCTTTATTTACACAACCTATGAGTGAGTTTATCAGAATTAAAGAACTGTTTTCCATTATCAACCTCTAAATTTGATATGTTATTTTATTAGAAAATTAATCAATTACCTGTCAATTATAAATTTCAGTCGACCATTCATTTTTTTTGTATGACTGTTATTCTCAATTTTAATTTTTTTATTCAATTTTTTATAATTTTATAAAAAATTTATGATTTATAATTATTTGTGACATTAATTTTTTTGGTATAATTTTATGTATTCATAAGTGTTCGAATTTTTAGCCTTTTTATTATTATAATTTTTTTTCTTAAAATCATTTTTTTTCTTCTATTTTTTTTAATTTATAAACTCATATTTATTATAATAACTATTCATTAAAAATTATTTTTTATGTTTAATAGTTTTTTATATTTAATTTTTTATAAGATATAAGTTATTTGATAAAAATTTATGCATGACTATATATTTATATGATGATATGTCTTAATTATATATATATATATATATATATATATATGCATGTGTTTAAATTATTGTATGTATTAATATATTCATATATAGTATTGTGATTTTATATGTGATTAATGGATAGTAATTAGATAAATTAATGAATAACTACCAATGAATATGAGAATGGGAATTAAAATTTCATGGAATTTTATATACGAAGTCCTGAAAATAATTATGTGATTTTATGTTCATGCATGAAATGTTTGAATATGAGAAAATTATGGTAGAGAGAAATCAAAGTCCATCTGATTTTATTTGATTTTATTCCTAATTATACATACTGGATCTGTCTTAGGGAAATTAAAAAGAAATCAAGATATAATGATTCAAAATACATTATCCAAGAGATAGAGGATCATCATAAATAATTTCCACAACTTTTAAAAAGAATAATTTCAAAAATAAATGAGCATCCAAATCCCAATTATGAGGAAAAAATTATATCCAATAGGATTTGGGAATAAAAATATACATGTTGTAACACCACAATATTTTATTATTTTTTTCAAATAAATTTAATTTCTTTAATAGCTTGTGTTTCTCACAATATCGAGTTCAAACGAACTGTGATATACTATTAAGATATTATTGTTAATTATTTTAGTTATTTCCCAGACATTAGATTTACTGCTTTAAATACTAATTAATAAATTATTAAAATTATAGTGTTTAAAAATGTATAAAATAAATTCAGTTGTAATATATTTATTAGTAAAGAAAATTAAAATCATTTGAATACAAAGATTTGTTTTTAAAAAATCTATTTTTATGCGCAGAAAGTGTTTTTGTCATAATAAACATAATTAATAACTATTGGTAAATTATTTTAATTAAATTTATTTATTTTATTTATTTTATATTTAATCTAATTTTTAACATTAATCTATTATTTTTACTAAACATGGGATTAGAATAAATTCACTTTTATGTTTAAAATTTTAATTTTTTTCCAAAAAAAGGTTTTTTCATGTTTTGTGCACTTATTTTAAAATTAATTTTTACACACTTATATAAAATTTATTTGAATAAATAATTTTTTTTAATACTCATGTCCAAATTTTCATTCAGTTTCTTTTTAAAAATTTTCTAAAAAGAATAATTTTTTTATAATTACTAAAAAATTCTGATTTTACTAAAAGATTCTATTTCGTTTAAAGAGTTCACTAGATCTAATATATTTTAATATGGGATTAAATTTGAAATTGGTTTAATTATATATTTATTAATTCAATTTTTTTAATTGGAATATATTTCAATTTGAATTTTGATAATAAAATGTTTTATAATTTTGAAAACTTTATCTTTGGAAATCTGTTTTTATCACGTTTGCAGGATTAATCTTTGATTACCTTCCAACACTTCAATTATTTAAATTTTATAAAATGAATTAAATATATTAAAAAAAATAATTTTTATTATATTATAATTTCTTATTAATTTTGGGTCATAAATCTAAATAAATATAATAAAAATTAGTTATCATAATTAAGTCTAAAATAGGGTTTTGCGCTTTACATGTGCTTGTATTAAAATTAATTTTCCAAACTCATAGGGTTTTTATTTATAAAAATTGATTTAATATTTAGAATAATTAGGTACAAATTATATAATAAGTATCATTTTAATTTATTTTTTGGAGGATAAATTGCCTAAGAATAAAAGTTACATGTTACTGTAGTGAAAACTAAAATGGTAAAATTAAGTAAAGTTAAAGGCTATGGAATAACTTATTTAAAACATCATTTTTTTCTTTTTTTGGAGGGTTGTATCCACCATATTATCCCAAAAATATAATATTTATCAATTTTGGAGGAACATGGGGTGAATGTTACTTCCCATTATTGAATAGTTTTTGGTATTTAAAAAAATGTCACTCCTCAGTTACAAAATAGAAATTCCTCCCCTTACTGTTCCACACCTACAAATCTATTTTTGATACAAAAAACATGGAAAAAATCCCTCAACAATATACATGTACATTTTATAGATCTTATATTAATTACAAAAGATCAACCCTACGGTTTTTAATAAGAGATCTTTAGGGTGTTGTTATAAGAGAAGGTAATTGTCTTCACTAAACTCTATTTTTTTACTTCTTCTTAAACAACCTTCATTAATATATTATTAATTACAATATAATAACACCATTATCTACCATATAATAATATTTTATTATATTTATGGCATAACCTATACTCATCTCTTATTCTATCAAATATGAAATGAAACTGTCTATCATGTATAAGGCGGACTACCGCCTTGCGAACCGATGTAAATCATTTTCCATCACCACCTTTTATTATGAGATACGATGTTGTATTAAATTTATATATATGATATTTATAATATTATTATACATATTGAATTATAATATCATAAATACCTTCTTACTTTCCATTCTGTGGGAATAAGATAATGTCACTTGTGTGTACAGAGGACTATCGTTGTAGGAAGTGATGTGATTCATTTTTCAATTACGCTTTACATGGAAGTTAATAAGGATAAATTTGATGAATATTTGTGATATATATGACATAAAATTTTTTTTAATGGAAATATATTATTAAACTTTATTTATTTTCATCCTTTTATAAAATGGAAACAATGTTCATGTATATGTATGACCTACCGTCTCCATGAATGGTGTATTTAATTTTCTATCTATAACTTCTATGGATTAATATAAATAAATATATACTGAATATATATGATATTTATATAATGTTTAAATTTCTTATATTATTTTTCCATGATTAATCTAAAAGAACCAAATATTTTAAATCAAAACATTTTTGAAAAACATAACAATTATTACCTGAAACATGACTTTAATAAAGAATTGTTAATAAAAGGGTAATAAAAGTTCACAAGTAAATAATATATTCTATGAAAAATATTATTATTATTCAATAATTTATTTATAATAATCTTATATTAATTATATAAGGTTTCTTAATATGTACAATGAATTCCAAGACATAATGTAAGTTATTTTTTTTCCAATTTTTCTTCTTTGGGACATACGTTATGTTATCCACATATCTTATTTTATGAGGTGTATGTACAAAACCTTTGATATGTAATATCATGAAATTAAATATTATAATTATCTTTTAGGTTTTTTTGAATTTTATTCATTAATGAGACTTATGATTCAATGTTACAAAAGTAGTAAGGGTTTTATGAAACAATATCATCATTTATTGGGATTGTTTATGTTTTTGCTTCCAATAATGAAATACTATGATCCATATCTCAAGAAACTCATGAATTATCTTATCCTATATTTATTTCATGGGAATACATATTTTAACTAAATTTTCTTCTTTCTATGCACTTAAGAGTTCAAAATAATTGTTTTATGAAAAATTTACTTCATTTCTTTCTTTAGTCGAAAATCCTTTTTCTTCTATATCCATGTTTTATAAAATATATTTTTTAAAAATATTTTTATTCTATCCAATGATTGTTTAAATACATTTTTACCATTTTTTATATTTTAAAAAAAAAATTAAAAGTATTATTCATGTCGTTTTCCAAATAAGGATCATTTATCTGTTTCTGAAAATGTGAAAATAATAATAATTTAAACATGTACATCATGAAAAAATTTATCACTACTATGACCAATCAATGTTTTAAAGATTTATTTATAAGATTAAAATGTTACTTTAAATGAAAATTATTTTCAAAATCTTTTTTAACAGTTAGTTTTAAAAAGTGTATCTTAATGTGGAAATGATGTTTTCCTCAGGAATTTTTTTAAATGATCTTTAAATATTAATTTATAAGTTTCCATGGTTATTTTCAAAGAAAATGATTTTGTTTTTTTATATGTTTTAAGAAATTTTTTCAATGTGGAAAGGATATTTTCCACATGAACTATTTTAAATTTTCTTTTAAAATTCATTTATAATTTTCCAGGGTTATTTTCAAAGAAATGGATTTTGAAAAAAAAATATAAGTTTTTTTCAAAGTGTAAAGGTTATTTTACTAATGAAATTTTTTGAATGATATTTAAATATTAATTTATATGTTTCCATAGTTATTTTGAAATAAAATTATTTTGAAATGATTTTTGTAAATTTTTAGTATGGAAAAGGGGTTTTCAAAGTGGAAACACTATTTTAGTCAAGAAATATTCCAAGTGAACCTTAAAAAAAAATTTCCTTATAGGAGGACATCCATTGATTTTACTTGTGATATATTGGGGAAATTATCCAAGGATACCATTTTTATTCATTATATAAAGGATTTATGTTTATAATGAGAATAAATTTATGAAACCTATTTTCCTTCCATGTGTCACACCCTGATAAATTGATTATTAAATCTATTTTATTTTTCATGGGTTATGCTATGATGAAATTATGAAATGATTATGGAACATATTAGTTTTACACTTATTATTATGTGATGAAATTTTTATGAAACCCATTTTTAATGGGTTTTTATATGATGAATTATTTATTAAAAATATTTCTTTTCATCAGTTATCAAATGAAAAATGATTTATGATATTTTGTAACACATGTGTGTTATTTTTATTATGTGAAGAGTGTGACCTATATATTCCTATAATTAATTGGGTAAATATTAATATTCCATGAGATAAATAGAACTATAATGGGTAGTGAAACCTATCTGGTAATGGATATTTTAAACTATGACAACCTTGGATTGAAGCTTCACTCCTATGATGATTTAGGGAGTGAACACATTACACTATAATAGTTTTGGATGTGATCCTTGACTAATATGAAAATTATTATTTTTATTATGTGTATGCCATAAATCTTTATATTATTCCAATATTATGATCTCATAGCTTATGTACTTTCATTCCATTGTAGTTCAAGTTTAATAAACTACTAATATGTATTCTATCACTCGTGATTACGATCTATGATATGTAGGGTATGGTTTTTCAAGTGTTATTCTCATGTTATCATACCATTACACACATTTTATATTGATATATATATTTTTTTAACCTTATAGAGAATCTAATATCACTCTTTATTATGTTTTAATTTCCAAGGATATGAAGAAATTTATTATGTATGATATTTTTAAGAAGGGTTCTAGTTATGAAAAACTTATTGGGTGATGACGTAGCTCACTTATGGTCATGGTTTTTATGTGTCCATGTTTCCAAAGGCACTATACTGAAAAATATATGGCATGGATTGATATGTTATGTAATGAATATCCATATTTTAAGATGTAATATTTATACATGAGAAGTTTGGATCTTTACCCATGCTTTCCTAATTATTGCATTCTATATTGGAATAAATATAAAATATTATCAGAATTTCCTGATTGTGAAACATCATGATATAAAATGGATGAAAAATGAAATAGTGATTCATTCTCAAGTAGTGGAACCAAACCTCCCAAAAAATAAATATGGTATTTGGAAATAATTCCTTATTTTATGCATCTATTTTCATATTAAAATGGTTCAAAGTTGATTAAATGGAATACAAATAAGAAAATCGTAGATAGAAACCTACATTACCCTGCTAATTCACCACAATGAAAATATTTGATCATAAATTTTCTAATTTTTGAAATGATGCCTGAAATTTTAGAATGGGACTGTGCACATATGGAATGAATCCATATTAGAGTCTCTGCATCCAACATAGTTCATGGCTTATTTTCTTGTTTTCCTACAACATTATCCCATAGATATACATGAATAAAAAATATGTGATTATGAACTTGCATATTATTGGACCGAAATAGCATAGGAAAGATATCGATTCTTATCTATCAACATTGGTTGGTGATTTGAAATTTATATGGGAACAAAGTGTTAAAATATTTTATGCATAAAAGAGTGAATATTTTATATCACATTAAATGAAACATATTAATATAAATGACTTTTTTTCATATGTAAACTTATCTGGATATAGTTTTTTGGACACAAAGTAGGACAAATTTTTGAAGAGGTGAAACCATATCATGAATTTCATAAAGGAAGAAAAATATTGTATATGGGGCATCATATATTTTTTAAATTTATGAACCTTATCAAATATTAAAAAAATAATTTAATGTTTTAAAAGGGTGTGATTCTATCCCACAACCATTTTCAGCTCAAGAATATTATAATAAGGTGAAAAAACTGATGTCACATTTAGAAATAATGTAAGTTATATATGTAAAATAAATACATGGAATAAATGATTTATTTTATTTGATCTATATTATTTGAAATTTTTTGATGTAAAACATAACTTTAAGATTATGTATGTTGAGAAAAAAATTAACTATAATTGGATCATTATTAAACATAAATTAGAAGACAAAAGTTTTATTGTATGCAATACTGGACTTAAAATGCATGGGAATATATTTAGAGTTATCCCACACAATGAAAGGAAATAAAAAATATTTTCCTTTAACTTTCCACACATTTATAAAGAGTGAGAAGTTAATTTTTTTCAATTCCTTCATAATATTAAATTACTGTATGGGCTTTCATAAAATGTTAAAAAATTTGTTCAATTGAAGGATTTGAAGTTTATAGATATGAAATCTCATGATTATCAGGTATTTATGCAACATTTTTGACCAATTATATTGTGTGGAATACTTTTTATAACTATATGAAATTATAAACTCAGGTAATTTTTCTTTTTAGTTTAATTTTTATAAAATTTATAGAACCAAATTTACTAAATGTGTTGGAAAGTTAATATTTACTCATAATTTTTCAATTAGAAATGTATTTTACACCATCATATTTTTGGTAAAATGGTTCATTAATTGATTAATTTGGTCTGAGATATAATAATATACATGCATATTTATTTACATTAGATGTATCTTTAGTGACTTGGGTTTTGTCATGCAAGACTTTGAATATTTATAAGAACATTTTTGAAGCCAGGTGCTTAGTCAGTATGGGATATTGGGGCCTAGAGAGCCTCAATTTGGTGATATTAAAAAAATTCAATATATTATATCATGAATGCACATTTTTTTGGAAATGATGAATGAATCCCTTGTGGAAAATCATATTGGAATTATACTACTATAGTTGAGTTTGGAACATGGTGATTACCCTAGGTGCGACCTAAAATATGTCAGTGTTAGGTGTCTGGTCAAGGGAATGTGTTGTTGGGGTGTTAAATGTAGGGATATTTATTTAAAAAATGAACAAACCAATAACCCCTGTACATCCATAATGTGATCATGGTAGATGATGTTTGAACCCCACACCGACCCTTTGAAAAAATAGATGAACCGAGGAAAAACCAAGGGGACGAGGAACTACTAATCTTCATTCTCGAAGGTGATCATTCCAGGATCATGATGCAGTAACTCCTAAGCACTGATTTGAACTTGAAGCTTCAGTGTTTTTCTATGAGTTATGAGGATTTTATTTTTAAGTTTTGATCCAATTTTAATGAATTTTTTGAGTTTTTCACAGTCCTTTTATGAATTCTAGAGATCCCCTTAGGGTCGATCTGTAGGTTTTATAGAAAACTATGCTAATTTGGGATGCTTATAAGAAATTTCCATTTGGAATTCCTAATCACATGGTGTGTAGAGTATGGACACATATTTTGTGGTCTTCTCTTTTTATGAAGATTTAATTTTAGGGACAATATACCATGTATAGAGATTATACACGGTGTAGTGAGCCCATGTCATGTAGTCAATGGACATCACCAAGGTAGTCATGTCAAATGACATGGATGTGTGAAAGTAAATGGACAAATACATGGTAAGAAGGTTAAATACATGAACATCAGAAGATGAAATAGCCAAGTGGCTAGTTATTTTGACATGATGTATACCAGGGGGTACACACCATGTGTGAGACACAGTTGGCTGAGCCATGTGTGTAAAGACTTGCCCTGGGCCCGGGTGAGGTGAGACTCACCTTTTACACCATGTACTTGTCATGTAAGCTCAAATTTCTAGCCCATACATGTATTATAGGGAATAGTCAGGTTTTCAGGTAGGGTTGCACATAATGTGGACCCCATTGTAGCTTATTTACATCTTCTTACAGAATTCCACCCAGCGTATCTCATTCTCAGGGTCACAAATTCTGGATTTTGAGTAGCCTATCCTGAGAAGTTTTATTTGTAGAACGTGATAGTGGACTTTTTGGTTGCCTATGAGATACGATGTGGCATGATTAATGAAGAATGTTATAGTAGTGGTGCAACACATTGGGTTGTTGTTAGGGTGGATCATTGATTTGATGTCGGGATCGACACCTTCCCCTATCATCTTATGATATGGGTCACCTAGACACTTCATGCAGGTTGAGTGGTTATCCACTTTCGTACCAAAGAAAAGGTCTATTAACTATTTTGGTGTTCTATCATGATAAATGATGAGCATGATTCTCCTTCAAGCAATGCTTGACCAACACAGGAGATCAATTGGGTTTACCATTGAGATGCTGGTACTAGTACTCCCATGTCATATTAGGGTGTAGGTTTCCCTTACCTCTCATATTATTAGGTATAGAACTCCCGCACAATGGGTGAAGGTCCTCTAACCAGGGATCAGTTTTCTTGGGTTTGGAAATCCCTTATTGGAATAGGGTGTGTGTCCCTTTTATTGTTCAAATATATGGAGATAGTTCTCCTGAATCGTATCAGGGTGATGTCACTCAAAACTTGTTTGTGGGATAGAGTGGTACTCCCCTATAATTCTAGGGTGTGGTGTTGGATCTGGTTAAATGAAATATACACAAGAGGGGGTTTAATTGTGTCTTATCAAAACATTTTCAAGAAATCTTGATGATAATCAATTCTATCCTTTTATATTTATCTGATTTTTTATGTATTGGAAATAAATAGATAATGGGATATAATTACTTATAGAGATTCGGGGCACAAAGGTCCCCTAGTCCACTCCACCAATGCTATTCTCCACAAGCTTGGTGATTTTCACTAGTCAGTCCTCTTTTCACTAGACTATCCACAACTGAGTGCGAGTAGTTCACACATTTACAATTTAAAGGGTAAAAAAAATCCTTCTAGTATGAAACACAGAACTCATAAAACGACTTAGTAAGATAATTCATTAATCAAAATAAAAGAGTATTGTTTTGAAATATACTTTCTGATTGATCTTCACAGTTACAGCAGTAAAAAATTGACTGTAAATGGATCATCGTCTTCGAAAAGAATGATCTTTAGGGAAGATCAGTTTTGAATCGATCCAATTGCAATTTATCATGAAATATATTCATCAAAAAATTAGTAGTATATTCACGATAGATCTCCAATATAGAATAAGTAAATATTCAATGTATCTCTTTCTGACATAAAATAGGATCTGATCGTTCTTTGTAGCAGCAGATCTGTAAAATATATTTTTAAAGAATAAAAATATCTATGTTTTTGTGAGTCTTATCCATGTATTCAAGATACATATCTAGAAAATTAGATGAATAGAATATATATCACAAATACAAACACTTGCTTCATAAAATTCAGATCAAAAAAGATCTCTTGATAGATCGTGATATTCAAATCATTGAAAACATAGCAGTCATAACTTCCCTTAATAATATGCACGAAATAATCCTATTAAATCAATCCTTTTAATCAGATATTACTAGATTTAAATAATTCAATGTTGTGCTTTAAAATTAGTCTTTGAATCGATCTCAAAATCATCCTGATATTCCCCAAAAGACCATTGTACGATAATTTTGCAAATTCAAATCCCTAACTCTTAAAGAAATCAAATGAAGGGTTCCAAACATAAGGTTGATTACAAATTTAAGATTGACGATCCATAATTTTGTCATCTAATTTCAAATGTATGGTATATGATCCATACTTTTCTCTTCTTCAGAAAATAAGGTACATTATCTATACTTCTCGACAAAATGTAATGTTCGTCACAAAAGTAGGGTTAATGATCCATACTTTTTTGAAGCAAATGTATGGTTTCATACTTATGTAAGTTTCTTCATCCATACTTTTCTCATATAAAAAATGTAAGGTTCCTTCCAACGTAAGGTTTATCATATATACATTTCTATCAATAAAAGGCTGATTAATCATAGTTTTCTAAACTCTCGTAAAATAAATATAGGATTTAATCCTTACACTATGCTCTCCAATGTACGATATGAACAGTGTTTCCAGAACAAACTGAATATCTTTCCAAACACTAAGAATAATATTTCACGCGAATCATATGCTTTAATATTATTCCAAAATTGGGAATATAAAGAATATTAATTTTTTAAAATATACTTAATGTAAAATGATTAGAATAAAAAATAAGGGTATTTGTGAGCATCAAAATCATCACAACAATATAGTGTAATATTGAAAAAATACATTCTCAACATGTGGGTACTCTATCCAAATAGTGTTACTCACCTATAATTCCAATGTGTGGGTCCTCTATTCTGGGGTTAGTACTCCACTTCCATGTTAGGGTGAGGGTCACCCTTTATGCTCAGATAGGTAGGGTGGCACTCCCTTATTGTATCAGGATGTCAGTCCTCTATCTCATAAGTGGTTCTCCCCATCCATTTTAGGTTATGGGACCTTTATCTATTGATTGGTACTCCCCAGTCATAATAGGGTGCATGTACTCATTTACATTGTTGTAATCCCTTGTATTTGAGTAGCAGTGGGGAGTTGGTCCTCCACTAGAGATAGAGATCCTTCAGATGAGAAGCGTAGTTGTGAGGAGTGGTCCCCTCCACTTTTTATGTGTAAAAACTGGGTAAGAGTTATTTCTCCATTGATGTGGTGTGGTGAGATCCTTTCCCTATATATATTACAACGGTTTTTCAATATGGTTAGTAGTTAGTACTCCCTCGACTGTGGGGCATCAACGTGGTGCAAGTCCCTCATTAGTCTCTCTTTAGAGATGATGCGTAAAGTAAATAGGATGGAGTAGTGCTCCATCATTTGAGTGTTTTTAGAAGGGTTTTCCTTCTCCATTTGGGTAACACTAAGCTTGCGCGAGGTACAATATAGTGATGATAGGACCTATGGTACATGGAACTGGTGTTGGACCTATGGTAGATCATGATGGATCGTATCTCTTGGATGAGTTCCATCTGGGATGACAGATCTTGTGGAGTGTGTGCTCCTAGATTATAATTTCTTTAGATCATCAAGTGAAATGATGTGGTTGGCTATGAGTTTGGCACTAAAAAATACTTGGAGTCTTAGACAATTATATATGGTTGATTATGGGAGTCTTTATAGTGTTGTCACATATATTAGTTGACTCCCCATGTGGTCTGATATTACTAGTCATGCATAGGAGAGAATGGGTTGAGATGAAGTTCCTCTCTTGCTTGGGTTCCCTCTATCTTGGGTTCCCACTAGCTTGGGTTGAGAAGACTATTCCATTTTAGTTTATCACCTTTATTTTGGGTTTTTTGGGTGCCAACTGAGTATTTTTATATTGAACCCTACTTAGTCTTTTCCTGCACATGTTGTGTCTTATATAGATGAAAATCCTTTCGATGGAGTCCTAGGAGGACCTATAGACAGTACCACTTATTGACCTAGAACAACCAAGATGTTTTCTAGTTCTTAGTTGAGAATATTTCATGCAGTTTAATTTGATAGTGACCCCTATGTTATGAGAAATTTAGATTTTTTTAAAAAAATTTAATCGGATTGTTTTGTAATTTTTATTACACTTTAAATACTCCTATTGTACTCCGGGTTTGGGATAGATGTATGCATTAATTTCTTTGTTAATTTATTTTATCTCTACACTTTTTCATGGAGATGTGTTTTCAGTTCCATCATAAAAATACTATAGGATACAAAATCTCATTTGTGAGATATGCCTAATTGGCACTAGACACAAGCCCCTAGAAAATTGGAGGCAAAAATGGGGTGGTAGTGGATCGAGTGTCATTTGGTCGGGTCTTGACAGATTGGCATCAAAGTGGGATATACTTTGGGGCCACAATATAGAGATTATCTAATTGTGATCTTGGTTTGGGTTTCTTAGCGATAATGTAAATGTTTTTTCAGTTCAAATTTCATAGAAAGGGCTCCAGTGTTGGTGTGGTGGCTGACGTATCCATTGAACATTCCTTTTATAACCTTCTTTTTGAATTAGTACAATAGAACACTGGTCCAAGGGAATTTTTGGTACATGCATCATATATGACTTGGTTTTTGGTTCCACATCCTTCTTGATTCAGATCCCATGATATACTCCTTGATCATGGAACATCTTGATTCTATTTCAATATTCCTCCACGTTGGAAGCAATATATGCTTCCATGGAGGGATTTAGATGATGATATTCCCAGTGATGAGGCTTTAATGTATGGCACTAGTCCTAAGGATATACCTCTAGGTGGTGAGCTAGTTGAGGCACCACCCACTGAGAATCTGGTTGTGTCATCAGTTTAAGTTGAGGATGTGCATGGGAGAGGTGCACTACATGAGTTCTAGATTCATATATTTTTTAGGTATTGGGATGATACAAACCGCCCAAGTAGTTTATGACTAGATTGAGGTAGTCATATGAATTATATGCCTTGTGAGGTCACCACACAAGTAGATAGTGTTCCTAGCAGTGAGTGTTCTCTAGGGCTCAGCTGGGTGATGAGGATCATGTTGATATAGACCCATGATGAGGCAACACTTTATTGGATATATTTATTGTGACTCTTCAGGGAAGATTTATATCCATCCATGTTGACATCAGTTCATATCCAAGAGCTTCTATGACTTTGGGTGCATAGCTTGTCCATGTAAAAGTACAAGGAGAGGTTCATAGATATTTCTTAATACTCCATGGATATGTTAGAGTCCCATTTTTTAGAGCTTATACCTTTCATAAGGGCCTTTGTCGATGCATATGATAATTTTTGGTATCCTTGTAACTTCCCTCATATGTGTGGGTCTTTGAGTGAGCTCTGGTGATAGAGATCTTCCTGGAGGAGGGGCAGACAGATGGATCTGACAGTGGATATCATGCAGCTGATACATCTATAGAAATTGGTAGAAAGGATTTTACATGATCCCAACATAGAAGGCATACCCATTTCCAGACTAAGACACATGTTTTTGTAGCATTGTAGTTGTTTCAGGGACCTAGTAATCTACATGATAGGTGGTGTTACCCTTATGATGGTTTGGGGTGTGGTTCCATGTTGGAGTGTCAAAGAAGGGACATGAAATACTAGTTGAGACTTTTTTATATACCTCTATTCTTGGGGGCCAAGGTAAAGTGAGAGCCTCACATTGAACTATTTTGTAGTGGTAGAGAGAGTTTCTATAGTGCTTCCTCAGGGTGGGTTAGTTTCCTTCCATCTATTCTCATTTGAATTTCTACTTATGGGTGTGGAAGTTGGGGTTTGTTGATAGAGGGGCCTATAAGAACTAGTTTTTACACTTGGGTAGCCCAAAAAATTTCATTAATTTTTAAACATTCTTATCATAATCTTTGCACCTGAGACAATTGAGGAGAAAATGATTCATTTCAACCAAGGGAGGATGAAAAAAGATGGGATACATTAGTAACTGCATCAAGTTATTGAGGCGGTGTAATGCTAAACCCTATGACAGCAAATGGACCATAGATATTGGTGTATCCCATCTATCATAGATGAGGAGAAACATTCCCTCTAGTTTTATGATGTTGACCTAGTTGGAGTAGGATGATCAACGTTGTATAGTCTTTGTGGTACCCTTGAGTGTGTGCTTATTGGTAGTGTAGGAATCCTTCATGAACTCACTTGCATGGGAGTTCTAGTGGGGATCTGTATTTTTCCCCTTATGCCTAATATTTTTATTTTTAGGGATGAAAATAATTATGTTTGGGAGTATATAGTTACTTTGGTTTTTTCCTATAAGAGTTTTTAATATTTCTAGGAATATTTTCATAGACAGGCTTTGAGTTGGCACATGATTTTGGGGCCTAGAGAGCCTTAGTGAGGTGATATTAAAAATATTCAATATATTATATCAAGTGAGTGATTTTTCTTCGAAAAAATGTAATAAATCCCGTGATGAGTCTAAAATATATAAAAAAATAGACCACAATTGAGTTTGAAACGTGGTAATTATCCAAGGTGTGATATAAAATTTGTCGATATCAAGTGTTTGGTCGAGGGTGTGTGTTGGTGGGGTGTTGAATAGATTGTTTTTGTTTTAATAAAAATTAAACCAATTATCCCCCTCTCTTTTGGAGTGACATACAGAACCATGAGAAAACAAGGAGAATAGGTGATATTAATCTATGATCTTCATGATGATCACTCCAGGATCATGTTATAGCGGCTCCTGAGTGTCGATTTAAACCTAAAGCTTCTACATTTCATCACAAGGTAGAAGGATTTGAGTTTTATGTTACAATACACTTTTTTAATTGTTTTAGGTTTTTATATCCCTTTTTCTATAGCTATATATACTCTATAGGTCTATCTAGAGGCTTCGAGGAAAACATGTGTGATTCAATCCTATCGTAGGGAATTCTTCTTGGGAAATCCCACTCACATGGAATGTAGTGTAAGTTCACATGATGTGTGTTATTCGCATTTTGGAAAGATAAAACTTTGGGGAATACATGTCATACACAAACGTTTTGTACCATTTAGTGATCCTAGGTCATGTGGCCAAGGGACCTGGCTGGGGTATCCAGGTCAAAGGACATGTTCGCGTGAAGGTACATGTCCAGAGATATGGACATGGTGTGACATACACAGATAGAGGTATATGACATGGCCAAGTGGATTCTTATATGATTCCCATAGTGTACTAGGGGTAAATGTTGTGTGTGAGACATAGCTAGCCAATCATTGTGAAGACTGACATGGTTGTGGCTTGGGTGAGTCGAGACACACCGTTTACACCATGTACCCACCGTGTAATATCACCTAGCCAGCAAAGACATGAATCATAGGACACTATATAGTGTTTAGTTAGGGTCAAAATTTGTGTGGACCACAGTACATACAGTGTAACTTTTCTTAGAGTCTTCTTCCCAGTGAATGGGCATCTTCAGGGATTAGATTCGGGCTTTTGAGTAGCCTATCTTGGTCATTTTTCAACATAGAATGTGATCGTAGTATTCATAGAATTATTCAATAATGAAATTTTAGTAGTGATTATAGACCTTTGGTAGGGTTAGGGTAGATCAATGTGTTAAATAATAGGTTTTCACCCTCCCCTATAATCTTAATATGTTGGCTCCTAGACTATTCAGGATGGTAGAGTGGTGCTCCTCTATCGTACCATGATGCGGGTACCCTACTTATGGTGGTGTGCTAGCATGAGACACAATGAGTGTTAAACTCCATCAAGTGATGCTTGAACAATGTTAAAGATTTGTTTGGGTTTACTATAGAGATGTAGGGAATGGTACTCCCCTATTGTATCAAGGTGTGGGTTTCTGTAACTATCAGACCGGTAGAGAGAGAACTCCCCCACAGTGGGCACATTTGCTTTACCCACAGAGTAGTTCACCTAGGGTAGGTATTCCAAAATTGGACTAGGGTGTGGGTCACCCATACTGTTTTAATATATATATACATCTCCCATGTCTTATCATGGTGTGGGACCTCCATACTCATTGATCAGATAGAGTGTCACTCCCCTCACTATAATATATATATCCTTCTGCGACCGTTTTTTAGCAGCGGTTTACTAAACTTCCACTAATTGTTTTATAAATGATTTAGCGGAGGCTTTTTAAAAGCACCGATAAATTTTTTTTACAATCCCGAAAATTCTCCACCTTGACCCCTGTGAGACCACCCTTTCTCCCCCCCCGAACCCCATGAGACCCCCCCCCCTTGTGACCCCGAAGCCCTAGCTTGCCTCTCCTTAGTGAACCCCACCACCCCTCAGTGCGCCTCACCAACCATCACCACTGACCCCCTGAATCCCAAACTCATCTCCCTACTACAGGTCCTAACCCATGCCGCCAATCAACACTTCTTGTCGCCCCTCAACACACCTCAAAGGGTATAGGCACTATTTTTGTTTGAAGTTTTCATGGGTTTTTGGACATTGCTTTCAATATTTTTATTATCTATATCAATGAAATCCTATGATCTTCAATTTATGTATTTTTTTCTGGATGTATCATATTTTTTACATTAGAGGATGAAAGGTCATATGTTTTATTTTCTAAGAGAGAGGTTTGTTGGTCGGATTGTTTGTAAGGATATTTATGGTGTTTTCAGAAGGGTGTTGAGTTTTGGAACTATTTGTTTTGTGATTGGAATGGGGGTTGGTTTGAGTAATGATTTTGATTGGGTGGGTCTATCTTAGATATTATGATTTCAAAATCCATAATTTATTTGATTATGTTCCCTCGATTCCTAGTTTTTTTAGAATTACCTTGGCTGAAAGGTTACTGTATGACATTTCATGCCCTAAAAATCAATAAACTGGTTAGTGAAATGGCTAGAATATGATCATAAAATCTATACCACATGTGTTTTTGTTCAAGGGCTTGACTAAGATCCATTTATATCACCAAAAAGTTTAACTCCTCAAGTTTAGTTTCATGTAAAGATGATTAATCAAAAGTTATTTCCCCATAATTCATATTATGAGAGTACATATGGCGCCAACTTTTTATTAGTTTTGATTAATCTTTTCAATAAACCCTTTGGAATCTTTGTTTTGTTTTCCTATCAAGGATCCTACTTATGAGGTATCTAGAAGTTCTCTATCATTTTATAGTAGGTATTTTTATAATAATACAATGAAATGGTTCTCTTCAACAATTTTATGTGCATAACTAGTAAAAATATTTTCTGAACATCTCTCAATACTTATAGAGAGTCTCTATAGATGATTGTCAGATAGGATATAAGAAATTTTTTATTTTATTAATCATGGTGATGGGAAAAAATATTTACCTGAATCATCTATGATGCTCATACCAAACATGTAATTTTCCCGGATGTAGGTTATAATTACCTATCTACTTAGATACTAAAAGGAAACCTCACAGGGACAACAATAATTTCTTTCTGATAGAGTTCCACATTATGTTTTAACCCCCATTTATGTTCCACGATTCACCCCATATCTGAAAAATTTAATCTCATGTAGGGTCACACCATGTTTCTACCCATAAAACGTCAGCATGATTCCACACATGTTCTAATATGACTGCTATTTGATTTATAGGTAAAAATTAACGAACTATGGGATGCCAAACCTGCGCAGTCCTAATCAGTCTCCCAGGATGACCCAGATTCTAAGGTCTTTGGGAAGTAAAATCCTGGTAGAGTGAGCGGGATGGTTTTTTGGACCCGTACTATCTGAGGTCTTTGGCAGGCCACTGGGGATTACAACTACATCTACTCTTGGTTGTAGTCATTACATACCCCCAGAAGCTTATAGATAGATTGGTTCTTTACAAAACACAGTTCAAGACCAGGGGCTCAGATATCCTCTTTTTAGAAATCATTGATTGATTTATATGAGAAGACGACTGAATCTTCCCCCGGTGGTATTGCATCAACTAGTGGTGAGCAGGTAAATCAAAAAAATTCAAAATCATTAAGTTTTAAAACATTAATTGGATTTATGTTTAAATATAAATATATAAAAAAATTAATTATTAATATAATGTTCTTACAGGTGGTAGCTGGAAGTAGAGATGGAGGTGGAGAGGGTGATGAACTGTGTTCATCATCAGACCGTGATTAGTTTTATTGTTGATATGTTGGAAAAATATGGTAACATATCGTTTGTATATGTAACATGTGTGGCACATAGTTTCCACCAAACATTTTCATGACCTAACATTTCTTGATTTCTCATGTTTCATTTTAGGTATTTTATTGATTTATGATGTTTCCTTTTTTTGTCTTGATTTCTCGAGTGTGGTATGCACCATATATGTCGATTCATTATTATCATGAATCATTTTTTATAATTCATTTTTCCTAAATTTATTTAGTTTGTTACCCACGGATGAATGATCAACCTTCTTATTGATTTGTTGGGAATATCTAGTTTTGTAACTCCCTTCAACTTGTTTTTAGTGGATATCCATTCGTTCTTCAAATTTTATATTATCATATTATCATATTTTATAGTTGGAATGTGATCACTCCTACCTATGCTTTCCTCTTATTCATAATAGTATTGATATGAATTTACAAATATATGTTAAACAATTGAGTGTCTTGATCCTGTTAAGGTAGAGGGATTGTCCACTTTATTAATAGTAGAATTTACAAATATATGTTGAACACTTGAGTGTCTTACACTACCAGAATTTTTTTCTCCCCAAAAGATGCATATGGTGGATAAAATCTATAATACAATCTTGAAGCATGTCATATATTGTTAGGATCATCCTTCATGATTTCTCATCGATCTGAGGATAAAAGGTTATACACAACTTAAACTATCAACTCATATACTTTTATTATAATTACCAAAACTATGAGGTAAAACAGGTTGTCCCTGGGTGAATATCCCACTTCAACTATCAACTATGACACTTAGTGATAATATTTGGACAATTCAGTCAAAGAGAAATAAATCCTTCAATGTATCTTACTATATAGGGCCATTAGAACATCCACTTTTGATTATTATAAATCATGGTCATCCCTGGGTGAAAATCCCACTTAAAAGAATTATAGGATCTCATAAACTCATATCTCATGAAATATGTGACCATTACCATGATACGAACTATAAATACTAAATATATATCAAAATTCAATCCTAAAATAGTTTCACATTCGTCCAACCTATCACACATCGTGATACATTCTAGAACAATATTCTAACTTGTATTTATTTGTTTAACCAATGGAGACATTATCTCTAAGGATACCCACATTTATTCCTCAAAACCCTAAACTACCCCCACCAACTAGTATTACAGTGAAGATAAAATACTCTATTTATCTAATGAAATCTTTTCTCTCATATCCTACATTTTCTATCCCATTACATTTACCACTACATTTCAATTTCTAGTAAAATACTATTTATTGATGTAAAAAATATACAAGTATTCTATGAAATTCATCTGATAAAGATTGTGTCCATTTAGTGAGAAAATATTATATGCACTCTAGGTGCCAAAGTACCCAACAAATATATCTCCAAAGAGGTTCTGTCACGATCATATCAATGCATGGACCACAACTACAAACAAAAATATATGATTAGAGTATTTTATCTTGTGGGTTAAAAGTTGATGAAACCCAAAGTGACTAATTTATCACTAAACATCATAACATATCCTTATCCAGAACCATATGCATCATATTTCACAACATGTCCAACTTTAGGCTCTGGAATGCTCAGGATTAGAGCAGACAACAACCAATTCTTTAACACTATGGAAACTTCCTCAAACTAGTATCTATAGTAAAACATGAATCTATTCTTGGTAACTGTGGTCATTGTAAATTCTAAGTGAGAGATATCGAAAATATTTCTCCTTTAATTCATATACAATCAAATAAAACATCAACTATCAACTACATTCCTAGGTTATGATAGATACAAAAATACATGAACATACTCAAGATCAACTGATATCCCTAATTTTGAAACCACTATATCCAAAATGAACAAGAGCCTCATCCCAGATAGTGAGGTATCTTTAAGTGCAACCATGAGTCCCAGGTTCAAAACTAGATAGAGGCAGATTTCTGGGTCACTGTAGTAGTATTGTAGTAGACTATAGCAGAACTGTACACTGTGTAGGTACTGTAGCAGACACTACAGTAGTTACTGTATTAGGTAGGGTTCGGTACTATGGCAGCTGTAACTATTCACCTTGGACCACTGGTTTGGGCTTGGAGTCCTTAAGGCTTTTGGGCCACCCTGGACTTTGGGTCAGTAGGGATTTTGGGCCACCTTTAAGGCCTTCAGGCTACCTCAAGGCCTTTTATCCACAAGCAGTTGCCTCTGACAGACTCTACAAAAAAGAGCAGCCCCATAAGAGGATTCAAAGGAGGTTCATTCACCAGAGTAGAGACAAATGAATTTGTCAGAATGAGAAGGTATGGCTATGCCATCAGGACCAACCTATGATTTCACGGGAAGCCTAGCAAGATGACCATGTGAAGGTGGATAGCTACTATCGTGATGCAGATGCTGCGGAGGGGAAATTTCCTTGTAGATAGTCTGGTTGAATTCCCTAAAACCTCCGGGTCATGTAATCTTCTAAGCCTATGGACCATGTAATCTATGAGCCTATGTTCCTTGTAAGGGTTTCACCTCATCCCTTGAAAGGGGGGTTATCAAAAATAAATAAAAATGAAGGCCTTCGGGCCATTTAGGTCACTATATCCAAAAGTGACACTTCATGTACATAAAATAAATTTTATGTACCCAAATCATACTAAACCTATTATTCAATTATCTATCATTTGATTATTCTAAAAATGTTCGCCTCCTAGTATTATTTTGGATGTGGTAGGTATGTTCATATGAAATTAGAATGGTGTTTCTTAGGGCACTGGTACTAGGGATATAGAATCAGCAACTTTTTTTGTAAACATAGCGTTAGAGATGGTTTTATCCTCCATGTAATAGATGTATTATATTTAGCAGCATTTCTAACCGTTGCTACAATTTCTATATTTTGCTATCCATGGAGGAAAAAACAGCCACTACAGACAATAATTTAGTGGCGGTTTTAACTGCCCCTATACAGTTTTCATATACCTTTATTATTTCACTGTGGTTATCTTAGTTTTAGCAGCGGTTTTCAAGGAAAAAATGAATTTTTTTAGCAGCGGTTTCAACCACCACTAAAAAAGGCATTTCGCCGTGATAACCACCGCTAAAACCATAAAAACCTTCCAGTAAATGCATCTAATTTGGAAGTTACCATAAACCGCCGCTAAATCAAGGAAACCACCTCATATTTTATTCCAACACACAATTTAGCAGTGGTTTTTTTAAAACAGACTCCATATCCAAAAATAACCAATGCGAAAATGGTCATTTTTCTATAGTGCCTATCATTCCAGGATTCAGGTCCTCTATCCATATATTTTTACTCCCATGTCATACCAGGGTGTGGGTCCTCTGTTCTGGGGTCACTACTCCTCTTCTGAGTTAAGGGTAGGTACCCCATTATGGTTATAATGGTAGAGTTGTACTCCCCTATCATATTAGGGTGTGGGTCCTCTATCTTTTTAGTGGTACTCCCCTACCATGTTAGGTTGTAGGTCCATTATCTATTCAGTGATATACCCTATCGTACTTGGGTTTGGGTCATAATATAAGGAGTGGTACTCCCCCTTCTTCTTTTAGTAGTGGGAAGTAGGTCTTCTAATTTAGAAAGATATCCCTTATATGTGTAAAACATTTTCGAGGAGCGGGTACCTCTACTTGTTATGTGTGACACCAGGGTAGGGGTAAGTTCTCCCTTGAGGTGGTGAAGTGTAGGCCTCTCCCTATGGGTATTATAGAGGTTTCATCGGATATTGAGGAGTTAATACTCCCCCAGTTGTGGGGTGTTGGAAAGGTTCAGGTCCCACCAAGACAATAATAATAGGATCTCTCGTGGTGGTCATTGGAGTTGGACATAGGGCTATTCTCGATGGAGTGTATCTCTTAGACAAGCTCCATCAAGTATAATAGATCTCATGAAGTGTGTGATCTTGGATGAGCATTTCCTTAGAGCATCGAGTAGAATCATATGGCTTGCTATGAGATTGGTTCCTTAAGATAATTTTAGTTTGAGATGAGTATATATGGGGGATTTTGGGAGTCCTTGTGGTGTTTTAACATCTCTTTCTGGACACCCCATGGGAACTAAATTGACAAGTCATGTATAGATGAGGATGGGTTGAGATGAAAATTTACTCTCACTCGAGTCCCTCTGGCTTGGGTCGAGCGTACTGCAGCATTTCAGCTGTTCCCCATTATGTTGGGGTTTTTTGGGGTTTCAAGTGTGTATTATTATCCTCACCCTAGCATGGTCTTTCCCTATACATGTTTTGTCTTTTTTAGATGGGAGACCTTTTGATGGGTTCTTGGGAGTACCTATAGAATGTAGAGCTTAGTGATCTAGACTGACCAAGCTGTTTGTCATTGTTTGGCCGAGGAGTTATTCGATAGTGGCATTTGAAATCGATTCCATCCTTCTAAGAAGTTTTGGATACCTTTATAGTTTTTGTAGGTCATGTATTTTTGGTTTTTTACACATTAATTACTCCTATTTTACTCTATTTGTGTGATAGATATATGAATTCATTTATCTTTTAGTTTATTTTATCTCTACATTGTTTCATAAAGATATTTGATGGTGTGTGTGTATAGGTACCACATTATAAGGACAAAAAATTTATGATATTCTGACTTGAAAATTGATTCAATACCCTAGCCTTTTGGAGGCAAGCTTGGGGTGGTTGTGGCTTGATCCCCACTGGGTCGGGTCATGACGGTATCCTTTTGAAAGATATATGAAAATTTTGAAGGCATATGTTTACAACCGTGATCAACCAAAGGCCTCAATTATTCAAAAATATATTTCATAAGAGGTAGTTGAGTATTTTACTAATTATTTTTATGATTTAGAGCATGTTGGTTTCCCTATATCATTAAATTTGATAGTTGATAGTGAAGGACAATTGATTCATGATTTAAAGGTAATGTTAATTCCATATGGTGAAGTGAAGCAGGATAATTTATATATTTTAAACAACATAAGATATCTTCAACCATACATATCATTGCATGTTGTTGGATTGAAGCACAAATAAATTAGAAGAAATGAAAATTGGATGATCAATTAACATAAAAATACATTTGATTCATGGTTTAAGGAGAAAATCAATATTGATTTATCCACACTAGAAACATTGAAATTTTTATTAGTGAGACCAAGTGTTAATGTGATCATGTGGTCCAATTTTGATATTAATGGTTACTAATTTTCCACAAATCACCAGGAAGAAAATATTTACATTCTAAATAGTGGGGTAATGGTTATCACTAAAATAATTCATTTTTTGAGTTCCAAAGATAAAAACCCAACTTCTACATCAAAACCTTATTTTGGAGTCATTTAGGATATATAATAGATTGATTATACTAATTTTTTACTAATGGTATTTAAGTGTAAGTAGTTTTACTATAACAGTGTTGTGAAAAATGATGAGTATGGATTTATAGTTATTAATTTGAAAATATTTAGATGTAGGGAGGAATAATTTATCCTGAAGATGGATGAAAAACAAATATTTTATGTCATTGTCCCATCAAAATATTAGTGGTCAATTATTTTTCTTGGGAAAAAACATTTTGGGTTATCAGAATGTTGATGATGTTGAAGTATTGTCTAAAATTTATCAATCTATTACGTGATTACCCGATGATAACAATAATGGTGATGTGTTCATTTTCCATAAAATATGAAATGATGACATTCAATGGATATAGGAAAACACTACATTACCCACTTAATTAATTATGTAATCTATTATTAAGTGAAATTATACAGTTAAAAATTCCATTTTAAAATTTTTATATTAAAATATTAGTTTTTAACATTCGTTTTATTTTATTATTATTTATTTATTCATTTGATTCAAATATCCATTTTTTTAAGAAAATAATTTCCTTCAAAATTTCTTAGAGACTATTTTCTTAATATGAATTACTTATAAGTATAAGTTTTTATTGAATAAATTTATTTTTTTTATTCTTTTTATGAAAAATTTTATTTTTAATAATAAATTTTATTTATTTATAAAAATTAATGTTTCAAAAAATTACACATTTTTATAGGATAACCATTTCTATTATTATTTTTGTTGTAATATTTAATATACAACACTTTTGGATATAAATATTTTTGCTTGAAAAATATAACATTCCATGTCTTGTTTTATTTTATAAACAATCAATTTTTCATTTATTATATTCATGTATTTTTAATCAAATATAGGTATACCAACTTTTTTTAAATTAGCATACATATTTTGAAATAAAATACACAGATGTAGGTATATAAAGTTATGTACGTTATTTCATATAAACATATATCTATTGATATTATATTTTAATTAAATTAAACATGTATTTCGTTAAATTATTTGTATCTCTTCTCCTTCTTAAGAGAAGAAGGTGCCTACAAATGGTAGGCATGGGATTACACATTTTCTAAAACATTTACTCACAATTGTAAAGCAAAGGGTGATAATTAAATTTTATGTTAATGACAACCCAACTGGACCACATGAAATGTAGTTTAGGACATAACTATCTATAAAGAGTTACTATAATATAAATATGTTATTCCTTCATTTTAGGAGCATTAACTAGCTAGAAAATCAATTGTTTTGGGATTCACTAATTATAAAATTTCTAAACATTTTTATTTAGTTTTATAATGGTTTAAATATAGTATATTTCATAATATTTTATATATTAAATTATAGTTGAAATTATGTTTTCAAGAGAAAAATAGAATTAATAAAAAGTTTAATTCCTTTTTAGAAACAAGATGTAGAGATTTTAAGTCAATGTCAAATTTATTTTATATTTTTTATGTAAAAAGGATTAAGATCTGTGCTTTAAGTACATGTTTGTAGATACAGATTCATGGAAGAAGTTTGTATCTAGTCAGTGGTAGGAAACCTGTATGGTCTGTTTTTATTTTTAATAAGATTTATTTATTTTTAATTAATTTTAATTACCTGATACCTTATTTATTTTTTAATATATAATAAGCCTGTAGGAAAACTTACTAGTAGATATAATATATCAATTTAAACCATCAAAAATTTCCTTGTGTAAACTATCCATTAGTAGAGGATCAAATGATTATTGAAATATTTAGTGAATTAAGAACCAAGTCATGTAGAGTCTCTAAAGAGGTACCAATAAACACTACATATCCTCCCCTCATCATGAAAAATGGAAATGGGAGAGAATGTAAAAAAGGAAAAGTATATTACTAATCCAAAAAAATGCATTTAATAAGATTATAAGTAATTAATAGTTAATTTTCCTCAATATTTCTATTTAGTAAAATTATATCACTAATATTACATTTGAAAATATTACTTCAGGACACCATTCATGGAAAAATGACATAGGATAACCTTATCTATAAGGGTAGTATGTATATATATTCTTACCATAAGTTTAGGAAATATGGTACACTTGGTCCATATTAGAGGGTATGAGGAGGGTATAGTATTTAAAAATGTTTTTGGTCATTACCCAAGTGAAACATTGATGGGGGAAAATATAAGGGAGAAACATATTCTTTAAAGGATGAGTTGTGACATATAAATTAGTTGATATAGTATAGAATTAAACCATTTATATTGGATATTCTTGAAAAAGTGATGACTCAAATGCAACTTGTGTAGCCTTCCTATCTAGATCCACTACCTCCTTGTTCAGAACCAATCATGTAATGTGAGTTATATGCTGGGGATACCCATGTATGTATTGAAGCATATGAAATTATATATCATTTTGGGGGTAATTTACCTCATCATATTTTTCATCTGGTCAGGTAATCATAGTGGTAAATGATATTATTGAACCAAGTATTCCAATATCGCAACCTCATGAGGAGGTGTCCATATTTAGATAGAGTATTGATAATTTTTATGTTTTCCATCTAATATTTTCTGTCAACTAACATGTAGGGTATGAGATGTTTTTCATTTTTTATTTATAATTAAGTTAAAAATTACTAAAAAAAATTCTTACACTTAACATATATAAAATTATCTTAAATTGAAAAAATAACTATAAAGGAAAGGAAAAAATTTCAGTTTTTAATGCCTTTATATTATCCAAATGAAGCTAATTGTGTAATACTTTTATCACACAATTTTTCTATATTTTATAATTATTATACTTTTCTAATGATTTTTGATATATGGGGAAGACACTATAGAATAAATATTTTATAAACTGGAATTATAGATGATATAAATCAAGGTCATCTCAATGTACCCATGTTTCACTTATTTTCAATGATAGTGAATTTATATTATTAATTTATTTTCATTAATTAAACATATGTTATATTGAATTTATTAATTAATTTTCTAATTAGGTATCTATACACTGTTTTCATCCAATATGAATTCACATTTGTGTAAGGATATATGGAACCAAAATATATTTCATTAGAGGTGGAATACTTGAACCAAGAAGCTAAAATTGATTATGTATATGAATGATTAAATAATACATGGGCTACATGTTGATTGTTCCATTCCTTGACTAGTAAGAAAAATATATAATTATGAATCATAGTTGATTATAGAATTATTAATACCTAATTTTTTATATTTTAGTAGAAATTGGATGTTATGTATATTTTTAATAAAATAATGTAAATAATATTTTTTATTATCATCATTGGGTGGTGTTCTATGAAGATTTATCATATCATTAAAGAAAGAATTTTTATTCTATTTTTTAGTTCTTTAATCTTAATTTTTTTATTTTACATTGGTTTTGGAAATTATTATCTGAAATTACAACAGTTCATGTATTTAGTTCAATAGGGACAACTATTCAATATTGGAACAAGAAAAAAAAATATGTGTATCTTCAAGCATATAACATTTATATCAGTGAATAGTTTTTTTGAAATATTTCCCATTTTGTATTTTTTAAATATTGTTTCATAAATGCATTTTTATCATAAAAAAGGTAATTTTTGATGAATATATTATGTTTTATGAATCATTTATGAGATAATCATGAATAGAACAACAATATATTTGGAAAAGGTTAGTTTCAGTATAACACTTATAACATAAAAAATATGTTATTTTTTAAATTTATATCACTTTATTATGCCAGATTTTGTGAGGTTTATTCGTATGCATCAAATGACTTGAAACGACTTCAAAATTTACTTTCTAAACATATTTTAATTTCGAATAATTTGGATATTTAGTTTCATTTAACTATATATTTGTAAAACAATTGACAAGTCATTAATGATTTTTGATTCTCTTGTTATTTTTTTGCTATTTTTTCCAACTTTTGGTTATATATTTTGACTTTTCAATTTTAGGATCATGTAATTATGTAATTTTGTAAACTAAATTCAACATTCAACATTGATTTTTGATAAAAACCGACATGGAAAACCATCCAAGATGGATTAAATCATTTTTTTTTACCAAAACCTGATATTGAAATATTTACATGAGGGATTTTCGCATATTTGTTTTTGAAAAACAGATGCGGAAATCTAAATATGAAGGATTTTGACATTTTTCAGTAAACCTCATTTTCAAAGACTTCTATATTTTACCTTTTAAAAAGATTTTCAATATCAGTTTATAAAATTTTACATGTAAAGTTCCACTTTCAATGTTTATTTTGTTAACAACTCTTCATAACTGAAATTGATATGTAAGAAAATCCAACAGTAAATGTTTTTACCCACTAGATGCATATATTTCATAATTCATTTACATCTATTTTTACCTTCCAATTATACCACAATATTTTTATGGTTATATATTTTTCCTTAGTTCGTTTTGGTTTAGTGTTTCATGTATCGCATGTTGTTGAACATATTATGTATTAAAATAATATATAATTAAAAATCTATAGGTGTTACATTCTACCCCCTTAAATAAATTTTATCCCTATGGTTTTAATTCTTACTCATGATGAATGTAGTTGAGTGTATTTATATCATATTTATCATTAAGTATATACCATCTCATATGACATATACCATACTCTCTTAGGATAGATTAGGTTACTTATATTTCCTCAAAAAACATTACAATTTCATACAATCATATGCTCAGGTATGTATAAACAAAAATAATAAATTCTAAAAAATATACATTTTCCAACACCATCTGAATCGATAAGACATTAAGCCATAGTGAAACAAAATATTCTTCAAAAAATTAACAATAACTTTAACCATAAAATGATAATAATCACTAGGTTGTAAGATCTCACAATAGACAATATATAACACAATACCAAATATATGATAAAAATAACAAAACATATATTGAATCAATTACCAATCCCAAGGTTAACAATATATTATAACATTATTTTTGAAAATCAATAAACCCTTTATTATCTCAACATCATGCGTATGTTAAACATAAGATTTATCCATCCCTTAATCTTGTCTGCTTCAATAATTATCCCCCCAAAAAATATAACCCTTTTATGAAATAAATTTTTAATGTTATTGATACCATTTAACATATGATTACAAACCTTTAAAAAAAACTACTAAAGAAAAATCCTTTGTTGTTTAATATAATCCTCATAAATTTTAAAATATACCATAATTTTATCAGTAAATATCACTCAATAATGGAAATAACTAAGAGTATCAAGATTTAATTTCTATTAAGATATAAACCTCATTACCTTGGGTAAGAATTGAAAATTACCCTTCTCCATCATAACAAGAATATACAAATATTCTAAACTATTAAAGTATGTTACCTTATTTAATAATAAGACATAGTGGTTTCTAGATATAAACATTTCTCAATTTAATCTTTAGGATACCATTTCAACCAAATATTAAAATGAAATTTTTATTATAATATCTAAAGTATGAATATGAAAATATAAATATTAATATGTATTCCACTATGACACCTTTGGTTTTCATATATGATACTTTTAACTCAACATATGACTCTCTTTGTAAATCTCTGGCTATCGATGGTCATTTTTTTACTTTATCTAATATAATTTTTCAAAATCATATGAAAATCCATTATAATCATTCAAAAATATAATTTTAGTGACAAAACAACATCCCTTGAGAGTGTCAAACTAGGTGTACATTTATGCCACATTTTCATGCACCTAGGGATGCTCAAGTTAATACTCAATTTGTTCTTTTTAGGGTTGTTACCCCAAAGTACATATGTTCCAGAGAATTCATCAAAAATTTTTATCCAAATAGGGATGTAATTACTAATAGAACCACACAATATATACATTTAAAAAATTCATGATTTTATCAGATACTTAGACATATCCTTTATTATTATCCAAGTGTTTTCACAAAATTTATCTTATCTAAACCCCCAAAAAATCAGTATAACCTCAACTGACTAAAAGGGTTATCTATAATATTGAAATTATGATGAAACATAACTTATCCACACATAAATTATCCTCAACTAAAACCCTAACCTATAAATTTATCTAAACCCTATTTTGATACCAACTGTGATTCCCTAGACTCACACACCTAGAATCTTGTGTGAATAAACACCTTTTTTAAACTAGTTTCACAATGAACCGAAGAGACCCAATTTTAACCATAAATAATTACAATATCACAAAAAACTATTGAGTCACATACATTCTAATGACCTTTTAGGTTTATATTTTTAGAAATTTTGGAAGAAAATTTAACTACCAAGGACCATGTATTTCTTATCAAATTGACACTTTTAAACTATGCAATAAACTACTTAATTCATAATAATCCATTAACATCTCCCATAAAATTATCCACACATTCCACTCTTCTAAAAAAATAATTTCTAATACTTTCTTACATAGATTGACAAAATATAAACACAATAAGGGTGACCTCAAATGATTAGTAATGTAAAATTTATTTTATAATCTATCAAGGATTTAACTTGGAATGAATAATATGTCATGTACAAAATGATAAGTAAATAATTTTCTATAACTGATCACATGATCTTCAAAAAAATCCAAGGTTAACAATATAAATAAACAAATGGAAACTAATAACTAAATTCATGGAGATTAAATTCATAATGTTTGATATATTTTAACATCAATACCTCAATAAATACATCATTACTTCCTTAGTGGTTTAAAACAAGACATCATTCTTTCATTGGGTAGTCATACACCATATATGGAATGCTTATGTCTACTCAAACCAACAAATGCATTGACGAGATATGTAATATTGGCCCCTGTTAGTCAATTATTCAAGTCTAATAATTTTAGCATATGAAATAAGAGAATATCAAATAAAATGAATGATCAAATTTCCTTAGTAATAAGTAAACATCCATATTGAAATAATAAGTTTACAGATTATTAAATTTTTCTCAACCAATAAATGGGATTTAATTAATTGACAGCATACATTAATCTAACACTATATAAATTAATGTTTATATGATTATGCCAATAATTTTAACCAATATATATGTATAAAATCTTGGTAAACATCCATTACTCATATGAAGTAAATATTGAGTATTCACAGAGGAAGATCATTAGAAGAAAAATCATTCCTTTAATAGATGATGATTTGCAATGACAAAGGAAGTGATGGATTTCCATGATTTTAGTCCCAAAAAAGATAATTAAATGATCGTATTTATATGTTAATCCATGAAATAAATTCATTATGTGGTATAAACCCTTATTTTTAGAAATATTTTAAATAGGAGGCAACATAAATCAAATAAAGTAGGTTAATTTATGAAAAAACCTTACAAAATTTTGAAACATTATAGTCAAAAACCTCATGAATGATGAAATTTCAAATAAAATATTAAATTCCATGAAAAATTAGAGAATCATCATATAAAATATCATTGGGTAATTGAGTACGCTACACAACAGAATAAATCGTCTATAACTTAATCATGTCTTGATGAAATGAAATTTGAGACAAAAAAACCTTACAACAATATAATATTTCGAATCAATATACATTAAATAATAAAATTTAGAATTAAAAATTAAATACCATAAAAAAATAGAGTATCATGATAAAAAATACTAAATAGTGTAGTAAATACATCATACAAAATAAAACATTGTGTATAATGCCACAAAGGGTGAAAATTGAGGTAAGAAACTTTTACAAACATGGTGTCATTTGAATCAAAATAAATTTAAAGAGAGAAAATGATATAGCTCCTAAAAACCAATTAATTAAATGAATGTAGTAAAATAAATTCATTAGAAATTAATCACACCATATTATGGATATCATGGTGCACAGTATGAAATATGTATCAAGAAATTAAAATTGAGACATGGAACCCCCTTATCATAATTCTTGACTTCTACTAAAGCACTTGAATATTCTATATAATAAAAATAACTATCTTAATAACCTATTTTAGAAATTTATTCATATATATTACTTTCTATAAAATTAATTTATAATTATTATCTTCATTTATATTAGTTAGTTAATTTCTTTTTTCAATAGTAGGTGTGATTAATCTTGATTATTTTGAACTTGTTTCATAATAGTAGTTATATTATTAATTATTATCCAAAATTTCATCATTAAAAATCATTAAAATTAATATAATTTATGTTTTATAATTATTTAAAATGTTATAATTTTATTCTGTGAGAGTTTTGGTTGCAATCATTAAATATGAAATCGATGCTGACCTTGTTTCAGTGATTCTTCATGAATTAACATTAGTATCTTAATTAATGGGTTTGAATGTAAATTTTACATTATAAAAAAATTATAATCTTTTCTATCATTTTTATATCATATATTATTATTAATTAAGATACCATATTAATCAGTCATATTATTTTATATCATTGTTCTATGTAAGTGGTTAGACCAGCCCAAATATGAACATACCAAAATTAATGGATGATAAAAAATTTTTAAATAATATAGTAATTAAATAGTCATAATGATTTTTATAAAATATTAATGTTTTGAATAATATTTTAATAGGGGTTAATAAACAATAATGAAACTAAATAATAGATGAGATATGTTACTTGGTGGAGGTGGTAGTCTACACTAGCCATGGTAACTTATTTAATTTCATGAAGAATAAGAGGGAAAGAAGGTAGATAATAATTTCCACTTAATTATCAAAATTATATTATATATGATACATTTATTATTAAATTTCTCTATTATAATTATCAAAGAGCGGGGGTGGGGAAAATCAAATTTCATCAATTTGTAAAGGCAGTAGTCCACACAACATACATAAAAAAGATTCATTTTTCCCAATAGAAAAGGAGAAAGGTGATTAATATTTATTCATGTATAATGATAAAATTTAGTATAAAAATACTTATGACATTATATAGGAATTATAACAAAATATTTTTGAAAATAAGAATGAAAAAAAATATAAGTTAGGAAAAAGGTACTCATGTTAAAGACATGGGATTTCCCTTAGAAGAATCCTTAGAAATAGAAGTCTTAAGGTAATATCAAGAAACCATAGGCTTAAGTAAAAGTACTAAGATTTTATGGTAAGGTAAAAAAGAGGAATATTTTCAATTGTAAGATGAATTTTGGGAGTGGTCATGAAGGGGTGGTGAGATTCCCCTTTTATAAATCGTGTGAATTGAATTTTTTAAATATTTCCACTTAAATAAGAATACCACGTTTTCCACATATCGATAAGACAAAAAAAAATGTAAAAAAATATATTTGGATATGATATGATATTTATAATGACTCAAAAATTCATTTTCACACATTTTTTAAAGTCATTTTCTCATAAAAGTTTCACATTGACCATTTTTTATTTTATTATGCTAACTAGTTCTTATATAAGTAAATCCTTTTTTATATAGAAAAATAAAATATCCCATGTTAAATAATTTAAACCCAATTATTCCAAATATAAAATAATTTTTATCAGAGAAATTTTTTATGTGTAAGATAATTCAATTTTAGCATTATCGCATGTAATCTCTAAAAACCTGTTTTTAGAAAAAAAAAATGTATTTTTAAACTTAAAATTTATGATAAGGGTAAAATTGTACTTGAATTTTATTTTAATAATAAAAATTTATTTATTATAAGAAAAATAAATGTTGGTTTTTTTAAGGTATAAAAAGTCCAATTTTTCTAAAATATGATTTTATTAAAGAAAAAGACCAAAAATAGTTTTTATTAGAAAATATTATTTAAGTACATAAATTTTTAATCATAGGTTTTCTAAATTAAATATTGTATTTTTAAAATTTAAATATTAAAAAAATAAATACATATTTTACCGATTTAAATTTTTCAGACACTACTAGGCATTTCTTATATAATTATAACGTTATAGTTTCGGTAAAAACGGTATTTTCACTATTCATCTAAAAATCAATTATTTTAGAAAAATCTCAAAACAATCATCATAAATATAATAGTTTAATTATAAATAATAAATTTAAGATAAATTTTTCCATATAAAAGCATAAAATTTAAAAATTTAACTTTTAAATTTAAACATAATGAAAAACAATCATAGGAAAATAACTTTTAAAAAAATATTAACTATTATAATTCTTATTTCTAATAAATGACTAATTATATTGGTGTTAATATTTTATTATTATCAATAGTATGTTTTAACCATAAAAATTTAATTTTTAGAAATGATTCATTTTAAATCATAAATCAGTCTTATTAATTATTTAGCAACACTAATTTAATTTATCAATGCCTTATCATGGATATTTAATTTATTTTTATTTCTATATATATTTTATAATTTCATTAAATATATTCTTACCTTACTATTATAAGTCTACATGTTAATTATTATATATTATTCTATAGTTTTTTGTAGTTCAGTCTTGGGTGTATCACACACTATTGAACATATTAAGTCTTAATTGAAAAAAATAATTCAAAATCTATAGGTGTTTCATTGAAGGTCTCTCTTAGGTATTTTATTCCAATAAATACATGGTTACCATGATGTTATAAGTTGATTTAGTGCCTATAGTGATGGAGGTAGAATCTTCGGTCTTAATGAAAGAGTTTCCATTAGGGTATTTACCTGCTACACATACTAATGTGGTAACATCATTTGAGAGGACAGAGGTTACGGTTAAAAAAGGTTAATGTCCCTACCACTTATCACATGTGAATATATCCTTCCCACATAATTTTTAAAATTTATTTTGTGTATAAATTCATGTTAAACTATCTTCGATAATTGAATCTCAAATTGTTATTATTTAAACACCTTAATCATCCAGAACCACTAGGGCATATATCATTCTAATGTTAGATCATTTGGGAGGTATCTAGAATAGAACCACTTAAGTTTTGTTGATATATATTATGTATTATTAATTTCAACTTTCATTTATAAAAACCCTTGGTAGGTTTCACTATATTATAAATTATGGTTGTGGGTATGGAAGATGATATCAAAACTTATCTGAGATACCTCCCTTAGTGAACGTGATAGTAAGATACATAACCCTATAATATATGTTCATCTCACTGGGATTTCGAAGGTATGATTACCAATATGTTCATTGAAATGTGTAGGAGGTGATACCCACTTGAGAAAAAAACATATTCAAGTCAAAGATCAACACAACATAATCTTGTGCCCATTTTTTAGTCTAGGAAATTCATTCTAGATAAAGCCTACGAGAATGATGGGTAAGAAGAAGATGGGTAAGGTCAGGTAATAGAGAATCATTCCATAGTATAGTGTATTTGAAAATAGTTTTATTGAATTTATTTAGGTTTATATAAGGTACATCAAGTACTAGTGTATGATGAAAAAGTAACAGATGAGGATTGATGACTGATTAAGGAAGAAGAGAATGCGGGTCTCAATGTCATTACTAGAGAAGATGCACTGCACAATAAAATATAGTTAGGTTTGAAATATTTTTTGAACTTAACCAAGCTATGAATAGACCTAAGAAAATAATTATTTAACTTAAATAGTTTGTTGAATATGCTTTAAAATGACAAAATCTTCATCTACATGGGAGAGAATCTTTATTATGCGTGCTCCTCTCTTCTTTTTGATTAGTTAATGAAGACTTATTATGTTCTTAATATTCATTTATTCCCCATATTCTATTTCATCTCATCTATCACTTCATAATAACCTATAAAACTGTAGAAGTTTATTGTATTAATATAATTATGAACCATTTGAACATTGAATAGGGAATGGGTACAATTAAACTTGGTTATGAGAATGATTCAATAAGAAATATTTCATCTTAGGTGTGGCTCATGAATGGGTATAAGTATAAGTTCCATCAATGTTACATTTTATTTTGTCTATTTATATGAATAATTTCCTCCTAAGGAATGACTATAAATGGTTTTGGAAATAAGTACCATCACTATAACTCTACAGTTAGTTTATTTTGATGAATATTTTTTTCTAGGAAAAAATCACATATAGGTATAGGAATAATTACCAACACTATAACACAAGATTTAGTCCATTTAGATGAATAATTTGACTTATATTGGTGACGATCATGAAATAGGAGTGTGGAATGACTATTTCAATGCTCAATGGGGCTTAAGTACCCAAAATTTATGTCTTTTCACAGTTTGTGTGAATCGTCCTAACAAATATATTAGTGATGATGGACCAACTTAATAAACTACATTTGGCCAAGGAAATGGGGTCTAACAATAAAAAATGACTTATTTTAGGATCATATCATTTACCTCACAATATTTGATTCTTTTTTTTGTGACACTAAATTTTTATTAAGTCTCATATTAGTGAGACTTAGTGGAAAATGATTTATATTTGGATTAAATTTCACTTTATGGGATTTCAACAGAAATTTTTTTTGCCTCCCCTTTTTATCTGAAATGATCATTTTTTCTTATACCATGTGAGTGGTTCTTCCAGTTAGCAAAGACTCAACTTTTACCTAGGTTAACCTTTATATGTTTTTAACCTAGAAAGAATTGTGGCCATTTCATTGGTAATTTAAGGTTATGGAAGTCGGAATTATGTAGATGATATTTAAGTTTGAATAAATTTGACCACATTTTGATACAGTTTATGTTTCTATAGTTTTGAATTTATTTTTCATTATTTTAAGTTCATTTATCAATGACCATGTTTTTCTACAATTTAAGGTTGTATCACTATAAACATAGATAAGTTAAGGTGATATATATGGTAGTAAGGGTAAGGGAAACTCATCATTAATGATGTCTTAATTCCATTATAAATCTAGTTAAGTTGATATATTTTAAGGTATTTATACTTAGAATAAGAAATTCCCATGTTTTAGATTAAATGGTTTAAACTGAGTGTTGGTGTAGTTTGTGGTCACATAACATTGAACAAAAATGTGTAGTGACCTATTCAGTGACAAAGATAGGGTGTGACCAACATGGAGCGATAAATGTTAGCATTTTTATTTTGGGTAACCACACAAATAAATGCATACAATTCTTGGTGGTAGAATATAATCAAAGAGACTATCATTATTAGTGAAGATGATATTGCATTGGTTGAGATTATTCTAGAGCATAATTGTATGATATCGAGATGAATATACATAAACAGTTAAATAATAAACGGAACCAGTAATGGAAGGGATGAACCACTTTTAATACCAAGGATAGAGGTATCATACAAAGCCTTATAATATGTGGAATTTAGTTTTTGATCATGAATCTTATACCATAATTCTAGGTTATTTAGAGCCACAAGCTAATGAGCAATTCAAATTTAGAGAATGAGGTATCAAACTCTTAATATAAGAAGTATCTAGATACACAAGTGTGTATGATTGATGGAATTCGATCCATAAAAATAGTTTGATTGTTGATTTTTTTAAATCATAACTCATTGAATGTGAATTAGGAGTGATGATATGAGACACATATGTAGCGGATGATCATAGGCCATGTTCAAAAATGGGTTCTTCTACATAGGTTTCAGGGCATATGATAATCATAGGATTATCTTCTTTAGGAAGAATATTCCTCTTATTGATAGGCTATATCAAGGGTGCATATGTAGAGCCATATCAAGGGCATAAAATTCATAGTCAAGAATATTTTTCCTCTATAGACCTAGTATTTCCTTATAAGAATTTGGAGTATTTGAAAATATATTTCGAGAACTAGGCATTGAGACGACATGTGATTCTGAGACCCAGATTGCATAAAATAAATTATACAAAAATATTAAGTTTTGTTATACTATTAATGTGATAGAAATAGGAAATCACTTAAATAGTAGCTTAGATAAAAAATCTGAGGCCACAGTTGAGTATGGAGCATTCTGTTTAACCTAGGTGGGGTATAAATTTTGTCAGAATAATCCTTATATAGAAAATACCATGGAGGGAATTTTTGTAAATAAAATAATTAAAATCTAATTATTTTATCTCCAATGCTGAATCAAATAACATTTGAATGGGGAATAATACTGAATATCTGAGACCTCTATTGAGTTCAAAATGGAGGTGTTTTACCTAAGCGTGACATAAAATGAGAGGGTACTAGACATTCAGATCCTATGACTGTTGGAAGCTATTTTTTGGGTTTTCTATAAATAAGAGTTTGGAGAAATGGGCAAGGACTAGCTCATTTCTCCCACGAATGTCAATAAAGCTATCTATCCTTTTGATCGGTGAATCAACGTCAGATTCTTGACAGATCACAATGAAACTTTATATCCGAGTAGATCAGAGTACATTGGATGAAATGACGGAACCAGAATCCCGGTTGGATTTCTATTTTTGGATTCTACAGCTCCCTGATTGAATTTTCATTATCAAAAATAATTTTAGTTTGAATTTTCTACATCAGAACCATTTGTTTATGGCCAAACTAACAATGATCGTTGTCCAATTTTTTTTGGAGACCCATTCTTCGTTTTCTTCATCGTTCTTCGATGAAAACATTTCATCATGTACAAATATAATCTGATCTTGGAGTGAGGCATATATCTGTGAAGCTCTTGACCCAAGATGTCCTTATCTATGCTCGGAGTCGAGTTTCGGGTGTCGGACGAGATGCAGTGGAGAGAATAAGATACACCAAATTTTCATTATTTCGAAACATCAATAGATTGTCAAGAGGAGGCCGAGACTGTAAAGATCGTATCCCTAGGAGTCCAGATATGTCTTAGATCACTTTTACGGCCATTAGGGAGTTCTCGATGGTCTGTGGAAGACCCACGGTGGTCGTGGGTGACTGGAGCGGTGGTGGATGGGATCTGGAATGTGTGGGGAATACCGACGGTGCGGTGAGCCAGCGGTCGAGGTTGGACCACGTGGATGGGCTGCAGGCTGGACCACGTGGCTGGGCCGCAGGCCTATGGGGTGGATCGGCCGGACTAGGCCGAATGGGCCTTCAGGCAAGGCGCATGTTCAAATGTCTATATCTCTTAATCTGGTCTTCCATTTCATGTGACGTATGTGGAAACATGAACCTCTCAACAATAAGGACATTTTGAGACAAGTTATGGAACTTTTAAATTTGGGTTTTGTGACACGGTTTCACGAAATGCCTAAGTTTATTAAAAATAATAAAATTATTATTATTTAGAAATATGGTATCAGAGATAGCATACAAACCAGGTGTTAGATTCACAAGCAATTTGTGGAAACATGACCATTGTTTTATGTCAGAACATTTTGAGGATATCTTTGTATTTTTATAATTCATGCTCGAGGCTCAGTGGAACAAAAATTTCTATTATAATAATAATTATAGAATTATTATTGTTCGGGAAACTTGTATCAGACCATAAATTTACATACAATGTGTGATTGACTTTCCGCCAGAGACGATGAGACCCTGTAGTTTAGTAGGTCTTTTCAAGACTAAATTTGGGTGCTTAAACCGAATTTTGGGGTGATGGCCCCATGAGATCCGTTTTGGGCGTTTGTAGTGTAATAAAAAGTTTTCATCCGGTGTCCATTTTAGCCAAATTAATAGAAAATATTGTGTGTTTTTCCAAGGGGATAATAATGGTGTGATCCATTTGTTGTGTTTCAGGATTGAGGAGTGGGCCCCATGGGGCACTATTTGTACACAGCATGGTGGAATGAAGTTTCATTGTAGGGAGTCTATTTTGGGAAAATGATTAGTCGATCTCGTGCATTTTTTTGTAAGGATCGTGACAGTGTAATTCGTTTGGTTATTAAAGGCCATTTGAAAGTGGATTATAGGAAGAATTAAATATTCTCCATTCAGATTGGTAACAAGCAAGGTTAACTCGTCAGACTTTTGGCTACAAGTTCCATGTACTCTGGGAGTACATTTGCAGACTTTGTGGGTACAAGTTCATAGTTTAGTACCCGATTACAGCAAGGTACACAACCATGTGATGTGGCGGGGTCACGTGTTCTATGGGGCCCAAACTTGTCATGTACTACACTAAAAATCTTCCACTTGCATCTCCTTTTGTTGGACTCGGATTTTGGCATGCAAGTAGCCTATCCTGAGTGTTTTTCACGTAGAACATGATAGTTTCCTCCGTAGTTGCTTCCAAGATACTATGTGAGATGTTCGGATCATAAATCATATTCGAGGTGATGCTCGATGACAAGTGTGATTAGGTATGATCACCAGAATAGTACTAGACTTACCCTCTAGTGAGACTAGGCTTTTGTATTCTTGATGATCTTTCTGAGAGGTACCATCCAACAAAGATGACAAGTGTAGTTTATCAATACATTCCGAGTGGAAACATCTAGCCAGGCTAGGAATGGGTCATTTAATATCTTTAGAGTGGAACCCTCTAGCCAGGCTGGGCATTGGTGTAACACCCCAAGCTCCCACTATATGCTTCTCTTTGAATAATACAGTAACTCGTGTTGTACACAACTTCGAGTTCTAGCACACCACGACCAATCAAACTAGCCATTTAAAAAATCAGTTATGAATAGTAATACAAACCTTTTAAAATTTTATAAATTTTATTCTCCAAAATGGACTTCATTTTTGGTTTCAGCATATCAAAATTAGTTTAGGGTGAATTTTTGGTATTTTTCTAAAAACTTTAAATTTTTGATGAATAGTGAAAAAATACTTGATAGTACATAAAAACCAAACTTCTAATTTACATAATTATTTTTAATAAAAAATTTATCTTAAAGTAAAAATAGATACATAATACATATATTAGTCCAATGAAATTCATTTGAGTCACTTTATAATAAGATTAGACGTATAAAAGTTTATTGAACTTTTTAATGTCTTTTACCCACCTTCTAGGAACATTTGCAAATTTGAATAAAATGATATTTTACCAATTTTGTGAATTTAATTTCAAAAATCTGAGAGACACATTTGAAATCAGTAAGTAAAATGTGGTTTAATAGAATGAAGGTAATTTTTTTGAATAGAAACTTTGGAAGTTTATTTACCACAGTTGAAAGTAAATAGGGTAATTAAAGGTAAAAATGATATTATAATTACCCCAACACATATCCTAATTATATTGGATAAGTTTATTTAGACCAAAATCAACCCTATTAATAAAATATGACCAACTATGATCCACTTGGATCAGATTAGGACATTTATTATTACTTTATTTAAAGAAAAGTTAAAAGTGTAAAATTCAAATTTTAATAACTAAAACATTTTTAATACAGGGTTATACATCAGATAATTTTGACTATAAATGTTCATTATAAATATAAAAATATTTAATACATCATGTTATTTAATTTTAATTTTTAGACATTAAATAAGTAAATTTATTTATGACACAATGATGATACAGTAATTACCTTATTAATGAATGATTAAAATAATAAATATTATAAATATAAAAATAAATTTAAATTGAAACTTTTTATGACATAAACTAATTTTCAAGGTTAATATGACATTTTAGTATTGATTCAATGTATTTGGTTTGAAGTAAAAATGTTTTGATGACTTAAAAAAACAAATACTAAATTGTGTCAAAATTGACATAAATGCGTTTTTAAACAAATACTAATTTATTAAATGATTTAATATTCATAAAAATATATATTTTCCCTAAAGGACTTAAATAAAGTTATATATGTCATTAATTAACAACTTGAGGTTCTCTTTTAATTTTATAGGAAGTTCATTAATCATGTAATATAAAAATACAAGAAGACATGGTAAAAGATAAACTATTTAACTAAGAGTTAAATCTAAAAGAAAATGTTAATATGGTTACTTTAACTTGTCTAAAACCTATTGGTTGAGAGTTTTTAGACCCATAAATACCTTATCCATGAATTAAATCCATTTGGAGCCATTAAAAATAGAAAATTATTTTATAATAAAATAGAATTTCAAGCTTTCTCTAAAGTGACCCTCACCTCTCTTATAAAATGGTACTCCACCGTCTCTTAATTCCACACGTCCAAAGCCTTTTGGCTCTGCCAAAACCTGATCCAATATAATCAAAACTACCATCAATTTAACCTATAGGCCTTACATTCATCATAAATTTAACCTAAGGAGCCCTTTTTCACATCAAAAGGAAACACCCGAAGATGAGGTAATTATTTCATCACCTCTTTCAACGTTTTTCTTCTTCCACTTCCCCTTTATTTATTGTTTACAAACAAAAATATTAACTCTAGTACCTTATACATACTGAGATGTTATTATAAATATGTTACAACCATATTCATTATTCAATCCATCCTATGAATGAAAAAGTCATCATATGTGCGTACGTACGGCTTACCGTCTCCACGTCGTGGTGTAGTTTTTTATTCAACACTTTATTATTTGAATGGGTATAATAAGGAGTATAATTGGTTTAAAAAATAAATATAAAATTTTAATGATTATTTTTATATAATATACCATCCAATTACATGTTATTTAATTACTAATATTATCATATTGTCACTCGTGCGTATGTACGGCTTACCGTCTCCACGACGCGATGAGATTTCATTCCCCTTCGTAACCATTCAAGAATAGTTTCCATTTAAGGATTAAAAATAATTTTTAAGAACTTAATATAATTCTAGATATGAATCAAATACATCCTATCTATGAAAAACATTACTTATGTAACAAAACATATAAATGAAAACGAATCAGTTAACACTTGAAACAATGATACTACTGAAATATTATTAACAAAGCAATATTAGAATATTATATATGATATCATATTTATGTATGTGATTATTTTATACTTTTATAACAATTATTTAATCATTATAAATTATTTTAACATACCCTATACTAAGGAAAATTACAAGTTAAGGGTTAATTTTAAAATCTCTTTATTATGAGAGGTTTTTATACCTAAGTATCTACTTGGACATATTTATCATCCACATCTATGTTCCTTAGAAATTTATTTCAAAACATTTTAACTATTTCCTAGAATATGGGTTAATGTCATTTATACCCTTGTTTTAATTTTTTTAATTTTTTTTTTGAAATTATTCTTTTTGTCCTTTTCCAAACAAGGTACTTTATGACCTTTTCGACAAATTAAGGGAATAATTTTTTTTAACTTATATGATGGTTGCAACTATTTTCTGCCATTATAACAACTTCAAATCTACCCTTACAAGATTATAAGAATATTTTCTAAATAAATTTTTTGTTTTATAATTACATGACTTTTAAACGATTTCAAAATAGAAAGAGATATTTCTATCAAATAGTTTTTATTTAATCTATGTCAACATCCTTTGTTGGATTTTATGTTTGTTTGATGTTGATTTATTATGATACAATCTTCCATATTGTATTGAAGGTTTTGTGATATGTTTGAGTGTGGATGTTCTATCTTTATACCATTCATAGTTTATGGTTAAAGTATAAACATTCAGAATGCTAGTTTTAATACGAATGTTTATGTTATGTTTTGACTTTTTCATATTAGGAATTCACTGGCTTAGTAAGTGACAGGCGGAGCCCACTATATCCCCTTGATGAATTGGTAGGTCTCATGAGACAAAATAGTGTCTTGGCACAAGGCCTTGACAAAATTACTATTTTTAGTCTTGGAACAAGGCCTTGACTATGTGGTTATGATGTCCAGAATTATGCATCCTATCATTATGAAATTAGCTATTGATATTACATGTGATTATTTGACTAGTATAATATCCATGTGGATAAGTAAATGACATTATTTGAATTGTATTTTCCATATTATGCTGAAGTTTTATTTTAAAAGCCATGTGTTTTAGTCTTACACATTTCCTTCAATGTTTATACTTATTTATGAAAGTTTATTCTATATTTTTATCTTAACTGAGCATCCAAGATCACCCCTTTGTTATGTTTTATTTTTCCAAGGACATGAAGAAGTATATTATGACTGAATTTCAGGGATAGGCTAACAAATATGAGTGTGTTCTACGAAGACACAATGTTTCTTTTTAATTTCCTAATGTAATGTAAAACTTAAGTATGTATCTAGTATATCCAAGGAAACTAAACTAATTGGTCTTTCGAGAATTGATCTCTTGTGATCATGCTAATGTTATGTAATAATGCACCAACTCTGGGTATCTAGAGTGTGGGTGTTACAGTTGGTATCAGAGAAAGTTTAGTACAAACCTTGGAAACTAGATTTATATAAACATTGATTAGAGAACATTACCCTAAGATATAATTTGAGGATTAGTATAGAAGAACATCCAAAAATTTTGGTAGTGTAAATATTATATGGGTTTTCCAAGAAAATACATCAATGTCTAAATATAAAAAGGTAGAGATGGCTCTAGTACAGATGTACCTAAGAGTGAAAACTCCGAAAAGGAGTTTTGGGCTTGACCTGAGGTATCCTGGTACACGAAAATGGGCCTTGATACACTCTTGGTATTGAAACTCCTATGGGATATGATTAGGATAATTCACATTTTATTTACAAACCATTATGAATGATTTATGAGTAAATACTTCCTCAAAGAAATTATTATTATTATGGATTATATGCATAAACTGTTCAATTTATGTTAAGTGTTTTACATGTTTGGAATTATGTATTGTGATTCATAAACTAACCTAATGTATGACATTGTTTAGAAATTGTGCCTAGTGGAATCAATAGAAATTGTATCAACGCACGTAATCCATGTAAGGATGTCCCTCATACTCAAGATAATTATAGTGGACATGGTGATGCAACTGGTACTGAAAAATATATAACCATACTGGGAAAACTCTCTGAGGTTATGAATAATAACCTTACCCATATGGGGCACCCTGATCCACAATGCGGAAGATCAATGTTAGACTACATCATGAGGAAACAACCACCAAAATTAAATGGTACTACAAATACATTTATAGCTGATAAATGGATAAGTTACTTATAGAAAATATTTTATTATCTTGGGAATATCGAAAGGGAAAAAGTTTTCATGGTAGTTTATCGCCTCACAGGAGATGCAGATCAATGGTGGTCATTAATTAAAAATCCAAAGGAGGATGTAGATGTATAAAATATGGAATAGAGGGAGCTTAAGGAGATTTTCTTTGAAAAATACATACCTCATGACCATCGAGTGGATATGGAAAGACAAATTATGAATCTAAGGAAAAAGGAGGATGAGAATTTCACAAAGTATGATGCAAACTTTACAAGGTTTGCAAGGCATGCTGCAGATTATATATGTAACCCAAGAAGTAATATTGACCAATTATTTTATGGGTTAAAACCATTTCAACATTGAGAATTATTCTTATAATCCTTCTCATCATACTACGATATAATATCATGTTCTATCAAGATAGAAAAGTAATTCTTTAAGTATTATGACTTTAAAGTGATGAAAGATAACAAAATATCTGTTGAACACTCTAAAAAAGGAAATAAATGGAAGAAGGAAAAAGTTGAATTTCCATCCTATAGTAAACGTGGGAAGAAACACCGAGGTACTTTACTAAATGGGATGTGTGTCTTTTACATGTGTGGAGAAAAAGGCCACCAAGATCTTGATTGCAAGGGAAAGAAATAGGTTGTCAATGTTGAATATTAAATTTGTGAAAAAAGGGAATTATGCAAATGAATGTCCTAAGAATCAAGGAATCCTACATAACAAAATTCCAAGGGAGCAAGTCCGAACTTATGCGATCATAACTACTGAATTTGAAGTTCAAAATGGCATGGTGGCAGTGGCATCAATCGTTTCCTCAAAATTATCCAATGCTTTATTTGATTCTGGATCATGACATTCTTTCATATCTTCCTAGTTTTCTAATAAAATTAGATATTTATAATTTGATTTAACAAGGAATTTTTTAGTAAAAACTCCTTAGGTATGTATCATTTCAACAATTTTTGTGAATTAGTTACCATTATGGTTCATAAACGTTCTTTATCTACTGATCTTATTGTCATACCCATGATGGAATTTGATAAAATCCTCAGAATGGATTGGATTTCAGACCATGATGTGAAACTTTATTGTAAGAAGAAGGAGGTTACAATTTTTTTATGATGATAAGGAATACTTCATCTTTAGAGTGGAAACATCACCATATGATTCTCAGATATATCCACCCCCAGTATCTCTACTAAATTCAATTAATGGGGAGGAAGAGAGTGAAATAACTATGGGAAAGGAAAGTAATGTTAAAATAGAGGATGTACCTATTGTGAAAGAATATGTTGATGTGTTTCCATAGGATTTACCTGGACATCCTCCAGAATAGGAAATTGAGTTTTCCACTGACTTAATTCCTAGTTCAATTCCCATATCGAAGACCCCTTATAGAATGGACGCCATGGTATTAATGGAACTAAAGAAAAAACTAGAAGAATTGGTGATAAAGGATTTATTCATCCAATTTTTTCTCTATGGGGATCCCCTGTTCTTTTTTTAAGATGAAATATGGATCTATGAGGTTGCGCATTGACTATAGAGAGATCAATGCTATAACTATAAATTACATGTATCCTCTACCTCACATTGATTATTTATTCAATCAACTTCATGGAGCTCAATATTTTTCAATGATTTACCTTCGATCTAGATATCATCAGTTGTGCGTGAATAAGGAAGAAATTACAAAGACAACATTTTGATCTAGGTATAGGAATTACAAGTTTACAGTAATTCCTTTTGGATTGACTAATGCACCCTATTTTTCATGGATCGAATGAATAGAGTTTTCAAGGAATAACTTAATGAATTTTTAGTGGTATTTATTGATGATATCTTAGTATACTCTAAAATCAATGAAGATCATAAAAATCACTTTCACACTATTCTAAAGACACTTAGAAGAAATGAATTATATGGGAAGCTTAGCAAGTGTGATTTTTGGAGTCAAGGGATTTCATTTCTTGGACATATTGTTTATATGTATGAAATCTATATTTATCCTTAAAAGATAATAGAAATCCAAGAATGGACAACACCGATGAGTATAACTGAGGTACGAAGTTTTATTGGTTTAGTAGGTTACTATTGGCATTTTTCCCTGAATTTTTCTCGATTGGCTAACCCATTAACTAATGTCACATTTAAAGGGGTTAAATTGTTTGGACATAAGAGTGTGAAGAATTTTTTGAATAATTTAAGAGAAGATTATTCAATGATTCTATTTTGACTCTACCAACAGGGAATGATGGTTTTTTTATTTATAGGGATGCTTGAATGAAAGGAATTGGTTCTTGCCTTATGTAGACCGATAGAGTTATTTATTATGCCACATGGAAGCTAAAAATTCATGAATAAAACCATCCCACTCTTGTTATTGAGTTAGCAGCTGTAATATTTGCTATGAAAATATGATAGAATTATCTCTATGGTAAAAAATGTGAGATATATACTAATCAAAAAGGGTTTAAGTATATATTATAATAGAAAGAACTCAACATGAGGAAATGGAGATGGCTAAAACTACTAAAGGATTATGATTTCACAATACAATACCATCTAGGGAAGGAAAATAAGGTGGCTGATGCTTTGAGCAGAAATGATCATGGAGTTCTGAATAAGACGAGAGTTGAAAGGGATCTTATATTCATGGATCTAGTAAAGATAGATATGTGAATAATAATGGAAGGTGAAACATAAATACTTTTTCAAATGGTTACCAAACCATATTTACTCAAAAGGATAAAAAGTTCTCAAACTGATGATGAGGAGTTTCAAAAAAAGATTAAAGCTATAAATGATGGTATATTTATTTAATTCGTATAAGAAGATGGAATTTTGAAAATTTTGAAGAGACATTGTGTTCCTACCATACCTGATCTACAAATGGAATTATTAGATGATGCCCATAGCTCCAATTTGTCTATACACCCGGGTATCACTAAGAAGTATATATATTTGAAGGAAAATTTTTTGTGGGAAAAAATGAAGATAGATATAGCTAATTATGTGTCAAGATATATGGTTTTTCAACAGGTTAAGGCTGGAAGAAAACATCCTGGAGGAGTCATGCAACCTCTTCCAATACATGAGTGTAAATGGGATGATATTATGATGGACTTTTTCATGGGGCTAACAAAGACTCCTAGATGGAATGATGCAATATGGGTCATTGTTGACCATCTTACAAAGTCATAACATTTTCTTTCTATAAGAGAAAATTTACCACTTGAACGTTTAGAAAGACTTTATATTAATGAAGTTGTAAGACTTCAAAGTGTACCCCTATTGATTGTTTCTGATCATGATCCCCATTTTACATCAAGATTCTAGAAAAGTCTTCAGAAAGCCCTAGATACTGAACTTCATTTGAGCACTACCTACCACCATCAAACTGATGGAAAATCAGAACAAACTATTCAAACCATAGAAGACATGTTGAGATCCTTCTCACTTGACTTTCAAGGTATATGGGATTATTATTGACCTTAGATATAATTTCCTATAATAATAGCTTCCATTAAAGTATTAAGATGGCCCCATATGAAGCATTATATAAAAAGAGATTTCGCACACTAACTTTTTGGGATGATGTTGGTGAAGGAAAACTTGTAGGCCAAGAACTTATTGAGGAAACAATAGAAAAGGTGAAGATTATCCAAACCCACATCAAGGAGCTCAAAGTAGGCAAAAGAGCTATGTCGATAACCGAAGGGAAGGAGTTGGAGTTCCAAGTAGGTGATCATGTTTTCTTAAAGGTATCTCCATGGAAGGGTGTTATACGTTTCAATAATAAGGGTAAATTAAGTCATATTTACATCGGAACATTCAAAATTCTTAAACAAATTGGATTTATAGCTTACCATTTGGCAATACCTCCAAGTCCCTCAAAAGTTCTTGATGTGTTCCACGTATCACTGTTGAGAAAATACATGCTAGACCCAACGCATGTACTCACCTATTAAGAATTATAACTGGAACCTGATCTGTCTTATTATGAAGAAACTATCAAGATTCTTGATACCAGAGAAAGTGTGTTGAGAAATCGGACAGCTCATCTGGTAAATGTTCTTTGGAGAAACCATAAAATGGAAGAGGCAATATGGGAACTTGAGGAACTTATGATGAAGAACCAATCGAGTCTTTTTATGCAGTAATATTCTAGAAATTTCAAGGATTAAATTATTTGAAGGAGGGATTAATGTAACTCCCCAAGCTTCCATAGTATGCTTCTCTTTGAATAATACAATAGCTTGTGTTGTACGAACTTCGAGTTCTAGCACACCACGACCAATTAAACTAGCCGTTTAAAAAGCATCTATGAATAGTAATACAAAATTTTTGAAATTTTATAAATTCTATTTTTTAAAATGGACTTCTATTCTGGTTTGGGAATATCAAAATTAGATTAGGGTCAATTTTTGGTATTTTTCTGAAAACTTTCAATTTTTGATTAATAGTTAAATAAATACTACATAGTACATAAAAATAGACTTTTTCATTTAAATAATTATTTTTAATTAAAAATTTATCTTAAAGTACAAATAGATACATAATACATATATTAGTCCAATATAAGACATTTTAGTCACTTTATAATAAGATTAGATGTATAAAATTTTATTGAAGTTTTTAAGGTCTTTTACCCACCTTCTAGGCACATTTGAAAATTTTCATAAAACTCAATTTTACCACACTTGTGAATTGAATTTCAAAAATCCAATAGACATGGTTGACATCATTAAGTAATTTTTTTTTAATGTGATGAAGATAATTTTTGGTGAATAGTAACATTTGAATTTTATTTACCACGGTTAAAAGTAAATAGGGTAATTAATGGTATCAATGATATTATAATTACCCCAACACATATAATAATTCTATTGTATAAGTGTATTTCGACCAAAATCAACCTTATTAATAAAATATGACCCTTTTCGATCCACTTGGATTAGATTAGGGAATTTATTATTATTTAATTTAAAGATCAATTAAAAGTGTAAAATTCGAAGTTTAATAACTAAAGAATTTTTATATAGGGTTATTCATAAGATAATTTCAACTATAAATATTCATTAGAAATATTAAAAGATTTAATAAATCATGGTATTTTATTTATAAAATTTAGACATTAAATAAGTAAATTTATTTATGACACAATGATGATGCAGTAATTACCTTATTAATGAATTATTAGAATAATTGATATTATAAATATTAAAATAAATGTAAATTGAAACTTTTAATGACATAAAAAAATTTCTAGGTGAATATGACATGTTATTATTTATTCAATGTATTTTTTTTGATGTAATAATGTTTTGATGACTTGAAAAAACAAATACTAAATAGTGTCAAAATTGACATAAATGAGCTCTTAAAGAAAATACTAATTTATTAAATGATTTAATATTCATAAAAATATATGGTTCTCCCAAACGACTTAAATAAAGTTAGATATGTCATTAATTAACCACTTGAGGTTCACTTTCCATTTAATAGTAAGTTTATTAACCATGTAATATAAAAATACAAGAAGACATGGTAAAAGGTAAAACTATTTAACTAAGAGTTAAATCTAAAAGATAAGGTTAATATGGTGACCTAAACTTGTCTAAAACCTATTGGTTTATAGTTTTTCGACTCATACCCACCTTATCCTCAAAATAAATCCATTCGGATCAATTAGAAACAGAAAAGTATTTTATTATAAAATTATATTTCATGTTTTTTCAAAAGTGACTGTCACCACTCTTATAAAAGGGTACTACCCCTTCTCTTACTTTTACCCCTAAAAATCCTTTTGTCTCTGCAAAACTAGATAAAATATCCTCCCAAATACCCTAACTTCAACTTAGAGGACTTACTTTGATCATAAATCCAACCTAAGGATCTCTTTTGTTCAAATCAAAAGGAAACATATGAAAAACAGGTAATTATTTCATCTCCTCTTTCAAAGTTATTTTCTTCTTCCACTTCCAATTTCTTTTTGTTTTTCATACATAAATAATAAATCTTGTACCTTCTACATACTGATATATTATTATAGATACGGTACAGCCATATTAATTATTCTATCAATCCAATGAATGACAAACTCGTCATACGTGCGTACGAATGACTTATTGTCTCCACGTCATGGTGTAGTTTGTTATTCAACACTTCGTCATTTGGATGGGTATAATAATGAGTATAATTGATGTAAATAATTAATATAAAATTTTAATGATTCTGTGAATATAATATACCATCCAATTACATACTATTTCACCACTAATATAATGATATGGTTGTTCGTGCGTACGTACGACTTACTTTCTCCACGATGCGATGGGATTTCATTCCCCATAGTAACCATTCAAGAATAGTTTCCATTTGATGATTACAAATAATTTTTAAGAACTTAATATCATTCTGGATATGAATCAAATACATCATATCCATAAAAAACATGACTTGTGTAACAAAACAGATAAATGAAAACGAATCAGTTAACACCTGAAACAATGATACTTCTAAAATATTATTAACAAATCAATATTAGAAGATAATATATGTTATCATATTTATGTATGTGTTCCTTTTATAATTTAATAACAGTGATTTCACCATTATACAGGAGGTTAAAATGCCTTTGACTAAGTAAAATTACAAGGTAAGGGTTAATTTTACAATCTCTTTATTATCAAAGGCTATTTATATGTTATTATCTATGGGGACTTCTTTATCACCCACATCCATGATCCTGAAAATGTATTTGAAAACATATTTAATATTTCCTAGAATATGGCTTAAAGTCATTTATACCATTGTTTAACTATATGTAAATTTTTTTGAAAGGAATCTTTCTGTCATTTTCCAAACAAGGTACTTTATGACCTTTTCGAAAAAATAAGGAACGAATGTTTTTTAACTTATACTGCGGGTGCAGCTATTTTTCGTTTTTATAACACCTTCTAATCTTCCCTTACAATATTATAAGAATATTTTAAAAATAATTTTTTTCTTTTATAATTACATGACTTTAAAATTATTTCCAAATATAATGATATATTTCTATAAAATAGTTTTGATTTCATCTATGTTAACATCATTTTTTGAATTTTACACCTCTTTGAAGTTTATTTATTATGATACAATCTTCCATATCATGTTAAAGGTTTTTTGATATGTTTGACTGTGGATGTTCTATTTTTATACCATTCAGAGATTATGGTTAAAGTATTAACATTTCATATGCTAGCTTTAATAGGAATGTTTATGTTATGTTTCAACCTTTTCATATGAGGAATTCATTAAACTTAATAAGTGACAGGTAGGGCCCACTATAGAACCTCAATGAATCGGTAGGTCTCATGAGGCAAACTAGTGTCTTGACACAAGGCCTTGAAAAAATTATTATTTGTAGTCTTAGAATGAGTCCTTGACTATGTGGTCATGATGTATGACATTATGTATTCCATCATTATGAAATTAGCTATTGATATTACATGTGATTATACGAATAGTATAATATCCATTTGAATAATTAAATGGAATTATTGAATTTATATTTTCTATATTATACTGAAGTTTATGTTTTAAAGTCTTGTGTTTTAGTCTTATACGTTACCTTCAATGATTATGCTTAATTATGAAAGTTTCCTCTATATTGTTATCCTTACTGAGAATCTGAGATCACCCCTTTCTTATGTTTTATTTTTCCCTAGATATGATGAAGTATATAGTATGACTCGCCTAAAGGGATAGTCTACAAGATATGAGTGTGTTCTAAGAAGATACAATGTTTATTTTTCATTTCCTAATGCAATGTAAAACTTATGTGTGTATCTACTACTTCCAACGCTACTAAACTAATTGATCTTTTGAGACATGATTTATTCTGATCCTGATAATGTTATGTAATAATGCACAGAATCAAGGTATCTATGGTTAGGGCATTACAATGGATCCTCAATGACATGAAAGTGGCACCCTACAGCCGGGTTGGGCATGGGTCCTTGAAGACACAAGAGTGGCACCCTCCAGTCGGGCTGTGCATGGGTTCTCGAAGACACAAGAGTGGCATCCTCCAGCTGGGCTGGGCATGGGTCCTCAACGACACTAGAGTCGAACCCCCCCCCCCATCGAGCTGAGTAGAGGTCCTTTACTTTGAGATGATATCTTTGCTACAAATGAGTAATGGGACATGTTTTTTCATATCTTTGGACTCATGAGGAAGAGGGATGATTTTCCCACCAAGACGTGTCCTTGTGACTTGACCTAAAACCATGCGGGCGAGACAGACCCACTCAAAGTGTATAGTATCATGGTACAATGATTTTTTCCCTTTAACTTGCAGTTTATAGAAGACATTTGGGATGCTAGGCATATTGATGGTTACTTCCAGAACTATTAGAGACTCTTTTCTTGGTCTGAACTGTGAGATGGAGATCCCCTTACTCTCTTTCATTTATGATTCTTTGAATAAGAATATATATATGTATGCTATTTTTAGTCTCTACTCGTTGGATTTTGGTTACTCTCCTTCCAGGATAGGTGAAGATTCATGAATATAAGACATGCTTTCCGTGTCTAGCTTATCATGGTTTGACGAGTCTACTCTCCAACAATAGGTATAGAAGACTCGAGGATAAGTTCATTTTCTCACCATATCTAATTCCTTGTGCTTAGGATGAGTTTACTTCACTCTCTTGTGTGTTTGATTGGTAATCTTTTATTGTACCTTTTTTTATCTACTTCTTCCCACATTAATACCTCTCTTAATACTCCCATGAGCCTTTAGGGAATCCTACTGAGTATTTTTATACTAAACCCTACTTGGTATTTGCCCGCACTTGGTGTGCCCTTACAGATGATAGACAAGTTGATCATGACTTCAAAGGAATATAGGGATATGGGTGTTAGGACTACGTGCGGTGGTCATAGATTAGGATACAAGAGTGGTTCTCTCTTAACTATTTTACTTTTCCACATGGTGCTGGGTTGTGGCACTTTTCTAGTTGGGAGAGTATTTTTTCCCTTTCCCTTCTAGATTACTCTTTTTACTTGTACTTTTTAGAGTTTTATGCATGTTTGTGGTTAATTTATCATTGTGTTGTATCTTTTTTTCTTTTCCATATTCACTTTTGTATTGAGTTGGTTGTGTGTGTGTGTAAATGTTCTTAGGAAAAGGCCTCCCTGAGTTTTTTATGCCTTCATCACTAGTCGCCAGCCTCGGGCCTATGGAGGTGGGCTTGGGGTAGTTACCACCCAAGCTCTGACATGGGTCGGGTCATGAAAAAGTGATATCAAAGGTGGTTCATTCCTTGGTACGTTATTCAGATGTTCCCAGAAATGGAATTGGTTGGGTTTTAGGGAACCAATGTCAACGTGTCTCAAGAGAGGCTCTTAGAACAAGGAGTCCAGTAGCGGTGTAGCAGTTGACCTAGCTATCCAATAGAACCCTAATTACCCGCTTGTCGACTTGGAATGTTGAGACATTTTTTATATGGAAATTTAGTACAAGAATCATATAGGATTGAGTCTTTGACTATCCTTCTTGAGTCAGCTCCCCATTTTTTTGATATATATATGTGCTATTTCTTGTGGTACTTCTTGATCAGATTCAGGATGTCTCCACAATAAAATCCAGCTAGGATATCAGATCAGTTTCATGATGAAGAACCAATGAGTGACGAGGACTTATTTTAGGATCCATCATACGATATACCTTCCACTATGTGTATAGGTAGAAGTACCAATGCCTATGGAGTAGTAGTTGGTACCGGCAGCACAGGCTGGGGACAAGCACATGGTGAGTTCACTTCATGAGTTTTAGTGTCAGATATCATTGAGGTTCCATGATGAACCATACCCTCAGGAACTGGGGTTTTGGCTAGAGTTGGTGGTTCTCCTCTTTAGTCTTGTTTGGACACTGAAAGATCAGAATAAGGGTATGTGGTGTATTGTGATTCTTCTGGAAGTTGGTTGGGATATATTCTCATGAAAAAAGATAATATTATTTATTATGTCTCACGTAAGTTATGGTTTCATTATAAGAGCTACCCAACACATGATTTGGAGTTAGGTTTCATAGTCCATGCCTTGAAGATATAGAATAATTACCTTTTGGGGAGAAATTTACAGTGTTTACAAACCATAAAAGCTTGAAACATATTTTATCACAAGGGTACTTGAATTTGAGACCAACAATATGAATGGATTATCTTAAAATATTTGACTTTGACTTGATTTATACCCCGGGTAAAATAAAATATATGGTATATTAATTATGTAGAAATTTATATGCACAGTTGGCAAAAGATGCTTTAGATGAGGGGAAATTACTATTGGTCCTAGTTGATAGGAAAATGGAATGTAAAGATCAAGGTGATTTTTTTGTTTTCTTTAAAGTTTCATTCGTTTATGATTTGGGGGTGATGGTAAAAAAGGAACAGATGTATGATTCAGAATATTTTATTATGAGGTAAAAACTTAATGGTGGGGAGACCATTTATGGATGGAATCCAGATGGGAGGTTATTGGTGTGGTTCATAAATTAGATGGTCGTACCTATGGCTTGTTAAGAACAACTTCTTCATGCTTACAACCATTAAAAATGGGTTGTTCCTCCTAGAACACAAAATATGTATAAGGATTTTAAAGCATAGTTTTGATGGAACAATATGAAAAATAAGGTGGACAAGTTTATTTCAAGATTATTGACTTTTCAAAAGGTTAAAAAAAGAATTAGTGACTATAAGGAATGTTTTAGTATTTACCTATTCCAATGTGGAAATACAAGCCGATAGCTACAGATATATAATAGGTCTCCCAAGATCATTTTGGAAACACGATTCTATATGGGTGATAGTAGATCAGCTCACAAAGTTATCTCATTTCATCCATATTCATGAATCTCAAATGGTGGAGGAATTGTCAAAAATCTGTATCTGAGAAGTGGTAAAGAGGAATTTCATACCTATTTCGATTGTACTGGATATAGACCTAAGGTTTAAATATCAATTATGGAAATACTTATAGAACCCCCTTGGAACTAAATTGAGTATGAGTATGACATATAACCCTAAGACTGATGGTAAATCCAAAAGGATGATAGAAAACATTGGAGGATATGATTTGGGCACGGTAATGGATTTTGGTGGCTCATGATAAGAGCATGTACCATTAATGGAGTTATCATATAACAACACTTACGAGGCCTAAATACATAGGGATCCATTTGAATCATTGTATAAGCATCATTTTTCTTCTCAGCTTTGTTGGGTGGAAATAGGTCAGACTTCACTGGTTTGGTCCAGCCTTTTCCGAGAGACAACAGATAATATTCAGTTTATTAGGAAGAGAATTGATATGGCACAAAGTCATCTAAAATAATATGAGGATCATCTTCGATGGTTGTTGTCATTTAAGGAGACTGATCATACGTTCTTGGGAATCTATCCAAGGCTTGGGCATCATTATTTTGGGAAGGAGGTAAAGTTATCTCGAAGATACATAGGCCCTTTTGAGATACTTTAATGGGTTGGGGATGTGGAATATCAGTTGGAATTTCCACCACAGTTCAGTGTTGTTCATAATCTGATTCATGTATCTTAGTTGACAAATTATCTGTGTGATCCTGACCATGTGATTCAATAGGATCACATTGATCTAGAGTTGGATTTTTCATTTTTATATATCTCATTATGGATTGTGGATAGGTTGGGGAAAGTCTATCATGGTAAAAGCATCGATCTATTGTGGGTTTCGTAGAAACATTGTCAGATTTATAAAGAGATTTCGGAATTGGAAAAATAAATTTTTGATAAATAGAACAAACACTTTCAGGGTAGTGTTGGGTTTCTATTTTCTAGGGAATGAAATTCCAATCATGGGGAGAATGTAGTACCCCCATTTTCAAGTAACCCTTTCTTAATTATTTATAGGTATGTAAATATTTTGGTTGAAGTTTGAGAGGGTTTGTAAGACTTTTTATTATTTTTGGGTTTTATAAAGTTTCATGGTTGGAAAACAATTAATCAAAACTGTTCCAATCTCACATGAATCACTTATAGTGAAATAAGGGCTAAGAGGAAGGCACCTGGTTAGGTGCATGTTTTGTCCAAACCGTGCACCCACCCAGGAGAAACTCTGAAAAGTGGGATAGTGGGATTTTTCACAGTTAGAACATGGTTTTTCTAACCGTGTGTTCAAACTATGTGATGTTCTCCTTGAGGTAGAGGTTGGGGCATGGTTAGTGCCTGGTTTTCCAAACCGTGTGACAAACCGTGTATTGTTTAAAAATTAGATCCTTAAATTTTGTATCTAGGATGTTTTGACCTCAAATATAATGGTTTTTCTCTAAATAAACTCTAACTCAATATTTATTCCTCCCAAAGGATTTTGAATCTTTCCTCGTCAATTCAAAGCCAATCTAAAGGCTTTCCATGGTGCATTGATACCTGATTTCCTTGATAAGTGTTCATTTATTGTAGTTTTTAATGGTTTTTCTTGGATATACTTTCCACTCTCTCTTGAATTCTTAAATGTATTCCATTATGGATAGATATAAGGTTTATAAGGCCAATAATGGTGAGATTTGGATTTTTTTATGTTCAGATAAGATATATAAGTTGGGTTTTTAGACATTCAACCCAATTTTCAAGGTGTTTTTGTATCGTTCTTCATTTTTGGTTTAAACCCCAAGGTTGGTTTCTTCACTCTCAACTAATATTTCTATAATGATATGTATTAATTTAAAATTGACTGTTTTATATGAAATTTATTGTGATATTGATGTGAAAATATTCATCAGAACCATATTTTGTGAAAGTTTGTGGAATAGTGAAAATTGGGTGTTTTGGTGGAATATGAAAATGGTAACATGATTTTAAAATTATGATTTTAAAATGGTTATTTGTTTTTGATGCATGGGGAAGGGTTTTAATAAAAATATTGTTTTATTTAAATGTTGTAAAAAGATTTTTTGGCACGTGGTTTGATTAAATGGTTAAGCGTGTATAGAATGGGATAGATCTTGGTCGTGAAATACTACCATTAAAGGGACAGGTTGTGGATATGTAATTACACCATCAATGAAAATAATAATATTGTGTTTGTTTGTGTGTGTGAAATATATTGGATAATTCTAGTTGAATTCATGAAATGATTGGAATTACTTGTTTTGTGGTTTTCTATGGAAACAACTTTGGTTTGGAAAAATTATTTTGGTATGAAAATTATTTTAGTCAGTAATGGGTCAACTTGATATAAACTATTTTTAATTGTTTTATATAAATTTTTTCATACAAATTTTCTATATTATTATATCCTAGTTTCATGAGTTAGAAATTCATTCGGGGAAAGCCTGCTAAGTTTCATTACTCAGCCATTCTTTTGGAATTTTAGTACTTTTGAAGATGTTGTTTTTTGAGATACAAGTAAATGTAAAGAATCACACTTATTTAGTGGTTCTTTGTAACACATGTAATGTAGATGGAGTTGGATCTTCGAGTTTGTGTCTTTTTAGTCCTTGAGCTTTATTAGTTTTGTCTTCCACTATTTTCTTTAGTATTGCTAGTCTTCTACTCTGGTACTCTATTGTAGTTTGGTTTTATATCAATGGTATTACATTGAGTAGTTTTAAATTATTATTATACATAACGTAGGAGTAATTTATTGTGGAATGTTTTTTTGGGTTTTTTATTCTCAAAGGTAAATATTTTCTCATTTATTTTCAATCCCTTAGCATTTATTGTCAACCTTTGACGCATTGGGGATATATCTTAAGGATATGTAATGTACTTCCACCTTTTCAATACAATAAGGAGGGGAGGGATGGTATAATAATGATCTAAAAATATGTATGGTATCATTGGATCATATTCCCATTGAAACATAAGTAACATCAATGGATTTTTCTCATAGATGAAAATACAATTAAATGATTAGTGGAATATTTATTGAGAAAAAACACGCTTTTCATTTTAAAATAACTTACTTAAAATCTAAAAATTTATAGAATATCTGGGAATATTTTTTCTCTGAAAATAAACATGGAATCTAGAAAAATAATCATAAAATAAAATAGTATTCATGATAAATGTAAAATATGTTCATTCAGTATATATTAAAACAAATATTTCATTCACACATTTTGGAAAAAGTACCTTTTTTTGTAAAATAATAAAAATAATCATTATAAAAAGATTTATATAAAGTAAAATATAGGTCAAAAGGATTTTAATAAATCATTAAAAAATATTAAAAACATTCTTGAAATCATTTTAAATAAACTATGGATATAGAAGAATAATATTCCCGGTCAATGAGGAAATAAAACTTATATTTCATAAAAAACAATTTCTCAATCATTGTATATACCAAAAGTCGAATAATGATATGAAAACATGAAAACACTAGAAATAAATAGAATATAATAAAATATAAGGGATTTAAATGATATTTATTATAATATTTCCAACAAAAAAAATTAACATAATCAATTCTCAAAAGAAATGAGATTTCAAAATAAATCCCTTACCACCGGTCTAATATTACTTGATATGAATTTAAAAACCCTTAATAATAAATAATGGCTTATTATATATATTATTGAACTATATTAATTCATAAATTAATTTTTACGATTCCTTTATAATTTTTAATTATCCTTTTATTAACAATTTATCATTAAAATGGGCATTCAAGGGAAAACTAGAATGTTTTCCATGCACGTTTTGATTTGATGGTTCTAGTACATACTCATTGGGAATGGTTTAATTATATCCATAAACATAATAATATTTAAATTAAAATATTTATTAATTATATGAACTTTTATAACCATTCATATAAAGTGGTGATAAAAAATTAATTACATCACTTCTTGGGGATGGTTGTCTGTACACACGCAGGAGTGATGTTTAATGTTTTTGATTGATATAAAGAAAGAAAGATAAATAGTAAAAAACATTTGAATAATAATAATTATTTTTAAAATACCATATATACTCATTTAATCTATCCTTAATACCATCCATGTAAAACAAAAATAAAAAATGAATCTCACCACTTTGTGGTGGTGGTAGTCCACACGTATGCACGAGTGATGTAATCATTTTCCAACAGATGATAAGGTAAGAAGGTAGATAATATATTATAATTTTAGAAGAATAATTATATCATAAATATCATATATAAACATTAAATCAATCATAATAACAAACCTTTAATTTTATTTATGGTAAATAAATCATATCGCTTTGTGGAGGAGGTAGTCTATAGGTATGTATAAGCAATACTTTAATTCCATATTTAATGAAAAAGGTGGAAAATGGTTGTACCATAATAATACTAACATATAAGTATATTTATAAAACTATATTAATTATTTTGGTATGGATAAAATATATTTATATTAATATAAAGAAGAATGAAACATGAAAAGATCAGTAAGAACATATGTGTCTTCTTTGAGAAACCTCTGTTGAATCTCTTCTTAAGGACCCTTGGGTGGTTTTTTTACTAATATGAGAAAATTTAAGACATGTATTGCTAATTTTATAAGTTATTTTTATGGGTTTTTCAAGATAAATGTATAAAGTGGTGTGTATAATATATGAGAGGGGATTCCTTTTATAAGTTGGAAGAGTGACACACTTATAATTATTAAGAATATTTAAATCTAATATAGTCCCTATCATTGTAAATTGGGTAAAAATTGGATCAATTACAAATATAATATGATATATAATCCAAATTTATTCATACAATAGGATCTAGATGTGTTTTAGGTCATTTCAAACCCTTATGTATTTAGTTTAACCCCTTATTAACCCCTTTTATCCTTTACCATAATTTGGGTTTTTTACCTAAATTACTATTCATAATGACCAAAAATTAAATTTTCATTATTAAATAATATTAATTATTATTATTTAAAATATTTAATATATTTTATAGGATTCAATTTATATAATTATAAAAAATACATTTAAAAATACGTGAGAAAAAATGAAACAAAACTATTTTTAGTGACTTGAATTTTTAAGTATAAAACTCATTTTAGATTTATTTCATTCCTTTTAAAAACTATTATATGATTTAAAAAATTTATATATTATATAAAAATTTATTTATAATAATCCACTAATAGATATTAATTCAATTTATTATTATTAAAACATATTGTGCGCATGAAAAAATACTTTTTATAAAAACATCTCTTTTAAACTTCAAATAATTTCCTTTAAATGTCAACATAATTAATTCATTTTATACATATGTGAACAATAAATTTTCATCATTTATTTAGTTATATTCATACCCACCAATCAAAATTTATGTGAGAAGTGTCACATTAAATTATAAATCAATAGTATATTATGGTTCGTTTCAACATGGTGTTGTGTGTAAAGAAATATATCAATGAAGTTCAAATTTATATAAAGATAAATATATCCTAAAATATCAAGGTGTTACACAACTCCCCCAGGTATTCTTCCTCTTGAGGGTATGATTTAGTTTTCAACCTCTATTATTCTTTACCTTATCCTTTCATGAATCCCCTAATACTGTATTATGAAGGTTAATATAGATACAATCCCTAGAAAAGGTTTCCATACGTGTTCCCAAGGAGAAAAATGATTCATGGAATTCAATAAATTGTGAATTATTTTCTTTTAATGTTCCTCCAAATATATAAAAATGGACTTTATGGTGAAGGAGTTGGTTTTATTAATAATACCCCATCCCTATTTGTTGGGGTTGATCTGGTTCCATCACTATAATATTTTTGAGCCACCTTAGATTTTATGATAATGGGGGTGGCGGTGTTGGTAAAAATGAACTCAACCCTATGGGATGGGTTTTATCATGGATTGATGTAGTAGTAGACACTGCTTCTTTACTATTCATCTGCCAAGCTTATATTAGAGCATGATATAGGTGTATCACATTCTCTGAGTGTGATTTTCTCACGACCATAGGGAATATTGTTGATGAGGGTTTTTCCTTTATAAGGTTATATTCTAATCAACATTTTTTGAAACCTAATACATCTATATTTTAATATCAATATCTTATCAAGTTTGAAATTTTAGAGATCTACACCTAATAGAACACTTTTGAGTATACCAACTTACTTTCATAGAGACTTACTCTAAAGTAATAGAATTACACAATGTCTTTCTTATTGAAATATATTGTTTTGGAAGTAGGGTGAAATTTAATGCTCCATGTCCATCAAATCCTGTTATATGTGCATCATATGGAGAATCAAAAGGAAGTTGATGTATATTCCTCAAAAAATCAATATAACAACCCAGAATTATCATATATAAATATTACTTCTTAATATATAAATATTCAATACATTCAAAAAATACACACACAAAGATTATAAACATTTAGAATCTTTTTTAGAATAATTAAAAAATATTATTATTTCATGAAATATCATTAACTTAACTCATAAATATCTTTCCATATAGTTATCTTTATATAAATACCTTACTAAATCCATGCTTCATAACTAGGGAATGGAAACATAAGAAAGGGTGAGCTAAGATGCTCAATAAGGGTAAACATGGAACATATCAATCAATGATCATATAAAATATAAGATAATTGTAAGATTATGATATAATAAATATAACCTAAAATGTTTATACCCAATCTATCATGGATTTAAATAATTATACATAATATAAAACATTAATATTAAAAAATACCCGAACCATAAGAGTGATAAGTCATCATAAATAAATCATGAACCATAATTTCATATCATATAAGTGCTACGCCATCATAAGTATTGAAAATATTCCATATTTCATGATTAATAACCATGTAACAAAACATAATGGATCAAGAATCATCACTTGTTTTCCATTTCAAAAAGTATGGGTGATTATCAGCTATTTTCTATAGGGGATCAAGAATATCAGCATATTTACCATAGCAGATCAAGCACATCAGCATATTTCCCATCAATATCTCAATAGATATAAAATTGTACCAAATTCATTGGGGGAAATATATAGGTACCACCAATCTCATAATATAAATCATATATATTTGTTCTATATTATAATAAAACATTTATCATATCATAACCCATGTAAATAAAATGGTCTCATTTAAATGATATTATAACCCAAAGAAATGAAATGGGTATCACTATAATCTCATAAATTCATAATAAAATAACCCATTGAAAAGTAATTGGTTTCATAAAAATCAATTTTACGTAATAATTAACCATACAGAGAAAGAATAAGGAAGGTAAAATTTTATTACATCCCTGGTAAATCATAAGTAACTCTAAAGGTTGTTTTAATTGATGAATATAAATTCCATAAAATATCATTAAAAGATTCTTGATGAAAATATCCGTTTCACTTTGAAAACTCATTTTACAAAAGTAAGAGTTTGTAAAATATTGTGAAAATAATTTTCATTTAAATAACCTTAGAAACATATAAAGGAGGCGCTAAAATATTTAGTGTTCATGAAAGTGGATTTTTTTTCATACCATACACATTAAAAAAAGAGTTATTTTGCATTTTGTGAAAAACTAAAAAGGGCCTTGTTTGGAAATTGACATAAATATTACTTTGAAAAAATTAATAAATAAAAAAATGGGTAACAATGACTTTAAACCATCATATTAGAATATTAAAAACATTCTTGGAACTTTTTTTAGAAAATATTGTTATGGAAGAAAAAGGGGTTTGACCAAATAGAGAAATAAATTGGGGTTTTTATTAAAAAATTTATTTTGGAATATTTAGTACATAAGGAGAGGAAAATGAAAAAGGAAAAAAATGAAATTTCAATAAATAAATATAGGAGAACATTTTTTTTCAGAAGGTAAATCATTTTGTTGCGTCATTGAAATTATATTATCAAAGATCTCGATAAACAATGTCATTATAAAATTAAAAGTTTACCACATTCATTTCATTTAAATTGTAATTCCTATGTAATAATGAACATTTAATGGATAATTATATCCCATAATTATCAGGACAAATATCATAAAATAAATTCATGTACAGTATATACACCACACAAAAGAAACAAGTGGTGTATAAGTCATGTATCCCATAGATTTAATAGTGAGAAAAAAATCCCTTAATTCTTTGATAATATTTTGAATCATAATCCCCATTAAATAAAAAAATCAAATGAATTTTTTTTGTGATTAAAATAATTATATTAATTATAAAATATGTCAAATAGAAATTATATACACCACACAAAATAAATGGGTGGTGAATATGGAATATATCTCCCCGATCTGAAAGATATACTATAAATCTCTTACCATATGTATCGACTTCCTTCTCACATATTGGAACATCCTATATAAAAAATATAAGTTTATTATAAATATATTAATATAAGATTCTCATATATATCATACCATATATGATTTAGTTATGACATTTTATTATGAGTTTATTAACAATTCCTTACTAAAATCATGTTTTAGGTAATAACTCCTTCATTTTTCATCTATGTTTTACTTTTCCATTTTCATTACTTTTAATGTGATCATTGTTACATAATTTATAAACTATTAAAAATTATATAAATATAATAAGTATTTATTACATATTTATTTAGAGTAATCTATTACAGTTATAAATAGTAAATGGACTACATCGTTCATCGAGATGGTAGGTCGTACGTACGCATGAATGTTGTTTCTATTTTCTCGAGGTTGAAATGAAAGAAAGTTAAATAATATATTAAATTTAAATAATAATTTTTATGTCATGTATATCACATATATTCATTAAAACTTTCTTTATTTCCATCCATGTGAAGAGTAAGTGAAGAAAAAACCACATCGCTTTGTGAGGTGGTAGACTTTGATACTCACAAAAGACGTTATCATATTCTAATGGAATAAAAATAAAGAAGTAATATGTGATATTATAATTATATAAGAATAATAATTTATTAATATATATATATATATATGTTAAATCCTTCATCATATCCATATATGAGACGTGGTGATGGAAAATGAACTAAATCGGTTCACAAGGCGTTAGTCTGCCATACACATTATCGATTGTATCATTTCCCACTTGACGGAAGATGAGATGTATGTAGTTATTAGTTTAACATAATAACATATAATTATGTGTGATATAATTATTTAAATATATTAATAACCTAGAATAATATTTTAAGGAGTTATAGGTAGAAATAAAATGAAAACGAATTGTTAAACACTACACCTCTTCTAAAAAGAACCCCTTTAGTTTTAAACCTAAATCTATATTGGGAGGGTCTAATAATAAAAATAACACATATAGGATGTGTGGAGTTAATTAATTAATAAATTTGTGAGGTTATTATCTAACTAATTTTTTTTACATGTGAATAGGAGATAATAGGAGGTGGCCTTTTATAAGTGGGACATAGGACACACTTGGATTTTTTTAAAATAAAAAGGTCTACCCATGTTTTAAAAATTACACAAGGCTCAAATATTTCTCATTATAACACATAAGATGAGATAATATCTCAATATGTACCTCAAAAATGAGTTGTACAAGTTTATTATTTAATTTAATCCTTATGATTCTCGTTTAACCCCCAGTAAACCAATTTTAACCTTAACTACAATAATTATTTTTTACAGTTTTACTATTTATTTTGACCAGAAATAAAGTTCACCTAATTATATAATATTAATTATTTTACTTACCAATGTGGAATACATTTATCCTAATTCCATTTATACAAGTTGAAAATTTTAATTTAAAATTAATCCGACAGACGAGACGAAAACACGGTTTTCGAAAAAGAATATTTTCATAAATAAAATAATTATTAATATCAAAATTTAATATAAAATTGATTCCAATATAATACATTAGATTAATTAATATATGTTTTAAATAATTTTCCATTTTTAACCATCTTAAAAATAAAATTTTTCTTTTAAATGATTTAAATAAAAAGCCACCTTTTAATAAAAATTTGTATTTTTTTACTATTCATCGAAAAATTAATCATTACAAAAAATTAGAAAATAATAAATAAAATATAATTAAGAAATATATATTAAAAAAAAAATTATAAAAGTGAAAATAAAATAATTATTTTTTCACAAAAAATAAAAAAAAAACTTTTTTTTATAAAATAGTATTTTCGAATTATATAAAAAAATTTCAAACAATAAATAAGTAAATTTTTATCAATATGTTATCTTTATATAAAACCATTATATTTATTATCTAATTTTTTTAGTCACATTTATTCTAAAAATTTTAATTTATAGGTTATAATTTTAATGTTTTAAGTATCATATTAATAGTAAATTGTGGTTTTTTGAAACTCAGTGTTGCATGTAATGAAATTTATCAATGAAACTAACTTTATTTGAATAAAACATTTAATAAAATCATATGGTTTTAAATTATACCTACATTAAAATTAATTTATCTCATAAAATTTATTTACCTAGGTACATACAATTTAGGATACTTGAACCGCATTACATCCTTAGGTTCCCACATAACTTCTTCTAGATAGTGGGTTTCCAAAAAAACTTTGACTAGGTGAGGGGTCTTCTTTCCTAGAACATTCTCTATGTGATCCAAAATCTCCACAATTTTTTCCTCATAAGAAATATCATCCTCCAATAGTCCAACCACTATGTTTAATATATGTAAAAGACCATGTATTTACTTACTCATGAGATATATATGGAGAATATTGTGGACATGAGAGAGGTTCAATTGAAGTGCTAATCGATAAGCCACCATCCCAATATGATCAACAATTTGGAATGGTATTATATATCAAGGAATTATTTTTTTATTATTTATAAATTTAATTACCATATTCTATGAAGAAATTCTTAGAAACACCTTTTCACGAACTTTAATTTTTCGACCACAGAAATAATTTTCAGAATAACTTTTAGGCTAACTTTGTGCTATACTTATGTGTTTCTAAATGTATCTGACGTTATCTGCCATTTCATCCAATATCTAGAATTCCAATATATTAATTTCTCGAGATTCATCACTATACATTATATTCCTACACTTATTATTATATTGGGCTTCATAAAGAGACATCTAAATTATTGGGTGAAATCTATTATTGTAAGAAAACGTTACTAATAGAAGGTGTTGATCCCAACCACTATTAAAATCTATAGAACAATATATCAACATATCCTATAACATTATAATTGTTCTCTCAAACTGACCATATGTATGAATATGATATGAAGTAATGAAACATACCTCTATATCTAGGGATAACTGAATACTTTTCTAGAAAATAAAGGTAAACCTCGTCTCCCGATCAGATATAATAAAATATGTTACCCTATGAAACCTTACCACATCTTTAATGTATATCCTATAAGGATGATCCAAATTGATATATTCTCTGATTACGATGAAGTTTGATTTTTTAAGACATAAAATTATTCCATTTATACATTTGAGGGTCTCTGTTAACAAAATACATTGTGATTATTTCCCATTTCGATTATTGTATGCATTATGGTTATATCATCCCCTTATATATTTTTTATCTTAGTAATAAATTTCTGACATACCAAGCACCAAGATACTCATCAATATATCCCTATATGTTTTCCCACCAAAAATAATATTTCTCATAGAGGATTGATAGGTTTTATACCATTTCACCCTTCGGTTGTGGTTTCAGGCCCCATAGCCTTTCCAAATGAAACCAGTTGTAATCTAATATCCGTGTTATATTTTCCCAAAATTTTATTCATATAATTTCTCCAATGAAACCAAATTTAATTAACCAATAATTAGCTCAACATAAAAGATAAGATAACCCCTAAAGGGTACCGGTACCTTTAAGATTATGTCTATAAAATTTAAAGTCATTCCTCCTCAAATAACATAAATAAAACCAAAGGTTTTTATTTCCCAAAATGTTTCCCAAAATATATTTAATCTTGAAAAACTACCTTAAAATAAATTTTTAAAGGGTTTTCTAAGACTTTTAAATTATAAACAATATCAAACTCATAAACCCATTATGGTATTCATAACTCTTAAGTTAATCTTATAGAGTTACATATAAATTTAACTTCCAAAAGATAATACACCCTTTACTCCTTATATAAGTTGTTATCTTAGAAAAAAACATTCTCATTGGAAGATTGGGTTCATACTTTCACTAATAGAATATCAGATGTTATTTAATTATTATATAATATAAGTAGAAGGAGATAATAAATGATCAGAATCATATCGAATTTCACTAGAGGATGATTAAAAATATTTTAAAAAGGATTATGCACAAAAAATCGAAAATGAAATTCCCAAACAAGGAGTGAAGTATAAGTGTTCCCAAATTATCATGATTAACTCAAATTATTATGATTGTATAATATTTCCCTTTCTAAATTTTTTTAGAGTTTTTTTGTGTCCTATCATAATAAATATTCATTGGATTTGTGAATTTATTATCAAAATTTCCATAATTCATTCATTTAAAACATTAGATATTTGGTGGTGCATTAGTTAGAGTGTTCTTCACTTCAATTATGTTCGTTGGGCCATCAATTTACTTTCAACATTCATAAGCTTCATTAACCCCCTTCTGCAATTAAATCACATCCCAGTTCTATTCATGTAGTTCCCTTTATTTTATTCCCATATTTATTTCATATAGATGAATGTAATTTTATTTCACCATGTGATTTATTCAGGTTTGAAGAGATAAATATTATTATTATTATCAAAATAATGGGAATAGAGGGAATCAAAAATTTATATTTCCACTTTGAGTTCACATATAATTATTTATTTTTGTCTACTAAAGTCTCTTATAACTAACACATTTCAATGTATTTATTTTAGGAAACTAAACAATCGATAAACCTTACTTTATTGATGGATGACAATACAAGAAGAATAGTGCACAAGTCTTATAAAATATTACTCATATGTACTAATAGATTCATCATACTTTTACTTCATCTCATGGAATTACATCTCTATATTTTTATTAGTAATAAAAGGGAAGTACTTATTGAAAAAAAGATCTTAAACTCATTGCACTCCATAGAGTCAATTTATTCATGTTCCTTCATTTTCTTAATAAGAGTACACCATTGATCTACTTTACCTTCCATATAATAAATATAAAAAATGATTTTTTTCATATTCCAAACGCTGGAGGATGAAAAATATGTTTTCAGTGGAATATATTAGTTATTCAATGATTATTGGGTTAGTGGAATGATTGCACCGTGATTTACTGTTTCATATTTTCTCTTACACCACTATGCTAAAATAGTTTTTTATGGAAAATTATAAATATAATATAAAAATTAACTTCAGTTTTTATTCCATTATTTTATTTTTGTCACTTTTAAAATGGGTAATGTTACTTGTTTTTATAATTTCATTGATGGTGGAGGTGATTTTGAGGGCACATGATGAAGTCTATGAAAAATGGTCCAAACTACGCAGGTTCCATGCATACTAGTGAACTGAACCAAAAACATTAACTAAATCATATATCCAAATGTGATGGTATTTTTTTTCTAGTACTAAATTAAATGGTATAAATTTTATATAAAGAAACCCAAGCCTAATTCGGCCATCTGGTGGCCCATCCAAATTGATCTATCCAACACACTGAATCTGCACAAAGTCGAAAGTTGTGTGTTGTGATCTATCCATTTCTCGACCTGTAGGTGTACAAATGAAGCCAAAATTTAGGTAGAGATATTCAAGAGATGGGTATACAACTTTTTAAATTTCTCCAAAGTGATATAAGGCTATCTGGAGGTCTAAAACCACGTGCCAAGTGGTTTTAAGAAATCTGTGTTCCAAAAAACACCATCCACTTTGCATATAAAATATAACCTTGGCCTCATCATTTTCAAGTTAAGATAGGAGGAAAATATTTGATATTTTGTATTCATATATAAGACTCATATTCATCCTAAAAGTTCTCAAGGCCCCTATCCTCAGAGGGGGATCAATAATGAAGAAGGAGTTCCACCCGAGCTTCCTCCTCCTCCCGATGTTGAGCTAAACGGAAGGCGTTCATTGTGAGGGAGATTCACACTTGTCAATGGATTTATAACTCTTATATTAGATATTTTTTGGAGTGATTTTTGTTTTGAAATATTTCATTCCATGTATCTTTAATATTTATTATTTGAATGCTTGTTTTTATGTATTTGATTGATTTGGTCTTAATTTCTAACTGATCGGTGTGAGGTTTTGAGTGTTTGACTTGTGTTGTTCCAATTGGACAACATACAAATCCTTTTCTGACCCACATTCTTGAGATTTCAATCTTATTTTGATTGTCTTATTCCATGCATAAGTTCTGTACCATGACAATATGATTTCTATTTCAAGGATTGGTTCTTGAAGCAATGAGATAAACGCTTAGGAATTAATTAGGAAACCAATTAATTTTAACTAAATAATTACTCCAAAACTAAATGAATCTATAAAAACAAGGAACATGAAATATGTGTAGTGAAATAAAAATGACCCATTTGTCTCATATTTTTCAAAATACACCTGTTTTTTCAACTATTAAACTCTTTAAGTTATGTTATTTTCTTTAAATAGTTATCAAAATCACCCCCGTTTTTAAAACATTTTTTAAAAAAACTTACACTAATCCAATCGACGCTCCTTGAGAGACAACCTAGGGTCTGGAATATACTATAAATCAACCTTAAAATTATAATCAATTTTAAATTTCATAACACCATGGTCAAATTTTGTCATAATTTCTGGGGAGTGCATTGGTTTTTAGTTCATGTTTTTTATAATATTTTTGAAATTTTGTGAATATTTATTTGTTTTGTCTTATACCTTTACCTATATATTTGTGTTCTTATTTTTTTCTTGTTTAGGTTCTGTGCATGAATCATTATACTCTATGTGATTTACCACCTTTCGAACCCAAACCGAAGAGGATCCTATGTCAGCAACACTGAGATTCACTAAAGGACCCTTTGAAGGAGGACACATAAAACATTAACACTCTAATTGATCTTCATACTTCTTCCACTAAAAATCACATTAAAACTGAACATAACTTGTATAACATGGTTGAAAATAACAAAACACTAATATAACTAACTTCACATGATATTGATATCCAACCCACATATATTTAAATGCATGGTGATGCACCCAATTTAGAACTTAAATTAGATTTAATTCATTTATTACCAAGATTACATGGACTCATTTGAGAAGACCCACATAAGAATTTAAAATAATTTCAAACTATTTTTTCAACCTTAAAACCTACTAACATGGATGAATAATAAGTAAATATTAGGTCATTCCCATTTTCATAAGAATACACTGTGAAAGATTGGTTGTATTATGTTAATTAACCAATTAGAGGCTGGACAGACATGAAACACCTTTTTCTTGAAAAATATTTCATAGCCTATAGAACTGCAATAATAAGGAATGGAATTTTTGGTATAAGGAAATATCAAGGGGAAGCACTTTCTGAATACTGGGAAATATTTAAAAGGCTTTGTTCAAGTTTCTTAAACTACAAAATTAGTGATCATGTTTTAATTCAATATTTTTATGAAGGTTTAATCCATATTGATCGAAATGTGATTGATGTTGTTGCAGATGGTGCACTTGTGGATAATACCATAATTTGTATCAGAACCTTAATTGAAAAAATGGTGTAGAACACTCAACAATTCTGAACAAGGTCCACTATACTCATTTGAGGTGTACATGAGGTGCAAAGTACCGATTTTGAGAAGAAGGTGGAAACAAAGTTCAAAGAGGTTAGTAACCTTCTTAGAAAACTTGTTCTTTCTCGAAAAAATTCCCAATATCCTCCTCCCATACATGTGGTATATGTTCTTATGACACCCATTTTTCTGACCAATGCCCCAATCTAATAGAAACTCTCGAGAGTTGTGGGGAAATCTTTCAAGGACACCCCTATAACCAACCATTTAGGAAAGAACCTTACTATCCATACAACTCTAGGTGGAAATAAGACTAGGATTATAGGAAATTGGGTATTCAAACAAACCTCAATAGACATAAAACCAACTAGGACAGAGTAGTATTCCACCGCCACCCAGGAATCCTCGTCCATAAAAAAGGCCTTTCCAAAACCCCCTACAAAACAAGGGCCTATCCTAGAAGATATAATGAAACTAATGGATGCCAACAATTTATAATTATAGAAAACTCCCCAAGAATGCATACAAGACCTAAAAACCCAATTAGGATGACATGTTTACTCTGGGGGGGGGGAATCCAAATTCATGGGTTGGGTAAACTACCCTCTCAACCACTTGTCAACCCTAGGGATAAGGGAAATGTTAGTGCCATCACCCTTAGGAGTGGAACTCAACTTAAAATAAAAATGACCCTTCTTTTTGAGTCATTCCCTCATTAAGAATCCAACATACCAACCATTTAAAATGTCCCAAATATTAAAAAACCTTATCCTAAGAGAAGTCCTGCCAAAGGAAAGAGTGTGTCTGTTGGCATGTCACCTAGCCCAAACATTCCTCTTCCATTTCACAAAAGGTCCACCCAACCTATGAAACAAAAAGAAACTGAACTTGATAAATAAATCTTGTAATATTTCCAAAAAGTGTAGGTTAACATTCTTTTAATTGATTACGTGAAGTAAATTACAACATATGCCAAGTTTTTGAAGGATATGGGTACATACTAAAGGCGGCTTTGAGTTGATAAAAAACTGAGACTAGGGAGGAATGTCTCAGAATTGATATAGCTATAAATTACCTCCAAATGGAATTAACCCGGAACATTCTCAATTCCATGCATCATAAGGGAGTATTAATTTTCCAATGTTATGCTTGATTTGGGTGCTTCTATAAATATGATGTCTCACTCCATTTACTCTTAATTTCAATTCATAGAACTAAAGCCCATGGGAATTTTTGATCAACTTGTAAACCAGAGTACTTCGCACCCCTATGGTGTGTTAAAGGATGTTCTTATGAGGGTTCGAAATTTAATATTTCCTACTATTTTTTATGTGATTAAATTGGAAGATGATAGGATGAATTAAAATGATCTGATTATATTAGGGAGACCCTTCGTGAAAATCGATAAAACCATAATTAATATCTATAATGGTACATTATATTTAGAGTTTTTTAGTTACATTTTCCACTTAAATATCCTTGATTCCATGAAGCACCCCTGAGAAGAAAATTCCTCCCTCTCTCCGTTAATTCAATTGATGTACTCCCTTCCCATAAAAACACATATTTTCTTTCCACTAATTCTGTTTCCGAGTTTTTATCCTTGATTGAAACTCTAGGTAATGAATATTGCAGTTATTTTTGTAGTGCTCTTTAAAAATTTTCATCCATGTTTGTTAATTGATGATTTCTTGAACACTGAGGATCACATGATCATCGATGATACTATTAAGATTGTAAAATCTCATTTCTCATCTGAGGATGATACCATTGAGTAGTTAGATGAGATTAGTGACCTATCACTATCACACACACTCCCATCAATACAAAATCCCCCTGAATTGGAACTAAAACAACTACCTCAAGATTTAAAATATTCCTATCTTGATAATGGAAACAAGATTTCTATCATCATCACTAGTTCACTCCCTATTGAGCATGAATTGTGACTGTTTGAACTTTTGAGAGAGTATAAACAAGGTTTTGGATGGACACTAGAAAACATTATGGTTATTATCCCATAAATTTTTTCACATCATATATTGTTAAATGATGAGGCAAAACAAGTGAGGCAGGTATAATGAAGACTTAAACAAAATATATTAGATGTGGTAAAAAAATAGGTAACAAAATTATTGGCTACTGGAATTATTTACTCTATATATAACAACCAATGGGTCAGTTCAGTACAAGTGGTTCCTAAAAAAACCATTCTGATGGTAATTAAAAATTAAAATAATAAATTGGTTCAAACTCACTTGAAGAATAGTTGGTGTGTCTGTATATACTATCTCTAACTAAATCAACACACTATGATGGACCATTTCCCATTTCCATTCATTGACCAAATGCTAGAGAGGTTAGTAGAAATGTCCCATTACTATTTCCTTGATGGGTATTCTGGATACTTTCAGATCTATATTGCCCCTAGGAGTAGGAAAAGATTACATTCACTTGACCCTTTAGTACATTTTCATATAGTATTATGTCATTTGGTCTATGAAATGCTCTGTGTACTTTCTAGCGATGCATGGTTATTATTTTTTTGGATTACCTGGATAATTTTATCGAAGTATTCATGGATGATTTCACTATTTATGCCTCCACTATTGATGAATTTTTGAGTATTATTGCTTCAGTACTACATCACAATATTGAAAATAATATCCTATTAAATTATGAGAAACTTTATTTCATGGTGTGACAAGGTATAGTTTTCGGACATGTAGTTTCTCGGATGTATCCAAGTAGATAAATCAAAATTGGATGTCATTTCTTCCCTACCCTACCACAAAAATGTACGATATGTGCAGTCTTTCCTGGATAATGCTGGGTTTTACCATTATCTCATTCATGAATTTAATAAAATTTTACTCCCTCTCCCTATTTCTCTAAAAATAAAATCATTTTTTTATAAATAATGTGGGGAAGATTTTAATAAATTAAAATGGATTCTCACATCACCCACAGTAATCCAACCACGTTAATTTTATTTACAATTTGAGCTCATGTGTGACGCCCCTAACTATGATGTCGGGGATTTATTATCATAAAGGGTCAACTGATATCTATATTTCATTGCCTATTCCTCGCATACTTTGGACCCCACCCAAGAAAACTACACCACAACTGAAAAAGAATTTATTTCCATTGTGTTTTCCTTGGATAAATTTTGGTCGTACCTTTTATGGTCCAAATTTATTGTGTTCTAAGATCACATTGCCCCCTGGTATCTCCATAAGAAACCCTAATACAAACCACATCTCATTTTCTATATGCTCCTCCTTCAGGAATTCAATTTAGAAATTAGAGATAAAAAGGAACAGAGAATGTGGTGGATGATCATATTAATAGGATTCACCCATCCTCATACATTGACCAATCCCCATATATTCCCATAAATGAAATGTTTCAGGATGAGAAACTGTATCGAGTGTAAGATTTTATTCCTTGGTATGCTAAAATTATAAATTATTTGGTACCATCTTTCATTCTTATTGATTTCAATAAAAACCATGCTGACCATATAAAACATGAGTCTCGTAGGTACATTTGGGATAACCCCTAACTTTGGAACAAATTTAGTGGTCAATTCCTTAGTCATTATGTTCATGATATTGAGTTTCATTCTATCCTTATGTTCTGCACACTCTTGCTTATGGGGGGCCACATTGGTCCCCAATAGACTACTCGTAAGGTCCTCAATTCGGGTATCTTTTGGCCCACATTGTTTGGGGATTCCCATGACTTCTGTAAATCATGTACTCACTGTCAAAGAATGGGGAACGTATCTAAATGAAATGAGATTCCACAACAACACTTGATATTCCATGAAATTTTCAATGTTTTGGGCATTGAGTTTATGGGAGAATTCCTTAATTCATTTGGAAACTTGTATATTCTTCTATTAGTGGGTTATATTTAAAAACGGTCAGAGGCACAAGCCACAAGGACAAATTATTCTAATATAGTTGTGTAATTTTTAAGAACCCAAATCCTCTATAGATTTGGATTACCTAGGTTCAACATTTGTGATTAGGGTTCTCATTTCTGCAACTGAATAATACAATATCTTTTGTGTTTGTATATGGTCATCTATAGTTTGTCTAATGCTTATCACCCACAACCCAATGGTCAAGTTGAGGTGTTGAATAGAGAAGTGAAACAAATTCATGACAAAATGATTCAGCCCAACAGAAAAATATTGGAGTCTTAGACTTTATGATTCATTATGGGCTTACCATACTGCGTTTAAAACTCCCATTAGATTATCACCCTACTTGATTGTGTTTTGAAAGTGTTGTCACATTCCCATTGAGATTGAGCATCGGGAATATTGGGCCTTTAAACAATGTAATTCTAATATTTATGGTGCAGGTTCTCAAAAAGAAGTTGTAGATTCAGGTTCTAGAGGAAATGCACAGATATTTATATAAGAACATTATGATTTTTAAGGAGCAAACCAAATCTTCCCATGACTATATCATCCTTCATCGTCAATTCCACATTTGGAATAAGGTCCTCCTCTACAATTGTGGTCTTAAGTTTCATCCAGGTAAGCTTCATTCCCACTAGTTTAGACCATACACTGTTACTAATGTCTCTCCATTTGGTGTTTTCTAAGTTCAAAATGAATAAACCAAGAAAACCTTTACTTTTAATGGTAAGTGGATGATGCACTTCCATGATTCTATTTCGGAGTCCCCAATGAAGGAAATCCAACGTTAAGAAGAAGTCTATGAATGAAATTAACTACGTATTATCCTTCCTTACCACATTATATTTTATTACAGTGAGGACACTTCACCCTTTAGGCGTGTGGGGATGGGTGTATTCCTGGGTTAGTTAAGAATATTCATCATCTTTCTTATTTTTCTCCTTTTAGCTTGCTGAATAGTGTTATTAATTTCCACCATTTCCATACCACTCACCTTTGTGATAGAATATTACTTTTTTATGCCCACTTTATCGTGGAAAATTATTCCCATTTAATCATGGATGTTATTAAAAATTCATGTGAAATTTCTATATTTCATATTGTTTTAACATTCAAATATTTTATTTGAAATGTGCATTTCATCAAGAATTAAATATTGTGGTGTGACTTTCTTTTGAAATTTAGTTCTTTTTTGATGATATAAATGGTTGTATCATTTCCAAAGCTTTGAAATTAATGGCACCCTTTATATGAATAGTTCAAGGGAAAATTGTTTCACTTAATATCTGCACACATCATTGCACCCAACCATAAAGTGTAATGTTTTCTTACTTAATGGAAGTTAAATATAAGTTAGGTTAATTTTTATCTTCATTCCAAAATCATTTTTCCATACATTCATTCCTTATATGATCTATTTCATTAATATACCAGATTGACCTATGAGGGTGTACCTGTTATCAGACTGTTGTACGCCCTAACAAAACAAAAAAAAAACAAAAAGGGTTTTATATTTGTAGGTGAAAAACCACCCTTCCTTGACTTCTGATCTTGTTATAACTATTGCAATTCGATTCATGAGGAGATAAAACATGCGTTCAGAAAAGTGTATGAGATTTGTTACAAGTGAAAATTTTGGAAAAAATAATAAATAAGCAGAGTGATGAAATGTATAACATATGGGGATATCTTGGTTAGGAGATTACGGTTTGACTTCTGGAAATTCTTAAGTGAGTGGGTCTTCAAATATTATTGCAAATGATATAGGGACGATTCGGTGGAAAGGATCATGTAAGTATATAATTTTTAAAAAAATTTATTTTTAATCTATAAAAAGTGGGAAAAATAACAAGAAATGGTTGTCACACAAACACATGGAGAATTAGTGACATGAGTAAATTTTAATTATTTTATTTTATTCAGATCATTCGTCTCTTGGAATTTCTTTTGGATATAATTTTTGAGATGTATTTTTCCCTGATCACTGAGAATAACTCCTGAATATGATTTTTTATTTGATCACATTTCTATTAGAAATTAAATTTTCATTGAATAATAAATCTTTATGAAGTTGGAAATATATATATTCATAATTTTTGGAAATATTACTTTGCCCAGGAGTGCAAATGTTTAGGTGTGGGGGTGTGATCACACCGCGATTCACTGTTTCATTTTCACCATTAAACCACTGTGTTAAACTAGTTTTTATTGAAAATTATAAATATAATAACAATTTTAACATTATATTTTATTAAAAATATTTTTTTATCACTTTTAAAAAGGGAAATTTTACTTGTTTTTTTTAATTTCATTGATGTTAGAGGTGATTTGGAGGGCCCATGATGAAGTCTAAGAAAAGTGGGCCAAACTGCGCATTATCCATGCATACTAGTGGACTCAACTGCACAGTTCTACTAAAACATGCCTAAAATTGGGATTCTATTTTGTGGTCTGGTTCTAAATTCAATGGTATACATTTAATATTAAGAAATCCAAGGCTAATTCTGCCATCCAGTGGCCCATCTAGACTAATCTGTCCAGCACACTGAATTTGCACAAAGTCAATAGTGTTGTACTGTAATCTGTCCATATATTGAGATGTAGGTGTAAAAATGATACCAAACATTCTATGTATATAATAATGATGTATAGATACATATTTTTAGTTTTCTCCAAAGAATGATAATGTTTTATGGAGGTTGAAAACCTTGTTCCAATTGGTTTTAAGAAATCTGTGTGCCAAAAACCACATTCCACATTTCCTATAAAATGGAACCTTGGGATCTTCATTTTCAAGTTTGGCTAGGAGGAAAAGATCTTGTATTTTATAGTCCTAGATGAGTCTCCACTTTTCCCTATACGTTTTGGAGTCCCCTATCCTCATATGAGTATCAATAATGAAGAAGGAATTCTACCCAAGCTTCTTCATCCTCCTGATGTCCATCGAAACGGTGGGTGTTCGTTGTGAGGAAGCTATACACATGTCAAGAGAGTTATGACACATATATTAGCTAATTTTTTTGATTGATTTGGTTTTTAAAAAATTTCTTTCCAAATATATTTAATTATTTTCTATTTGAATTTTTTTCGATTCATTTGATTGATTTTCTCTTAATTTCTAACTAATTTGTCTGAGGTTTTGAGTGCATGACTTGTGTTGTTCTGATTGGACAACAAATGAATATTTTTCTTAACCACTTTATTGAGATTTAAATCTCTTCTGGAGGTTCTTATTCGATACATAATTTATGTAACATGACAATATTATTGTTATGTCAAGGAGTGGTTTTTCATGCAATGAAATAAAGGCATAGAAATTAATTAGGATTCTAATTAATTTCAACCCAAGAACTACTCCAATCCTAAATGAATCTCTAAGAACAAGGAAATTGAAATGTGTGTAGTGAAATCAAAATGACCCATTTGTCTCATATTTTTCAAAATACACTTGGTTTTTCTACAATTAAACTCTTGAAGTATAGTTATTTTCTTTAAGCTATTTTTAAATCACCCCCCGTTTTAAAACTTTTTATTAAAAACACATACTCTAATCCTACCAATGCTCATTGAGAGACAACCTAGTGTCTGACCTATACAATAAATCAACCTTAAAATCATATTCTATTTGATGTGTCATGAAACCACGATCATGGAACCACGAAAATAAGTTGGGTGTTGCATTATAAATTAATCAATAAATTTTTGTTCCCTCTTTTTCTCTTTTGTAATCCCATCATGATTCATAGCTTGAGAATGTTGTGTGAGAATTTCAATGATATTTTCATTATAGATCCCAAAAAATTTGGTATATCAGGATGAAAATACTTTCATTGTCCATCACATTCAGTATTTACATAGTCCCATCAGGTTCCAAACATTGAATAAAAAAACATAGTGTAACCAATAGTAATCATAATGGGGAACCACATAATCAAGAGAAACAATGTATATTATGTATAAATAATGAAATCTTAATTACAATCTATGACACCTTGGGATTAACCTAGTTCATTCATGGATCCTAAAGAGATTATGAATTTCTAAAACATGTACCCTAGTAATGTCAAACCAGTTGTGTATCAAGGCACATTTTCATACATTAGGTGATGATAAATTCCACGTTTATGATCCTTTTCAGAGTGGTTACCCTTAGGTATAATTATTCCAGATCTATATGCACTTTATGTATCCAAAAATATATGTAATTTTGTAGAAACCAATCCTTCTATCCTTCACCGAAATTCCATGAAATGTTTCTATTATTTGACATATCCTTATACTTATCCTTAGATATATTCATATACATATCTTTAGAAATATCCCTAGGGATCTCATTAAATTATTATCATTATAGTTTATAGTGGTTAAATAAGACTTTTCTCCGATACCATCTATAATGACCCATGCCTTTCATATATAAATATTACATATTTTTAGATAAATATTCATTATATTTCACAAATACAGGCATGATGATCATAAAATATTAATGTATTGGGAGACTAGTTAAAAAATATTCTTATTTAATGAAAGATCGTAAAAGTATCCCATATATATATATTTCAATTCATTACACTTCATATAAATACCCTACTAAAACCATTATTGATAACCTGGGGAAAGGAAACATAATAACATATGAGATTAGATGTTCATTAAGGGTAAACAGAGATGATATCAAATGTTTATTATATGAAAATATAATATAATAATAAGAGTATTAGATGATAAATATAACTTTCCATGTTCATACCCAAAATATCATGGATTTTAAAAATGATACATGGAATAAAAAATTATTAATTTAAAATACATGAACCATAAGAGTGATAAATCATCATAAATCAATCGTGAACCATAAGTTCATGTCATGTAAGAATAGATCCATCATAAGAATAAAAACCATTTCATATTCCAAGGTTAAAAACTGAGACCATCAAATCATAATAAATTAAGAATCAACACTTATTTCCCATTTCATAATGTATAATTTATTATCATATATTTCGTACAATGGATCAAGAATATTGGCATATTTCCCATAAAGGATCAAGCACATCAACATGTTTCTCATAAGTATCTCATGAGATATAAAAATTTACCCAATACACTAGAGGGAGATGTAGATACCAACCATCACATAATGAAAATCACACAAATGTTTTCCACTATATCATAAAAAAATACATTATATCATAACCCATTAAAAGAATAGGTATACATAAACATTCCAACATAGCGTAACCCATAGAAAGTAAATGAGCCTCAAAATAATATCATCAATTCATCATATAATTACCTATGGAAAAGGAATGATTTTCATGAAAATATCATCATCATAATCATAAACCATCTAGATAAGGAAGAAGGATGGTAAAATTGGATCATATACCCAGTAAAACATTAGTAACACAATAGGTTATTTTTTTAATTAATAAAAACTCTATAATAGATCATTAAAAATTTCTTGAGAAAAATAAACTTTTCACAGTCAAAATTACTTTTTCAGAACTAAAAAATAAAAAACTATTTTGAAAATAATTTTCATTGAAAAAAACCTTTGAGATAGATAAATGGATCTCTAAAACACTGGGTGGTCATGATGGAGGGAACTTTTGTTCCTACGGTACACATTAAAAAATATTCATTTCGAATTTTTGGTAAAATAAAAAGGGTCAATATATGGAAAATTAATTGAAAATTCCATTAAGAACATTTTTCAAAATTTATAACATGGGTAAAAATTACAATAAATCATCATATTATAATTTTAAAAACAATATTTATCATTTTTGAAAATATGGATATGAAATAAGAATGATTTTCAAATGAAGAGAGAAATAAATTCTATAATTCCTTAAAATATTATTTTGTAATATTGAGTAAATAAAGTGTCACGACCCATCCCCTAGGGCCTATGCTGTGACTACCCCAAGCCTGCCTTCCATAGGCCATGGGCTGGAGACTAGTACCGAAAGTTGTTTTCCCTAAAATGGGAAGGCATTGACTTTAAAACTGTACAAACACACGGTCCGAGAACACAACAAGAAGAAAATGTGAAGTAAACTACTATAGTAAAGAAAGTGCTGGAAGTAAAAGGGGATGGAATAAAAGCCCAACTGTAAAAGTACAAGTACAACTGAAATAACAATACAACTGAAAAAGGGAAAATAGCTACTAAGTCTTCCTCTGAGGATCCCACATGAAGGGTAGGTACAGATCACCTTCTCAGCACTCCACGTATGCCTGTCTCCTCCACGTAATGCCTAGTCCTGGCTCCCTCCAGCCTCATCCCAGCTGTTCATCATCTACACAATTCACAACAAGGTCTGAGTATAGCTCGTGTAGGGGTGATTATAAAGATACATAGTAGGAACCCCGAGACCCTCGAAGGTCTCTCAGAATTCCATAATAAAAACTAAAAAGCGTGATCTCAATAAAAAAACACAATGAAATAGAAATAGGTCAATTAGAGTCTCAGCTAAAACCATATATACATCTCAGAGATACAGAATTGTGATGCTAACCCACAAAGGATCACTATGAAAGCTGATATTCAGCCACAGATTCTCTAGGATTAGGAATAAGTAACATTCCCAGTCACAACGTCGAACACCTTAGCTGCTGAGGAAATCCACATCTATCGAGTATCATGGGAATGTCACGTCACATAGAAGCACTTACCACTAACCTTGAACTACTGCGGTACTTCTCCCCATCGTGTATCGTGGGTCTGCTGGGTCACACAGAGCCGCTCCCCACCATTGCCTACTGAGGTACTCATCCCCATCATGTATCGTGGGTTTGTCGAATCACATAGAGGCATTCCCCACCGTGGGTCTGCAGCGTCACAAAGAGGTTCTCCCCTCTGGGTTGTTGAGTCACTCCGAGTCGAAAAGGTCAGCAGTCATCATGTCTTAACCCATCGCAGGGTTCCTTATGTAGTGAACATGGGAGAACCACTCCTTAAACCATTGTTTATGTTACATCTAGCACAAAGTCTCACAAATAAGAAACCCAATGATTATTTATCTTTTAAGGGTTCCAACACAAAAGACGACACGCCAATCAGAAGCCAGTTCTGTGCGTTATTGGCATTTAGTGTTGAGGGCATGGTTGGAATCAGGTGTGATCCAACCTGGCTGCACTCCAAGATTCTCCAAAACTCTCATGGAGTAAGTCAAAAGGATCGTATCTCTATAAGTATCCCAATGTCATAGACGATTTGTCAAATGAATATCAGGTTCTCAAGATAACACCCTTTAAGTGTTTCTTGGCCCGGTTGGGCTGGAGTCCGGTTGGGCCTGGTCCGGTATGACCCGGTCGGACTGACCCAATCAGACTGACCCAGACTGACCCGATTTGGGGTAGGTTGCGGAGGAATCGGCCTACAGGGTAGAGGTCCGGTCCGGCCCGCAAAAAGGGGCGGCCTGTAAGGGTTGCCCGACCCGCAAGGGGGAGGCCCGAGAAGGGGCGGCCCACAACGGGGGTAGCCCAGTAGGGTGGCAGCTCAGCCGCATGAGGCGCGACCCGCAAGGGGGCGGCCCGGTAAGCGGCGGCCAGCCCGCATGAGCCACGACCTGCAAGGGGTGCTCCCCAGCTACCATAGGTGGAGCAACCCCATGGTTTTCCAGAACAGCCAAGGGTCATTCACTCTTATCATAGAGGCGGTGCCACGTGGCGCCCTTGGTCGCATGCGGGACCCGCGGGGGTGGGTCCTACTGGTCTGTTGTGGCCGAATGATGTGCCAGCCAACTCCTCTAGTGGCGCGCGACAGTATGCTTCTACGCCTTACTCCGGTCGCCGCGGCTGACGAGCCATGACCCTCCATGTTCATTGGCGATGTGTGACGGTGCACCACGCCTCCTCAATGGCCGGATGGTGTCAGCCAATCCGACGACCACCAAGGATTTGTGCCGTAGCCACCTCTTGCGGCATGCGTCGACGCGCTATCCACCACATAGATGGTCGGTGTTTTCATGCTATCAGCCTTCCATGGATGCAGAAGGATGTAGCAAAGATAGCAAAGGGTTCGGGCCAGGTTTGTTAGGCCCACTCCCTCCACATTAGCTCATAAACAAAAGGGGTTTAAGGATTTAATAAACAACTGAATTAAACAACAAGATAAACCCCACAAGATACCCTGCAACAACCTCTCACAAAGACAAATGAATCACAGGTCAACCCGTTAGTCGGTTGACCCGTGTTCTTCGTATTATTCAAGAAAGGGGATGAGGAAAATCATTTAGAAATCATAAACGAATAAACCCCCTACCTTGAATCATCTGAAAAAATGACGATTCTTGAAGGTGGATGGTTTTCTTCGTTCCTAAAACCCGTTCCCAACGATGCCACTCATATGTTGCTCTTCAGTTCATGGTTCGGTGTCATCTGTCACCTCCCACTGGGTCGGACCCGTCTTCTAAGTTTATGTCATCATGGAACTCTTTCGTAACTTCATTACTTGTCGAAGCTATACTGATACCCCTCCCCAAGCTCTCTATATATTGGAGAGGGGGAGGGTAAGTAACGACATTGGAATTAAATAGGGATTATTAATTAGGAAGCTTCCTAATTCTCCAAAAATGTAGTTACTTGTTGTTGGTAGTTCGAGCCATTTATTGGCTTAAAACATCACTGGCACCACCCCTTTACTTGTCTGCTGGAGGATATGAAATAAAATAACAAAATTGTTTTATTTCATTTCTTTTAAAAATTCAAAATACTTAACTATTTCTCCAAACCTACTTCAGTCAAAGTAAAGCCTCTATTAAGCAAATCATGGCACTGTGGATTCAACAATGCCTCAGTATTTTCAATCCGAGAAACAATTGAAATGTTAGAAAACACTGCTCACGTGTTTAGTGAATGTACCCGAAAAAAAAGTTCAGAAATTTATTTTGGGAACTTCGGGCATCATAATCATGCACCGTAAATTATCACAGACTCATAATAATTCCATATAATTTAAAAAAAAATTACTTGGAAAATACAGGTCTTTAAATTCTCCCAACCATAGGGATTTTTGTCCATGAAAGCCACACCACAGACTTAGAAAACAAATGGTGGTACAGGGAACAAATTTGAGCCTCCCACTCCCATGTGCTCTCATGGAGGTTCCCATGATGCCAGAAATCGCTCACCAAAGGTAACGATTTCCCACAAAGAACCCACTCTTATCGATCCTCAATCTCTACTGAAACCTCCGTAAACTTCTCCCCATCGTCTAAGTCCATCTCGCCATGGTCGAGGAGGTGAGATGGCTCGTTCACATATCTACTCAGCTGGGATATGCAGAAGATGTCATGCACCCTCTCTGACAATGGTGGAAGTGCCAAGTGGTATGCCACCTCGCCTATCATCCATAGTATCAGAAATTTTCCGATAAACCTCAGTGATAACTTTCCACCTCAGCCAAATCTCCTTACTCCCCTTCGATGTGAGACTCACAAGAAAATGTTTTCCCCCTCCTCGGACTCTAAGGGTCTCCGTATCCTATCGGCATATGACTTCTATCTGATCTATGAAGTATTCCTCCACTCTTGGATGGTATGCACCTTCTTAGTGGTAGATCGTACCAACTCTGGACCCATAAGTGCTGACTCCCCTAGGTATGTCCAGCATAGAGGTGATCTACATGGTCAATAGTACCAGTCCTCGAAGGGTGCTATACCGATGGTGGAGTGATAACTATTGTTGTATGAGAATTCCACCATGGGTAAGTGATCCTCCCAACTATGGCTAAAGTCTAGGAGGCATTCACGAAGCATGTCCTCCAGCGTCTGAATGGTCCACTTTGTCTGACCATCCGTCTGAGTATGAAAGGCAGTGCTCAAACGTAGGTGAGTCTCGAACTCATCCTGCAATCCCTTCCACAACTGGGATGTGAAATGTGCTTCATGGTCAGAGATGATCATCGAGTTCACCCCATGAAATCACACAATCTCCTATATGTAGATTCGTCCTAATCTCTTTAATGACCCTTGCTCTCGAATATGTATTAAGTGAGCTGACTTGGTTAGTCGTTCAATGATAAACCAAATGGAATCATGTCCCCTGGACATACATGGAATCCCTGTCACAAAGTCCATAGAGATTACATCCCACTTACACTTTGGAACCTCTATTGGTTGTGCTAAGCCTATTGGAACCCAATGCTTGGCCTTCACTTTTTAAAAAGTGAGGCATCATGAAACAAACTCTGCTACAACCGTCTTTATCCCTAGACACTAGTGTTGATGCCAGAGGTCCTGGTATATCTTCGCTACACATGGATGTACTACCAGAGGGGATGTATAGAACTCCCTCAAAACCTACTCCCGTAGCACCACTAGTACCATGGTACATCCTCTGAAGAGAATGATGTGCTTCCTACCTTAAGAAAATTCATCAGGTGCCTACCCTGAGGATATCTGAGCATGTTGAGCCTCACAGTAATTATCCCCAAGTTGTGCCTCCCTGACATACTGAAGGAGTCGAGGAGTGACTTTAATATACTAGAGGTATGATACTCCATCTCCATCCATGAAGGATATCTTCAATGCATCTAGCTGCTCTGTCTCCTCACTCAACAACTGCAGACCAGACCTCCTACTGAGAGCATCTGATACCATGTTCCCCTTCCTAGGAGTATAAACTATCTCAAAGTCATATTCTGGGAGGAACTCAAGATAATGCCGCTATCTCAGGTTCTGGTCCTACAGATAGAAGATATACTTGAGACTATTGTGATTATAATATACTATAAAATAGTTTCCCAACAAGTAATGTCACCACATATTCAAGGAGAATACCACTGATACTAACTCTAAGTCATGGGTATCATAGTTCTGATCATTTTGTATCATCTATCACAAGCCATAAGTGATCACTGCTCACTCCTGCATCAGGACAAACCCAAGTACGGTCCCTGATGCGTCGCAGTAAACTACATACCCAACACCCTCTTCTGTTAGCCTCAATATGGGGTCACTCTTCAGTCTCCGCCTCAGCTTCTAGAAACAATGCTAGAATTTTTTTATCCATACAAAGGGATTACCCTTCTTTGTCAATGCTGAAAATTGTGTCACAACTCTGGAAAAGTCAAGAACAAATCTCCGGTAGTGTCCATCCAACCCCGAATCCAGCCTTTGAGATAACATGTCCAAGAAAGTGGACCTCTCATATCCAGAACTGGCACTTCAAGAGTTTAACTAAAAGATGGTACTCTCGGAGTGTATCCAAAACTATCTGCAGATGATAGGCATACTCCTTCTTTGTCGCCAAGTACACCAAGATGTCTTCGATGAACACCACCACGAAACGATCGAGGTATGGCTGAAAGATCTTGTTCATGAGTCCCATGAACACTACCAGGGAATTGGTCATGCCAAAAGGCATAACCAAGAACTCATAATGGCCATACTGACATCTAAAGTCTATATTTTGCACATCCTCATCTCATATCCTGAGCTAATGATATCCTGATCTGTGGTCTATCTTCCAAAACTACTCAGCTACCTTCATCTGATCGAAAAGATCATTAATCTATGAAAGTGGATTCTTCTTCTTAATGGTCACCTGGTTCAGGCACCGATAGTCCACAAAATATCTCAAACTCCCATCTTCCTTCTTGGAAAACAAAAGTTTGGCTTCCCACGGAGAAACATTGGGCCTTATGAACCCCTTTCCCTATAAGTCCTCCAACTATACCCGTAACTCACGAAGATGTGTGGGATCCATCCGATATGCTTTTGTAGATATCAGTGTCGTCCTGGGGTATAGGTCGATGTAAAATTATACCTCTCCACATGGAGGTAGTCCCAGTTCATCATTAGGGAAGACATATACATACTGGTCCACCACTACAGGATAGCTCAAACTCTCAAAAACAGCTACTCCAAGGGTAAGGATAGCCAACTGATGAGTAATCGGATACATCATCCTATGGGAAAGTCCATCCTATGTTGAAAAGGTTCCCTTATCTCTGGTGAAGGAAAAACTAGTCTCATCTATGTGGACACACCACACTTTGCGCCAAATACAGTGAGCTTGCAATATTGATGACCAGTCCATACCCAAGATGACGTTGTAAGGCCTCAACGCCGCTACTAAGAGATCCCTACCGAAGCTCTCAACACTTAGAGTAATCTCACACTACTATCACCAGGGTGTAATCATCGAATCCACTATCTTATGAGTCTCTAATTGTAAGGATCAAGCCAATGTATCCACCGGAATCTCTGAGATTTGAAAGAGGGTCATGGAAATAAAAGAGTGACTAGAAATTGTGTCTATAAGTACTATAACTAAGGTTGAGTAGACACAGATCATACACTTAAACATCATTGGAGCGCCATGGTCATAGGCCTCAGCATCTAGGATCTAAGCTCTTCCTTTTCCTCCTAATCTCTATGGTCAGGGTGGACCACCTGGCGGTGGTGGTGGTAGAACCTTGAAACTCCACCCACTGCCTACTGCACAACCAACTCCACTGCCATGTCCGCCACCCTATGGACCTCATCACTCGAACATCTACCTCTTCCCCAAAAGTCCCTAGAGTGTCAGTTGGTTGTCCGTATGGAGGTTCAGTTAGTGGCGAGCCAGATGACCCTAACTGCCTCATGTGTAACACTGCATGTCCCTTGCTAGTCTTCCCATGCATTGCAAGCCATGTACCTCTGACCCAGTGTCATGGGGTCATCCACCAAAAGGATTGGTCCACATAGACCTCTGTGTCATCTTCTTGCTGCCTACTACAGATGATTCTGCTACCTAACGTCTGGTGGTGGCTCTCACTATGGGTTCCTACTCAGCTAAGAAGCTCTCCAACAATAGTGCTTGCTCTAGTACCCCAGCTTGAGTCGGTATGTTGAGCGATACCATAAATTCTCTGATCTCCCATCGGAGACCCTTATCAAAGTTCTAGGACATGAAGAAAGGGTCCCATACCATGTTGGTGGAGTAGCGGGAGAGATCAGTAAACCTCACTGAGTACTAGACCACTGTCATGCGGCCCTGCTATAAGTGCATCAGCTCCTGTATAGGCAAAGTGCGTAAAGTCACTAGGAAAAACTCTACCCTAAAAAAGCCTTCGAAGTTTTCCCAAATGAGGGTCACATCATCATGAATATGGTGCATTAGTATCCACAATATCCCTACTGATTCTTGAAAAAGTTTGGCTAATAGGATCACCATAAAATCATCCAGTGTCCCAACTAAGAGAAAAACTCTAGCCACAACCTCCAGCTAGTCCTCAGTCACCTGCAGGTCCATCTCACCTCGGAACCTCAGATGCCTCTTCTGCTGGAACCCATGCAACGTGCTTAGTCATATTTCATCCTCTGCTAGTGGGGATAGTGGCAATGACTGTCCAATGGGAAGTGGTGCTGCTGTAACACCACTCGAAGGTGCTAACGCCATAAGAGGGCCCTGCACCGAGGCCACATCGCTCGGTTGGCCATCCTTGCGTACAATCTTAGGAATCCTGGATGAATGTCTATGTGGAAAAATCTTGAAAGAGAGGTGTTCCATGATCAATAAGTTATACTTGGTGATCTGACTCAAGAGATAAAAAAGAAAACTTTTCAAAACACACGTAATTAGTGTTGTTGTGCGCTGAGTTGGAAATCATAAATCAAGATCCTGGTGTATGGATAAGTTGGCTGCCCCACTAACACTGGATTCCCCAAACTGAAAACCACACTCACAACACTCAACACTATTTCTACACAGAAAATATCTGATTCCTAGTTCTTCGATAGAACCAAACTCCTTTGATACCACTTTTTCATGACCCGTCCCATGGGGCTTGTGCCATGACTACCCCCAAGCCCGCCTTCCATAGGCCAGGGGCTGGAAAATATCATTGAAAGATGTATTCTTTAAAATGGGATGAAATTTACCTTAATCCTATAAAACCCACGGTCTATGAACATAATAAGAAGCAACTGTGAAGTAAACTATTGTAGTAAAAAAATGGATGAAAGTAAAAGGGGCTTGAATACAAGACCTACTGTAAAAGTAAAAGTACAGTTGAAATAACAATACAACTAAAAAAGGGAAAACAACAACTGAGTCATCCTCCGAGGATCCCACCTAAAGGGTAGGTACAGATCACCTCCTCAGGACTCTGCGTCCATCTGTCTCCTCCGCGTACCGCCTAGTCCTGGCTCTCTCCAGCCTCATCCCAACTTCTCATCGTCTACACAAGACACAACAAGGGGTAGGCGTAGCCCGTGTAGGGGTGAGTATAACAATACTTAGTAGGGACCCTAAGACCCTTGAAGGTCTCTCATAATTCCACAAGGAAAACCACAAAGCAATATATCAATCATAAAGTACAAAGCAATAGAAACAACTCAATTAGAGTCCCAGATCAGACCAGGTATACATCTCATAGATACATGACTATGATATTGACCCATATAGGATCTCTATGAAAGCTAATAGCCAGCCACAGATTCTCTCGGCCTAGGAACAAGTAACATTACCAGTCATAATTTCAAAGACCTTAGATTCTGGAGAACTCCTCCTCTATAGAGTACATTGTGCCTTCCACATCACACAGAGGTTCTTCCCACTAACCTTGAACTGTTGAGATAATCCTCCCCGTCGCGTACCGTGGATCTGTCGGGTCACACAGAGCCGCACCCCACTGTGGCCTGCTAAGGTACATCTCTCCATTGCGTACCATGGGTCTGCCAAATCACACAGAGCCTCTCCCCACTATGGGTCTTCCGTTTCACACAGAGGCACTCCCCCCTGGTCCATCGAGTCACTCCGAGTCGAAAAGGTCAGCAGTTGTCAAGTCTCATCAAGTCGCAGGGTTCTGTACGTAGTGTGCTTGGGAGAACCACTCCTCAAACCATTGGTCATATTACATCTATCCAAACTCTCACAATGAATTAACATGATGATTCACTTGGTTATAAGGGTTCTAACGCAACAGATAACATGTCAATCAGACGCCTGGTCTGTGTGATATTAGCATTTTAGTGCCGAGGGCCCGGTTAGATTCAGGTGAAATCCAACCCGACCATACTCCAAGATTCTCCAAAACTCTCATGAATTAATTCAAAAGTACCGTATCAATATAATGATCCAAACGCCGCATAAAATTTGTCAAACGGACCTCCGGTTCTCATGATAAGGCCCTTTATGTGTTTCTCTGGTCCGACCCGGTCGGACTAACCCGGCCTGACCCAGTCTTGGTTGGGCCGTGATGGGCTCGGCCCGCTTAGACGAGGTCCGGTCTGGAAAACAAAAAGGGGAATCTCAGCCTGAAAAGGGTCATCCTGGCCCGCAAGGGGGTGGCCCAGGAGGGCAGCATCCCGGTAGGGAGGTGGTCCGGCCGCATGAGGCGTGACCCACAAGGGGTATGCCCTAACTGCCACCAGGGGAGAGACCCCCCAGTTTTTCCAAATGGACGAGGGTCATTTGTTCTTCTCACAGCGGTAGCGCCACGTGGAGCCACTAGGTGGAATGAAGGATCTACAAGGGTGGGTCCTGTCGGTTCCGTCATGGCCAGCTGGCGTGCTGACTGCCTTCCTCCAGTCACTGAGGCTGACGAGCCATGACCCTCCTTGTTCATAGGCAGCGCGCAATGGCACACCGCGCCTCCTCCATAGCCAGCCAGTGTCATCCACTAAGGCAACCTATGTGACTTTGTGCCACAAACTCCTTTTGCGGCATGGTTCGATGCGCTATCCACCACTTAGCCAGTCGGTGTCGTCACGCTGTCGGTCTTCCATGGAGGCACAAGGATGTATCAAAGATAATAGAGGGTTCGGGCCGAGTTTGTTAGGCTTGTGCCCTCTGTGTTATCTAATAAACATGAAGGGATTTAAGGGTTTAATAAATAATTGAATTAAACAACAAGATAAACCCCAAAAGATACCCTCTAACAACCTCCCACAAAGACGAATGAAGCGTTGGTCAACCCATTAGTCACTTGACCCACGTTCTTCACATTATTCAAGAATGGGGAAGAGGAAAATCATTTAAAAATCATACACTATTAAACACCCTTCCTTGAATCATTAGAGAAAACACCCACTCTTGAAGCTAGATCATGTTCTTCATTCCCGCAACCGGTTCCCAATGATGCCACTCGTACGCCGCCCTTTGGTTCGTGGTTCAGTGTCGTCCATCACCTATCGCTGGGTCGACTCTGTCTTATAAGGGTCCAACGTCATGGCACTCCTTCAGCACTTTGTTTCTTGGCAAAGCTATGCTGATAACCCTCCCCAAGATATATATATATATATATAAGAGAGGGATAGGGTAAGTAACGTCGTTGGAATTAAATGAGGCTTACTAATTAGGAAGCTTCTTAATTCCCCAACGACGTTGTTACTTAGGGTTGGCAGGTGAAGCCATTCATTGGCTTGACACATCGCTTGACCCACCCCTTTAATTTTCCATTGGAGGATATGAAATAAAATAACACAATTATTTCATTTCATTTCTTTTAAAAATCACAAAACTCAACATTTTCTCCAGACCTACTGCTGTCAAAGTAAAGCCTCTCTTAAGAAAATCCCTGCACTGCAGATTCAACGGTACCCTCGGATTTTCAATCTGAGAAATGGTTAAAAATTTACAAAACACCACTCAAGAATTTTATGAATGTACCTGAAATTGTTTTTCCCAAATTCATTTATGGTACTTCAGGCCTTGGAATCATGCGTTGTCAGCTTTTAAAGACTCGTAATAATTCTATATAATAAAAAAAATACATGGAAAATCTGGGTATTTACATAAAGATAATAAAATTAAATTAAAACATTAAATTTGAGTAAATTAACATATGGAAATAAAATAAATAAGCTTCTTAAATGGAATATCATAATATCTCATCATTGAAAGCATATCTTAAACAATCCCGATAAACAATGAGATTGTAACACTAAGCCTTTACCATTTTGGTATTATCTAAATTGGAAGCCACATGAATGAAATAAAATTATATGGATATTTTTATCTCATAATTATCATAAAATTATCATAAAACACATTCATGGGAAGTATATACACAACACAAAGAAACAAGTGGTGTACAAGTCTTATATCCCATAGAAATAAAAGCGAGACAAAAATATCTTACCATTTAGAAATCTTTTGAATACTAATACTCATTAAATAATAACAATAACATTGAACTTAAATACAATGAAAATAATTTTATTTATTATATAATAAGTATAATGGTAAGTATATACATCAAAAAAAATAAATGAGTTGTTAATATGGAATATATATCTAAAAAATGAAAGAGAGACTGGAAATCACTTACATCAAGTATCAAATTAATTCATACATATTTGAACATCATATATAATAAATATAAGTTTATTATAAATATATTAAAGAACCATAATCATATATTTCACACTATATATGATTTTATGATGACCTTTTATTCCCCTTATATTAACAATTCTTTATTAAAATCACGTTTCAGATAATAACTGCTTCGTTTTTTATTTATATGTTTTTCTGGTATTTTTAACCCCTTTACTTTGATCATAGTTGCATAATATACATAATTTTATTCATTAAATAAATATAATATATTATAATTATATGATTATTTATAGTAATACATTAAATTTTGAGATATGAAATTAATTACACCATATATAGAGATAGTAGGTTGTATGTACACATGAACACAATTTCTATTTTCACGATGGATAAAGAGAAACAAAGGTAAATAATATATTATTTTTAAATAATAATTATTATTTAATATATAAAAAAATTTAATTAAACCTATCCTTATTACTATTTATGTTAACCATAAGTGAATAATGAATCACATTGCTTCAGGAGACGTAGTTCGTCATACACACGAGTGATGTTATTATATTCCTACATAATAAAAAATAAGAAGTTATATATGATATTATAATTTAAGAAGTATAATTTTTTTCATAATTATCATATAAATATGTTAAATTCATAATTATATCCATTTGTGAGGGGTTGTGATGGAAAAAAACTACATCAGTTTGCAAGGAAGTAGTCCATCGTACACATGATATGCAGATTCATTTCCTAAATGAGGAAATATGAGATAGATTTAGATAAATAAAATAATATACTGACATCTAAGTATATGGTAGGTAATTATTAAATTATATATTCAAGTTTTAATAAATTTTTAATGATTTATATGAAGATATAAAATGAATATTATTGTTAAGGACTATACCTCTTCTTCAGAAAACCCCATTAGTTTTAAACATAAATCCATTTTAAGAGATTTTACTAAAAAACTATGTCTTATAGGATGTGGTAAGGGATATAAAGAATGTATTTGGGTAGTTCATGGTGGAACCAAATGGTTTTTTGAGTTTAAATATGAGAGGATAGGGGGTGTCCATTTATAATTGGTGGAGAGGACAGACGTATAATTTTTTAAAAGAAAAAGATATACCCATGTTTTAAACATAAAAAACATCTAATATTGGTAAATGTTGAACCTTATATGATATATAGTCAAAATATTTCTATAAAATGGAATTTGGACAAGTTTATAGGTCATTTTATCCCATATATTTTTAGTTTAACCCTCGGTAAACTCGTTTTAACTTTAACCATGGTAATTTTTTTTGAGTTTTTACTATTATTTATGAAAAAAAATTACATTGAAATTATTATATAATATTAATTATTATGATTCCAAATATGTAATATAGTTTTCTAAATTCTAATAAAATAAGTCCAAAAATGTAATTTAAAATTAATTTCTCAGATGCAATGTAAATGTGCCTTCCGAAAGAGAAACTTTTCATAAGTATATATGGTTTTAATATCATGATTCAACATAAAATTTATTAAAATTAAATAAATTGGATTAATTTATATATAATTTAACTAATTTTACTTTAAACCCATCGAAAAAAATTTATATTGTAAATTCTTTAAATGAAATGTCTTTATTTGAATAAAAATCTGTATTTTTTACTATTCATCAAAAAATTAATCTTTTATAAAATTCTCAAAATTCACTCAAATATAATTTTGAAATGTAGATTTCAAAAAATCTTATAAATGTGGAAAAATTTCTTTTATTAATTATTCACAAAAATAAATAATAATATTCTTTTGAGAAAATGTTATTTTTGAAACAAATAAAGGATTTACTAAAAACTATGTAATTTTTTAATAGTGTGATTTCATTATATAAATACATTAAAATTAATATTTAAAATGTGTTTACTTCTATTCATGCTATTGGATAGTTTATAATGGTCCTGTTTGAATAATAATATTAATACAATATCACAGTTCCTTGAAATTCGATGTTGCATGTAACACAAGTTATCGAAGAAATTAAATTTACTTGAAAAATATATATTTCATAAAATCTAGGGGTGTTAAAAAAAATTCATGAGAATTTGATATTCTCAAAATACCTTTCCAACTTCGATCATTGTGCCACTAAAGTGAATAGAATCAATTTTTTGATGAAATTACTTTAATTAAATGATGTTGTCTATATATTCCATGTAGGCTATAAACATCCCCTATAAATGATGAATATAATTCCATAGGTTCATTCTAAGATGGGATATAAATTCCTCTTCTATAGTTTTCATAACGTTATATTGAGATGTGGCTCTTTTCTAAAACATGACTGGTATGTTCTCTCTGGATATCTGTTTCCCCATAAACAATGTATTCTCTTTATAATCTATGAGATATTACTCTACTTTTTTTTACCAAAGATATCATTTATTGGTTTTATTATTTTTTAGATTAGGGTTGACTAGAATCTTCTATATTTTTGTAGTAGGTAGCTTATTTTATGGCAGTTGGGAGAATAAAATTTTCCTTAAGATATATTTAGATTAGGAAAAGAAATCACCCATCAAAGATATGTCTCCAAGTTTAGCTAGACTCATTCATTGGAGTGACTCAATATATGACAGATTTAACAAAGAATTTTTCTATAAGGGGATGAGCTTCTTTTTGAAATGATAAATTTTTATAGGGAGGATCTTTAATTTAAATCCCATTATTTTGAGGACTACCATAATGTTTTGATTTTTAGTATTAGGAGGAATTTCTGAAACAAACATCCTAAAGTGGACATTATGCTTGGATGGTAGTAAGGGTAGGACCTTATTTCCATTTTTTATTTTAATTGTGTGTTTTATTTTCATAGTTCCCATTAGGAGAAAAATTCTGCCTATCAATCTTGATACTTCCCTGAGGAGGAACTTCATAGTGGGTTCTCTAGGGAGGGCCTCTAGAATTTTTGGTAGTAATATTTTATTAAGTAACTTTAAAACATTTACTGCCTCTTCTATATTAATAAGTCAACAATATCCTAGGTCACTATTGAGAAATATTATTGGGACTCAAGAATTACATCATTTTGGATAGTATTTGTTGGGAATCAAAATTCTTATGTCATAAATATCAACCTTTATATTATGGGGTCTTCTAATGTGACCCCCTGTGTTGATCTCAGAATACGTTGATGGGATTTTTCAGAATGACCAGAAATTATTCCAACATTATGGTTGTCATTCGGATATATTTATCAAATTTTACACCTTAAATGGATACATGAATATATGCCAACACCTTAACAACTATAGGAATATGTTGGAAAGCCCTTGAAAGTTTTTAGAGATATGTTCTTACCATTGATTTGTCATTTACATGGGATATTGAAATCTATCAGGAATTGTAATATGTGGATGATCTTATTGTTCTCTCTATTCCAATATATATTTGTGATACCCTTGAATGTGATTAGTAATATTTTCCTTCTCTTGAGTAACTGTAGATATAATTCATGAAACTGATCTAGTTTCAGGAGAGATAATATGTTCTTATCCCTTGATTATTTTCAAGGTAATATAAAACCATTTTTTGTTGATGCAAAGATTTTTTTACAACTCTTTAGAATGATTTTCAGTATATAAACATTCTATCCCATTTCAAAATAAATTATTTTATGGGATTCTATAGTGAGAATAGGTTTATGTGTCCATTACATAATGGGAGAAGCGATTTTATCAAACTCCTGTCCTCCTATTTTTATTGTGATGGGTCGATGGAATTCATATTTGAGGGAGAGAGAATGTTCCTAACCCTATTTGTCACCAATATATAATGGAAAGCACATCCTCATGCTTCTAGAGTTTGTTGAGAAATAGGTTGGGTAAGTTTATAGGTCTTTTCCAATCCATTGGTCACCTCCATAGTATGTAGGTAAAATTATTTGGGGGAAATAGTAATATAGTTCTGCTCCTAGTTTTTCGAATATTTCTAATCATGGTGGGATTTTAGAGATTCTTGAGTCTAAATGTCATGATTATGAACCCATGAAGTGGTTTACTCAATAGAAAAATAAGGGATTGATTCCCCATGTCCCTATTGGGGGTGAATATTAAAATTATTTCTCCATGGAAATGCCTGTATGGAGTTGATTTCAAAACTGACCTCATATTCCACCTCTCTAAGATAAGGGTGGTGTCTATTTATTCATTCCAAGGAAAGGCTATATAAATGGTTTGAAATAATTATAGGATTCATTTTCCTCTTCACCACCACTAATCATTTAAAAAATGGTTTGTGGGGTTTCATTTCAAAAAGGACTTTGCATTAAGCCTACAACATCAGATTAGTTCCATTTTGGTGGTAATCCTCAATAAATTCATTATACACATTGTATTGAAGTCACCAGGTGGGTAATAAAGTCCTTTAATTAAATGAGTTCATAGCTTGTGCAACTAAAGAGGAATAACTCTATAATTGAAAGGATTCAATTTTGATTGAAGGGGGTTCTAGCGATTATGGTCATATATGGGATCAAAAAAAAATAAATAGATATCATCAATGTAGTATTAAAAGTAAGAAATAATGATTAACTAATTTTCTGTCAGAAACTCAGAAATCTTATTTACTAAAAGATTTACATTAGGATCACTATTTTTGTTTTGACACGAAATATGATGCATGTGTGGTTTACTTCATGATTGTGAGAAGATGGGTGTGGTTTCACAATCACCACAGTATATCACTACTCTTATTTTAGAAAGTTACCCATGGGGTTTATTCATAAAACTAGAAATTCCAAATGAATCCACAACTATAATAAGAGTTTTTTCTATATATGTACTTTCCAATGGTATGTGTTCACTGGGGTTTACTACCAATTATTCTTAGAAACTAAAAATGTTCAATATAATGGGAGGTTGGGATTATCAAACCCTATTTGTGGAAATTATTTCTTACTATATGACTTTATCATAGATATATGTCATGTTAGTTAATCCCTCTTAATTGTACTCCAAGTCTAGTTACCCCTAAGCTAGAAGTCACTTATTATGATTTTTGGATATGAATATCTATACGTATCAGAGGTTCCATATTAATGTTAACATCATCATGTCTCAAAGGTTCTCTATCAATGAAAAAATCAATATATATAATAGGTTATCCATATTTATCTTATTGTTACTTAATGGTGCTGGTCTATGGGTTACTATGGTTTAAAACAGCTTAGTTGGATGCTCTAGAGTTTATCACCATCTATGAAGTTGGTATATGTCTATGGTGTTAGGATTAATTCCATAAAAAGGAAATATTATCTATATATGTGAAAGGAATCATAACTCAAATTGTTCTATTCCACATTACCTGGCATGTTATACCTTTTAAGGCCATGTGAAAATAACTAATCGATGTGGTTCAATATCGTTTGATAAAGGTGACTAGATAAAAGATTCCTAATAATGATTGGGGTATCACATAAATAAGAATCATTTTTTTGGATTACCATAGATAGAATTTGAATTGAAAAGAATGATCTAGATTAGAAAAGAATATATCCCTACAAATATAAGTGTGGTATCATTAGGAATATGTCCCGTATGAGTTAGATATACTTTTTAACCAGAAGTAGTATGTTTCTATAGTTATAGGTAAGATATTATTATGAATATTTCCCATTGAAGGGATGGACTATGTGAAATATGGACCTAATTAATGAGATTACCAGACTCGCGGAAATATTTCCAGGTGAAGGATGGATATAAATAATCTTAGGAGGAACATAGGCCAATGAGGATGAAATGGAAGATTTATGCCATTCGTTTTGAACCGCAAGGAATGAATCCAATGTATCCTAATGAAATAAGATTAAAATCCCGTATATTTAATGTGTCATAATTTAAGGTTGTATGTAAATAATATACCATGTAGTTTAACATCATTCAGTAAGTATTCCGCCATGCAATTTTACATCATGTGACTAGGATTTAGTGTTATGTGGTTTAAATCCATGTATCCTAGACACGTACATCATGAAATATGTAGAAATAAATGATTTTGTGGGGATTTTTCTTATGAAGAGGCCCTAAGATAATAGTTGGGAAACATACCTTGTAAGAGGCCCAAATTGGGGAAATTATTAATTTTGGAAATGGAATTGCCAACTATGGTCTCTAAACCCACGTGGTTCATGATTAATGGGAGAAATAAGAGATAATGGAATATTAGAAACATTCTATGAAAGTTAAAATTTAATCTTCTATGGGTATTATTCCTAATGAAGGTTCCCATATAGTGTGACGAATCATCTCATGTTTGTTTCATGAATCATCCTATTCATTCCATACTAGGCATAATAGGTTCATCAAAAAGGGTAAGTTTGCAATTTGACATCAAACAAAAAGTACATTATCCTGAAATTTATTACTGTTCAACTAAGTCATAGTTCTATATATTTTAGAGTTACTCATGAAGAATATAATTTTAGTATGTGTGAATTAAGCTTCTTAGTCCCAATTAGGAGTGGGATATAGAATGAAACATAGTGGAAAACCTTAATTGTTCGACTATCAAGGATTACACAATTGAAACACTGGTGAAATTGTAAAGAAAAACGTGTAGATGTCAATTATTTTATACAACTTGTAAGAAGACTTATACTAGATAGGGGACTATAATTTTATATATAGTTACTATTCTTGTATTATTTTTTACTATAATTAGGTGGATCCAGACATCCTTCTGGCACCTGGGTTTATTGAGCTTGGACTTGGGTCAACCAAGGGTAATTGACAAAAATTTCCATAAGATTAAGACCCCTATAATCAATGGAATGTAGGATTTCAAGACCCATGGGTACTTTATCTATTAGTTTATACATATGAGAAACACATTTAATCAAGGGAATATATGATCAAAATGAATCCATGTCGATGTGAAAACCCTGATCCCATACATCTGGTGGCCTTGAAGGACACCTTGGATTGTGTTAAGGTTTTGACCCCAGTGGAAGAAATCAAAATAGGTATTCTCCATTTTTATAGCCCATTTTTGTGTATTATGTGAAGATACAACACAGAAATCCTCTAAAACATTAAATTTTCTTGTGTTGAAGCATTTATATAGGAAGAGGTATGATATCCTAAAGCACCCATGGTTTTGGGGATAATATGTCACATATAAGAATGATCCCACATAAGACATACACATATGGTGACAATGAGATTCAAAACCATCTGAGACTATTATTTTATAGTCGTGTGATAATTACACATTATGCCTACAAATGATTATCGTATTACAAAAACTATAATGAGAGTCTATAGATAAAGTCACATGGATGTTTTTTGTGATAATATTTTATGTGGTCATTTTTTGAGGGATTATACCATGTAGAAATATATTATATAATTATACTACATGATCATATTTTATAGGACTATACCGTGTGGACGTCTCTTATAGTATTATACCACAAATATTTCTCTTACATGATTTGGTATTATTTATAGTTATAATTGGATTTTGTGTACTTTATTATTTTTTATGAATATTTTTTGTGTTTTACAGTATTTTTTAATTTTATTTTATAGAATAGTGTCTCCAATGTATGATCTATTCCCTTGACTCTAGTCGGTATCCTCCAATGTATGGGGAGGTGGACATTATTCCTAATGGAAAATCAATTTGGTAATTGTAGAGCGATGTAGTTAAGAATGTTACAAGATGATATCATAAAATCTTTTGTTTTCTCTTACTATTTTGGACATGGTATATAGGGAATATGTATATGTTGGGGCATGTGATAGACCTCATAAAGATGATTCATGAACACCTTTCTTTTGATAATTCTTGGTGACTAGGGTTATATGATTTTCAATATTTGATTTCACAGTTATGGTTTAAATATTTATTCAAATATATTTCATTTATTAGAGGTTGATATTTATGGTTTTGGGTTTTAGACCATCACTGAGAAGTTTATAAACATGAATAAAAATTTTCATGTAGGATTCACATGGAATATGTGTTCTTGTATGTGATTGATTTCAATAATGAGATAGGTTTTTGTTGTTTAAATTATCAACAATTACTTATATAGAGTTTTCCTATATAACTTATTGGTGGAATTATAATCAATTGAACCATGGAATTTTCTTATGATATTAGGTCATGTGGATCATAAAGAAATATGTTCTCCACTGATATCTATATTTCCCTCTATGTAAGGGGTGTATAGTGAATTTTGGTGTGTTAGTATAGGTATAGTATTCCTTATGTATGATTACATTATTGGATTGGATTGAATTGAGGATATGGATACCCCTAAGAGAGATTAAGAAAGGTATGTTAAATTTCATGTCCTTTTATGATGTGAATCACTCCAAGTGTTTCTTGTATAATGGTTGGGTTTATAAGGTTGGATCAGTTGGATGCCTACACCAATTAATATTGGGATGTTCTTTTCGGTGGCATAGTTGGAGAGTGGATAGACACTTTTGGTTTTGAAAAGATTATTTTTTGGTAGTTAATCATGTGTTAAGACGTATAATGAATGATATACCTTAGGATTTTTGTAAATAAATCATTATTGATTAATTTTGGTTAGATTAGATTGATATTTAAGAGGATCAAAGTCGATGTTTTATGCATAGAAGCCTAGTATTGATGGGATGTAACTCATGGGTACAAGAGTCAGATTTTGTAACATGGTGATATGAGAGTGTATATATTTAGGGTTTATATGGGAGTGAGGTAGATAGTGGGTGTGAGCCTATGATGTGGTTCAATGGTGATTTACACTTCCATATTAAGGGGAGAGTAAGTGTTGGCATGCCTTTCCAATGTAAGTATCAATGTTTCTTGAAGGTGGGAACTAGTTGTATGTTGTGCATATTTGGATTTAGATTGGTTAGAGTAAATGTGTGGTTAAATGTCTTTTGGATTTAATGGAATGTTTGTGGGAAAAAGCCTGTAAGTTTCATTGGTAATTGAAAATGGTTCCATGAAATTTATGGAGACATTATGGATAGATTAAAGTGTTATAGTAATATCAATCCAAGCAAGCTCCATGAAATGGGTTGTTAAGATGGGAGAGAATCACTCTAGAGGAGAGACACACAAGGAATATTGGAATTAGTTGGGAATTATCCTTGAGAAGATATGTAATAATATCCATATGGTTGGGATCATTGTATTAGTTATTGAAGAATGTGACCCTCATTAAAGGTAAATTTAGATGGATTCTAAGGATGAAGTTAGTCGTGAGCTGAGGATGGGTAGAAAAAGATACTCCTATGGTTATGATTATATTATCCACCATGGTTTCATGAACATCTTGTCATTAGGGTCACAAATTTTGTGGTATGTATTGGATAATGGTTGATATGGAACCAATATTTAGGCTTACAGAAAGATTCTATGTTAGAAGGCTCCTTGGAAAATACTATATTTTGGATTCATATATAGTGTTAGATGGAGTTTAGATATTGGAATCGAGATGGGATGGAATTGATGTGATCCAAGAATGATTCATTTTTAAGTACTTCTATTCTCATATTAGAGTATGAAAATGGACTTGGTTGGATGAAGAAAAAACCTTAATACTAAATTGAGAGCCAAGTTTCCTCTTTGTTGTGGGAATTTGGATGATCTTTTGATGCATTTGGGATTTAAATCATCATGATTGAGGAATGTGATTGTGCATAAATGGGGGAAATCAATAATTTTCAAGAAAAGACATCCAGGAGAGGGAGTATTGGTTTTTTTCTATGTAATTGTTTAGGGGAAGGTGAAAACTAGTTCAATCATGTTGATGGATAACTAAAGTGAATTTTAAGTATGTTATTTCTATAGTGGGAAGCACTGTGACCTAAAATAGTCTCTTTTGAGTATATTATATGGAGGGTAAGATGATAATATTGAGAATGTATTGGTTTATTATTTTTCTGTTTCTTGGGAGATATTGGTGTAGTAAATTATCATCTCAATTTTGGATACGATGATGATCAAGTAGCTATAATTTTGGTGAAAACAGTAACTTTGTATTAAGAGTTGTGAATAAAAAGATTGTTTGGATTTAAATGATAGAAAATAGTGGGTTAATGACGAATTTATGATTAGGGTACATTAATATTGATGGATGGAGTACCAACAAAACTTCTTTAGAACAAGAAGCATTTTGATGGGGAGTTCGTAACTACCCACATTATTAAATATTGTGAAATTCAAAGGGGAATTATATATTTCGTCTCGAAGTGGTTAATTTTTTTAGAATTAATACTTATATAATATTTTTTAGGTTTTAATAATATTTATTAGATGTTTTTTAATGTTTTTAGAGTCCAAAGAGATGTTTTTGGTGCACTATAAAAAATTAAAGTGGGGTTAGGGCGACCCCTTTGCGAGTTTTGTATGCTAGTGGCCCATCATGCTATGACTGGTGAGGACCGCACCACAATGAGTATTAAGTTTATAGAGGTATCACATTCACCAATTAGTGTAGTTTCATGGTATAGTTTTGTTGGTTTTAATTTAATAAAATGACCCCAATGAAAAGGCATCACATGATCTCCCATAAGGGTTTCACTACGACAATGAATCTAACGAACAAGGTATGATGACTCTTATATTTCAAAGTTTCTATTTTTATGTTGGAAAGATCGGTCAAGAAGAAACTCATTGGATATTAAATGATAGCCTAATATGAGGGATGTCATAATTTAGAGTGTTAAGGATTTTATGTGATAAATGAGGTCATACACTAGAGCCTTGGGAACTTCTTGAAAAAATTATGTCACACCATGTTTCAAATGGGTCAGACAACAATGGAGGTTAACCGGGGGGAAACCCTAAACCATGGAATGATCATGTCCTGACCTTGAAGGGATATATTGTGAAATATATTTCTAGATATATTTTATACCATGACCCTCATATTCATTCCATGAATAGGTTCGTAGTTTTTTAAAGGATCAAACTCATATTTTGGGGTTTCCCCTCTTTGGAATTTAGGTTGAGAGGCACATGAGAGAATGCCATTTCTACTGTCTCCTCCCCAACTATTCTACACATTTGATCCCCCTTTAGTGAGTAATGGTTTAAATGAAATTATATAGTATATTGAAGGATAATTTTTCCTCTTTATCCATGTGTTATTATGTATATTATTTAATCATTGATTTAGATACCACATGCTAAAGTTTGGTTCCGACTCCACTAGAACATGGTGAAATTAGGTTGCCGTTATGTAGATTGGTCTCATATTGTCTATATGAGTACCTAGTAGGATTAAAACCTAATATTCTCTTCTCTTCTAGTGATGTGGAATTTCATGGTGAGGTTTTTGGGGTTATTAGATTTTATGTTATTTTAAATAATTAATTATAAATTATTGTAATTAATTATTTGGATGTTATGGCTTGAGATAACATCTCAAGATTTTATGAAAGCTCTAGAAGAGGCATGGAAAATATTTCATGAGGATTATTGGATAATATTTAGGATTGTAACTCTATGATTTAGGTTGGATATCCTTTTAATTCGAAACCATATTCTTGTTAAAGCATGAGTGTGCATTCATGCATGTTTGTAAGGGATCAGGTAAATGGGAAGGGACTTAGAAAACCATATATAAAGAGATGTATTAATTGATATTTACCACATTAAATTATTTGGATTCTCTTAGTGACTATGCATACAAGGGTATAGGTGGTGATTTGAATATTAAAGAGACCTCAGATAGGTCTCAGGGTTCGAGAATATACAAGGGAATCCAAGGTTAGTTTCTTAGTGGGACGACATGAGAGTGTTAGGCCTTTTGATGATGGATGAGATTGAAGTACGTCTCACTAATGATGGGAAACACCCTATTTAATGTAGATTTTAATCATAGTGTACATCATGAGAAATGTAATCCCACTGGGGGATAAGTGAGGCTTAATGTGGAAATTGTTTTCCAGATGTTGGGTTTGAGAGATCCCCATAGAAGATAGGGAATAGAACCCATGTATGGGTCATTCGAATTATTTATAGGAATTAACATTATGATACTATGGCCCTTAGGGTTAGTTTTATTAGACTATCCATGGTTTTTATGACTGGTTCATATTATAAGACATTGATGAGGTTTTATAGGTATAATAACCCAAACTTTAATAAATGAAATTCCCAATTTTGATTAAATTAATTATTTATTAAGTAATAATGTTATAAGAAACAAATTCACTAAATTGGTTATTTTGGAACGGTACATAATATCACAATTAATACACCATTAAGCATCATAACCATTAATAATATAGTCATTTAATGGTGATTTTGTAACAATCATATATAAACGGTTGTGATAAATTAAAATTTTCATAGATGGAAGAAGTGAAGGCCTTGAACAGTATGATTATACACTATGAAGCTCATTTATCAGAGATTCTTATGGAGATAACATCACTAGGTTTTCCCTTTACCAATCCAAATCCAAGATTCAACAACTAAACCATTAGTGGAATTGCTAATGATAGAATTTTCACTTCTTCAAGATCATGGCTAAAACCATGTTCATCTAACCACCACATGAAAATCTCATCATCACACACCATACCACTAGGTAATTTAATAGTGTAAAAATGGTTATTTATCTAGACCCTAACAATATAAAATTTTATATTATTGTAAAATAATGACTATATTTATCCATTATTATTATTATTACTTTTTAAAATGATTGGATATTGAGTTTGATACAAATTCGATTTTGAAATGATGAAACATATATTTTATTTTTGGAAATGTATATTTTTAATCAATACACTCTATTTTAATGAATTCAACAATTTTTTGAAAAAACTATTATTTTAACAAAATATTACTATTAAATTTTTTATTAAATATAAATGATAATATATTTTTACAATGTGAAAAATAATTTTCATAAGGGTCAAAAAAATGTTGTTGTAAAAGAAAGTATTTATCAATAAATGTGTATTTTTTATTTAAATCTGTAGATTATAATACATACAGAATTATTTTTATAAAATAAATATTGTTTTTGAAATCATCACATTAAAATTATCCAATGGTTATTTTTTTCTTAATTTTGGGAAAGGGTTGAATTTTAGGATCAAAATTAAATATATTATAAATATATGGTGTGTATTTTGAAATAGTAATGAGATAAAACAAATTAAATATATTCGATAAAAGGTTTCTAGGACCAAATATATATTTCTCATTTAAAATAATGTGTTTATATGTTAGTTTATTAATTTTATAAACCCTTAATGAATCCTCTAATATCTATATTGTATTCTATGTTCTTAAAATCAATTCTTTAAAAAATGAATCACTTTCATATCACCAAGGGTATTAATTTAATGATATTTTTTATTAGACATGTAAATTAATTAAAAATACATTACATTGATAGAAAAAATCATAAAAAACCCAAGAATGTTTTTTTATTTTTGATTACTTCTTCATATAGAGTCCAAAACATAAATTTGAAAATTGATAAATAATTATCCTCTCTTTGGAAATATAAACCCAAAATAATTATCATTCTTATTTACTCAAAACCCTTGGATAATAAAATTAATCTTACTTTCTATATCTATAGTCCTCACTTTTTTATGTTTTCTTGGTTTTTAGACTTAAATTTTTGTTTATGATTCCATGTTTTTAGTGGTTACCACATTCTTACGTTTCCTTTATACAATCATGTTATATCATGCCTCATTATTCAAGATTATGATTCTAACACCAATTATTTTACCTTGATATTACTTTTTTATTATGTGTACTAAATTATATTATGTTATTATTTGCTTATTCCCTTACATGGTTTTTTATATCAACGCTTCCTTATGTACGTCACTAGGTTATCCTGTGTATTTTTATAAAAACGGAGGAATTTTTGGAGAATTTTAATTAAGTTTTTCAATAATTTCATTGCAATACTATTGTAGGTTGTTCTTATGTGTACATTATTTTCCAATTAAACTAGGATTCGTGATATTTTAGGATTGTATAATGTGTACATTCATCTAATAAATCAAGGATTAAAGTGTATTAAAGATATAAGTTATCATAAGTTGTATCAGAGTAAAGTCTAGTTATTTTTGGGATTAGTATTTGAAAAATCTAGTGAAATATTTAAGGATAAGACTAAAAATAAGAAAGACACACTAAATTTTGGAAAATTATTGAGTAAGTAGTTTCCATTAAAATACATCCATATTTGGATACTACAAGTGGATATGGATATGTAATAGAGGTTCCTAGTGGTAATTACCCCAAAAAGGCAACATTGAGAATTACTCAATCATCACCTGGTGCATGACAATGGTCCTTGATTTTCACATTTTTTGACACTCCCAGGGGATATGGTTTGGTAAATATAAAAGTTCTTCATCAACCATTATGAAGGTAATAAAAGTTCCATAATGATTTTATATTAGGAAAGAGATCATGGATAACTTTTATTGAAAACAATAAATTCATAGGTTATGGAATATATGTAATTTATGATTTATCCCTATAATTTTCTTGTTTTCCTATTTATATGTTTAAATTTTTAAAAAAACTGATCCCTAATCTTACCTTTATTATAGTCAATGGATGAAAATAGGAAAAAATGAGTTAGCAACAAATGTGAAGAACAATGTAATTACTGTCCAAACGAAATACCCAACCCAATGGGAGTAGGAATCATGAAAATCATGAAAGAAAATTCTTAGTTAAATCCTATTTTGTACCCAAACATGAATCTGGATGAATGCACAAATCCCCCTAATAAAGATAATGTTGAAATTGAGTCCCTTATGTGATAAAGGCCTCCAACATTCAATGGATATTGTTATCACATAATCACAAAGCAAAGGATCAACTCCATTGAAAATGCATTCTTCATACTTAAATTATTTGAGAAAGATAATGTCATTTTAGAATTTTATCATATAGAGGGGAATGTTGATCAATGAGGGATGTCAGTCAAAAATACGAGGTATAAGGAGGATATCGATGTGATGGTGTTGAAGGAATACTAGATAAAAAATTTAAATAAATATTTTCCGTGAAAAATCAGTCTAAAAATAGATAGTAATTTTCTTAACCTCAATAAAAAGGATGAATAATACATTAGTGTGTATACATACACCTTCACAAGACATGCATGATATGACTCTATCTTCTTCATTTACCATGAAATTAAATTTGACTAATTCTTCTATGGGTTAAAGTCAAGTCTATGAAAAGATTTAAAAATTTGATACATTTAAATATATGATTACATTTTATGATGTTCCCTAAAAGCTAAAATAGGGATTAGTGAATCTCATGGGTCTCATGGGTCAAGTGAATAAAAGAAGATAATGGATTTAATTTTTGGTGGTATGATGGAAAAAACTAATTGGGGTAAAAAATCCCATCTTCCTAATTTTTAAAAGTGTGGGAAGAAGAATCCCAGAAATTTCCTAAAAGAGAAAAGTAAATGATTTAGGTGTTGGAAGGAAGGGAACCTATCTAGTGATTAATGATGATTGAAACCCACAAATGTGATGGTTTAATGGAAATTTTTGGTCAACCCTCAAACTACTATACAATGTTTCAATTTCATAGAACAATGATACTGTGTGAATAAATTCCCTAATCCATGGGTTATCGACAAAAACTGATGACAAAAAAACAAAGACCTAGAGGGAAAGGGAAAGATTATAAAATACCAATTAATAATGTGGATCCTAAAAATGTATTGGTGATAGGTACGCTGGTTGTTCATTCAACAATAGAAAATAAACTTTTGGATTCTGGTTCAATGAATTATTTAATGTCATGAAAGTTTAGTATAACTATTAAAACACCACCTCAAAAAATTAAAGCCAAGATATCAGTGAAGACGGAAAATGGGGAAATAATTTCATCTTAACTATATAAATCCTAACATTTCCATATGTGAGAGATGAACTTCCCAACAAACCTTTTGATTATACCTTTAGTGGAATTTGATACAATTATGAGTATGGATTGGATTTTCTAATTAAAGGTTAAAAATAATTTATTTGGGATGGAAATCATCTTCCAAATTTATAATATACCTATGATTGTATACAATTGAAAGGTAGAGCATGGATATTATTTGGTACCAAGATCTCAAGCATGGATATTATTGCCTTGTAATTGTATCTAACTCAAATAATTAATACTAAAGAAAATATCATACTTGATGACATGACCATTGTATGGAAATTAATAGATGTGTTTCCAGAAGAATTTATTGGTCTTAATCTTATCTGCGAGGTTAAGTTCTCAATCAGCCTCATACATAAATCCTTCTATTATACATGATTCTATATAAAATGATCATTTTTAAAATTGATGAATTAAAGAAAAAAATATTGGAGAATATGGATAGAGGGTAGATACATCCACAATCATCAAGATTTTGTTTTAACTCACTAATGCTCCAACAATCATCATTGACTTAACTAATGGTATATTTAGGGATTTCATCAAGAAATTTTTTGTATCCTTTAAAGATGATATTACTATCTACTCCAAAATCCAGGAGGAACATAATGATCATTTTAATTCTATAATGAATAATTTACAAAAGGAAAAGTTATTTCCCAAGAATAATAAATTTCTTTTTTGGTAGGAACAAGTAACTTTCATGGGACATGTTATCACTAGTATAGAGATATCTATGTATCCTTTAAAAAATAGGGCAATTTATTGATGGACATAGACAACATCTATGACAGAAATATGATGATTAAATAGATTATCTAGGTAATATAATAATTTTTTGAGAAACTTCTTATTATTTTTAATACCCCTAACCAAGCTTACTCAGACGGTGGTCATGTTTGTCTAGAATATTGAATGTGAAGAAAGCTATAAACAGGTAAAGAATAGCCTAATTATTGAACATGTGCTCACATTACCCACATGGATTTATGATATAAAGTGATGCATCAAAAAAGTTCTTGGGTTTTTTACTCACAAATGATAAAAAAGTGATATCAAATGCCTCCCTCTAATTAAAGATCCATGAGAAGAACTACCCAACACATTGTATAGAATTAGCAGTAACGATCTTGACAGTTATGATTTTTTGACATTATCTCTAGGAAGAGTAGTGTGTTATATATATTGATCATAGAATCCTAAAGTATATATTCACATAAAGTTGTCTCAATATTCACCAAAACATGTGGTTGGAGGTGATCATAAATTATGATTATTCAATCCATTACCATCCTATGAAGGAAAACCAATTAGAAGATACTCTAATTGAAAAGGATCCCAAAACCCTATCCATGATAAGTATTTCCAGGGTTGTAATATTTATAGACATGTAAAATATGGAAATCGGAATAATAAAAGGATATTAATATTAAATATCTAAAATAACTACTCAACCATCTATTCTTTAGAGGATAAAAGAGGACCATAATGATGATGAGATTCTACATAATAACATAGTGAATATTTTGGAGTTAAATATTTATTAAGATGGATTTATAATTTCTGGAACATAAATATGTGTCCCATAAAACTAAAAATTAATTGGGAACTTATGGATGATGAACATAGATAATATTTCTCTATTTGTCTATGAAAAACTAAGATGTATATAGATCTAAAGAAAAACATCAGGTGGGATAACATGAAGAGGTATATTGCAGAGTTTGTATATTGATTCTTGGTATTCCAACAAGTTATGGTGACACAAAGGATGTCTTGGGTTATAATAAAACCATTTACCATTCAATTATGGAAATGTGAAAACATAACCATTGATTTTTTTATAGGACTCCCCATGTCACCTAAAGGCAACAATGACATCTTTGTGGTAGTTGATATCCTTAGAAATTTGGAACATTTCTTTTCTATCAAGGAATGTTTTGATCTTTTCTAAAATTAAATGATATAAATAAGGTAAGTGGTATGATTTTATGTTGTTCATAACACTATTATGTTTGTTTGAGATACGAGGTTTACCTCCAGGTTTTATAGAATCCATTAAAAAACATTGAATATAAAACAATGCTTCAATAATTATTATCAGCCTTATATGGATGGTTATTATGAAGGTACCGTTATGAATCTAGATAATATTATAGTATAAATTTTAATGAATTTATAAGGTCGTTGGGATTGAAACCTTCCTCTGGTAGAGATCTCATATAACAAAAGTTTCCATTTTTACATTCAAATGGAACCAAATGAGTCTCTCCATGGGAAGTGGTTTCAAATGCTGATATGTTGGGATAATATTAGAGAGTGGAAGCTGATGGGATCTCATATTACTTAATAAATGATAGATAAGGTTCAAAAAATTTAATATCATATTAAATCTACCTAAAGTTGATAGAAAATATATGTCTAAATTATTGAAATGATCTAGAGTTTGAGGTCAGAGATAAATTGTTCCTTCATATATATCTTTGTAATATATTCATGAGATTTGGAAGGAATATAAATCTTAGTTCTAGATACATCGACCTCCTTTAGATCCTTGATCACATTGGAGTGGTTTCCTATCAATTAGAACTCCCACCAAAATTATATCAAGTATATGATGTGTTCCGTGTATTCCTCTTGAGGAAGAACATAATAGATCCATCACATGTAATTAATCCAGTGGTGTTACCATGGATAATGATCTTTCATACAAGAAGTAGTCGGGGAAGATATTAAATTTTATATACAAGGTTCTATGAAACAATAAAACTCAACTGGTCAAAGTGTTATGGTAGAACCACAAGTTTAAAGAAGCAAAATGGGAATAAGAAAGGGAATTAAAATAGAAGCTCCTTCATCTATTTTTTTATAAAATGAAAATATCAAGGGTGTAATTTCTAAGAGGGAGAATAATTTAATGACCTAAAATTTTAAAAATTAATTTCCATCATTTTTATTAAAGAAATTCCTTATTTAGTAATAAAGTTATAGAAAACACGTGCACTACCTTGTTCAATTTATGATGTTACATCCTGACAGATTTAAAACACCTTTATTAATCATAACCATTGATAATAAAGTTATTTAATACTGATAATATTACTAGTATATTAAAGTGTTTTGATAAATTCCAATTGATATAGTTGAAATATGTAGTGGCCTAGATAGTAGGGACATACCCTATGAATACCATTTACTAGATATTCCGAGGGAGATAACATCATTGGTATATTACCTTGACCAATCCCAATATAATATTCAACAATTGAAGCATTAATGAAACTATTTATGGGATAATTTTATACACATCAACATCACATCCCAAACTATGTTCACCAAACCACCAAATGAAAATCTCACCATCACACACCATACCATTAGGGAATATACTGATGTATTAAATGGGATATGTATCTAGTTCCCAAAAGTATGAATTTATATTTTTTTATAAAATAAGTATTATTTATTTCCCTTATTATTATTATTAATTTTTTAAATGATTAGATATTGAATTTTATAAAAATTAGATTTTGATACGATGAAATAGAAAAGATATTTTTGGGAAATGTATAGTTTCAATCAAGAAAATATATTTTAATGAATTAAATAATTTAAAAAATAAAAAATATTTTAATAAAATATTATTATTAAACATTTTTTATTAAATACAAAGGATAATATAATTTTACAGTGTAAAAAATAATTTTTATAAGGATATAAAACTATAATTTTCAAAAAAGAACATAATTTTTCATTACTTATGAATTTTTTATTTAAAATATTATATTCTAATTTTTAGAGTTTTATTTTGATAAAATAAATATTATTTTTTGGAATCATAATTTCTAAATTATAAAATTGTTATTTTATCAGAATTTATGGAGATAACTAATTTTTTTGGGTCAAAATTAAATTCGATATAAATATATGGTGTGTATTATGATATCACAATGACCCAAAATTGATGTAATATATGACCAAAAAGGTATATGAAAATAATATAAATTTACTCTTTGAAAATATTTGTTTTTATGTTATTTGATTAATTTTATAAATCCATAATGAATATTTCAAAACCTATATTATATTTTGAAGTGTTAAAACCAATTCTTTGTAGACATAACTCACTTCAACATCACCAAGGGTATTATTTTATTTATCTAGGTTCTTAAACTTGTAAAATAATTCAAATAATTTCAGGTTTTTATAAATTGTTGGAAACACCGTGGGATGGTTTTTATTTTTGATTTCTTTATCATATATAGTAAAAAACCAAAATTAGGAAATTAATAAAGGATAATCATCTCATTTTTTATATAAAACCAAATAAATACCATTACTCTTCACTAAAAACATTTTATCAGAAAATTAATTTTCCTTTCCCTCTCTATAGTTTTCCCATGGCTCCCCCAATCTCTCAAGAAGCCCATCCCAAGCTCTTAGAAGGGTCCTTTTAACATAAGGGATATTCTCCTTCTCCTCTTTATTCAAGAACCTCCTTTATATTAATATTTTTTTCACTTGTTAATGCTGGTATTTGTTTCTTATACATTCCTACTACTGTAGTTATGTTTCCAATGTAATTATATACCCCTTTTATAATCCTTTATGTACACTTGTTATATTGTAAATATTATGCCGTGCTTTTCCATGACAAACATTTTTGTATTGAATGTCCTCCCCCATTACCACTCATGAGTATTCAAATAGTTGATAATATTCTTAATTTACTTGGAATTTACATGTATTAAACCCAAAATCCTTAATGTTTGGATTAAAATTTATTAAATACATCCTTATGTTTTATGATTTATGTGGCACACTTATTCATTTACATGATGAGAAAGTGACGGGTGGGCCTGTAATTATATATCCCTACAAGGAACTAGGTAATGTTTTAATCTCACAAGATTTCATGTGGGGTTAATTATAGGTTATCATAATCACACTATGTTATTTTTTCATGGTGGTTATCCTTTAATTATGTTTATTATTCCATGTATTAATTTGTTCCCATACGCCTATGTTCTCATTATACTATCATGTTATATCTTTCCTCATTGTTCAAGATTATGATTATCTCCCCTATTATGTTACCCTGATATGTATTTTGGCTCATGTTTACTTCTTCATATTATTCTATGCATAGTTTATTCCCGTAATGCTATTTATATCTCCACCTTTCTTATGTACGCCCCTAGGTTATCCCGTACAGTTTTAGAAAAATGACGGAATTTTAATAGTATATAAAGGAAGTTATAAATAATTCCATTTTATGCATATTTCATGTTGTTACTCTATTTTTAACACCGTGGTATTTTAGAAAAAAATTATCTTTAAATAACTTTATATCATTGATATCTTGTGTTACATATAACACCAGGTTTAAACGAAGTATGATACATATTTTGAATATTATTATGTGACTATTATAACCTTGCTGCTAAATTGAAGAGTAAGAATAATAATATTAAATTTAAGAAATAAAAATATAGTTCATATTCAACATAAATACATTGACAAATTCTTAGAAAAAAACCACTCATTTTTTTGGTAATTTCATTTTATTCTTCAAAAAAATTAGTTTTCTTCAAAAATGATTTTCATGATTTTATGAGTAAATATTAAAACTCATTTCTACAAATTTAAGAAAATTTATTTGAAAAATGAATTTTTTATTCAGAATGTAAAAATTATTTTAGGATGATTTCTATAGAATTTTCTAAAATGATTAATTTTTAGTGAATAGTGAAAAATTCAGATTTTTGGAAAATAATTCTTTTTATTATATTAAAATTTATCTTTATTATTTGAATTTTATCTCAAAGTAATTTATGATTTATTTAGTTATATATAATATAATTAATTATATTTTAGTCATCTTTATACCTTATTTTGGTATAAGTACTCCTTTTGGGATTAAAAACACATTTTTCAATAAAACTATTTCTCATTGCGTTTTGAGGGATTAATTTTAAATTAAATTCAAAAACATCGGTGAGTTCAATCATGAAAAATGAATTCAATATTTTTAATAATTAGTTCCAAAGTTTTTAAATAGTACCCTTTTATTTTTGGACAATCTGGAATGTAATTATAGTAATTTTATTACCATGGTAAGGGTAAATCGTGACATTTTGGATAAAAATAGAATAATATAGACTATTAAATAACCCCAACACTTACTTAAATTTTATTTTATTAATTAATGCTATTAATACTTCTGAAATTTTCAGTTATATAATTTTGTTTCCCTTTCGATGAAATCACGTCCATTATAGTATTTTATTTCAAGAAAAGTCAAACATGTCACACTCCTTTTCAGAGAATATATTATTTTTAATTTGGGGTTAACCAAAGGATATGTTTGAATATATATATTAATTTGAAATAAAAAATATGTATATTCATCATAATATATTTTTTACATTTTTAGTGATGAAATAATGTCCTTAAATGTTTGCAAAAGGATAACATAAGAATTATTCAATTAAAGTAAAAATCAAATAAATGATATTAAAAATATTAAAAGTATTATAATTTGAGATAATTAAGCTGATCCATGAAATTTCAATATGACCATAATATTTTTAGTATTTTTAAAATAAATGGTTTTAATTATAAGTGTTTTCATGATGTTATTAAGTTCAATGTAATGAATAGTGTAAAAATGGAAAATAATGATATTTTTTGAAAATAATATATTATTAAATTATTTAAAAATCATAGGGAAATTAAATAAGGAAAAATATTGTAATATATGGACAAATATTTTAGTCCCTATGCATTTATTTACAATTTTCATGCATTTATCTCTAGAATATTTTTACTATATTTTATTATTTTTTGAAATTCTAGAAGTACCCCTCACCTCAATTTTAAAAAGGAACCTCCTACCTCCCTTATTTACACCACATTGAGAATTATATATGAACCATAACATTAAAAATTATATTTCAAACTTACATAATCACATTTTATAGGTCTTGGACTTTCCAAAAAACCAAACCTAGTTCTATTTATATGATATCTCAAGGAGTTGTTTCCAAGAAGGGGTAATCACGTAAACCTGTCTATTTCTTCTTCTAATTTTTTTAACTCCTATAAATCTATTATATTTGTCATAAAATAATGAATTAAGTATCCTAAATATTATTAAATGTTATTTTTATTATCAAAAAACAATTTTTAACCCTATTTTTAATCAAACAATAAGTGAAAGTATCGCTCATGCGTACGTACGACTTACCATCTCCACACAGTGATACAATTCATTTATATCACTATATTTTATTGATAGGAATTATTATGGGTTTAATATTTATATATTATATTTATATAATTATTAAAATTATTTATATGATTTATCATGATAAATGTACAAGTAATAAAATTACCTATCCATAACTTACATAAAAAATGGAGCAAATATCACCGAGAAAAGTGATATTAGTAATGAATTAATAAAAAATGTGTAAAAAGGATATAATTAAATTTTATATCATGTGATATATATGATTATGGTATTTTAATATATGTATAATATATTTATATTTATTATACAAGATTATCCAATATTTATAGATGAAGTTGGACCTAAGGTAAGAGATTTTTGTCTAACTTTATTTTTGTAAGACATATACCTTATACACAAAATGTTTCTTTTGTGTTGGTATATAATTACCATTAATGTATTTTATTATTTTTATCATATACATTTTTCTAAATTAATATCCATATAAATTTATTTATTTCATGGGGATTATGATTCAAATGCTTCCAAAGTGGTAAGGGTTTATTTAGTAATCTCATCATTATTCAGGATTGGTTATTTTTGAGTCTCAGGTGAGGAATATTTCACTTCCAAGTCAATGTTTTCTAAAAATGTTTTTAATATTCTCCTATAGTGTTTTGAAATAATTTTTACCAATGTTTAAATTTTGAAAAATGGTTTGAAATGAATATTTTTTTCATTGTCCAATTGTTGTACTTTGTTACTTTTTCAACAAAAATATGGAGGTAATTGTTTCACTTATACAGCATGAGATTATTTTAATATATTCATGAAGTATAAAAACATAACAGATTTATTTATATTGTTAAATTTTTATTTTTATAGTGGTTTTTTTTATTTTATATGTGTGCTTATTTTTAAAATAGAAGTGATTTTAAAAAAGAAAAAATATTTACCTCAAGAATTATTCTAAGTGATATTTCATAATCATTTTTCTATCTATGATGTCATAATTTGATGATATTAAAGATATAAAGAGGGTATAATCCAGGGATACCATCCTTATTATTTTCATGGATGTTTTATTTTTTATGATGACAATATGTTGATGAAACCTGTTCCACTTTCCATGGGTTATACTTTTATAAAATTTTATAAAATTAATTTCAATACATGAGTTCGGAGATGATGAATGTTTTATGATCTTATGGAATAAAAATGTATTGTTTTCTATAATTGAATACTGATACCTATATCTACCTCCAATTAATTTAGTAAATATGGATATCTCGTGATGTGAAAATTTTATATGTGAACTAGATTTCATGTTCATAATTTTATACCTGGATCTGGTTTTCTTGTCCATAAGATTATGCCTAGAATAGGCTTTCAAGACCATAATTTTATGCATTGAACTAATTTTTATATCAATAATATCACGAGTGTACTTGGTTTCATGTCCACACATTTATGTGAGAGACCGATTTCATGTCTCTAACTTAATAAATAAACTTGTTTCTACTCATACACGTTTAAAAATTTATATATTTATACCACAATTACATGATATATGCCAATTTTACTCTCTCAAGGATCATGTTATTTGAATATTTCATTATTAATGCCTAATGAGAAACCATGACTTATTCCATAACTCAAAATTATGGTCTATTTCATGCATGGTGTATATTTCAAATGTTAAATTCATTTTTTCATAACACTAAACTCATGTTATTCTTATGTGATCATTGATATCTCCCTTGTTCATGATTATTCTGAATCTGATATCACCCTATCCTATTTTTAATTTCCCTAGGATATTAAGAAATATTTTAAAATTGATTTTTAAAATAATGGTGCAAGTTATGAAGAACTTAATTGGAGATGATACAAATATTTTATGAATGGGTTTTTTATGTGTCCAAGTTTCCAATGGCACAAGACCTGTAAAATTCTTGTGTGGATCAAAATTTTATGTAACGAATATTTATCTAATTAGACGTAATATTTATGAATAAAATGTATATGTTAGTATATTTGGTATTATATTAGGTTTTAGTTAATCATTGTAAACTATGATGAGAAAACATTAGTGAGAACCCAACAGATAAGTCTAAGTATAGGATCAAATCATAAAGTCTTGGTAACGATCATGAATGACCTAGGTTAAACCTATGGTTTTATAAAATAAGGTTTACATGATTTTGGAATCATTAAATTATTCCTCATGATTATGTGGTTTATCACTATGATTATTTTTGGTTACACTATTGTTTTTGGTTTTATTAAACGGATAGAACCTAAAGGAAGCATTTTAATATTGAATGTAATGGTCTATGAAATGATTGTCCTCATGAGAAACCAATTAAAATAATATATGGTATGTGAAACCTTGTGATTATTCTTAATTATATATCTTAGTATATGATTAAAAATATCAATCTTCATGAGTTTCCTAGCACACTTAATAAGAGAAAAATGGAGTTTCATAAAAACCATGGTTGAAAGAAGATTCATTTTCCAAAATGTTTAGAATGTGAGAATAAGCACTCAAATGAATGTCTAAAAGAAATGGGAAGATGTTTTGATTATGGAAAATAAGGACACAAAGAAAGTAATTTCTAGTAAAAATGAAAATTTAAATTAATTTAATGGATGTGAATAGTGTTTTCCCTAAGGTATCCTTGACCATGAACATTTTAAATGTGGAATGTACTAGAATTATGAAAATTGAGATACAAGGGGGAAATATCATACATTAAATGGTTTTATCAGTGATTAAGAAGAGACTAGAAATGATATATTAATGTTATGGGATATTTTAATAGTATTTATTAGGTTAAATGTACGAAACATGATTAAATTGATGTTAATCAATCTTAAGACATGATTAATATTTCATATTATAGGAAAGAAGTATTTGGGAATAAAATGGCGAAGCTTAGTTAGTGGTTTAAGAATAAGGTGGTATGATTAAATTATTTATGTTTTCAGATTCAAGAGTTTTGTTTTATAAGTGTAACACAAATTATTTTCTATTTTTAGGAATCATGAAACATTGAAAAAAATTAGCATTAGTTTTTCATTATGGATTTTAATACATATTTTAAATAGTACTAATAACCAAAAAAAGTGATTTAGTAGAAAGGTTATATTTTTAGAAAATACATGATTAAGGGAAAGATAAACCTTAATATGTGTATGATGTTGATTAAATAATTTTTATTTTAGATAAAGAGATGGTTGATATTGATAAGGTAAATTGGATAGGATTGATGGCCTTGGATTTGGATACTGATTTGATAACAAAGTGATCCTTGAAGAAGTTTATTACATTTCTAATTAATGTAATATATTCAATAGTACATGATTTTATTTGAGGAATATATATAATGTAAAATTTTGAAAGCATTCATGTTTTTAGGGAAATTATTCTTATTACCATGTTTCAAGAGAATATATGACCAAGGTTTTCACAGATTAGGTATGTGACATTAAGAGCTACTTTTGGGGATTAATATTATGTTGATCTTGGAATCATGGTAAAATTATTTTTAATTTTTGGGTCTTGATTTTGGTCAATCTTATTTTATGTGAGTATTGTGATTAAATACTTATGGATAAGATTAACTTAAACTTCAAGATTGTTTTTTGTGTTTTAGATATTAATGTATATTACATAATATATGCTAACAATTTTTGGTCTTGATTAATATATAATGATATGAGGAGTAGCTTTTTATCCTTTTTTTATTTTATGATCTGTTAAAATGTGATCTTAGTGTTTTAGGCATGGAAAATTAATCATGAATATCTATTTTCTAGAGTAAGAGATTAAGTGGATGTAGATAAAATCAAAAGCAAAGGATGAGATTATACTTCTAGTAGGGAAATAAATCAAGTAAGTATATTTTCTTGATGGATTTATCTAGATATTAAAATAATACCTTGAATTTAAGAAAAGTAACATGAAGTATAAATGTTATCATTTTACTTTTCTTACCCAAAAAACAATATCCTTTTAACCAATAAAATATATATAGTTTTATGATAATTAACTTTTTCGTAACCATGTTCTCTATCACTCTATATCAATCCTTGGGAATTAGTTTTTTATTGCATATCATTGTTTTCACATACCACATATGTTCTTAAATTTTGAAACCTATTTATGTGTCATTCCAGATGAACATCAAACTTTCCATTGCCTCTATTAATAAAAAGTTTTATTAACCCTTTTCACAATGTGGGGTTTTAACTAAGGATTTTCCAAATATCAAAACTGTGATTACTACGAACAATTTAAAATTACGAGAACATGATTAATTAAGGGGGTAGAATGTAACACCTTGATATTTTATATAATATATCTATCTAAATAATTTAATTTATTAGATAGATTCTGTTACACGCAACCCTGATTTAAATGAATTGTAATACACAATTAAAATATTATTATGTTACCATTATAACATTTCCATTAAATTGGAATTTATGAATAGAAATAACTGATTTATGAAATAAATATATAGTTTGTACTTAATATAAATTCATTGATAAATTCTTATAAACCAACAACTCGATTTTTTAGTAAATATTATTTATTTTTTAAAAAATATATTTTCATCAAAAATGGTTTTTCAGGATTTTTATGAGTAAATATTAAAATTAATTTATGGAAATTTTAGAAATTTTATTTTAAAATTTTATTTTTTGAATTCATAATTTCAAATTCATCTATTTTTTTTTTTGAAAAGATGATTTTTTAGTGAATAGTGAAAACATTAGATTTTTGCAAAACTCTCATTTTCAATATATTAAAATGTATCATTATGATTTACGTTTTGTATAAATGTAACATAATTTTTCATTTTTATATATAATATAATTAATTAAAATTTAATTATCCTTATACATTACTTTGGTATAAGTACGTTTTGGGCATAAAAACACATTTTTCAAGAAAATTGTTTGTAATTAGATTTTTTAGAATTAATTTTCAATTAAATTAATCTACTTAAGTGATTTGAGTATTGAAAGTATATTCCATATTTATAATAAATGGGTCTAAATTTGGTAAATATGTCCCTTTTATTTTTGGTCAATATGAATAATAACTATAATAATTTCATTACCATGATACGAGTAAATCAGCTAATTTGTATTAAAAATAAAATGATAAAGACTATTAAATTACCCCAAAACTTACCTAAATTTAATATTATGAGTTTATTTCATCCATAATCATCATATTTTATGTTATATAACTTATGTGATCATTTGGGTTAGATTATGACCTTTATAATATTTTTTCAAGAAAACTCAAACATGTCACACTCTTATTAAGAATAACTGTATTATTTTTAATATGGTGTTAAAAAAAGGACATGTTAAACTATAAATATTATTTTTATGTATAAAATATTTATATTCATCATGATAATTTATTATTAATTTTTACTAAATAAATAATTACCTTAAATGATTATACAATACTGAAACAGTTATTATTGAGTTAATTAAATAATAAAATAAATGATAGTAAAAATATAATAACTGTTATAATTTCTTATAAATAAGGTTATCCCCGAATTTTATAGTTTACCATGATATTTTTTGAATGTTCTAAAATATATATTTTTTGTATTATATATTTTTTCACGATGTTATTAAAGTCAAAGAAATGAATAGTGTCTAAATTGAAAATACTGATATTTTACGAAAATAATATTTTATTACATCATTGAAAAATAATAAATAAAATAAATAAAGAAAAATATGATAATTTATGGTCTAAAAGGTCATCCCTTATGCATTTATATGTCATTTAGTATCATTTGGATCCAGAATTGTCTTACTATATTTTATTCTTTCAAGAAATTTCAAAAGTTCCCCTAACCTAAATTATAAAAGGGTATCACCACCCTCACTTATTTAAACCACATTAAGATTTATATAATGACCATACTCTGAAAAATTTTCTTCTCAACCACCTTAGTCACATTTTATAGGTTTTTTTGTTTCCAAAACACTTACCATATAGCCCTTTGGGAGAGATCTAAATGAGTTATTTCCAAGAAAAGGTAATTACCTTACCCGATTTATTCCTTTTTATACTTTTACTTATCTCTTAAAAATAAATGATATTTATCATAAATTTATATCCTAAGTGTCCTAAATATTATTAAATATTATTATGATTATTAAAAAATTACTATACATCCTATTTCCCATCAAACAAGAAGTGAAAGTATCGCTTGTGTGTACGTAAGACTTACCATCTCTATGTAGCGATACAATTAATTTTTCATCACCATATTTTATGGATATGTATTTTTATGGGTATAATATTTATATATTATATTTATATAATTTATATAATTATGAATATGATGGAACCATGATCAAATTATAAAGACCAAAATTATAAAAAAAACACATATGTGAAAAACAAAGTAGATACCACCCAAAATAATGATTTTAATAATGAATTGATAATAAATGGGTAAAAGGAAATAAGTAAATAATACATGGTATTATATATATTATTATGGTAATTTAAGAGATTAATAATAAATCAATAAATATTATACAAGATTTTACAATGTGTATGAAGTAATCCAGACTTAAGGTATGAGTTTCTTGACTAGCTTTTATTTATGTGGGACATATACCTTATACATTTCACATTTCTTTTCTATGGTATATATACTACCCATTAATATATTTTATGATTATTATATATAAAATTATGGGAAATATATATCTATCTAAATTTCTTTCTTTCATGGGGTTAATTATTTTCAATGTTTTCAAAGTGGTAGGGGTTTATTTTACAATCTCATCAAAATCTGGGATTGTTTATTATTAATCCTAAAATATGAAATATTTATCTTATATGTCTATGTTTTCTAAAAAAAGTTTTAAAAAAGTTTTTTAATATTCTCATATAATTTTTAACATCATTTTTACACTTTTTTACATTTTACAAAATGGTTTAGAAGGAATCTTTTCACCATTTTCCAAATGGATTTTTCAGAATCAAATATAGAAGAAATATTTTTTAACTTATATGGAATGATAATATTTTCCCACCATCATGATTCCTGAATGATTTAAAGATTAATTTATTATTTTAAAATTTTATTTTTCAAATAAATGTTTTCATTTATATGTGGGTATATTTTTAAAAGGTAAGCTATTTAAAAATGGAAAATTTATTTACCTCAATAATTTTTCTAAGTGATCTTTGAAAATAATTTTTCCATACATGATATCATACTTTTATGATTCTTTAGATCTAATAGGGTTATTATCCAGGGATACCATCTTTATTATTTTTATATATGGTTTATTTTTATTATGACAAGATTTTGATGAAACCTGTTCTTTTTTCATGGGTTATACTTTGATAAAATGTTTATGAAATTCATTTATTTTCATGATTTCTGATATTATTAATGTTTTAAGATCTTATGGCCCACATATGTATGATTCTAGTTATGGGACGGGTTTGGGGTATATATACATCTAATACATTAGGTATATATGTATAACTCATGAGTTAAAATATTTATATGTGAACCGGATTTCATGTTCATAATTTTATGCATAGATCCAATTTTCATGTACATAAGTTTATGTGTAGACCTGCCTTTCATGTACATTAGTTTATGAATTTAGCTAGAATTCATGTTCATAATATCATTAGTGGTCTTAGTTTCATTTCCATACATGTATTCAATGGATTGATTTTAGGTCCTTAAATTAACTAGTTAACATGTTTCTATTTAGACCTGTTTAAAAATTTATAAGTTTATACCATATCTTCATGCCTTATGAATATGTTATTCTCGCATGGATTATGTTATTTGAATATTTTATGATTTGTGTCTTATGAACTGCCATGATTTATTCCATGACTTAAATTTATTATCTATGATGTGAAAGGTGTAGATTTTAAATGTTAATCTCATGTTCTCATATCCTTATGCTCATGTTATGATTATGTGATCATTGAAATATACCTTGTTTACCCTTAATGAGAATATTATCTCACCCTATATAATATTTTATTTCTATAAGTTATAAATAAATGTTTTATAAATTATGTTTCAAAGAAGGGTGATAGTTATGAAGAACTTATTGGAATGATATATAGATAATTTATGAACCAGTGGTTTATGTGTCCATGTTTTCAAAGGCACTAGACCTAAATGATTATGGAATGGGTAAAAATGTTATATAATGAATATTCATCTCCCTAGATGTAATATCTATATATGAAAAGTCTAGGTTGCCATACTATGTATCTAATTCCCAAATATACTGGGTATCATGAACTTTTATGGTTTTATAATGTTTATATTTATATAATTAATCTAGAATTATGTTTTATAAAATATATGGGTTGTCCTATGACCAACCTATTGAGACTAGGGTTAGATAGGGATTAGGTATGGGAGAGCACAATATAGTGTTTGATATGAATTGGTTCTATTGATAACAGGCCAATATGGGTCTGAGGGTCCTGGTTGATACCATTTTTCAAGAGATTTGATAGTTTATAAGTTCATCATGGGATGTTTTTGTGACAAAGATATTCTGGAAGAGATTAAACTATATGGAATCATGGGATTAGTAATATCCTAAAGTATCTATTTAACTTAAAAGGTCATAAAATTTCCCTTCTTTGATGAGAACATTAAAATTATGTGAGGATATTCTTAAAGAATGTTCTACAGTATAATAAAAATCTATGATGGTTTATGAACTTGGGTTTTTGGAATCAGTCAAAATCCCAACCCTATTTGAATTTTGGACTTGTTTCTAAGAAAACTGGTACAATATGGGATGTTCTGAAAATTTTCGGATTACATGCCATGTATACCAATGTACATGTCGTGTATGGTTTAGGCATGTACCGACCATGTGCTCACTGAGAACATGTTGTGTGATGACTGTGTAAGAATTTCCTACTAGGTGACGTGTAGTGTTTCTTGACACGTCAAGTATTATCCTTTCCATGTAGTAGATGAATTCTAGTTGTGTGTCCACCCATGTGGCATGTTCAAGCCATGTGGATACCTCCGCTTAAGTCGGAGTACTTACAGGGAAACTACATGGCGTGTAGTCATTTATACACACTATGTATTTTTATTTTTATTTTTATTTGCTAAAATGAAGGTGGATTGCGTCTAATTTCGGAAAACATATTCTTCTTTCACAACATCAGAACAATACCATTCTAAAATCTTGAACTACATACCTTTCCCTAGATTATTCATATGAAGTTCATTATTCAATCCATCAGTGGATGTGAGATCGCATCAACATGGAAAAACCTGCACACCCTATTTCATTCTGGTTTCCTTGCCTCAACCACCGCAGATTCCATACGAGTGGAATTTTTTTGAATTAAAGAAAACATAGATCTACAAAGATAGGCTTAAATTGGATCTTGAGATCAGATGTGCGTATATCTATGAGTCCTAGGTAGGTGGTTCATACCTTATTTCATGTTTTCGTGGAATTTTCAGTGACATGGTCTTTGGTAAATATATGGGTATTTTGAGAGAGACCATATTTTATCTACTATTGTATATTAAATTTCTTATTAGACCTATGGGATGCCTTTGAGCATGCCCTTTTACATGTTTTTTTTAGTGGGGCCGGGTGAGGGGTCGTTGCTCAATTGGGGTTTTTTGGCCGGGTATGCCAAAATGCATTAAAGTTAATTGTTTTGATTAAAATGATGATTAAAATTTGTTAACTGATGATATTAATTGTTATAGGATTCTATGACCGTGGTGCTGGTATAGAAAAACACATAACTAGTGCAATTCAACTGTTTAGTTTGTTTTTAATTTTTCAAGTATTTCTTTTAATTATGGATATGATATGTGTGTTAATGAATATGATGGAACCTTTGGGTTGTGATGGGCATGGACTTGGTATTGTTGAGTGATTTTGATCACAGATTGGGCTTGACCCGTTTTATATTGGGTGTTTTGGATAATAGGATTGGGCGTCATGGATGTCGGCTTGAGGTAGTGTGACAGTCAGGTTGGGCATGACCTAAGTTACTTGGATGGAGAGGCCATCAAACTTGAGAAACATGGGCATAGGGGCACGAGGTGTCATATATATTGTGGCTTAGGAACTTATTTAGGTGATTACTGCTCACATGGAACTTTGAGTAGTGTGCACCCAAAGAGAATCCATGATGTGGTGGTTTTGACCACTCGTGTGGGTAGAGGCCCTCGTTAGTTGCGGTTTAGGTACTATTGTTTTGGGGGTGCTTGCCATAGAAAGCCATGTGGAAGGTGAGGAGCCTTCAGGGGATAGCATTAAGGATATCAGGTTGGGGGCATAGGCTCGCCGCGGTTTGAGGGAAGACATCGATGTCCCTCTGATTAATGATTTGAGGGAATACATTATTGTCCCACGAGTTACTTTATTGAGGGTAGAAAACACTATCCATCCAATTACTTATTTGAGGACAAGAATCACTTATTCCTCCGAGTTAATAATTCATGGGTGTGCCTTCAGGCCATCGGTGCTTGAGACATGCGGTGTCAGGGTGCACATGGTGCCGGGTTACATGACAAAGATTCTAGCATTGGTCGAAGCAGGTGAAACTCCATGGTGGCTGCTGGGCACTAGTGGAGTTTGTATTTATTTGTGCATAATACTGCTTACTGTTTTCCTCATAAATTAATTCCTCCTTAAACACTTATATTAGGTATGCCTTGTTGGGTGGTTTCCTACTGAGATTCGTCTCAGACCCTACACGGGCCCTTCGGGACACATGTAGACCTTAAGGATTTACATGAAGGAAAGAGATCAGCTTTAGGAGCTAGACTCTATTAGCTGTCACATGGAGATGGTAGGGACCTTGAGGTCCTTCCTAGTTGGAGTTTACATTGTTCTTCTTTATTTCATGTAACATCATGCTTAACTTGTTATTTTTAGCTACTGTTGGTTACCCATTGGCACTATTTAATATATTGACTTGATATGGATGCATGATTTTCTATTCTAGTAGTTGTTACAAGTGGTTCAACATGTTATTGTGTTACATTCTTCTGCTATTTTTTATATTTATTGATTCTGCTATTTATTGATATTGAATGTGATTCCACTCTGCGGTTCTAGTTTGAGTCTGCTTAGTGATTTATTTCTTCTAAATATTTATTATTATAGTTATAATAGTTCCATTTTATTCCTCTGATTGAGTATAGCCTCCCCACTATAGCTTTTTACACATTTGATGCTAGTCAGTAGCCTTTGTATTTCAGGGAGGTGAGCCTAAGGAAGTAACACCTGACCCATTTAGCACTGTTCGGGTGGTTGTGTGGGTCTGGGACATTACAAAGTGGTATCAGAGGAGTTCTTGACAGGGATTTAGTAGCAGTGTTTTACTGGCTACTAATGAGATTAATAATTCTCATTTATTTCTACTGGTGTTACTATATGGGATATGGTAGACTGATGATATGTTATTAATGGAATTAGGTTTCTAGCTTGTTCTTGGGTTCCTACAGCCCCAGGTATGAGGGATAGACCAAGTTTCCATGGGTGAGAATTTATATTTTCTTTTTGCATAGATTACAGTTTATTTTATTTCCACCTCGGTGGATCACTTAGTGTTTGATGTTATTGATTGTGATGTGTAACCCTTGACCCGGTGTGGTAAGGGAGAATTAGACCTTGGCCCGGTATGGTAAGGCATGATTGTTGGCTTTTGATATGAACATTTAAGGGTATTTCAATTTCATTACTACACGCATGCTTTTGGAAGGGATAATTCCATGTGAATGATATCAATTTCCATGCTTTGTATGCTTTTAAATGTGAAAAGGTTAAATTCCTAATAAAATTTCTTGTTTATTGAAATGTAATATTCCATGCTTATTATATATATTGTGAATTTCTTGTGGTAAGAGATTTTGGGATTGGCTCTTGTATGAGCTGGCAGGTACTATGGTTGAGGTGATTTTGATCACTAGGATTGGGTGACTAGGTCATTGTTTTGAGGCAATGATGGTTGTCATGATGAGCATGGATTGAGGTACTTTGGATACTTGGAACTATTGTGGGCGGGTAAGGATGCCATGGGGTCGAGATGTCGTGGGGCATGGTTGTGATGGGGAAGAGTAAGGGAAGTAGTTATGTGATTACTTTTACTACATTCCTTATATTCATTATATATATATTGATCTGTATGTGGGTTGTCTGACCATTTATGGTATTCAGAGTGTTCCTTTAGATGACTCAGATGGAGCATCAGGCGGGAGAAGGTAAAGTGTCACAGTAGAAGGATTAGGTTCAGGGTCCAGTGCATGCAGAGTAGGAACTTCAAGTAAAATATTAGGGATAGGATCGGGTTTAGGATCTAGAGTAGGCAGGGCAGCGGCCGGGTTTGGTAGTGTTTGGGTTGTGGCTCGACGAGAAGCTCTGTTGTAGTCCAGTATGTGTCCTACAGGGGATCAACATAGGTGCACATGGTAAAAATTCATCTATGTATTATCTGATTCTAGAGTCTAAGTCGCACCACCCGTAACTTTTTCAGGTTGAGGGTGGTCCACAAGAGGCTGATAACTGGATAGAGAGTATGAAAATGATCTTATAATAGCTCAATATGCCTCTTGGGAGGAGGGTAAAGATGGAGATGTACATTCTTAGAGGATCGACGAAGCACTAGGGGGATGTGCAGGTTTAGGCTCGTAGGCATGAGGGACTGGAATGGATGGAATTCGAGGACAGGTTCTTCGAGCACTTTTACCCAGAGACACAAAGGTAAGAGAAATCTCGGGATTTCTGGACCCTTCAGCAGGGAGACATGTTTGTCATAGGTCATGCAACAACTTTAACTGAGCTGTATCACTTTTTACTTGGTATGGTAAGCGATGACTCGGTAAGGGTGAGGTGCTTTGAGGATGGATTATGACACACCATTCGGATCCAGGTAAATATCTTCAGGTTGGGTTCATTCTCAGAGGTGGTTAATTATGAACTCATAGATGAGGGAAATGTGAAATAGAGGTCTCACTTAGGTCAGATGATGGATTCAGGTGATGGTTCAGACTGCAGGAAGCGAGGATGGGACAAGTTCTAGTAGGGAAGTCAGGCCAAGGAATCAGCTAGAACATCTAGTAGCAGTTCTTAAATAGATTTCTTTAATTGTGTACATCGAGGGAATGTTCGGACTCAATGTGATATGACTCCATAGGAGTGTCGGCCATGTGGATAGGTTAAACATCTTGAGAGGTTCTGTAGGCAGCCATCATAGATAGTCGTTAGGTAAGGACCAGGATAGACTGTGGTATCTAGAGTTGGTTCAATTTTGGTACCAAGTGGTAGTAGACGAGGTTTAACTACACATGGAGGACATGACAGAGACAGCGGGACCCAGCTGAGGGGTTACTGGCTAGTGACTGGAGCAGCACTATAGGGAGGTTTATTGTACCACGATTCACTGTTTTATTTCACCGTTATACCAATGTATTAAACTTCTTTTTTATTGAAAATTCTAAAAATAATAACAAATTGAAAATCATGTTTGATTACATTAATTTGTTTTTATCACTATTAGAATGGGAAATGTTAATGGTTTTGATTATTTTAATGTAGGAGGAGATGATTTGGAGGGCCTATGATGAAGTGGAAGAAAAATGGTCCAAAATTGCATGGATCCATGAAGACCTATCAACTGTTATGCCTATTTAGAAAATTACGTGCATCCAAATGGGATCATATTTTGTGTGAGGGTCAAAAATTTAATGGAAAACAGCTCTTATAGAAGGGACCCAAGCTCCATTCTGTTATCAGGGGGCCCAGCCGACCTGATCTGATCAGAACACTAAATTTTTGTAAAGTCAAAAGTGGCGTTCTGTAATCTGTCCATATCTCTGGATCCACTTGTCCAATTGATGCCAAAATTTCGGTAAAGATAGTCATAAAGTGGGGATACGACTATAATGTTTTGTGAAAAGGGATATTCTATTTTATATTGTTCGAAACACATGGTACATGTGGCTTGAAGAAATCTATGTCCCTTAAACCACCCTCCAATTTTCATATAAAATGGTACCTTGGGCTCCCCATTTGGGAGTTCGGACCGGAGGAATTTTTTTGTCATTTTGGTGTCCATAAGGAGTCTAATCAACATCCCTATACGTTCTAGTGGCAATGGGAAGTTATAGTTCAACATATTCCTCTTCCTCCCCTCACATGGGTTTCTAAACCCCTTGTGATCACATGGGGAGGAACATATTGTAAATCCAGAGATCAATGTTGTAATATTTGAATGGTATTTTTAATTCCAGGTTTCTATATTGTTTTTATTCATCCTATATTCTTATTTAATTGAGTTATGTATTGGTATGTCATTCTCAACCCATATGATCATGCTTGGGTGTACCCATTCATGTGATGTTTCACACACCGTTCACTACTTCTTCTTCCCCCTTTCAATTGTAGTGTTTGTGTGCTTCATATTGTTTAATTGAACTCACATAAACACTATCATGACCATTTACTTTAAATTCATGGTAACACATTGAAATATCATACAAACATGGATAGCACATCGCATTCTTCATGTGTTTCCTTGGTGAGTTTCAGTTATGAAGTCAATCACAAATCACCCAATCATTAATAATATCCAGTGAATCATTGTGTCTTTCCAACTGAACCCAAGGAGGTATCCTAGTATAAAATCAGTAAAATTATAGTTAAAGGTCTTAAAAACTGGGGATTAAAATATCATAACCCTGTCTCTTAAAGCAATGAAGGATGGGCATCATGAGATTTCCCCAGGTTGATCACACTTAATTAATCTTGTTCATTTCTTCTTGTTTTGTTGCTTTCATTTTTTGTCATATTTAATCATAAAACACCATTTTTTCCAAAATACCATTTCCTTTTTATTTTCATAATCAAAACCCTATTTTAAAATTAATTATCTAAGGATCCATCGAGAGGCGACCTAGAGTTACTGCTATACTGCAGAAATTCTAGTAAAAACTTAACAACTAACATGATGAGCTCGACAATGCAACCAAATTTTGGCACCATTTCCGGAAATCCAATATCATTTTTTTTTCATTTTTTACTTTTATTTATTTATTTTAATTCTTAAGTATTACTCCTTTAAATACCCCACCCCATTTGATTATTTTTATTTTGGTTTTTTGTTTCTATTTTTGGTTGGTTTTGATTGTTCATCCTCTCTCCTCTCTCTTTCTTCCTCTCCATATATCTCTCTAATTTCGTAGTATAACATTCTATTTTAATTATTCATTTAATTTATAAAGTATTTTTATTTCATTCATCTTCCATAAAAAATTTATTAAAAAAACAAAATAAACACCAAACAATCAATCAATCAAACTGGACATCATTGTTTCATAACAAGATATGGTAAAGAAAAACTACTTGAATTTCAACCTAAAATTGAAATTTCACTTCACAAAAAAAACAATTCATCCAAATAATGTCCATAAAATAACATTGAGGAACCTCAATTGGTCGTAAACCAATCCAAAATTGAACCCAATCAACCCCAAGAAAACATAGCTGCAAATAATCGAACCTTAAAAGAACTGACCACCCCCGATGTGGAGTACCAACCTGCATACATCCAATATCCTGATGAAGAAACAAACCTTGAGGTGAGATCATGACTCATCCACCTACTTCCAAAATTCCATGGTCCTCTTGGTGAGGACCCTCATAAACATATTAAAGAGTTTCACATAGTGTGCTCCACGATGAAACTCTCAAAATGTATCTGAGGACCTAATTAAGTTTAGGGCCTTCCACTTCTCCCTTGATGGTGTAGCCAAAGACTGGATATACTATCCAACTAACACAATTGGGGGATGTAATGACATTAAACGACTCTTTCCAGAGAAGTTCTTCCCTGCCTACCGAACTACATCAATTAGAAAAGAAATCTATGGAATTAGGCAATCACAAGGAGAGACCCTTCAGGAATATTGAGAGATATTAAAAAGACTTTTCTCAAGCTTCCCCCACCACCAAATAAGTGAATAAATATTAATCCAATACTTCTATGAGGTACTTGTCCACATGGATCGTGGAATGATAGATGATGTCGCTGGTGGTGAGCTTAAGATGAAAGGTTTTGGACAACTACCATCCCAACCCATTTCCAATTTGAATGAAAATGGTAATTTATGTGAAATTACACTTCTTAGTGGTAAAGGAGTTACTCCTTCTACTAATTCTATGAAACATGTATGGATTCCTCTTCAAAACACTCTTTCTCCACCCATAAAATATTCTAATGAAGAAAAAAAATAAAAAGGGCAATCAAAATATCATTACTTATTCAAATGAACAATCCATTCCTCTTACTTTCCCCCAAAGACTCTCTAAATCTATGAAATATCCTTATAATGATATTGAAAATGAAATAATGGATATATTAAAAAAAATTCATGTTTACCTTCCATTTTTGGATACAGTCAAGAAAATTCCCCATTATTTCAAATTTATTAAAGAACATTGCACCCATAGATGAAGTCTAAAGGGGAATGGGCGAGTCAACTTGGGAAGGAATGTATTGGCCTTAATTAAACCAGTAATTCAAACCAAATTCAAGGATCTGGGCACATTCACGATACCGTGTACCTTAGGGGTGACCTTCTTTTCTAATGATATGCTAGATTTAGGTGCTTCCATCAATGTAACACCTCACTACGTGTATACTTCTATACAGGTTAGAGAAATTAAACCAGCATGCATTATCGTGAAAATTTCCAACCGAAGTACTAGGCATCCAACATGAGTGATTGAGGATATACTAATAAGAGTGCAGAATCTCATCTTCCCCACTAATTTCTATATTCTTGAGATGGAAGATAACTGAACCCAAGGACATGAACCTCTCATACGTGGGAGGCCATTCCTCAAAACATCAAAGACGATCGTCAACATTCACAATGGTATGCTATACAGGGAGTTAGGTGAAGAAAAGTTAAGTTTTAACATACTTGAGGCTATAAAAACCCCTATTTAAGAGCACCCCACTCTTCCTTTCTTTTCAATGGAAGTGCTCTCAAATGATTTACCCACACACAATTGTCTCCTCAACTCATACTCTTATTAATTTTCCTCTTATTCAACCTTGGATGATTTGAGTTTTAAGTCATGTTTTGAGTGTTGTGTGGGTTCTGAAATGTGTAAAATTTGTGCTTTGATTGATGAGTGTGTTCATTCTGAGGTACCCATGACCGTCAATGATTCTACAAATCTCATTTCTATAGATTCTATTACCTTAGAGAATAAACATGTGTAGATAGATAGTTTAGTGGACATCACTCCCCCTAAATCGCCTCCCTCAATCCAAAAACCACCGGTGTTGTAATTAAAACCACTTCCTTCTAATTTAAAACATGCCTATCTTAAGGGTATTGACCAATTACCTATCATTATTGACAATAACCTCTATCAACAGTAGGAATAAAAACTGCTTGATATTTTGAGATAGTGTAAAAAGGCAATAGGATGGACATTGGATGATATTCCTAGGATTAGACCATCTATATCTATGCACTATATACTTTTGGATGATGAGCCTAAGCCCGTAAGACAATATCAACACTAGTTTAATCCCACTCTCCGTGATGTGGTAAAATAAGAAGTCTGTAAATTACTTGATACGGGGATCATTTATCCTGTATTTGATAGTAAATGGGTTAACCTAGTGAATATTGTGCCTAAAAATTAGGATTAACAGTTGTGTCAAATGAAAGGAATTAATTGGTTCCAACACGTGTTCAAAACAGTTTGCGACTTTGTATTGACTACCATCGACTGAATCAAGCCATGCGGAAGAACCACTTTCCTCTACCGTTCATTGACCAAATGTTGGAATGATTCGATGGTAAGTCCAATTATTATTTCGTTGATGGATATTCGGGTTATTTCAAAGTCCATATAGCCCCTAAGGATCAAGAAAAGACAATATTTACCTATCCATTAGGCACATTTTCATATAGAAGAATGCCTTTTGGTCTTTTAATGCTCCAGGTACTTTTCAGCGATGTGTGTTGAGTATATTTTTAGAGTAACTAGATAATTTCATGGAAGTTTTGATGGATGATTTCAAGGTTTATGGCACTTACTTTGATGATTGTTTGACTCACCTAGGTTCTATCCTCCATCATTTCATAGAAAAAGACCATCTATTAAATTATGAGAAATGCCATTTCATGGTTGAATGGGGGATAGTTCTTGGGAATGTAATTTAAAAAGAGGGAATTAAAGTGGATAAATAAAAAATTTGAATTAATTTCAACACTTCCATATAAAAAATGTGTTTATGAGGTGCAATATTTCTTCGGTAATGCTAGTTTTTACCATCAATTCGTTAAAGACTTTAGTAATATCGCACTTCCCTTGTCTCGGTTATTACAAAAGGATTCTGAGTTTGTATTTGATATAAATTGTGAGGATGCTCAATTTTCTAAAAAGGAGTCGCACATTACCTCCCATAATCCAAACACCATGTTGGGATCTCCCCTTTGAGCTTATGTGTGAGAACTCTAACTTTACAGTTGGGGAAGTTTTACCACAAAGGGTTGAGAAAGATCCTCATGTCGTTGCGTTATCCTCTCATACCCTTGACCCTACCCAGGAAAACTACAAAACCACTGAAAAATAACTTCTTTATATTCTGTTTTCCTTGGAATAATTCCTTTCTTATATTATTAGGTCAAAAATCATCATTTTCTCTGATCATGCTGCCCTTCGTTTCCTCATAAAGAAACCTGAAGTGAAGCCCCACCTCATTTGGTGGATAATCATCCACCAAGAGATAGACCATGATATTTTTGATATGATAGGAGTGGAAAATGTGGTATATGACCACATTAGTAAGATTTACCCACCACTAGACCATCATGTTGACTCACCCCTCCCCATTGGAAAACCTTTCTCTCATGAGAACCTTTGTGATGTTGTGGACCTTACCTCCTGGTATGCAGACATTTTAAATTTTCTAGGAACATTTTGGGTCCCCAATGATTTCAGCACTTCACAGTCCCAGAGACTTAAGCATGATTCTCAATGGTACATTTTTTATGACCCATAATTGTGGATAATTTGTAGTGACAAAGTAGTTCATCGACATGTCCCTAACTATGAGTTTACCTCTGTTTTGACCTTTTGCCACACCTTGGCTTGTGGGGGCCACTTGGGCTCTCAATTTATAGCTCTAAATGTCCTTGACTCAGGGCTTTATTGGCCAACATTGTATAGAGATTCCCATCGGTTTTGTTAGTCATGTAGTCGTTGTCAATTCACAGGGAATATCACTAAGAGGAATGAAATTCCCCAATATCCCATGTTATTCTGTGAAATTTTTGATCCATGGGGAATTGAATTCATGAGCCCTTTTCCAACTTCATTTGGATTTTTTTACATATTATTGGTTGTTGACTATGTATCTAAATGGGTGGAATCAAAGGCCACCCAGACTGATGACTCTCGAGTGGTTTTTGATTTTGTGATGTCTTATATTTTTAGTAGGTTTGGTTTACCGAGATTCATCATTAGTGATCAGGGTTCACATTTTTTTATAATTGCAGCATGAAAAATTTTCTTTGAAAGTATGGGGTTGTTCATAAAGTCTCTACAGCTTATCACCCCCAAACTAACAGAGAAACAAAAATCTCAAATCTGGAAGTTAAGAGAATCTTCGAAAAAATGGTACAACCCAACAGGAAAGATTGGAGTTTGTGCTTGGATGATTCACTTTGGTAGTACCATACATATTTTAAAACCCCTATCAGAATGTCACCATATAGAATTGTGTTTGTAAAGGCTTGTCACCTCCTAGTAGAGGTATAAAAATATGCATATTGGGTTGTTAAACAATGTAATATTAATCTCTTAGATGCAGGTGAGCATAAGAAGTTGCAGATTCAAGAATTGGAAGAAATTCGACGTGATTTATATGAGAACTCCCTTATCTATAAGATAATACAAAGGCTATCATTGATAACATGATTCATTAGAAGAAGTTCCATATTTATGAGAAGGTCCTCATGTACAATTCCAGGCTAAAGTTTCACCCAGGTAAGCTTCATTCCTGATGGCTTGGTCCTTATACTATTATTGATGTTTACCCTTTTGGTGATATATAGTTTATGCATGAGAAGAGTGGACAACAGATTATTGTTAATGGGTAACGGCTCAAACACTGCATTGAGGATTTTCTAAATCATCTCGTGGAGGAAATCCAACTAATATATGCCATATATGACACCACTTTGCAGGTTGTCTCTTCTCCCTATGTTTATTTACTTGTCTCTTTATTTAAAATACTTTAATTAAGAACAATGTAAATTTTTGGTGTGGGGGAGGGTGACATGTCATAGTTAGGATTAAACAAAACAAAACAAAAACCAAAAAAATTAAAGCAAATGTGTTTTCATTTTTTATTTTGTTTTCCTTATATTCTCTATTTAGATAAAAAATGATCTTAAAAAGAATATACAAAATCATTTTTCATTCCTGAGTCAATTGTGTGGAAAATTTCATTGTTTTTGGAAAAATGTTTTTCATATGAATGTTGATTTGTACTCATTTTCTGGAATTTGTATTTTCAAATCATTGTCAGGTGTTTAATGGATTTTTGAATCCCATGCCTCATTAGCACTGAACAATATTTTAATCCCTTACCTGAGAGACATTCTAAGACCTTTATTGAATATTCTTCCTTTTAATCACTTTCTTGAGAGTCCTGAGTCATGTAGAGAAACTAAAACATTCCTTGATTCTGTTAGAATCCATAAGATTTAAGTATGCTAAATTCATGATAGAGGTAATCATTCCTTGAAAATCCAATTGTACAATTAACCTCTATTTTTTTTCCACTGTGACATTTTATCCTTCTTAATATTTAGAGACCATGAAATTTCTATTAGGTAGCTAAATTATAAGCTAATATATCCCTAAATACCCATCTCTTGTGTATATTATTGTTTTATTTTCAGCAAGTGTGGGAGAGAGGGTGTTTCGATGGGAATTATAGGGAGAGAATCATTGTTATGGGTTGATATAAAGAGTGCCTACATTTTCCTTAGGTAGTGGGTTCACAGGCCATATTATATATTTTTTACTCATGTTTCCCTCTTTATCATCAAAAAAACATTACATTAAAAAAATAGTTCTGTACCTTGAAAAAAAACAGAACAAAAGAAAAAAATGGAGAAAAGAGGATGTTTACTCATTATTATTGACTACTTGGTCGTGAACCACAAAAATGGAAAATAGGGAGAGTGATTTGGAGGTGATATGCTTTGCAAGGGGTTTAGTGTGTACATTAATTGTGAACACTTTCTGAATTTTGACATGTTTTATACATAAGATATTAAGCACTTATCTTCTGCCTCAGATTTTTAAACATTAAATCCTACCAACCCTTGAACCCTAGAATAACCTGTTGGAAGTCCTCTTGGGCAGCACACTAGTTTCTGCTGGTAGAGAAATGAGAATCTTGGAAAGCATATCGTAAGATCACATTAACTCTGGGAAATTACCATAAATCAACTTTTAAATGTTCCTTGAGGTAAGAGAGAAATATTTAAGTTGAGGTAGGTTGCGACATGTTGTGTGGGTGAAAAAATAAATCCTAACAAATTTGAAAGTGAGAAAAGAAATATGAAAAGAAAATTCATTCCATAAACGAGACATGATGAATTTCATTTAAAAAGAATCATGATTTTTTCACACCTTTTATTTTGGAGTGGGACATAATAAGGATATTCCCAGGAGTGCAAATATTTATGTGTGGGAGTGTAATCGTACCACAATTCACTATTTTATTTCACCCTTATACCAATGTATTAAACATATTTTGTATTGAAAATTATAAAAATAATAAAAAATTGAACATCTTGTTTGATTACATTATTTTGTTTTCATCACTTTAAATATGATAACTGTTACTTGTTTTGATAAATTCAATGTAGGAGGAGATGATTTGGAGGGCCCATGATTAAGTGGTAGAAAAATGGGGCAAAATTGCATAGATCTATGAAGACATTTCCACTGTTGTGCATGTTTAAAAAATTATGTTCATTCAAATGGGATCATATTTTGTGTGCGGGTACAAAATTTAATGGGATACAACTCTTATGAAGGAACCCAAGCACAATTTGACAATCAAGGGGCTCAAACGACCTAATCTGATCAGAACACTGAATTTGTGTGAAGTCAAGAGTGGTGTTCTGTAATCTGTACATATCTCCAGGTACACTAGTCCAATTAATTAAAAACGTTCGGTGGATATAGACAGGAATTGTGGCGACAAATTTCCAGTTTTTTAAAAAGGGATATTTGATTTTCTATTGGCCAAAATGCATGGTACAAGTGACTTAAAGAAATTTGTGTGCCTTAATCCACCTTCCAATTTCCCTATAAAATGGAACCTTGGGCTTCCCATTTGAGATTTCATCCAGGAGGAAAGGTTCTGCCATTTTGGATTTCCCAAGGATTCTTCTCAACATACTTAATGTTTTTTAAGTAATGGGAAGTGCTACTTCAACATCTTCTTCTTCCTCCCCTACCATGGGTTTCTAAACTCCTTGTGATCACCCGATGAGGAACATGTTGTAAATCCCAAGCTTAATGTTGTAATATTTGAATGGATTTTTTAATTCTAGTTTTGTTTGTTGTTTTTATTCATCCTATATTCTTATTTAATTGAGTCATGTACTAGTACGTCATGCTCGACTCATATGATCATGCTTGGGGGTTCCCATTCGTGTGATGTTTCACACACCGTTCAGCGCATCTTCTTCCCCCTTTCAATTATAGTGTTTGTGTGGTTCATATTGTTCAATTGAACTCACATAAACACTATAATGGCCATGTACATAAATTCATGGTAACACATTGAAATAGAATACAAACCTGGACAACGCCTTGAGTTCTTCATGTGCTGCCTTGGTGAGTTTCGGTTATGAAGTCGAAAAAAAATCACTCAATCATCGGTGGTATCCGATGAATAATTATGTGTTTTCGAATGAACCCTAAGAGGTATCCTATTATGAAATTAGTAAAAATAAATTTCTAGGTGTTACAAACCAGGGATTAAAAGATCATAACCCTATCTCTTGAAGCGATGAAGGATGAGCATCATGAGATTTCTCTGAGTTGATCACACTTAATTAATCTTGTTCATTCCTAATTGTTTTATCACTTTAAATTTTTTTTCTTATGTCATATTTAATCATCAAACCCCGTGTTTTAAAAAATCCCACTACCCTTTTATTTTCATAATCAAAACCCTCTTTTAAAAATAATGATCTAAGGCTCTGTCGAGATACGAACTAGGATTGCTGCTATACTATAGTAATTCTAGTAAAAACGTAAAAACTAATTTGACACACTCGACAATGAGACCATAGGTCAGGCATAAGATAGTCATACCTCGGGACAGGTGCATGCTGTGGAGATTCTAGAGACTGAGTAGGCTTGTGGGCCAATGACCGTTAGAGGTACACCACGGGTGTGGTTGTGATTTCCTTGTTTTCTTTTTGGCATGACCTTTTGAGGCATGTCTGTTTTGAGTACACGTGATGCACGTGATATATTTGGACTGAATAGATGATGGTTAGTGGGATTGGGTCCATATCAGGTGCGTGATATATTTTTAGATATGAATGAGATGCATAGTATTAGGGGAATCTAGAATGTGGGTTACTTGAGGTGTCGTGGGCATCTGGACATTGAGGATGTGGTTTAGTTGAGGTTTCATTGGCATCGGGGCATCGAGGATTCAGGTTACCTGAGTTTCTAAGAACAAGGTTCATTTTGAGCATCCATGGGATGCAGGACCTCATGGAGGTGGGCACCGATGCGGTATGGGATGAGTTTTGGGTGTCGGAAATGACACGAGATCACCAATGAGGCGCATGGGTGACGATGCATAATGAGAGGACCTTGAGTCCTAAAAATAGGTTAGTGAACCTTTTCATTTTTGAGTTTTGTAGGGTTGAGGCTGAGTTAGGAAATTTCTAAGGCGGAGATCCCCTTGAATAATTTAGCCAGATCCTTTGAGACCAACGTAGTCTAGGTTACTTTGATCATGGTGGTATGTTCGGTGCCATCTATGGGTTTCATTGGATAGGCTCGGGGGACAAGCTATGTTAAGGTTAGGATATTGTAAGAACCTGGGTTTTTGGAATGGGTCAAAATCCCAACCCTATTTGAATTTTTGACTTGTTTCTAATAAAACTAGAAAAATATAGGAAGTTGTGGAAATTTATTGATTACACGCCATGTACACCGAAGTACACGTTGTGTATGGGTTAGGCGTATATCGACCGTGTGCTCACTGGGTACATGTTGTGTGATGACCGTGTTATAATTTCCTACTACACGTCGTGTAGTGTTAATTTACATGCCATGTATTCTACTTTCAGTGTACTGATCGAATTCTAGTAGTGTGTCGAATCATGTGGTGCATCCAAGCTGTGGGGATACCTCTGCTTAAACTAGAGTATGATCAAGGAAACTACATGGCATACAATGCTTTATACACGCTATGTATTTGTATTTTTATTTTCATAAATGAAAGAGAGTCACATATTATTTCATAAAACATCTTCTTCTTTCCCAACTTCAGAAAAGTCCCATTTCTAAATCCCGAACTACATACCTTTCCCTAGATTCTTCATAAGAATTCTGTTCTTCAATTCATCAGTGGATGCAGGATCGCATCACCAAGGCTAAACCCGCACACCCTATTTTGTTCCAGTTTCCTTACCTCACCCACCACAGATTCCATCGGGGTATAATTTCTAAGATTTGATGGAAACATAGATCTTCGAAGATCAAATTCAAATTGGAGTTTGATATCAGATGTACCTACATCTATGAGTCTCAAGTAGGTTGTCCATACCTTCATTCGTGTTTTCGTGGACTTTTAGGCGACACAGCCTTTGATGCGTATTTGTGTATTTTGAGAGAGACCCTGTTTTATCTGCTATTGCATATTAAATTTCTTATCAGACCTGTGGGATGACATTGGGTATGCCCTTTAACCTGTTTTTATTAAGCGGGGTCGGGCGAGGGGTTGTTACTCAATTGGGGCATTTTGGTCAGGTGTGCCAAAATGCGTTAAGGTGAATTGTTTTGATTAAAATGTTGATTTCAATTTGTTAAGTGATGATATGAAATGTTAGAGGCTTCCAAGACCACGGTGTTGGTATGGGGAAACACATAGCTTGTGAAATTCAACTTTTAGTTTGTTTTTCCTGTTTAAAGTATTTTCTTAGATTATAGATATGTGATGTGTGATATTGCATATGATGGAACCTTCGGGTTGTGTTGGGCATGGCCTACGTATTTTTGAGTGATGTTGATCATAGGTTGGGCTTGGCCAAGGTTACATTGGGTGGTTTTGACCATGGGATTGAGCATCATGGTCATCATCTTGAGACAATGTCACTGTTAGGTTGGGCATGGACCAGGTTACTTGGATGGTGAGGCCATCAGACTTGAGAGACATGGTTTTAGGGGAAGGAGGTGTCAGATATGTTGTGTCTTGGGATCTTATTTAAGTGATTATCACTCACCCAGAACTTTGAGTAGTGTACACATAGATGGACTCCATGATAATATGGTTTTGACCACTTGTGTGGGTAGAGGCCCCCGTTAGTTGTGGTTTATGTACTATTGGTTTTTGGGTGCTTTCCATAGGATGCCATGTGGAAGGTGAGGAGCCTTCAGGGGATAGCATTGAGGTTATCAGTTTGAGGGTAGATGCTTGTCATGGTTTAAGGGAAGACATCACTATCCCTCCAATTATTGATTTGAGGGAAGTCATTATTGTCCCTCCTGTTACTTTATTGAGGGAAGACATCGTTGTCCCTCCGGTTACTTATTTGATGAGAGACATCGGTAATTACTTCGAGTTACTACTTATTGGGTGTTCCTTCTGAACATAGGTACTTGAGATACGTGGTGTTAGGGTGCATATTGTGTCGGGTTACATGACAGAGATTCTGGCATTAGCTGAAGCAGGTGACACTCCATTGTGGTTGCTGAGAACTAGTGGAGTTTTTGTTTATTTGTGCATCGTACTACATACTATTTTCCTTATAAATTCATGCCTTCTTAAACACTTTTATATGGTACACACCATTGGGTGGTATCCTACTGAGATTCGTCTCACACCTTACATGGGACCTTCAAGATGCATGTAGAACATATGGATTTATGTGCATTAAAGAGATCATCTTCCAGAGCTGGACCATATTAGTTGTCGCATGGAGATGGTTGGGACCTTGAGGTCTTGCTAAGATAGAGTTTACATTGTTCTTATCTCTTTCATGTACCCACATGCTTACCTTGTCATTTGTAGCCACTGTTGGTTAGCCATTGGCACACTATATATTTACTTTCTATGGATGCATGATTGTATGTTCTAGTAGTTGTTAAAAGTGGTTCAACATGATTTTGTGTTACATTACGCTGTTTTTGTCTATATTTATTGCTTTCACTATTTATTAATATTGAATAATCTTTCACTCTACGGTTCTAGTTTGAGTCAGCTGAGTCATTTATTTCCATTGCATATATATTATTTTACTCAGATAATTACCATTTTATTCCTCCGAGAGGGTATAGCCTCCCCACTATACCTATTTACACCCTCGCTACTAGTCGGAAGCCTTTGGCATTTGGGGAGTTGAGCCTAATGTAGTAACACCCAACCCATTTAGCGTTGTTCGAGTGGTTGTTCGGGTATGATACGTTATAGATGAGACATAGAGTATATTGAATATCAGGTGTGAGTACTCATATGAAGATAAGACTCCATCCCTTGAAGTTCTCATTGGGTAATATCCAACATGGATGGTTAAAATGATTGACCCACCCATAGAAAATCCACATGTTTATGTGTCATTAGATATTTGTTTCAATCAAAATGTACAACTATCATTAGATGTTAACTTTATTATTAATGCATGTCATAACTCCCTTGCATTTATATATTCTTATAGACCATGATGACATATGATCATAACAAGGTTGGGTACAATGGGTGTATCACAAATGATATGTTATTAATGAATAATTCAATGAAGGATTTTTCCCATTCATATTTATGAAAGTTGATATCTTACCCCTTTGATTAAAATAGAATTTTCACATTAAATTAATGGCCATGGTGTATAGGGGAGTTCATTTTAGATAATTATAGAAAGATGTATCAAGCATATATATTGATGAAATGAGTGTACATCCTTCTTGATGAGTTATCATAACAAATATATTATATTACACAATGATCATTCATTTGTTGTTATTATCATGGTGAAATATATTTCTCCAATATGGTTTCTTTAGATCATTTGAAGATAATAATCTTAGACTCTTGGGAATCCCACCTAATGCCAATGCGTAAGAAGAAAATTGGGGCACAAACAAATTTTTAACTTTAATATCTATTAAAAATTATATTGATTTAAAATTTGGAATAAATATTATTCTCTAGACTGAGAAGTAATATTATTCAAGATTTTTAAAATTATCAAAAATATTAATGAAATATTTACTATCAAGGAAATTGTTTAAATAAATGAATATATAATATTTATTTATCTCTTGTTACTTACACCATAAAATTAATAATTTATTTAATAAAACAATAATTTATTTAGTTATGTGAATATTAAATAAATATTTATTTACTAGAAGGTGAATAGAAAAATAATTTATCTTTTCAATTGATGAAATTTATTAGAATATTTATTTGAGAATTCAATAAATGTTAATTATGAGGAGTGGTATATATTTTTTCTTTTGAACAATATTTATTTATCGGATTTTGAAAAAAATATTTATCATTGTGTGAGTTCGCGTATGCCATAAAATAAAATATTATTGTTATTTTATTACATGTATTGGGATTCCTATTGGGTTTAATATATTATTTATACCCTTTTGAAATTAATTAAATATTAAACCCAAACCGCAGGTCAATTAATAGACTCTATATAAGTTAGATAAAGGTTAATCATTATGTACAAAATTTTTCCCTTAATATATCCCTCCTCATCTCTTCCACTCAAGACCAATAATGATAGGTTAAATTCATTCAAGTTAGAATTAACATGAAGAAATAATAGAGAACAACACCAAACATTCAATCAGATGTGCTAAAACATGAGGTTTCATCACTATTTTCTAGATATTGAAGTAACACTTGTGGATCACCACTAGAGGGACTTTGCTTTGGGCCATCACAATAAAAGAATGATACACTGATCATGATAGAGTGATAAACACCATTAATGAATCATTATCTCAATTCTAAGGTAATATTTTCTATTTTTAAAAAATTTATTATAAATTTGTATGAAAACACCCCCCTCTTTGTTTTGGTAAAATCGTTAGTCAATATTCTTCAAAAACATTTTCACTCATTATGGCATTCAGGTCATGTACATTGTGAATGATCCATTGAATCCAATAAAAATTGAGTTAGAAAATGGCCTGATGGGAAATTCAACTATATATAGAACCATGAATTGGTGTCATAGGCGTCACATTAAAATTATAATTATTTAATTATTATTAATTATTTTATTCTTTTAAAGTTAGTTTTTATTTCTTGTAATTAATTATTTAATTCAATCATCAGGGTCCCTTTTCCCTCTGTTTATCTATATATTATTTAATAAAATTTTGATCAAAATTTTATTTAAGAACATCTGATGGACCCATCTGGAGTGAAAATAATTCTATCTGGAAAACACAAGATTATATGGTTTTTAGTTGATGTACATGATGAGAATCCAAATTTATTACACTGGAATGTAGTGTGAATTAGTTTGCCATGTTTTGAAATAAATAACATGTGATGAATTAAATTCACTATATGTTGTACTATCTAAGAAGGAACACAACATGTGGGACTACATGTCATGTAACTTGGTTACACATTATGTAGTCCACACATTTTAGTGGCGGAAAACACATAGTCAAATACACATCAGGTAATAATTACAAGACATTTAGGGACTGAAATCTGTGTGACAAGGACATTACATGATATGTACAAGTTATACAAATATTTTACCCTATACATGTTCATACAGTAATACATGGTAATCCCCTAGGCATGTATCATGAACGTATATCAAGAACCATAAAAGTTATGTAGTTTGATGTGCACAAAATTTACCAAACCTATTTACATGGAAAATAAAAAGTGAATTTATTACTCCTTTAAACCTCAACAATAAGTTTTCTTTGTTTTATTTAGTTTCTAATACATTCCATGTAATTATATATGTGTGTGTGTGTGTGTGTGTGTCTTTATTAAATAAGTAATTTATTTTTCTATAATTTTTTGAAATATATTCCATGTATAGTTGTAAAACATTGTCTACTATGAGAGAATTAAAATCATTATATGAAATATTAATTAAAATTTATTTCATGTGTCTTTTATTTACTCATACATTCCGTGTAATTATTTAAAAAATAATAATATATTATATGCCACATGAGTAGACAATTTACAATCTCAATGCATGCTGATTAGTTCAGACAGGTACTTGTTGATTTCCTTACATGAACAATTTTTTACATTTTTTATTAACTTTTTAATAAAATTAACTAATTAATTTTATTTAAAATCACATCATATGGGTATCTCCAGGATAGATTCTATGGATATTAAGAAAAATTAAATTAAATAATTTATCAGATAATTAATTGAATTAATTTGTGCATGTTTATCTAAATAAGATAACAAATAAAAATGAATGATAAACAATTATTTTAACTATGTATTTGTTGAACTCGTGGATTATCATGATCCTATACTTACCTTTTTATGTATATGGTTTCATTGATTTTATTATTTCATAGGCTTCATCTATTACTAAATTAAATTAAATTTATTATTTGTGAGTCGTCGCTCCCTCATTATGTACGAGCCTATGTGGACGTGGTTTAAATTCAGTAAAACCCCTTTTCTAGTTCACTTAACTATATACTGAAGTAAAATAATTATAATTATGGTTCTATAAGGATTATTGTGTTGGTTTGAGATAAATATTAGGTGAAACCAAACCTGTGAGACACCTAGGACAGAGGGGGAATACTATAAAATTGATCCCAAACTTACTCAAGGACCTTTTCCCCTATGACCAGTAGTTTTTTTACACATTAAAGAAATTGTCATTTCACATTTTATTTATTTTATTTTTATCTCTTCCATGATTTATTTTATGAATACAATACTGTGATTACATTAATAACTAGATTAATATGAAAATATTGAATTAATATAAAAAGGATTATACATAAATATTTTATTGGTACATGGTTTATCACTTAATTTAAATCATCTTAATATTAATTTTTTTGTAAAAGTTAAAATAATAAAAAAATTTGAATATTAAAAAAGACCTTAGGTTAATATTAATTTGTTACACCTTCCATTTTGTGAATTAAGATGAATACGTAGTAAAAGTTTTGGATTATCCTCTTTTAGAGGGGTGGACATTTAATTATCAAGAGGTCATAACTAAGATAGTGGGTCTACTGAACTAACATTATATTGGGTTTAATGGCATTAATCTATCTAATAAAAAATTGGAATCAAGTGTTGAGGAAATCCATGTTAGGATTTTTAGATTGGGGAGTCACCTTAACCGATCATGGAGCAGCCAATTTGTAGTTGGAAATATCAGCTACCTAAATAATTTTTTATAATTTTATTGGACTAATTATATATAATAAAAAGGTAGATGGATATCCTTTCCACTATATTTCACACAAAATTGAGAATTATGAGATCAATAGTGATAGCCATTAATACTACATAAAATACTAGGATACTTATTTTTTTTAAATATGTCTTGAATAATTTTAATTGAGTAAAGTAATAATAATATAATTTTATACTATTATAGAATAATGAAAAGTTTGTAAACCACATTATCCATGAGATCAATTTTGTAAAAATAATACCTCGTTATTTTTAGTGACTTATTGGAATGGTTCAGAAGACTATAGGTAGTACTTCACTATGAACAAACGGCTTGCATGCAAGAATCAGGAATTCCTGATCTATTTGCAAAGGAGGTGAGTGATAAAGTGTTAATTTTTTATGAGAAACACCTGAATTTTGTACTAGATATTTAGTGTTTAATATTTTTAACAATGTATAATGAACTCATAAATTGACATGAGAAAATGGATGACTACAAAATCCTCCATCATCTCTATAATCATTATCAAGATTAATTTTGATAGGAAAGCATTCATATATCCAAGGTTCTATTTAAGATAAAACATGCAGAAAGTGTTCTAGTTGGGGCCCAAATATTCAAACCCATTGGATACATTAATAATCTACAGGTTCTAGTGTTTAAACTATAAAAAGAACTAGGTTTAACCTACATAAAGAACTATGCACCAATCTCATTCTATAACCACTCTCTTATAGATTCTATAGTTTTCTTGTAAATTTAAATATAGAGAACATAGAGATGTATCTATAATATATTTTCACTCGACTCAATTTTAGGCTCTGAGAATGTTATTAAAATCATATAAGGTGGGTTTTCTATGAAAAAAGGTCACAAACCACCAAAGGGAACTATTTAAGGGTAGGTAGACTAAGTGTGTATCTTTTGGGTTGTGCATAGAACTCCATGTTTGGATCATAACTGAGTTTTCTGAAAAAGGATATGACAGAAGACCCAATTGCATGAGAAATTAAGAAGTACAACAAAAAAGACCAAATAGTGTTGTAAATCATTTGGGTAGTTTGGGAAACCTTAATAATAGTTTATAATCACTTTGTTTGAAAATGATGCTAATGAAAGATAACCCTATGTTACCTTTCACAGGAAGCAATGTCATGTGGATCACATAACTTATTTTCAGGACACTGGTAGAGTGTTTTTTCAAAGATGACTATTTTGGATATATGTAGAGCATCACCCCACCCTAAATTTTAAAACAGACATTTAGATGTCTATCCATTGTCTCTCACATTAAAAACCCAATCTTTCATGGCGTTTTCAAAATCCAAACCTCTATGGATCCCTAAATGTAGAGAAATTATGTGATTGGCCTCTTATGTGTGCTGAAATTACTTGGATCATCTTTGATATTTCCTAGAACAACTTTCCTTAATGTTTAAGTGGGTGCACAATGTATGAGTTCCCTTTACGCAACCCCAAACTCCACAAAAATCTATAAGTTTCATGTATGTGTGTATCCAATATCTATGTATTTTCCTTGTGTTAGAACCTATGGTATTTTCAACCCCACATGCATGTGAAACTGTTGAATTGCACATAACAACCTTTGGGTACATAACCCAATAGATCTTTCCATCAATCATAGTTGTGTGCAAGTTGAGTGCCCATGTTCCCTACCCCACTCCAACTATATATAGCCACACCATGATCACCTTTACGGCTGATATAATCAACCGTCATATATAGTATCTTTGATGAAATCATGGCTCAGACAGCTATATCACTTATTTCTAGTCAGTATAGTAACCCTAACGCATCTTGTTAAAAATCATAGGAACTCTAATGTTGGGATCCTTATTTTACACTTCATTGTGGCAGTGTTTATGCAATGTTCCATATAGATACATATGTGTAGTAGATATGTAATCCCCTATGGTTGGATCCTCATAGGAAATAGTCAACCTTTCCTTGTATATAGGCCCAGTGTTGTAAACTTATATCCTACCAGGAAATTCTCTCCCTGGGTTTTTCTCCATCCCTTGTGTGAGCGATATGGTGTAAAACTACATAGCCTAACAACATAGTCACTATATGTAAAAATATATTCAAATGTCATTAGTGTATGATGTTAAACTCTAGACCTACCATGTGTGGTGGACACATAATTCCCCGTGTATGAATAGAATGGTATGACCCCCACCTCCTACCCTATGTGATGAACAATGGATATTGCATGTATGACCATCATGGGATTACACCTCTTTCCCCAACGTGGGATGAGACACTTGTAATTTGAAACCCACATGCATAAACCCCATAACAACCTCCACTACTATGGTTGAAACCCCAACACCAGGGAATCCCATATGAATAATCCCAACACAATCCCTTGTTTTCTCTCCTTCCATGATGTGTGTGTCCTCACCAAATGAAAATAATCTACATGGTCTGGTTTATCATATAATCATAAACTATTCACTCAAACTCTATGGGTTTTTATATTTGTTTCCTAATGGGGTATATAGGATTATTCCTTATGCACTAATCCCAATACACTTGGTACACCTCCCTAAGGTTCAACCCTAATCCTTCACCACCGCCATTAAATATACACGTGTTCCCCCAAGAATGAGATGACTCAAAAGTGTGATCATCTCCCTCCATGATACACTCAACCACACCAACCTATCCCCACAATCCATTAAACCCTTTACTGAGCTATCCCCAAAAGAAATTAATCCTACAAAAAACTTGTTCCCACATGAAATTAAACATATGAACAAACTTTATTCACGATACATTATATCTATGACCAACCTATCTCCATAAGACATTAAACATATAACAAACATATACCTACAATACATTAAACACGTGACCATCATATCCCCACAAGAATCTAAATTTATGATTTTATCCCCACAAGACCCTTAATATTTGACTCCCTACTAGATGTATCAAAATCTCTACCTCATGAAATGAACATGAGACACCCAAGGAAAAAATACTTAGAATCCTTACCCCTCTCGTAAATTTCCTCGTGATGGGAATTGTATAACTTGGGTTAAACAATTGAGATGACTTATATATGAGATCCCCTCAACCAATAAAGTGGAACTATTTATAGGTTCCCAACAAACCCTTGTCCACAGATGTCCAGATGTGTCCAACATCACCATCATCTTCATCCAAAGGTTGTTTCCCTATTGAGACAGAAGCAAGATAATTAACTAGAATCCACCTAGAGATGGTTCCATGAATGATTTTCACAAAAATTATTCACATTAATTTGTGATATTTCTGTAAGTAAAATATATCTAAGGAGGAATCCATAGAAAGATGAATCCATAGAAGGAGGAACTCACATCACATACTCTTATTTTTATCAAATTGTTGAAACCACCATTCCCGGAGGTAGAGGATTACCTATTTTGGATAGAAGGTATGTGTTGCAACCAACTAGCCACTCTGGGGTAGGAGTGATCATTCCATAGAAGAACACCACTTCAATATAGGAATGGAAGTTGAGAAATTAGACAAATACACCCTATACATGGACCTAGATTGAAAGAACTGGAAAAATGGTGAATTTTATGTGAAACTCTTCTCCATAAAACATGTGTAGATCAGTACTATAGGAAACTACCAAATATAGTTATCATTATAACCATAAATTCAACATTTGGCTCACCAGACAAATATAGTGGTCCTTACATAATATTTTTCTCCTACAAATAGGGGAAAACAAATGATATTGGGAATCTGATGTCTAAGACATCATCAAGGTGGATCCTCCATCCATATCGTAAGAGAATGGATAATGTTGGGCATGTTAGGAATCTATTCCATCAAAATTATACTAAAAACTCACATCATTTATGATACATGAATCAAGATACTGAAAATTTTCAATGAAACTCTACTAGTAGGGACGGGGTAGGAGAAATGAAAGTAGAAAAATCACTAAAAATTATGATCCTACAACAACATCAACCACTTCCAAGGATATTGGGTTCTCTCCTCTGATCTACCCCAATGAAGTCATTAAATAGAGGGTCATTGATGCCCTAGTTAATCATTATAATAAATAACATTTTATAATAACTAGGGATATGAACCTTTAAGTCCTTGAAGTGTTGAAACCCCACCCACATCACTACCTAGAATATTTGTGTAGGGGAAGACCACCCCCTCACCCGTCACCATGAAAAATCTTTCAAGAGCATCGCCTTGGAAAGTAATGATTGTTTGCTTCCCTAAACCAAGGAGTTAGGGGTGTTCTAGTCTCAGTTATGCCAATCACCACCCTGGAGGAACCCAATTGGGATCCCACTCAACCAATATGATATATTTTAATAGATTCATAGGATGACAAGCCTGTCAACATAATCTGAGTTCTACAGGCCTTGGTCCAGAACACCTAATGTCGAAATTGGTGGTAGTCTACAAACCCTTTCTAATTGGAGGTCACTCCATTGGAATCAATCACTCCTTAAATAACCATAAATCATCATCATTCCACCACAATCACCTTTATGGTTCCCATCATTTCCCAGTTGGGATCAAGAACACATCTTCCCACCATGTAGGTTTTTTTGACTCTCCCAATCATGGGAGGCACCGAAAACCATCATCAGCCATGCCTTGATAAAGAATCTTACAATAGAGGTCCTACCCACAACATCAATGATCAACACATAGATTCTATCCAATAAATTTTTTTCCATTCCCTAAAGATCAATCCGTGGTTATGAAGCTGAATTTCTGTCGTGGAGGTGTACTAGAATCTTCGACTATAGTGCATCTATAAGGCACCCTCAAAACTCTCAGGGACATATGATCAGAGAGATATAATTCTTTGTGTAGTTGTAACAACAAAAGAGACATATCACCCTTGACCTATTGTCATAAAAGACAATGGAAGTCTCAGATGAAACAACTTCACCCTCACCACCAAAACATAGGGAATAATCCCATGGGTTAGGGATTTCTATTCAAGAAACTGAGGTCAATGAGGTCCCCAGATCCCTCGGTTGATAAATTCACGTAGTGTATTTATTGTAATCCTTCCAATGACTTGTGGTGAAACCATCACCTCCACTAGAATATTATATCAAATCTTCCTCCACTCTAGAAGTTGGAGAGATATTAGGATCCATGTTTTCACTATTAGGTGATAGTGAGTGTTCCATTGAGATACAAGTGGATTATATCTCTCTAGATTATTAGAAGTCCATTTACACCCATTTATACATGGATATGGTATTAAATTTGTACCCACATTTGGAAGACACTCTGAAATTCAAAGGGTGATTTCCCCATGTACTACTTCGTCTACCATAGAACTGGAAGCAAAGTGGGTCCTTGTCACTGCCACCCCCAATCTCTTGACCATCACTGGTTGGAGCTTAGGGCGATTAAGAACTAGACATTAATTATGAGCATGGTATTTATTTTTAGAAAATATTTTCCACTGAATAATTACATTTTTAGTTCTATCTACCTTCAACCCTACACTTTTTTGCCTAATAGTCCCTCACAATAGGCTGGGATTCATGTTCTAATAGAATATCTAGGAAACACTCAATCAACTATAAGATCACATAAAGGTTTACAAAGGGATCCTTGAGAATCCCTAGGAAATCCATCAATAGAGTTGGAGGTTGACATTGTAGTGCTCTTTGTGGATCAGTACCCCCTATTTGTATAAATACCACCATATTTTTTAAAATACTAGTGTCATGAGTCTCTCTATGATCCATAAAAATATGAACAAGGTGTATATCCATATTAAATTAGGGGATATGGTTAGTATGATACTCTCCACCTTAGTCCCCATCCAAGGAAACAAGGAGATCTTCATGTTGTCCATCTTACCGATGGTGAAGTTTTTCCTCCCGCCACAGCTACCCCAAATTTCAATAAAATAAATCCTGTTAGAGATCATAAAAACAGGTCTAGAAACATGTAACACAATAAATAAAATGATCCCTATGCTGATATGTAACATTAGGAAGATCCTTTGATGGTGGCCTCACTCATCGAAAAAGTTATGGCCTAGGCCTCAAAAACCCCCAATGAGGTGTTGACACCTATGCTCTGGAATCTTGAAAAAAGAAAGGGAACTTATGATATTGAAGATTTTATGAGTCCATATCATAATGTGAGTTATATAGAAGGTTGGAAACTTTTTTCTAGGATAATGAGGCCTATAAGATTCTCACTAATGATATCATTGATGAGAATCACCTAGGGCAAGATAATGCTAGATGGGAACCTTCCCCTCCTCCTATAAAGTAGGAAGTTCCCTTTGGGAAGTACCTTGAGTTGAGGAAAGAGGTCTATTACATCCAATTAGGGAATATGTTTTCATTTTTTGAAAAATAAAAGAAATAAACTACCTACTATACATGAAAAATGTAACATCCCTCCTTAGGACCATGATCACTACTCCCCTCAAGAGCCACTAGGATGGTCAAAGGTTTGAAGACTACTATACCTCACCAAGATAATCAGATAGCCACTCTCATCACCCACATTGAGGCTCTGAATACACAAAAATGGTTAATTATACCTAAATGGCATCCATATTGGCATGGGTAGACCATGTTCATCCACCCTAGAGTTCAAAATCCAAGATTAATCCTATTTAATGGAATGGAAAATCTAATGAAGTTCTTGGATCAAATTTTCTCATTTTGTGGCCCGATATTAGGGACCCCCAAAAAAATTGGAGGCTACCAAACTTTGGTGCTTCGTCTAGACCTTAGTGGGAACCTCTTTTATTTGGTACAACCAACTGGCCCTGGGATTAGTCTCATGTTGGGATAATATCCATAGGAAGTTCCTCTAACAGTTCATCTCTACCTATGCAAGAACAGTATCCTTAACCACTAACATATCGTGAAGAGGACTGATGAAAGAGTGTTTGACTTCATTGTATGATAAAAGGGGATCAAGAACACTCTAGATATGTATCTTTCAAAGGAGAGGTTTTCAATGATGTGTGTGGAGAATTTAAATTATGGGATGGTCTATAACCTCATCTACCTGAAATATCCTAGGGGATTTTCAGAGTTCCAAAAAAGAGAAAACAACCTAGAAGTTCCCTTGTAGTGGACCAATCAAGGGTAGCCCCCATTACCTATTTTGAATCCCACATTAAGGCCTGTGAAGGTATAAATAGTTTATTTTGACGAAATTGAATCCCTGGAGCCCATAAAAATTTAGTTACCACTTCTAGATAGGCCTTGTCAACCAAAAAGTCCTCATCAACCTGACATACCTCTCTAACAACCTCCTCATCATGAGTAGCCTCCCATGAAAATGCCAACCAAGCCTTTTATTCAAGATATAAACCAAGGATTCCCTTTTAACAATTGATTAAAAAGACTAAATCCTTCAAGGATGTGTCGGTCAAAGGTTAATTGTTTCTATTCCTTGTAGAAGAACATCTTTAGGCATCTAGAATGAAGACGGCATGGGGAAGCTATCCTCATTGATCATTCCAACTTTTTCCCATATCATAGGGTCCTCATAAATACAATCATGAAGTGTTTCATCTTCAAAGATTGGCTCTAAGACTAAATAGATCATGGGTTTATCACATTGAATGATGCCCTAGATCAAGTGGCACATATCTCTGCGGACCCCGATATTGATGACAGAAAATCTAATCAATGGAAATTGGCTCCAAGATGGGGTATATAGATGTATACTGACTGGATAACCCAAAATACAATCACTCACAACCAAAATATTATCAATGATCACTTGAGAAAACTAGAACCCCTCGTGGATGTTGTGTCCTCTCAAGACACCTCACTTACATCACATTCTTTCATGTCTCAGAAGAACACGCACCAAAGATAGCAGGGAAATCAAATTCCCTAGCCAAAGCCAACAGTAGACTTCACTCTCAGGGACTTCATGCATCCTGAATTTGGATAGACACTAGAATTAATCCAGTACTATAATATTATACTAAAATGAATAGGAATATTCTTCCATGAATTTTGTTAGGCTGGTAGATCATTTCTTGACACTCAGAGATAAAGAACATCTAGTTCCACCCTTTGGTACTTCTGTCTAACTATCACAACCCAACCACAATTGGGGTTTGATGAAACTATCCAAGCCCACCTCCATAGGCTATGGGGTGGCTAAAACCATCAAAATTCATATCCTAAATGGGAGGTATTGTCTTAATCTACGTACACACACACACACACACACGACCATATCAATGTTGAAGTGAAAAGGAATAACAATAAAAAGATGCAATAGCTAGAATATAAAAAAATCATGAAAACCCTCTAGGGTGTACTAGAGTATGATATTGAAAATTGAAAATTAAAAGGGTAAAATATATGACCTAACAAAAATATGTCTCAACCTACCAAACTAGAATGTAAAAGTGTCTAGAGATCCCATATCTTAATCTCCAAGATCCAACAGCTGCCCGTGGTCCAATGCACGAATTAATCCTAAGCTCATCTATAGTCACCGTCGACCTGTCATTGTCTTCATAAGACAAGAAACATGTGGGAAAAGACCATGTATGGGTGTTATATACATACAAACTAGGAAGCACTTAAATATTTAGGTGATAAGAAATCAACATGATATGAATGTATAAATAGTAAAAATATTTACCTAAAGATAGAGACAAAACAATATCCAACAACATGGATACAAATATATATGCTCATACTAAGGAAACCCAAACAAGAGAGAAGGGGATCAAAATATCACATCCCAGCCTAGGAAAAGAGTTTCATTAGTTATATAAGTTCATCAATAATGTCCAACATGTCATGCGTCTTCCAAGCAAAGAACATCCAAAAAAGGCCTCACCTCATCACTGTGTCAAATAGTTTAGGGGAACAATCTCTAGATAGAGGGTTTATGTTCTAGTAAAATAAAAGGGTTCCACTCTGATGGAAAATGAACCATGTCTGACACTTATAGAGGGATCTAGACATTGAGTCTATAGAGGACCCATGCCTAGCCTAGATAAAGGGTGCCTCTCGAGTATTCAGTCAGGGACCCATGCCCTGTCCAACTGTAGGGTTCTACTCAAAGATTCAATAGAGGTCCCATGCTAGACCGACTAGAGGCTTCTACTATAGTAGTCGATCGAGGACCCAGGTCCTACCTAGTAGAAGGGTGACACATGAGGAGTCTGTATAAGACCCATTCCTTGTGTGGCTATAGGGTTCCACTATTGTAGTCAATTGAAAACCCATGCCCATACCAAGAAAAGGGTACCACTCAAGGGGTCTATAGAGGACCCATGCCCAGCCTGAAGAGAGGTTAAAACTCTAGGATTCAATCAAGGATCCATTCCCTACTCAGTAAGAGGGTTCCAATGAGGAGTCTGTAGAATACCCATTCTCAACCCAGCTAGAGGGTTCCACTCTAGTAGTATATAGTGGACCCATGACCAACCCAACTCAGTTAGAGGGTGCCACTCTAAATAATCCTCTATCTATCCTTATTAGTCACTACTATCATCGAACATTTCATAAATAAGAATAATTCCCATAAAATCTTTCATCATATTTCAAAATTCACTATAGAGGCCACCACCACGTTTTATCTGAAAAAACAATCAATATACGCTACTCACATGCCCAGATCTAAGTCCAAACAAAGGAGATATGAGATATTGAAGTTTATAAAAAATTAAACATGGGGTACATGGTGTGTAGGGTAACCACATAACATATGGTCCTGCTCTTTAACATGATCATTTTTGTATCAGCACACATCTCTCATCCCATATATAAGTACATGACATGCATGTGGACTACAAGGAGTGCCCAAGCTACTTGAGGTCGAGCCATGTTCTCCTAGATGTGTTCATGTAGTTAGCTTAGGTCTGTGTACTTTTGAATATGTTTTGTTTCTCTCCATGGTTGTTCATGTTTACTCTTGGATTATATGACGAGTCTACTCAAACAAGGTCACATGGCTTGTGGGGTCCTACAGAGAGTGTGGTACTTATCTTGCTCGAAACTCTAGCCACCACATCTATGGCCATGTACACCATGTATTATTTAATCTACATTGAGGGTAGTTTTAAGCATTCCAAAAATTCATATCTAGAATCCTAACTTAATATATGGCATCCTTATCTTCATATCCTTCCTTAGATTCTCCCTAAATCAAAGGATCTCATCAACGTTTGTTATTTTCATCCATATTGTGGCCGAAAAACAAATCCTCATTTAGTTCGTCACTTCCTGATCACACCTTTATACATCTATTCATCTCCTTCTTGGAATAAAATCTAAAATACTCGAATAAAACACCAATTTTACCATGATTCATACCCAAAACCATCCTTGCTCACTAATTCATTTATCGCATGCTAAACTATCATGAATCTAGGGATCTGATTGAGCTCGATCCTGCCCAAAAATGTCAAATCACAACCCCATTTTCCAAGGATGAATAAGACAAATAAATTTGGGTAACAAAGAATAAAAACTAAATGTTTATGAATATTTTCTACGTTTTCTTATCCAATGGTCATGAATAGGGATATCTCAGGTGGGAAACAAATGAATAATCAAATTAAACTGGAAAATATGTGCATGCCATGTTTTAATTAGCATATAAATAATGGATAAGAATTCATCATTACAAAAAAGTTGACAAATTGAATAAAAGAGTAATATATTAGTCCTACCTTGATATTTGTTCTTTTTTCATCAAATAACATGATCTTTAACAATTGATAGGTGTCTTTTTGTTCACTGATGTTTGATCCGCTTCAATCCAGAGTCTCATCATTGTCTGATTTGATTCGCCAATGGATAGAGAGGAAGAACATCCTTGATTATCTCAGGAAAATTTGAATAACCCTAGATATCATGGAATAAATGATATTTTATATATTAATTTCAGTTAGGTTAAATAAATATGTTAATTAAATTAATTAATTAATTAACCAACTGAATGCACCATAAACAATCGAGATATTTGAACGCCCGATGCCAATATATTTTAAGTCATGCATAGGGTAAACATAACATTCCAAACTCAACTCTAGTCTTAGATTTATTATCTAATATTAATTTTACAATTTGTCTCATTTTATTGAAGAAAACATGTTCATTTAGTATCAAATATATTTATTAATTTTATAAAATTAATTCTTGGCACATCGGGGCCCGAAATTTCCCACGGTCTTTGTGACTAGATCAAAAAATGTATTTAAAAATATTTAAATGTCTTAAAAATAAAAAATTAGGTCTCTAAATCATTCCATAATTATATATTTTTACCCCGAAAAATAAAAACAACCCAAAAAGATTAGTATATTGATCCCTCATATGGTACTCCTGCTCTTAGAAGCTCTCATGCATGTTCCTGTGATGCCACAACATGTGTGCCAAGGGGATGGTCTTTCCATGAAGGGTCCTCTAATGTCAATCATAAATCACCATAGGGTACTTCACAAAAGTGGATTCATCCTTAATTTCCATCTCACCCCATTCGATAACATGAATACGGTAATGCACATATCTCTTTATATGCGCCACATGGTAGACGTCGTGCACACACTCCAACTGTGAGGGTAGAGAGAGGTGGTAAGAAACATTGAAAAAACTCTAAGAGATCACAAATTTACAAATTAACCTCAGGGATAGCTTTCCTCCCCATATGATTCTACACAGTCCTCCTCACAAAGTCCATGGATATGTCATCCCACTTCTAATCCATGACCTCAAGGGGTTGCAATAACCCTACTAGATTTTGGTGCTCATCCTTTAACTACTGATTGGTGAGTCACCATGAAATGAACTCAGCCATATTGTGTCTAATGTAGGCCCACCAAAAATACCACTGAAGGTCTCTATACATCTTCTCTACATTGGAATGTATATGCAAAGGAGATGTGTGAAACTCTCACATCAAATCCTACGACATCATGACTGGGACCACCATCTGTCCCTATAAATGGTTGATATGATTCTCTAATTAAAAAAATCAATTGGGTGAATCTAAAATAGATATCTAGTCATGAAATAACTCACAGTAAATGTCTCCCATCAAGGAATCTCTCACATGCTTGATAAGAGGGGGAGTAAAAACCATAAACTAAAGAAAATATATACCATGTTTCTCAACTTAGGTCAGCTGTAAGGAAGAAAACTACTCAAAATACTACAAACCCAATGGAGTCTGGGACTTCTTGCTATTGAAATATTATACCATGTTTCCCTTCTCCATATTATAGAATATATCTAGGTCATTGGTTCCATATTTATGGTCATGAGGTATCAACTTCCTCACCCCATATGTGATAACTTCCTACCGATGCATTAACACACAGTTGATACCATATCCTGAGGCATCGCAATACACTACATACTCTATTCCCTCCTCCAATAGTCTCAATATAGGATCACTCATTTTTATTATCCTCAAACCCTTTGAGGGCCACCATAACACCTTATCTGTGGTAAAATGTTTCCATTAAACATTAGGTTATTTAAAGGTGCTTCACTCTTGGATAAGTCTCCAAAAAACCTCTGGTAGGACCCCTACATGCCATGAAAACTTCTCACCTCTAACATTATATTGGCTGGTTCCAACGAAACCATTGCATCAATATTTACTGGTTCATTGGACAATCCATGATAAAAAATTACTTTCACTATGAAGTGAACCTCATGAATATAGAACTATAACTTCATGTTCTTACCATAAAGCTGATGCTATCAAAGCAAGTCTAAGACCATACTCAAGTGATATCTATGCTCATACTCTAACACATAGTATATGAGTATGTCTTTGATGAAGACAACCATCAAATAATCCATGTATGTATGGACGATCCATTTCATCAAGGACCTAAACATGGCAGGGTCATTCTTCACATCAAAGAGAATCACCTGGAACTCATATTGTCTATAGTGACATTGGAATTATATATTCATAATATCAGCCACATGGACACTCAATTGGTGGTAACCAGACACTAGATTGGTCTTCAAGAACCAAATAACATCTCAAATAGGTAAATAGGTCATCAATACTTAGTAAGTGGTACCTTTTCTTTATCATGGCCCGATTCAGGTGATGAAAAACAATGAAAAGTCATAAGATCTCATCCATAATTTTTATGAAAAACACTAGAGATTCTTAGGGGACATAATGTTCCTGATGAAACCCTTGACTTAAATATCTTCCAACTATAACCATATCCCATAGAGTGTTCTAGGGGAGATATAATATTTTACATAATATATTGATTCTTTCCCAAGATGAAAGTTTAAAAAAACTCCATTTTCCACATTGGAGGTAGTCCTGGAATGTACTCATGGAAGATATCCATGAAATACTCCACAAATGAAGCTGATGGGATATATCCTTTATTTGGAGCACCATATCTCACACCAAGAGGATAGAGATGAAATTAATAATGGAACATGTGTCTACTAATACTCATGAAAGTGTAGAAAATGAAAAAAGTGTACTTCTAATCATCTTGTGTGCTGATAAGTCATAAGAGTACATAGCCTTCAGTTATCCACTACCCAACCACTAGATCCCTAATCCTAATGTAGGATTCATAGTGGTGGTGGTGGTGGAAGGATCTCATATCATCATCAACAACCCATATCTATTCCTCCTCATGCTTCACCTGCTCCTCTTCCATCTCTGCCTCCCTAGGGACCACCATGTCCTCTCCTGGGAGATCCCTGATCATGGAATTTTCTCTATCATGGAGGTTTGTCTTCTATATATCTACACTCCTAAACAAATTTATTCGGTAAGGCACATGTTATGTGACATCTCCCATCAAAATAATAGATCCAAAACTCTTTGGGATTCTCTATTCCCCTTTGATGTCCCTGACTATGTGCTCGTGCCTGATCCTTGGTACGTCTCCAATGGAAAAATCCCATTGATTGATGTCTACTAGCCATTGCAGATGTCTCAGTTATATAATTCCATATACTAGCTCCAACATCTTGAAATCCATCTAACCGGAAACTCTCTGTCATAATTTTCCACTCCAACACCCCATAATATGTGGTGATGCATAGGGGTACCGCACTTGCATGGACCTATTTATGGAGTCCCTTTTCAAATATTTTTTCTTAGAAGTAGCAATCCTAGATCATGTTAAGAGAGTACCATGTAACTCATGTGAACCACATAGAATAATTATCCACTTTCATCGCTCTCTTCTGATGATCTATAATCTCTTGAATTTTAACCAGGCACAAAAAAATGGGTAATACTGCTAATGGAACAATTGATAGAAGTCAGGCCACAAGAGTGTTGACTCAACATATATCTGGGTAACAAGGCTCCAAGAACTCACAAATACTCCATTGAAATGGATATCTGCTAGAACCACCACCTAATCTGTTGGTGTATAGATAATCATGAAGATACGAAATGCAAACTCTAGCCAATACTCTACTGTCTATGGATCGATCTCACCACTGATCCTCAGTGGCCTCTAGTGATAAAACACATGGAGTGATCTAAGTAAATGTGAATCCTCATCCCACTCTCTTGGTATGATATACTGATTAGAAGCTTGGGATGATTCAACCTGATCACCTGGGGCAATGATAATTTGGGATATACCCAGAACTATGGCCTTATCACTCATCGAATCATCATCATGATCTGGAACTGGTATCCTGGATGGATTTTATCAAAAAGGCATCCTGAAAATTAAATCAAGACGTACCATGGTCAGATGATCACAAAGACACACACACACACACACACAATTAGAATCTTACTCAATAAGTAGATTCAAAGACCCAATACTATATGATTCATGTTCTATATTTTCATGAAACTAATGTCTCGGTATTCCGAGTCGACAAGCAGATAGGCTTGGTCCTGGTGAATGGATATGTCAGCCATCCATACCATCACTAGATTCCCTAGCCTAAGAGACAAAATTGAGACACTTTGACACTATTTCTTTAAATACCATAAAAATAATCATAAGGGGACTACACAAAATACTATTTTTGGAATGAATTTCTCTGATATCAATCTGTCATGACCCAACCCTAACTGAGGCTCATGCAACAACTACCCTATTCCTGCCTCCATAGGCCAGGGGTGGAGACAAACATCAAATGGAATTCCCTAAATGGGATGCCTTTACCTAATGTACCAATATGCACACACCTAACTATCTCAATGTAGGAGTGCATAGGAATAATAATAAATTATGTAACCTCTAAAATATAAACCATTCATTAAAAACCTATAGGGTGTACAAGATTATGAAAATGAAAACTGAAAAGTAAAGGGGAAAAAGCATTCCCAACCAGAAAGACATCCCAACCCAAAAATAAAGAAATAAAAAGTCATGAGAGGGTCAATCTCTTAATCTATATTCTTTGAGTACTACACGCAGTCTAATGCACCAAATATTCATATGCCCCTCTATATTCACTGCCATCTTGTACATCATCTGTATTAGAAATGAAATGTTCTATCAAATCCCATAATAGAGTGAGTATATATAGACCCATTAGAACACAACTAAATATAAAGTGGGATGAGAAATATACACCCTGGGAATGGATAGACAGTAAGGATCTCAAAACAAAGTAATAGAGTAAACAAAATCCAACAACATGGATATAAATATATATATGTTCAACCTAAGAAACCCAAATCAGAGGGAATGGAATCTCCATCTCAAAACCCATTCTAATAAAAGAGTGTCATCAATTATAGATGTCCATCATTGATTCCTACCATCTCACTCATATTACTATAAGATAACATCCAATTCAAGAATCTCCTCATCACTGTGTTTCGCAGTTGAGGGGAAAAAATCTCTATGTAGATGTCTCATTACCCAGTACAATAGGAGGGATCCACTCTGATGGTCAAAGACCCGTGTATATCCTAGTTGGTGGGTTCCAGTCAAAGAGTATGTATAGGTACAATTCCCAACATGACTGGACTATTACACTCTAGTAGTTAGTCAATGACCCATGCACTTACCAATAGGGGGTTCCACTCAAGCATTCTCTATAGGATCTATGCTGATCCCACTTGGAGGGTTCCATAATAGTAGTCAATCAAAGAATCAATCTTTTCCTAGTTATAGGGTTCCAATTGAGGAGTCTGTAGAGGACCTATGGCCACCCCAACTAGAGGGTTCCTCTATATTAGTCAATCAAGGACCTATTCCCTTCCCAGTTGTAGGGTTCTACTTGAGGAGTTTGTGGAGGACTCATGCACATAATATTTGAAGTGTTCTAATATAGTAATCGGTTGAGGACCCATGGTCTACCCAGTCAAAGGGTCCCACTCGAGGAGTCTTTAGAGGACCCATGTTAGCATAGATGGAGAGTTTCACTCTAGTTGTAGAAAGAGGACTCATGCCTGGACCAACTTAGATGGAGTGTGCCACTCTATAGAAGCCTATAGTGATCTTGACTAATCACTACTATCATTAAGCATCACCTAAATAAGAATCACTTTAGGAACATCTCTTATAGTATCAAAAATTCCAATATAACTTCCACCATCATGTTCTACATGAAAAAAATCTGAATATACTACTCATAGACTAAATTCCAAGTCCAAATGAAGGATATATGGGGTTGATGAATATTTTTATTCTTCTTTACTCCCATCACCAAACAATATTATTCTATTTAGTGACATCAACCCCGGAGTATTATAGATCATCGGGTGGTTCATGTACATTTTTGGGGGAATCCATGAGAACTATAGAAGTAAGGTCCACCTCAGGTAGCCTCTCATATAGGCTAAGAACCACATTGATAGGAGGGTCATCATGGTTTGACTCACCACTAGTGGTATCATCTGAACCACCTTCATGTTTTTCCTCCTAGAAAACAATATCTATGCCTACAATGAGTTTATCTCCTAAGATTAGGGTCAGATAGCAATGAATTATTGGATCCTTGAGGGTTGGATTGGATACTCGAGTAAGCATCCTGACTCCCATGGACACACCCTATTGTTGATAATGCATTTCATTAAGCACTATTTCGAACAAAGGAAGGAGGTTAGACCAACCTGTATAAAAAATTGAGGTAAAAATAACTATTTTAGAAAAGATACTTGCATGAGGTGAGTTCTTGAGTGATATTCACATCTAGGGCCTTGAATGAGAATCCCACTACTGGGTAGACTTCAGCGCTTGTTAGAACATAAAAAACTACCACAAGGTCTCCCAACACTTCATAATAAGATGCTATATTGGATAAACATGTCAGTATGGTAGAATAATGTAACTAAAGATAATCAGACCAGATAAGATTCAGAGTCTTAACCTAAATGAGCATAGGAATATCAATGATAAACCACATAGGGGGACCTATTCTACCATTATCCTTATCCACTACTGGGATACGTGAGAGATGCCTTGTGTAGATGACTAGGAGAAATGGAGGTTCTAAAAATTCCCCTCTAGCTTCCTCTAAGTGTGTCACTTATATTGGGGCCTTAAAATTAGTCTTTGAGTTGGATTCTGTAGTAATCATAGAGGTTCTTTATTCACCCCCAACATAGGCACCCTGTATTCCCTCAAATGACTCCTACATTAGTAAAATTCATTTGATAAAAGTTTTATAGAAATGAAAAGGAAAAAATACATGTCCAAATTGATAGAATTACCTCAAGGAATATGAGCTTATTTTGGTCATCTTACTTCAAAGTGAACTCCATACTCTCTTGAGATATTTCCCAGTCAATGTTAGAGCCTAATGAATCCAAAACACAGGATCCCTACATGTCAGCATAGTTGTAAGGTGCATCGTTGGCTGGTATTTAGAATATAATGCTTCCTTAATCTCTTATAAAAACATCTCATTTACTCATGTAGTGGTACACTCACCCTCCCTAATCCATTGCATGAAAGAATCCATTTCTTTCCAATAGAGAAACTACTCATGTAATCTCAGTCAAGTTGTGATCCTCCCAAGCCCGAATACCAGAAACTAAATTCCCCCCAACTTCACCCTCCTTGATTTCTCCTCATCCATCAGGTATAGTCACAAAATTGCCCTTGAAATCCAAAATAATATGGAATAATTTGTCATCAAATAGGTCTGATATATATTATAGATTTTTCATGGGGCCTCACAAAACTGGCTATTGCCCATATATGATTTATCTCCTTGCTCATGTGGACACTTGTAAGGGATCCCCTCCCCTCCATTATGTTGAGGCATAGACGAATCTTGATCTTATGTCACCGTCCATGAGATTGAGCCCCAAATGCTAATAATACACTTTTAAGGGAATCCCACCCACTACCCTGCTACTACCGTGGCTCATTTAACAGTTCCACCTGTCATACCCATTGGCACATGATTGTGCATCGGTACTCTACTATCTAGTGGCCAGATTAATTATGCATGAGTCTAGTGTCGAGGTTAGTTGGCATAATCCTAGTTATCTCCCTAGAAACAACATCTATGTGTACCCATTAGAGCTAAATAAGGATACATGGGTTCATCTCTTCATGAAACCACATCTATAATCTCTTAGATGGATATTTAATACACCTAAATTGATGGGAAAAATAGAACAAGTTTTATGGTTCATAGTATATGTTTCTGTCAATCTATGCTACTAACACCTAACCCCCCAAAAGCTTATAAATACTCACTCTACTGCCACATTTTATATAGATCATCAACCATTTCATCAGTTTGGATTGGAAAAGTCATGGCTTTAAATATCATTATATTGTTAATGTTGGATACCACACCAGATAAGATGACAATCACCAGTCAAACTCTGAAAATATTAAGGAGGTATGGAAAAATGAATTTAGTTGGGAGGGTTATATAATTTGAGAACTCACACCACTTGAATTTCACTACAACCCAACTATGGAGAAGTTAGAATAGGAAAATTACTAGCCTTGGAAGTTCAACCCTTGAAACATACCCTAACAAGTTTTAGATCGTAGATAGTATAGTGACGACCATGTTGACTTGGTTCCCTACCATTAAGATCACTACCATCACCAATTTCCTCAGTAATAAGCCCATTTGTGTGTCCCCAACTAGTAGTGTAAAACCACTCAGAAAAGTACCCAATAATTCCGTATATCAAACTTATGGGAGTTGGTTCTTCACACTATATCCCCACTCATAATACCAGCCTTCATCTAGTATCCACCATTAAGATCTTGACCTCCTTCTGTGTCATGCTCCCAGACACTACTTTGGCTACCCCTTGCATCTTCTCTATAGGAATGTTTAAGAAAATTCCTAACCATGTCTTAAATAGGATTTATATGTGGAAATGGGGTTGATTACCCAACACCAAACTAAGTTGGTTATAGAGGGTCATCGTCACAACAAACATTTTCTCTTTATCCCCCTAAAAATTAGGTGTTGGGAAGAATTAATCATATTGGTAACCCGTAAAAGGGAGAATATTGATATGATGTATATCCCATAATATATTTCCCATATCCCCATGATGGATGTGGAAGGGGTTCGTAACTAGATACCACCTACAGAGGAGCTTTAGTAGTTCTTCCTAGTTGATGGAAAATATGGAATTGGGATTTGCACACAACTTCATATAGAAAAATATTTCACATATAGACCCCATATTATTCCCATTTTAAGCATACCCAGTATTCCCAAAATTATTAATCAATAAAATTTCCCTCATCTAATAGATCCATGCCTTCATACTAGCCCATATAGTTGTTCCAAAAAATGGCATGGATGATGCTCATGTAGTTGGAGGGGAAGTCTCCATCCACTACATATTTCATTATCACTATCCTTCTCCTCCTACTAAATATATAAATAGTATTAGTTTCAAATTCTCTACCTAGATGGATTGGAATGGGAAAATTCCTATGGTTAGGCTCATCAATCAAACTAGAACCTTGTCATGTTCACTTTCATGGATAGTAATTCCATATCATCCAACAACCCAAATTTGTATAGTGGTAGCCTATTTATAGTAGTTATTCCCTTTGGGAATCATTCAATAGTCCCAATAGCTCCATATTCTTCTATATTAACCTCCTCTTCAAAATAATTTTAGTATTTTCTTCTATTTATTCCCACTTGGTAGATGCAATAGTGAAAAAGTTAACTTGATCAGCATGATCAGAACTTTATGAATTGTTTTGATGGATAGATCATGGAACCAAATATTATTTTAGGAAAATGGTTCATTTTCATGAAAATCAAGATATATTCACTCAAAAGGATAACTAATGTGTTCAAATTTAGTCATGTAATGTTCACTTGGGAGAGCATTACATATTAAAGTTTGGGAGTTCACAAAAAACATTTAAATTTGATGCATAAGAGCTGCCTTATCATGTATGGAAGTCAAGGGATCATACAGGGCTCTTTTGGCACTATTTTTAGGAGTGGTTCCTATAGGCATGATGCATGTGTAAATTTTTTTCATGAACTAGATAAAAAGATGCATGATACATAAGAAATTTCCCTAAACATTTGTATTTAACTTGGAATTCGACCTTTTGATTCCTTGTTAGCTACAATTATGAGGGGGAAATTATAGGCAACAAAAAATCCACAATCCCTGAAAGACTTTTTTCCACTAAAAAACGCACAAACCACCCCAAGGAATCATTCAAGGGGATATATATTTAGCACATGCAACTTTTGGGTTGTATATGTAACTCCATGTTTGGAACGCAACAGAGTTGTGTGAAAAAGGGGATAATAGAGGACCCAATTATGTGGGTAATTAAAATTACCCACATAAATAAACATATAGTTCCATTAAAAATATATATGTTTCATGAAAACTTGATATACGAGTGCAATCCTATTGCACACAATTGACATTGATAAAGTACATCCTTACCTGACCTTCTGTTGGTGGAAGAGGAATATGGAGCGCATAAATTATTTGAGTGAAATATGAATATTTTAATGCCTATAAGAACTCATTTAATCTATTAAAATAGAATCAACCCATCCCCCATTTAAAAGAATACCTCTAGAATTTCAAGCATCGACTCTTGCTCATGAAACTAAATATTTCATGAAATCACGCTACTCCATAAATCGATGGATCCAAAAAGCTATATAAAAGTAAAAATAACCTCACATGGGACTAAAAAATGTCCTGGGTCATGTTTTATATGTCCTTGAATTTTTTTTGTTAAATTATATGTGGGTGTCTGCAAGATGAGTTCCCTTTACGCAACCCCAAGCTTTACAAACTTGAAAAGTTACGCACATGTGTGCTTCCAATATTCATGAAGTGGACTTGTTATCGAACCTATGGTTAATGAAACCCCACTTGAACATGTAAATATAGAGTTATGAGTACCAATTTCTAGGTCCTTGAACCAATGCCTACCTCTTTCAATCATAATTAATCCCTAGATGATGGCTGAGGTGCCTGGACCCACTCTGACATGGTCTACCCATGGCACAATAATGTATGAGACTTGTATCATCAACACTCATGTATAGTATCATGGATTAAAGAATGGAACTAAAATCTTGATCACCTATTTCCCCTAAAATGGGATCCCTAATTTCTCTTCCTCCTAAGTATATGAACCATAAAATTGGGATCACAATTTCAAACATCACCATGTCATTGTTTACACCATGCACCACCTAGAGGTAACAGTATAGTAGACACATATGCCTTGAATGTGGAATCATCAAGGGAAACTACCCACCTTTCTTGGTATAGATTCATAGTGGTATAACTTTACCTCCTATATGGATATGGTCCCCAGGGTGTAGTCACATGCCATATCTAAGCTATAAGATGTTAAAATACATATCCTAACATCCTAGTCATATGACGTAAAATTGCACTACAATATCCTTAGTTCATGATGTTAAATTATAGCTTGACCCAGTGTGGTTAACATAGGGATGAAACCCCACCTCCCACCCTAGAAAATGAACACAAAATTATTCATGTATGATCATTATGGGATAACACCTCTTTCCCCACTATGGGATAAGACACCGATAATGGGAAGCCTACATGTGTAAACCCCACACCATCCTCCATAACCAGGGACAAAATACCAACACCATGAAATCCTATATGAACATTTCAGACAATTTCCATTGTTATTTCTCCTTTTATGACATGAGTTCCCTTACCCAATGATAACGAACTACATGGATCATTCTTTTCATACGAATATAAACTATTCAATAAAACTACATGGATTTTGATCCCTATCTCCTAATAGGGTATGTAGGATACCTCTCTATGGCCCAATCATGAAACACATAGGACACATCTCTCAGGTTCAACCATTAACCTTCCCCACCACCATTAAATCTGCATGTATCCCCCATGGTAGGAAGAAACTTCAAAGTGTGATCATCTCCCTCTATGTCACACTAAACCTCACCAAACCATCCCCATAATACATTAAACCTATCACTAACAGATACCCACAAGAAATTAAACCTATGACCAACATGTCCCCATAATACATTAATGATATAACCAACTTATCCCCAAAAGATATTAAATTTTTGACCAACTTATCCTCGCATGGTATTAAACATGTGACCAACCTGTACCAATCCGACAAGAAACCTATATCCAACTTGACCCTAATAAAATCTAAATCTATGATTACGTCCCTAGAAGAACCTAAATACATGACTCCCACTAGATGCATCAGAATATATACCTCATGTAATGAATAGGATATTCCTAATGTATAAATAATAGAAATCATTATTCCCTAGAAAAATTACCACATGAATGACATTGGATGCATTAGGTTCTATGTCTTAGATAACTCATATATGTTATTCCCTTGAATTATAAATAATAAGGATTTATAGGTTCATAACACACCCAATGTCCAAAAATTTCAAGAAGTATCCAATGTCATCATTAGCTCCAACCATTGGTTGATTCCCTTTCGGGACATATGTATCCTAATTAACCACCATCCACTACAAGATGGTATTGGGAATGAATTTTATAAACATTGTTGAGATATATGAGAGGGAAATGAACTAGGAAATGATATCCAAATAGTGATCCATAGATGGAGTAACTGACATCTCATCGTCTCATTTCAATCAAAGAGAAAAAAACCAATTAGGGTGGTAGAGGTCACTCACCTTTTGATAGATGGAATGAAAGGAAACCAACCTACCACCCTAAGAAATGAGTAAATATTCCATAGAAGAAAACCAGATTTAGATACTATAGAAATGTAATAAAGAGAACCTACATGATGGGTGCATGATTGACTATGTTTTCATGACACATCAAATTGATTATCATTTTACGGTTGATTCATACTATATGGAAGACCCTAGGTCATATCTCAAGGATCATTGGTGATTTGTAGTGTGATTTTTTAATAAAAAAGAACAGAATATGGGGATGGGTTTGAAAACATTTTAAAGAAAATGACTTGATTTAAAGAGTTTAATAGTTGATAAATAAAATTAGGGTTTTATAATTATGAGATAAGGAGATTATTTCAAGTTCACTACAAATCTTGGTGAGTTCATCATTTGTAAAAATACACATGGTTTAATGGAACCCTTTGGTTTAGGGTTGTCATGATCTCAACTTTACTCTTTCCTCTTAAAATGATGCTCAAAGAACCACCCCTTGACACAACAATCGTGTTGTCAAGGATTGGGTATATAACATAGATAATAAAGGCTACCAAAGCATATTTAAATCTTATGTATGTGAAATATGAATAGGATTCTTGTCTTTTCCAATCGGAACAATACAAGATTCCCAAATAAAATCTCAACCCAATTGATGTTGAGATAAAAAGTGTTTCACATAATTATAAAAATAAATGTATTCAGAGCAGAAGTGAATCAAGGTTAAACATAATTGAAATATTTATTGAACAAATAAAAGAAAAATAGTAGAATAACAAGTTCCTGAACTCCCTCCCATGTATGTATAGCTCCCTCAAAATGATCGTCCACCATTTATCCCACCATCAGGAGGAGGAGGAGGCTCAGGTGGAACATTGACTTCATCCTTGACACCCCTATGAAGATATGGACCTCCAGATATTCTTGGATTTTGGGAGGACTCCTTGAGGTATCCAAATTGGCAGAGTATGGCCTTCTTGTCGAACTTGCAAATGAGGTTCCCATGGTGCCTTTTTATAGTCAAAATGGGACATGATTTTGAACACCATGTTTTTGAGATACCATTTGTGTCTCGGTTTTGGAATGGTATAAATTCATATCATGAATTTGAAAAAATATAATACGTTTTGTAATCCATATTGAATATATCTATGTAAAATTTTGAGGTCATTAGACAACTGGATTGGGAGATATTGTCAAAAGACCAAACCAAACCTTTGATTTTTGGAAGATTCTCTCCCCTTAACATAATGGTATGTATGGGCCATCATATGGACGAATTGATCTTTGGTTCCTTGAGATGGGTTGTATACCATGAAGGTTGGTAGAGGACCACAAATTTTCATCCCATTTTGAGGAACATAATTATTATAATGTTCAAAATTGTGGACAGATGTCCATGGGATGCCATGCAGTTTGGCCCATTTCCTTCTGGATCATCTATGGCACCACAAAATTACCTCCTCCTAAAATGAATTCATTAAAAACAGTTACATTTACCTTTTTAAAAGTGATAAAAACAAAATAAATTAATCAAACATGAAGTTCCATTTGTTATTATTTCTATAATTTCCAATGCAAAACAAGTTTAGCACAGTGGTGTAAGGGTGAAAATGAAATAGTGGATCGCGGTGCGATCACACCCCCACACCTAAACATTTTAACTCTAGGGAAAAGTCTTATATCCTAACCAAGTTTCATTAATATATCAAAGGTGATAAAAGTTACAAGATTCTTATAAAATGAAATTCATCATGTATCATTTATGAAATAAATTTTCCTATCATTTTTCTTCTCTCACATTCGAATTTGTTCAACTTTATTTGTTCACACATGAAACAGGTTGCAACCTACTTCACTTAGAAATTTTACCTCTTCACTCAAGGAATATATGAAAGGGGAGTTATTATATTTTACCATAGTTCATGTGATCTTACCATATGATTTATAGTTCTATGTTCTCTACTAGAAGAAACTAGTGTGCTACTCAAGAGAACTTCCAACAGGTTGTTCTGAGGTTCAAGGGTTGGTATGATTTAATGTATAAAAACAATATGAGGCTGGAGTGGAGTGTTTAATCTCTTAAGTACAAAACATGTCAAAATTCAGAAATTGTTCACAATGAATTTACACACTCATCCCCTCACAAAGTGTGTCAATTCCAAGCCACTATCCCCGTTGTCCATTTGTGTGGGTCACATCCGATCAGTGAATAATAATGATTAAACATCCTCTTTTCTCCATTAGTGTTTTTTATTTTTGTTATGTTTTTCTAATGTTCATAACTATATTGTTTTTTTAAATTTTCATTGGAGATAAAGAGGGAAATTTTTAAAAAAATGATACAACATGGCTTGTGAACACACTGCCCAAGGGAAATATAGGAACCCTTTATATCAATCTATAATATTGATTAATTCCTAATAATTCCCATGGAAACACACTGTCCCCCACACTTTCTGAAATTAAAACAAGAATGTACACAAGACATGGGTATGTAGGGATAAATAAGCTTGTAATTTGGCTACCTAATAAGTATTTCATGGTCTCTAAGGCTTAAAAAGGGTAAAGTGTCATGATGAAAAAAATGTAGGTTAATTGTACAAAGAGATTTTCAATGCACGATGTCCTCTATCATGAATGTAGCACACTTGAACCTTATGGATTCAAACAAAATCAATGCAAGTTCTAGTTTCTCTACATGACTCAAGACTCTCAAAAAAGTGATTAAAAGGAAGAATATGCAATAAAGGGCTTAAAATGTCTCTCAAGTAAGGGATTAAAATATTGGTTAGTGCTAATGAGGCATGGATTTTAAAAATTAATTAAACACATAAGAATGTTTTGAAAATGTAAATTCTAGAAAAATATTCCATATTAATATTCATTTAAATTTTTTTTCAAAAAACAATGGAATTTTTCACATAATCGACTCAAGGATGGAAAATGATTTGGGATTCTTTTAAAGAATGAATCATTTTCCATGATAAAATTACCATTTTGGCACAAAATGGTTGGATAAAATAAGAGGAAATGTGACAATACTATTCAAAAAGTGAGATGATAAAAGAAAAAAATGGGGAAAATTCCTAACAAACCCATGAATGTACCCATCCCCCCACACCTAGAACATGTAGTTTCCTCATAGTAATATAATAGAATGTGGGAAGGAAGGATAAAACCTGGTGGGTGTCATTGGTATGTTCCTTATTGAACATGGAGTTCCTCTATCGGGGACTCCATAATGGCTTCATGAAAGTGCTTCAGCCATTTCCCATTGACAGTGAAGGTTTTCTTAGTTTATTCATTTTGAACCTGAACAACACAAAATGGAGAGACATTAGTAACAATTTAAGGTCCAATCCAATGGAAATTAAGCTTACCAGGATGTAATTTAAGGCTTGAATTGTATAGGAGGACCTTAGTCCCAATTTGGAACAGACGATGAAGGATAAGGTGGTCGTGGGCATCCTTGGTTTTCTCCTTATAAATCATAGAGTTCTCATTTGCACCACTTCTCATTTCCTCCAGCTCAAGAATATGCAACTTCCTTTGAGAACCTACACTGGAAAGTTAATAATTTCATTGTTTGATGGTCTAGTAGGACAGGTTCTCAATCTCAACCGGGAGGTGAAAACACTTTCCAAGAACAATCCTATAATAATAAATTACAATTTGGGTTTTAAAAGCTATATGGTCAGCCCATAATGAATCATTAAGACAAAGAATCCAATCTTTTCTATTGGTTTGAACTATTTTTTAACGAATTTGTTTAACCTATCTATTTGACACCTTGACTTGACCATTGTACTATGAGTGATATGAAGTAGATACTTGATGACTGACACCATACCGACACAAAAGTGATTACATTTTTTGGTTACAGATATGATAACCCTAGACACTGATGATGAACCTAGGTAATCCAAACCTACAAAAAATTTGGGTTCTCAAAAATTCTACAACTACTTCAGAATAATTAGTCTTTGTAGATCGTGCCTCTACCCATTTTGACACATAATGAACTTCCAGAAGAATGTACAAGTTGCCAAAGTAATTTGGAAATGGCCCAATAAAATTAATACCCCAAACATAAAAAATGTCATGAAAGAGAAATGGTTGTTGTGGAATTTCAATTCTTTTAGATACATTACCCAATATTTGAAAACTAGGAAAAGATTTACAAAAATTCATTGGCATCCCGAAAAGTGTTGGCCAAAAGGGACTATAATAAAGGACTTTGTGAGTAGTCTATTAGGGACCAAAGTGGGCCCCACAAGCAAGAGTGTGGTAGAATCTAAGGATAGATTGAAACTCTCTATTGAGAACAAAATTCCTAAGGACTTGATCACTACATGTGCGCCAGAGGTAGGGGCCATCCCAAATGTACCAACCAGAGTCATGTTTTAGATGGATGGCTTGGTTTTTGTTGAAATCAAAAAGAATGGATATTGCTACCAAATAATTTACAATTTCGGAATACCAAGGAATAAAATCTTGCACTCAGTATAATTTCTCATAAGGAAACATATCATTTATAGGAATATAGGGGGATGAGTCAATGTCCGAGTATGAGGGAATCATATAGATATGGTCAGCCGCCAAATTCACTGCTCCTTTTTATCTCTAAATTCTTGATAGAATTTTTAAAGGAGAAGCATCTAGAAAATGAGACATGGTCTGGCATCTAGTTTCGTAAGGAGATACTAGAGGGGAACATGGTCTAAGAACACAATGGATTTGGATCCCAAAATGTATGACCTGAATTTTTCCAAGGAAAACACAATGGAAAGGAATTATTTTTTAGTTGTGGGGTAGTTTTCTTGGGTAGGGTCTATTATATGTGAAGCATATTTAATGACATGTGAAACTCGATCAAAAATTTGTGATAAGATTTACCCAACTCCATAGTTAGATGCATCACACATGAGCTCAAATGGTAAATCCCACCAAGGTAGTTGGATTATCGGGGGTGATGTGAGACTCCATTTTAACTTATTAAAAGCTTATTCAAAATATATATCCAAAACAAATTATTTTACTTTTTGGAGTAATCAGGAGAGGGGGAGTGCAATTTTACTAAATTCATGAATGAAACAATGGTAAAATCCAGAATGACCTAGGAAAGACCACACATACCACACATTTTTATGGAATCGTACAGAATAAATGAAATCCACTTTTGATTAATCTACTTGGATACCATCTCCAGAAATGACATTCCCCAAAACTATACCTTGTCCCACCATGAAATATAATTTCTCATAATTTAATACAATATTATTTTCAATAGAGCGAGATAGGAATAAACAAAGACTAGTCAAACATTCATCAATGCAGGAGCCATAAATAGTGAAATCATCCATGAAAACTTCACTGCAATTCTATAGTTAATCCAAAAAAAGACTAACTATACATCGCTGGAAAGTACCTAGAGCATTGAACATACCAAATGGAATCCTCTTATATGAATATTTGACAAAGGATAATGTGAATGTTTTCTTTTCTTGAACCTCAGGGGCAATATGGATATGAAATTATCCAGAATACCCATCAAGAAAATACTAATGAGACTTCCCCACTAGCCTCTCTAGCATTTGGTATATGAATGGAAATGGTAAATGGCCCTTCCTATTGTGCTGGTTTAGTCGGTGATAGTCTATGCAAATAATCAAACTATTCTATACACAAGTTTGACCCAATTCATTATTTTTCTTTTTGTATACTATAAGAATAGATTTTAGGAACTAATAGAACATGACTGGCCCATTGGTAGTCAGAGATGGGGTAACTGATTCCAGTAGCCAATAATTTTTTACTTCCTTTTTAACTATATCTAAGTGGTTTGGGTTTAGTCGATGTTGTGTCTGCCTCACTGGTTTAGCATAAACTTTTAACAAAATATGATGTTTAAAAATTGATGGTGTAATACTAGGAATTTCCACAAGTGTCCATTATAATCTTTTTTATACTCCCTCAAAAGTTCAATTAGTCTTAATTCATGATCCAGAGGAAGTGAACTAGTAATGATGATGGGCAGCTTGTTTCCATTCTCAAGATATGAATATTTTAAATCTAGAGGTAGTTTTTTTAGTTACAGTTTAGGTATATTTTGTATTGATGGAAGTGTGTGGGAAATTAATAGGTCACTAATCTCATCTAACAACTCAATGTTATCATCATTAGATGAGGAATGATCTTTTCCAAACTTAGGAGTATCATCGATTGTCATTGGATCCTCAGTGTTCAAGAAATTATCAATTAATAAACATTCAAGACACTTTTCTAGGCTACTACAACAATCAATGCATGATTTATTACCAAGAATTTCAATAAAAGATGAAAACTCAAAAAGGGGATTATCAGAATAAAAATAATATTTTTTAGGGGAAGGGAGTATATCAATTGAATTTAATGAGAGAGAGAAATAATCTTCTTAGGGGTGATTCATGGAATCAAGGATGTTAAAATGGACTATGTCACCACCAAATTCCATATATAATGTACTGTTATGAACTTTAACTATGGTTTTGGTAGTTTTGAAAATCCCCCCCCCCAATATAATTGGGGCATGTCTATTCATCCTATAATCTTCAATTTAAGCACATAAAATTCAATAGAAAAAATTAAAATTTTCACCCTCACAAGAACATCATCTAACACAGTAGAAGGGTGTGTTGTACTCTGATTTGCTAGCTGAAAGACTATTCCAATGGGATTCAATTCACTGACCTATAAATAAGAGTAAATGGAGTGAGGAATCACATTTATAGAAGCACCTAAATCAAGCATAGCATTCGAAAATTACTACTCCCCTATAGTGCATGGAATCGAGAATGTCTCGAGATCATTTTACTTGGTGGGACGTGATGTCTCTATCAATGATGATACATTCATCCCTATACTCACATTTTCATTTCCATGATGTAACCTTCGGTGTGTACACATCTCCTTTAGAAAAATGGCATATCATGGACTTTGATTCTCGACATCAATCAAGGGAATATTGACTTTCACTTTTTTGAACATTTCCATGATTTCTTTATCAAGTTCAATTCCCTTTTAATTTCTTGGTTGGGTGGAATTTTGGGGAAATGGAAGAGGAATGGATGGTCTTTGTGGTTTATCAATATAAACACTCTTTTCTTTGGTAGGGATTCTCCTAGGATAAGGTTTTTCAACATTTGGAACATTTTCAATGGTTAGGATACTGGTTTCATCAAGAGGGGATGAATATATTGGTGGGGTAATTTGGATTTTAATTTGAGTTCCACTCCAAAGGGTGATGAGACTAACATTTCCATTTTCCCTAGGTTTAACTACTAGTTGAGAGGGTAGTATACCCAACCCATGACATTGAATTTCCCCCACATAGTTAGCTACTTTTCATAATTTGGTTTTTATGTCTTGTATGTCTGTTTGTATGGTTTGTTAGAGTTGGAGATTGTTGGTAGCCATTTGTTTCATCATATCTTCTAGGTTAGGCTCAGGATTTGGAGGGGGTTGTTGGAAAGGCCTTTGTTGTGGTTAGGTATTTCTAGGTGGTGGTGGTGGATGGATACTCTACCCCGGTTGGTTCCATTATTGTTGTGGTTTTTTTTGAATACCCCCTTGGATATAAGCCTGGTTTTTTTTCCACTGATGGTTGGGTTGATAGTAAGGTTCTTGCCTAAAGGTTTGGTTATAGGGGAATCTTGGAAAGATTGCCTCATAACACTCAGAAGTTTCTGTCAATTGAAGACATTAGTCAGAGTAATGGGTGTCAAAAGAACATATATCAAAAAGGTTGGGAGGAGGATATTGGGATTTCCCTTGGGAAAGAGAAATTTGTCTAAGAAGGGTACATAACTCCTCATACTTCGTGTCCACCTTCTTCTCAAATTCGGTACTTTTCACCTCCTGGACACATCGAATGGCTATACTAGACCTTGTAAAAAATTATTGTGTGTTATGTTCCATGTTCTCAATTAGGGTCCATATAGATATTGGGGTTTTAACCACTAGTTCACCACCTACAATAGCATCAATCATGTTACGATCAATTGGAATTAAACCTTCATAAAAATACTGCATTGAAATTTGATCACTTATTTGGTGTTGTAGATAACTAAAACATAATTTTTTAAATCTATCCCAATATACATGAACTATTTCCCCTTGATATTGTCTTATACAAAATATTTCTTTCCTTATTGTTTCAGTTCAAGAGGATAGGAAATATTTTTCAAGAAAATGGCGTTTCATGTCTTACCAGCCTGTTATTGGGGAATTAACATAATATAACCAATATTTTTCTGTATATTCTAATTTAAAAGGGGAATTATCTAAGCTTTTATTGTTCTTCATCCAAATTTTCAGGTTTTAACATATAATGCACAATATGAAATTATTTTATGTTATTATGTGTATCTTCTCCTGCGATTCCATGGATTCTTGGCAATAAGTGAATTATACCGGATATTAATTCAAAATTAGGTGTCTCGACTTCTATTTTCATATAGGTGGGTTGAATATCAACATCAACTGAGGTTAATTATTCTAATTTCGTATTATTTTCATCGATGTTATGCAATTTTATTTCAATTTTTGGGTTGTTTCCAGAAGAATATGTAGAAGGATCAAGAAGAGTGTTGATGTTTTGTGTGTCCTCCTTCAAAGGGTTCTCTTCTATGTCTCAGTGTCACTGACGTAAGATCCTATTTGATTCGGGTTCAAATGGTGGTAGGTCTCCCAAATTAGAACATGTCGTGTATAGAAATAGGAAAATAAATAAAAGATAACACAAAAATATAGGTAAAGTTATAAGATAAAACAAAAAAATATTCCCAAAATTTAAAAATATCCTATAAAAACACGCACTAAAAACAGAAGCGCTCCCCAGAAATGGAACCAACATTTGACCACGTTGTCATGAAATGTCAAATTGATTATTATTTTAAGGTTTATTTATATTATAGGTTATACCCTAGGTCATCTGTCAAGTAGTGTTGGTGGTTTATAGTGTCAATATTTAATAAAAAGGAACAAAAGAGGGGGTGGTTTTGAAAACAGTTTTATGAAAATGAATTGATTTAAAGAGTTTAATAGTTGATAAATAAAGGTTTTATTTTATAATTATGAGATAAGGATATCATTTAAAGTTCACTACCCATCTTGGTGATTTCATCATTCTAAAAAATACACATTGTTTAATGGAACCCTTTTGTTGAGGGTTGTCAAGATATCGACTTTCCTCTTGCCTCTTAAAATGATGCTCAAAGAACCACCCCTTGACAGAACAATCTTGTTGTCATGGTTTGGGTATCAAAAATATAAAACAAAGGCTAAAAAAAGTACAGAAATATTATGTATGTGTGAGATATATAGGATTCTTGTCTTGTCCAATTGGAACAATACATGATTCCCACATGAAATCTCAACCTAATCAGTGTTGAGACAAAAAGTGTTTCACTTAATTATAACAAAATAAATGTATTCAGTGGAGAATCACATCAAGGTTAAACATAAGTGAAATATTTATGACACAAATTAAAGAAAACTAGTAGAATAGAGTGTTATGTAACACTTTCCTATGTATGTGTAGCTCCTTGGAAATGATTGTCCACCATTTAGCTCGTCATCGAAAGGAGTGGGAGGCTCAGGTGGAAATTCGCCTTCATCCTTGATACCACATATGAGGATAGGGGCCTCCAGATCTTATTGGATGAGGAGAGGACTCTATGGGGTTTCCAAATTGGTAGATCTTGGCCTTCTGGTCGAAATTTCAATTGAGGTGCCCATGGCGCCTTTTTATATCCAAAATGGAGCATGGTTTTGAGCACCCTATTTTTGATATACCACTTGTGTCTCTATTTTGGAATTGTAGAAAGCCAGATCATGACATGTCCATAAGATAAGAGTTGTTGTACACAATATTTAATGCCTCTATGTCAAATGTGGCAGTCATTATATATCTATATTGGGATATATGGTCAAAATACCGAATCATACATTTGAATTTGGTCAGATTCTATCCCCTGGACAGAATGGTTCAGATGGTCCATCATATGGATGATTTTGTCTTTGGTTCTTTGAGATGGGTTGTATCGCATGAATTTTTGGAGCGAAACATAAATTTTCATTCCATTTAGAGGAACCTAATTATTGTAATGCTCAAAACAGGGGATAGATTTCCATGGGATTCCAAGTTTGGCCCATTTCATTCTGGATCGTCTCCAGGGCCTCCAAATCTCCTACTTCTAAAATGAATTCATCAAAATAAGTAACATTTATCCTTTTAAAAATTTTAAAAAAAATTAATTAATCATACATGAAGTTAAATTAGTTATTATTTCTATAATTTTCAATACAAAACAAGATTAAAACAGCGGTGTAAGGGTGAAAATAAAATAGTGAATCACGGTGCAATCAAAGACCCCATCTCAAGAGCATCAAAAAATCATTAACTATTTTAAAAATAATATAAATCATGAAAATAATTTGGTTATTATATTTAATAAAAGGAAAACCTAGACAAATATATCCAAGAGTAACTCTTAGTCTAAAGATTATTCATGAAACCCTTTTATGAATTGGAGTATAAATGGGAAAGAAAGGGAACATGATGACAACATTTTTGTATGTGGTAAGAAAGGGCACTGGAAGAAAAAATGCACCCAGTCAAAGAATTAAGGGGAATATTCAGGTTAATTTTTTATCAAGTGAAATTTATATACTTTAAAAAATTGTGTATTATATATATCATGTAGTGATCGCATGTTTATTCAAATATAGGAACCATGTAGATTGTAGAATCTAGGTCGTAATGAGGTAGATCTCAAAGTATCCAATAGATTTTGTCTTGATATTGCGGCTATTGGTGATTACAACCTCACTTTTCTGATTCGAATGATACTAGTTTTAAAATATTGTTACTATGTTACATTAGCTACCAAAGACATTATTGATGTGTACAGGCTTGATACATATGGATTTATTTTCAAATTTAGAAATAGTTGTTTATTATTTTAGAAAGAAACCATTTTGCATAGAATTTAATATTTTGATAATGGTATTTACTTTTTGGGTTACACAAAAAAAGTAATGGAAATTGAAAATAAAGATAATTTCCATGAGTCGTACCACATCCAACTATGGAATCACTGGCTAGGTCATGTGAATGAAATGAATTTGATAGATTACACCAAGATGGATATTTGGATTATTTTGAACTAAAACCACTTGGTTTATTACATGAATGATTCAAGTAAAATGAGGAAAGATTTTTTTGAAAAGGTGAACTAGTCATTGAGCTTATTAAGTTTTTCATATATATGTGTTTAGACCATTTCTAGTCAAATTTAGGGGTCGATACTCATAATTCATAAATGTTACTGATGATTTTAATATATATGGACATGTATAATCAATAAGGTATAGTCCCGATTCCTTTGAAAATTTCATGAAAGATAGGAATAAATTTTATAACCGACATGGTAAGAAGATTAATAAACATCAATCATACTATAAGAGAGAATATCTTAATCAAGAATTCATTGATTATTTACGCAAGTCTATTTTTTTATCCTAACTCACTCCTCCTTATACACCCTAATGGAATGGTGTACATTAAAATATGAACAACCACTTGTTATACATGGTGAGAATAATTATGATTCATATGAGTCTTCCAATTTATTTTTGGGGATACACATTATAGATAGCAGAATATATTCTAAATCAAGTGCCAACTATAGTGGAAAATTTTATTCCACATAAAATTTGGTATAGAAATAAACCATTGTTGACAAAAATATGATTTTAGGGTTGAAAATAAATTTTTAAGTCAATTTCTACAAAAAACATTCACCTTGAGACACTATATTTATCGTTATAGGATTTCCTAAGGAAATAAGGGGATATTGAATATGTGACTCATCACATAAGAAGGTTGTGGTTGAAAAATGTCCCACATTAATTGAGAGGGATAATATATCTAAAAGAGATAATTATAAAGAAATATAATTTGATGAATTCCCAGCTCCTAATATACAAGAGTTTGAATAGGAAAAATTTTGACAAATCCCCAGGGGAAAGGAAGTTCTCATGGCACAAGAACTGCATAGGAGTACGAGTGAGGTTAGAGAACTATAATGATATTGTTTTCAGTCACTGGGGATGTTGAATCATTATTAGTTGACAATAATGATCTTGTAAACTATAAAAATAATAAAGTGGAAAAAAAATTCTAAATGGAAAGAGACTATGAATTCTAAAATGGATTCCATAAACCAACACCATGTATCAGTTTTGATAGATCCTAATGTGGATGAAAATCCTATTGATTGCAAAAGATTATTCTAAAATAAACTAGACTTGGATGGAAAAACTATTACCTATAAGGGATGAATAATATTGAAATTGTTCAAATAGTGTCAACTCATAAATGATGAATTATTTTCTCTAATTCGTATACTAAAATTGATCAGAATTCTACTTTTACTAGCAGTTTACCATGAATATGAGATTTGGAATATGGATATTAAAATATATTTCCTCAATGGGAATCATATGTATTATCAATATATGATATGGGATGAAGATTTTGGGACTCTATCGGATTCCAACAAGGTATTCAAGTTGAAAAGTTCTTTTAGTGGATTATAGAAAACATCACAGTTATAGAATATTCAGTTTAATGAATCCATAAACTAATTTTATTTCATAAAGAAAAAACATGATCCTTGTGTCTGTAAGAAGTGTAGTGGTAGTATACTTATCTTTTTAATAGTTTATTTTGTTGACTTACAACTTGTTAGAAATGAAATACCAATCTTATAGTCTCTTAAGGCCTGGTTAGACACTTTCATATCCATGAAGGAATTATGTAATCCATAATATATTATTGGGGATCAAGATCCATCATGTTAGATCCAAGATCATTATTGGTCTAAGTTAAAGTATCTATACTGACAACATATATATATGATTCAGTATTAAAAAATATAAGAGGGTATGTTTTTAATGTCACATGGAATTCATATTTCAAAGAAAATGTGTCCTCAGACACATGAGGAAAATCAAAGGATTTTATGGATTCCATATGTTTTATTTATTGGGTAAATCATGTATGTTATGATATCTATCAAGCTAGATATCACTTATTACATAAGTTCGATAGGAAGATATAAAAAAATACAAGTGGCCACAAATGGATAGCTGTCAAGACTATCCTTAAATATTTAATCCATTAAAATGATATATTTTTGGTCTCTGGAAGAGATGATAAACTAGATGTTATGGTACATGAATATACTAGTGTCGAATAATTTCCAGATGCTCTAAAATCTTAATCATGATACACCCCCGAATTATACTGCTATAATCAGTAAGAACTCAAAGAAATTCATGGGCGTTGATTTTATAGTAGATTACATGTATATTGAAACTTTTAAAATATTAAAGGAATTGGTTTGTATATGAAACTTCATCAAAAGGATTCATATGGTGCATATTATTAAAGACCCTATCACACTATATTGTGATAATATAGTGGTGGTGGCTCTTGTAAAATATCTAAGGTCACATCCGCAGGCAGAAAACATAGTTAAAAAATATCAGCACTTGAGGTTTTTTTATGTCATAGTGATAAGAGTTTCCAAATAAGAAAAAATGGGAGACATATAAACTAAATAATTAAATTATTAGAAACAAGACACCTTAAAAAATAATCAACTCATTAGAAAAAAGATCGTAATGTGAGATGTAGTGGAATAAAATTAATTTTATATTAGCTCTAGTACAAGTGTGAGTCTGTTGGATTTGGTTTTATAGAACTAATGTTTTTACATTATTTTTAATGTGTATTAAAATAAGTGAATATTAATTAAAATATCATACAATATATAGTTTATATTTCTATGAAAATTTTATTTAATAATTTTATAGAGTATCTATTCATTCAAAAGGGTATATAAGTTCCCTACTATAATGAGATCCTTGAAATTCCATGAAGATATTATTAAACCCTATTCTGTGGTCGGATAATACTTTTAGATGTTTCACATAGTATGTTGAATTTTAATGTAATGTACTCAAAAGTATATTATACTTCACCTTATGATGTTCACACTTGGTAATCTTAAAATGGGGGGTTATGAAAACAAAACCACTTGTAGGAAATCCACATATTTATTTCATTAGATATTCCTATCTATGAGAAAGTGTACTGATCCGTAGACTTTATGATTATTATTAATTCATTTCATGACCCATTAACTTTTATGTATTATAAAACATTGTGATAAAATATGATCATGGGGATGTTGGGTATATTGGTTGCATCACAAATAATATGTTATTACTGAATATGATGAGAAAATATTTGTCCCTTTCATCTTTTTGTAAGTTTTTATCTCAACCATTTGATAGAAATGAAACTTTCCCATTAAATTCAATTCCCTCATTGTATAGGAGATTTTATATCAGATATTCAATGACAGACATATCAAGCATATATCTTGATTACATAGTTTTTCAAACTACTTGAATAGATTTCAGAACAAGTGAGTATATTACACAGTGAGTGTTCACATGTTTTTATTATCATTGTGACATATCTTATATCTCTATGTGATCCTTGACCTATTGTTAGATAGGAATCTTAAACCGTATGAAATGATTCCTAGTTCTGCTAAGGAAGAGTCTTATAAGGTCACACACAAATTGTTTCCTTTGATATCAGTTATATATTATTCATATTTAATAATATGAATAAATATTATTCTTCGCAATGAGAAAAAAAATTATTCAATATTTTTTAAATTATCAGAAGTATTAAATAATTATTTATTTACAAGAAAATTTCCTAATTATGAGAATTTATAATATTTTATTTATCTCCTGTTACTCTCACCATAATAAATAATTATTCAGTTACTAAATAAATAAATTATTTAGTTATGTGAATATTAAATTATTATTTATTCACTAGGATATGAATAAAATATTTATTTATTAAAATAATGAATATTGTTTATTAAAATATTTATTGGATAATAAAATAAATATTGATGAGGATGATCTGACCATATTTTGTTCAGTGATAAATATTTAATTACCAAACTGTAAAATGAATATTTATCACTATTCAGATTAAAATAAATCATAAAATAAAATATTATTATTATTTTCTTCCATATAATGTGGTTATTTTTGGGTTTAATATATTATTAAACACATTTATGAAATTAAATAAATATTAAACCACAATCTTAGGTGTATAATTCAATGGTTATGTCAATCATAAAAATGTTAATCATTGTGAACAATAATTTACTCTCAATATATCCCTCCTCCTATCTTACTATCAAGACTGAGAATGACAAGAAAAATTCCATCAATCTAGAAGAAACATGAAGTGATAAAATTGAACAACATAATATGTTCAATTGGCCATTCTAGCACCCATTATTTAGATATTTAAAGAGAAAATGTGGATCACTTCTAGTGGAGTTCTTCTTTGGTTCCTCACTACGCAACAACAATACCCCAATCAGGTTAGAACAATCAACACCATCAATGAAGAAATATCTCAATACTATGGTAATGTTTATTTTACTATTTAAATTAATTATAAATTAACTTATTTATATCCTATCTTATGGTTGATAATAAATAAATTTTAAATATTATTTTAAAAAAAATTATTGTTCATGGTATTCACATCATGTACATTGTTAATGATCTATTGAATTAGAAAAAATAAGAGTTGGTAATAGGCCCAATAAGAATATTTGTTATATCTAAGACCATCAGAAACACATTGTGAGACATAAGGATAGGTCTCAAGGGACTAACACCTAGGTGATGAGCTGGTGAGATTGTGATATGGGTCATGTTCCCTATTTGTTGCAACACTACACCTGATAACATGGGATTATACTATAAAAGAATATTTATGGGTAACCTCACAATCCTCAATGATCTTACCTAGTTTTTAGCCCCATTACCCATATCCAAGAAACCTTGAAAATGGACTTTTATACCATTTTATAATGATTGTGACCCAATCACCTGAACAGTGTCAGGTTAGGATGTTAAAACACCTCAGGTGGTTTCTTTTGATCACAAAAGGCTAATGTAAATGAGATGGTTAATGATAAATATCAATAAGAAAATGTCTTTCCCTATCAATATATTAGAAATAAAAGGGTGTGTCACACTAAAAAGTCATCATGGACCTTGGGGTCAACAGATGCTCATGACTAAACTATATGTACTAATCATGGGAGTACCTATCTACTATAAAGTATAGATTCTTTATACAAAATAACTATATGATATTTACATACAATCTAGAGAAGGACAAAAACACACATAATGTATATAAAGGTTAAATAAGTGGAAAAAATGAACTATTCACAAAAGGAACTAATCAACCCTGGACATAGGGATAAAAGGAGAAGTATCCTAAGTGGAAATAACCATCTAAAAATTGATACATCCACCATGAATATGCTCCATACACCTCCCCCCACCCCCCTTGAAAAACATCTCAAAAGTAGTTATCATGCTTCGAAATCTATAATTTCCAAAACCAATTTTCCAATTCTCACCCTTTTCCTATATCATCACTACCACAAAATAGGGAAAGAGAAGCATTTGCTTTTATAAATGCTAAGAAGAAATCACTGATAAAGGGGTGGGACTTTATTTGAGCTAGCTAAAAGCTCTGATAAATGTTCCAATTATCAGTGATAAAAGAAGCACTATTTAAAGGTACATTTATTAGTGCTATTATTATCACTGATAAAAGATATTTATTATTAATTTATATAAAACTATTATATTTATATTAAAAAATAATGTTTATTTGTATACATTAAACAAAAACAAAATTTGATAATTAATATATATTTTTTAACAATTCAAAAATATATATATAATGTTTTAATTGAAAAATGTATTTCTAAGAAAATAATTATATATATATAATTAAATAAATATAATATTATAATAAAGTAAATTAAATAATATATATATTTATTATATTTATTATATTTATTAGATATTTATTAGATTTATATTTATTAGATTTATTAGATTTATTAGATTTACTGTACTAATTCACCGTATTTATTATATTTATTATATTTAATATATTTATAAATATATAATACTTTTTAATATATATATTTATAATAAAAAATTATTAAATATATGTGTGTTTTCTAATGAATTTGTTCAACGAATATATTGGTCATGCGTATATTTTATGTATCATATGCATTAATGTTCATTTAAAAATTACACATCTCGTTGTCCATTGATGTGTTATATTGATTAATTCATAAAGTTACCCATATGAACTATATATTTTCTTAAAAATGTACTTATAAAATTACATTAAATATATTTAAATTATAAATATATTTTATTATATTTTTAATGATATATATAAATACTTTCCAAATAGATTTGTAATTATAATATTATTAATATATATATTAACCATTATATACCAATATTTTTAAATATATACTATTTATACTTATAATTATTAATAAATTAATATATATTTTTCCTATATATCAATTTAATTAAATATATAATAATATAAATAAATTATTTAAATTATACTTTTATCAGTGCTTTTTTAGCGCTAATAAAAAAGGCCTTTATTGGCACTAAAAAACCACTGATAAAATATGTCTTTATCAGTGATCAAAAAGTACTGATTAAATAAGTCTTTATCAACACAATAATTTTATCATTGATAAATAGGTATTTTATCAGCACTTTTTTAGCGCTGATGAAGGTATGTTTTTTAAGCGCTTTTTATTTTAGAACTGATAAAACATACCTTTATCAGTGCTTTTAACTAGCGATAATAAAGGTTACAGCAGTTTATATAAAATAACCCTAACAGGATCCTCCTCCCTCACACCCTTTGAAGCCTTCATAGAAGTTGAACCCGTCGTCGTCGAGCCCTCCTCCACCGCGACCCCTCGTCCACCGCGACCCCTCCTCCTCTTTCTCCTCCTATGCCACCGCTGCCTTTTACTCCTCCTCCGTCGGGACCCCACATCCACCGCAACCCTGCTCCTCCTCCTCTGACCACCAACTCATCCTCCTTTGTCACTGTCACCTCCTCCTCCCCCTCCTCCCCCTCCACCTCCTCTTCCTCATTCTCCTCCTCTTCCTTGTATGACCCCCTTGTCCACATGACCTTCTCAAACACACCCTCCTTATCCGATGACCGACCCGACAACCTCCTCTACAACGCACAGATTCCCCCGATGAGTCATTTATGTAATGAATTTTTACTCATCTTCATTAAATATATTTAGATATTTGGAAGAGTATAGAATCTTATGTATGAAGTGAAGATTACATTTACATGATTAGAATCTAATAAAGATATGAATCTTACATGTTACAGTACATTAAGAGAAGAATTTTATGTATTCAGTGGATTTAATTTTAAGTATTATCATAACTTATGTGATGTTACTTTTATATTAGAAGTAATATCAATCATATTTTATGATAGGATCATCAATCATAGTCTATGATAGATAATTTTGAATATTTAAATAATATTATTCATAAGGAACCTGGAGAAATCTTCATGAAGATTTGAATAATTATTATCAATTTAAATATTATAGGGATTATTTTGAATTTTTAATGGCTATGAATATATTAAAATAATATAATTCGACTCTAAAGTAGTTATTTATTCAAAGGTGTTATTTCATGTGATTATTCTGATTATTCAAAGTGGTTAATGTCAATATTTATAGTGGGGTTGAATGATGATTATTATCTAGATTAGTTGATGTGAAAAATTATCGTTCCAGATCAATGACTAATAAAATAAAAGTTAAGACCATTTCAGAAATTATGGTAGTTATATTATTTATATTTTAATTATTTTAATGGATATAGGTTATTGTAATTTCATCTATAAATAAAGGTCAAATTAAACTAGTACCAAGATTACTGAAGTGTTGTAATGTTTTAAAGCCACATTGTTTATAATATTGTGCCAGATTTCCCAAAGATACATATTTCAATTACATTTTTAAAGGGTCAAAGATCACTATTTATATACTATTATCATCATATAAATTATTTCATTGGATTTAAAATTTTATATTACATTAGGTTGTATCATTTGTATATAAAACAATTTATTGAGTTGTAATCACTCAACTCACACACCAGTTATACATCCATTAAAAGGCATGTGACATGTTTGTGCTAACCTAACCGAAAATCAGATGACAGGTTGTGCCTTGTCATTAGAAAAAAGTATATTTCTAGGTTATTCCTATAGGTGCGTAAAAAACGGGGTTTTTATTCATTCCTTGGTATGGTGAAAGATATATATTAAATAGTTACATGCTTCTTCAAAAGTGAGTTCTATCTAGTGAACCATGTGACACCCTTGTATTTTAAAAAATAAACAAGGGTTGGATTCGAAGGTGAAAGAGGGAATTTGAACTGATTTTTAAAATGGAACCAGATTCCATGAAATGATGAATATTTTATATCGTGGAGGTTGTGACTGTGGCATGGTTGTGGAATTACAATGTGGAAGATAGTTTTTATGGTTCTAGTTGTTTTGTAATAGTTGTGTCATAGAGTGTTGGTTGTGGTGTGAAGTATTATAATGTGGAGTTTGCACAGTTCTTCCAATTTTGGTATCATTTCACTATGGAGGGTTTGAGGGCTTAAAGGTTATAGTGTAGTGAGGACCAATGCATCATAGTCCCTTTCCCCTAGATTATATGATCTCATTGTTGACTGTGCATGATGATTCTAGATGTGTTTTTACTAGGAACCATTATGTTGTGTCTATCTCCTTTGTGTCATAGTTATTTCTAATTTGGGACCCATTATTGCATTTCCCTATCTGTTGTATTGTGATTCATGTTTTCCCATATTTCCTATGTGTTGTTTTGTGATGCATGTCTTGTTCTCCCTTATATTTAGGTCTTTTCTGATTAAGTCCACTTGATGCTTGGATTCTTGATGCACATCTTCTTATTGAACCTCAGGATGGAATAACGCAACTAACCTAAATACAATTACTTAAACCAACCTAATTATAATGAAAAATATACAATAAATATTTAAACACACATCCAAATCATCATTTTCATCAATATCTCCAAATCATTCATCCCCCAAGATTATCATGTACACATTCCACATCACTTGTAGCTATATGATGAATGAAACTAAACCTATTAAGATTCAACGAGGTTTGTAATATGTTTCCTATATATTTTTCCATAGGTTATGAATTCATCACATAATTTTTAATCACATATTAGTTTATGATGTCTTCTTCACACACTAGGTTTAACAAACATTACTACTATACAAATGAGTAAATATTTATCATCAACAACTCTAATGTCCAATCTATAACAGATTTATCAGGAATGATACTAGCAGGACCCACCCACATAGGAACTACAATGGAGTTAGGAATATATTAGTGTCTGACCCCCACCCCCCCAAATCCTATATTTAAGTAGACATGGGTTAGTTACAATTGGAAATGTAATGATACGACCCAATATGGCATCATAACCAACAATTGACCAGAATTTACACTAACCTAAGAGGTGTTCATGATCCCTACGAGATAACAATGATCTCTTGGGAAAAAGATACAATTAATGTGGAATATTTTACCGCTAAAATAGAGTAAATTAAAAATGATCTTTCTCCTAAAACCTAGACATGTATCATTCATAAATTGAACATCTAGGAAAATAGTAGACACACAAAAAATATATAAACAGAAAGAAGATATCATAGATGGAAAATAAAATGCCACTATTGACCAATAAAACTGTTTAACCTTATCTGTCCCATTCCTAAAAATTATTGGACCTATTTTGGATAGGTATAACATATGAGTTCTCATTTTATGTTTTCTTTTCAGTTGGAAATCTAATATGTCGCGCGCCTCTCCTCTACCGCGAACTCACTTTTGCTACGCGCTAAAAGACACCTTTGCGATGAGTTTTATCCTTTTACTCATTGGTTTTCTCTTGTACGCATGTTATTTCTAGTTCATATTGATGGTTATGTTGTGAAATATAAGGGATAAATGCCCTGCTTAAAATCGTAGCCGTTGGTGGTCCTTTTTTGTGCACTAAATGAATTGCATGTTGGTTGGTTCCTGTTTAACATTTGAATATAAAAATTTGTAATCTACATATACTTGTATAACAAATGAATTCTCCATGATGATAAAACTTCTGTGATAACCCCTGAATTTGCAAGAGGAATTGAATAAGTGATGCTTTGTAAAATCGGAAATTATGTTTGTTTGATTTTTATGGTGTTGTGATTGTGATCACGATTGTGTATTTTTATGGTGTTGTGGTTGTTGGCATGACTGTTATGCCATTTGTTTTCTATGATGTAGTTACTACACCATTGGATATCATCCAAACCTTACCCATTTAAATGGAACCACGACTTTTTTACTAGTGTAATTCCACATAATCTTTGAGAAACACTTCAGTAGAGGAATCTATGGGACACTTTATGGACACCCTAGACAAATAACCATAACAAAACATTTAATGAATCCTTCCACTAGCAAGAACTCAATTTAGAATCATACCATCTATTAGTTTAGTACCATAATTCATGACTCGAAACATTATGTTTCTAGAGAAACACTAAAAAATGGTTTACAATAATGCATATAGATCATATGTGGGATACTAAAACATTCTAGTGCAAGGGATTATCATACCTAGTTCCATTGATCAGGAGGTTGAGAAGATGGGTGGGATCTACTTTGGTCATGAGTAATGCATGGAGAGGTCAGGGTATTAGTTACCATAACTATTTACATTGATTATAGTTGTATGATAACCATATTTGAACATATTTTGTGTTTATTTTGTTAAATATTAACATTACTGAATCAAATAGGATGAATATGAATAAATAATGGATGAATTACAATCGGTTGACAAAAGAGTATGAAGTTGGAATGAAAGAGTTTATCAAGTTTTCAGAAGATCATGAATATGACCCTTCTCAAATCCTTTGTCCATATTTACACTGTTTTTATTCAAGAAAAATTAATCCATATGAGTTGTAAGAACACTTGATCTATCATGGAATAGATCAAAGTTATACATGTTGGAATAAACACAAGGAAAAATGAATGTAGGTAGTGTTTAGGATAAAACTACATTTATGGATCATTTGATTTTGATTACAAGTTTGAACAATTAAGACAACCATATGGATGATGTGATTACATATGTGAATGATGATGAAAATCATATTGAAGAAATTACAAGGACAGTTGAAGATGAACTTTGTGATTTCCCAAAATTGTTTGAGAAGTTAAATAGTTGTGTAAAGACACCATTGTATGCAAGTTTCACTAAATATACATCATTTTCATCCATAATGTAGCTATATAAATTGATATCAAGCAATAGGTGGAGTGACACCAGTTTTACAAACCTACTTGCTCTCTTGAATGACATGATCCCAGAATAAAATAAGCTCTAGAGCCAACCATATGATGCCAAATGAATGATATTCTCGATGGGTATGATCTATGAAAGAATACACTCCTACCCAAATGATTGTATACCATTTCTCAAGGACCACAAATCACTTAAAGAATTCCCAATGTGTGGTGATTCTCAATACAAGAAAGATGAATCTAGTCCTATGAAAGATGTACGGTACATTCCAATCATTGCAAGGATTAGTGGCCTATGTGGAAGTGAGGAGGTCGTAGGACAATTGATAAGGAATGAAGATACAATTATTAAAGATGAGAAACTATGTCACCCGATAGACTATCCTAAGTGGAATAGAATTGATCATGAGTATCCTGAATTTGGAAACGATCTGAGAAACCATTATCATGAATTATCTACAAATGGAGTGGATCTTTTTGGTTTTCGAAGTAGTAGTCACAATACATGGCAGGTTATGATGGTAAATTATAAATTACCACTATGGTTATGTATGAAACAAAAATAAATCATGTTATCTATTCTTATATTAGGACCAAAACAACTGGGTAAGGATATTGATATCTATGTGGATCCATTGATCGAGGATTTGAAATTATTGTGGGATTCAGGTGTTACGTTGTATGATGCTTACAAAAATGAAGATTTTACTTTGAGAGACATGTTGTACAGGATGATAAATTACTTTATTGTTTACAAAAGTTTGTCAGGATATGTCATTAAAGGAGCTCAAGTGTGTCCCATTTGTGAACAAGGTACATAGTCAATTAGGTTGAAACATTCATCGAAAACCGTGTTTCTAGGACATAATATATTTCTATCCTGACAACATAAGTACCAATATTGGATGAAATCATACAATGGAATTTCATAAGAATTTTCATCACTGTTTCCAATAATAGGTGATCAAATTTTTGAGAATGTAAAAAATGTGGACACTAATTTTGGTAAACCGTTTTTGAAAAACCTTACAAAAATTCATTTAAAAAAAAGATCAGTTTTTTTTGAATTACCATACTGGAATTGTATGTATGTCAACCATTTTCTTGATGTTATGCATGTTGGAAAAAATGTATGTGATAATGTCATCGCCAATTTTCTAAATGCATCTGGAAAAACGATGGATGAAATTAAGTCTAGGATGGACATGGTTGAGATGGGAATACAAGAATAGTTGGCACCAGTGAAGGGTGAAAAATTAACATTTCTTACTACTACTACTTACTCTCTTTCTAGGTAACAGATATATCAGTTTTTCAACCTCTTTAATGATGTAAAGTTTCCATAGGGGAATTCATCAAATATCAACAACATCGTGTAAATGAGCGAATTAAAGTTAAAGGGTGTGAAATCACATGACTGCAATGTTTTGATAAAATATCCAATTACTATAGCTTTATGTTAAACTTTTCCCCAGAATATCCTCCATAAATTAACAGAGCACTATTTCCTCTTCAAATCTATGTGAAACAATGTTATAGACCTGATATAATTTCTAACTATGGAAAGATAAATTGTCATCATATTATATGAATTGGAAATGTTCTTCCCACCGACATTCCTTGATATGATGGTTCATTTAATGGTTCATTTGGTGAAAGATATTTGACTATGTGGTCCTATACATTATAGATGGACATTCCAAATTTAATGATATATGATGATTTTGAAATGGTATGTCAAAACTCAATTTCTTCCAGAGGGTAGTGTTTCCGAGCGATATATTGTTGAGGAAGCCGTTGAATTCTGTACCGAATACCTGTCTAGTGGGGAAAACATTGCCCTACTGAAATCTCGTCACACTAGGTGTCTTGAGGATGAAGGAATTTCTAGAAGAGAGGTTGTAACAATCAATATTACAGATTGGGAGTAGGCCCACCTTTACATTTTGTATAACAGTTTCGATGTTCACCCATATGTTCAAACCTAGAAAGAAATTTTTAGGCATTTAAATCCATCTAGGCCTGAAAAATGGATATCAGATACACATAATTTACAGTTTATAGGATGGTTTTAGGACCATATTTTTATGAAGCTAGATGAAAATCCGAACAGAATTTCACAATGACTTCGATGGCTAGCTGTAGGACCAAGTGTTTCTGTATTATCTTACAATGATTATGTAGTTAATGGTTATAAATTCTATACTAATGAACATGATGAATAAAATACCTTACAAAAAAGTGGGGTTCCACTTATGGATGAAGTGGTTCATGTTTCTAGTGATATTTAAAGAAATCTAATTTATGTGAATATGTCACACTCTGACATCATTAAACAAATATGGGAGTTGGATTTTTTGAAATTCAAAGTGCCAAATTTTTAATGTAATTGTGTTGATAATAGGAGTGCAGTTAAAAATGATGAATTGGGATTCATGAATTTTGGTTTTAATAAGGTTGGGGAGAAATAAAAACCATTTAAAATGGCATCATAGGTAGTACAAGTATTTTATGTTTCAGATCCCAAAAACTGAAACTGGTCAATTGTTCTATTATCGATCAAAAAAACTGATGGGTTAGATGAAATTTCAACATAGTATGACCCTTTAATTGGGACATCACAATCATTTCATAGTGGTCCCAATGTATATGACATTTTTTATTTCAGAGTATACTATAATAAAGGGATTTACATAGTCGATAAATGGGTCAAATCTCTTCATCCTTTAAAAAAAGAGTTCAATAATCAGATTTTTTATTATAATATATATTGTGTTACCTTATATTATTATCTATTCACTACTTCTTTTATGTAATCTAAATTAAATGTTAAACTAATTCCACATATAATGAGTTTTTTACCTCCTGATGTGACCAATCTCATGGCATAATAGGTCTCTCAACCTGTTGTTGCTGGTCCCAGTATAGAGAAACAGCAGTTTTCTCAACCTATTGCTATTGGTCCCAGTTCTGAGGTACAACATATTTCTCAACCATTTTCTGCTAGTCCTAGTGCCAATGTTAGCACTCCAGAGGAAAATAATGATGATGCTAAAACTGAGGAAATGGTAGGAAATGAATCCTTGGTGGCGCAAAAAAATAGAGCACCGCAGTTTGATAGTGTTAGCAAAAATCCTTAAGGAAAAAATAAAAAAGAATCCAATTTGAGGTGGGATGAAATAATTGAGTCCAGCATGTTAACCCCAAAAAATCCATGTTGAGTAGTTACATTTGAATCGTCACTCAAAAATTTGTGCTGATTGATGTACAGTCATGGAACCATGTTGTCACCAGGCTTAAGACACTAATGTGGGAAGAGATTATGGTAACATTATGATATCATTTCATTAAATTATTAAAATAAAATAAAATACTAAAACATTGACTTACTCATCATCATCCCTTGGAGAGTGAATTTATAGTAAGATTCCTCTCACAAGGAATATGTATTAAGATTTTTAGGAAGGATTCATAGAGGCTTTTGTGCAATTTTAATGAAATATAATCTCAAAGATGATGAAGGTAAAATCATGCCACACCCACCTCCTATTTATGAACACTTGATATCCCAAGGAGTGTGGGATGAATTTAGCAGTCGTCGTGTGGAGTAAAACTTTCAAGTACATTGTGTCTGGCAATATGTTGTTTTACATTGCTTTTTTTTATCACTTTGATTGATAGTTTTTTATTTATGAAAGAACAATTGAGTTCTGAAAATAAGGAATGAAACGAAAAAACAGCGTACCCCTACCATAAATTAAGGATGTGGTATGCTTCAATTGAGAAACAATTGGTGAATATTTTAAATATACTGTAAGAATTTTATGCAACTGTTGACACAATGAAATGTGTTCCATATACTTTTCTTTAGAGAGTAGATATGATTCTCACATAGACAAAAAATGTAATGTATGAGAAAATATGTTTTCACCATGAAGGAAGAAGTTTCACGCTAGATTTATATGTTACAAAATACTACTCCATACCTAATGGATATGTTGAATGATTTACACATCCAAGAGTAGGCAATGGATTTCCAAGACCGATGATGAAATGGTTTCGAGACAATGAATTCAATTTCCAAGTTTCATCTAATAAGACTTAGTGAATTCACCACCTAAAGAAGTCTAGATCTATTTGAGATCTTTGATTTGACTAGACGCAGATCCCGATCAAACTTACGGATCAAACGTTACGACACTTGGAAGATGGATAAATTTCTCAAAGAGGACCTATGCAGAAGACCTATGCGGAGGACCAACACGGTAGTGTATATTTTTAACACCTATTTGGAGGATGTACGCCAAAGACCTATGCGGATGACTTGTGCAGACAACATTCCTTCGACCAGGTCCCCTCCCTGCCTATAAATAGGACCCTTGGGCTCCCCATTTCAATGAGGAAAAAAGTTTGAAGAAGTCCCAAAGCTCTTGTTGTGTAGCTCTTTCGCCAAGATCCCCAAAATAGTCTTAGGTAGCTCTCTAAAACATGAGAGAAGAGAGAATTAAATGGGGGAAAGTGGTTCAAAGTCCCATCAGGGTCAAGAACATATGAAGCAACTCCAAGGACCTGCGCGGAGCACCTATGTGGAGCACCTATGCAGCACACCTAGGCGGCACACCAGCACGCCACACCTGGATGGCGCACGTGTGCGCTAAACCTACGCAGAGGACCAACGCGGAGCACCTACACGAGGCACCTTGGCAGAGCATATGCACGGCCCCACTGGTCCATACCACAGGGGATGTGCCTCTACACCTCTGCTCAGGTTCAGTGTCGAGCTCTGGTCCACGCCCTTCGGGTCGGTCCCTTCGCCTCCGTCACTAACCCCCACGAAAAATGGAGAGTCGCACCACAAACTTTTTGGGTCCAGGCGATGACATTTTTTGTTACACCCTTTATGTTCCCCAACATTCAATCATGGAATACCATGATTTGGGATAATCCTACACACTCAGTGAAGTGCTTTGAGTTGACTTACCCCAATTTGTTTCTTTCACATGTTATGAGTTTTCACTCTACTTATGGATTCCTCGAGTACCTTGAGTAGATACAATCATCAAGAAACTCCTCAAATCTCATCACTCGACTCCTATTCCATGTTAAATATAAAATGGGCATCCTCTTTATGAGTAAGCCCCAACCAATTTCAAATAGGAATTATCCTTAGGAGTAAGCCCCCAAAAATTCCAAATGGGAATCCTCCTTAGGAGTAAGCCCTAACCAATTTCAAATGGGAATTCTCCCTACGAGTAATCCCCAGGCAACTTCAAATGGGCATCCTCTTTAGGAGTAATCCCCAACTAATTTCAAATGGGCGCCCTCCTTAAGAGTAAGCCCCATACAATTTCAAATGGTAATCCTCTTTAAGAGTAATCCCCAACCAATTCCTAAATGGGGATCCATCCTAATATAATCCTCATAACCTTCATCACCTCCTCCTTGCATTGAACCCTTGTCCAATGTAAATAAAACAGAGGAAAGGCTAGTCGCATCGCCATCTTCCATGGTCACCTCAACCTCATCCACCCTTGCCGCCATATGTGCGACCTCTTACACTAGTGCATGAGGACGAATTTGAAAGTGCAAGTGCCTTGTTGAATCTTTGACATCGGCTTGTTTCTCGCACTGAGCATAACTCACCTGGGCTTAGAGATTTGTCATGGTCACAACATTTTCACAATTGAATGAAGTAGGAGAACTCTGATTTCTGTTTAAACCAGGATATGTTGGAAGACTACTCAAGGACTGAGCTCACCATATATCCTCCTCAGGAGTCCAACCCCAATTCCCTTAATATAGGCATTCTCCTTAGGAATAATCCCTAAATTAAACCCCAGATAATCAAGGCATCCTTTTCCATAAGTAATCCCAAACTCAACTCTCTCAAAGAACCATACTCTCCTATGAGACTTATCGAACTACATGGTCCTTGATTCCCATCCATATGGGATATGTAAGAAGCCTCCTTCCCATCGATATGGGATACATAGGAAGCCTCCTTGAGGTTCAAACCCAATACTCCAAATCAACCCTATTCTCCTTGGGCCATATTCCCTGCAGGATCAAATCTTACTTGGAAACTCATATCCCTTTCCATGTTCCTTGGGTTCGTTCAACGTAAGTCCCATGCTCAGTTTTGACTAATCACCTTCTGCTGAGAGGTCCTTTTAACATGAATTTAAAAGGTATGATGCGTCCCATTCAGTGGAACCGAACTACAAGGGTTCTGATTCCTTTCACAAAGGATACGTATGTAGCCCATTTTATGGGCATGATCCCAAGATTAAAAGAAACATTCGTCTTCTTGGATGATAATAAATTCCAAAGTGCCCCGCTGAGTGGCTTAAAAACCAGTATCATCATAACGATGATTAAAATAATCTATAAGTAGTATATGAGAGGATACGATTTACAGAGAACCTCAAATACATAAAGATGATTTTAAACTTTTTCAAATGTGAAATAAGTGATTGAAAATTCCAAGGGATACTTATAATATACATGGTAAATTAATAACGATTCATGAAAATATCTTAAATTTACAAAGAGAGACTCATAGTAGACAATAATTCCCCCCAAAAGGGTGTGATGAGTCCGACCTCCCATACTCTCGACCAATGCACATTCTTAAGTATCGTAAAGTTCAAAATTAATGAACATCTACCTCTGGAAAGTAGGTCCCCTTTGGATAAAGAACTATTGGACGTTTCTAGTTCCATAAATAAATCCAATGGAAACCGCATGGAAGAAATTATTCTTAAAACTAGAATACATGTTTCAAGGAACTACGAAACAAAAATAGTGAACCCGATGTGAATTCTTAACCAAGTTAATAATGTTACCCACCTATTAGGCCCCTATCAATTGATTAAGGAAAGCCAGAAAAAGGAATCAATCATGCATATATCCATCTAAAAAGTTGTTTCTTTAATGGATTTTTTTTCAGTTTTCAAGTTTTTCTTCTCAGAATTCCCTTCATTCTAAAGATGGATTTCTATGAGACAACATCTGTGAACTTCCCGACCACTACTCAAGCTGGATTCCCATCCATGGGAAGGACATCATAACCAACCCAACATCTTCAACACAGGGTATCTAATGTGATGGTAATGGAATATTGCTGGCACGGTACAATCCTGACTTTGGAGGATTCTCGATAGGCCCTTTAGGTAAATAACATTCCTCGATCATCTGGCCAATGATGGCCAATGATCAAGAAACAGACGGTTCCAACCACTATCTCCAACTGTTTTGGGTACATATAAATGGAACGCGACAATCAATCCCTCCCGTACTATATGGAGGTGGATCAAGAGGTCACTCAAGGCCTCAATTAATGAATGAAGGGGTCTTTCTGGAGGATTCCCATCAATAATTTCCGCCAGCAGAATCATGTGGTAGTGAACACCCCACATGATGGGGGTGTTTTCTTTAGACGTTTGTCCCTTGTCTCTTAGACCTGGGTATGCAAGTAGAACCACCGAGGACAATGTCTAGTCAACAGAGACAAGGTTCTTATCTCTACCCCTTCCAAAGAAGCCCATCAACTTAATTAATAGAAAACAACGAATGAGCACATACACCCATCCGTTCTAATTTTGCTGCTCAGCTGACTCGTCTGGAAGCAACCCATCAATCCCACCAAGTAAACCCAGTGGAGTACCGTGAACAGGAACATACACCTACATACAAGTTATCAACAAGTTAGATGGATCGTCTGAATTCATTTAAATAATTCTTCCAATCTAATATGGTGGAAACAGGTAAACAAGAACATACACCTCTTTACAATCGCCAATTCTGTTAGCAGTCTCATTTGCCAGTATTGAAGGAAGTATATCAACCATACATGATGGTAAAAAATTAGCATGCACATACACCTAATAATGTTCATCAAGTCTCCCAATAGTCTCATTTGGTATCACTAGGAGAAGTCAGTCGAGAAGCTCCGATGACAACTTTGGGGTAGACCCAAATCTCTGCCCCCATAAATGAGTAGTGTCAATATCCATTAATAGGAAAAAGAGGATAGGAGTAGGATCATACACCTAATTCAGATATGTAATGGACGTATATTTATTTTATGGAAGCTAAAGTCACCAAACACATCTTATCTATTGTGAAAGGGAATATGCAAATCTTTATCCATATTCAGGAAGTATGCCAGAATATTACTGCAAATACTTCAGAAATATTAGGGAAACAGATACATAAATTTGTCCCTACACATGGGATGGCACATCGTCCTGACGTCCCGGAGCAGACACACACTGATGTTCCTATCTAGGAGGGTCATGGAGAATACTCCCCTATATCATACGGACAACAAGATTGGGAATATAAACCCTTTAGAATTGGAGGTAATCAGTCATTTCTGGTAACTACTCCATGGAAATCACATACACCTACCCATGATAACCACTTATCCTAGCATGTGGCCCAAACTAATTATAATATAACATCTAAAAAGAAGCCTCATGAAGAACTATTGTAAAATCAAGAGTCAAGCTACAATTTAGCTCCTCTTAATGCTAGAGTTCTTGAATCCCTCAAACATTTATCTATTGTATCTCAAGATCCAACCTTTTCATTAATAAATTTTAGGAGTAGTAGATGCAATTATGATGTTCCTCAACATAAACATCATCATGAAGTCTTTATTTATGAAAATTTGGTCAATCCAGAGTTCCTATCTCCAGATGAGAGCTACAAAAACCCTCTGTGTGGCCAGAAGACCAACGTGAAGAAGATATATACTTTTCTGTAATCCACCATGGTGATCCTTCCCATGATGGCATTCACTGCGAACTTACTCTCCGTAGTAGTATTTCGTAATGTCAAAAAAATTCCATAATTTACAATGTAGCAATGAGAAAGCCCTCCTATCTCAAGGAACTTGCAAAAACAAGGCCAGTTAGGTCTGATGCCTCATCATTTATGGGTGAAACACTTTCTCAACCAGAAGACATATTAAGGGAATGGTAATTCTCTGCACCTCCCTTGGACACTTTTTCTTCTAATACAGAGCATCCAATTTTGTCAGACCAAGTGGATAAATCTCTAGTGAAAGAAGACGAAGATATATTAAACATAAGAAAACAACAGGCTAAAGGAGAAATACTAGTCATGTTCTGGCCTTTGGGAAATTTGTCACGACCCGTCCTCAGGGCCCGTGCCGTGACTACCCCAAGCCCGCCTTCCATAGGCCAGGGGCTGGCGACTAGCACCAAGGCGTAAATCCCAACAAAAAGGGAAGGCATTGCCTTTGAAAAGTAAACATGCACCACAGAGTAAGCAAGAGGAAAAGTAAACACTAAGTAAAAACTTTACAAGCTGTGCTGAAAGTAAAAGGGGCCGGAAATACAAGCCCAACTGTAAAGTACAACTGAAAGGGGAAAACAGAAACTGAAAGGAAAAACTGCAGTGTCGAGCCGTCCTCTGGAAGTCCCACCTGAAGGGTGGGTACAGATAGCCTCCACTGCTCCTCGGGTCCTCCTAACCGCTCCGAGTACGTCCCGCCCAGTGGTCCACCTCTAGGTACTGTCCTGCTCCGCACGCCTCCTCCACGACCAGCGTTGTCCGTCGTCTGCAACCAACACCACGAAGTGCGGGCATAGCCCGTGCAGGGGTGAGTATAAGCTACTCAGTAGGGACCCCGAGACCCCCTAAGGTCTCCCGAAATCCACAAAGGATAAATCACGAAGAAGAGATACAATCACGAAGTAACATCTGACACGGCTTAGGTATATGCCCATACATATACCTATGTCATCAATTCCCCGATTGGCTCCAACGTCCGAGCCCTAGCACAACCCAGTCCACACAGGAAAGAAAAACGCATACCCACGCAGGATAGAACAACACAATCCACAAAGGAGGGTAAACAGTAAATCCGCACAGGATAGCTCAACACAATCCACAAAGGAGAGGAAAACGTAATCCACACAGGAAAACTCAACAGATAACTCTCATAGGTATATGCCCATACATATATCGAAATTATCAGATAACCCATCTCAATCAAGAGGAAACACAAGGATCATTGACTCAGCTCAAACCAGGATTTTCATTATCAAAAACGTAGCTGCTGAAGAGCCCCATCCCTGAAGTGTACAGTGGTCCTGTCACGACTCCGAGGTACTTCTCACTAACCTAAGACTGCTGAGGTACTCCTCCTGTCGAGTAAAACAGAAGATTCAGCTCACACAGGTATACTTCTTCGGATGACGATAAAGATGATCACTGAACCATCTAAGACGTCGGACCCACGAAGGATCGATAGGTACTAACCTCACAGTGACCCACACAAGATCGGACCCACACAGGATCGGGCCCATGCAGGACCTTTAGGAGTTGGCTCACATAGAACCGTTGAGTGATGACCCACACAGGATCGGACCTTCACAAGATCGGGCCCACACAGGACCGGTAGCATTGATCCACGTAGGATCGCTGAGTGCAGTAGTCGTCGCAGTCCGCTGAGGATCTCTGCACAGTCGTCGCCGCAGTCCACTGAGGATATTTACACGGTTGTCGTCGGAGTCCATGGAGGATCTCTGCACAGTCGTCGTCGGATTCCATGGAGGACTTCTGCACAGTCGTCGCCGCAGTCCACTGAGGATCTCTACACGGTCGTCGCTGTCGAAGTAGCAGTCGCAGCAAGCTTAGGGTTCCCGCACACAGCAAGCTCGTTCGGAAGCGTCTGCTCCATGAGCCGAGAGGCTGATACATCAACTGTCACGAAGTCCGAAGTTGATGTATCCAAAAGTTCCGTATCGACAACAGGAACTCAATGTCGCAGACGGTGCGTCAATCGGACGCCCGGTCTGAGAGATATTGGCATTTTCGTCTCAGGGGCCCGGTTGGTTTTTAAGGCAAAACCAACCCGACCGCACTCCACCTGCATCCGAACCTCGGGCGGAGTATGCCAAAAGATCCGTCTCACTTAGAGGAATTCAACAAAGCTGAAGGCACGTCTATCGGACGTCCGTAGCTCAAGATATGAGTGTTTCTGCTTCGAGGGCCCGGTTGGTCTCGTGTATGAACCAACCCGGTCGAACACAAAGTATTCCGAAACCTTGAGTGCGATATACCGAAACGACCGTCTTGATCCAAGGATCGCTTTGCCGCTGACAGCGAGTCGTTTGGAGGCACGAAGTTCAAGTTACGGGCGTTTGAACAAAAACGTCCGAAGAAGGGGGGTACGCGCCCGGGCCGACCCGGGCCCACCCCCCTGGGTCGGCCCGAACCGGGTCGACCCGACCCGGGTCCGACCCAGTTGGCCCGGCCCGGACTGGCCGGGGCCGGTCTGGCTCGGCTCGGTCGGCTCGGCTCGGCCGAGCGGTAGGCGCCTCGGGCGTTGACCCGTGGCCTGAGGAAAACCGTGGCCCGCGTGCGGGCCGCGCTGGTGAACCGCGGACGCGGCTGAGCCGCGTCCCGCCTGGGCGAACCGAACCCGCACGGCTGCGGGTCCGTTGGCCGCCGCCCCCGCGGCTTCAGCCGCGGCGGCCTCTTCCGGCGGCGCGCCGGGGCGCCGCCGCCGCCGGCGTCGCTCCGGTGGCCCGTTTTCCTTCCCGTCTGCGCCGTTGCTCCTCCCGGGATTCGTTCTTTACTGCGGGATCGCCAAACATCCGATGCGGCACGTTCCGTCGTCGTCCGTCAATCCGCACAAAACGAAGAACGGTGGAGGGTCGTCGGGCCGTGTTCGTTTGGCCCGCACCCTCCGCGTTAGAGATAAACAACTGGGAGAAATTTATTCCACACAGGAAAAAACAATTTTTAATAAGATTAGAAATTGTTCACAAAACGGTTCATTGATTTCTTTCAAGAAATCTTGACGGGAATAAATTAAAAAGGGGTAATTCCCATAATATAAAATCCCTACCTCGTCGATCGTCGCGCGTGGGCGTTCTTCGCGGAAAAGCTCGTCGCGGAAGAGAGGGATCGTCTCGTTGTCACGGGGAGGCGTCGCGTCGTTGCAGAATCCGGTGTTGAGTCGGTGAACTCAACGCACCATGAAACAGCAGATTTAATTTAATTTAATTTAATCCGTGTTTTTGGTTAAGAACCACAAAGGAGATAAAAAGGAAGTTCCGAGATTCTTACCTCAAGAAGCCGATCGAAGATCCGTCGCGGAGGAAGAGACGTCGCAGAAGAACGCTGTCGGCGATGCGGATCAAGGCGTCGCGTCGTCGATTTCCGGGTTTGGCGTTCTTCGCGTTCTTCGCGTTCTTCGCGAGGGAGAAGAAGAAACAAGGATCCTCTCAAATCTTCTCAAAAGATTTTGGGTTGGTCTTATTTTATTAATATGCCAACACACGAAAACAGGTTAAGAAACGATTGAATTAATTCAACGAAAGAAACAGGTCATTTAATTCACGAAAGAAACATACCATTTAATTCACGAAAGAAACAGCCCATTTAAATGGTCTGTTAAGAATTTAGAAAATGCGTCAGTTGACTTTCATTAAGACGGGTTTTCATGGGTGCGTTTCTTAGCGGAAAGAAACGGCGGGGCTCGTGCAGGCCCCACCTCACAAATATCCTACCAAGGGGGTATGATATTTCTGGATAGCATCCTATCCAGTTCAACTCAGTTCAAGCCGCCTTTAAGTGGCTTCAAGTGGCTTCCAAGCGGCTTAGGTGAAATAAAATAAAATTGTCGCAAAATTATTTTATTTCTTAACTTTAAGCCCGAAAATTAAAAACCACACCCGAGCAAACGCAACTCTGGAAGAGGCGTTTCTAAGCGAATACCGGCGCTGCGATTTCATCGGTGCCCTTAGAATTTTATTTCGGGCACCATTTCAAAAGTTAGAAAAACCCGCTCGTCCGTTCACTGAATGTACCCGAGCCAAACTTCGGAAAATGATTCCGGGCACACCGGGCCTCGGAATCAGGCGCCGTCAGAAACTGAGTTCTTGTAAAATTCCAAACAAAATTAACAAAAAAAAATTTCCTTGAAATTTACGGATCTTTACATTACTCCTACCACAGGGCTTTACGTCCCCGTAAAGCTTCAACACAAACTAGGGATACAAAGGTGGTACTGATCACGAATCTGAGCCTCCCGCTCCCAAGTGCTCTCCTGGAGGTTCCTGTGCTGCCATCTGATGCGCACAAGAGGAATCAATCGCCCACGTAGGACCCTCTCCTATCGATCCTCTATCTCCACTGGGACCTCCGCAAAAGTTGCTCCATCATCCACGTCTAGTTCCCCATAGTCAATGATGTGTGTCAGGTCGTGCACGTATCTCCACAGCTGGGATACGTGGAAGACGTCGTGCACCCGGTGCAATTGAGGTGGCAGAACCAGGCGATAAGCCACCTCGCCAACCCTGCTGAGGACCTGGAAATGCCCGATGAAGCAGGGAGACAACTTGCCGCCTCGGCCAAATCTCCGCAAACCACATCGAGGTGAGACATGAAAGAAGACGTGGTCGCCATCCTCGAACTCTAGTGGCCTCCGCCTCCTGTCAGCATATGACTTCTGCCGGCTCTGTGCTGTCCGCATCTGCTCGTGGATGACCTGGACCTCCTCTGACGTGGCCCGGACCATCTCTGGTCCCACAAGAGCTGCAAGATTTCTTCTTTTCCGATAAGAGAAACCTGGTCTCATCCCCTGGATGAACCACATTCTTTGCCTAAAACAGTAAATCCTAACATGGATGATACTAATCCATACCAAGGATGACGTCGTAAGGCCTCGACGCTACTACTAAGAGATCCAACCGTTACTCTCGCCTCCAAGGGTTGAGTCACACTGCCGGCATCCGTGTGTGGTAACTGGTCTCCTCCAGTAGATGTCTCACAAGTAAGGGTCAAGTCAACAGCCAAAACTGGAACCTCTTAGTAACATCACGAAAGAGGACAGGAACGAAAATATCACCAAGGTATGCGTCTCTTATTATTGCAGCTCATAATACATGACGCTACACAAAAGAAACAAGGAACCAGAAGTACAAAGGACGTATCCACTAGTTCTGCTCCTGTCCATCTGCTCCCAGAGCTCAATGATCGAAGGCCTCGGCTGCCTGAAGCTGAGCTCTCGCATGTTCACCTACTCCCTGTGGTCGGGGCGGACCTCCTGGTGGTGGTGGTGGCAGAGCCTCAAAGCGTCGCCCACCTCCTGCTGCGTGGCCAGCTCCTCTGCCTCGTCCGCCTCCTCCCTGCGGACCGCCACGGTCGAACCTCTGCCTCTGCCTGGGAGGTTCTTCACTTAACTGCTGATCATCAGCATGGCGGGTCGGACAGTCACGAGCCATGTGACCAATCCCGCAACAGGACTAACACTGCCCACTCTCGGCACGCCTGGCTCTGACTCCACCCCAGCTCCCCCGCACAACTGAGCCTGAGTCGTGCAGTCGGCCACCGGTAGGTATGGTCTGCCTGGAACCCTGAGTCATCCGTCGGCTACCTGCTTCTGATGACTCCGCTATCTACCGCCCTGCGGCAGGTCTCGCTGTGGACTCAGTCAGGAAGCTCTCGATCAGAAGGGCTCGCTCTAGCACTCCTGCATGGGTCGGGATGCTAAGAGAGATCAGTGATGCACTGATATCATGTCTCAATCCCTGCTCGAAGGTCCAGGTCCGAAAGAAGGGGTCCCGTACCATGTCTGTCGAGTACCGAGAAAGGTCGGTGAACCTCGCCGCGTACTGAGCGACCATCAAGCTGCCCTGCCGCAGCTGAAGAAGCTCCAGGATGCGCACCGCACGGAGGGTGGCCGGGACGAACTATGAGCGGAAGAGGCTCTCGAAGTCCGTCCAGATGAGGGTGGCCTCATCATGTACCTGGAGCATCAGGCTACACCATCGTCCGGTTGCTGCGTGCAGTAGGCTGGCCGCGAGGATCACCATGAGGTCTGCTGGTGTCCTCACTAGCCTGAAAACTCAGACGACCGCCTCCAGCCAGTCCTCGGCTGCCTGGGGGTCCGACTCCCCATGGAACCTGGGTGGTCGCTGGCGCTGGAAGTCGTGCAGAGCTCCGAGGCATCGTGCGTCGTCAGCTGCCAGTGCTGGAAGCATCGGGGGCTCGGCGGGTAAAGGTACCGCCGGTGCCTCTGCTGTCAACGGGCCCGGTACCGAGGCCTCGTCGCTCGGCAGGCTGTCATCACGCACTACTCTAGGAACCCTAGCAGGCTGCTGTCGTCGTTCCATCCTGAAAAGGAAACAAGTATGCCACGGTCAGAACAGTATACCTGGTGAGCTGACACAAGTAATCACAAAGAAAACTTGAAACACACATGCAATCAATGTTTTCGTGCATTATGTCGGAAATCAGAAGTCAGGGTCCTGGTGTGTGGATACGTCGGCCGCCGCACCAACACTGGACTCCCTAGACTGATAACCACACTCAATACGCTAAACACTATTGCTTCACATAGAAGAAAGATCAGAGTCTGCGGTAGAACCGACCACCTCTGATACCAATTTGTCACGACCCGTCCTCAGGGCCCGTGCCGTGACTACCCCAAGCCCGCCTTCCATAGGCCAGGGGCTGGCGACTAGCACCAAGGCGTAAATACCAACAAAAAGGGAAGGCATTGCCTTTGAAAAGTAAACATGCACCACCGAGTAAGCAAGCGGAAAAGTAAACACTAAGTAAAAACTGTACAAGCTGTGCAGAAAGTAAAAGGGGCCGGAAATACAAGCCCAACTGTAAAGTACAACTGAAAGGGGAAAACAACAACTGAAAGGAAAAACTGCAGCATCGAGCCGTCCTCTGGAAGTCCCACCTGAAGGGTGGGTACAGATAGCCTCCACTGCTCCTCGGGTCCTCCTAACCGCTCCGAGTACGTCCCGCCCAGTGGTCCACCTCCAGGTACTGTCCTGCTCCGCACGCCTCCTCCACGATCAGCGCTGTCCGTCGTCTGCAACCAACACCACGAAGTGCGGGCATAGCCCGTGCAGGGGTGAGTATAAGCTACTCAGTAGGGACCCCGAGACCCCCGAAGGTCTCCCGAAATCCACAAAGGATAAATCACGAAGAAGAGATACAATCACGAAGTAACATCTGACACGGCTTAGGTATATGCCCATACATATACCTATGTCATCAATTCCCTGATTGGCTCCAACGTCCGAGCCCTAGCACAACCCAGTCCACACAGGAAAGAAAAACGCATACCCACGCAGGATAGAACAACACAATCCACAAAGGAGGGTAAACAGTAAATCCGCACAGGATAGCTCAACACAATCCACAAAGGAGAGGAAAACGTAATCCACACAGGAAAACTCAACAGATAACTCTCATAGGTATATGCCCATACATATATCGAAATTATCAGATAACCCATCTCAATCAAGAGGAAACACAAGGATCATTGACTCAGCTCAAACCAGGATTTTCATTATAAAAAATGTAGCTGCTGAAGAGCCCCATCCCTGAAGTGTACAGTGGTCCTGTCACGACTCCGAGGTACTTCTCACTAACCTAAGACTGCTGAGGTACTCCTCCTGTCGAGTAAAACAGAAGATTCAGCTCACACAGGTATACTTCTTCGGATGACGATAAAGATGATCACTGAACCATCTAAGACGTCGGACCCACGAAGGATCGATAGGTACTAACCTCGTAGTGACCCACACAGGATTGGACCCACACAGGATCGGGCCCACGCAGGACCTGTAGGAGTTGGCTCACACAGAACCGCTGAGTGATGACCCACACAGGATCGGACCTACACAGGATCGGGCCCACACAGGACCGGTAGCACTGATCCACGTAGGATCGCTGAGTGCAGTAGTCGTCGCAGTCCGCTGAGGATCTCTGCACAGTCGTCGCCGCAGTCCACTGAGGATCTCTGCACGGTCATCGTCGGAGTCCACGGAGGATCTCTGCACAGTCGTCGTCGGAGTCCACGGAGGACTTCTGCACAGTCATCGCCGCAGTCCACTGAGGATCTCTTGACGGTCGTCGCTGTCGAAGTAGCAGTCGCAGCCAGCTTAGGGTTCCCGCACACAGCAAGCTCGTTCGGAAGGGTCCGCTCCACGAGCCGAGAGGCTGATACATCAACTGTCACAAAGTCTGAAGTTGATGTATCCAAAAGTTCCGTATCGACAACAGGAACTCAACGTCGCAGACGGTGCGTCAATCGGACGCCCGGTCTGAGAGATATTGGCATTTTCGTCCCAGGGGCCCGGTTGGTTTTTAAGGCAAAACCAACCCGAAAACACTCCACCTGCGTCCGAACCTCGGGTGGAGTATGCCAAAAGATCCGTCTCACTTAGAGGAATTCAACAAAGCTGACGGCACGTCTATCGGATGTCCGTAGCTCAAGATATGAGCGTTTCCGCTCCGAGGGCCCGGTTGGTCTTGTGTATGAACCAACCCGGCCGAACTCAAAGTATTCCAAAACCTTGAGTGCGATATACCGAAACGACCGTCTCGATCCAAGGATCGCTTTTCCGTTGACGGCGAGTCGTTTGGAGGCACGAAGCTCAAGTTACGAGCGTTTGAACGAAAACGTCCGAAGAAGGGGGGTACGGGCCCGGGCCGACCCGGCTCGACCCCCCCTGGGTCGGCCCGAACCGGGTCGACCCGACCCGGTTGGCCCGGCCCGGCCCGGCCCGGCCCGGCCCGGCCGGGGCCGGTCCGGCTTGGCCGAGCGGTAGGCGCCGCGGGCGTTGACCCGCAGCCTGAGGAAAACCGCGGCCCGCGTGCGGGCCGCGCTGGTGAACCGCGGACGCGGCTGAGCCGCGTCCCGCCTGGGCGAACCGGACCCGCGCGGCCGCGGGTCTGTTGGCCGCCGCCGCCGCGGCGGCCTCTTCCGGCGGCGCGCCGGGGCGCCGCCGGCAGCTTCCGCGGGCCACCGACGTCGCTCCGGTGGCCCGTTTTCCTTCTCGTCTGCGCTGTTTCTCCTCCCGGGATCCGTTCTTTACTGCGGGATCGCCAAACATCCGCTGCAGGCACGTTCCGTCGTCGTCCGTCAATACGCACAAAACGAAGAACGGTGGAGGGTCGCCGGGTCGTGTTCGTCTGGCCCGCACCCTCCGCGTTAGAGATAAACAACCGGGAGAAATTTATTCCACACAGGAAACAACAATTTTTAATATGATTAGAAATTGTTCACAAAGCGGTTCTTTGATTTCTTTCAAGAAATCTTGACGGGAATAAATTAAAAGGGGGTAATTCCCATAATATAAAATCCCTACCTCGTCGATCGTCGTGCGTGGGCGTTCTTCGCGGAAAAGATTGTCGCGGAAGAGAGGGATAGTCGCGTCGTCACGGGGAGGCGTCGCGTCGTCGCGGAATCCGGTGTTGAGTCGGCGAACTCAACGCACCATGAAATAGCATATTTAATTTAATTTAATTAAATCCGTGTTTTTGGTTAAGAACCCAGAAGGAGATAAAAAGGAAGGTCCGAGATTCTTACCTCAAGAAGATGATCGAAGATCCGTCGCGGAGGAAGAGACGTTGTAGAATAACGCTGTCGGCGATGCGGATCAAGGCGTCGCGTCATCGATTTCCGGGTTTGGCGTTCTTCGCGTTCTTCGCGTTCTTCGCGAGGGAGAAGAAGAAACAAGGATCCTCTCAAATCTTCTCAAAAGATTTTGGGTTGGTCTTATTTTATTAATATGCCAACACACGAAAACAGGTTAAGAAACGATTGAATTAATTCAACGAAAGAAACAGGCCATTTAATTCACGAAAGAAACAGCCCATTTAATTCACGAAAGAAACAGCCCATTTAAATGGTCTGTTAAGAATTTAGAAAACGCGTCAGTTGACTTTCATTAAGACGGGTTTTCACGGGTGCGTTTCTTAGCGGAAAGAAACGGCGGGGCTCGTGTGGGCCCCACCTCACAAATATCCTACCAAGGGGGTAGGATATTTCTGGATAGCATCCTATCCAGTTCAACTCAGTTCAAGCCGCCTTTAAGTGGCTTCAAGTGGCTTCCAAGCGGCTTAAGTGAAATAAAATAAAGTTGTCGCAAAATTATTTTATTTCTTAACTTTAAGCCCGAAAATTAAAAACCACACCCGAGCAAACGCAACTCCGGAAGAGGCGTTTCTAAGCGAATACCGGCGCTGCGATTTCATCGGTGCCCTCAGAATTCGATTCCGGGCACCGGTTCAAAAGTTAGAAAAACCCGCTCGTCCGTTCATTGAACGTACCCGAGCAAAACTTCGGAAAATGATTCCGGGCACACCGGGCCTTAGAATCAGGCGCCGTCAGAAACTGCGTTCTTGTAAAATTCCAAAGAAAATTAAGGAAAAAAAATTTCCTTGAAATTTACGGATCTTTACAAAATTCTTCGTATAACATTCTATAATTGATGACGAGAGATTGAATTCATGATATCAACCATAACTTATGGAAAACTCTTTTTCATTTGAAAACTAAAGTATTATCGAACGATGAATATCAAAATCATGTAAAGGTAATAGAAGATTTGAAACACCAAATCGACATGGAATATCTCTTAGTTTCACAACATCCAAATGTTGAAAAACAACCAAGAACTCTTCAGCACGTATGCCTCAAAGCTCTAAAGAGGTTACACCAATTAATTTATGATTCCCCATCTAGTGTCTGTATTAGAGGATGGGGTGCACATGGAGCATTGAATTTCACTACACTCCAAAATTAGCAGTCCTCAAAATGTGGTTTCATGCAAATTTATTGCCTACAATTGGCCCCAATAAATAGGTTTTATATGTAATCAAATGTACACACAAGAATAGGCCTCAACCAGCTCACATCATAGTTTGGCCCAAAGAAAAGAAGGTTTTGGGTTCCTTTTACATCAATCATCTGAGAATCTTGAGTAGGCATCTCATTTAGAGGATTTCGGCCATCAGAGAATAAAAATGTCTTAAATAGGATAGAAATTTTATGAAATAGGTTATTTAATTGGTTTCCGATGATGCATCCAGTTACTGTCTGAAACAAAATCCACAAAATCAGAAGAGTAGTTGCATGAATTTCATCAATAGTAGTTGAAGAATCACCCCAACTTGCAAGGATGGGGGATCATTTAATTCAACATTCAAATTCATTTAACAGAGTTCAAATATTTTAATAAAAAGAATAGGAACATCCCCAGCCTACAGGGATGGGGTATTTTTCACATTTACAATCCCTTTCTCAATAGAAGTCAGTTTTGTCCCAATTAGGGAAGAATACATAAAAAGAGTATACGAATGAACTATCTGAGGATTCCCTTCAGATTACTGTTCACCAAAAATTCCTAAGAAGTCGTCATGTGGTAGAGCAGAGCCTTATAAAAGATACCAAGGGAGATGATCTTGCAAAAATACTGAAAAAATTCCCTCGATGCATTATGCGTGAGTAAATTTTATTAACACCAATACAAAAGATCTTCTAGAAAATAAGTCTAGTTCAGCGGAATTGGAAGATAAATTTATTGTCCATAATATGGTACAAACAGAGGCAAATGAAGAAGGTGTGCATACCCAAAATTAGAGGCCTACCCAGAATCTAGGTATGCCTTCAAATAACCAACACCCCCCTCTCCGAAAGGTATCTAACAAGGGGAAAGGAAATGGTCAAATCACATCTCACTTTTCCACTGGATAAGGTCAATCTCTTTCACTTGAAGAGATATTTGAACAAAAATAATAGGAAATGAAAGAGTTGAAAAGACTCAATACAGAGTTACTTCGAAACATCATTTTTGCAAGACGTACGCCCCAAGCAGGTCCTCAAATTAAATATTATGTAGGAGTTCTTCAGCAAAGAGGATTTGTTGTAACTACAGGTATGGATAATGAATTAACTCCATTAGGTTCCCAACCAAGGAAGGATCAAACATGTCCTGATAGGCCTGTTCCCATGGGTTATCCAAGGAAAATGTCAGCACCACCATCAATGGTTTTGCCGGTCATTTCACAAGATCAAACTCTATTTGTTATACCTACAAAAAATCCATCTCATCTAGATATTCCCCAAATGATTATGAACACAGTTTCAGCTTTAACGACTCGATTGGAAGCTATGGAGGAATGACCTGCACCAGTTCATATGGAAAAGAGAACTTACCCTGAATGGGTAGATGCAATTCCTCCCCCACCAAATTTTGTGAATACCATATTCCCATTATTTAATTGTTCGGGATATCCATAACAACACTGAACACATGTTGTCTCTAGTTATGGTCCCATGATCGGAACTTTCGAATGAAAAGAATCTGTAAAGCTTAGGTGTTTCATACAATCATTACAAGGACAAGATTTTGTTTGGTATACATGTTTACAATCTTAATCAATTACTGGGTGGGAAGATCTTTGTCAGAACTTCCTTCATAAATTTAGCTCAATGCTACCAAAAACAATTGTTTTTTATCTTAGTAATTGTAAATAAAGGCATAATGAAAGAGTTTCTGATTTAATTGATCGATGGAATGGATAAACATATTCCTTAAGTCTAGCACTCCCTTAAGAAGAGTTGTTTCCAATCGATGTTGTAAATCAATCTGATGAGTTACACACACCACTGATCCCGGTGAAATACACAAGAGGGTTTCAAGACCTTCCTTCAATCGCTCAACAGATAGAAGATTCTATTTTATAAACTAAGGGTTAAAATTGTGTAATTCTATCAGCTCTGGGGAGGAGTATAGGAAAAGAAGAAGCTACTATAGTCACACTCAAGTAGGCACCTGTGCCTACTTCAACTTTAATACCTTCATCATACTGAAGGGCTCCGCCAACTGAGCATAAGCACCAATGAACGCCCCATCAAGATGATCAAAGAGACCAAAGGAAGAAATAGATTGACAAATTAATGAATAAATTTTCTTCTTTCCATAATGAACAAGTTCCTGGTTACATCATATCAGCTCTGGAAAACAATTTGGTTCAGTTTCCAAGGCCGAAGAAACCAAATAAATAAGGAGATGAAGATCTTCCATATTATTGTCCCTTTCAACAAATGTAAGAGAATACTATCCATGAATGTTTTATTTTCAAAGACATCTTGCAAAAGATGGTAGACTCTAGGAATGTTAAACTGAAAAGTTCATTAGCTCAAGTAGCATGTGTTACTGCTAATGATCTAGAGGAAGAAGGTGAATGGAAAGAGGTTAAAAGTAAAAATGCTCATATATATAATGATTGGATGATTAAAAAGCGATCAACTAGACTCATGACATTTTACAAACAAAGTTGAAATAACCAATTGTGTCTTTTGTCACTCCTATCACAGTAAACCCACCTTCATCAAAAGGTTTCTCCTAGAAGAAACGAAGTGACGATAAGGATATAGAGCAGTAAGAAGAAGACGAGCTCACGTACATGCCAAAGTTGTCCTTGACCCTTGAAGATTTTATGCCATCTATTTCAGAAGCACGAGCACCACCCCGAAAAATGGCACAATAAGAAGTAACCTATCAAGTGGAATATTCATCAGATGAAGAATTGATATTTAGTTCTATTAATGTTATCCATTTAACAGATCCTTATGCCATTGATGGTTCTGATTATAATGAACAAAAATTCCGTGTACCTAATTGGGGAACTATAGGAAAAGGACAAGGTTGAGGATATAGGGGAAGAAGTGGGAATTCCAGAAACTACCATTTTAACTCCATCCCTTTTCGAACCATATATGTGGCAGAAACTCCTGGAAGAGCCCTTTTGTGGGCTTAACAATAACAAGGAGTTTCTTCCATGAAAAAAAATATGGTTCTAATATAATTATTTTGGAGGACTTATTAGAAGTTACACTATATTCCTCTCAACAAGTCAATAAAACTAATCATTCTAATCTTCCAAAGTCGTGATTATCTCTGGCTTCTGCTTCTACATAGAATACAGCTACATCAGATGCATCAACTTCTAAAGCACTTTCAAAACCACATCTCCATGCTGGAAAACATAGACATTTGGACCAAAAGTATGACATCTTGAAACAATTGTCCCATGTACCGGACAAGTTATCAATTATGGATTCTTTTAATTTATCAAAATTTCTTTGAGAGACATTTATTGAGGCTTTGTCAAGTCCTCAAGAGTTTGAAACTGAAGTCGCTGCTACTAAGGTTTACCGTGTGGAGAATGATTTTAAAAAATGTCATACAGTCATATTTTTTACAGATTAAGATGATGGTAATGTTGTACATGGACACATTAGAACTTTTTATTTGTCTGGAAAGGTCAATGACATAGAAATATGACGAGATTTCATCGATAATGGCTCTGGGGTCAACCTCATTCCCATTCTCACACTTTGTCGATTGGCCTTGACTGAATCTGAATTATCTCCTTAGACTTTAATGTTGAAAGGGTATGAAAATAATGAACAAGAACCTCTTGGTGATATTACACTTAGAAATTAGTTTGGAGGTCTTGTGTCTAATTAAGATTTCATGGTTTTTCGTGAGCACACAACCTTCAATATTATGCTTGGAAGTCCTTGGATACATCAACATGATGCCATACCTTCATCATACCACCAATGTCTTAAGTATTTATTCAATGGTCAAATCAGGACATTGTATGGTGACAAGGGTCCATTCAAAACATGTGAGTCTCAATACATTGAGGCAAAATTTTATCACACAAAATGAACGAAGACCATGATGAAGGAAATAACCAGATTTAATGCTCCAAATGGAATGGAAAAGTTTACAAAAAATCCATTCATACATTTGAGTACATATTATGTTTTCTCTATCAATCAAATTGGAATGGTAAAGCGAAATCCAAGCAGTCATCCAGTAATTTCCATAATGTCAATTGTGGCAACTGAGTTTGAAAATATGGGAGAAATTGCTGACTTACCAAGTAGTGAAATATAATTAAATCGATATGTCTTCATTTCATCCACTGAACAACAACAAGCATCTACTTTTTCAATCAGAATAGAAGAAATTGTGGAAATACTATATAAAGACAAAGATGTTGATTCTCCATCTGTCATTTCCTCTTTATCACCATAGGAATACCCTTCATCATCAATAGGGTCAGATATGCTGGCCTTTTCTTCGGGATGTTTAAATACTGACTCCCCCTTTTACTATGGGAGTTTGGCCTCATCATCTACTATGAAAGTGGAAACAGAAGAGGTAACAAATAATGAAAAAGATGATGAAGATCTCATGGATGCTCCTCCAACATTTGAGGAAGATGTCTCTACCACTGTGGATGATCTCAGAGAAATAAATCTGGGTACAAAAGAAGATGCATGCCCCACTCTAATTAGTGCAGCCAAGACTTCTGAAAATCAAGAGGTGTATACTTTCATTCTAAAACAACATCGAGTTATATTTTCTTGGAATTATACAGAAATTCCAGGTCTTAATCTTGATGTATCCACCCATCATTTAGGTTTTCCAGAAGAACATCCTAGATTCAAGCAAGAAGAAAGAAGAACACACCCAGCTCATGCCTCTAAAATTGAATCTAAAGTTGTTAAGATTATAAAAGATAACTTTTTCAAGGATCTCCAATACCCCAAATGGCTGGACAACATTTCCCCAATGAAAAAGAATAATGGTAAAATTATAGTTTTCATTGATTTTAGATATCTTAACTATAATTGTCCTAAAGATGATTTTCCAGTTCTGATTACAGAGATTTTAATTAATGCAACAGCAGGATATGAAGCTCTTTCCTTCATGGATGGTTACTATAGGTATAATCAAATCCATAAGGACCTAGAGAATGAAGAATCTATATCCTTTAGAGCCCCTGAAGGTGTGTTTTGCTATTGGGTAATTCCCTTTGGCTTAAATAATGCAGGCACAACATACCAACGTTCCATGCACTATATCTTCAAAACCTTCTTAGGGGAATTTTTTGAATGGTATGTGGATGATTTGGTTGTCAAATCAAGACAATCTTTAAATCACTTGTCTAATTTAGAGACCATATTCCACAAACTTCAGTAATACAATTTTTAGATGAACCCCTTGAAATGTACTTTCGGGGTAACCTCATGAAAGTTTCTTGTCTTAATTTATGCCATCGTGGTATGGAAGTTGATCCTGAGAAAACAAAATCAATCCTTGGTATGTCACCTCCTCTAAATTTGAAAGAATTAATAATACTTCAATGAAAAGTTTCCTATATTTGTTTCTTTATCACCAATTTGGCAGGAAAGTGTTTTCCCTTCACCAGATTAATGAAGAAGGGAGTCACCGACCAATGGAATGAAGACTACCAAGAATTATTTGATACCCTCCAGAAATATCTATTGATTCTACCAGTATTAATGCCACATGTTTAAGGAAGACCACTTATTCTCTATGTGACAGCTTTAGAGCGATCTCTAGGTGCCTTCCTCGCTCAAAAGAATGATTCTGGGAATGAAAATAACCTTTACTATCTTTGCCGAACTATGCTTGATGCAGAAAATCGATATTCAAATATTGAAATGTTTTTCCTTGCATTAATCGTTGTAGTTAAAAAATTGAAAAACTACTTAAAACATCATGAAGTCCAATTGGTATCTCCCAATTACCCACTCAAATTTATCCTCAGTCGTCCTGTTCTTACATGGCGTCTGGCACAGTGGGCAATTATTTTGCAATATTTTGATATCCATTTTGTACCTCAAAAGGTAATAAAAGGCCAAGATCTGGAAGACATCCTTGCTGATCACCCATCTATGGAAGATACATCATTAAGCACCAAACTTCCTGATGAAGAGGTATTCTCTATTCAGGATAATACCCAAACATGGGAAATGTATTTTGATGGTGCTTCCATAATTCCAATAGGGAAGATAATGGAAAACCCTAAACTCAACAATGTTGGCTTAGGAATTGTTCTTATTTCCTTAGAAAAGGTAGTGTTGCCTTATTCTTTCCACTTGTAAGAAGTTGGTACCAACAATGAGGCAGAATATCAATCTCTCATCGCAGGTTTGGAATTGGCCCTTCAGGTGAAATTGGATCACTTAAAAGTGAAAGGTGATTTAGAATTGGTAATCAAACAAATTAATGGGGAATAATTTATTAAAAAATAAGAGTTAATCCCTTTGTGTGATTACGTCAGAGGGATAATGGATAAATTTATCTTATAGACAACATTGTCTTATGTCCCGTGATCACAAAATGCTCAAGCAGATGCATTGGCTAATGCAACTACAACCTTGGTAGATCCAAATCGGGATGAGACAATCATTAGCATAGCCCATTGCCTTGTGGTCTCACGTTTTTTTCTAACCAGAATGGAGGAAATTAATGAAATTAGACCTATTTCGGAACCATATGGTCATACCATGGGATGACGAACATCCATCATGGGATATATTCAAAATGGGATAATTCCACCAGATAGGGCTAAAAAAGAACAAATCTGATGAAGAATAGCTAATTTTACTCTTTATGATAGTCTAGACCACCAAAAGATCCTTTACAAGTGAGGTTTTGATGGAATTATTTTTAGAGGTGTTGATGGAGAAGAGACTACAGCTGTCATGAAATAAGTACAATCAATAGTTTGTGGTGCCCACCTGTCTGGGCACAGACTCTCTGATCATATTTAAAGGCTTGGATACTTTTGGCCTTCAATGATGCAGGATTGCACATATTTCACTAAGAATTTTAATCCCTGCCAAGAGCATTCCAACGTCATTCATCAACCCCTGAAGTTTCTACATACAACTAAATACTCCTATCCATTTACCACATGGTAAATGGATGTATTCGGACCTTATCCTCTGCCACGGAAAAGTAGTTTAAGTACTTTTTCACTACCACCGACTTCTTCCCTATATAGGTCGAGGCAATACCTCTCAATGAATTTGGAGCCAAACGCATTGTTAGTTTTGTCAAAACTAATATCATCACCAAATTTGGTATCTCTTATACTATTTTGATAGAAAATGGCACCAATTTTTGTTCTGATGAACTAAAAAAGTTATATCAGGAACATAATATGAAATCCAACCTTTCATCTCGCTATCATGAGATGTCCAATGGAAAAATAGAGGCTTTTAACAAGACCCTATCAAATATAATCGAGAAGATGGTGAATAAATATTAGAATTCATGTCCTAATAAACTTATGAATGCTTTATGGTCTTATCATACCACTACTCATACTACAACCCAAGAAACTCTTAATTCATTGGTATGTGGAACCGAAGTAGTTTTTCAATTGAAATGAAATTGCCTTCACTCAGAGATGCAATCTGTGATCAATTTCATATAGATGAGAGGTCTCAGAAATGGTTCAATGAGCTGGAATCATTACATGAGAAAATATTTATACTTTGCATCATCTGTAAGTCTATCAGAACATAATAGAGTGAGGTTTTAACAAGAAAGTCCGCCTTCATTCATTTCTTCAAGGAGAATTGGTAATGGTTCTTATGACTCCAATGATACCCAGAAAGAAATGTCCAAAACTTGAACCAAAATGAGAAGGAACTTATTCCACACATAAGTTCTATTCAAATGGAGATTATGGATTAATCTCAATGGATGGAGAGCTTATTACAACTGCATCTAATGAGATATCCTTGCATAAATACTTTGTGTAGTTGTCACAACGTCCTCACTAAAAGACCATAAACAACACAGTACAATGTCCTAGTTGCATGAAATTAAACTACATAACAACCATAAGCGTCCATGCTGCATGACATTAAAATATGTAGCATCTTCATCCTTGTCACATGCCATTAAACTGCACGACATAATTTATAAAAATAATGTTTTCAATATTTGATGTTAGAAGCTTCCATAAGCAAACATTGTTGACATCATTTCTACTCCTTAGTGGCACATGAATCCCCCTATTCCTTATTCTTGATCCAAATCTACATAGGGACCTTGAGTCAAGAACTAGGTATGTCTTGATTCTCATTTTCGATGAAATACGTAGAGATGCGTAAATCTTGAATTTTGGGCCCAGCTGTAACCACAAAATCTTTTTATATTCTTTTATTCTTCTGTATATGAATCAGATCTATATAGAGTATTTTCTTAAGATATATGGTTTGATCCTTATACCATTTTATGTCTTAAGATTACCTGTTCTCTTAGAACGTGTCAAAATCCCCCATTCTTCATGTCAAACTTTATTGGCATGAGGAACGATTATTTGAATCACTACGTACAACTTGTTTCTCATTTTTTCAATGAGACACGTAGAGATGCCAAGATCTCCAATCGTGGGCCCAGTTGCATGATACCCCCCCCTTTATTTCATTTTTAAGAATCAAATATGCATAGGGAATGTTTTAAGAAATATGTATGACTTGATTCATTCCCCAGCAAGACACATAGTGAAACATGGGTTTTATCCCTTAATCCAGTTACAATACTTCTTTCCTTTCACATCGGTTCATTATCATCCTTACCGCATGACGTTAAATTACATGGAAATTTAAAACCCCATTCTTCAATTGCATCACCTTTTTGTTGTAAACAGAACCCTTAATGCTCTTAGTTTCTCACACTAAGCATAGCCCACGTGGGATTAGGAATTGGGTAAATGGATTCGTTATATAAATAAGGCATTTTAATTTCTTATGGGGTAATTAATGTCTTTACTGCATGACTTAAAACTGCATAGTATAATGTCCTCACTACATGACTTAAAATTGCACATCACATTATTAATTCACAGGAAACAAAGAAATTATTCATTTTATATATGAGTTAGATCTATGTAAAGTACATCAAAATCATGGCCAATATCAGTTTAAATATTTCTCAAGTGCATTGAGCAAAATAACCTTCCATATTTCACACTCTTAATATTGAATATTTCCAGATCTTCATAAATTTTCTTACGGTTTCTATTGATAGAGTTTCTAATATTTAAGAACACTTTTACCTGACTATGCAGTATGTGCCCTTAGGTGGACTTACATAAGTTTCCTACATAAAAGGTCTGTTATCCAAAAGATGCCACTATTTGGCTCTGCAGAATATTCATTAGTTGGATTTTCATAACACAACCCCCATAACAGGTTTTTCAAATAATGGTAACTTTGTTCTTGGTTATAGTATCTTTTTTCCCTTCAAACTTTGATGACAATATACAAGAATCTATATTTTAAAATAGTAATTTAGGTATACTTGTCACGTTATCTTTCTCTTGATCTGAAAGTCATGAGACCATGGTTTAAACATTTTCCTCACCATGTGTTCAATGAAATATGAAATATATTGGAATCATTTGGCCGCATATCATATATTGTTTCCATTTCTGGTCCTAGTTGTATGACCTAAAACTACTGACACCATATCTCCTATTTTTTGGTCCGACATTCATAACGGTTCTATTCTTATGATTCTTTTGAAATCTTGGTTGAAAATACCCTTTCTATAATCAAGTACATGTATCCATAAACCAAACTCTCTACTTTAGAAAATCTGAATCTCCATAAACATTCTTTGGCCTTTAGCACTAGAACATAAAACTTTTGAGAGCTCTTTTGCCTGACTATGCAGCACGTGCCCTTAGGTGGACTTGCATAAGTTTCCTACATAACAGGCTTGTCAGTTAAAAGATGCCACTCTTTGACTATACATCATATTTCTTAGTTGGCCATACATAATATTTCCCCTATAACGGGTTTTTCAATTAATGGTATCTTCATTCTTCGAAACAACTTCCTCTAGTTCCTTTAGCACTTTTCCTATATTATCGTTTGGATTTAAAAAATTCTAAATTCATAGTTTACAATTTTCTATTTCATAGCTGGATATAGTAGTATATTTCCAAACAAATTATCAAGAAATTGGGAGAGTCTCATACCTTCGGTCAAAGCTAAAGACCTTAAATTAAAGCCACACAATGTCTTCACTACATGACTAAAAATTACGCAGTACCAATTTCTTCACTACTTGACTTAAAGCTGCACAGTACCAATGTCTTCACTACATGAATTAAAACTACACCGTACCAATGTCTTCACTGCATGACATAAAACTGCACAGTACCAATTTCTTCATTACATGACTTAAAACTTCATAGTACTAATTTCCTCACTGCATGGCTTAAAAACTACACTGTATGATATCAGGAATTACCCTTTCTGATAAATTTTAACCATTCCTCATACACCAAACTTGTATAGAAATGGGTTTCTTATTCATGACATATGTCGGTATAAAATAGCCCTTTCATTATTAAGATTTATTTCCTTGAAAAAACCACCCATTGTGGTCTTGAGTCACCCAAATCTTATTTTACCCTATCTATCAACATAAAAATGTCAAACTTCAAAGATCTCTTTTTCCTAACTATGAAGTACGCAACTTTAGGTGGATTTGCATAAAGCTGCGTACATACCAAGTCTGCCATCCAAAAGATGACACTATCTAACTAGGAAACATATTCCCCAGTTGGCTCAGTATAATATAGTCCCCATAACGAGTTTGTCAAATAATGGTAACTTCATTCTTAGAAGAGACACCCCTTATGTTGATACGGGTTTTAGATCTGGTGACCATAAAAAAATCATGACTTAGGATTCCCATTGAAAATATTTAAAGAACATTAAATCTATTCTTAGACACATATTTTTTTTTTGGGATCTAATTTAAAATTTATGGTCAAAGATTTTTGTCCATAAATACTATCCCTTTATAGTCCAACATGCATGACGATAATCTACTAAGAGACGTGGTACTCACCAGATTGAGAACCCATGAAGGGCACTCTAAACAAAAGTCGAGTCCCAACTCACTAAACATACATTTTGTATGGTTTAGATAATATTGAGCAATAAAATGTCAAAAGATATGAAATTTGTGGGGCTTTCTATATAATCCTCGCAAAAATCAAACTACGTTCACTAGGCCCCATGGCTTAGGCAAAAAGATAGTGCATCCTTCAAAATTTTACGTATCTCCAAAATCTAGAAAATTACATTGGAATGAATCAAAGATACATACTTTTACCTTATAATAATATTCTTTTCATTCCAAATGAATCAAATTCTAAGGGGGGGGGGATTTTGTTGACACCATGAAATGTGTTCCATGAACTTTTCTGTAGAGTGAAGATATGATTCTCACATAGACAACAAATGTCAAGTATGAGTAAAGATGTTTTCACCATGAAGGAAGAAGATGCATTATGTATGTCTATGTACCAAAATACTACTCCATACCTGATGGATAAGTGGAATGATTTTTCCATCCAAGAGTAGGCAGTGGATTTCCATGACTGATGACAAAAAGGTTTCGACACACTAAATTTCATTTCCAAGTTTCATCTGATAAGACTTGGTGAATTCACCATCTCAAGAAGTGTAGATCTCTATGAGAGCTTTGATTTGACTAGTCGCATGTCACGACCCATCCTCGGGGCCCATGCCGTGACTACCCCAAGACCGCCTTCTGTAGGCCAGGAGCTGGCAACTAGCACCAAAGGCGTAAATCCCGGTAAAAAGGGAAGGCATTTCCTTAATAATGTAAAAAAACTCCACAGAGTACGCAATATGAGTAAACACTATGTAAACTGAGTACAAAAGTAAGTACTGGAAAGTAAATGGGCCAGAATACAGACCCAACTGAAATTAAAGTACAACTGAAAAGAAAGTATAGCAGTAGAAAAGTAAAGAAGAAACACCAAGTTGTCCTCTGGAGATCCCACCTGATGGGTGGGTACAGATAGTCTCCTCTGCTCCTCGGCTTCAGCGGTCCACTCCGTGTACGTCCCGTATAGTTAACCACCTCCAGGTACCATCCAGCTCCATGAGGTCCTACCTCGATCAGCGCTGTCTGTCATCTGCATCCAACACAACGTAGTGCGGACATAGCCCGTGCAAGGGTGAGTATACGCTACTCAGTAGGGACCCCGAGACCCCTGAAGGTCTCCCAGAATCCATGAAAGATAAACCAAAAAGGAAAAATACAATCACGAAGTAACAACCAACTCTACTTGGGTATATTCCCATATATATACCTAAGTCATCAATTCCAGCTCGGCACCTGCACACGAGCCAAAGTACAACCTAGTCCACACAGGAAAACATAACCCATTCCACATAGTAATTCACAACCCAATCCACACAGGAAAGCACAACCCAATCCACATAGGAAAGCACAACAATCATATCAGTGATATTGATTGTATGTTAAGACTCATCTCACACAGGTATACTTCTTCGTAAGACGATAGAGATGATCAGATGTAGCCACTATTTCATCTAAGCTATCAGACCCACATAGGATACAAGACAAGCTAAGTTGTCGGACCCACAAAGGATACAAGACCATCTACTCTGCTGGACCCACATAGGATATAAGTACAGAGTCAAGTACTGCCGGTCCCACATAGGATACATGAACAGTAGTCAAGTACTGCCAGACCCACATAGGATACAAGTACAGAGTCAAGTACTGCCAGACCCACATAGGATACAAGAACAGTAGTCATTGCCGTTGAACCCACGGAGTATTCCAGTATGGTCGTCGTCGCTGCTGAACCCATGGAGGATCCCAGTATAGTCGTCATCGCTGTCACAGTTGCAGCCAGCTCTAGGGTTCCCGCACACAGCATGCTCGATTCTGGGAGGGTTCGCTCAATTAACCAAGGGGTTTGATACATCAAATGACACTAAGTCCGGAGTTCATGTATCCCATGGTTTCTTCTCATCGAATGGAACACAACGTGACAGACTATGCCTCAATCGGACACCCGGTCTGAGAGTTATTGGCTTTTTTGTCCCACGGTCCAGGTTAGTTTTTAAGTCAAAACCTACCCGACCGTAATACAGTTGCATCCAAACCTTGAGAGGAGTAATCCAAAATAACCTTCTTACTAAGAGGAATCCAACAATGTCGACGACACATCAATCAGACATCCGGAGCTCAAGTTATAAGTGTTTCTGTTCTGAGGGCCTTGTTGGTTTCGTGTTCGAACCAAACCGGCCATACCCAAAGTTCTCCGAAACCCTGAGTATAATATACCGAAACTACCGTCTCAATCCAAGGATTTCTAAACAACTGATGGTGCGTCTTTCAAGGATCTTTATCCCATGTTATGGGCGTTTGAATGGATCTGTTCGGAAACCGGGGGTTTGGGCCCGGTCAAACTCGGCCCAATACCCCCTGGGTCGGCGCGAACCGGGTCGACCCGACCCGGGTCCGGCACGATTGGGCGTGGCTCGGCCTGGATGGCACGACCCGGCCTAGCCGGTGCGGCCCGGCCCGGTGCGGGGGTCCCGCCGGGCTCGGGCAACCCGGCCCGGTGCGGGCTGCCCGGCCCGGCGCTGGTGGTCCGACCCGGCGCAGGCGGTCCGGCCCTACGCGGCCGGTTCGGCCCGGTGTGGGCGCCCATGCACTGAGCGGATGTGGAAGGGGGGAGGCGCTGCCCCCCCTACTAGATTCGAAACGGTGGAACCCCCTTTAATGGTAGGGTCCACCCTAATTAAACTCCGGGCTTCGCCCCCGGATTCCCAGAAACGGCCGGCAGTTGGACAACTGTTTGTCATTGTCGCAGGACCAGCCGGTCCAGCCCCCATGGAGCGCCGGCGGCCAGATGTCCGTCCACCCCCTTGCGGAACCGCCGTGGCCAGGGGATGTGGATTTTTTCTGTCCGGCGTGGTGTGACAGCGTCGCACCCCTCCGCCGCTGCCCGGTTCCGGCCGCGGCTTCCTTCGGCTTCACTGGTGCGGCGTGACGGCACCGCGCTCCTCCGTCGCGGCCCGCTCCAGCCGTGGTTCTCTCGACCTCACACGGTGCAATGGTTCTGCCTCAGTTTCAAGCCACGAAGAAAAACTAATCAACTAAAAGGGGAGGAGGTTCGGTCGTGTTTGTGCGGTCCGACCTCCTCCCGTTATATTGATAACAGGCGGCCAATATTAACAATGATCACCAAAATAATCATGAATGTGAAAACAACCCATACCAAGATTCATGAAGGTTGATCGCATGATGAAGTAAGGGAAAGCCCCATTGTTCCGTAGACATTTCCGCGGAATGATGGTGTCTCTTCATCAAGCGTCGAGAAGAAGGAAGTCGAGGTTGGCACCGCCGTTCATGACGTTCTTCAACGTAAAAGATGAAGATCGTCAAGACTTTGAGTATTCTCTCCCAAGTCCCCACACAATGAAATAACCAAAAATAATATAAGGCTTTTGCCTTATTTTATTACTTTTTCCAACACTTTTAAAATTTCAAAAGTTGAAATCACTTAATTAATTAATCTTGTGTCGTCAAAATTAATGGAGGAATAAGTTGGCATCATTAATGTGGAAGAGGAGTTAAGGGAATTTGAAGGGGTAGGGATCGTGTGGGCCCCACCTCACTAATATCCTATCAAGAGGATTTAGGTTCAAGTGGGTCCCACTCAACTCCCACACATGGGGTTAAACCACTTGGATGTGAAATAAAATTGTATCACAATTTTTATTTCACTTTAAACTTAATCCATTTTTTTGACAACTCTTACCGAGAAAACGCAACTCCAGAAATGGTCTTCTTAAGAAATTACTGCCAATGTGGTTTCATTGGTGCCCTCCGATTTATATTCCAAGCAACGGTTCAAATGTTAGGAAGACCCGCTCATTCGTTCACTGAACATACCCGAGCTAAACTTCGGAAATTGATTCCGGGAACACCGGGCCTCGAAATCTGGTGCCGTCAGAAACTACATACTCGTAATATTCCAAATAATTTAAGAAAATATTATCATTGAAATTTATGTGTCTTTACATTACTCCCACCTCAGGAAATTATGTCCCCGTAAAGATACATCTCAAACTAGGGAAACAAATGAAGGCACTGAGCACGCATCTGAGCCTCCCGTTCCCAAGTGATCTCATGGAGGTTTCCGTGCTGCCACCTGATGCACACTAGAGGAATCAACCGCCCATGTAGGACCTGCTCCTGTCGATCCTCGATCTCCACCAGGACCTCCGCAAAAGTCACCCCATCATCGATGTCCAGCTCCCCATGGTCGATGATATGCGTCGGGTCATGCACATATCTCCTCAGCTAAGATACGTGGAAGACGTCGTGCACCCGATGCAACTGAGGTGGTAGAGCGAGGCGATAATCCACCTCTCCTATCTGGATAAGAACCTAGAATGGTCCGATGAAGCACGAAGATAACTTGCTGCCCCGACCAAATCTCCGTAAACCACACCGAGGTGAGGCCCGTAAGAAAACATGGTCACCATCCTCGAACTCAAGTGGTCCCCACCTCATGTCAGCGTAAGACTTCTGTCGGTTCTGAGCTATCCTCATCTGCTCCCGGATGACCTGGACCTTCTCTGTCATGGCCTGGACGATCTCTGGTCCCACAAGTGCTAACTCCCCAGGGTCTGTCCAACACAGAGGTGATCTGCAAGGTCGGTCGTACAATGCCTCGTATGGTGCCATCCCGATGGTGGAGTGGTAGTTGTTGTTGTACGAAAACTCCACCAAGGGTAGGTGATCCTCCCAACTACGACCAAAGTTAAGGACACATGGATAGAGCATTTCCTCGAGAGTTTGAATGGTCCTCTCTATCTGACCATCCATCTGAGGGTGAAAAGCGGGGCTCCGGCGTAATTGCGTCCTGAATTCCTCCTGAAACCCCTTCCATAGCCGGGAAGTAAAGTGAGAATCTCGATCAGAGACGATAGATGATGACACACCATGAAGTTGTACGACTTCTGAATGTAGAGGCGTCCCAAGCTCTCCACTGAGCCCTGCTCTTTGATGGGTAAAAAGTGGGCCGACTTGGTGAGTTGGTCGACAATAACCCAAATTGAGTCGTGACCTCTGGAAGTATGTGGATGTCCTGTCACGAAATACATAGATATCCCATCCCACTTCCACTCTGGGACCTCCTAGAGCTGTACCAATCCTACTGGTACCTAGTGCTCCATCTTCAACTGCTGGAAGGTGAGGCATCGAGAAACTAACTCTGCCATTACCTTGTTCATACCCACCCACCAGTGCTATCATCTGAGACCCTGGTACATCTTCGCTACCCCTGGATATACCGCTAAAGGGGAAGTGTGAAAATCTCTTAGCACCTCCTCCTGCAATGCAGCTGGTACCATGATACGTCCTCTGAAAAGGATGACGTGCTCTACTCCTATAGAAAAACCATCATGTGCTTGTTCTCTAGAAATCAGTGCAGGTCGCGTCTCGCAGCCAACGTCCCCATGCTCGGCCTCTCTGACCTGCTGAAGAAGTGGAGGTATGAATGTGAGTGATTGAAGGAAGGTTTCCCCTTCTCTATCCATGAAGGATATCTACAAAGCGGCTAACTGCTATGTCGCCTCTCCAAGAAGTTGAATGCACGTCCTCCTACTGAGAGCATTGGCTACTACATTCCCCTTTCTAGGAGTATAGACTATCTCAAAGTCATAGTCCTAGAGGAACTCAAGCCATCACCACTGTCTCAGGTTCAGGTCCTTCTGTGAGAAGATGTACCTGAGACTCTCGTGTTCAGTGTGGACTGTAAAGCGCTCTCCCATCAGATAGTGCCGCCACATTTTCAGAGTGAAGACCACTGCTGCTAACTCCAGATCATGGGTAGCATAGTTCTGCTTATGCTGCATCAACTGTTATGATCCATAGAAGATCACTTCCCACTCCTGCATCAGGAAACACCCGAGTCCAGTCCCTGATGCATCACAATAGACTACATACCCTACTCCCTCCTCTATTAGCCTCAAGATGGGTGCACTGGAAATCTCTGTCTCAGCTCCTGTAAGCTCTACTGACATCTATCTGACCACACGAATGGTCTCCCTTTCTTCTTGAAAGCTGAAAGTGGTTCTGTAACCCTGTAGAAGTCTGGAACAAATCTCTGGTAGTACCCAGCCAAACCTAGGAAACTCCACACCTCTGTCACGCTCCTAGGTGGCTCCCAAGCTAGCACTACCTCGATCTTCGTAGGATCTACAGAAAATCCCGCCTCAGAGATGACGTCTCCCAATAAGTGGACCTCACGTATCCAGAACTGACACTTCGAGAGCTTACCATAAAGATGGTGCTCTTGGAGTGTGTCCAGTACAACCCGAAAGTGGTAGGCGTGCTCCTCCTCAGTAGTCGAGTATATCAATATGTCGTCGATGAAGACTATGAAAAATCGATCGAGATAAGGCTAGAAGATCTTGTTCACGAGACTCATGAACACTGCTGGAGCATTTGTTACACCGAAATGCATAACCAAGAACTCATAGTGGCCATACCGACACATGAATGTCGTCTTCTGCACATCCTCATCCCAAACTCTGAACTAATGATAGCCTGACCTGAGGTCTATCTTAGAGAACCATCATCCTCCATTGATCTGATCTAAGAGGTCATAAATACTCGGAAGTAGATACTTGTTCTTCACAGTCACTTGGTTCAGGCGACGGTAATCGACACACAGTCTCAAGCTCCCATCCACCTTCTTGGCAAACAAAATCGGGGAAGCCCAGGGTGAAACACTGGGTCGAATGAATCCCTTACCCCACAAGTTCTCTTCTTGTACCCATAGATCTTGAAGCTTAGCGGGAGCCATACAATATGCTGGAGTAGATATAGGGGTTGTCACGGGGTACATTTCAATATAGAAGTCTACCTCTCTACGGGGAGGTAGTCCTGGAACGTCGTCAGGAAAAATGTCTGCATACTGATCCACCACAATAGGGAAACTCGGACTCCACACATCAACTGCTCCTAGGATGAGGCTAGCCAACTGATGAGTGATCGATTGTCCTTTCCTCTTCTTGAGTCCATCCTGCACTGCAAAGGCTCCCTTCTCGCCGATGAAGGTGAACCTGCTCCCATCGGTGCGAACACACCGCACCTTGCGCCTAATACAATCGATCTGACCATGGACTTTAGATAACCAATCCATACCCAAGATGACATCATAAGGCCTAGATGCTGCTACAAGAAGATCCCAGCCAAAGCTCTTGCCTCCTAGAGTAATCTCACACTACCGACACCAGTGTGTAATCAACGAGTCTACTCCCGTAGGAGTATCTAGTTGTAAGGATCGAGCCAACGACTCCATCGGAATCTCCGAGCTTCAAAAAAGGGCAGCGACAATGAAATAATGACTCAATCATGTGTCTATAAGAACTGCATCAAGGGTGGAGTAGACACAGATAATACCTTGAATCATCTCTGGTGCACCATGGTCAGAGGCCTCCACTACCTGAAGCTGAGCCTGCCTCTGTCCGCCAGCTCCCTGTGGTCGGGGGTGGACCTCCTAGTGGTGGTGGTGGTGGTAGAGGCTCAAAGCTTCGCCCACCACCGGCGGCTCGGCCAAATCCTCTTCCTTGTCCACCTACTCCCTGTGGACCGCCATGGTCGAACCAATGCCTCTTCTTGGGTGGTCCCTCAACCGTCTTCTTCTCCTCTTCATGGAGAGTCATGCAGTCACGAGCCATGTGGCCCTGCCCGCTGCATGCATAGAACTGTCTGCTCCTCGTAAGGTTGGCTCTACGTCGTGTGCCACACACCTCTGATCCAGTATCCTGAGGTCATCCACCTGATGGTCTGGTCCTCTTGGACCCCTGTGACATCTGTCGACCGCCATCTGTAGAAGACTCCTCTACATACCGCCCTGCGGTAGGTCTCGCTGCTGGTGTAGGCTCAGCAAGAAAGCTCTCCACAAGAAGGGCTCGCTTCTATACTCCTGCCTGCATCGGAATGCTCAGGGAGATCATCGATGCCCTAATCTCATGCCTCAGTCCCTGCTCGATGGTCCGGGCCCGGAAGAATGGGTCCCGTACCAAGTCTGTGGAATAGCACGAGAGATCAGTAAATCTCACTGAGTACTAGGCTACTGTCATGATGCCCTGCCACAGCTGTAGTAGCTCCTGAATACAAACCATGCAGAGGGTTGCTGGTACGAACTCAGAGTGGAAGAGGCTCTCGAAGTCTGACCAAAGAATAGATTCCTCATCATGAAACCAGAGCATCAGGCTCCACCATCTACCTACTCCTGTGTGCAGGATACTCACTGCAAGGATCACCATGAGGTTAGCTGGTGTCCCCACTAACCTGAAAACTCATACAATAGCTTCCAGCCAATCCCCGACTACCTGAGGGTCCATCTCCCCACGGAACCTGGGCGGTCTCTGATGCTGAAACTCATGCATTTCACTAAGGCGAAATGTAATCTCAGCTTCTAAGGCTGGTGGCATCGGTGGCTCGGTGGGTAGAGGTACCGCTGGTGCCTCCGCTATAATAGGGCCCTGCACCGAGGCCTCGTCGCTTGGTGGGATGTATTCTCGCACAAAGCTCGGAACCCTAGGTATCTACCATCGTGGGGCCATCCTGAAAAGAAACAGGTGCGCCAAGATCAATACAGTATACCTGGTGAGCTGACATAAAGTAATCACAAATAAAACTTGAAAAACAAAAGAAATTAGGTTTTTTATGCACTGAGTCAGAAATCAGAAGTCAGGGTCCTGGTATATGGATACGTTGGCCGTCGCAGCAACACTGGACTCCATGAACTGATAACCACAATCAATACCCTTAACATTATTGCTTCTTATAGAAGAAAGATCATATTCCTCAGTTCTGCTGTAGAACCGAACTCCTCTGATACCAATTTGTCACGACCCATCCTCGGGGCCCGTGTCGTGACTACCCCAAGCCCGCCTTCCATAGGCCAGGGGCTGGAGAATAGCACCAAAGGCGTAAATCCTAATAAAAAGGGAAGGAATTTCCTTAATAAAGTAAAACACACCACAGAGTACGCAGGATGAGTAAACACTAAGTAAACTGAGTACAAAAGTAAGTGCTGAAAATTAAATGGGACAGAATACAGTCCCAACTGAAAGTAAAGTACAACTGAAAAGAAAGTACATCAGCAGAAAAGTAAAGCAGCAACATCGAGCTATCCTCTAGAGATCCCACCTGAAGGGTGGGTACAGATAGTCTCCTCCGCTTCTTGGCTCCAGCCATCCGCTCCGTGTATGTACCATCTAGTGAACCACCTCCAGGTACCGTCCAGCTCCACAAGCTCCTACCTCGATCAGTGATGTCCATCGTCTGCATCCAACACAACATAGTGCGGGCATAGCTCATGCAGTGGTGAGTATACGCTACTCAGTAGGGACCCCGAGACCCCCGAAGGTCTCCCAGAATCCACGAAGGGTAAACCACAAAGGAAAGATACAATCATGAAGTAACAACCAACTCTACTTGGGTATATGCCCATACATATACCTAAGTCATCAATTCCATCACGGCCCCATCACACGATCCCAAGTATAACCCAGTCCACAGAGGAAAATATAACCCATTCCACATAGAATTCACAACCCAATTCACACAGGAAATCACAACCCAATCCACACAGGAAAGACCAACAATCATATCAATGATATTGATTGTAATTTAAGTCTCATCTCACACAGCTATAATTATTCTTAAGACGATAGAGATGATCAGATGTAGCCACTGATTCATCTAAGATTTCGGACTCACATAGGATAAAAGACCAGCTAAGTTGTCAGACTCATAAAGGATACAAGACCAGCTACTCTGTAGGACCCACATAGGATACAAGTACAAAGTCAAGTACTGCCGGACCCACATAGGTTACAAGAACAGTAGACAAGTACTGCCAGACCCACATAGGATAAAAGTACATAGTCATGTACTACCGGACCCACATAGGATACAAGAATAGTAGTCATCGTTGTCGAACCCACAGAGGATTCTAGTATGGTCGTCGTCGCTGCCGAACCCACGGAGGATTCCAGTACAGTTTTCGTCGCTTCCGAACCCACGGAGGATCCCAGTACAGTCGTCATCATCGTCGCAGTCGCAGCTAGCTCTAAGGTTCCCACACACATCATGCTCGATTCCGGGAGGGTCTGCTCCACGAGCCAAGGGGGTTGATACATCAACTGAGACAAAGTCCGGAGTTGATGTATCCCAAAGTTCCGTCTCATCGAAAGGAACAGAACGTGATAGATGGTGCATCAATCAGACGCCTGGTCTGAGAGTTATTGTCCTTTTCTTATAAGGGGCCCGGTTGGTTTTTAAGCGAAAACCAACCCTACCATACTCTAAATGCATCCAAACCTCTATTGGAGTAAACCAAAATAATTTTCTCACTAATAGGAATCCAACAAAGTTGACGGCACATCAATCGGACGTCCAGAGCTCAAGCTATAAGTGTTTCTATTCCAAGGGCCCGGTTGGTTTTGTGTTCGAACAAACCCAGCTGTACCCAAAGTTCTCCGAAACCCTGAGTCTAATATACCGAAACAACCATCTCGATCCATGGATCGTTACGCAACTAACGGTGCATCGTTCGGTGGTTTGTAGCCCATGTTATGGGCATTTGAACGGATCTGTCCAGAAACAGGGGGTTTAGGCCCCATCCAACCCGGCCTAATAGCCCCTGGGGCGGCCCACACCGGGTCGACCCGACCCGGGTCCGGCCCGGTTGGGCACGGCCCGGCCCGGCTGACATGGCCCGGCCCGGCGTGGGGGTCCGTCCTGGCGAAGGCGGCCCGGCCCAGTGCGGGAAGTCTGGCCCGATGCAGGCAGTCCGACCCGGCGCGGCTGGTTTAGACTGGTGAGGGCGCCCGCGCACTGAGCGGATGTGGAAGCGGGGAGGCGCTGCCCCCCCTCGATTCGAAATGGCGCCCCCCATTAATAGTGGGGTTTTCCCTAATTAAACCGGGGGCATCGCCCCCCGGATTCCAGGAAACGGCAGGCTGTTGGCCGGCTGTTTGTGGCTGTCGTGGGACCAGCTGGTCCCACCCCCCTAGAGCGGCAGCGACCGGACATCCGGATGCCCCCTTGCTGAACCGCCGAGGCAGGGGGTCATGGCTTTCTTCTGTCCGGCGTGGCGCGACGCTGCCGCACCCCTCCACCGCGGCCCGCCCCTACCGCGGCCTCTTTCGGCTTCACTGGGGCGGCGCCGCGCTCCTCCGCCGCAGCCCACTCCAGCCGCGGTTCTCTCGACCTCGCGCGGTGCAATGGTACCACCTCCATTTCAATCCACGAAGAAAAATCAATCAACAAAAGGGGAGGAGGTTCGGTCGTGTTCGTGCGGCCCGACCTACTCCCGTTATATTGATAACAGGCGGCCAATGTTTACAATGATCGTCGAAATAATCATGAATGTGAAAACAACCCCTACCTCGATTCGTGAAGGTTGATCACTTGACGAAGTAAGGGAAATCCCCACTGTTCCGTAGACGTTGTCGCGAAATGACGACGTTGCTTCGTCAATCGTCGAGAAGAAGGAAGTCGAGGTTGGCACTGGCGTTCTTCGCGTTCTTCAATGTAAAAGTTGAATATCTTCAAGAGTTTGAGTATTCTCTCCCAATTCCCCCCACAATGAAACAACCAAAAATAAAATAAGGATTTTGCCTTTTTTTATTACTTTTTCCAACACTTTTAAAATTTCAAAAGTTGAAATCGCTTAATTAATTAATTTTGTGTTGTCAAAATTAATGGAGGAATATGTTGGAATCATTAATGAGGAAGAGGAGTTAAGGGAATTTGAAGGGGTGGGGCTCATGTGGTCCCCACCTCACTAATATCCTATCAAGAGGATTTAGGTTCAAGTGGGTCCCACTCAACTCACACACATGTGGTTAAACCACTTGGATGTGAAATAAAATTATAACACAATTTTTATTTCACTTTAAACTGAATCAATTTTTTTAACAACTCTTCCCAAGAAAACGCAACTCCAGAAAAGGTCTTCTTAAGCAATTACTAGCACTGCGGTTTCATTGGTGCCCTCAGATTTCGATTCTGAGCATCGGTTCAAATGTTAGGAAAACCCGCTCGTTCTTTCACTGAACGTACCTAAGCTAAACTTCATAAATTGATTCCGGGCACACCGGGCCTCGGAATCTGGTTCTGTCAAAAACTGCGTACTCGTAAAATATCAATGAATTTAAGAAAAAAAATCCATGAAATTTACGGGTCTTTACATAGTAGAGCCCGAACAGACTTATGGATCAAAATTTACAGCACTCGGAAGACGGATAAATTTCACAAAGTGGACCTACGCGGAGGACCTATGCAGTAGTGTAATTTTTTCACACCTATGCGGATGGCCTATGCAGAAGTCCTATGTGGTGGACCTTCACAAACAACTTTCCTTCCACTAGATCCCCTCCTTGCCTATAAATAGGACCCTTGGGCTCCCCATTTCAATGTGGAAAAAAAGTTTCAATAATTCCCAAAGCTCCCGCTGCGTAGCTCTTTTTCCAAGATCCCCCAAATATTTTCAGGTAGCTCTCTAAAAAATGAGAGAAGAGAGAATTAGGGGGGGAATGGTTCAAAGTACCATCAGGGTCTAGAACATATGAAGCTCTGCCATGGACCGACACAGAGCACCTACACGGCGCACCTGTGCACTACACCTAGGCGGCACACCTGCATGCCACCTATGTGGAGGACCTACGCGAGGCACCTTGTTGGAGCACATGCATGGCCTAACTAGTCCATACTGCAGGGGTTGCACCCTTGAACCCATGCTCGGGTTCAATGTTGGGCTGCGGTCCCAGCCCTTCGGGCTGGTCCCTTCACTTCCATCACATACCCCCATGAAAAATGGAGAGTCACACCGCAAGCCTTTGGGTCAGGGCGATGAACTTTTTCATTACACCCTTTATGTGCCCCAATACCCAATATTGGAATACCATGATGTGGGATAGTCCTCCACACTCAATGAAGTGCCTTCCGTCGACTTACTCTTCTTGGTTCCTTCCACAAGTTAAGAGTTTGGACTCACCTTATGGGTTCCTCAAGTACCTTGAGTCAATACAATCTTCAAGAATCTCTTCAAACCTCATCACACGACCCCAATTCCACATTAAATCTCAAATGTGAATCCTATTTACGAGTAAGCTCCAACCAATTTCAAATGGGAATCCTCCTTAGGAGTAAGCCCCAACCAATTTCAAATGTGCATCCTCCTTAGGAGTAAGCCCCAACCAATTTAAAATGGGCATCTTCCTTAGGAGTAAGACAAAAAAAATTCAAATGGGCATCCTCTTTAGGAGTAATCCCCAAACAATTTCAAATGGGAATCCTCCGTAGGAGTAAGCCCCATCCAATTTCAAACGGGAACCCCCTTAGGAGTACGCCCCAATCGATTCCCAAATGGGCAGCCATCCGGGTATAATACCCTAACCTTTATCCCTTCCTCCTTACATTGGAACCTTGTCCAATGTAAATAGAACAGAAGAATAGCGCATCGCCTCGCCCTACTCTATAGTCACCTCGACCTCATCCACCCTCACCTCCATATATGCGCCCTCTTCCACTGGTGGAGGAGGAGAAATTTGAAAGTGAAAGTGCCTTGTTGATTCTTTGACATCCTCTTGTTTCTCACACTGAGCATGACTCACATGGGCTTAGATATTTGTCATGGTCACAACATTTTCACAATTGAATGAACTAAAAGAACTCTGGTTCTTGTTTAAACTAGGATACGTAGGAAGCCTCCTCAAGGCCTGAGCTCACCGGATATTCTCTTCAAGAATCTGACCCTAATTCCCTTAATCTGGGCATTCTCCTTAGGAATAATCCCTAAATTAATCCCCAGATCATCAAGGAATACTTTTCAAGAAGTAATACCAAAATCATCTCTATCAAATGACTATAATCTCCAATGAGACTTATCAAACTACATGGGCCTTGATTCCCATCCATATGGGATACGTAGCAAGGCTCCTTCCCATCCATATGGGATATGTAAGAAGCCTCCTTGAGGTTCAAACCCAATACTCCAAATTAACCCTTTTCTCCTTGGCCCATATTCCCAATAAGGTCTAATCGTACATGAAAACCCGTATCCCTTTCCATGTTCCTTGGGCTGCTTTAGCATAAGTCCCGTACTAAGTTTTGACTAATAACCTTCTTCTTAGAGGTCCTCGTCACATGATTTTAAAAGGTATGATTTTTCCCATTCAGTGGCACCGACCTACGAGGGTTCTGATTACTTTCACAAAGGATACGTAGGTAGACCATTTTATTTTCATGATCCCAAGATTAAAATAATCCTTCGTCATCCTAGATGATAATAAATTCCAAATTTCTCCACTGAGTGGCTTAAAAACTAGTATCATTATAAAGGTGATTAAAATAATCTCTAAGTATTATATGAGAGGATACCATTGATAGAGAACATCAAATATATATGGATGATTTTAAACATTTTCACATGTGAAATAAGTGATTGAAAATTTCAAGGGATACTTATGATATACTTGGTAAATTAATAAGGATTCATTAAAATATCTTAAATTTACAGAGAGTCCAAGAGTAGACAATAATTCCCCCCAAAAGGGTGTGATGAGTCTGACCTCTCATCCACTAGACCAATACATGTTCTTAAGTATCGTAAAGTTCAAAATTAACGAACGCCTGCCTCTGGAATATAGGTCCCATTTGGAAAAAGAACTATTGTAAGTTTCTAGTTCCATAAATAAATCCAATGGAAACTTCTTGGAAGCAATTATTCTTAAAACTAGAACACATTTTTCAAGGAAATATGAAACAATGACATAAGACAAAACCATAAACATGTTCCTCTATTTATATGAAAATTGATGAATCAAAATTGAAAGACACTTCCATCCCACACCATGTGTTATAGAAGGAGTCTTGTGCAAATAAATAGGGTATATAGATAGGTGAAAACATAGAAAAAGTGTGAGAAACATGTGTAAGTATGACATAATATTAATTTGATTTTCTTGAAATAACTATTATATAAAAATGATTACTTATTTTCCTATATTATCTATCTAACATAGTCACATGAATCAACAACACCCGCACTAGATGTAGACATGAATTCAGTGGACTTGAAGAAGCTTGAATAATATGGTCATGTCAAAGGTGTGGGTTTTTGGGTGACACCCCAAACATATTTTCAGAACTAAAAACAAGGGAAGGATCTAAAGGAGAAAATGAAAAAGATGATAGAAACAGTATCTATGGTAAAATAATAATTACAATACCATAGAGAGTTGCAAGCAAGTTTGATGGGGGAGAGGAAAAGAGAAGAAAAAACTCAAGAACAAATCAGGTGTGAAAATCTCTCCCCACACCCACTAGTTTTGAAGCGAGTGATTCCCCAAAAAAACAGGACTTATATGAGGTAATCAATGTTCTAATAATTGTTTCTGTGAAATGTGAATCACATAGACACTAATACCTTTCATGTACTGATATTATATAGGGTGAAAAGGACTTTGATTTATATCTATAAACTCCCACCTATCTCTTTTGTAACACCCCAAGCTTCCACGATACGATTATCTTTGAATAATATAGTAGCGTGTGTTGTACGCAACTTCGATATTCTAACACACCGCGACCAATCAAAGTAGCTGTTATGAATAGTAATACCGAATTTTTGAAATTTTATAAATTTTATCTCTCAAAATGGACTTCATTTTTGGATTCCTAATATTGAAATTATACTAGGGTGAAATTTTGGTACTTTTCGGATAACTTTTATATTTGGATGAATAGTAAAAATTACTAAATTTTAATTAAAATCAACTTTTTAAATAGAAATAATTAATAGTGATAATTATGAATTTGAGTGGTTTTAAAGTATATTTAGAATATATTTTTACCATTTAATATAATTTTGGTTAGTGGACATAATTTAACAATTAAACCGGACATAAACAAGTGTCAATCTTTTGATTGTTATTATCTCTTAAAAACACACTTTTTGTTTTAACAATGGAGATTAATTTTAAATTAATTTCTGCCACTTATGTGTTTTAAATTTGGAAAAATTGATTCCATATTTGGAATCAGGATTTCCAAATTGTGTAAATAGGTAACTTCTATTTTTATACATTTTGAATAATTACTTTGGTAAATATTTTATTTACCATGGTTAAAGGGTAAATCCGGTAAATAAGGGTAAAGAAATAATATTATAATAATAATAATAAATTATTTTAAAACGTGTTATAACCTTATTGGTTGTTACATGTCAATCCATGGGCATATTTGGGTCGTTTTTGGGACCCCATGGATCCACTTGTAGGTGATAAGGACACTTTATATTAATTAAGTTAAAATAAATACAAAAATGACATAGCCATATATCTTTTGGAAACAAAATTTTTAAATAGGGTTATATATGTTGGAATTTAGACTATAAATATTAATTAGAAAGATAAAATGATTTCCTACATATTTATATTTTATTTATAAATTTTAGACAATTAATAATTAAATTTATGTATGACACAACAATGATGGATTATTTTCCTTATTAATGAAAGAATCAAATAATTGGTATTATAAATGTTAAAATAATTATAATTTAAACGTTTTGATGACATACATGTATTTTATTGGTAAATATTACATGTTAAGATTGCATAAATTAATTTTTTTAGAATTTATAAAGTTTTTAATACTTTACCAAAAATAAATTATTAAATAGTGTCAAAATTGACATAAATGAGTTTTTAAAAAACGTATTATATTGTAAATTGATATTCTATTCCTAAAAATCTATTATTCGTCCAAAGGACATATATCATGATATGTGTATTATTAAGGGACCAATTTGGGGTCTTTTTTATGTATATTTTAAGTTTATTAACTATATAATATAAAAATAGAAAGTGACATGGTAAATGTTAATCTAATTAAATAAGAGTTAAAACTAAAATATAAGGTTAATATAATGACCCAAACCTGTATAAAATCTATTGGTTTAAATGATTTCGACCCATACACACATTAGACTTTAAATAATCCACTTTTGAGCAATTAGAGACCGAATATTAATTTATTATAAAATAATATTTCTAGCTTTTCCAAAGGTGCCCCTCACCCCTCTTATAAAAGGGCACTCCCCCTTCTCACTAATTCACACAGTAATAGCCTTATGGCTCGGCCAATACCTGACCAAATACTCTATAAACATCCCTAAATTCAACCTAGAGGCCTTATTTTTATCATAAATACAACCTATGGAGCCCTTTTGATCAAATCAAAAGGAAGAACCCGAAGAAGAGGTAATGTTTTCACCACCCTCTTTCAAGTTCCTTTCTTCTTCCAATTTTTTTTATTTACATTCTAAAATAATAACTCCAATATATTCAATATCCTGTGATGCTATTATAAATATGGTATAACCATATTCATTATTCTATCCATCCTTTTAATGACATGTCACCATACGTGCGTACGTACGGCCTACCGTCTCCACGTCGTGGTGTAATTGTTATTCAAAACACTATTATTTTGATGGGTATAATAATGTTGTGTAATTCATGTAAATAATAAATATAACATGATAATTATTCTTTATATATGATATACCATCCAATTATATATTATTATAATATCAAAATAATGATATTTTCGCTCGTGCGTACGTAAGGACTACCGTCTCCACGAACGCTATGAGATTCATTCTTCATCGTATCCATTCAAGTATAAATCTCATTTGATGATTAAAAATATTTATTAAGGACTTTATATCATTCTGGATATGAATAATATACAACCTATCCATAAAAAATATGGCTTATGTAACAAAACATATAAAATAAAACGAGTAAGTTGACACCCAAAACGACGATAATACAATGATATTATTAACAAAGCAATGTTAAAAGATCATATATGATATCATATTAATGTATATTATTATTTTATAATTTAATAACAATTATTTCACCATTATACAGGAGGTTAACCTACCCCAAACCAAGGAAAAGTACAAGGTAAGGGTTTATTTCACAATCTTTTCATTATCTGAGGTTGTTTATACGTAAATATCTACTGGGACCTCTTTATCATCCACATCCATGTTTCTTAAAAATGTATTTCAAAACATTCTTATTATTTTACAGAATATGGGATAAAGTCATTTATACCCTTGTTTGAATTTTTATAAGAAGTTTATAAAGGAATATTTCCTTTGTTTTCCAAACATGGTCCTTTTTAACCTTTTCAACAGAATTAAGGTAAGAATGTCTTTTTTAAATTATACGGTGGGTGCAACTATTTTCCACCGTTATGAAGTCTTCGAAGATTCCATTAAAATATTATAGGAATATTTTCAAAGTAAAAGTTTTATTTTATAATTATGTGACTTTTAAATGATTTTAAAAAAAGAGATATTTCTCTCAAATAGTTTTGATTTCATCTATGTCAACATCCTTTGATGGATTTTAAGCTTATTTGAAGTTTATTTATTATGATACAAAAATTCCAAATTGTATTGAAGGTTTTGTGATATGTTTTACTGTGGATGTGTTATTTTTATACCATTCATGGTTTATGGAGAAAATATTGACATTTCGTATGCTAGTTTTAATACGAATGTTTATGTTATGTTTAAACCTGTTCATATAAGGAATACATTGGACTTAACATGTGACGGGTGGATCCCACTATAGCTCTTAGATGCATCAATAGGTCTCATGAGACAAACTAGTGTCTTGGAACAAGGCCTTGTCAAAATCTTATTTGTAGTCTTGGCACGAGGCCTTGGATATGTGGTTATGATAGTCTGACATTATGCATTCCATCATTATTAAAGTGGTTATTGATTTTTCATGTGATTAGTTGACTAGTAGAATATACATGTGAATAAGTAAATGGAATTATATAATTTTATATTTTCCGTATTATTCTAAAGTTCAAGTTTAGAAGGATTTTGTTTTAGTTATACATTGACTTAAATGTTTATGCTTATTTATGAAAGTGACCCCTATATTGTTATACTTACTGGGAATCTAAGCTCACCCCTTTCTATGTTTTATTTTTCCTAGGATGTGAATAAGTAATTTATGAATGGCCTACAGGGATAGTATGAGGGGATACGAAGACAAGATGTTGTTGTAGTAGTTTTCACTTTATGATGTAATGTAAACATTATGAATGTATCTAGTTATTCCAGGTCTACAAAACTAATCGGTCTTTCGAGACTTGATCTTTTGTGATCATGCCAATATTATGTAATAATGCACCGATTCTGGGTAACTTGGGTCAGGGCGTTATAGTTGGTATCAGAGGAAGTTTAGTACAAACATTGGATGCTAGATTTAGATAAACTCTGATTAGAGTACATTGATCTAAGATGGACTTTGAGGATTAGTATAGAAGAACTTCCTTGAATTCTGGTATTGTAGAAATTTTATGAGTTTTCCAAGCAATACATCCCTATCTAGATACGAGCAGGTAGAGGCAGCTCTGGCACAGATGTATCTAGGGGTAAAACCTAGAAACACCGCTTTGAGCTTGACTCTAACGGGAACTGATGCATGACAATGGGCCTTGCTACACTCTTGGTTACAACACTCTCGGGGGATATGTTTAGGATAATTCTTATTTTCATTACAAACCATTATGAAGGGTTTATGAGAATCTACTTCCTCAAAGAAAACATTTTTATGATTATGAATTATATCCATAAATAGTTCAATTTGTGTTAAGTGTTTTACAATTATGGAAATATGTATTTTGATTCATAAACTGATCTAGTTTATGACATTGTTTAGAAATGGAATTTAGTGGAAGAAATGGAAACTATTTCAATGCATGCACTCCATATAAGGATTTCCCTCCTGCTCAAGATAATTATAGTGGAGCTGGTGATGAAACTGGTGCTGATCAGCTAATCACCATACTGGGAAAACTCACTTAGGTTATGAATAATAACCTTACCCGTATGGAGCACCCTGATCCACAACATAGAGGATCAATGTTAGATCGCATCACAATGCAGAAACCACCAACATTCAATGGGAGTACAAATCCATTATTAGCTGAGCAATGGATAAGTTCCCTAGAGAAAATATTTCAGGCTTTGGGGAGTAGTGAAAGGGAAAAAGTTGTCAGGGCAGTTTATCGCCTCACTAGAGATGCTGATCAATTGTGGTCATTGATACAAAACACGAAGGAAGATGATGAAGTATTAAATATGGAATGGAGGGAGTTCAAAGATCTTTTCTTAGAAAAATACATTCCTCGTGACCATCGAGTAGATATGGAATGGAATTTTCTGAGTCTGACGAAAAAGGAGGATGAGAATGTCGCAAAGTATGAGGCTAACATTACAAGGTTAGTGAGGTATTCTGAAGATTATATACGTAACCCAAGAAGTAATATTGATCGTTTCATTGATGGGTTAAAACCGTTTCTCCATCAAGCATTAGTTTCACAAACCTTCTCGTTGTATGAAGATATTTTTTCATGCGCTATCAAGACAGAAAAAGAATTCTCTAAATCTTACGGCTTTAAAGAAAAGCAGGAGAAGAAGATATCTACTGATCAATCTGAGAATGGAAATAAGGGGAAGAAGGGAATAGTTGGAAATCCATCCTAAAGCAAATGTCGGAAGAAACACCCTGGTGCTTTCTTGAAAGTAATGGGAGTCTGTTACAAGTGTGGTGAAAAAGGTCACCGAGCCCATGATTGCAAGGGGAAGAAAGAAGCTACTGATGTTCAATGTTACAACTGCAGGGAGATGGGACATTATGAAAATGAATGTCTTAAGTGTTAGGGGAACTTACCTTAGAAAAGGCCAAGGGATCAAGGCCAAGCTTATGCTATCACTACTGCCGAGGTAGAAGCTCCGAAAGACGTGGTGGCAGGTAATTTAATGGTTTCCTCAAGTTTAGAAAATTCTTTATTTGATTCTAGATCATCGCATTGTTTCATATCTTCCCAGTTTTCTAAGAAAATTAGATATTTCCAATTTTATTTAACAAGGGAGTTGTCAGTTAAAACTCTTAAGGGAAGTATCATTGCAACAATGTTTTGTGAATCAGTACCCATTAGAGCACATAAATGTTATTTATCTGCTGATCTCATCGTCATACCTATGATTGAGTTTGATATAATCCTCGGTATGGATTGAATTTCAGACCATGATGAAAAAATTTATTGTAAAAAGAAGGAGGTTACTATTATTGATGATGATAATACGGAACACCTTATCTTTAGAGTGTAATCATCACCACCTAATTCTTACATAGATCGACCCCCAGTAGCTCAACTAAATTCAATTATTGGGGAGGAAGAGAATGAAATGATTGTGGGTAAGGAAAGGAATTTTTAGATAGAGTATTTACCTATTGTGAAAGAATATGTAGATGTGTTTCTAGATGATTTACCTGGACATCCTCTAGAATGAGAAATTGAGTTTTCCATTGATTTAATTCCTGGTTCAAGGCCCATATCGAAGACCCCTTATAGAATGGCCTCTATGGAATTAGTGGAACTAAATAAACAACTAGACGAATTGAGTAATAAGGGATTTATTCTCCCTAGTGTTTCTCCATGGGGAGACCCTCTCCTTTTTGTTAAAAAGAAAGATGGATCTATGAGGTTATGTATATACTATATGGAGATCAATGCTATAACAATAAATAACAAGTATCCCCTACCTCGCATTGATGATTTATTTGACCAAATGCATGGAGCTCAATAATTTTCAAAGATTAAACTTCGATCTGGATACCATCTGTTGTGTGTGAGGAAGGAAGACATTCCGAAGATAGCATTTTGAACCAGGTACGAGCATTATGATTTTACAGTAATGCCTTTTGGACTGACTAATGCACCCTCCATATTCATGGATCTAATAAATAGAGTTTTCAAGGAATATCTTGATTATCTTGTGGTTGAATTTATTGATGATATCTTGGTATACTCCAAAATCTATGAAGATCCTGAAAATAACTTGCGTATTATCCCGAAGACTCTGAGAAGACATGAATTATATGGGAGGTTTAGAAAGTGTGAATTATGGCTTCAAGATATTTCTTTTCATGGCCATATTGTCTCTAAAAATGGAATCTCTGTTGATCCTTCTAAGAACAGGGCAATCCAAGACTGTCCTGCACCGATGAGTATAACTGTGGTATGTAGTTTTATTGGTTTAGCGGGTTATTATCGACGTTTATTCTAGAATTATACCTGATTGGGTAACCCATTAACGAATCTCACACGTAAAGGTGTTAAATTTGTTTGGACAAAAGAGTGTGAAGAATGTTTTGAAGAACTGAAGAGAAGATTAGACAATGCTCCTATATTGACACTGCCATTGGGGAATTATGGTTTTGTTATTTATAGTGATGCATCGAAGAAAGGACTTGTTTGTGTGCTTATGCAAAAATATAGAGTTATTGCCTATGCATCACGATAGATGAAAATTAAGGAGCAAAACTATCTTACTCATGATCTTGAGTTAGCTGCTGTAATATTTTCTATGAATATTTGGAGACACTATAATTACGGTGAAAAATGTGAGATATATACCTATCACAAGAGTTTGAAGTATATTTTCTCATAGAAAGAACTCAACATGAGGCAAAGGAGATGGCTTGAATTACTCAAGGATTATTATTGCATGATACACTACCACCAGGGGAAGGAAAATAAGGTGGTAGATTCTTTGAGCAGAAAGGATCATAGAGTTTTGAACATGATGATAATTGAAAGGGATCCTATTTTCATGGATCTAGTGAAGATGGATATGTGAGTCACCATGGAAGGTGAAACATCAATAATTTTTCAAATGGTTTCCAAAAAATCATTACTATAAAGGATAAAGAGTTCTCAGACCGATGATGAAGAGTTTCAAAAGAATATGAAAGCTGTGAATGATGGGAGATTGAGTGACTTTGTGTATGAAAGTGGAATTTTGAAATTTGGGAAGAGACTTTGTGTTCCCAATATACCTGATCTAAAAAGGGAATTGTTGGACGATGCTCATAGCTCCAATTTCTCTATACACCCTGGGAGCACCAAAATGTATAGAGATTTGAAGTAACATTTTTGGTGGGACAACATGAAGAGGGGGATTGCTGATTTTGTGTCAAGATGCATGGTTTGTCAATAAGTGAAAGCTGGAAGGTATCAGCATAGAGAAGTCATGAAACCACTTCCCATACCGGAGTGGAAATGGGATAATATTAGGATAGACTTTGTCATGGGACAACCAAAGACTCCTAGAAAGAACGATTAAATATGGGTCATTGTTGATCGTCTTACCAAGTCAACACATTTTCATGCTATAAGGAAAGATTTACCACTTGAACGTTTAGCAAGAATATATATTAATGAACTTGTGAGACTTCATGGAGTACCCCTATCAATTGTTTCGGATCGTGATCCCCGTTTTACATCAAGATTCTGGAAAAGTCTTCAGAAAGCCCTGGATACTGAACTCTGTTTGAGCACTACCTACCACCCTCAAACAGATGGACAATCAGAATGGACTATTCAAACCTTAGAATACATGTGGATATCTTGCTCACTTGACTTTCAGGGTATGTGGGATCAATATTTACCTCTGGTGGAATTTTCCTATAATAATAGATTCCATTAAAGTATTCAGATGACACCATATGAAGAATTATATGGAAAGAGATGTTGCACACCAACCTGTTGGGATGACGTTGGTGAAAGAAAACTTGTAGGCCCAGAACTGGTGTAGGAAACGATAGAGAAGGTGAAGGTAATCCAAAACCACATCCAAGCAGCTCAAAGTAGGCAGAAGAGCTATGCTGACAACCAAAGGAAGGATTTGAAATTTCTGGTAGGAGATCTTATTTTCTTGAAGGTATCTCCATGGAAGGGAGTTATATGTTTCGGTAAGAAAGGTAAATTGAGTTCCAAGTACATAGGACCTTTCAAAATTCTTGAATGAATTGGGGCTGTAGCTTACCATTTGTTAATGCTGCCAATTCTCTCCAAAGTTCACGATGTGTTCCATATATCACTGTTGAGAAAATACATGCCTGAACCAATGCATGTACTCACTTACAAGGAATTAGAACTGGAACCTGATCTGTTTTATTGTGAAGAGCCGATTAAGATTCTTGATACAAGAGAGCAAGTTCTGAGAAACTGGATGACTCGTCTGGTAAAATTTCTATGGAGGAACCATAAGATGGAAGAGGCAAAGTGGGAACCCGAGGAACTTATGATGAAGAACCACCCGAGTCTTTTAATGCGGTAGTATTCTAGAAATTTTTAGGATGAAATTATTTGAATGAGGGGATAATGTAACACCCCAAGCTCCTACGGTACGATTCTCTTTGAATAATACTGTAGCGCGTGTTATACGCAACTTCGAGATTCTAACACACCGTGCCCAATAAAAGTAGCCGTTATGAATAGTAATACACAATTTTTGAAATTTTATAATTTTTATCTCTCAAAATGGACTTCATTTTTGGATTTGGAATATCGAAATTAGACTAAGGTGAAATATTGGTACTTTTTGAATAACTTTTATATTTTGATGAATAGTGAATATTACTAAATTTTCATTAAAAACAATTTTTTTAATCTAAATAATTAATATTGATAAATTATGAATTTGAGTGGTTTTAAAGTATATTTAGAATATATGTTTACCATTTAATACAATTTTGGTCATATGAAAAAATTTCACAATTAAACCAAACATAAACAAGTGTCAATCTTTTGACAGTTATTATCTCTTAAAAACACGCTTTTTGTTTTAACAACGGGAATTAATTTTAGAGTAATTTCTTCCACTTATATGTTTTGAATTTGGAAAAATAGATTACATATTTGGAATCGGGATGTCCAAATTGTTTAAATAGGAAACATTTATTTTTAGACATTTTGAATAATTACTTTGGTAAATATTTTATTTACCATGGTTAAAGGGTAAATCCGGTAAATAAGGGTAAAAAAATAATATTATAATAATAATAAATTACCCTAAAATGTTTCATAACCTTACTGGTTGATACATGTCCGACCACGGGAATATTTGGGTCTATTTTGGGACCCCATGGATCCACTTGTAGGTGATAAGGACACTTTATATTAATTATGTTAAAATAAATACAAAAATGACATAGGCATATATCTTTTTGAAAAACAATTTTTACATAGGGATATATATGTTGGATTTTCGACTATAAATATTAATTATAAATATAAAAATATTTAATACATAATTGTATTTTATTTATAATTTTTAGACAATTAATAATTAAATTTATTTATGACACAATAATGATGCAGTATTTTCCTTATTAATGAAAGAATCAAATAATTGGTATTATAAATGCTAAAATTAATATAAATTGAATGTTTTAATGACATACATGAATTTTATTGGTTAATATTACATGTTAGTATTTTTTTAAATGAATCTGGTTCGAATTAATAAAGTTGTTAAGACATTTAAAAAAATAAATTATTAAATAGTGTCAAAATTGACATAAATGAGTTTTTAAAATAAATATTATATTATTAATGGATATTCTCTTCCTAAAAACCTTAGGTTTGGCCAAAGGACTTATATCATGATAGGTCTATCATTAATGGACCACTTGGGGGTATATTGGATGTAAATAGTATGTTTATTAACGATATAATATAAAAATACAAAGTGTCATGGTGAATGTCAATCTAATTAAATAAGAGTTAAAACTAAAAGATAAGGTTAATATAATGAACCAAACCTATCTAAAATCTATTGGTTGAAATGATTTCGACCCATCCCCGCATTATAATTTAAATAATATGCTTTTTAGCCATTAGAAACCGAATACGAATTTATTATAAAATAATATTTCTAGCTTTTCCAAAGGTGCCCCTCACCCCTCTTATAAAAGGGAACTCCCCCTTCTCACTAATTCACACATTCAAATCCTTTTGGCTCGGCCAACCCCTGCACAAATACTCTCTAAACTTCCCTAAATTTAACCTAGAGGCCTTAGTTTGATCAAAAATCCAACCTATGGAGACCTTTTGATCAAATCAAAAGGAAGAACCCGAAGAAGAGATAATGTTTTCACCACCCTATTTCATTTCCTTTTTTCTTCCACTTCTTATTTCTTTGTTAGTTAAATTCTAAAATAATAAATCATGTATCTTCTATATAATTTTATGTTATTATAAATATGTTATAATTATATTTAGTATTATATCCATCCTTTTAATGACATGTCACCATACGTGTGTACGTACAGCCTACCGTCTCCACGTCATGGTGTAATTGTTATTCAAAACACTATTATTTGGATAGGTATAATAATGATGTGTAATTAATGTAAATAATAAATATAACATGATAAGTATTCTATATATATGATATACCACAAAATTATATATAATTGTAATATCAAAAGAATGATATTGTCGCTCGTGCGTACGTACAGACTATTGTCTCCACGAACGCGATGAGATTCATTCTCCATCATATCCATTCAAGTATAATTCTCATTTGATGATTAAAAATAATGTTTAAGGACTTTCTATAATTATGTATATGAATAAGATACAACCTATCCATAATAAATACGGCTTATGTAACAAAACATATAAAAGAAACCGATTAAGTTAACACCCGAAACGACGATAATACTAAGATATTATTAACAAAGCAATGTTACAAAATCATATATGATATCATATTAATGTATATGATTATTTTATAATTTAATAACAATTATTTCACCATTATACAGGAGGTTAACCTACCCCCAAACGAGGAAAAGTACAAGTTAAGGGTTTATTTCACAATCTCTTCATTATTTGAGGTTGTTTATAAGTAAATATCTACTGGGACCTCTTTATCATCCACATCCATGATTCATAAAAATGTATTTAAAAACATTCTTACTATTTTAATAAATATGGTTTAAAGTCAATTATACCATTGTTTGACTTTTTATAAGATGTTTATAAACAATTCTTTCCATCGTTTTCCAAACAAGGTCCTTATTAACCTTTTCGACAGAATTAAGGTAAGAATGAATTTTTTAACTTATTAGGTGGGTGAAGCTATCTCCCACCGTTATAAAATCTTCAAAGCTTCCCTTACAAGCTTATAAGAATATTTTCAAAGTAAAAGTTTTATTTTATAATTATGTGACTTTTAAATGTCTTCAAAAAAATAGATATTTCTCTCAAATGTTTTTTATTTCATCTATGTCAACATGCTTTGATGGATTTGAAGCTTATATGAAGTTTATTTATTATGATACAAAACTTCCATATTGTGTTGAAGGTTTTGTGATATGTTTTACTGTGGATGTGTTATTTTTATACCATTCATGGTTTGTGGAGAAATTATTTACATTTCGTATGCTAGTTTTAATACGAATGTTTATGTTATGTTTAAACATGTTCGTATGAGGAATGCATTGGACTTAATATGTGGCGGGTGGAGCCCGCTATAGCTCCTCGATGCATTGGTAGGCCTCATGAGAAAAACTAGTGTCTTGTCACAAGGCCTTGACAAAATCTTATTTGTAGTCTTGGCACAAGGCCTTGGCTATGTGGTTATGATATTCCGGAATTATGAATTTCATCTTTATGAAAGTGGTTATTGATATTGAATGTGATTATTCGACTAGTCTAATATCCATGTGAATAAGTAAATTGAATTATTTCATTTTATCTTTTCCATATTATGCTGAAGATTAAGTTTAAAAGTCTTTTTTTAGTTATACATTGCCTTAATTATTTATGCTTATTTATGAAAGTTTTCGCTATATTGTTATCCTTACTGAACATCTAAGCTCATCCCTTTCTATGTTTTATTTTTCCCAGAAGGAGAAGAAGTAATTTATGAATGACCTGCAAGGATAGTATGAGGGGATATGAAGACATGATTTTGTTGTAGTAGTTTTCACTTTATGATATAATTTAAACTTTATGAATGTATCTAGTTATTCCAAGGCTACTAAACTAATAGGTCTTTCAAGACTTGATCTTTTGTGATCATGCCAGTATTATGTAATAATGCACCGACTCTGGGTAACTGAGGTCAAGGAGTTACAACCCTGAAGAGGGGGCTATGATGTTTAATATATATAACGACATACTACACATCCTACCACTTCAAAAAGGTCATTTCATAGTGTTGATTAACGTAGAAAATGATCCGAGCACTGAGATACCTATACCAAATGAGGATGACGACATTCATATGGTCGAACAAGGTGTTGGAACATTCATCAGAGGGCTTTCAATTCTTGTAATAAACATGTATACAAGGAGGTATTCATTCAAAATTTATCTTTCTAATTGAACCTTCCACATTTAATGAAAAAAGTTCTAAAAGGATAGATATTTTTACATAAAAACAAACGGAAGGGGGTGAAACAAAAGATCATCTCAAAAATATCTCAATGATCAACCTACCGATCTAAATGATCTAATGAGAGCACCTTCACCCCCCATTCTATATCCACATTTAAAATTAGTGAAAGCTCATGTTCATACAAAGTGGATAGATGTAAATACTCACAAAGTTGATTTTGAAAAAAATATTCATGTAGGGGGGAAATCAAATTACATTAGTACTGACAATGTTGATGAAATCCTCAAGTTTGAATGGCTAGGCACCTCAGTTGTAAATGTATACATGAGGTATGTTTTCATGATTTGATTTTTCAAAAGTGGATATACTATGATAATTATTACTAAATACATTTCATATTTTTCACAGGCATATATATGAAAAACAATTGAGTGGATTTCCCATGAACATAAATTTGGACCCGTTAGTCCTCACATCACCTCTTCAAAAGATGAAATAAATGATGATAAAGATGCTGAAATAATATCATCCCTTCTCATATTGTTTGAAAACAAAATTATAGATGATAAAATCTTTTTAATACCAAAAATGAAGGGGTAAAACACTACAATTTAATCATATCAACTATATTTTCATTTCTTTCATTACTTATTCCTTTTTGTGTTTTTAGGAAGCATTGGATGCACATTGTGGTCAATTTGAATACTCCATAGATTTATTTTCTAGATTCAATGCATGTATATCCAACAAACCGACCATCTATGATGGCGTTTGTAAATTTGTAACAAACTAGATCCAACATTTAAAAAATAAAAATCTAGTTATATAATTTATATTATCTTTTAATGAGGATTATTTTATCATCAAGTAGTGAATCAATATCGTCTACTTCCTGGAATAAATCTAGGGCCTAAGGAAAATAATATTGACGAGATATTCAATTGGACAAGTATCATGGTACAAATAATAATATTTCACTATCTAAATACATATAAAAGATACTTATTTTTCTCGATGTTTCTACAGTGTACAAAACAAACAAATGGAATGGACTGTGGTTATTATGTTTGTAAATTTATCAAAGAGATCATATTTCATCAACAAACTAGCATCCCTAAAGAGGTATTTTTTAATATAATTACTAGTTAATTTAAAATATTTATCAATACTTTGTGTATTTATATTTTTTCAATACTACCATGACTATCACAAAAAACTAATATTCACAAGATGGTATAGATGTGTTTATAAATGAATGGGAAGCATACTTGATAGAAGATTGTACACAAATAGGATGAAGGTGAATTCCTACTTCTTATATTACCCTTATATGATCATTGATATCTCCCTTTTGTACACTTACTGAGCATCTATGATCACCCTTTCTTATGTTTCATTTCATTAGGTTATGAATAATGGTATTAGAAATTATTTTTCTTTCTAGTAAAGAATAACTTAATGAGAGACTCTTATGAACTAGTTATTTATGTTTCCATGCTTCCAAAAGCACTAGACCCAATCTATTATGGAATGGATCATTTATATTCTATATTTTGGTCATTTATGTTGCTGGTTATACTAATGTAGTGTGTTGGAAGAATATTGATTTTCCATCACTCACAAATTTAATAAAAATACTAAGGATTCTTCACTACTATTGGTTAACTACAGCTTTGGATTGCATCTAATCAGAACTTTTGATCTAGCATCCCTATGATGCTCTCATCCCACACCAGTGGTAAAGTACACAAAAATCATTAGTTTTGTTATTAGCTTATATCTGGACCAAATAAATCCTTTGGAAAGATGTAAAGGTAATGGTATGGTATTATATCTATATTTTAATGAAAAATTATATAATGAAATTTTGATTTGATTTTCATTATTCCTTGAAAGGTTTGTTTATTTTAGAAGATTTATATCCATGTGACTTGCCTTTGTAGGAAGAGCAACGATGTTGTGTCTGCTCAATCATAGAGATAATCTTGATATTTGTACTGTAAAATTATTTTCCATCGAATTAATGTATTATTTCATATTTATGTTTAATTTAATTCTTTTATGTAAGGAATCATAATCTACTCATATGTGATATCAATGTATGAAATTTTTAGGTCATTATAGTTGGTATCAGAGCAACTGACCTATTAAAAATAAAGAAAGCACATTCAGTTGTTTTGATACTTTAGGGAGATGATACATAAGTCATTTTAAATTTTTAGAAATCAACCCCACCTCAATACGACACATGATGCGACTGGTATGACTCAAAGTGTCTCTTTTAATTTAAAATTAACATTATTTTTAGTAAAAAGAACATGTGACATTATGAAAACTAAGCGAACACATTCTAATTGTTTTGATAATTTAGAGAAACGATCCATAAGTCATTTTTGACCTATAGGAATCAACCACACTTTAATTCAACGCAAAATCCGACTACTATGAATCAAAGTGTCTCTTTTTATTTAAAATTGAAATTAATTTTAGAAAAAAAACAAGTGAAATACTTGGCCAACACCATCACCAAACTACATAGTCTACGGGGGACTCCACCCACAAAGAGGGGTCAACACCTCCTTGACTAAGTCCTATCTATGAAAACACAACTCCAACAGCGCATCGAACAAAAAACGATGAGAGGAAATCACCAAAAAACATAATACACATCATCTAACACCTCATACCCCTATTACAATGTCCCTAAAATCATGATGGTCAACACCATCTCAAGTATCGAGAGCCATGAACTTATCCTGGAGACTTCATCACCTCAAATCCTGATGACCAAGTCACCTCACCCTGGTGATCATCATCACTCCAAGTATCTAATCCAAGACACACCTGATGAACCACATCTCCTCAATCAAGAATATCAGCACCCACCTCAATCCTAAGGCCAAGCCCATTATATTACCATGGAATCAAGTAACCAATATAACAATTCAATTTAATTCAAATTTACACTCAGCCTAAACATTCCAAGTTACTCTAAACCTCTTACCCAACTTAACCAATCTTAGTGGAGAAAGTGCATCCCCATCGGCATCTCATATGATCCTTAGAACAATTTAATAATTATCTATTTAATTAATTAGGTTCTAACTCGAAAAAACCACATAGTGTATGTGAACGCACCCCCAAAACACTAACAAAATAAAGGATAAATCTAGGAACCACCTACCTTGTACTATTATTCACTCACTGATTTGATATCATCCTCAAAATTGAATTAAATCATAAGAAAATGGCATTTTAGATGAATGACCTGAGAATAGGAGAAAAGGGCTCGCATGGATTTAACACTACTTATGGGGAGATAAATAGAAAAGAGAATCTAGAAAATTGAAGGTATTATTGAGATGAATCTTTATCCACTAACAGATCAAAAATCAATGTCTGGATGACGGAGTTTCCTCAATGAATAGGGAGAAGGAAGATGGAGGAGCTCCCACTATTGTACATTTTAAATGGCAGGAAATGGATGACAAGTAAAGAAATAGCGAATGAGGGTAAAAAATTAACTTCCCACCTTTTAATGGGCTACATGGTTTGGTCACACAATTTGGATAACCATGTTCCAACCGTACGGTGCCCACTATCTAAGAACCACACTACACACGGTTAGGCAAACAATTTTCCAAAATATGAGAAAACTATGTGAATCACCTCTATTAAAAACTGAAGAGGTTTCACATGTTCGTTCACCCCCACCTATATAGTTTTCCAAATCATGTCAAGTGTCTATGGTGGCCCGCATGATTTCTTCTGGGAGACCATATGGTTTTTCCAAACTGTTCAACTCTATCTGTGCTTTCCTGAAATCGAGTTCTCTGGACCCACTACACCCAAAACCCCAAGGAAATTTCTAATCCTTAAAACCCATTTAAAAATAGGGACTTAGGTTAATCAAACTCTCTGAATTAGGTTCCAAATATAAAAAAATTATGGCCCGCTCACTAAACATGAAAAATTCAAATAGGTTGAGTATTATTCGACCGTCTCAACAACCCAAGACATTACAATCTCTTCACCTTAACATATCTTGTCCCCATGCTATCAAGATTTTCCTAGATATGATACCACATATACCCATCTCATCCAAATCAACCCGATATACCCTAGTCATTAAGTCATAGGTCAACTCCCCTCAAGGCACTCCCCACCTTAGGAGTTACCTACCCATTCACTTCTTGACCCAAAACTCAAATGTCTCGATGGTCCACAAACTATCCCTAGTCTCAAAAGTCCTCTCACAATTCATCATTATTCTTGCACCTCATCAGGTGCTCAAATAATACCCATGTCTTATTTAACACCCATCAAGTCTTGTATCTCATCAGATGACCATATATACTTGTTCCATACACAACAATCATAAAATCTCACATCTCATCAGATTCCCATTGATATTTCATCTCAAAAATTTCTCAAATAAACCTACATCATATATACAGATGCGTTCCCATCAAAATTTGGGTGCCTACGCACGTTATATAGAACCTGCATCACATCAATGCCAAGATGCATACACACCTCACATACGAATATGCATCGCTTCAATTCCCATATAAATCTTGATTCCAACACATCCCATATATATATATATATATATCACATCATAATTGATGGAAACCTAGTAATCAGTGCCTAGTTAGTCTAAAAGCAATAGTCGTGCACCTCATCCAACAAAACCAGCCAAATCCAAAATGAAAGAAAAGTGTGGTCACACCCATGACATACCAATAACTACCATTAGATCATAGTCCTACTCTGACCCTAGTTGATTGATAGTGTGCTTTTGTCTTGATGCCCAACTTCCTGAGTTCTTGCCTCCCTGTGGAACTCCACCAACCACTAGCCAAGGATCCCACTGTTGGGTCCCACTATCTTTTACAAGACCTCCACATGTAGATAAATACCAACTACCCACTCCTAGTACTGCTTTTAGTTCGACCTCAGATCCCTGATTCTGCACTATTCCCTAGCTCCCACTTTTCTGATAAGGCTTCCTACAAAACCTCTCCAAATGGATCATCTGGTCGCATGCATGACACTACTTCAGAACCTTGTCACATTGGGTCTGAACAAGCCCTAGATTCTTACAGTAATAGAATATTATTGTAGACCAAATCCCCGAAAGTCTTCCTATGACTCTGGCCTAAATTCCCTATTAATACTCCTCAATACCTTTCTTCATGTTTCCTAAATAATCATTGCTCGGCTCCCCTGACAGTTTCACCTGACTCAAAAAATACTAGTCTGTCAAGTTTCCCTCATCTGTTAATGGCTAATTGACTTCCTCTAAGAAGGATGTTAGTCTGAATATGTTTATCTGCACCCTGATTGTGTGTCACAAGCCATTCTCAAAATTCTACACCCTAGTGATGTCATATCCCACCATATTAGGTGAAGATAACAATTGGTTAGTGAAATTCGCTGTATTTTACATGACATAAGTATCCCCTTGCTAGAGGTTTATGAAATCACAAGCTCTATCTACCCTAGGTGTATCTTGATGATGTCATCGAAGAATATGGCCTCAAAAGCCTTCCGGGACAGTCCCTTGTGTCTGTCCACCTATACCTATAAATCCCACAAGATTTATGTCTTTCTTCTGAGAATCTATGTCACCAGCCTCACCCTCTAACCTGGGGTGTCTCGATCAAGTCAAAGATAGTTTGTTCCAACTTTATAAAGTTATTTTTTTTATTCGGTCCACCCTCACTCTGGAAATAGTGATAGGCGCTGAGACTAGAACTCTCGAGTCAAGTATGCCATAGATGGATCATCTGCTCGGGATCCCCTATTGATGCCCTATATGAAATGAACCAGGCTCACCATGAGATTCTCATCATTAAATGGCCCAAAGTTTTCCATATGCAGATTTATCACTATTACTGAATCTTGTACCTAGAGATTATGATCATCCCGACCCATCGGGGCCTCATCCCAACTCTCAGGGGCCTCATCCCATGAACACTTAAACATCACTGTATTGCCACCCTCCTGACACTCCACATAATCTTGTCTAGTTAGAATCCCACTGAATACCAATCTTGATTGTCAAACATCCATATCATTGTATATATACAAATATCGCCAATAAAAAAGGTTGTAACAGGTAACACATCTCACCACCCTTACACTCCTTTACCACACCATGTCACACAATATATTGTCTCAAGGTCTCTTACCTACCCATATCAAGGTCAGGTATCAAGTATCATCTAGTCTCCTATCCCCCTACCTACCCACATTAGATTTAGCCATCGCATAAAATCCGGCCTCATGGACCCTTTCCTACCCATGATTAGGCCAATCATCACTATTTAGCTTCTTTGTTGACACTTTAAACAACTCGCCCCCAATTATCATCTATATCTACCCTTATCATGGTCAATAACATCTATCATATTCTTATAAAGTCACATATAGATCCCATTGGAACCACATTTTTGGGTTGGCTGAGTAGAATCCCACCAAAAGAGGCTATGTAAGAAAACATTATTTAGTTTCTTTGATGAATCTTTCAACAATCCAGCCCCTCTTAGATTAATACCGGTTCCCAATTAAAATAATAAGAATGCAAACATCATATGAGCATGTGTTCCTATCATGATGTTCAATCAAACCTCACTTTCCATACTGGGCGAAGAGCCAAAATCCACATAATTGGTAAATATCACACCCAAGTGTGCCACCTGAGGTGGAAATCAATTTGCATGGGGATGAAAGAAACCAAACATAAGCTCTATACATAGTCCTAATATACTAAAAAGAAAAAGTGACATACTAAAAACTGAGAAAAACCATTCATATAGTTTTAATATTTTAAAATAATGATCTATGACTCATTTATGACTTGTAGGAATCAACCCCACCACAATACGATGCACGATGCTACCGATATAACTCCAAATGTGTATTTTTAATTAAAAATTGACATTTTATTAATTTATTATTTCATTTTAGTGTTTAATTTATTTCTTTATTTTATTACTATCATAATATTTGTTTTCTTATATAGTTGTAATTTTTTCTTTAGTTTAGATGCTTTATTTGAAAACTAATACCATGGATGACAATTTTCTAGAGGGGATCATGGATGCAGAAAGAACGAAACATTAATGTATTTAACTATTTTTTTTTGATAATTGTAATTGTAAACAAATAAAACATTGTTTGACAAGTATATAGGAGTGTGTTTTTTGTATTCTTGAGGTCATGTAAATGTACGTAGAATTGTTTGTGAACCTCTTGGGTGATTTGTTTCATTATTTTGTGCTTTGTTTGTGTGAAGGTGCTATTTTTTGTAGGTGTGTAGGTTCTTAGTGTGCTATTAAATAAATTTCACATCACAAGAAACTCGACCTTTATCAACGCTCAAAATAGCACTGATAAAGGTGGTCCTCTACACGTCCTAAAAAAGAACTGATAACGGGGGTGACCTTTATTAGCATTTTTAGCATGGATAAAGGGACCCCTTTATCATCACTTTTTTAGAATTGTTAAAGAGGACCCCTTTTATCTTCAACATGATTAATAATGCTTCTCTAGTGCTGTTAGAAGCAGTTTCTAGCACTTTTAAAAGCATTATTTCTAGTAGTGCGTGGATAATAAGGTTTGTACATATCCCATCAGGGAACATGAGGAGAGTGAGTATGCTAACTCAATATATGATCACAACCCCACCCATACGTATCTATGATAAACTCAAGTGCGTGAGATAAATAATTTATGGATAAGTAAAAGAATATGAAGGAATACAACATGATTAACATATTAAAAATTCAAGAAATTTTAACAAAAGTGAATAACTCCATATATTAGGATCATTAATAGATTCCCTTGCCCATTTTACAAATGTTCGATGTTGATGCTAGGATGGAGTTAAGTAAATTTTTCCCTCAATACCATCTAGGAAGATGCATCTAAAAATTAGTATAATATGATTTTATTAGAGATAAGGGAAAGGGTATACCAAGTGAGACACTAACTCCTACCTAGTGAACTGGGTAAGGAGTATATAATTTCAAGGCATTGAGAGCCTATCCCAACCATCATGATCCAACCAAGTAATACCTAATGAAAAATCTTAAATCATCCATATAACCCCTGTAATATGAATAAAAATACCATTTATAATATAGGAATCCATTAAAAATTAAATCAAGTGATTCATAGAGACATGATTATATCACATTAAATAAAACCATACAACATTATTGGGCTCAATTTTTTACAAGTCAACAGAAGTGATAAGGAATTATAATGATTTCACTAATATAACAATTTGATCATGTAGGATTACCTAAATAAAAATATGAAATTCATTTAAAAAATTATAAAATTAAAACAAATTAAATATAATGGTTTCATTTATTATCAAAAGATGTTAATTTTTAATGAAATCAACTCATCCTGATATCGATTCCAATCTATCCATTTTTTAATACGAGAGATAAGAGGGGTATTCCTACTAAATCAATTGTAGATTACCACTTTAGATTGAAATTAAGGTGATCAAGACTCCTCCTAAAGCATACAATCAACCTAGAACCAAAATAGAATTAGGGTTGTTTAGTTCCTAACAAAAAGTATGAAAATAGAAAAGGGAATCAAGTTAATAACTTAGTATTATCTAATAAATACTATCTGTTAAAGAAACCCCAAAGAGGAATAAAGAAACAAATAAGATTAAAAAGGAATCTTAGAATCTAATTGGGAATTAATATTGATGTTGTATTTTTTAACCATAGTGAAGGAACGTAGATGTTTATCTACAATGGTTTTTTTCCCAATAAAATTACAAATATATAATGAAGATTAATTTGGTGATGTAAATCCTTCAAAAGTATATTTATATTCTTGTAGGATATTTAATTAGTTTATTAATGGTGGTATTGTATATTTGGTTTTAATATGGTTAAAGGGTTTGCATGGAATTTTAATAAATGATGTGGTCAGGAGGTCATTATGCTGTGTTCAAGTCCATGACACGGTGAAATGGTTGTAATGAAGTGAAATTACCCAAGGAACTTTAATTATATGGAAAATGTGTATTCATTCATTTGAATAATGTGTATATGTTGTTTTACACAAATTAAATGACAAGAGGTGTCAGTTTGACGGTGATGGTGAAGTTTGTAAAGAGGAATCCTAGGTGGAAATGAATTTATAAAAAATGAGTATTTGTATGGAAATAGATGTTTAAAAAAACATTTTGAGAAATAAGGATAGTAAAACCAGGTGTATTGATGCTTGTTGTTCTTACACATAATAGTAAAATGGTGCCCTGTAATACAGAATAAAGTAGACATCAAGAATGTTTTATGGAATTTCGGTTGTTGTGATATATATCATAATTTATGGTACCCATCCCAAAATAAGTAATAAGAATTGATGTAGTTTTTTGAATTTCATATTTCTCTTTGAGCATGACTATCTCAAAGTGATCATGGATTTTCAGTGTGGTCATGCAATGTTGGGAAAAAGTTGAAATTTTAAATTGCAAGGTCTGTGAGATGATTTAAATTTTATGGATGAATATCATAGATTCAAAGGCTCACCATGACTCTAATTTCATTCTAGAAAAATTCAGTCATGATTTCGAGGACTAAAATCGATGTTTTATTGAAAAACATTTCACGATCATTAGAGGTGGAAATAAAATATTTAATTATATTTTCCTATATTTTGGGATATATTTTTTGGGTTATGGTTTTTGACTTGGAATTATATTTTAAAGAGTAATTTATGATTGAATTCACAGAAGTATGAAATATAATTCCTCCCATAGAATATCTTATAGTATTTTTTGGAAATCCATAGTAAATAATTAAATCAATTCAATGAAGATATCTTTGAATGTGTAAGCATTAATTATGGAGAATAATTAATGGAATATATATTGATATGAGTTTTGGATATTATGGATCATTATTTATGGAGGGAGGTTTACTAGTATGGTTATTTTACTTGGTGGAAGATGAAAGATAAAATATAGATTCATATTTTTTGAATTTGTATTTTATGAAAATTTATCTGGTAAAACCTTGAAATTCATGGTTATTATTTGGAATAAACTAAATATACAGATAATAGTTTCATCTTTGTTATTTACATTATATTTATTCATAATTAAATATTTGGATAGATATTTTTGTAAAGTTTAATAGATGATCAATAGAGGGAAATATGTCGATTTAGCCAAGATATGTTTGGAAATTAAAAATAGAGATATTTATAAAATATATAGGGAATTGTAGTGATGGAATATTGATTGAATACATTAAATAAAAATTAAATAAGATAGATGGTTGAATTTTCCCATTACACTCATGGTTAATTGAATATTTAATGTGAGGGAATAAAAGATAATTTTTCTTCAATTGAGAAAAGAAAATTCTAGAAGGTAAAACAATATATATATATATATACATTAATTACCATTTTTTAATGAATTAATGAATATAAAAAAAATAAATATTATACAAAAAATATAATTTTATAAAATTCTAGTATAAATAAGATTTAATTTGAACTCAATGAAGATCATTACAAGGAAGAAGAAAAAGGATTTTATTCTTGAATACTCATTCAAGATCATAAAGGAATGAAATTTTCTTATCATGGTGATTCTCAAAACTTTATTTTGAAGAGGAACAGTAATGTGGTGATCTATGAGAACTAATATAAACTTGATGCATCAACAATGATAGTGATATGGTCCTTGTATTGTCTTCCATGCCAAATTTTATTTCTTTCTCGAGAAGTGGAAAAAATAGGTGCCAGAGAGTGACCCTTGGGAGGTAGTGAACTATACCGTGTAAGGAGAGTTACCCAAGGCATGGAGTTACCATTATTAAACCCAAAAATAAATAGTTCATTCATTTATTTATTGTATATCATGACATTCTCATTGTATTCTCCTTGTATATATTCAGTGTAGGATAACTATGTAAAATTCATGTGTTGTGTGTCCATGAATTAATTAATTTATGAAATACATAAATTAGTGTGTGTGGGGTGAGTAAAAATTGGTAAAATTAGGTCTTATAAAGGATAAGAGAAATAAAAATTTAATCATCAATAAATGTAAGAATTTATAGTGACCCTACAAAAAAATAAGATCAACTTAATTTTGAGTTGTGAGAGTTGATAATTATGTTTTTTAAATTGGAATGAGGTTTATATCCTAATTTACCCCCAACCCTCCCCATTGTATATATCAATAAATACCCCTATGAAGAAAACAATAGCTATCATATCACATATATTTTTTATTGGATTTTATTATAAATTGATCTAATGGTTTGATGGTGTTAATATTTAAAAGTTGATTTTGTGTGCTTATAATATTTTAATAACCTTGAGATGGGAAAAAATATGATGAATAAGAAAATATACAAGGGATTTATATGTAATTAGATAAGTGTATGATGATAGTATGATTGAGATAAAATTTTCTAAAAACATTAAATTGAAAGTTATTAATAATTATAATTGTGAATATATTGATTCATTTAATGATACTGCAAGATTAGAAGAAGATCATAATATCCCAAGTCAAGTTGAATATCTTAATGATGAAAAAATATCAAGAAATACAAATGTATAATCTATCCACTTATGATGGGATCTATATACTAGACTAAAATAAGAGATATTCAAGATAAATAATGAGAATAAGTCACATAAGATCCATTTTTTAAGACAAAAGATTATGGTATAAATGATCAAAACCATTAACATGATGTTGGATAAACTTTCTAATGATCTAAGAAAAAAGAGGATAATATCCATGAAATTTAATTGGAAGATAGGTTTGTAAATATGTAAAAACATAATTCTCATTCCAATTAGAAGGGCTTTGTCTAAGAAGTAGTTTATATTTTAAAATCCAAAAAGGAGTAACCTTTCACACACATGGTATAATTGTTTTAGGTGAATCCAAGGCTGAAACATAATGTGGTGACCATAAGAGTTTATTTTCTTGGATGAATAGCAAGATATAGGAACAAATTGATATGTTTTATGGGCATTCCTAATAATTAGAGGATGGGATTTATAAGGGTAAGATACTCAAGGGAGACAATAATGCTCAAGAAGAAGCAAGAATTAAAAATATCTAAAAACATTAAGAGGAAATAATATTGATAAAAAAGTAAGTAAAAGAGAAAAAATATGAGTGTAAGCCTATTATAAAAAAACTATTTGTATTTTCTATTCAATAATCACTTTATAGATGAGAGTGATATGATGAATTGGCATTTCAGATTGATGGGGTTCATCAAATAATAATAATGACACAAAGATCGTATCCCATGGAAATATTCATCATTAAAAATGATAAAACCCCTATAATGTTTAAGATTATGATAATTGTAAGAATTCCCAAGAAAAAGGAAAATGATGTGTCTTCAGATAATATATTTAGAAATATCTTTTTATTATTGAAACCATAGACATATTTAAATCTTTTTCTATGAATAATTTAATATATTTCTTGTTTTAATGTTTATTAAAGTGTTGAAAAATAAAGTTACAATCAAAACTAGGAAGGTGTATATTTCATTCTAAGAATCCATACCTTAAAAATAATGCCTCTAGTGAAGATATAATTTGAAGTTTATCTATAAAGAATTCATAAATCTAGGGTGAATTCAATGATTAATGTATTATTTTGAGAAATAGATTTATTTTCCAAGTTGAAAAAATATCACACTTTGGAAAGTGGTTTGAAGAGGAATTCAAATTTTCGATTCAATAAAAGATTTCATGGAAAGAAAAGAATAAGATTTATAATTGAGATAGGCTTCCAAAATCTACACATACTAAATTGTAAGAACCTGGGTTTTGAGCCTGTAAGAATTTGAAAATTTCTTGATGTTATTCTGGAGAAGGGCGTTTAGACAGCATGTGATTCCGAGGCTCGGTGTGGCTGTAATTAAACTTTATGTGTGTTCACACTGGGCACTCCAAATAAACAAAATAACTCTTAAACAGTTTCTCAGATGGGGAAACCAATGGTACTGTTGAGTCTGAAACGTGTCGTTTACCCTAGGAGGGCTGTAAATTTCACGGGTGTGGCCCTTCTGTGGAAAACCCCCCAGGGGAGTTTTCGTAATTTGGCGGCCCCGTGAGTGAACTTTACAACTTCTGAATGAAGGTTCAGATTAAAATTATAAGACCATCGTTGCGCTCAGATTGTGGATTTTAACCTAGAGGCGGCTTAACCCCGACCTCGCTGAAAGTTTGGGTACGGAGCCTACCGGTGTATGTTTACATGTTTCTCTATTTAAACACTTCTCCCACCCCTCCTCCTCCTTCTCCCCTTGTTTCTCCCTAGAGGATCCCCCTCAAGAAGTATCAAGAGCTACTCCCCACCTCTCTAAGGTGCGGTGGCTCTGACGGATCGTCGGTAAAGCTACAGGCTACGTCCAGCGAAGTAGGAGTTGCTTTTTCATTTTTTTAATTACGCGTATAACTTTGAACTCAAATTATTTAGTTGAATCGATGTCCAATTCTTGAGAGAGGGAAATATTTGTGTATATCTCTATTTGAGCTTCCCAATGATCCTTTTGGATCGAATTTTCGAGTCTCGGGGTGTCCGGGGTGACCCCGGGATGTTTTTCGGCCAAATTATTTTTTTTTCGGCAGTCCCAAGGGTTTCTGGCGGCCAGCGCGATGGGATTCAAGAGGCCCGGGACGGCGGCGCAGTGGCGGTCTCCTCAGCAGCGGTAGCGGGCTCCTCAGCGGCGGTGGTGGGCTTCCCCGACGACGGCGGGCTCCCAGGTCGCTGGTGTGGCACGCGATGGGTGTTGCGGCACGCATCCCCACGTGGGAGATAGAGACCTGCCGAAGGCAGGTCACCACGCAAGGCAGTGGCCAGCCACGAAGGCTATTCGGCATGCTGGACCGCGGGTCAGTAGCCAATCTGCGCTGCAGGGCCGGGGGGCGGCACTGCGGGCCGGCCCAGGCCGGCTGGACCGGGCCGGTCCATCCAAAAAGGGGTTCGTCCCATGACTTCGGACACCCGTAACTTCCACTATGGGTGTATGTTTTGCATGTTTCATGTGGCAGTGAAGTCATCGGCTCAAGGAAAATATTTTTATATGGTCTTGGGAATTTTCAATTCCATATACGGGGGTTCGGTGGCGCGGCACACTCGTTTAGTACCATGACATGATTCTTCCTTCAGATGGTGTGAAGACAATCGGAGTCCGTTTAAGGTGCAGTCAGCGGCATTGTGACCCTGGAATTGAGATGAAGTTGTCCTGGGTGGTTTTATGTGGTGAAGCCGGAGTTGAAGTGTGGGCCACACGGGCCGTCTTTTAAGCTCTGGCCAGCGTTTTGTGACTTTTTCCTCAGGCTTCCATTTGTTGCGAACAAGTAGTCGTTTTGGCATGATTTTCCGAGAACATCATAATGGTGTAGTTCGCCTGACCTATTTTGGGACCATGGAATAGCCCCCATGAGACGTCGTATGGGCATAAAGTGGTGTTGAATAACTTTTTCATCAGGAGTCTATTTCCAGTGAGTATGTAGTCTATCTCGCGTGTTTTTCCTTGAGGATTAAAATAATGTAATATGTTTTTGAATGAAAAGGCTCTTTTGAGATCTCATTAAATGTGGAAGCATGAAAGGGTGTTGGTCTGGGGCTCCTTTGATGCGCTCCAACCCAACACACAGTCGTGATGTTAGTGGCACCCATAGATGGTTTGAGTAGTGTGGAATTATCACACCGTTTTAGGGTTTACCCTCCAGTGAGGCTAAGCAGTGGGTTACCCGTTGAACTTAGGGTTTACTCTCTAGTTGGGCTGGGCAATGGGTTACCTGACCCCTTTTTTGGGTTTACCCACCATTTTTTCTGGGCAGTGGGTTACCCGACAACTTTTTCGGGTTTACCCTCCAGCAGGGCTGGGCGGTGGGTTACCCGACAACCTTTTTGGGGTTACCCTCCAGCAGGGCTGGGTAGTGGGTTACCCGATGACCTCTTGGAGTTTACCCTCCAGTTGGGATGTGTAGTGGGTTACCCAATGACCTTTTGGTGTTTACCCTCTAGTTGGGTTAGGCAGTGGGTTACCCGACGACTTTTTTCAGACTCAGACATTTCTGTGAGGCTAGGTAGGGAGTTTTCTCCGTGGTTATCGGAGCAGGATCCTTGGTTGCGCGATTCAATGATGAGGAAGCTTTGAAGTGCGGGACTATTGGGCATCGATGATGGCTACCCTTAGAACTGTGACGACTTATCCTAGGATGAGCTTGGAGATGGAGATCCCCTTACGCACTCATTCGAGTTTCTTGTTGAGCATATATATTTACACAGTACTTTCGTTCCCACTCCTTGGGTTCAGTTACTCCCCTTCTGGGAGGGGCAAAGACATGCAGGGTATGCCACGTTCTTTCCATGTCTAGCTCATCTTGTTCGGGAAATCCTACGTTCTTTCTCTCGATGGGTTGAGTTGCGCTCTATTTTCTATACTCTTTCATTATTATCTGTTCTATCTACTGCTCACTATTTTAGTACCGCCATTTTTGATCCCTTGAGCTTTCGGGGCATCCTAATGAGTATATTTATACTCACCCCTCCTTGGGCTTTACCTGAACTTGGTGTGCCCTTGCAGACCATGGACAGGTCGATCGAGACTATGGAGAAGCATAGAGGACACGGGAGCTTGGGCTGTGTTCAGTGGTTGTAGTAGGACTTTCAGGTGAGAGTCTAATCAACTGTTTACTTTTGTTTACCTGTTGTCAAGTTTTGGTACCTTTAAAGTTGGGCACATGTTTTTCCCTTTTTCTCTTTGGTATCTTGTCAATAATGTTTCAGCACTTTACTTTTCACTACTTAGAAATTGATGCACGACTGTGGTTGGGTTATAGTTGTTTGTCCTTCGGTTTTCTTTTGATTCTGCACTTCTGCATCGATTGGAATGTGTGTGTGTGTACATGTACTTAGGAAAAGGCCTCCCCGAGATTTTTATGCCTTCGATGCTTGTTTCCAGCCCCTGGCCTATAGAGGCAGGCATTAGGTAGTTGCGGCTCAAGACCGGTAGGTTCGGGTCATGAAAAAGTGGTATTAGAGGTGGTCTGTTCCATGGGGCGTTGTTCGAATGTCCCAAGAAAAGAATTTTTTGGGATTTTGGGCAATAGTGTCGATGTGTCTCGAGAGAGGCTCTCAGGTCTGGGAGTCTAGTGGTGGTATGGTTGGTCGACGTATCCATTCATTAGAACCCTGATAACCTGCTTTTTGACTCTGCACATTGAGACACTTGATGTAGGGAACATTGGAAAATGCATCTGGTAGGATTGAGTATATGACTGTCCTTGTTGAGCCAGCTCCCCTTTGTGATTACAGTTATATATATATTCTCATCTGGTCGCGGTAATCCTTGACCATTTTCTAGATGCCCCCAGGACAGCATCCATCCAGGTTACCCTCTCCAGTTCGTGACAATGACCTAGCGAGCGACGAGGCATCAGTTCATGGACCCCTAAAGTGATACCCTTCTTCCTAGTGCATCAGTAGTAGCCCCTCCACCTGGAGAGTGGTAGTTAGTACTGGATTCTTAGGCCGAGGATGAGCACAGGCTGAGTGCACTCCAAGACATTCAACGTCATCAACCACAGAAGTTCCATGGAGATCCAGATCCCCAGGCAGCGAAATACTGGCTAGAGTCCATGGATCGACTTTTTAGGCTGGTATGGACACCAGCGTACCAGATGGTACCCTAGCTTCCAGCCTTTCCCTCAGGACAGTCGGGCGTTGGTGGGGGTTGGTTACGTAGACCCACGATGAGTCGTCTCTCATGTGGGATAACTTCCAACAGCTCTTCTAGTAGAAGTATTCCCCATTTTGTTTGTGCTCCATCCAGATTTAGGAGCTTCTGGAGCTGAAGCAGGGAGGGATGACCATGGCGCCATACTTGGCCCAGTTTACCGATATGACAAGCTACTCACATTATATGGTCAGTGATAGTTACTTACAGGTGAGGAAGTTTGAGCAGGGTATTTGCAGGGAGATTCATGCTAGTGTAGTACCATTGTGCATACCTACGTATACTGGGGTGATTGAGCGGGCACTCATGACGGAGAGCTTCTTGGATGAGGGATGCCAGCTGAAAGGGACTAGTAGTGTCTACTTCAGTGGAGAGTCTTCGGTGACAGGCAAGCTGCAGAGAGCAGTGCCTCGGTTGAGGAAGACCTTCTATGAGCAGACACAGGGGCAGGGTCATACACCGTAGTGGCGCCGTGGAGCATAGGGGTAGGCAGGAGAAATCTGGTGCTATGCCTATGACAGATGAGGCCACCAAGCATGGGACTGCCCAACCAGGTGCACCGATCAGCCGTGGTAGGAATTGGGAGCACTGTAGCGACAGAGGAAGTTCCATGACCAAAGGATCCCCCAGACAAGGATAGGGTGGTACTCAAGGAGGCGGCACATGCAAAGCGGTAGGACATGGAGGTATGAGATGGTGTTTTGAGGTCCTTCCACCTCCACCACTGGGAGGCCCATGCCAGGCTCATGGTGCTAACGGTTGGGGCCGCGGGCAGCTTCAAGCTATGGGTTTTCATGACCCCCCCCCCACACACACACACGAGATGCTCTGAGGTACGCTTTTTGTTTACTCTACGCTTGCTTTGGTACTAGTAGACACAAGAACCAGCCACTCTTTTATATCACTGCTTTTGGTACAAGAGTAGGAGCTTCCAGTAGAGGTACTGACACCTTCTCTTAGCCTCGAGGATCATATGGGGTGTGCCTCATTGGTGACATTTATCTACAGACAGTGCGAACTGTCTTTCGGAGGAGAGAGTTTCACATGGGACCTATTGGTCATCATGATGGAACTTTATGAAGCCATCCTTGGGATGGATTAACTTTCTATAGTTCACACCCAGATTAACTATCATCACAGATGAGTCAGAGCCATGCACACTGATGGGAAGAGGTTCACCATTTTTGGTGAATGAGACCTCATGGAAGAGCAGACAAGTACTCTGAGCAGGAGACAATGGCCTTTTTCTCACCAGTTGGCGAGCATGGATCTTGGAGTAGTAGACTCTATAGGAACCTGGATCCCTACCATTGTATAAGACTACATGGACATCTTTCTTGAAGATGTCCCGGGATTACCTCCAAGGAGAGAGATGGAATTTTTCATTGATTTGCTATTGGGGACTGCCCCGATATCATGTGCATCATATTGGATGGAACCCACAGAGCTTCGAGATCTACGAATTCAGCTGGATGACATTTGTGAGAATGGATTTATCAGGCCCAGTGTGTCCCCCTAGACAGCTCTGGTTTTGTTTGTGAAAAAAATAGATGGGAGTCTGTGGCTTTTTGTGGATTATCATCACCTGAATCAAGTCACGATAAAGAACAAGTACCCTTTGATGGGGATCGACAGCCTCTTCGGCCATTTGAGAGGTGCGAAGTGGTTCTCCAAGATTGATATTTGATCCGACTACCACCAGTTGTGGGTTCGTGAGGCTGACATCCCGAAGTTGGATTTCCATTGTCGATATGGGAATTATGAGTTTCTGGTGATGCCCTTTTGAGTGATGAATTCCCCCACCATTTTCATGGAATTCACAAACCATATCTTCCAGTCGTACTTGGACCGGTTTTTGGTTGTCTTTATTGATTACATACTCATCTACTCTACGATAGGGGAGGAGCACATGGAGCATTAATGGATGGTCCTAGACTTACTATGGGAGCATCAGTTGTATGGGAAGCTCTCAAAGTGTTAGTTATGGATTCATGAGGTTCACTTTCTGGGGAATGCGATTACAGAGCATGGATTGGCCGTAGATCCTGCAAAGATAGAGCCAGTGCTTGCTTGGGAGCCATCCAAGAATGTGTCAGATGTGTGGAGCTTCCTTGGTTTGACAGGGTACTACAGGAGGTTTTTGGAAGATTTCTCCAGGATTGCTGCCCCTTTGACCCCATTGACAAGGAGGGGACGATCGTTCACCTGGACTGATCAGTGCCAGAATGCCTTCGCGGAGTTGAGACAGAGGCTGACTAGTGCTCTAGTGTTGAGGCTGCCAGAGGAGGGCATTGAGTTCGTGGTGTACTAAGACACTTCAAGAGATGGGATCAAAAGCGTGATGATGTAGTAGTTGGAAGTGATTGCATATGGGGCGAGGCAGTTGAGGCCTCATGGGAATAATTATGCGACTCACGATTTGGAGCTGGCAGTGGTGGTCTTCTCCTTGAGGTTATGGGGACACTATATTATGGTTGAGTGTATTGTGGTCTACTCAGAACCCTAGAGTATCAAGTACATCTTCACTCAGAGGGATTTGAAAATGAGGCAGTGGCGCTGGCTTGAGTTTTTGTAGGACTATGATTTTGAGATAGTCTACACTCCAGGGATGGGAAACGTAGTAGCAGATGCCCTTAGCAAGAATTCCCAAGCTCGTTTAGTGCGGGAAGCTTCAAAGTAGTAGGCTTCCCTATGGCTGAACATGGTGAAGAATGAGGGTACAACTTTTCTGCAGTCGATGGTGTTGACTCCTTTGCTCCTTGACTGTGTGAGAGAGTCGTAGCCAGGGGATGTCAACAGCGAGGTACTACGTGATCAGATATCCATGGGAAATGCAGCCGATGAGTATTCTAAAGGATGAAATCATGAGATCCTATTCTAGGGGTGAACTGTAGTACCAGTGGAGACACGGAAGGAGGTGATGTAGGAGTTCCACACTTCTCCCTTGGCTATACATCTCGGTGTGGGGAAAATGTACAGAGACCTTCAGCCATAGTTTTGGAGGTCTAGCATGAAGCGTAGCGTAGATGAGTTCATTTCTCGGTGTCTTACCTGTCAACAGGTGAAGACAGAGCATCTGGTTCCAGTAGGGTTGTTGCAACCTCTTGATATCCCTGAGTGGAAGTGGGATGACATATTTATGGACTTCTTCAGAGGGCTCCCATGCACAGTGAAGGGCCACGATTCCATTTGGGTGATAGTGGAACAACTCTCAAAGTCGGTGCACTTCCTTTCCATCAGGGAGCAGAGATCGGGGGAGAGTCTAGGTCAGTTGTATGTTTGGGAGATTTTCCACCTTCATAGAGTACCCTCGATGATCGTCTCGGACCATGAAACGCGGTTTACGTCGCGATTGTGGCGAGGCCTGCAAGAGACATTGGGGACTCGGCTACGGATGAGTATAAATTTTCACCCCCAGAATGATGGGCAGACAGAGTGCACTATCTTGGTGTTGGAGGATATGCTCAGGGCATGCGTGTTAGACTTTTTCCTGAGCTTGGAGGATCACCTGCCCTTGGTGGATTTCACGTACAACAACAGTTACCACTCTACTATTGGCATGGCACCTTTTGAGGCCCTCTATAGGAGACCCTACAGGTCACTATTGTGCTGGACAGAGGTTTGGGAGACCTCCCTCATGGGCCCAGAGTTGGTGTATGTGACGATGGAGAAGGTGCAGGTCATTCGTGAGCAGATGAGGACGACTCAGAGCAGAAAAAGTCTTATGCAGATCATCATAACAGGCCTTTGGAGTTCAAGCAGGGGGACCATGTATTTTTGAGAGTCTCTCCGCGGCATGGGACATGGAGGTTCAGCCAGGGAGGCAAGCTATTCCTGTGGTTCATTGGGCCCTTTGAGATCGTGCGCAGGTTTGGTGAGGTGGCCTACCTCCTTGCTCTACCCCCACAGCTGGAGAGGGTGCATGACATCTTCCACATGTCGCAGTTGAGGAAATACGTGCATGACCCCACGAATGTTATCGACTGGGGAGAGCTAGACATATAGGATGTATCCACCTTTGCAGATCACCTGGTGGTGATGTAGGACTGGCAAGAGCACACGCTGTGTGGACAGGCCATTATTTTGGATCGTGTACTATGGTAGCACGAGAGGGTGCAGGAGAGCACCTGGGAACGGAAGAGCCAGATGTAGGTTTAGTATCCTGAGTTATTCATGTAGTTTTTTTTTCAGGGATGAAAAACTTCAAGGAGATAATGATGTAAGAACCTGAGTTTTGAGCCTATAAGACTTTGAAATTTTCTTGATGTTATTCTGTAGCAGGGCGTTCAGACGGCGTGTGATTCCGAGCCCCATTATGGCCGGAATTAAACATTAAGTTTGTTCACACTGGATAAGCCAAATAAAGAGAATAACTACTAAATGGTTGCTCGGATGGGAAAACTGAGGGTACTATTGAGTCTAGAACGTCCCGTTTACCCTAAGAGGGGTGTAACTTTCACGGGCACGACCCTTCTGTAGAAAACGCCACCAGGGGCATTTTCGTAATTTGGCAGCTCTGGGCATGAACATTAAAACTTTTGAAGGGAGGAACATATTAAAATTTCAATACCACCATTGCACTCAGAATGTGGATTTTACCTTAGAGGCGGTTTAACCCTGACCCCGCCGAAAGTTCGGGTAAGGAGCCTACCGGTGGACGTTTAAGTGTTTCTCTATTTAAACACTTCTCCCACCCATCCTCCTCCTTCCACCCTTGTTTCTCCCAGGAGGATCCCAATAAAGAAGTATGAAGAGCCTCTCCCCTCCTCTCTAGGGTGTGGTGGCTTCAGAGGAACATCAACGAAGCTATGGGCTACTCCCATCAAAGTAGGAGTTCCGTTTTTGTTTTTTAAAATTCTGTATATACCTTTGAACTCAAATTCTTGCGTAGAATTGCTTTCCAATTCTCAAGAGAGGGACATATTTGAGTAGATATCTATTTGATCTTCCCAACGATCCTTTTAGATCAAATATTTGGGTCTCGGGGTGTCCAGGGTAACCCTAGGATGTTTTCCGGCCAAATTCTTTTTTTTCCGATGGTTCTATGGGTTTCCGGCGGAAGGAGAGGTGGGCTTCAAGCGGTCCGAGATGAAGGAACAGTGGCAGGATCCTTAGTGGCGATGGTGGGATCCTCAACAGTGGCGGCGGGCTTCCCCGGTGAGGGCAGGCTCCCAGGTCACCGGTGCGGCGTGCAACGGGGTCTGCGGCGTGTGACCCCGTGTGGGAAAACGAAACCTGCCGAAGGCTGGTCTCCGCGCGACGAAGCGACCAAACACGAGGGAAAATCGGAACGGTGGACCGCAGGTCAGTAGTTGTGCTGTTTGGAAGGGCTGGGGGCTGGCACTGCAGGTCGGGCCAGCCGGTGCGGGCTGGCCCAGGCCGGGTGGACCGGCTGTACCGGGCCGGTCCAACCCAAAAGGGGTTCGTCCCCTGACTTCGGACAACCGTAACTCCCACTACGGGTGTCCGTTTTGCGTTATGTCTATGACAGTATAATCCTCGGCTCGAGGTATTGATTTTTAGATAGTCTTGGGAATTTTCAATTCCCGAGATGGGGGTTCGGTGGCGCGGCACGCTCATTAAGTACCACGACGGGATTCTTCCTTCGGATGACGTGAACACATCTGGAGTCCGTTTAAGGTGCCGTCAGCTGCGTTTTGACCCTGGAATCGAGACAAAGTGGTCCATGTTAGTTTCGGGTATTGAAGCCCGAGTTGAGGCATGGGCCCCATGGGCCGTCTTTTAAGCTCTGAGTAGTGCTTTGAGACCTTTTAATAAAATATCTGTTCAGGGCGAACAAGTATTCGTTTTAGCGTGATTTTCCAAGAATATCATAATGGCGTAGTTTGCCTGACCTCTTTCAGGACTGAGGTGTGGGCCCCACGAGACGTCGTATGGGCGTAAAGCGGTGTTGAATAACGTTTTCATCGGGAGTCCGTTTCCAGTGAGTAAGTAGTCTATCTCATGTGTTTTTTCACAAGGACTACAATCGTGTAATCTTTTTGGGCATGCAGAGCCTCTTTCGAGATCTCATAAAATGTGAAAACATGAAAGGGCGTTGGTCGGGGGTTCCTTTGATGCGCTCCGACCCAACACACAGTCGTGATGTTAGCAACACCCAGAGATGGTTCAGACAGTGTAGAATTATCAGACCAGCTCATGGTTTACCCTCCAGCGAGGCTGCGCAGTCGGTTACCCATTGACCTTAGGGTTTACCCTCTAGTTGGGCTAGGAAGTGGGTTACCCGACACCTTTTTAGGTTTTACCCTCCAGTTGGGCTGGGCAGTGGGTTACCCGACAACTTTTTACGGTTTACCCTCCAACAGGGCTGAGTATAGGGTTACTCGACAACCTTTTAGGGTTTACCCTCCAGCATGGCTAGTCAGTGGGTTATTCAGCGACCTTTTGGGTTTTACCCTCCAGTTGGGCTGGGCAGTGGGTTACTCAATGACATTTTGGGGTTTACCCTCCAGTTGGGCTGGGAAGTGGGTTACCCGACCACTTCTTTCAGACTCAGCCCTTTCTACGAGGCTAGTCGAGGACATTTCTCCATGGTTATCGCAGCAGGATCCTTGTTTGTAAAATTTAGCGATGAGGTGGGTTTGACGTGCGAGACTGTTGGGCATCGGTGATGGCTACCCTTAGAACTGTGAAGACTTATCCTGGGCTGAGCCTGGAGATGGAGATCCCCTTACACACCCGTTCAGGTTTCTTATTGAGCATTTATATTTACACCCTACTTTCATTACCACTTCTTGGGTTCAGTTACTCCCCTTCTGGGAGGGGTGAAGACATGTGGGGTATGCCACGTGCGTTTCGTGTCTAGCTTCTCTTGGCCGGGTGAGCTAGATTTCTTTCTCTTGTTGGGTTCAGTAGCACTCTATTTACTGTACTCTTTCACTGCTCTCTATTCTATCTATAGCTCACCGTTTTAGTACCCCCTTTGTTTCTCCCTAGATCTTTCGGGGCATCCTACTGAGTATCTTTATACTCACCCATGCTTGGGCTTTTCCCGTACTTGGTGTGCCCTTGTAGACGAAGAACAGGTTGATCGAGAATACGGAGGAGCGTTGAGGACGCATGATCTTGGGATGCGTTCAGTGGTCATTGTAGGACTTTCAGATGTGAGACTCATCATATATTTACTTTTGTTCACCTTTTTCCAGGTTGTGGCACCTTTCGGGTTGGGCGTGTGTTTTTCCCTTTTTCTGTTCGGTATCTTGTCCGTACTTTTTAGCACTTCACTTTTCTCTACTTATAAGTTGATGCATGACTGTGGTTGGGATATAGTTGTTTGTCCTTCAGTTTTCTTTTGACTCTACACTTTTGAATCGAGTGGGTTGTGTGTGTGTGTACATGTAGTAAGGAAAAGGCCTCCCTGAGATTGTTACACCTTCGGCGCTTGTCGCCAGCCCCTGGCCTATGAAGGCGAGCTTGGGTTAGTTGCGGCTCGAGACCAGTAGGTTCGGGTCGTGACATAAATAATCATACCCAAACATGGTATTTGTTTTATAATCTAATTATTCATGCATGGATAGACAATTTAGAAATATTGATGGGAAACCTCTAATCAGTAATGGGTTGATATATCATTGATGGAAATAGAACATAAGGTGTTAAACATGTAATTTGTGTTAGGAATAAATTTTTTTGATGAAAATAAAAATAAATAGAATTCTATAAAACCCATTTCAAATAAAAATATGGATTCTAAATTGAAGGATGAAGGAAAAAATTATGGTTTATAGTTACATTCCATCTTCCTCAAATTGTATAAATTAGAAAATTACATCTCTATTTGTATTTATATTTTATCATATTTTTTCAAATGTATTACAATTTTATATGTAGTTAGAATTGTTGGGTATATTTAATTGAAAAAATAAAATATTATCAAGGTATTATATATAATTAAATTTTTTTAGTATAGTGAAGGTGTTGTCTTACTGAATTTGGATTTGAAATATAAAATCGCAGAAAGTTGAATAAGAAAAACCGCAATCAGAATTAGGGATATATTGAAGTTATGGTGTTATGATATCATATTTATTAATAATAATTGGACCCTAAAGAAGAAATAAGAGACCTTGATGAAGAAAAAATTATAAAAAAGGAAGTACATAATTTATTTTACTTGATATAACTTGCGATATCATTTAATTGTTCTAAAGATAAGTAATTATACTAAAATGGATGACTCACATAATGAATATAAATGATATATTCAATGATGAAGCTAATATGTTTAGGGAGAGATTTGGTCAAATGATTTGAAACATCTCATCCCTGGTAACCAAGGAAGGGCACCCATTGGTTGGGGGATAAATATTCCCTACAAAATTGGTGTTGTTAATATATATATTCTAAGGAAAATTTGTATTACTCACACACATATAAGATCATGATATTTCAGTAATGGTTTTTTGAAATTTTAATTTAGCTAAAAGGGGATTTCTTTGGCTTAAGATAATTTATATGACTATATTAATATAATAGAAATAAGTTAGTGAAATGGAAAATAGTTGTATTAGTAACTTAATCTCTTGTTTTAGACACAAAATCCTTGAAATTATAAGATAATAAGTTTGTTTTTTGACTCTTCTATAATTGTTTATTTCAAACACTAATTTTTTAAAAATATATCTATAGTTATAGGGAAGGGGAATCCACAAATAGCTATGGAAACTTAGTATTTTTATATAATTATATAGGCTAGTGATATTTATATTTTACTTCCCGAGTCCCGATGATCCATCCTCGTTGTTAATATCATATCCCATATTCAATAACCCATAATGGTGGGATATAATACCCTTTTGTACGGTTCATGACATAAGCATTCGAACTGTGAAAGATTAGTACCTACAAAACCTTAGGTGCACCATCTGATTTCCAAAGGCTGACATAAACATTGGGGGTTAAGATAAAGGTAGGTGGGAGATGGTTTCACCCATTATAAACAAGTAGAAACAAAAGGGTATTTCACCCCAATAATCATGTATGAACATTAAGGTCAATGGATTCCCATGACTAAAGTATAGATATTCTCCATGGGTGTATTTATTCACCATAAAGTATAGCCATCAGAGACACACCAACTATATGAGTTGGGAATACATAAAAGACTAGGATTAGAAAAGCATATATTCTATAAAGGTGTAACTGATGGAAAAAATCACTATAAAAAATTTTCCCTACAAAACATTGACTTAAGGATAAAAAATAACCATCTTAGGTGTGAATTCCCATTCCAAACTCTCAATACAACACCCCCATCCAAAAATATCAAAAAGTGGTGCTCATTCTTAAGAATCTATGAGGTGCTAACCTTCACACTCAAATTCATTTCCTTTTCCTGAATCAAGAATATTTTTTTCATTAATCTAATAGGGTTACATGTAGGGTGTGGTTTTTGTATCTTAGTAGGTGTTCTCCAAGTAACACCCTGATTTTTTTTAAATATATTTTTTGAATAAATTTAATAACTTCAATATTTTTCATTACACACAACACCGAGTGTAGATTGTGTTTCAAAAAACACAGAGTTCAGTTTATATTACATAGAACACCAATTTTTAATTTATTTACACATAATATTGAATTTAGCTTGCATTTCATGAAACACTGACTTTGGTCTATGTTACATGGAACACCGAGTTTCAACGAAACATGACATACAAATAAAATATTATTATTTAATCTGATTGTTATCACATAGCCATTAGAATTCAAGGTTTGAATTGGATTAAATAAATTATTAAAATATATGATTTAAACATGTTTATATAATTAATTTCATAGTGACTAATTAATTATAAATGAAAATAAAAAACATTTGAAAATAAATGGAATCTTTTTTTGAAATTTTTTTTATCCGCACAAAAATATTTTATCTCAATAAATAAAATAATTTAATTTTGGTGATTGGTTTTAATTAAATTTATATATTAGATATTCAATAAAAATGTTAAAATTTATCTTTTGTGTTTTTTAGATAATAAATAAGAATAATTCCAATTGTATGCTTAAAAACTGTATTTTCTTAAAAACAGTTTTGAACCATTTTATAGACTTATTATAAAATTAACTTTTTCACAAATTTGGAATATTTATTTAAAAAATTAATATATTTTTAAAATAATTATTTCAAAATTATATTAGGGTTAATTTTATAAAATTTTCTAAGAAGATAAATTTTTCAATGAATAGTAAACAAATCTTTTTTTTATTAATAATTTCCATCACTTTTAAGGATTTAAAAAAAAAATTTAAAGATGATTTTAAAAGAAAAATTAGTTTAACTATATATATATTAACCAAAATTAAACATTTGAATAATTTATTTTTTAATTTTGCTATGAAAAATTTTAATCTTTGGAACATTTTTTCTTTCAAAACCCAATTTCTCATTGCATCCGTGAGATTAATTTTAAATTAAAAATTTCCATAAATATGAATTAACTTTTTTATAATGGATTAAATATTTTGAATCAGAATAATTTATATTATCTTAAAAAATTTACTTAATTTTTTACCATAATAAATAGTAAAAATAGTAAAATTTATTTTCCATGTTTAAGGTAAATATGGGTTTACTAGGGGTTAAAATAAAAAGACATGGGGTAAAATGACCCAAAAATTGTCCAAAAAACAATTTTATGGAAATATTTTGAACTTAAATATTCTGATTTATATATCCTTTCAATATAAAAAATGGTCACAACCTTTTATTTTCTAACATTAAAAGTGTGTCGCTCACCTCACTTATAAAAGGTCATCTACTCTTCTCTTATCTTCACACTTTAAAACACCTAAATTTGGAAAATATCTACCAAAATCACATACATAAATCCCAACTCTAATCTTAGAAGTCTTATTTTTTCTAGAAATCAACCTAATAATCCATTTTTTTTAAAATAAAAAGAAGTTATCTGAATAAGAGGTAACATCCCTAATCAAGAGTTTTGTTTTATTTCTTCCTCCACCTCCTTAAATTATTATTGAAACATGATGATATAATAACTTCAATATATTTCATATATTTATACTTAATTATGATATTTTAATAACCTAAATCCTTCTCATATTACCTAAAATTGGTTATGAAATCATTATTTGTGTGTACAGTGGACTACCACCACATGAACAACTGTTATTCGTTTCCATTACCACCTCTCAATACTAGATATAATGATGGATTTAATGTTTATATATGATATTTAAGATACTATTATTATTATTTAATCATTATAACACATGTTAAATCTAACTTTACATTCTTTTGGAATACAATAATGTCGTTCATGTGTATTGTGAACTACCTCCTCACAAAGCGATGCGATTCATTAATTCTTTAAAGTAAAGTAAATAATAATGGTTTTAAAGAAAATATGTTCTAAATAGGATATTAAAATGATTATATAAGGTTAATATATTATTTAACTTTCTTTATTTCTTTCCATTGGGAAAATGTAAACAATATTCATGTGTATGGATGTCATACCGTCTCCATGAACAATGTATTTCAATTTCTATCTCTAACATTAATGGATATCTATAAATAAATTTATATGTAATATATATGGTATTAATATCATTTTTGAAAAATCTATATATTATGGAACCATGATCAAAATAAAATAACCAAAAAAAAATCAATACATACATGGAAAACAAATAAATTACTGCCTGATACATGACATTAACCTGTAATAGTTAATAAACGATTAATAAAAGGTAATAAGTATATCAAATATGCTTTGATATATATTAATGGTTTTTTAATAGATGTAGAATAGACTTTTATTTATTATATAAGAGGTTATGAAATGTAATAAGGAAGTAGAAACTTATGGTAAGGGATTTCCATCTCACATTTATTTTTTCGTGAGACACATGTCATATTCTCCATGTGTTTCTTTTATATTTTATATATAATAAACATTAATGTATTTTATTATTATTATCCTTAAATATATGGGTATTTACATATCTATATGAGGATATATCTTTCATTTTGTTTATAGTTCAAAAGTTACAAAGTTGGTAAGGGATTTTTTGTCTCAATTTGACTTCTTTGGGAAATAAGTTATATTATGCACCAATATTCTTCAATTATATGTTGATGATTACATTTTTACCTGATATATAATTAAAACAAAATTCATGATATTATAAGTTTTATTAGTTATTATTATTTCATGGGGATTAGGATTCCAATTTACCAAAAAAATTAAGAGTTATATGTTACAATCTTACGGTTTGTCAGGATTGTTTATGATTATGTTTCCAATTACAAAATATTATAACCTATATATCAAAAAAACTCATGAATTTTCTTATCATAAGGTTTTCATGAGAATACATTTTTTACCTTAATTTTCCTATCATTGTATACTCATTATTTTAAAATAATTATTCTCTGAAAAAACACATTTTTTCACTCTTTAGTCCGAAAACAATTTTTTTATAAAAACATTTTTTCTAAAAATGTTCGTAACATTATTAAAATTATTTATTAAACACATTTTCAACCATATTTGAATTTTTCAAATGTTTTGGAATAGAGTTTCATGTTGTTTTCCAACCAATTCATGTTTTGTATTCTAACAAAAGTTTGAAATAAATCTCTGTTTTAATATATACAACATGAACAATATTTTACACCTTCATGACCAAATAATTATTTTAAAGCATCATTTTTATGTTTGAAAGTTTATTTTCAAATAAAATGATTTCAATAATTCTTTATGAATATTTATTTTTAAAAAGTTATTTTCAAAATAGAAAGGATATTTTCCTCAGGAAACGTTTAAAATTAGTTTTAAAGATTCAATTATAATTTTCCAAGGTTATTTTTTAAGAAAAGGATTTTGAAAAAATATACTTTAAAAAAATAAAATTTGAAAGGATAAATTCATTAATAAAAGTTCCAACTGATATTTCAAAATCATTTTTCATATAAGATGACATGCTTTGATTTTACTTATGATTTACTAGGGATTAGATCGAGTGATTCCATCATTCATCTTTATCTTGATGGTAATTTTTTTATTGATGAAATTTTTATGAGTCACTATTATTTTTCAAGGGTTATACTATGGTTAATTAATGAAATGTTTATGAAACCTAGTTTCTTTTCCCAAGTTATGGTGTGATGATATGATGAATGTTTTATGATATTATGGAATACATAAGTATGATTTTCATTATGAGACAAGTGGGACATATATCTCCCTCAAATTCATTGGGTAATGATTTATATATGATGAGATAATAATATGGAATAAGTCGATGGGATTGATCCATAGTGGGAAATAAGTATATCCTGATCCATAATGGAAAACAAGTGTTATGTCATGATCTACAATATTGATGGTTTTAGTTGTTAACATTGAAATATGAAATGGTTTTTATATATTTATGATGGTTCCACATTTTTTGGAAATGGGATTATGTTTAACGATTGATTTATATTGATTTATCACTCTTATGGGTCATGTTTTCTAAAATAATAATTTTTATGCCATTACTCATTTTTATGATCAATGACAGGTTGGGTGTGAATTTCTTACACCATGTTTATGATTACATACCCTTATTATTATCTTATTATTACATATGATCATATATTTAAATCTTTCATGTTTACCCTTACTGAGTATCCATGTTCACCCTTTCTTATGTTTCCTTCCTCAGGTTGTGAATAATGGTTTATGTAAGGTATTCCTTAGAAGAGTACTTTTTAAGAAGATCTTTATGGGAGATGTTGAAGATCATTCATGAAAAAATAATATTGTGTTTATAGTATCCAAAGACACTAAACTATTATGGCTCATATGAATGTGTTTATGAAATGTATTAAGTATTCATCTAAAAATATTTGATATTTATGTATAAAATTTCAGCTCACTATGTTTGGTATTAGTGTAAAGGATTAGTAAATATTTGGATTAGAAAATATTAAGGGAAATCCCTAGGAATATGCCTAAGTATTTGTCTGTGGATATATCTGGAGGTATCTCAATTGATTAGTCTAAGGATAGTTCTATGTATATGAAAATATCCTTGAATTTTGGTGAAGGATAGAGAAAGGGGTTTCCAAGAAATTAAATCACTCTCTGGATACTACAAGTAGATGTGGATTGGGTAAGGAGGTACCTTGGGGTAATAACTTTGAAATGGTTGCATTGATCTAGACCCAATCATCACCTAGTGCATGACACAAGCCTTATTTCCTTCCTGATTTGACACTCCAGGGGGATATGCTTTGGAAATTCAAAAACACATTACTAAACATCATGATGTATTTAAATGATGAACATGATCAACATAGGTTAATCCAGAGGTGTCATATATTTTAAATAATGTGTCATGATTTAGATATCCTATAAATTACTTTTTGAGATTTTTTAGTTTTCCAATGATTATATTTTCCCAAAATATGATTTTTGGTTTTATTCAATGGCTGGAACTAGAAGTAACCATTTTAATGCTGAGCGTGATTGAATATTCAATTCTTTTCCTCTATATAAACCACTTTTAGGGGAGATGGGATGAAAAATATTATTTTTATGCTCACAAATATTTCTCAAGTTGTGAATCATACTAAACTTACAAATTAGCATAAGAGGGAACAACATTTTATTGAGTCCTTCATGAGGAAACTTCCACTTTATTTTTTCTTTAGATGGTCCACTTTTAGATGAGTAATGAATTAGTAAAAATGAAAATTTATTTTCATTTATTCTGTGTTCAGAGCATGAAAACATCATTTTGGTTTTTATTTTTTGGAATTCAAAGTAGATCATTGTTGTAATCTTATTAAGAACATGAGGGAATAAGAATAAAACACATATATAGAATTGAAAGACTTTAAGGCGATATTTACCATTAGTTAATTTTCTTATATTGTATAAAAAAGATGGGGAAAAAATTCCTTGAGATTAAAAAAAATGATAAAGAATCTATTAATACCTATAAATAAAATTTTACAAAACTTACAAGGTGTTCTTCTAGTTTAATGATTATCCTTAAAATAGAAATCGATCAATTTTTTGGTGCCCTAAAACCAAGTATTAAAAATGTATAGGCTATAAGAGTCTTTAGTAGATAATATAATGTTATTATATGTTCACTAATGGTAGAAATTGAAATTTGATATTCCCACCATTACTAGCCTTGAGATAAGAAAAGAAAGATCAAATCTTAAGAAAACTCAAATGGTGGATTGAAATTCAAGAAATCTACAAACCAAAAATGTGGGAAGAAGCATCAAGGGAATTTATTGAATGGAATTAGGAGGTTCTTTAAATGTGTAAATGATGGTTATAAATTTTATTAATTTTAAAATGAGATTAATGGGATGGTTAATGTAATTGAGGAGAAAAGTACTACAACAAATTCACAACCCACACTCTAGTGTTTCAAGTTCAGGGAGTTTGGGAATTATAAAAATAAATTCCCCAATCAAAGAGCTAATATGTATGATAACCCATAAAAATTCAATTAAATTGACAAATATAATGATTATATAATAATAAAGGATGAATTTAATCATGTTAATTATAAAACACTTATCCACCACTCCTTATTTGATAATATCATGTTTTATTATTTAGGAACGAGCCTAAGGAAAATCATATTCTTCATCCTTTAGTGGGATTTCATGTGATTATTTCCCTATACATAGATTCTAGAATATTTAAATCACATTTGATATTCTATTTTTACAATGATGATATTAAGATTCCAATGATTTTGTTTGTATAATATAATAGCTCATATAAGGAATAAAGGTTAAATTAATTTTTGGAAGTGTATATGTCTCCATGTAAGATTAGGATAAGAGTTTTGGATACCATCATGGGTTTATGAGTTTAATTTTTATCATAAATTTAAATTCATTGAATCCCATTTTAAGGTTTTACATTGTGGGATTTTATCAAAATTAAGGATAATTTAAGAGACACTTATGGAAATACAACCTTCTGGTTTTGTATATGTTTTAGTAAAAAAATTTATTTAATGAGGAGTTCCTTTAAAATTTGTGGAATTATGATTAAAGGTACTTATAACCTTTGGGGGTTATCTTATATTTGATGTTATTATAATTATGGGTTGTAGTCGATCACCTTACGAATTCAGCACAGTCCATTTCTATGAGAGAAGAATTATTTTTGGTTCCTCTTTCTAGCATATACATTAAAGAAGTTATATGGTTTCTTGAAGTACCACATTATATTGTATCTAATCGGGATATGAATTTTAGCAAAACTTTTAACAAAATTATTCAATAATATCTTTAAATATAGTTTATTTTCAGTACTATATATCATCCTCAGATAGATAGTCAGTCTAAGAGAACAATTCAAACCCTAGATGATATGATAAGATCTTGTTAAATGGATTTCAAATGTGGTTGGTGTCAAATCCTTATTCTAGTTGAGTATTATTGAAACAAGAGGATTAAATATATCATTTATATAGATCCTTAAGAAACCCTTTATGGAAAAATGTTTAGAACTGAAATGTTTTGGTATGATGTTGTAGAAGGAAATCTATTGGGACTTGAGAAAACTAATGAGATTGAAGATAAAGTTAGAGTCTTTAAGTAACATGTAAGGAAAACAAAATGTTGAAAGAAATATTATGTTTATAATCATAGACATGATCTAGAATTTGAATATGGTGAGAAGTTATTTCTTTGAATTTTTCTATAGAATAAAGAATGGAAAACTTATTCCTAGGTATATCAGTCCCTTTGAAATACTTGATTATAATGGGATAATAGCTTATCATTTGATGGTTTTACCTAACCTTTATTAGCTTCATGATTTGTTCCATATACCTCTATTGAGGACGTATATACCTAATATTTCACATATAATGAACTTTTAGGTCATACCGTTGGATCATGATCTTTGTTATAGTGAATAATTAGTTGAGATTCTGGAACACGTAGAGAAAATGCAATGAAACAAGACCCCTCACTTGGACAATTTTTTATGAAAAAACCACCATATTAGGAAGCTATCTTGAAATATTAGGATGTAATTAGTCATAAGTACCCTAATGTTTGGTACCAAAGTGATTAATTTCTTGGGAGAAATTCATTTCATTGGGAGTAGAATGTAACAACCTGTGTTTTTATGAAATATATTTTTCAAATAAATTTAATATTTTTGATATTTTTCATCAGGCTCAACACTGAGTTTAAATTGTATCACATGAAACTCTATGTTTATCTTTCATTAAAAAACCATGTTTATATTTCATTAGACATAACACTAATATTATCTTATGTTGAAACACTATGTTTATAATGCGTCACATGCAACACTGAGTTTAAAAGAAACATGACATACTATTAAAATATTATTATTCAATATGATAGTCATAACCTAACCATTTGAATGGAAGATATGAATAAGATTAACTAAATTATGAAAATATATTTTTTACATATGTATATATAATCTATTACTTAGTGATCAATTTAATAGAAATTAAAATAAAAACCATTAGAAAATAAAGGGAAACATTTTGTGAAAACACAATTTGTTATGAACACAAAAACATTTTATATTAATAAGTTAAATAAATAACTTTTGGTGATTTATTTTAATTATATTTCTATATTATATATTAAATAAAATGATTTAAATTTATCTTATGTGTTATCTAGATAATAGATAAGAATAAAACCAACTTTAAGCTTAAAAATTGTATTTTCCTAAAAAGAAGTTTTTTCACCAATTGTGAACTTATTTAAAAATTAATTTTCTCTACATTTAGAATATTTATTTGAAAAAAATTAAATTAAAATTTTATATTATCATTTCAAAGTTATCTTAGGGTTAATTTTTTATAATTTTCTAAGAATATTAATTTTTTTATGAATAGTGAAAAAATAATGGTTTCTATTAAAAATTGTCATTTCTTTTAAAGATTTTGAAACAATAAAAAATATTTTACGATAAATTTTATAATAAAAATTAGTTAAATTATATATATATATTTATCCATTTATTTAATTTTAATCATTTTAATAATAACTTTTTATTTACAATCTTTTTAAACTTTTAAACATTTTCTCTTTGAAAACTCCCTTTATCATCGCATCTGCGGGGAAAATTTTAAGTTAAAATTTTCCACATATACGAATGTAATTTGGGGAAATAGATTAAATAATTTTTATAATAATTATTTATATTATATAATAATTTTCCCTTAATTTTTTACCATAATGAATAGTAAAAGGAGTAAAATTATTTACTGCAGTTAAGGTAAAATTGGTTTTACCAGGGGTAAAAATAAATATATAAGAGTTAAAATGACCAAAAAATTTTCCAAAACCCATATTATAGATATATTTTAACCTTATCTCTTATAGGTTCAATAATGGACCATTTTAGAACCCTTTTTCATGTTAAAAACATGGGAAAACCTTTTTTCTTTTTAAACATTACATGTGTGCCACTCACCTCACATATAAAAGCCCAAACATTATCCCCTTATATTCACACATAAAAAACACTTTGGTTCAGAAAATAACTACAAAAAAATCTTCGTAATATCCCTCAATTGATCATAGAAGCATTATTTTTTTTCTGAAATCAAACCTGAGAATCATTTTGGTTCAAACCAAAAAAAAAATTTCGAAGAAGAGGTAACATCCCTAATCAAACATTTTATTATATTTCTTCATCCACCTCCTTAAATTATTATAAACCCATTATGATATAATAAAATAATTATAAAATTTATACTTATATGTTAATATTTTAATTTAATATCCTAAATCCTTATCCTCTTCCATCAAATCGGTTATGAAGTCATCATTCGTGTGTACGGTGGACTACTGCCTCACAAACTGATGTTAGATGTTTCCGTTAACACCTCTCACAGATGGATATAATGATAAATTAATTATTTATATATTATATTTATGATATTTATATTATTTTTTAATCATTATACCACATGTTCCTTCTAACTTTCCATTCAGTGGGAATACGATAATGCCATTCGTTTGTACAATGAACTGCTCCCACACGAAGCGATATTATTCATTCATACTTTACATGGATGGTAATAAGTATGGTTTTAATGAAAATATGTAATAGATATGGAATAAAAATGATTATTTCATATTGATATATTATTTACCTTGCTTTCATTCCTTTGCTTGGGAAATTAGAAACAACATTAAAGCGTATGTACAGTATACTGTCTCCATGAATAGTGTATTTCCTTTTCTATCTCTAACATTTATTAATCACTACAAATAAATTTATACAAAATATATATGATAATTTTATAATGTATAATATTATTCATATTATAAGTACATGATCTAATTATAAGTACCAAAAACAACAAATCAAAACATACATAAAAACAAAGTAGTTATTGCCTTAAATGTGACATTAACATGGAATTTTTAATAAATGGGTAATAAAAGGTCATAAGTAAATAATATATGGTATGATATATATATGTATAGTTATCTAATAAATTTATAATAAACATATGTTTATTATACAGTAGGTTTGAAAATGTAAAATGGAAGTCAAGAATTGTGATAATTGATTTCGGTCTCGCTTTTATTTTTCAATGAGACACATACCATATTCACCATGTGTTTCTTTTAGGTTGTTTATATACTGTACATGAATATATTTTATGATTATTATCATTAAATTTATTTTAATTTAATAATCCATTTTATTAATTCTTTTTTAGGGGGTTTATGGTTCAAAGGTTACCAAAGCGATAAGGGGTTTTTTGTCTCAAATTGTCTTATTTGGGTCATAAGTTATGTTATGTGTCTCTATTATTCTATGAGGTGTATATAATTACCATTTTACATGTTATATCATGAATATAAATTTTTTATTTATATTATATTTTTCATTAATTTTTATTCTTTCATGGGAATTATAATTCAAAGTTACCAAAGTGGTAAGAGTTGTATGTTATAATCTCATCATTTATCGAGATTATTTATGATTATAACTACAATGATGAAATATTATGATATATCACTCAATAAAATCATGAATATAATTCTCATATGGTTATTTAATGAGAATACATCTTTTACCTTTATATTCTCATCTTTTGATCAAGAGTTCAAAAGAATGATTTTAAGAAAAAGTGTCTTCATTTCTCTCTTCGATCAGAAACACTTTTTCTTCTAAAACCATGTTTTCTAAAAATGTTATATAAAATGTTTTCAAAATTTTTAGAGTGATTTATCATATAAATATTTAACCTTCTTTTACTTTTTACAATTTTTTAAATGAATCTTCATGTAGTTTTCCAAAAAAATGCCAGTTTGGCTTTCACTAAAAATGTGAATGAAGTATTTATATTAAAATTTATGGCATGAAATGGTATTTTCCACATCATGAAAAAATACGGTTTAAAGCTTGATTTATTATTTTGAGAGTTTATTTTAAAATAAAACGATTTAAAAAATATTTTTGGGAATTTTTTGTTTTAAAAATGGTTTTTTCAAAATGGAAAAGATATTTTCCTCAAGAAATGCTTTGAAATATTTTTAAATCTTATTTTATATGTTTACAAGGTTATTTAAAAAAATATTATTTTGAAAATGTTTTCTATTTTAAATTGTTTTTTGTTTTCAATATAAAAGGCTATATTCATCAATAAATGTTCTATGTGGTCTTTCAAAATCATTTTGCATCTAAGATGACATCTATTGATGTTACTAATGCTATTTTGAGGATAATATTAAGTGATCTCATCCTTATTTTTATCTAGATGGTTAATTTTTAATTTGATGACATATTTATGAAACCCAATTATTTTTCATGGGTTATGCTATTATGAATTGATGAAATGTTTATGAAACCCATTTTCTTTACATGGTTTATAATGTGATGATATAATGATTTTTTTATTATATTGTGACATAATTATGTATCATTTTCATTATAAGATGGTTGGGAATTATATATCCCTCTATTGAATTGAATACATATTTATATCTCATGAGATAAAAATTAGAAACAAGTTGATGGGATTGATACAATATGGGAAATAGGTGACTTCAGATCCATAATGAGAAGTAGGTGATAAGTCTTGACCCACTATGTCGATGATATTGGTTGTTAAGTTAGACATATGAAATGGTTTTTTGTACATTTATGATTGTTCCTATCTTTTATGAAATTAAAATATGGTTAATAATTTATTTATGATGATTTATCACTCTTATGGTTTTTTTGTTGAAATGATAAAGTCTTATTCCATGAATCGTGTTCACGATCTATGATAAGTTGGGTATGAAATTAATATGTTATGATCATGATCACATGACCTTATACTTATTTTATGATTTAATATAATCAGAGATTTATATAATATGGTTACCCTTAATAATCATCTTATCTCACTATTTATTATATTTCCTTTCTCATGTTGTGAAGAAAGGTTTAAGTATGGTATGCCTTAGAGGAGTAATATGTGAGAATATCATTGTGGGTGATGTTGAAAATCTTTCACGAAATAATAATATTATATCTATAGTATCAAAATATATTAAAATATTATAGTACTAGGGAATGTGGTTATGAAATATATTGAATATTCATCTCAAAAGATGTGATATTTGTGTATAAAATCCTAGGTCATTATATTCCATGCCACTCATACTTATCTGTCATAAAATCATGTTCATGTGGAAAATAATATATGTATAAGTAAAAAACATTAATGAATCCAACATTATTGACATACTAAAAAGTTTAATATTTATAACTAAATTAAATAACTCCCTAAATCAGGTGTAACACCCCTATATTTTATGATATATTCATTATATAGATTTAATTTCTTCAATAGCTTGCAATACATTAAACCCCAAGTCTAAATGAACCGTAATGTAATATACCTATATAACCCAATTAAAAAACTATTGGTTTGAGTCAGAATAAACATATTTTATAAATATTTATAAATTTTTTAGATAAAGAAAATAATTTTTTAGTAAAGTCCTAATATGCTTCAAAAAACATCTTTTCTCTCAAAAATGGTTTTTATTGATTTTTGTGAGAAAATAACATAAATAAGTTTTGAAAAATTTATTAAATTTATTTTAAAATTGATATTAATTTTTTAAATCCATAGGAAAAATTATCATTGGGTGATTTTTTAAAAAAAATTGAATCCATTAATTTTTCAATGAATAGTGAAAAATACTAATTTTTATTGAAAACTACATTTTCTTTTAAATAATTTAAAATTTTCCATTTTTTTAAAATGTTTTTGAAAGTAAATTTAATTAAATTTTATTATTAAAAATACAATTATATTCATTCGAATTAATTTTTTTGTGGATTTTGAAATACAAATATTGTATACTTTAGAGTAGATTTTTTTCTTGAAAAACGTTTTTCATCACTTTTTTTAGTTTATATTAGAAATAATTTATACCAATTTTAGACATTGAATTTTTTAAAATATATTTCATAATTTTAATCATAATTTAAAAAAAATTAATGATTCCAATTTCAGTTTTTGGTTATAATGAATAGTAAAAAGCAGTTAAAATGGGTCATCGTGATTAAACATAAAACATGTTTACATAGGGTTAAAACAAGAGATAAGGTTAATATGATATTTTTACTTCTATAAATCATATTTTATTAAAATATTACAAACTAATAATATCCCACCTTAGTATCTTTGGAATTTTTAAGTGTTTGTCTTGAAAATTACTTTGTTATATTCTAATCATTTAATTATTTCCATGTTTGTCCTCTCACCCACTTATGAAAGGACATCTATATTTTCTCTTATTTTCACCATTTTGAGCCTTATAGCTCAAAAAAACCTTCCCAAATATGTTATAAACTTCCCTTACATATAAATAAAGGCATTGGTCTTCCTATGATACTATTGAAAGGGTCCCTAATAAAGTATCTTCAAGAGGCCAACCTAAGGAGAGGTAATCATCTTACGCGACCTATCCCAAATTCTTTCCTATTATACCTCATCTAAATATGTGGTATTCATCATAAAATAAAAAAAATTATGAAAAATATACTTAAATTTTATTATGATTATGGAAGCAAAAATATTCACCCTTTATTTCTTCAAATGGGAAGTTAAATTATCACTCATATGTACGTGTAGACTAGAGTCCCCACATAGCAATACAATTCATTTTCCATCACCATCTTTCATTTTTGGTAATAATTATGGGATTAAAATTTATATATGATATTTATGAAATAATTATTCTTATTTAATTATAATATCATATATAACTTCTTACCTTCCAATCCATTGGAAAATGATAAAATCTCTCGTGCATACGTGTGGACTACCACAACCACAAAGCAATGTGATGTGTTTTTCATTTATTATTTAGATGAATCATAATAAGGATATATTTAATCAATATATATGATATATATGATATAATAAGGATTATATTGTTTAATTGTTTTTTTATCTGTCTAAAATTGAAAATAACATCCATGCGTACGTATAGTCTACCGTCACTATGAACGGTGTAATTCATTTTTCTATCTCTACCTTTTATGGATGACTATAAATATATATTTAATAAATTTATATTATATTTATATCATTATTAACATTATGTATATGATATAACCCTGATCAAAGTACATGTCCCAAAACTACTATACTGAAATTCTCATGAAAAACAAAACAGTTATCATCTAAAAACTAATATTTAGTAAATAATTATTAATAAATAGGTGTTTATATGTTATACGTACATCATATATGATGTTATAAGTATTTAAAGTATTCTAGTATATAATTATAATAAATATAAATTCATTATAAAAGATTTTAGAGCACATTTGAAGCCAATCTAACTCGAGGTATGAGATTTATGTTACAATCTCATTTTTAATCAGCATTATTTAAGATAAAGTTTCCAATGAGGATATTTTATAACCCATCTCTCAAAAATCCCATAAATTTTGATCTCCCATTTTCATTTATAGTGAGTTCATGTTTTCATTTCATTTTATTATCCGTAATAACTCAAGAGACTCCAATAATTTTTCTTATTTAAAATCAACATTATTTCTCTATCTGATCGAAAATAAATTTTCTTCCATATACATATTTTCAATAAAAAATAAACTATGTTTAAATATTAAAATATAGTTTTTTAAAATTATTTCTACCCACGATTTACTTTTTATAATATATTTTAAAAGTAATCTTCTTATTAATTTTTTAATGAGGTACTTTTGACTTTTTACCAAAAATGGGTTATTAATATTTGATTTAACATTCATGGGACAAACAAAAAATCCAATTGCCATGACCACTCAATAGTTAAAATCTTATTTTACATGTTTCTAAGGATTTTTTTCAAATAAAATTTTTCCATAATTTTTTTGAAATTTTTATATTTAAAGATGTTATGTCAAAATGAAAAAGTCATTTTACTAAAGAAATATTCAAGTTATCTTTTAAAGAAATTTTAATTTAGGATGTTACTTATTATTTATGGGGTATATGATTCAAGGATACAATAATTATTCTTTTTTAATATTTTTTATGATTTTTATTATGTTATTTTTGTGAAACTCTTTTATTTTTTATAGGTTATTATATGGTGAATTATTGAAATGTTTATGAAACCCATTTATTTTCCATCAGTTATGATATATGATGAATGTTTTATGACCATATGGTGCAAATATTAATGGGTTATAATTATGAGATGAATGCACCCATAATTATTTATACCTCCAATTACTTGGGTAGATATGGATGTTACAAAATATAATAAAAACTGAAATGGGGAGTGAACCTAGTTCAGTATGAGACTCTGTCTACTAAGATAGACTTGGGAGTGAACCTAGACTAAGGATACAATGGAATGGGGAGAAAACCCAATCCACTATGATAGTCTTGGTAGTGATCCTTGACTAAGGAAATGATTTTACATGCTTATATCACTACAAAATAACTAAGTTGTACCCACAAAAATTCAATGAACGTTTTTATATATGTGGTTAAAAATGGGCACTTCCAATAGATTTGATGCTTTGTTGGTATTATTTTAAGGTACCAATTTTTTTTTCCATTATGTATATCTATTAATATCAGTCATTCAATATGAAAAAAATATTTTACTAATAGTTAAATTTATTGTCTTATCATATTAGCACCAACGATTATTTTACCAACAAATAAATCTATTATAAATAATTTTTATTACTAAAAAATATTTTACCATTAGTAAAATATGTTTTTAAAAAATATATAACAATAAATATTTCTCAAATTATTATATATATATATATATATTAATTATTTATGGCTACCACATATTTTTTTGATAAAAACACAAGTTTATAAAATGAATTATACTATTAATAATTCAATAATGTTTCATAAAATTTATAAATACAATATAAAATTATTAACATTATTGATAAATGAATTGAAAACATATCAATTTTAAATTTACAAATTCAAACAATTTGGATGTATATAAATGATATCTAATTTTTTAGAAATAAATATTTTTTAATTATTTGCAATTATTTATTATATTTATTAATTTAGTTCTAGGGAGAATATACCCATGGCCCCAATTTTATTTCCCCCCGTAAAAACCTCCTGCAATTTGATATTCTGAAGACCATAAAACAATATCCATCTCCGGTTCATCGGTTCTCCATTCGTCCCCATCCTTTTTTATCAACATTACCTATGTTTGCTTTCTTTAACACTCTAGTCATTATCTTCATGGTGTTTCGACAAAATTTTTATATCGATATGAAGAAGTTCCATTTTAGAGTATGGATGAAGGGTTTATTGGATTTTCAGAGGTGGGTTCTTCTATATTTCATTAATCTTCAGTGTTCCTCCATGTGGATCCAACGGTGGAGGGTATATCCATCCAGGATTTTTCCTGCTTTGGTCTTGGGCTACCTTCCCCAGTTGCAAGCATTGAAAGATGGCATCAGTCACATGTAGTTGGTATCTTGGCCAATTTTTGTCTAGGTTTGCTTCCAATGATGATGGAATTACATTCCTTCTGAATAATTTTCAAATCAATTGCTACAACGAGGAGTGAATTTTTGGGTTCTTGGTTTGGCCTACATCTATTCTTCCAAATTCGAATGGGATTTGGAAGAGTTACCTTCATACAGGAGTTTTATGGCACCGTGACAGCGATTCACATTCTTCTCCTTGCTGGTTTGTTCTGGAGATACTACCATTGGTTATTGTGGTATATTTTTTGCTATTTTATCTTTGCCTTTTTATTTCCTACCTGGTTTATCTTTTTGGCAGCTTGTTCTTTTTCATCACCGGACATGTGTTTTATATTATGGGAATTATATCTATATTAGTTTGAGTACTTTTGAAGATAAATTATTTGTTTTTTTACCTGGACTTGTTCATCCAAATCAATTTCATATAGAGAGATTTGGTATTTATGTATTTGAAATTTTCAATGTTCAATGCATATCAGAGCAGGGCCATGATTTTTGACCAAACACCAGGTCTTTTTTATCTGCTTTCAACTTTTTTCTAGCTAGAATCACATTAAGAGTATATTTCATTCCATTTGTTGAAAATTTCATACTGGTATGATTTATCAATATAACAGGCTTCCCAATTTGTAATTGAGTGCTAAATGAAGTATAAAATCTTGCAATAATCCTCTATTGTGCATGTATCATTTCCAAATTTTAGTCGAGATGATTTAAAAACTACCGTAGAGTATTTTGATTTAGTAAATAGAAGCGTAAAAATGTAATTTTTTTAAACCATGTAAATATATGATTGATTACGTATATTCATCATTCATCAAAAAATTACGTATTCAAATAACACTTTCTAGTCTATTATATTTTTTTAATTCCCCAGCCTAATCATAAGCATAAATATTATTTTTTTATTCATGTTATAAACTAATATAAAATTATGATAGAATGAATTACATATTATCATAAAAGGTATTTTAATATAAGTTTCATTTTATAAGTGCAAAGAAAACATTTATTTTCTAATGTTATTAATGTAAAAAAAATTAACAACCCTGAAATTATGACCAAGAAATGAAAAAGAACTGTATTAAACATTGTTAGTATTAAATATAAGTTCTAAAATATATCTTTTTTCAATAAATGTATCAATTATTATTAGAAGTTCAATACTAAAAAAATGTTTTACCAACAATTAATTATGTTACCTTTTCATGTTAATACCAATAGGTTTTTACCAAAAAATTATTATATTATTAAAAATTATTATTTGAAACATTTTTTAACATATAAATTTTTTTCTAAAATATATTTAATACCCAAAAATTATTTAAAAATAATTTTTTTTATTAATATTAGTCAACTATTTACTAAAAAACTATGTTTTCATTAACAAAAATATTTTTTGTAAGAAAATATATTAATTTTACCATAAAAAATTATGTTCCTATTAACAAAAAACCATATGAAATCTTTGTAATAGATTGAAAATTTCATCCATGATATATTATTTTTGAAAAGGGATATAAACTATACATTAGATATATATTATTTGAGATTATATATGAGTATTATTTTAAAATCCAATCATAAAATTAGAATAAAAATATGAATGATAAAAAACTAAATATTGACTTTGACATCAGATTTAATGATTAATAATTTCAAAAAAATGAATACATATTCATACCCACACCTCCCAACATTATTACTATGTCTTTCCTTTTCCCAAATCTTAATGATCTATCCTTTAACATTAGATTTAATGATCAATTATTTTGTTAATAAATCATTTCATATAGTAATGTAGTATAAATATTTTCAATTAAGAATACGTTTTATTAGACATAAAATTTTAATTATTGGGATTTCATTATTTTTTTTTATATAATGTATACAATTTATTGAATAAACTAATTGCCTACAATTTATGGAATAAACTATAAATAGTTTAATGTAAAAAATGAATGTATAAATTTAATGGAGTTTATGGAATAATCTACATAAGATTTATACATTTTGTTGAATAATTGAATTTTATACTATAAACTGATTACATATTGATCTCACTAGTTATCTGATTTCATATTTTATAACTTTTTTTAAGTATATCTCATAAGCAAACTGATTTCATTCTACTTAAATTGATTTCATATTGTATACTTTAAATCGATTTCATATTGTATTTTTCTTTTATATGAATGAATTTATGTTACAACATGAACTAATTTTATACTGTATACTATTTTTTATATTGTATACAGTTATGACAAATGTATCAACCATTTATCATATTTTACTACTTTTTTTCACTGTATTCTCTTAATTATGTTACAATATGAACTAATTTCATACCACATAAATTTATTTCAAATTGTATACTATTTTTCATGTTGTTGGATTGGGAGACATTCTTCAATATATGGGGAATTTGATTCTTTATAGATTTGTATTATCTTTGGAAGATGTATGACCACCATTCTCATATACTATCTTGTGGAATCACAAATATTTTTTGAATTTGATACAAAATTGTAATAAATCCTTGGATGCACAATGAGAATTAGGATTCATTATTTATATTAGATAAACTATAGAAATTATCTCTTATTTCTACATTAAAATTTAAATCTCAATGCCTCATTTTTTCATTCATATTAATTCCAAACAATCCAAGCATCACATAGATTCTCCAAATTTCACTAACTTTATAAAAACATTTTGGTGTGTATTGAGGTTATTTATTCATGTTCATATATATATAATTTTCTCTACCTCATTGTATTAAAATTTTCAAACTAATTGGTTTATATATTTATTGGTGAGAAATATACCCCAGGGTTTTGATGAAGAAGATATCATACCTAAAATGGATGAAGAGATCATGAATGAATATGTTAGAATTGATATAATACCTGAATTTTATGACTTAAGAACTAACTAGTTAATTTATTATAATGATACCAATACAACCAAATTGGATGTTGAATATGATACAATTGATTACCCTACACTTGATTTCATTGGAACCCATTGATGCACCTTTATAAGAACTCTTCTTTTATTGTGAGTAAGATTTTTTAACTACATCTTATTATATCATGTGTTGTTTTTGTGTGTGTGATTATCTTGATATGTCCTTTTTAACAAGATTATTGTTTTTAAATAACATGTCGAGTTAAAAATAAACATAGGGATTTACTTTGTTTCTACTCTTGGAACTCATAGATTTCCATTTCCTTTATTTTCATTTGATCTCATGAACTGCTCTCTATTTTTTCTACCCTTTACAGCCTATAATTTGAAATATTTCATGGAAGTGGATAGGATTCATTTCCCTGGTGGTTACATAGTCATCTCCTTTCATTACATGTTTCCTTCATCGATTCCCTAAGGATCCAGTTTTTAGCAAGAGTAGGTATTCCCATTTCCCAGTTCATGAATTCTTCAAATTTCCTTTGTTAATCATTTTACAAAACCAAACACATAATTATTTTTACTCAATTGAATAGGTGGAGTGGTTGGGGTTTTTTGTGGTAGGTGTAGCCTCATGGACCTGATGTCAGAGATGGACCAAATTCTATGGCTAAAGAGGGCTATGGTTTTCTGGGACTCACCTAAAGTCATTATTAGATAAATATGCATAACACATGTTGTTTACTTGACTGCTGCCATACATGAAAGACAATAGATGATTCTGGTCGCATCCAAAAAAATGGAAGCTCCCATGTGCATCTCACTTAGAAAAATACGGGTATTTTTTTCTTCTTCCCATGTATAATTTCTCACCATACTATAAAATCACAATTTTTTAATGTATCTAAACAAATAAACTTGATTGGACTAATCAACACTATTGTTGTCATCTTGTGAAGATTTCAGTGATTCATAACTGAACCTCTAGTAAATTATAGAACATATTTGAAATTTATATATTAAGTCTTTGAAATGAACTTAAGTTTGACTGTTTGATGATTTATACACATATTTTTGTTTCTTGTGTGAGTTAGGGGATTAAATACATCTATCAAGAAGTGTACGAAAGATGATTTTTTTATGGGAGTGGTGAACCGTGACTGTAACACCCCGAGCTTCCACGATACGCTTCTCATTCAATAATGCAATAGCTTGCATTGTACGCAACTTCGAGTTCTAAAACACCGCGACTAATCAAAGTAGCCGTTATGAATAGTAATAACCACTTTTTAAAATTATATAAATTATATATTTCAAAATGGACTTCATTTTTGGATTCGGAATATCGAAATTAGCCTATGTTGAATTTTTTGTATTTTTCTGAGAACTTCTAATTTTTATGAATAGTTAAAAATACTTTAAAACAACTTTTTTAATCAAAATAATTTATTGTGATAAATTATACTATTTAGTGGTTTTAAGGTATAATTAGAATATATTTTTACCATTTTATCCAATGGTGGTCATTAGAATTAATTTAATATTGAAATTGGACATAAACAATTGCCAATCTTTTGATATAAATTGTTTCTTAAAAACACGCTATTTGTCGTAACAGCGGGAATTAATTATAAAATAAATTAATGCAACTTATATGTTTGGAATTTTTTAAAATATACATCATTTTTGAATTCTGAATATCAATTATAGCTTAGGGTGAAATTTTGGCCTTGTTCTGAAAAACATCAATTTTTGATGAATAGTGAAACCACTAAGTGGTAGTTAAATAACTGATTTTTTGTTTAAAAGAAATATTACCACTTCTTTGATTTGATTTTAAAAAATCCGACATACATGGTTTTCATTAAGAAGTAAAATGTGGTTCAATGAGATTAAAATAATTTTTGGTGAATAGTAACTTTTAAGTTCTTAATCGCGATTAGAGGTAATTAGTGTAGTTTAAGGTACAAATAATGTTTTAAAAATATGAGATGAGCATGACACTTGTCCTACTCCTATTGGATGAGTCATGGCGGACCAAGACAACCCATGGGTCAACTTGGGGACCCCATGGAGCCACTTTAGTTGGAAAATGACATTAATATATATTTATTTAATGTTAAAATTAAATTGACACAAACATGAGTTATTTTACTAAAACAGTTTTTAAGTGGGGTTACAGAAGTCCAAATTTTGACTATAAATATTCATTAGAAATCTAAAAAGATTTCATACATCATAGTATTTTTTTTATAATTTTTAGAAATTAAATAAATTAAATTATTTATGACATCATTATGATGCAGCGATGACCTCATTATTTAACGATTTAAATAAAATGAGAAGATAATGCAAAATCCAAGGATTACACTTGTCCAAAGCCTATTGGATGAGGAGATTTCGAAACCTTATCACCTTATCCTCGAATTATATATGTGTGGGACCTTTAGAATCCGAAAAGCATTGTGAAATAATGTAACATTTCAATCTTTCCAAAAGTGACCCTCCTCTCCACTTATAAAAGGCCTCCACCTCTCCCACCTCATTTACACTTTCAAGCCATTTGGCTCGGCCAACCTCTGCCCAAATACTCTCCCAACTTCCCTCTCTTACTCCTAGAAGCCTCACTTTGGGCAGAACTCTTCTCAAGGAAGCCTTTGGCTCAAATCAAAAAGAGTTACCCGATTTTGAGGTAATGTCTTCTCTAATGTTGTTTTGTTTTATTTTTCTTCTCCAACCCCCTAAACTCTTTTTATTCATTTCTTTTGTAACAACACCAGAATCCTCAATATACTAGGATGTTTGTATAAGAAGTATTCGAACTACACTTACACACACCTACATCTAATGGTTAAAGAACATACGGTTTCTGTGGATGGCGAATTTCTGCCTCACGAAACGATGATTGTTCAACACTCATATAACACCTTCAAAGGTGGCCATTAAGATGTCACTATTTTTATATATGATATATAATATTTTTATGTTTTACTTATGCTTCTGTATTTCTCATTTATGGCATACTTTATGATTTCCATAATGGGTAAAACGCGATAATTTCATTTTAGGAAGTGCGGACTACCGCCCCCTCAAAGTGATTTGAATCGTTAATGCCATATGTGGGATGTATAAAGGATGAAGAAAATGGTATTATACACTATATTATACTGGAATTATATTATACATTTATATCATTATTATTTAGTTCCATTAAATATGAAATTGAAATGAAAGTAGCGTTCATGCGTACGTACGGCTTACCATCTCCATGAACGGTGCATTTCATTTCTTACCTCTAAATGTTACGTAATATTATAAATGAATGTATATACTGGATATATAAGATATATATGACATATAAATCATGAATATAATTCTGGATATAATGGATATTCTACCACAAGAACAACTTGTAATTATATAAGTTTATTGTTGACTCAAGTTACCAAAGATCGACAAAACGACTGTTATTAACTTAAATAATTACATAATGTTCATAACATTGTAATAAGTGATATAAAAAGGATAATGAAATTTAAAATGGTTCTTAATAAGGTAGATATTAACTCTAGTTTATTATTCAGGAGGTTAAAGAATGGTTGAGTCAAGTCGGACACAAGGTAAGGGAACTTCTTAACCCAATTTCCATTCTTTGGGTTAATATCCTACTTTAAAATTATGTCATTATATTATTATGTCTTATTTTGTATTTTTACTTTCTTTATGTGTACCTATATTGAATACACATAATAGATCTATTTTATTTTAAAAATGATTTTTGTAAGGGACTTCGTCTCAATCTCCTTTCATTGAGGCATATTTGGTTTTATACACAACTTTATTTTATACGGTGTATAAACCCCTTTGACTCTTACGTTTATTCAAAAGGAATCTTTTTATACGAAGCGTTTTGCTAAACGACAAAAAGGGAATGTTTTTCTTTCCGTACTTATGCGGCGACAATGACTTCTCCGCCGCCGTGACCATTATTTTAGTTTCGGCTTCCTCTACAAGCCATCATTTATTAAATGAAAAATAAATACAAAGTTTTAACTTTCTTTTATTTTGGTATTGAAATTGGTTTTGAAAGCGTTTTTATTATATAAATGTGTTGTATTTATATCTTGTGATTGAAATGTGGAACTGTTATGTTTCCTTTATGCATGTTTTATGTGATACGATTATGTTATGGTTTATGATATGTTTAAACCTATTCATATGAGGAATGTATTGGAATTAATAAGTGACGGGTGGAGCCCGCTATAGCTCCTCGATGCATCTGTAGGTCTCATGAGACAACTAGACTTGGAATTGGCCGAGGCCCTTTCCCAATTTGATTTATGGTTTTGGCCGAGGCCTTAATCATTTTAGACGTCTTGGCCGAGGCCTTGAAAAAATGTTTCAGAATGTCCGGCATTATACATTCCCTCATTATGAAAGTGGTTATTGATATTGCATGTGATTATTAGACCAGTAGAATATCCATGTGAAGATGTAAATGGCATTATCCCATTTTACTTTTGCCATATTATGTTGATGTTCAAGTTTAAAAGGCTTTTGTTTTAGTCATACATTGCCTTAAATGTTTATGTTTATTTATGAAAGCTTCCGCAATATTGTTATCCTTACTGAGCATCTGATCTCACCCCTTTCAATGTTTTAATATTTTCCAGGATGTGAAGAAGTATTTTATGAATGACCTGTAGGGATTGTCAGAAGAAGATATGAGTGTGGACTATGAAGACCATGTTATTGTAGTTTTTCACTTTATGTTGTAATGTAACGTTTATGAATGTATCTAGTGTTTCCAAGGCTACTAAACTAATCGGTCTTTCGAGACTTGATCTTTTGTGATCATGCCAATGTTACGAAGTAATGCACCGACTCTGGGTAGCTGGGGTCGGGGCGTTACAGTTGGTATCAGAGGCAGTTTAGTACTAACCTTGGAAGCTAGATTTAGATAAACTCTGATTAGAGCACATAGCCCGAAGATAGACTTTGAGGATTATTATAGAAGAACTTCCTAGAATTTTGGTATTATAGAGATGTTATGAGTTTTCCGAGCAATACATCCCTGTCTGGATATGAGCAGGTAGAGGTGGCTCTGGCACAGATGTACCTAGGGGTAAAACCCGAAAACACCGCTTTGAGCTAGACTCGAACGGGAACTGGTGCACGACAACGCGCCTTGCTGCACTCTTGGTTACGACACTCCCGGGGGATATGCTTAGGATAACTCTCATTTTCTCTACAAATAATTATGAAGGGTTTATGAGTATATACTTCCTCAAAGAAAACATTTTTATTATTATGGATTATATCCATAAATAGTTCAATTTATTTTAAGTGTTTTATAAGTATAGGATTATGTATTTTGATTCATAAACTGATCTAGTTTATGCCATTGTTTAGAAATGGCGCCTAGTGGAAGAAATGGAAACCGTATCAATGCACGCACTCCATGTAGGGATTTCCCTCCTGCTCGAGATAATTATAGTGGGGCTGGTGATGCAACTGGTGCCGATCAACTTATTACCATACTGGGACAACTCACTCAGGTTATGAATAATAACCTTACTCGTATGGAGCACCCTGATCCGCAACGTGGAGGATCAATGCTAGAACGTTTCATGAGGCAACAACCACCAACATTCAATGGGAGTTCAAATCCTATAGTAGCTGAGCAATGGATAAATTCCTTAGAGAAAATATTCCATGCCTTGGGGAGTAGTGAAAGGGAGAAGGTTGTCATGGAAGTTTACCGCCTCACTGGAGATGCCGATCAATGGTGGTCACTAATTCAAAACACAAAGGAAGATGATGAATTAACAAACATAGAATGGCAGGAGTTCAAAGAGCTGTTCTTAGAAAAATACTTTCCTCGAGACCATCGAGCGGATATGGAAAGGCAATTTCTGAGTCTGAGGCAGAAGGAGGATGAGAATGTCGCAAAGTATGAGGCTAACTTTACAAGGTTAGCAAGGTATGCTGCAGATTACATACGTAACCCAAGAAGTAAGACTGATCGTTTCTTTGATGGGTTGAAACCATTTCTCCGTCGAGCTTTAGTATCAAAAACCTTCTCTTCATACGAAGATATTGTCTCGTGTGCTATCAAGACAGAAAAGGAATTCTCTAAGTCTTATGACAACAAAGTAAAGCAAGAGAAGAAGAGAACGGTGGAACAAGAGACAGATAAAGGGAAAAGGGAAAGAAGGATTTTCCATTATGTGATAATTGTGGGAAGAATCACCCTGGTACTTGCCTAAAAGGAATGGGAGTTTGTTATAAATGTGGAGAAAAATGTCACCAGGCGCGTGATTTCAAGGGAAAGAAAGAGGCTATCAATGTTGAATGCTACAATTGTAGAGAAATGGGTCATTATGCAAATGAATGTCCTAAGCGTCAAGGAAACTTACCTCAGAAAAGTCCAAGGGATCAAGGCCAATCTTATGCTGTGACTACAGTTGAAGCGGAATAATTATTGTATTTGTGTTTTTGGACTCAAGAACTAGATTATGGTTATAAGAATAATGTGATATATATAAGGATTGTACTGCAGTACATGTTGTTTTCATTAAGGATTTAATATGATGAAGGTAATCATATTTTTAGTATGTGACAATAAGAGAAACTTTACTTTGTTTGGGGAATCTGAGGTTACAATTAATTTTGGAATTTAACGACCCTTTAGGGAAAGTCTGGAAGGAGGTATTTTGGATAACTATTAAGGTTGGAATGGATTAAGTTGAACCATGGATAGTATTGTTTAAGGTTAAAGAATTTCTGATGATTATTTTTGGAATATTATAATACTATAGTTTTAGGAAAAGGACAACCTGCAGGGTGGGGAATAACCCGTCGCGTCGGACAAAGCTGCAGGAATCGAACCCACAACCATAGTGCGACAAGCGTTTATTTCCTACCACTAGCCTACAGGAAGTCTGTGGTTATTACAAAATAGTTTTACTAATCTAAATGGTATGTGTTAACATTTTGAACCTTATACAATTAGGATTAATAGAATATTTTTGAGTTCCGTTACCATTTGGAGTAAAAGTTGGGTTTGTGGTAAAATTTATTAACGAATGAAAGTATACATAACAAGTATGTATATTCCCTTACGTTCTTAGTAAATATCCTAAATAAATTCCCCAACATTATAAAAGGTAACTTAAAACAAAAATGCTGTCGGTTAACTTTTCCAACTGGGGATTCAATGACCGTTTAACCAATCACAAGTTTGTGATTTTCTTGTGGTTAAACTTTCTCCTAATCTTGTTTTCTATAACTCTCCATCAGACCTTGATGGTTTGTTTCTCCTCCATATCCATATTTTCATATAATCCTAGAATGGTCTATATCGGGTGACCTTTGTACTTATCCTCCTTTCTTTTAATGTTATATATTTATTAACCTTATTTCCGATGTGGGTTTTCCTCAAATGTATTTTCTCTTTTCAACCTTTTATTTTCAAAGAAAAATTTCAAATTGCGAGGACGCAATTTATTGAAGGAGGGGAGAATGTAACACCCCGAGCTTCCATGATACGCTTCTCATTCAATAATGCAATAGCTTGCATTGTACGCAACTTCGAGTTCTAAAACACCGCGACTAATCAAAGTAGCCGTTATGAATAGTAATAACCACTTTTTAAAATTATATAAATTTTATATTTCAAAATGGACTTCATTTTTGGATTCGGAATATCGAAATTAGCCTATGTTGAATTTTTTGTATTTTTCTGAGAACTTCTAATTTTTATGAATAGTGAAAAATACTTTAAAACAACTTTTTTAATCAAAATAATTTATTGTGATAAATTATACTATTTAGTGGTTTTAAGGTATAATTAGAATATATTTTTACCATTTTATCCAATGGTGGTCATTAAAATTAATTTAACATTGAAATTGGACATAAACAATTGACAATCTTTTGATATAAATTGTTTCTTAAAAACACGCTATTTATCGTAACAGCGGGAATTAATTATAAAATTAATTAATGCAACTTATATGTTTGGAATTTTTTAAAATAGACATCATTTTTGAATTCGGAATATCAATTATAGCTTAGGGTGAAATTTTGGCCTGTTCTGAAAAACTTCAATTTTTGATGAATAGTGAAACCACTAAGTGGTAGTTAAATAACTGATTTTTCGTTTAAATGAAATATTACCACTTCTGTGATTTGATTTTCAAAAATCCGACATACATGGTTGTCATTAAGAAGTAAAATGTGGTTCAATGAGATTAAAATAATTTTTGGTGAATAGTAACTTTTAAGTTCTTAATCGCGATTAGAGGTAATTAGTGTAGTTTAAGGTACAAATAATGTTTTAATAATATGAGATGAGCATGACACTTGTCCTACTCCTATTGGATGAGTCATGGCCGACCAAGACAACCCATGGGTCAACTTGGGGACCCCATGGAGACACTTTAGTTGGAAAATGACATTAATATATATTTATTTAATGTTAAAATTAAATTGACACAAACATGAGTTATTTTACTAAAACAGTTTTTAAGTGGGGTTACACAAGTCCAAATTTTGACTATAAATATTCATTAAAAATCTAAAAAGATTTCATACATCATAGTATTTTTTTTATAATTTTTAGACATTAAATAAATTAAATTATTTATGACATCATTATGATGCAGCGATGACCTCATTATTTAACGATTTAAATAAAATGAGAAGATAATGAAAAATCCAAGGCTTACACTTGTCCAAAGCCTATTGGATGAGGAGATTTCTAAACCTTATCACCTTAGCCTCGAATTATATAAGTGTGGGACCTTTATAATCCTAAAAGCACTGTGAAATAATGTAACATTTCAATCATTCCAAAAGTGCCCCTCCTCTCCACTTATAAAAGGCCTCCACCTCTCCCACCTCATTTACACTTTCAAGCCATTTGTCTCGGCCAACCTCTGCCCAAATACTCTCCCAACTTCCCTCTCTTACTCCTAGAAGCCTCACTTTGGGCAGAACGCTTCTCAAGGAAGCCTTTGGCTCAAATCAAAAAGAGTTACCTGATTTTGAGGTAATGTCTTCTCTAATGTTGTTTTGTTTTATTTTTCTTCTCCAACCCCCTAAACTCTTTTTATTCATTTCTTTTGTAACAACACCAGAATCATAAATATAATAGGATGTTTTTATAAGAAGTATTCGAGCTACACTTACACACACCTACATCTAATGGTTAAAGAACATACGGTTTCTGTGGATGGCGAATTTCTGCCTCACGAAACGATGATTGTTCAACACTCATATAACACCTTCAAAGGTGGCCATTAAGATGTCACTATTTTTATATATGATATATAATATGTTTATGTTTTACTTATGCTTCTGTATTTCTCATTTATGGCATACTTTATGATTTCCATTATGGGTAAAACGTGATAATTTCATTTTAGGAAGTGCGGACTACCGCCCCCTCAAAGTGATTTGAATCGTTAATGTCATATGTGGGATGTATAAAGGATGAAGAAAATGGTATTATACACAATATTATACTGGAATTATATTATACATTTATATCATTATGATTTAGTTCCATTAAATATGAAATTGAAATGAAAGTAGCGTTCATGCGTACGTACGGCTTACCGTCTCCATGAACGGTGCATTTCATTTCTTACCTCTAAATGTTACGTAATATTATAAATGAATGTATATACTGGATATATCAGATATATATGACATCTAAATCATGAATATAATTCTGGATATAATGGATATTCTACCACATGAACAACTTGTAATTATAAGAAGTTTATTGTTGACTCAAGTTACCAAAGATTGACAAAACGACCGTTATTAACTTAAATAATTACATAATGTTCATAACATTGTAATAAGTGATATAAAAAGGATAATGAAATTTAAAATGGTTCTTAATAAGGTAGATATTAACTCTAGTTTATTATTCAGGAGGTTAAATAACGGTTGAGTCAAGTCGGACACAAGGTAAGGGAACTTCTTAACCCAATTTCCATTCTTTGGGTTAATCTCCAACTTTCAAATTATGTCATGATATTATTATGTCTTATTTTGTATTTTTACTTTCTTTATGTGTACCTATAGTGAATACACATAATAGATCTATTTTATTTTAAAAATGATCTTTGTAAGGGACTTCGTCTCAATCTCCTTTCATTGAGGCATATTTGGTTTTATACACAACTTTATTTTATACGGTGTATAAACCCCTTTGACTTTTATGTTTATTCAAAAGGAATATTTTTATACGAAGCGTTTTGCTAAACGACAAAAAGGGAATGTTTTTCTTTCCGTACTTATGCGGCGACAACGACTTCTCCGCCGCCGTGACCATTATTTGAGTTTCGGCTTCCTCTACAAGCCATCATTTTTTAAATGAAAAATAAATACAAAGTTTTAACTTTCTTTTATTTTGGTATTGAAAATGGTTTTGAAAGCGTTTTTATTATATAAATGTGTTGTATTTATATCTTGTGATAGAAATGTGGAACTGTTATGTTTCCTTTATGCATGTTTTATGTGATACGATTATGTTATGGTTTATGATATGTTTAAACCTATTCATATGAGGAATGTATTGGACTTAATAAGTGACGGGTGGAGCCCGCTATAGCTCCTCGATGCATCGTTAGGTCTCATGAGACAACTAGACGTGGAATTGGCCAAGGCCCTTTCCCAATTTGATTTATGGTTTTGGCCGAGGCCTTAATCATTTTAGACGTCTTGGCCGAGGCCTTGACAAAATGTTTCAGAATGTCCGGCATTATACATTCCCTCATTATGAAAGCGGTTATTGATATTGCATGTGATTATTCGACCAGTAGAATATCCATGTGAAGATGTAAATGGAATTATCTCATTTTACTTTTGCCATATTATGTTGATGTTCAAGTTTAAAAGGCTTTTGTTTTAGTCATACATTGCCTTAAATGTTTATGTTTATTTATGAAAGCTTCCGCAATATTGTTATCCTTACTGAGCATCTGAGCTCACCCCTTTCAATGTTTTAATATTTTCCAGGATGTGAAGAAGTATTTTATGAATGACCTGCAGGGATTGTCAGAAGAAGATATGAGTGTGGACTATGAAGACCATGTTATTGTAGTTTTTCACATTATGATGTAATGTAACGTTTATGAATGTATCTAGTGTTTCCAAGGCTACTAAACTAATCGGTCTTTAGGGACTTGATCTTTTGTGATCATGCCAATGTTACGAAGTAATGCACCGACTCTGGGTAGCTGGGGTCGGTGCGTTACAGTGACAGTGATCCTTTCCACAAAAGTCAGCTTATATCAACAATTACTCAGGAAAGAATGGGGACTTGCAACAAACTACAAGAAAAAGACTTGTCTGGTGAACCACAATGATGGCCATCTTCTATAAATCTACTTCACCCATATATATAAGTGAAATAAAATGGACCTGCAAGAAGGGGGGCCTACTTTTGTGGATCTCATTTCAAGTGTTATCTAGGAATGCAACACCCGAGGAATAAGAGAAGCAAATTTCAGATGAATTGGATTTGAAATTATTTTTCAACATGTTTTTTCAAATTAAACCTTACTATTTTAGAGTTTCATATTATCAAATTTTATAATTATTATATAATAAATATAATAAATATATTATATATATTTATATAGATAAATATAATATAAAATTTTACCAAAAAATATTAGAATATAAAGGAATAAAATTTCATTTAAAAAATAATTTAGAAATAGATATAAATTGTTGGTATTTCATATAATATTGTTAGTAATATTACCGATGAAAAGATAAATGTTGATAATAATATTATCAATAGATAAATATGTTGTATTAATATGTTTCTAAACATTTTAACCAACAGATATTATCTTTTGGTATTATTATAATTGTAACAGAACTATTTTATCTATTGTAAAAGCATTTAGAAACATATATTTTACTGACAATTTAGTGATAGGACAATTTTTGTTGTTAAAACATTTTATCAATAGAAAATGTATATTTACCAACAAATAAACCCATGTTAGAGAAATATAATTATTTTATAGGGTATGTTTGTCACTAACTTATGTCTTATACCAATGTTATGATTTGATGGATCATATTATTTAATTCCTTTATGATTCATGTCTTATGAACTGACAAGATTTATGTAATGAGTCAATATTATAATTTATTATATGAATATTATGGTTTTTAAATGTTATTATCATGTTATCATACCCTCATGCTCATGTTATGTTTAAGAAATCATTATTATCTCCCTTGTTTATGTTTAAATAGAATCATATATCACCCTTTATTATATTTCTTTTTCCTGAGTAATAAAGAAAGATTTTAAGTATAATATGTCTCTGAAAGGTTATAGTTATGAATAACTTAATGGGTGATTATATAGATCACTTATAAATAAGTTTTTTATGTATTAAAGTTTCCAAAGACACTATAACTACATGATTCTAGCATGGATGGTAATTTTATATATTGAATATTTATATAATAAGATGTGATATTTATTTATGAAGAGTATGGGTCTCTATTATTGGTATCAAAGAATTAATTAATTACATTTAGAAAATATGATGATAAATGATTAGTTAGAACCCTAATTATAATCCTATGAATAAGATAACATCATATTTTTTAGAAAGGAATGGAGTGTGGTTTTCACTGAAAAATATCATTGTCGATATACTATAAGTGGATGTGGTTTTGGAATATATTAATCTAGGGGTAATTTCCACCAAAATAGATTTCAAGTATATATTGGAAATTATTCTAGTTCACAGTGAGTTTTCTTTTTCTGTACACCTAGTTTGAAACTCCCAAGGGATATGCTTGAGTTAATTCACATTTTCACTATGAACTATAATAAAGGACTTGAATATATGATGATCATCGATTAACTAAATTAAACCTAAGTAATCATCAATTGAAAATAATTTATGATTTAAACATATTAAAAATTACCTTTAATGATTATGTGATTTACATCTATGATAATTATTTTTCACACTATGTTTTCTAGTTTTATTCAAAGGATAAAATCCAACTGAACCATGTTTTTAATGAATGTGATTTAAAATTCAATGATTATTCTTCTACAAAACCAAATTTTATGTGATATTGAATAAAAAATATTTTTTATGCACATACAAAACATTATCATTCCCTAAATGGTTATTAGGTTTCAAATATGAGAATGATGTAACAAATTTCAATTGAGTCCTTCATGATGAAATATCTAACTTATTTTAGAGACATTGCTAATCCACTAGTTTCTATGTAATGGATCAGTACCACTAAATAGATATTTTTTATTCTCCATTTTTTAGTACATGAAAATTCTAGTTTTTTGGTTCATTTATTTGAAGGAGAAGCAGATCAATAGTGGACTCTTATCAAGAACATGAGGAAATGGGAATAAATTGAATCCATGGAGTGGGATGATTTTAATAGATTTTTTTTTCAATAATTATATTCCTCATATTATTTTTATGAGAATGGGAAAGGAATTCCTTATTTAAAAGTAGAAGGAAGATGAACTCATTAGTATCTATGTGGAGAATTTTACAAGACTTATTGGGTACACTTATAGTATTTTTCTCAATCCTTAAAGTAAGGTTTCTTTATTTTAAGTATCTTATTAACAAGTATTTTAAGGTCGTTAGAAATAAAGAACTATAGAGGCTATAAATAAATCATTCGATGTGATATCCCGGTGGAGATAGAGATTTCATTTAACCATAAATCTCATGGTTTTGATAAGAAAATAAATATGGAATTAAAATGAAATTATAAAATCCATGAAGAGAATAATATAAACTTCCCTTAATTATCAAAATGTGGAATGAAACATGGTAGAAAATGTATTAATGGTACTTGTAAATGTTTTATGTAAGAAATAAGCCCTAGTTTCCCAGAGCTAGTGCCTTTTTTAATACATTGGCACGATTACAAGGAATCAAATCCCAAAGGACTTAGTAGTTTAGTAATTTTGAAAAAACCAGATACAAACATTGTTTTAACATTACAAATTCAAAATAAAATACAACATATATGTTTTATTGGGACTATCCAAAACATTAAGTTTATCCCAACAGGTTATTCATAATAAACTCTTACACGTCCTGAGAAAATGAAACATAAGAAAGGGGTGATCTCAGATGATCAGTAAGGGTAAGAAATACAGTGGAAGATATCATAAACATAAATATTAGGAATAGTGAATAAATAATAACACATCACTTTAAATAGTGAACTTGAACACATTATGGCAAGAATAGAAGTTAAATAAATAATGCCATAATAAATCATAATCATGGGTGTTATAATAGTTAAATAACCACATAAAATATCAATATTATTTTCATAAAGATAGAATTCATAATGCAGGAAATCATAACCATACAGTCAAGGCCTCATGCCCAAACCATAAATATCCATTTTGTCAAGGTGTCATGCCAAGACCATAGTTTGTCTCATGAGACCTACAGATGCATCGAGGGGATATAGCGAGCCCCAACTTACAGTTACTAAGTCCAATGAATTTCTCTTATGAATGGGGATAAAAAAATCAACATACACATTTATATTGTAACTAACATATGAAATGTAAATAACTTTCCCGAATCATTAATCATAAACACTAGCCTTTTATAATAATATGGTGAATGGTATCAAGATAGCACATACATAGTAAAAATAATAAAAAAACCCTTCAACAAAATATTGTAGATGATATCATAATAGATAATACTATATGAAATACAAGATTTATCAAAGTATGTTGACATAAATAAAGATACATTTAAATGTGACCATTGAGAAATTCTTGAGTAAATAATCCTTAATCATTCCAAACTGTCCCATACCACATAGTAATATTCAAATAATAATCCCTTAGAATACCATGATAATAAGAATAATCTTCATATGATATAGAAAAGGGAATTACATACACCACATTAATGGAATAAGTGGTGAACATGGCATATACTTCATAAAAGTTATGTAGGGTGAGAAAAATCTATTTTACTTTGGAAAGAAGAGTTATTTTGGAAAATCATTTTTATTTTTAATAGATATGGGTTTAAACTTGTATATACAAGAAAATAAAAGGGAAGCACATTTAGATTACATCTGATTCATAAATGATGTCCCACAGAAGTGAAATCATGTAAAAATTATTTTTAAAGAAGCTTTAGAATTAAATCATTTTAGTGCGGTTTAAGGAATTTTCTAATGAAATTTTAAAGCGCAAAGGAATGTTATCATTCATAAAAAAAAGAAATGAATATTTTCATGTTAAAATTCGTTATTTTATAAAGATAAATCTGGGTTAAAACATATTATATAGTGAACTTCAAAATAGGTATGAATTTGAGAAGTTCCATGAATCAGGCTTGTATTTCAGATGAATTTTTGAAAGATTATTTTAAAACATATACATTCCCATAAATTAAGGTATGATTCTGGTTATAACACATATATAGAACATTCCTACCTAAATTATGAGTATTAAATATGAATTAATAATAATTTAATTTAGGTAAGTAGATAATAAAACTAACCTGAATGAAAATGAAGGTTTGGGTGTAAAACCCATACAACTTTGTAATCATTTGAATGATATGCCCCAAAATTAATAATCATAAAATGATACATTAAATATCATGAAAATAAACAGATTAATTATATGAAACATATATGGTATGTATACATACACCATACATAAGTAATATTAGTGAATACGAAATATCTCCTAAAAATGGAATTGCGATGAAGAAACCCTCACTTTAAGTCTGTTGGTGTTCTTCACTTGATTTTAGTGTCCTGGATAACCAAATTAAATTCATTAATTAATATTTCCATAACCTAATATTTATTTAATTTATCTATTATATACTTATTAAGTTCATTCATGGCCTTTTTGATGGGTTTAAGAGGTTCAATTTTATTGTTGGAATCATTTTCTTCATGATCGGTATACTTATATACATGAATGAAGAATCATGTAAAATGAGGATGGTTATAAAGAATTTAAGTTTCTGTTATTAGTAAAAATCCATGAGGTTACATGGTTTTAAATTTCATTTGGTTACTTGGAGTGGATATGAATCATTATATAAATTATTTAATGAAAATTGTTTGGGTTAATTTGCGGTTTTTGAACACAAAAAACTCATTTTTTTTAAAATAAAACCCATAAAAACAAAAAGATTCCAGAACCATAAATGAGACATAATACATATATTATATTATTTTTCAAAAATAATAATTGTTTAATGACCCTAATTGAAGATGGTAATATAAATACAAAACCCATCATCCTTGAATGTGGTAAATTAGAACATTTCATATGGTGTTTTATTTTTATAATAAAAGAATGGAAAATGAGAGATGATGAGGAATTATTACTTTATCAAGAAACAATTAAATTAAATTTAAGATACTAGAGTCATAACATCATTTTGAATAAAGTAGTATAGGAAATAAAAATAAAGGAACTCAAAATAAAAAAAAGATGAGAAATCCCTTACGAAAATCTGGCAGCCTAACGACATCACTTACAAATTCATAAAATATATTGATGAGATAAAATATGTATATCATCATTTTTACAGAATATAGACAGTAAGGGTGATATTTAATTACATATACCAACATAATAAAATTTAAATTAAATGATAATAACATAATAAGAGTGCTTAAAAAGAAGGGATATTTTGAGACGAAAATTCTACAGCATAACGACTATGCAGCATGGTTTTAGAAAACATTAAAAAGAAAGGGGAAAGGGGTCACCCATACATAAAAGAATCAAAAAATAGTAGTGGGACAGAATAAAATGGAAATAAAAACATGGTATGAAAACTTGAAATACATACCACATAAAAGAGAACTTGAAATAAAAGAAATGAAAAGATGAATTTACCTCATGAAATAATCTTCCATGAGAGCCTCTTTAGGGGAGCGGTTTTGGTCTTTTGGAAATTCCAAGAGCTCATGGATGTGGGGAGTGATTAAGGAAGAGTATTTGGGCATACCTTAGACAAATAAAAAGTCTTGAGATGTGTGTGAGAAAGAGGGAAATGAGTGTGGTATTTATAGTGGAGGAGAGGAGGTGTTTTATATTATTTTAATAATTATTGTAATAATTCTTCTCAAGACTATGAATAGTATTAATTAATGTGACCAAAAATTGTAATAATGTCATGTGACTTCAAAAAAAGTCGTATTAAATCAATTATGATGTCATAAATAGTGTATTTAACTGATAATTTAAATATACGGTATTTTACTGTATTTCACTATTCATCAAAAATTCATGAATTTCAGAAAAATCACAAAAATTCTCCCTAACCATATTTTGATGTGTATAATTCAAAAATTAAGTCATTTTTTTGAATGTATTTTTTTTCAATATTTTTAATTTAAATTTTAAATAAAATAATAATTTATTTTAAAAAAACAACATTAAAATTAGAACTCGTCTTATAATACATTAAAGAATTAATCAAGTTCCCATAAAATTATATTATAACCATAAGAAAATAAATTAAAAATTTATTAATACATTTTATGAAAATAAATTTCTATTTTAAATTATTATATTTAATCATAAAATTGTAATTAAAATATTTACGACATGAAAAAATACTAATACTTATACTATGATCGTTTTTTCTCTTTTAAGATGTAAAATTTGTATTTATACATTCATGGGTGAAGATTATATTTTTTTGGATGATTTAATATTTATTACTATTCATAAGGGTATGTTACTATTCATAAGGGTATGTTACCATTCACCAAAAATTATGTTTGTTTTATCAAACTCCAAATATCTTACGGAACGCAACCGTGTATGTCGGTTTTTCAAAATTCAAATTACAAAGGTGGAAAAATTATGTTTACTTTTCTAGGTTATAAAAAAGTTGTGTTTTTTAGAGACTCAGTGTTTCATGCATTATATATTGGATCTATTTTTAAATTATTGGGGTGTTACATTATCCCCACACAAAAATTTTATTCTCGAAATTGGAAATTGAACTTCGAAAGTTAATGGTTGATACTTGAAAATTCTATTAGAAAACCTACATTAATAATATGGTTAAAATATCCTATTAATAATAGGAATGGGAAATGCATTCGTTACTACAAAAAAACACATTCTAATTGGACGACATGGTCATGGAAAAATAATGAAACCATCATGTAGTGACATTAAAAATTAAAACCCTATACAATGATCAACTTAAACCATTTCATAAATTGTTAGAAATACCAATATATAATGATTCAGCACATTATAATGAAGGTCTCTAAATTTACATAATGAGCTTATCATTAACCCTTAATAAACAAGAACCATCTCTAAAATTCAAATTCCAAACATGTGGAGCTAAATAATTTTCAAATATTGACCTTCATTTTGGATATCATCAATTGAGGGTCTATAGGGGGTATATACCCAATATATTATTCTATTCAAGTTACGAACACTCTGGATTTATAGTGATTCCATTTTCTCTACAAATCCCCATTTTATCTTCATGGATTAAATGAATAGAATCTTTATATATTACCTTGATCAGTTTGTGGTAGTATTGATAAAATATATTACTATAAATTCAAAGAGAATGAAAGTTCATGAATATCACTTAAGGATTTTACTGAAGACCCTAAGGAAGGATAAGTTGTATGAAAATTTTTACAAGTTTGAATTTTGGCAACAAAAAGTTTTTTTTCATCATATAATAGGAAGAGATGGTATATGTTTTAACACATCAATGAAAATGGTTATTGAACATTATCCCAAACCAACCATAGTAACTATGATCCATTATTTTATTCTATTTTTTGGTATTATCGATTATTTTTGGAAAATGTCCCATGAATTTCCAATATACTCACGAAGTTAACTCAGAAAACAATTATGTTTCGTTCGAAAGGTAAATGTAAGGAAATTATCAAGGAACTGAATAGAAGGCTGGTCAGTGTACCTATACTTACACTAACCTATAGTGAAGAAGGTTTTTTGATCTATAATTATTCATATAAGAATGTACTAGGATGTTCCTCATGTAGAATGATATGGGGATAGTTTATTCTTTAGGAAAATTGAATTTTCAAGAGAAAAATTACCCAACTCATGATTTGGGGTTAACTATGTTATTTTTTAAATTATATATATTAAATAATAATCTGTATAGTGAATGTAATGGAAGATATATTTATCATAAAATTTTTAAGTATATATATTCTTTATTAAATAGATGAATACTTGTTTGAGAAGATAGATAGAGTTAATTTAAGATTTTGACTACTCAATACATTACCACCCTTAAAAACAGAACAGGGTGCCCAATGCTATGAGTTGAAAGGATCATGCTAGATAATCAATTATGAGTGTCACAAAAGAACCAATAAGTCAATATTTTCAAAATATTGATTTGGAAATCGTGAAGTTAGGTGGAAAATATTATTTTTCTTGAATGAGTGCCCAATTACCTATCTGGGTAAAGATTAAAGAGGATCAAAAGGAATATGTAAAACTACAAAAGAAGGTGAAATATTTTCCTAGGTTCAAACTTTATTTTTATGGAATGATAAGGTTCAAGAACATTGTTTTTGCCCCATCAATTCTAGACATGATGATTGATCTATTTTATGATGTTTATAAATAATATTTCTCTATTTGTCTAGGATGTATGAATATGTAAAAATGACCTAAAATAGTATTTATAGTGGGACAACATAAAGAGAGATATTGCAGATTATATATCTCAGTGTTTGGTATTTTAGTAAGTTAAGGCTGAGAGAAAGATGTCTAAGGGGATTTTATATCTATTATAAATACTATATTGGAAATGATAAGACATTACCATGGATTTGTTCATAAAACTCCCAAAATTTTCTAAGGTCCATAATGCTTTTTTTTTGTAGTCAATAACCATTTGTAGTCCGTATACTTTATTTCTATCAGATAAGAATTATATGTTCATAATCTTGTAATAATATATATTAATGAAGTGATAAGGTTACATGGAGTTCCACATTATATTGTATATTACTAAGATCAAAGGTTTACCTCTATATTCTGGAAAATACTTCATCAAAATCTTGATTCGAAGTTGTTTTTCAATAATACTTATCATCCTTGGATACATGGTCATTCTGAGAGAACTATTATACCCCTATAGGATATGTTTAAGTCTTATTATATGGATTTCAATGGTGGTTGGGATTAACACATTTCTATGGTCGATATTTCTTAAAAAAAATATTTAACACAATCATTCAGATAGATCCTTATGATTCTCTATATGGATAAAAGTATAGAACTCTAATGTGTTGGGATGAAGTTGAAGAAATTAAGTTATCAGGCACAAGATAGTAGAGGAAATTTAAGTGAAAGTCATAGCCTTTTAGCAACATATTAAGGCATCTCAGAGTCCTAAAAAAATATTCTGAAAATAATCAGTGAAATATAGAATTTGAAGTTAGTCAAAAGTTATTAATAGAAACTTCTCTATGGAAGAATGTTATGAGATTCAGATAGAAGCTTAATCTGAGCCCTAGGTATATTATCCCATTCTATATTCTTGATCATGTAAGGATGGTAGTTTATCGCCCAATTCTTACACTAAAACTCCATTATATTCATGATGTGTTCCATATATCAATCTTGAGGAAGTACATACATGTTCCTTCACATTTACTGAAGTCAGATTTCATACCACTAAAGCATGATCTTTCCTATGAATAATAATCAATATAAATCTCAGATCATATAGATAAAGTGTTATGGAACAAGACTACTAACATGGTTAAAGTTCTCTGGAGAAATATCAAATTTGAAGAAACTACATGGGAACATGAGGATGAGATGAAATAAGGATAACCTCATTTGTTTATATCAGAGTGAAGGAATTTAAAGTTTGAAAATTTTTTAGTGGGGTAAAATGAAACATTGTGAGATTTTATAAGATATTTTTCAAATAAAATTAATTTCTTTGATAGCTTGTGATACATTCAATCCAAAGTCAAAATGAAAAATTTTATAGTATATCATTATAACATAGCCATTCAAATGGTAGTATGAATCAGAAAGACCATATTTTTAAAATATTTAGAAAGTATTATGATAAGGAAAATAAATTTTTAGTAAAGTCTTCATATGATTAAAAAAAATTCCTAAAAATGGTTTTTATTGTTTTTTTTAGAAAAAAGTATATTACATTTTTTCAAATTCAAGAAAATGTATTTGAAAAAAATTAACATCATGTTTGAATGAAACATTTCAAAATTATCATAGATTTAATTTTGATGAAGTTTTTGAGATGATTAATTTTTCAAATAATAGTGAAAATACTACTTTTTAATGAAAACTATATTTTTGTTTGAAGCATTTAGAAAGTTATGTTTTTTTTTAAAACGGGTTTAAAAGTGAAATTAGTTCTTTTATCTCACTAATAATCCAATTATGGTAACTGATATTAATTTTATGTGGATTTTGGTATAAAAAAATTCTATACTCGAGAAAAACAATTTCTATAAAATCATTTTTCATCGGGTTTTGTGAGTTTATTTTAAAAGTTATTTCTGAAAAATTTAATGATTTAATTGGATAAAATAGTTTAAATATTTTTCATTATAATTTCAAAATATCTTAATTATTACACTTTCATTTTTCTTCATAATTAATTTCAATAAAAGTGAAAAAGTGTCACTATGGTTAAGGTTATAATGGGTTTACTGGGGTTAAACCATTAGATAAGGGTAAATTTTCCTAATAAAATTGTCAAAATCCTATTGTATATCCATATATAAACCTCATAATATTCTAAATTCTATTATAATTCAATTTTGATTAATTTTTCTTGGGAATTAATTTTTTATATTTTAATCTTATAATAAATTTCAAGTATCTCCACTCCCCCACTTATAAAAGGAAACCCCTCCTTTCTCTTATTTAAAAAACATTGACGCTTATATCCCATCCAAAATCTTCCCAAAATTCTTTATCCAGGAATTATAGGTTATTACATTCATTAAATACCATTCTAATGTTTCTTAAGAAACAGTCTAAAAGAGGCCAACTGAAGGAGAGGTAATTGTCATACCCGACCTCTTTCAATTTATTTCTTATTATACCTCCTATAAATATATGGTATTAATCATAAAATAATAAATATAGTATCATAAATATAGTGAAATGTTATTATTATTGTGTAACCATCAATAAATACCTTGTATTCAATCATATGTAATGTAAAATTATTGTTATCACGTATGTGTGGACTACCACCTCCATGCAGGAATATAATTAAACTTCCATCACAATTTATCATTGATGGTAATTATGATGGTTTAAAATTTTATATGTGATATTTGTGAAATAATTATTTTTTATTTATTATAGTATCATTTCTACCTTCTTACCTTCCAATCCTTTAGAAAATGATAATGTCGCTCGTGCTTATGTATGGATTACCACCTCCATGAAGCGAAGTGATTTGTTTTTCGTTTTTTCACTACATGGATGGTAATAAAGATATATTTACTAGATATATATTATATATATGATATAATATTTAATCTATAATTTTGAATTCTTATTCAACATTCTTTCATTCCATCCAATGAAAATTGAAAAAAAAAATGTTCACGTGTAAGTATGACCAACCATCTCCAGGACTGGTGTAATTATTTTTTTCTCTCTTAATTATATGTAGAAATTTAAATATATCTAACAAATATATTGGATATTTATATCATGATTTAAATTATCTAGATTATGTAATAATGATCAACGTTTAATTATTTCAAATACCAAACTGGAATTCTCATGAAAAACGGAACAAATGACACCCAAAATTGATGATTTTAATAATAAATTATTAATAAATTGTCATTAAAATGTTATAAGTGTGTCATATATGATATTATAATGTTATAAATGATAATATTATATAATTATAATAAGTTCAAATTTAATATACATGATTTAGAGGAATTTTTATTCAATTCAAACATAATGTATGAGATTTATAATAACGACCCTAGCATTTACACATATTATTACCTGATTTTAAGATTTATTAAACCATAAATACAAACCAAGGATCGTAAGGTCTAGTGTATGTGGAAGAATAGGTACATAATTATTAAAAATGAAACCAAAATATAAAATCTATTCTATATTGATATTTTAACTCCATTTGAGCTTCTACAACTGCATGAGATAGCCTAAGGAATACATAGATAAAAGGGATGATCTAAAAATCCCAATAAAGGAAGAAACATAGGAATAAAGCATGGAACATGGGTTTGAAGTAATAAAATGATGACATAAAAAGGAATGGAATGTGAATAAACCAATGGAATCATAACATGTAGAACATGTGATCGTATAATTATGGAATAATAGAAATGGGTTGAAAACATACAACGGGACATAAAGTTGATTCAAGGATAACCAGCAAGACAATATCACATGGTGGAAGGATTCCTATAATTGATTAGATTTACACCCAAATCCCATACATGATGTATCCTTGGACTAAAAATAACCCAATGCATTAGGGTGATATCTAATAACAACCATCATAACATGTTCCTAAATATGTTTTCCACATAGAGAATAAAATATAAGGAATAAACCAAAGGGTTACCCAAGGAATGAAATGGGTACCATAATAATGTCATAAGGAATAACCAACAGGTGTATCATAAAGGTATTCAAGAAAAAATTTATTTAAATCCTACATGGACATTGATAATATAAAATAGGTAAAGATCATGATAAATAATGTTCAAGTGAAGTTAAAACATGTAAAAGGTATCTATAAGGAACATTAGAAATGAGCCACTTTAGTGCGGTTTAAGGGAAAATATTAAACAGAATTTAAAGAGGAAAAGGAATAATTTTTGTATAATCCCAGAAATTAACTAAGATAGTTTCTCATGATTAAATTAGTGATTTTATAAAAATAATGTTATCTTAAAATAGATTATGAATTTCTATTGAAAATTGGTATGAAATTGGGTATTTCCCTTTAATCATGTTTTCTTATCGGGGGGAATTGAGAAGGGAACCTTTTTAAACATGTATTTCCCTTAAAATAAGGATTAAATATTCTAATTTTTTTTTTTAAACATATAATCAAAATTTAGAAAAATTATATAAGAATAATGAAGAAATACATTGGTGTAATGAGAGAGAAAGTGTAACCCAAAGGTAAATTTGGAGGTTCGGAGAGATCCCTTACCTTATGTTCGAAAGTGTTTTTCAATTTCACTTAATGTACTATATAATAAAATTAGATTAATTAATTAATCAATTAAGAAACTATTTTACATTTATTTTATTTTTTATAATTCTATTATATTCATTTATTGCCTTTATAATGAGTTATAAGATTCAATTTCGTCGTTCTAGGAGTGTTTGTTTCATTATTTTACAATTGGTTCCCTTGAGATTAGTTATGAGAGTTCTTTTCAAATGGAAGAAAAACTAAATAAGTGGAATGATATGGTATTAATATACTAGAATAATTTTAATTGGTCTCATATATCATATTTTCATATATGATAATTATTCATTAAATTAAATGTTAATGAAAAATGATTAGTTTATTTTGGAGGTTTTTCAATAATCACAGTTTTTTTGTTTTATTATTAAATATTATGTATATATATTAGTTCCAAAATATGAAAAGGTATATAATATACATGTTTAAATCTGTTTTAACCATAATAATGGTTTTATGACCAGCCATGAAGGTGGTAATGGAAAACAAAAACTCATCATCCATAAAGGTGGTCAATCGACACCTTGCAGACAATGTTTTGCTTTTTAGAATAAAAGGATAAGAGAAGAGATTTTATTATTCATATTACATTAACATAATAAAATTATAGTACATATATTATACTATAGTTAACATATTAATTTTTATTGTGGAGGAAAGGATAAAGTATAATAAATAAATGATTTAGAAGTGAATGGTGGAGGGTTTTACCTCTAGTATATCATCTCCTTGAGAACTTCCTTAAGGCACTAGGGTTTAGTCATTTGATGAGACCATAAGATCATGGAAATAAGGAAGAGTCATGGGATGTTAATTGGGCAGAATTTAGACAATATTCAAACCTTTTGAGGTGTAATGAGAAGAGATGGTGAGGAGTAGTATTAATTGTGAGAGGAGAGGATTGTGTTTGATTATTTTATTCATTTGTTTATTATTTTGGCTCAAGACTATAAATTGTATAGATTCCTATTAATAAATACAATAAATGGTTTACAGAGTTCTAACCAATGGGTATATACCTCATCCATACATTATTTATTACTCAATAATTCATGTATTTGTTAAATACTTTAAATTAATGTATTTCACCATTCACCAAAAATTCAACTATTTTAGAAAAATACTAAAAAATCACCCCAACCATTTTTCGATCTGTATATTTAAAAAATTTAATCCATTTTAAGAAAATAATTTTCTAAATTATATAACATTAATTTTTATTTGAAATCCATCATTTATTGAAAAAATTACGATTTTGATATTATAATTGATTTTATGACACATTTAAAAATTAATTAAGGTCTCATAAAATTATCTTATAATAATAAAATAAAAAATATATTATTTTATTAACATATTTTATGAAAATAAATTTTCATTTAAATAATTATATTAATTATAAAATTTTAAATAATCATTCATATTTTACAAAACCACCAACACTTAATTTATCATTTTTAAAACATTTATTTAGTTACACCAAGATATAAAATATTTCATATTTTTATTTATAAGATTCATAAATTTTATTTTTACTTTATAGATGTGGTTAATATTATATTGGTTGGGTTTTATTTTTAATGGTCATATTACTATTCCAACGATCAGGTTACTATTTCATCAGTATAGGTTTCTTAATTTTTTTAAATACAACTTATTTCATTCTTCATTTATTAGAATAAATTTTTTATTGATCTCTTTACATAATGTATGTCCTTTATACAATATAAAATAATTATAATAAGGAAAATTCAATTTAATTTTTTTGGGGTGTTACATTCTTCCACCGTTTGGAAATATCTCCATCTAATTTTTTTTAAATACTAAGGTAAAAATAGGCGAGGGTACTTATCCTTTATTAATCCTCCATTTCCCATTTCCAAACTACATAGCTATGATTCCTCCGAAACACTTTGGCAAGATGAGTCATCTGGTTGCATAGGAATTTGTCTCTACAGTCCAAGATCATCACTGGTTTCTCTTTATATGAGAGATCATTATCTAGTTGTACCACCTTTGGATTTAGTAAATGTGAGGGGTCAAGTATGTACTTCCTCGGGAGTGATACATGGAACATGTCAGGAACATGATCCATATTTGGTCTAAGTGAAAGTTTGTAGGTCACTGATTCTATGTGATCAAGGATCTCAAAGTGTCCAATATAACTTGGCTTAATATTACTATTTTTCCCAAAACCATGACTCTATCCCAAGGTGATATTTGAAAGAATAAATTGTCTCCAACTTGAAATCCCAAGTCCCTTAGACAGTTGTTAGCGTAACTCTTTTACCAAATATGATCAGATTTGATATGTTGTTAGCTGACCTAAACTGTGTCTATCATATCTTCCACAAGATAAGGTCCATGTTTCTTTCTTTCCCTAACTACATCCCAAAAATTTGGAGTTCTACATCACTTCCCATACAAAGATTCATATGAAGCCATATGAATACTCAATTGAAAGATTTTGTTGTATAAGAACTCATACAATGGGAGATATTGATCCTATTTTCCATTGAAATTACATTCAGCATGCTCCCAATATTTTCTTAATCATATAAATAGTCCATTCAGACTAGATATCAGTTTGGGGGTGATAGTCCATGCTAACATTAATTTAAGTACTCGAAGAATATTTAAGACTTCTCCATAATTTAGATATAAACATTGGACCATGATCAATTATGATCAAAAGTGGTACCCCATAAAACCTCACCACTTTCTTCACATATAACATGGAAATTTGTTTAAATGAAAAATCTTTTCAAATATAAATAAAGTAAGAAATCATGGTGATTTGATCCACCACAACCCATATGGCATTATTTCCATAGGATGTTTTTGGGAGATCAATGAAAAATTCCATACATTCTCCCATTTTCTTGTGGGTAAAGGCAATGTTTGCATCATACCTTTGTAATTATGTCACTCTAATTTAACTTCCTAACAAACCCAACACCATGATATATACTTCACAATCTCATTTTTCATATTGTTTCATCATAATTTCTCTCAGAGTTCAAGGTACATCATGCTACTTCCATGATAGATGAAGAAATATGATCTATACACATTATCCAATAGTTCTTTATTTATCTCAGGTGATAAAGGCACACAAATACTTATTCCAAACTGAATCACACTATCATCATCGATATGGAACTCTTATAACTTCCCTTACTTTACCGTTTTACTTTATTTTATAGATCTAGATCATCCCTTTATGCTTCCTTGATCTTCTCTTGAATTTATGGTTGGGAAATCATTTAGTCAAGGTAGGATGTAGTATCTTCTTTTATGATTTCTTGATCTATCCTTCTCACTTCCATGAATATAGGTTGTTTCTCAATCCACACCATCAATAGAGTAGTAGGTTATTTTCTACTAAGAGAATTAGCTACACTATTTTCTTTCCTAGGATGAGAGTGAATAGAAAAACCATAGTCTTTGATTAGCTGTAACGATATAATTTGATGCATGTTGATCTCATTTTGTGTGAATATATACTTTAGGCTCTTATGATCAGTATATATGTCACAATTCTAACCATAGAGGTATTGCTGCTAGATTTTCATGGAAATCATCACATGTTATAGCTCGATATCATGCGTCAGGTAGTTCTGATCATGGACCTTCAAATATCATGGGGTGTAAATATGACTTTATCATTTTTCATGAGTACCCAACACAATCCTTTTTTATATGTATCAGTGTATATCACAAAACCTTATCTACATGTTGTTAGTCTGATAAAAGGTGAAGTGATTAACCTCTTCTTGAGATCCTTAATTCCTTCCTCATAATCTTCTATCTTGAAATAATTTACCCCTTTCTATGTTAACATTGTTAGCGGGTTATAAACTTGTGAAAAATTACTCACAAAACATCAGTTGTATCCAGCTAAGCTAAGAAAACTATAGATCTTTATTTCAAATGTTATTCTGGGTCACTCCTAAACTTCCTTTGTTATAGAAGGTTTTATATATTACCTTTTTTGGTGATAACATTCCCAAATAATGATATATCTTCCATCTAGAACTCACATTTAATATAAATGGAAAAAAAATTCTCCCTTCTTAGTGTATTTATCACTGTATTAAAATGACCCTTATTTTCTACCTAGATCCTAGAGTATATTATAATATCATCAATATATACTACCACAAATTTTTCCGGGTAATCTATAAATACTATATTCATTAATTCCATGAAATTTTTTAGAGAATTAGTGAATTCGATTTGAATCACTATAATCCCATAGAGTCCATACCTAATATGAAAGTAAGTCTTGGTAATATCTTCCTTCTTAAAATTTAATTGGTGATATCCTGACTGAATGTCCGCCTTTGAGAAAAACATGGACCTAAGTAAATTACCGAACAAGTCCTCTATTTGTTGTAGGAAATAACTATTCTTTATCATGATTTTTTTGATCTCACAACAATCAATGAAGATGCACATTCATCCAAATATCTTCTTGATGAGGAGAACTGGAACACCCTATGGTGAAGCACTCGGGCATATAAAACCCTTGTCCATATTCTATTGTAAATTCATATTTAGTTATTTCAACTTAATAGTTTCCATTATATATGGTTTATTTGATATGGGTAGTTATCCAAGAGTAAGTTCAATTCTTAACTCAACCTCTCATTTAAGAGGAAGACCAAACATTTCTCCATGGAACACATCAGTGTATTCCCTCACAATGGGAATGTCTTTGAGCATTATTATCTCCTTTGTCTCAATCATTTTAGCTTGATATTATTGCTCATAATATAATAATATCCACACTTGAGATGATTATTCTGAAGGATATTCATCCTAATTCTTAAACATATACATAATTGGAGGATTAATCAGGATGTGAAGAGTGATCTCCCTTTCCTGACAATTGATGTTGGATTTTTATAAAGATATCCAACCCATGCCCAATTTAGAATCAATATACACTAAAATAAGTAATAAAATATTTTTTAGAAGGTTTATTCCACAAATATTTATTGTGGAGGAATTAAATTCTTTGGATGTAATAATTTCCCCATTTGATGTCCTTATAGATAACCGAACCTCTATTTTTTGTGGTGGTGTTTGAGTAATTCTTCTAAATTTAAAAGATATGAAAGAATATGTAGAACCACAATAAAATATTTTATTTTCTATTCTCAAATGGATAAATATAATACAAATCATGAAATAATTTTCGGGCTCCACCTCAGTATTAGTGATAAAATATTCCCCTCCTTACTGCCTTGGAGGTTTTTTTATTTCTTCTAAAACCCTTGGCTTAGGGAATTGGCTCCTATAATGCCCATGTTCCTTACAATTGAAACATTTCACTACAGGATGATTTTTGGTATGAACGTTAGTTTATTCTTCCAAATTTTTGGTATTCTTCATATCCATTTGGAAATAATTATCCTAACACCCCTCTCTTCAACATTTGATGCATCTCCATGATCCCTTTAGATAGTTCCCGGGATATTTCTTCCCAAACTTCTTACATGTGGGAAAGTTTGATTTTCTTTCCATTATGGGATTCATTTATTGATACTTCTATATTAAACTCTATTTCATGTTTTTTTCATTGATCCCATGAGGCCATAGATATTCTACAAACTCTATCTTAACCTTTAGGTACAAATGTAATCACCCCATATATATCAAATCCTCAAATCACCAACACTTATCATAGAATTTTCTTTAATCCTATAAAGAATAGATCCACCATTCTTTAGGTGTTCATGACATTGACAGATTTTTGTCATGAAATTAATGTGAGTTTGTTTCATACGCTTCGATGGAATCATCATCCTTTTTCTTTAGTATGAGGAACTCCCTTTCTATCTTAAGATGGAGAGTTTGGGGAAAATATTTATTGATAATTATTTTCTTGAATTATTCCCAATGAATTGAATCAATTTCCTCTATATACTTTTTGTTATTGATTAGTGTCCACCAATAATCATCTTCTCCATAATAATGATAGATGGTTAGTGAAACATTCTCTTATTCTGAGTACTATTGGATAGAGAATATCTTCTCAATGGACATAATCCATTATTCCGTGATGATGGGATCAGATGATCCACTAAATATGGGTGGTATTTTATATATAAATAATTAAATTGAAACATTCATTTTCTTAGGAATAGTAGGATGTTCCATATGATTGAAGTTATTAAACATAACTTTATCTAGTTGGACTAGCACATTCATGATGTTTTTAGCTCATGTTACCATCATATTTGGAATTTAATTAGGGAAATACTCAAATTGACTATCACATTGATTATTAGAATAGGTTATCCTATTTTATTCCATTAACTAAGAAATATAAAAATACCATTATGAGGCTTGAATATTTATCTAATGAGCATACTAAAAGGAAACATTGATCATATGGGGATAAACATGTAAATGAAAAGTGTATCATATCTTGGGATTCTATAAGTTTCAATCTAGGATATCTATAGTGATAGAATTATCCCTAGGGTTCTTAATCATTTTTTATAATCCTAATATCCAAAATTAACTAGACCATCCTATGAAACCAACAATACCAACCCCAACCATTTACACAGATTATTACATTATTTTAAGAATAATTAGCCATCTAATTGAAACCATGGATCATGAAGTCTAGTGTCTTTGGAAGACTAGGGACATAATTATAAAACATTAAACCAAAAATATAACATCATTTTCATATTAAGATCCTAACTTCATTTGAGATAACAAAACTCCATGACATAACATTTGGAATACATGGACTAAATGGGATTATCTAAAATCCAAGTAATGGAATAAAAATATGAATAAATAATAGCACATGGGTTAGAAGGAATAACATGATGACATAAAAAGGTCTGGAACATGAATAATCATATGGGAGAATAACCTGTAAAACATGGGATCATGTAATCATCGAAGAAAATAAATGTGGCAGTGACATACAACATGGCATAAACATGAGTCAAGCCTAACTACCAAAACTATATAACATGATAGAAGAAGTCCCATAATGGATTATGTTTACTCTATAATCACATACATCATGTCTAATGAGACTAGACATTACCCAATGCATTGGATGGCTATCTAGGTTCACCCATTATAACATTTTCATGAATATGTGTTCCACATGAAGAATAAAACATAAATAATAAATAAAAGGGTTATGCATGGAAAGAAATGGGTATCGTAATCATGTAATAAGGCATAACCAATTGGAATATATTAAATGTGTCCATTAAAAAGGATTTAAATAATTCATGTATATTAATAAGGGAAAATATTATAATATAATTATAAATTATTACCAACTAAAGTGAAAACATGTAAAAAAAGTGTTTAAGAATCATTAGAAATGATTCACTTTAGTGCGGTTTAAGGGAAAATATTAAGGAGATTATAAAGAGGAAAAGTCATAATTTTTATATAAAAATAAAAGTGAACTAAGATAGTTTCTCCAAATGAAATGAGTGATTTTAGAAAAATAATGGTTCCTTAAAATATATTATGGAGTGTTCTTGGAAATGGGTATCAGAATTGGGAAGTTCCCATAAATAATGTTTTCTTATCAAGAGGAATTGAGAAGGGAACCTTTTTAAACCTGTATTTCCCCATCAAAGAAAGATTCATTCATCTGGATACATATTTTTGAAACATATAAATATAATTTAGAATAATTATATAATATTAATGAATAAATACATTGATTTAAATAAATATAAAGCATAAACCAAAGGTAAATTTTGAAGTTTAGGGAGATCCCAAACCTTATGTCTAAAAGTTTTTTGTACTTACACTTAATGCCCTAGATAACAAAATTAGATAAATTAATTTATTAATTCAGAAACTATTCTAAATGTATTTTATTTATTATAATTTTATTAATTTCATTTATTTCCTTATTTATGAGTTATAATATTCAATTTCATAGTTTTGAGAGTGTTTGTTTCATGGTTTTATGATCGGTACACATGAGTTTAATTATGCGATGTAAATACATGAATTTTTCCATGTAATTTTTTTAATTATATGAAAATATTATGAGTCCGCAAAAATTTACGGTGCATGATTCTGATGCCCAGTGTGCCAGGAATGAATTTCTAAACATTTTTTAGGTACGTTCAGTAAACGTGAGAGTGGGTTTTTGTAACTTTTGAACCAGTGCTCGGAATTGACATTTGAGGACACTGTTGAACTCGTAGCACTGATATTCTCTTAAGGAGAGTTTCACCTCGACCGTAGTATGTCGAGGGTGGAAGATAGTTTTATAGAATTTCGGGTGGAGTTAAAAAAAAAAACAACTTTTATTTTATTTTAATGAAACCCCCATTTGAATTTTAGTGGCAGGGACCACCTGAACTCTTTTATTTAATGAGAGGTGACTCTTAGTTTCTTTACCCCAATTTAATGATCCAACTTAATAAATTTAATTAAGTGGCTTCTCACCATTCTTATGGTTGGAGGATCGTTGGCAAGAGAGAGCTTAGGAGAACCTTTGGAGATACATTCTCTCTAATGAAGAACATCTCCAATGAAGATAATCCTCTGAATCAAGAATGAGGAACCGACTTTGGAGCGTCTTGTTGGAGTGACGAACACCGACATCACCATCTTCATCGACTTCATCTTCTTCCTCGCGCCACCTCCAACAGACGATTGAGTTAGGGGTTTTAAATTGAATTATTATTAAATCTATTTTTTTTGATTCTTCATATTATGGATTCACAATGATGATGGCCAAACATACATGGCCATCATCTCGCACTTATTCCTCTCCCTTTTTATTTTGTTCTTTGTGTGATCTTTGTGCGTTCATCAATGCCAAATAATTAAGCACACTGAAAAAAATGTTTTTTTGAGCATGATGTATGGAAGCGGAGCCCTCGACCCTAGGATCGCAAATATGTAGTCATCATATTTTTCGAGATTAGAAAGAAGTTACAATGACCCACGGAAGAGGAGGGCGGCCAGCACACCTGTAGGTCGCGTAGTGGTTGGGTGGCAAGCGTCTGTGCTGCCAGATGAGTAGGAGGCCGCGAACCATCAGTTGTGGCAGAGCAAGGTGGTGGATGGCATGCTGACCGACCATGTGGGGAAGCGGCAGCATGCGTCTGCACCGTCAGAGTAGGAGACAGTGGCCGCTTGGCCGCGGCGGAGGCTGAAGGGTGGTTGACACCCGACCGGCCGCAGAGGACAGCGGTGTCGTCACGCTGCTGGGAGGAGGAGTGAACGATGATCCGTCCGGTCAAGGTGCACCAAGCAGGACCCACTCTGTAGGGTCCCTCTTCAAATGACTGAACATCCCTTTGGCCATTGTGGTGACCTGGGAGGCGCCTCCCTCCTGGGCTTCGGCTAGGGTTGACCCACCCACGGCAGTCCACCCAACTAAGGGCCACCCCAGCGGGCGACACCACCAGCCCGCGCCCAGCGGGCCAGGCCGAGCTACCCCCTTCATGGGCTAGGCCATGCCCGACGAGGCCCATGCCAACTAGGCTGGAACCAGACCGAGTTGTTCCGACTGGGTCGAACCAGACCCGAGCCCATCAGGAACCAATTTTTACTTTTTTGGCCATAACATGTGATCCGAGCATCCGTTTGAGGATCTGTAAACCGCCCCCAGAATCCTTGGATTTGGACAGTTCATTTCATATAGTTCACTTGGGTTTTGGATAATGATGGAGTACGGTCGGGTTGGATCGAACTTGAATCCAACTGGGCCCTCGTAATGAAAACACTAATAAATAACAGATCGGGCGTCCGATTGACTCGTTGTCAGTTGTGTTGGGTCCCTTTTGACATGACAGACCTTTGGTAGAATTTTTTTTGGAGATTCATGGAAGATGAAGTATAGAACGATGGACTGTGGAGAGGAACCTCCCATAATCAAGCATGCTTAGTGTGGGAACCCTCCGGCTGGCTGTTCTTGAAGAATCTTCAGATCCTATGTGGGTCAGTGCTCAACGATCCTGTGTGAGTCAGAACATACCGATCCTGTGTGGGTTATATCCTATGTGGGTTAGCATTCAAAAATCATGTGTTGGTAAACACATACCATTCCTGTGTGGGTCATCGGGGGTTTGTTACCTATCGATCCTATGTGGGTCAATATCAGTGGTACTTAACAGAATAAGAAGATCTAGCTTTAAACTAATCATCTGTACTTTTGTACTTAAGTTATAACTTGTGTGATCTGAGTCTTTACCTTTGTGGTAATCTCCTATGCTGCTTACCTTTGTGGGACTTAACTTCATGGTGATACCTTTGAGGTATTTTTCTTTGTGGTGTTAACTTTGTGGTACTTACCTTTGTGGTGTTACCTTCATGGTATTCTTTCCTTCATGGAACAGTTGATCTTTGGGCCAATGATTTGGGCATTGTGTTTCCACATGAATGAGATGGGTATAATTGATAACTTAGGTATATGTATGGTAATATACCTAAGTAGGGTGGACTATTTTTTCCATGCTTTTTGGATTTTGAGAGACCATCAGGGGTCTTGAGGTCCCTACTGAGTATCATTATACTCACCCCTGCACGAGATACGATCGCACCTCATTTTGTCTTGTGAAAATGATAGATATCATTGATCGAGGAAGAGCATACCAGGACTGGAGGCTAATTAGAGGTTGACTTTAGAAGAGTCATACCACAGAGATGACCGTTAGAGAGTTGTACCTACCCTTCAGTTAGCATCCTTTATGGGTGTTCGCCAGAGGTGTTTTTCAGTTTTACTTATACTTTTTAGTTTTCCTTGTACCTTCCAGTTGGGCTTGTATTCCGGCCGCTTTTACTTACTATAGTCACTCTGTTTACTTTATATTTTACTTAGTGCTTGTATCCTGCTGTGTGCTTGGATTGTGTGAGTTTGTAGGTTTAATGGAAATGCCTTTCCAGATTTAGGGATATGCCTTCCTAGTGCTATTCACCAGCCCATGGCCTATGGAAGGCGGGCTAGGGCTAGTCATGGAATAGGCCCTGGGGGATGGGTCGTGAAAAATTGGTATCAGAGGAGTTTGGTTCTCCCAAAGAACTAGAACTATGATCTTTTGACTCGACAATAGTGTTAAGTGTAATGTGTGTGGATTTCAGTTTGGGGAGTCCAGTGTTTTTGTGGAGGGTGACGTATCCATACACCAGGACCCTGAGTTATGATTTCTGAATCAGTGCATGAAAACACTGATTGCGTGTGTGTCTTTGAAAAGTTTTCTTTGATAACTCTTGAGTCATCTCACCAGGCATAACTTATTGACCATGGTGCACCTGTTTCTTTTCAGGATTCCTTTAGGAAGTCATCAAACCATGGTTTCAGTGAGATTGCATAATGACAGCCCACCGATCAATAAGGCTTTGGTGTAGGTCCCCCTTATGGAAGTTGTACCACCGGGTGGTATACCAGGAGCACCACTACCCATTGGGAAGATAATGCCACCAACTCCAGTAGCAGAGGGTACATGCCACCTGAATGCACTACACAAGTTTCAGCACTATTGGACACCAAGGTTCTAGGGAGAGATGGATCCACAGGCAGCTGAGGACTGGCTGGAGGCCATGGTTAGTGTTTTTTGACTGTTGGGGACACTATCTGATCTCATGATGATCCTTGCCTCCAGCCTTCTTCATGCAGCAGTAGGAAGATGGTGGAGCTTGATGCTCCAAGTTCACAACGAGACCACTCTCATCTGGGTAGACTTCAAGAGCCTTTTCAGTGTAGATTTCGTCCCAATGAACTTATACATAGTGCATATACATGAGGTCCTCCACTTGTAGTAGGGTAGCATGATTGTAGCTCAGTATTCGGTGAGGTTCACCGACCTCTCGTGATACTCCACTGACATGGTGTGGGACCCATTCTTCAGGTCCCAGACCATCGATAAGGGGATCATACAGGTGATTATAGGTTTGATGATTTCTCTCAGCATCCCGATATAGGAATGGGTGTTGGAGAGAGCACTCATAGTGGAGATTTTCCTTTCTAAGTAGTCACCGGCAGCGAGACCCATCACCGGATGACATGTAGCAGAGTAATCTGCAGTTGGTATAAGATAGATGACACATAGGTCCAAGAGAACCATACCTATTGGTGGATGACCACAGGATACAGGGTTGGTGGTGTGGGGCTCTCAGGAAAGAGTAGTACATGCAAGGAAAAAGTAGTGCTACACGTCCGACGGGTGTGATCACATGGCTCCCAACTTCCCAATCCTCTCTACAGACGACCATCAGATGGTAGAAGGAACGCCTGGGTAGAGGTGAAGATTTGATCATGGAAGTCCACTGGCAGGAGGCATATGTGGTAGGGTAGAAGGCCGTCCATTAGGTCGTGGGCAACGATTTGAGGTTCTACCACCACCACCACTAGGTGGTCCACCCTGACCGCAAGGAGTAGGTGGACATAGACGATCTCAACTCCAGGAAACTGAGGCTTATGACCATGAAACTATGCAGGTGATACAAGGTACGATATGTTTCTACTCCACCTTAGCTACAGTGCTTATAGGCATGGATTCTAGGCATTATTTTATTTCCATGACCCTCGTTCGGAGCTTGAAGATTCTGGTGGAGCCATTGGCTTGATCCTTATGGATAGAGACTCCTACGGGAGAGGATTTGACAATTACACACCGGTGTAAGAAATGTGAGATTACTCTAGTTGGCGAGAGATTCAGCTAGGATCTCCTAGTAGCGGCGTCGAGCCCTTATGACATCATCTTTGGTATGGACTGGTTATCCACAGTCCATGATCAAATTGACTATATTAGGCACAAAGTGTAGTGTGTCTGCACAGACGGGACTATGGTTTCCTTCACTGGAAAGAATGGAACCTTTGAAGCACATGATGGACTTACCTGGAAGAGGGTGTATCCGATCACACATCAGTTGGCTAGCCTTACCCTCTGAGAATTTGATGTTTAGAGTCCAAGTTATCCTGTAGTGGTGGACAAATACGCTGATGTTTTTTCAGACGATGTTTCGGGTCTACCTCCTTACAGAGAGGTGGACTTTTATATCGACTTGTACCTTGGGACAACACCGATATCTACACCAGTATGTCAGATGCCTCCCACAGAGCTTCGAGAGCTGTAGGTATAGATGGTGGACTAGCAGAGCAAGGGGTTCATTAGGCCCAGTGTATCTCTATGGGCAGCCCTGGTTTTGTTCACCAAGAAGGCAGATGGGTGTATGAGACTCTGTGTGGACTATCGGTGCCTGGACCAGGTGACCATGAAGAACAAGTACCCACTCCCAAGGATTGACAATCTCTTTGATCAACTTAAGGGAGCACAATGGTTTTCATAGATTTTCCACAGGTTAGGATATCACCTGCTCAGGGTATAAGATGCGGATGTGCAGAAGATGGACTTCAGATGCCGATATGTCCATTATGAGTTCTTGGTTATGACATTCGGTGTAACCAACACCCCAGTATTTTTCATGGGACTCATGAACATGATCATCTAGCCATACCAAGATCTCTTTTTCGTAGTCTTCATCGAAGTTATCCTGATATACTCAGCAACGGAGGAGGAGCATGCCTATCATCTACAGATAGTTCTGGACACACTCATAGAACACCAAATTTATGGTATGCTCTCAAAGTGCCAGTGCTGGATCTGAGAGGTCCACTTCTTGGGACACATTATCTCGGAGGCTGGAGTTGCAGTGGATCCAGTGAATATTGAGGTTGTGCTTTCTTGGGAGCCACCCAATAGTGTGATGGAGGTTCAGAGTTTCCTAGGTTTGGCCAATTACTACCAGAGGTTTGTGCATGACTTCTCCAGAGTTGCCTCACCCTTATCAGTGTTTACGAATAAGGGGAAACCCTTCGTGTGGTCAGAGAGATGCCAACGGAGTTTCCAAGTGCTGAGGCAGAGACTGACGAGTGCCCCCATCTTGAGGCTACCAGAGGAGGGCATTGTGTACGTTGTCTAATGAAATAAATTAGGGACCAGGTTCAAATGTGTACTGATGCAAGATAAATCAATGTTCATTTATGGTTCTTGATTGTTGAGATAGAATGACCAGAACTATGATACCCATCACCTAGAGTTAGCAACAATGGTATTCGCCTTGATGATTTGGCGACATTACTAGATAGGGGACGTTTTACAGTCTACATTGATCACAAGAGTCTTAGTTATATCTTCTCTCAGAAGGACCTGAACCTGAGGCATCGACATTGGCTTGATGTCCTCCAGGACTATGACTTCGAGATAGACTCTACTCCTGGGAAGGGGAATGTAATAGCAGATGCACTCAGCAGGAGATGTGGTATACAATTTCTGAGCGAGGTAACAGAGTAGTTAGCTGCTTTGTGGAAATCCTACATGGATCGAGATGGAACATCTTATCTTTAGGCTCTGACAGTCACTCCCCCACTCCTTCAGTGAATCAGGGAGGCGCAGCTTGGGGACACTGACTGCGAGGCTCAACATGCTCAAATATCCAAGGGACAGGCACCTGATGGATTTTATGAAGGTGTAGACAACATTATCATCTTCACCGGATGTACTATAGTACAAGTGGCACTTCAAGAGGACATGTTGAGGTAGTTCCATATGTCCCCTCTAGCGGTACATGCACGAGTGGAGAAGATGTACCAGGACCACCAGCATCAGCACTGGTGGCCAAGAATGAAGAAAGTAACATCAATGTTTGTCTTTTGGTGCCTCACTTGTCAGTAAGTGAAACCAGAGCATCAAGTTCCAGCATGCTTATTTTAGCTATTAGAGGTGCCAAAGTGGAAGTGGGATTGATTTTCCATGGACTTTGTGATAGGACTTCCACACATGTCCAGGGGTCATGATTCTATCTAGGTGATTGTTGATCGACTAACCAAGTTGTCCCACTTTCTACCTATCAGAGAGCAGGGATCAATATAGATATTGGGATGGATCTACATGCGGGAGATTGTATGACTTTATAGATTTCGATCTACGATTGTCTCTAATCAGGATGCACGTTTTACTTCCTGGCTATGGAAGGGGTTGTAGGAGGCATTCAGGATGCTGCTTCGGTTGAGCACTGCCTCCCATCCTCAGATGGATGGTCAGGAAGATCAGACCATTTAGACCCCCGAGGAAATGCTATGTGCTTGCGTCCTTGATTTTGGACGCAGTTGGGAAGATCACTTTCCCTTAGTGGAGTTATCATACAACAACATTTATCACTCCACTATTGGTATGGAACAATTCGAGGCGTTGTACGATCAACCTTATAGATCACCTATGTGCTAGAATAGCCTAGTGGAGTCAACACTTGTGGTACCAGAGATGGTACAGGAAACCACAGAGATGGTGTAGATCATTCAGGAGTGGACGAAGACTGCACGGAGTAGGCAGAAATCCTATGTTGATAGGATATGGAGACCTCTAGAGTTCGAGGATGGCGACAATGTATTTCTGCGGGTCTCACCTCGATGAGGTTTGCATAGATTTGGCTGACGCGACAAGTTATCTCTGAGGTTCATCAGACCCTTTTAGGTCTTCAACAGAGTTGTCGAGATAGCTTACTGCTTAGCTCTTCAACCTCAGTTGCACCAGGTGCATGCCATTTTCCATGTATCCTGGCTTTGGAGATACGTACATTATCCTTCGCACATCATTGACTGGGGTGAGATGGACATCGAGGATGGGGCGATGTTTTCGAAGGTTCCAGTGGAGATTGAGGATCGACAGGAGCAAGTCCGTTGTGGGAGGTCGATACCTCTGGTGAGCGTATTCTGGCAGCACGAGAACCTCCAAGAGAGCACATGGTAGCGTGATACTTTGATGTGTGCTCAGTACCCCCACTTGTTTCCCTAGTTTGTTTTGAGGATTCTGGGGATGCAAATCCCTGAGGTGGGGAGAATGTAAAGACCTTGATTTTTCCATGTAATTTTTTTTAATTAAATGAAAATATTACAAGTCCACAAAAATTTACGGTGCGTGATTTCGAGGACCGTTGTGCTCAGAATGAATTTATGAACTTTTTTTAGGTACGTTCAGTAAACGTGGGATCAGGTTTTTGTAACTTTTGAACCGGTGCTCGGAATTGAATTCTGAGGACACCATTGAACTCGCAATGCCGATATTCCCTTAAGGGGAGTTTCACCTCAACCGAAGTAGGTGAAGGGTGGAAGATAGTTTTGCAGAATTTTGGGGGGAGTTAAAAAATAATAAAACAAAAAAAAACTTTAATTTTATTTTAATGAAACCCCCATTTTAATTTTAGAGGTGTGGACTACCCGAACTCTCTTCTTTACTGAGAGGTGACTCTTGGTTTCTTTCCCCCAATTTAATGAGCCAACTTAATTAATTTAATTAATTGGATCCTCACCTTTCTTGAGGTTGGAGGATCATTGGAAAAGGAGTGTTTTGGAGACCCATTGGAGATACATTCTCTCCAACAAAGAACCTATCCAACCAAGCGAATCCTACAGATCAAGAACGAGAAAACTAATTTGGAGCATCTTGCTGGAGTGTTGAATGCTGATGTCACTATCTTCATCAACTTCATCTTTTACTTCGCTCCACCTCTAACAAATTATCAATTTATGTGTTTTCAATTAAATTATGATTAAATCTATTTTTTTGATTCTTTATATTCTTGATTCACAACGATGATGGCCAAACAAACATGGCCATCATCCTGCACTTATACCTTTCCCCTTTTCTTTTGTTTTCTGTGTGTTTTTTGTGCGTTCATCAACACAAAATGATTAAACGTGCTAAAAATAGAAATTTTTTTTGAGCACAGCATATGGATGCAGAGCCCTCGACCTGAGGATCGCGAATACGCAGTCGTCGTATTTTTCGAGCTCAGAAAAAAGTTTCGGTGACTCATGAAAGACGAGGGCATCCGGCACACCGGTCGACCATAGGGAGGTAGCGCGAAATGTGTCTGCGCCGCCAGATGAGCAGGAGGTCGAGACGGAGCAGGTTGGTAGCCAGTACACTGGTCGTCTGCGTGACAAAGCGCCAGCGCACGTCTGCACCGCCGGTGTAGGAGACTGCGGCTGCTTGGCTGCAGCGGAGGCCGAAGGGAGGCCGACACCCAGCCGACCGTGAAGGAAAATAGTGCCATCGTGCCACTGGGAGGAGGACTGGTTGGTCGTGGCACACTTAGCTAGACCTGGATCCAAAGACCGAATGATCCTTCAGCTATTTGGGTGACCTGGGAGGTGGCTCCCTTTTGAGAATCAGCTAAGGAGGACCCCGCCACGGCGGTTGACGTGATCTCATGTCGCATCGTGGGCTGCCCCCTTCATAGTCTAGGATGGACCACGGCCCAACGGGCCGGGCCTGCCGAGGCCCAGGCCAACTGGGCCAAACCCAGGCCCATCTGGACTCAGTTTTACTTTTTTGGCCATAACTTGTGATCCGGGCATCCATTTGACGAACTGTCTGCGACGCTGGAATCCTTGAATCGACCCGATTAATTTGGCATAAGCAAATTGAGTTTTGGATAAATTTAGTATACGGTCATGTTGGATCGAACCCAAGTTCAACTGGACCCTCATAACAGAAACACTAATAACTAACAGACCATGCACTTGATTGACGCATTGTCAGTTGTATTGGGTCCCTTTTGATGTGATGGACCTTTGGGATAATTATTTGTGGATCTTCATGGCAGTTTAAGTATCAAATGATGTATTGAGGAGAGGAACCTCCCAGAATAAAGCATGCATATTGCGTGAACCATGCGACTGGGTGTACTTGAAAAATATTCAGATCCTGTGTGAGTCAGCACTCAGGGATCCTATGTGGGTCAGCGCATACCGATCCTATGTGGGTTAGATCTTGTGTGGGTCAGTGGGGGTTAGGTACCTATCGATCTTATGTGGGTCAGATCCTCTGTGGGTCCGTGGAGGTTAGTTATCTATCTATCATGTGTGGGTCAGATCCTGTCTGGGTCAGTGGGGCTTAGTTAACTATCGATCCTATGTTGGTCAGAAGCAGTTCTACTTAATAGAATAAGATTATATAGCTTACAACAAATCATTTTTACTTCTGTACTTATGTTATACCTGGTGTGAGCTTAGTCACTACCATTGTGGTAATGTCATGTGTGGCGTACCTTTGTGGTACTTACCTTCATGGTGATACCTTTGTGGTATTATTCTATGTGTTGTTACCTTTTTGGTACTTACTTTTGAGGTGTTACCTTCATGGTATTCTTTCCTTCGTGGAATTGTTGATCTTTGGGACAATGAGTTGGGCCCTGTGTTTCCTCATGAATGACATGAGTATACTTGATAACTTAGGTATATGTATGGGCATATACCTAAGTAGGTTTGATAGTTGTTTCTATGGTTTGTGGATTTTGAGAGACCTTCGGGGGTCTCAGGTCCCTACTAAGTATCGTTATACTCACCCATGCACAGGATATGCCCGCACCTTGCTGTGTATTGTGTAGACGACATACAATGTTGATCGAAGATGAGGTTAAGAGGACTGGAGGTTGCTCATAGGTGTACTTTAAATGAGGCATACCGCAGAGATGACTGTTGAAGAGATATACCTACCCTTCAGGTAGGATCCTTGATGGGTGTTCGCAGGACTTGTTTTTTATTTTTACTTGTACTTTTCAGTTTCCCTGGTACTTTCCATTTGGGATTGTATTCCGGGCCCGTTTACTTACTATACTCATTCTGTTTACATTATAGTTTACTCTGTGCTTGTATCCTGTTGTGTGATTCAACTCTATGAGTTCGTATGTTTAAAGGCAATGCCTTCCCAGATTTAGGGATATGCCTTTTCGGTGCTCGTCACCAGCCCCTGGCATATGGAAGGCGGGCGTGGGGTAGTCACGACACGGGCCCCAGGGGACAGGTCATGACATGGGAGTCCATAAAAAATGGAATAAAAACTATATAAGTGGAATGATATGGTATTAATATACCAAAGTAATTTTAAATGGTCCCATATATCATTTCATATATGAGAATGATTCATCAAATAATACATTAATGAAAAATGATTAGTGTATTATGGTGGTCTTTCGATCATCACGAACAAGTTTTGTTTTATAATATAATATTATGTATATATATTTGTTATAAAACATGAATCAAGATATAATATTCATCTTTCAGCCAGATTTAATTATAACAATGTTTTTATGACCAACATTGAAGGTGATATTGGAAAATGAAAACCCATCATCCATAATTGTGGAGAATCGACACCTCATGAACAATGTTTTCATTTTTAGAATAAAAGGAGATAAAAAAGGGATTTTATGATTGATATTCCATTAACAAAATAAAATTATAGTATATATATTATAATAGAGTTATAATGTAACTTTATATTGTTGATGAAAAGATGACGTGGAAAAAAGAAATAATTTCAAAGAGAAGGGTGAAGAATTTTACCTCTTGTATATCATCTCCTTGATAACCACCTTAAGATATTAGGTTTTGGTATGTTTTTGAGGCTAGAAGATCCATGATTTATGTAATATTATTTGGAAGGTAATTGGGAATAATTTATACTGGCTTCATGGATTTTGAGGTGTGAGGGTAAGGGCTAGTGAGAGGTGGTATTTATTATGGGAGGATAGGGTTGTTTTTTTATTATTTTATTCATTTGTTTATTATTTTGGATCAATATTATCAATAGTTTATATTAATATGACTAAATAAAATAAATTATTCAGGAGATATCGAACCAATGGGTGCTTACCTTATCCATACTATAAAGACCCATAAATTTCAAGGAAATGTTTTTCATAATTTTCTTTGGAATCTTACAAGAACGCAGTTTCTGACGTCACGTTATTCCGAGGCCCGGTGTGCCCAGAATCATTTTCCAAAGTTTGGCTCTGGTACGTTCAGTGAACGAATGAGTGAGTTTTTCTAACTTTTGAACCGGTGCTCGGAACCAAATTCCGAGGGTACCGATGGAATCGCAACGCTGGTACTTGCTTAGAAACGCCTCTTCCGGAGTGGCGTTTTCTCGGGTGTGATTTTTAATTTTTGGGGTTAAGTGAAGAAAATAAAATAAAGTGGTGCTGTAAAGACCCGCAAATTTCAAGGAAATTTTTTTTTAATTTTCTTTGGAATTTTACAAGAGCGCAGCTTCAGACGGCACCTGATTCCGAGGCCCGGTGTGCCCGGAATCAATTTCCGAAGTTTGGCTCGGGTACGTTCAGTGAACGGACGAGCGGGTTTTTCTATCTTTTGAACCGGTGCCCGGAATCAAATTCTGAGGGCACCGATGAAATCGCAGCGCCGGTATTTGCTTAGAAACGCCTCTTCCGGAGTTGCGTTTGCTCAGACGTGGTTTTTAAATTTTGCGGCTTTAAGTCAGAAATAAAATAAAGTTTGTGCGACAACTTTATTTTATTTCACTTAAGCTGCTTGGAAGCCACTTGAAGTCACTTAAAGACGGCTTGAACTGAGTTGAACTGGATAGGATGCTATCCAGAAATATCCTACCCACTTGGTAGGATATTTGTGCGGTGGGGCCCGCACGAGCCCCGCCGTTTCTTTCGCTAAGTAACGCACCCGCGAAAACCCGTCAAAGTAACTGAAAAGTCAACCGACGCGTTTTCTTTAATTATTAACAGACCATTTAATTGGGCGGTTTATTTCGTAAATTAAATGGACTGTTTCTTCGTGAATTAAATGGGTCGTTTCTTTCGAATTGATGGATCGTTTCTTAACCGGTTTCGTGTTGGCATGTTTATAAAATAAGACCAACCTAAAAATCCTTGGAAAGGATTTGAGAGAATCTTCGTTCCTCCACCCTCTCCGCGAAGAACGAGAAGAACGCGAAGAACGCGAAGAACGCGAAGAACGCGAAGAACGCCGGCGACCGGAATTCGACGACGCACACCAAGATCTGCGACGTCGACGAGATCTACCCGCGACATTCTTCGGCGACGCTTCTTCTTCCGCGGCCGACCCTCGTTCGGCAACAAAGGTGAGAATCGGATCTTTTATTTCTCCCTTTTTAAATTTCAATAACAACGGATTTAATTAATTAAATCCGTTTGTTCTTGATCCGGAGATTGGCGACGCGACGCCGGATACCGCGACGACGCGACGATCTCCTTCCTCCGCGACGAGCGATTCCGCGACGACCCCTCGTCCGACGACGACGACAGCTGCGAGGTAAGGGATGCTGGATTGTGTTATCTTTTTCCCCGTGTTTATTCTTTTTAAGTAAAGAACAAAATCTCCGACATTTTTAATTTAATTAAAATTGTTGTTGATTTTCCCTCCCGGTGACGTTTATGACTAACGCGGAGGGTGCGGGTCTAACGAACAAGACCCGGCAACCCTCCGCCGATCTTCTCTTTTTGTGCGGATTTGGCGGACGACGACGAACCGTGCGGCAAGGGCAATTTGTTGGTTCCGCAGTGAAGATCGTCCCCCGGGAGGAGCATCGGCGCAGACGGGAAAGAAATCAGGCCACCGGAGCATCTCCGGCGGCCCGCGGAAGGCGGCGGCGGCGCGGGTCGCCGGCGCGGCGGCGCCGGCGACCGGAGGCGGCGGCGCCCGGCGCGCCGCCGTGGAGGAAGCCCGCCGCGGCTGAAGCCGCGGCGGCAACGGCGGCCGGTTCCGCGGCCGCGCGGAACCGGGACGGACGCGGCGGCCCGGCCGCGTCCGCTTGACAAGCGGCCCCCCGCGGGGCCGCGTCTCCTTCAAAGCCGCGGGTCAACCCCGCGGCGGCGGCAGTTCGGCCGCTCGGCCGAAGCCGAGCCGGCCGGTCCGGTCGGCCGGGCCGCGCCCAGGCCGGACCGGACCCGGCCGACCCGGTTCGGGCCGACCCGGTTCGGCCGCCCCAGGGGGGGGTTCGGGCCGGGTCGCCCCGGGCCCAGTACCCCCGTTTCGGGCCCTCTTCGGTCCTTCGCCCATATCTTGGGACTGGGACCTCCGATTGACGAACCGTCAGCGGCTACGCGATCCTTGGATCGAGACGGTCGTTTCGGTATATTATACTCAAGGTTTCGGAAGACTTTGGGTTCGGCCGGGTTGGTTCGTACACGAAGCCAACCGGGCCCTCGGAGCGGAAACGCTCATAACTTGAGCTACGGACGTCCGAACGACGTACCGTCAGCTGTGGTAGTTTCCTCTAAGTGAGACGGAACTTTTGGCATACTCCGCCCGAGGATCGGATACAGGCGGAGTACGGTCGGGTTGGTTTTGCCCTAAAAACCAACCGGGCCCCTGGGACGAAAATGCCAATAACTCTCAGACCGGGCGTCCGATTGACGCGCCGTCTGTCGCGTTGAGATCCTGTTGTCGATACGGAACTTTTGGATACATCAACTTCGGACTACGTGTCAGTTGATGTATCAGCCCCTCGGCTCGTGGAGCGGACCCTCCTAAACGAGCTCGCTACGTGCGGGAACCCTAGCGCTGGCTGTGACCTCGACGGCAGAGCAGAGATCCTCCGTGGACTGCGACGACGACAGAGCAGAGATCCTTCGTGGACTGCGACGACGGCAGAGCAGAGATCCTCCGTGGACTGCGACGACGGCAGAGCAGAGACCCTTCGTGGACTGCGGCGACGACTGTGCAGAGATCCTCAGTGGACTGCGTCGACTACTGCACTCAGCAATCCCATGTGGATCAGTGCCTACAGGTTCTGTGTGAGCCCGATCCTACGTGGGTCCTTACTACCGGTTCTGTGTGAGCCACTGCCTACAGGTTCTGTGTGAGCCCGATCCTGTGTGGGTCTTCTGCGGGGGTTAGTACCTATCGATCCTTCGTGGGTCCGACGACTTAGACGGATCAGTGATCGTCTTTGACGTCATCTGAAAAAGTATACCTGGTTGAGCTGAATCTTATGTTACTCTCCTTTGTGGATTGTGTTGAACCATCCTTTGTGGATTTACTATTTACTCTCCTTGTGGATTTGAGTCTTGCTTTCCTTTGTGGATTGAGTTGTTCTTGAGCTCGTGAGCAGAGCTAGATTTGGGGACTTAGGTATATGTATGGGCATATACCTAAGACGAGTCAGATGTTACTTCGTGATTGCATCTTTCTTTGTGCTATATCCTTTGTGGATTTCGGGAGACCTTCGGGGGTCTCGGGGTCCTTACTGAGTAGTTGTACTCACCCCTGCACGGGCTATGCCCGCACCTTGTTGTGTTGGTTGCAGACGACGGACAGCGCTGATCACGGTTGGGGCGTGGAGCAGGACGGTACCTGGAGGTGGACCACTGGGCGGGACGTGCTCGGAGCGGACATGGGACCCGAGGAGCCTGGAGGCTATCTGTACCCACCCTTCAGGTGGGATTGCCAGTGGACGACACGAGGCCGCCGTCTTTTCTTCAGTTGCTGTACTTTACTTTTCAGTTGTACTTTACAGTTGGGCTTGTATTTCCGGCCCCCTTTACCTTTCTGCACTTTACTTTCCGCTTGCTGACTCTGTGTGGTTGTTACTTATAAAGGCAATGCCTTCCCTGTTTACTGGGATTTTACGCCTTGGTGCTAGTCGCCAGCCCCTGGCCTATGGAAGGCGGGCTTGGGGTAGTCACGGCACGGGCCCCGAGGACGGGTCGTGACAGGTGCGACAAATTTATTTTATTTCACTTAAAGCCACTTAAAGCCACATAAATCTACTTAAGCTGAGTTGAAGCAGATAGGGTGGAACCCAATATATCCTACCCTCTTGGTAGGTTATTTGTGAGGTGGGGCCCGCACGAGCCCAACCGTTTCCTTTCCCCTAAGTAATGCACCCGCAACCCCCCTCTTAATGAAAGTCAACTGGGGAGTTTTCTAAAACTTTTAAACGCTCCTATTAAATGGACAGTTAAGTTGTTACCATTAATTCACCGAATTAATTGTTCGTTTCTTAACATGTTTTCAAACTGTTGGCATAATAATAAAATAAGACCAACACCTTTTCTTTTTGTTGATGGGTTGATTGTTGAGAGGATTTGGAGAATCTGTACCTTCTTTCCTTTTCGCAAAGAACGCGAGGAACGCAAAGAACGCCGAACCCTCGGAGATCGAAGACGCGTCTCCGTGTTCCGCGACGCCGATGATTCTTCTTCCACGACGCTTCTTCCGCGGCGTTCTTCCCCGCAACAATCTCCGATCATCAATTGCTTGAGGTAGGAGATTTCAGATCTTTTAATTTTTCCTTTGTAGATTTTATCCTTAACATGGATTTAATTCGTGAAATTAAATCCATGTGTTTTTTTAACCCTCGGAAATCGACGACGCGACGCCCTTCCACGACGCGATGATCCTCTTCTTCCGCGAGGGTCAATTCCGCGAAGAACTCTCGTCCGATGACAGCTACGAGGTAGGGGTTTTATTTGAGAATAATTTTTATTCCCATGGTTTTTCCTTCTAAAACAAAGAACCCGGTTCAAATTTCAATTTTCAATTTATTAAAATTGTGCCTTGTTTTGTTTCTCATGTTTTGAATATTATTCCAAGTTGTTATCACCTAACGCAGAGGGTGCGGGCCAAACCAACATGGCAAGACAACCCTCCGCAGTTTTTCGTTGATGCGTGGATTAACGGCGTTTATGAAATGGGATCGGAATGGAGATTGGAGGCCTTCACAACAGAGTTCAGATCCCGGGAAATCCGTAGGCGCAAATCACAGGCAAAACAGACCACCGGAGCGCGTCCAGTGGTCCGCGGAAGTTCCCGCCGGCGCGCTGCTGGGAAGACCCGCCGCGGCTGAAGCCGCGGCGGCGAGAGCCTGTCCCGTGGCCGCACGGGACCGCGGGGAAGGGACGCGGCCTTGTGCCACGTCCGGTGACAGGGGGTGGCCCCCGCGCGGGGGGGGGGGGGGGGGGCCAACTCCTTGGGTGCGGCCGCTTAGCCAGTGCCGAGCCGCCAGACCGGCCAGCCGGGTCGTGCCCAGGCCGGGCCGGGCCGGGTCGGGCCGGGTCGGTCCGGGCCCAGACCCCCCGTTTTCGGACCTTTTCGGTCTTTTGCTCATAACATGAGATACGGGCCTCCGAACGACACACCTTCAGCGGCGATGCGATCCTTGGATCGAGATGGTCGTTTCAGTATAGTACACCCAAGGTTTCAAAATACTTTTGGTTCAACCGGGTTAGTTCGTACACGAAACCAACCGGGCCCTCGGAGCGGAAACGCTCATAACTTGAGCTCCGGACGTCCGATTGACGTGTCGTCCTCTTTGATGGATTCATATAAGTGAGAAGGATCTTTTGGCTTACTCAGCCTGAGGTTTGGACACAGGTGGAGTACGGTCGGGTTGGTTTTTCCTTAAAACCCAACCGGGCCCCTAGGACGAAAAGGCCAATAACTCTCAGACCGGGCGTTCGATTGACGCGCCGTCTGCGACATTGAGTTACTGTTGACGATACAAGAACTTTTGGATACATAAACTCTGGACTCTGTGTTAGTTGATGTATCAGCCTCTCAGCTCGTGGAGCGGACCCTCCCGAACGAGCTTGCTGTGTGCGGGAACCCTAGAGCTGGCTGCGACTGCTACTGTGATGACGACGACGATTGTACATAGATCCTCAGTGGATTCGATGGCGACGACTACAGCACTCAGTGATCCTTTGTGGGTCAGTGCTACAGATCATGTGTGGGTCTGATCCTGTGTGGGTATATGCTCAGCGGTCCTATGTGGGCCAGTGCCTACAGATCCTGTGTGGGTCCGATCCTGTGTGGGTCTTTGCGGGGGTTAGTTACCTATCGATCCTTTGTGGGTAAGATCTTTTGTGGGTCATTGTGGGGGTTAGTTACCTATCAATACTTTTTGGGTCAGATCCTTTGTGGGTCATTGCAGGGGTTAGTACCTATCGATCCTTTGTGGGTCCGACGACTTAGATGAATCAGTGGCAATATCTGGTCATCTTTATCGTCATACGAAGAAGTTTACATGTGTGAGCTGAATCCTGTTTTGCTTTCCTTTGTGGATTGTGTTGTGCTATCCTGTGTGGATTTACGTTTTGCTTTCCTGTGTGGACTGGGTGGTACTTGGGCTCGGATATTGGAGCCGAACGAGAATTGATGACTTAGGTATATGTATGGGCATATACCTAAGCAGTGTCGGATGGTACTTTGTGATTGTATCTTTCCTTTGTGGTTATCTGATGTGGATTCTGGGAGACCTGCGGGGGTCTCGGGGTCCCTACTGAGTGGCTTATACTCACCCCTGCACGGGCTATGCCCGCACTACGTTGTGTTGGTTGCAGACGACGGACATCGCTGATCGTGGTGGAGGCTCGCGGAGCAGGACGGTACCTGGAGGTGGACCACTGGGCGGGATGTACTCGGAGCGGTCGGCTGGACCCGAGGAGCAGTGGAGGCTTTCTGTACCCACCCTTCAGGTGGGATTTCCAGTGGGCATCTCGACGTTGCGGTTTTACTTTTCAGTTGTTGTTTTCTCTTTCCACTTGTACTTTATTTTCAATTTGGGTTTGTATACTGGCCCACTTACTTTTCCGCACTTACTGTTGTACCAGTTTTTACTTAGTGTTTTCTTCTGCCTGCTTTCTCTGTGGTGTTTGTGGTTTACTTTACAAATGCAATGCGTTCCCTTTTTCTAGGATTTACGCCTTGGTGCTAGTCGCTAGCCCCTGGACTATGGAAGGCGGGCTTGGGGTAGTCACGGCACGGGCTCCCGAGGACGGGTTGTGACAAATTGGTATCAGAGGAGTTCGGTTCTACTGTAGACTCTGATATTTCTTCTATGTGAAGCAATAGTGTTAAGCGTATTGAGTGTGGTTATCAGTCTAGGGAGCCCAGTGTTGGTGCGGCGGCCGACGTATCCGTACACCAGGACCCCGACTTCTGATTTCCGACTTAATGCACGAAAACATTTATTGCATGTGTGTTTCAAGTTTTCTTTGTGATTACTTTGTATGAACTCACCAGGTATAATGTTCTGACCGTGGCACACCGGTTTACTTTTCAGGATGGCCCCACGACGGCAGCCAGCTAGGGTTCCGAGAGTTGAGCGTGACGACAGCCCACCGAGCGATGAGGCCTCGGTACAGGGCCCTTTGACAGCTGAGGCACCGACGGTACCTCCACTCGCCAAGCCACCGATGATTCCAGCCCTAGCCGCTGACGATGCACATTTCCTTGGAACTTTTCACGAGTTTTAGCACTAGAGACCGCCTAGGTTCTGTGGGGAGATGGACCCCCAGGCAGCCGAGGACTGGCTGGAGGCAGTTGTATGAGTTTTCAGGCTAGTGAGGACACCAGCAGACCTCATGGTGATCCTCGCAGTGAGCCTACTGCACGCAGCAGCGGGCCGATGGTGGAGCTTGATGCTCCAGGTGCATGATGAGGCATCTCTCCTCTGGACAGACTTTAAGAACCTCTTCCGCTCAGAGTTTTTCCTGGCCACGCTCCGTGCGGTGCGCATCCAGGATCTTCTTCAGCTGCAGCAGGGAAGCTTGACGGTCGCCCGGTACTCAGCGAGATTTACCGATCTCTCTGGCTACTCGACCGACATGGTATGGGACCCATTCTTCTGGGTCCGGACCTTTGAGTAGGGATTGAGACATGAGATCAGGTCATCGTTGATCTCCCTCATCATTCCGACTCAGGCAGGAGTACTTGAGCGAGCCCTTTTGATCGAGAGCTTCCTTACTAAGCCTTCATCAGCAGCGAGACCTACCGCGGGGCAGAGCGTAGCAGAGTCTTCTATGGAAGGCAGTCAACGGATGACTCAGGGGTCCAGGAAGACCAGACCCTCAGGCAGATGACCTTAGGGCACTGGATCAGCAGTGCGGGGCACACAGCGTGGAGCCAGTCTTTCGAGAGGTAGGCAGTGCTACACATGCGGCGGGCAGGGCCACATTGCTCATGACTGCCCGACCCACCGTGCCAAGGAGTAGCAGATGGTTGAGGGGCCACCCAGGCAGAGGCAGAGGGTCGACCGTGGCGGTCCGCAGGGAGGATTCGGACGAGGAAGAGGAGCTAGCCGAGCAGTAGGCGGTGGGCGACACTTTGAGGCTCTAACACCACCACCACCAGGAGGTCCACCCCGACCACAGTGAGCTGGCGGGCAGAGATAGGCACATCTCCAGGCAGCGGAGGCCTGCGACCACGGTGCGCCCGAGATGATTTGAGGTACTATCTATGTCTATTACACCCTTGCTGCAGTTCTTATAGACACAGGAGTGAGTCACTCTTTCATAGCCGCTGCCCTTGTTCGGAGCTCGGAGATTCCGACAGAGCCGTTGGCTTGATCCTTACGGCTAGAGACTCCTACGGGAGCGGACTCGATGATTACGCACTGGTGCCGGCAGTGTGAGCTTACTCTAGGAGGCGAGAGCTTCAGCTGGGATCTTCTTGTAGCGGCGTCGATTCCTTAAGACGTCATCTTGGGCATGCATTGGTTATCTACAGTTCATGCTCAGATCGACTGTATTAGGCGCAAGGTGCGATGTGTACGCACCGACGGGAGCAGGTTCACCTTCACCGGTGAGAAGGGATCCTTCACATCACAGGATGGACATTCATATAGGAGAGGACAACCCATCACTCATTAGTTGGCTAGCCTCATCCTTGGAGCAGTTGACATATGAAGTCCTAGTTTTCCTGCAGTAGTGGATCAGTACGCGGACGTCTTTCCTGACGACGTTCCAGGGCTACCTCCTCACAGAGAGGTAGACTTTCATATTGACATGTACCCCGGGACATCCCCGATATCTAATCCAGCATATCGGATGGCCCCCCCTGAGCTTCGAGAGCTACGGGTACAGTTGGAGGACTTGCAGGGAAAGGGTTTCATCCGAACCAGTTTTTCACCCTGGGCTTCCCCGATAGTGTTCGCCAAGAAGGCGGACATGAGCTTGCGACTTTGTGTTGACTATCGTCGCCTGAACCAGGTGACAGTGAGGAACAATTATCCGCTACTGAGGATTTATGAACTCTTCAATCAACTCAAGGGAGCACGGTGGTTCTCAAAGATAGACATCAGGTCAGGCTATCATCAGCTCAGATTTCGGGACGAGGACGTGGAGAAGACGACCTTCAGATGTCGGTATGGCCACTATGAGTTCTTGGTTATGCCTTTTGGCATAACCAATACTCCAGCAGTGTTCATGGACCTCATGAACAAGATATTTCCTCCATACCACGATCGATTTGTCTTTGTCTTCATCGATGACATTTTGATATACTCGACGACTGAGGAGGAGCATGCCTACCACTTACGGGTTGTACTAGACACACTCCGAGAGCACTAGCTTTATGGAAAGCTCTTGAAGTGTCTGTTCTGGATATGTGAGGTCCACTTCTTGGGAAACATCATCTCTGAGGATGGAGTTGCAATGGATCCTGCGAAGATCGAGGCAGTGATAGCTTGGGAACCACCTAAGAGCATGACAGAAGTGCGGAGTTTATTAGGCCTAGCTGGATACTATCAGAGATTTGTGCCAGACTTCTCCAGAGTTGCGGCACCACTATCAACTCTTACAAAGAAGGGGAAACCCTTTGTGTGGTCAGACAGATGTCAGCATAGCTTTCAGGAGCTGAGACAGAGATTGACCAGCGCCCCTATCTTGAGGTTTCCTGAGGAGGGAGTAGGTTACGTTGTCTACTGCAATTCATCAGGGACCGGACTCAGATGTGTCCTGATGCAAGAGTAGGCCGTGATCGCCTATGGATCATGTCAGTTGAGGCTGCCTGAGAAAACCTACGCTACCCACGACTTAGAGTTAGCAGCAGTAGTCTTCGTCCTGAAGACATGGAGACACTACCTGATGGGCGAGCGCTTTACAGTCTTTTCTGACCATCAGAGTCTCAGGTGCATCTTCTCTCAGAAGGACCTGAACCTGAGACAGTGGCGATGGCTCGAGTTTCTCCAGGACTATGACTTTGAGATAGTCTATACTCCTAGGAAGGGGAACGTGGTAGCCGATGCTCTCAGCAGGAGGACGGGCATTCAGCTACTCGAGGAGGCGACAGAGCAGCTAGCCGCTTTGCGGATATCCTTCGTGGATAGAGATGGCGCAACCTTCCTTTAGTCTCTCACAGTCTCTCCTCAATTACTACAGCGGGTCAGAGAGGCACAACATGGGGATGCTGACTATGAGATGTGGCATGCATAGATATCCTCAGGACAAGCACCTGATGGTTTCTCCTTTGGAGCAGAGCACAACAACCTTTTCAGAGGACGTACCTTAGTACCAGTCGCTTTACGAGAGGAGGTGTTGAGGGAGTTTCACACTTCTCCTTTGGCGGTACATCCTGGAGTGGCAAAGATGTACCAGGACCTCAGACGACAGGACTGGTGGTCGGGCATGAAGAAGGATGTGGCAGAGTTCGTTTCTCAATGCCTCACCTGCCAGCAGGTGAAGGAAGAGCATCAGGTACCAGCAGGCTTGGTACAACCCTTGGAGGTCCCGGAGTGGAAGTGGGACGGGATATCTATGGACTTCGTGACTGGACTTCCACACACTTCTAGAGGTCACGACTCCATTTGGGTGATTGTCGACCGACTCACCAAGTCGGCTCACTTCTTACCCATTAGATAGAAGGGATCAGTGGAGAGCTTGGGGTGTCTCTACATTCAGGATATTGTACAGCTTCACGGTGTGCCATCATCTATCGTCTCTGATCAAGATGCTCGCTTTACTTCCCAACTTTGTAAGGGGTTGCAGGAGGCATTCGGGACGCAGCTATGTCCGAGCACCGCCTTTCACCCTCAAACGGATGGTTAGATGGAGAGGACCATTCAGACTCTCGAGGACATGCTCTGCGCATGTGTCCTTGACTTTGGTCACAGCTGGGAGGACCACCTACCCTTGATGGAGTTTGCGTACAACCACAGCTACCACTCCACCATCGGGATGGCACCATACGAGGCGTTGTACGACAGACCTTGCAGATCTCCTTTGTGCTGGACAGACCCTAGGGAGCCAGCACTTGTGGGACCAGAGATGGTCCGGGCCACGACAGAGAAGGTCCAGGTCATCCAGGAGCGGATGAGGACAGCTCAGATCCGGCAGAAGTCTTATACTGACAGGAGGCGGAGGCCACTAGAGTTCGAGGATGGCAACCACTTCTTCTTGCGTGTCTCACCTCGACGTGGATTACGGAGATTTGGCCGAGGCGACAAGTTGTATCAATGCTTCATTGGACCATTCTAGGTCCTCAGCAGGATCAGCAAGGTGTCTTATCGCCTGACTCTACCACCTCAGTTGCACCGGGTGCACGACGTCTTCCACGTATCTCAGCTGAGGAGATACATGCACGACCCGACGCATATCATTGACCATGGGGAGATGGACGTTGATGATGGGGTGACTTTTTCGGAGGTCCCGGTGGAGATCGAGGATCGACAGGAGTGGGTCCTACATGGATGACTGAGTCCTCTATTGCACATCAGATGGCAGCACGGGAACCTCCATGAGAGCACTTGGGAGCGGGAGGCTCAGATGCGTGCTCAGTACCCACATTTGTTTCCCTAGCTTATGATGTATCTTTACAGGGACATAAAGACCTGAGGTGGGAGTGATGTAAAGACCCGTAAATTCCAAGGAAATTTTTTTCTTAATTTCCTTTGAAATTTTATAAGAACGCAGTTTCTGAAGGCACGTGATTCCGAGGCCCGGTGTGCCCGGAATCATTTTCTGAAGATTGGCTCTGGTACGTTCAGTGAACGAACGAGCATGTTTTTCTATCTTTTGAACCGGTGCTCGGAATCGAATTCTGAGGGCACCGATGGAATCGCAGCACCGGTACTTTCTTAGAAACTCCTCTTCCGGAGTTGCGTTTTCTCGGGTGTGGTTTTTAATTTTTGGGGTTAAGTGAAGAAAACAAAATTAAGTGGTGTGACAACTTTATTTTATTTCACTTAAATCCACTTAAAGCTGCTTAAGATGAGTTGAAGCGGATAGGGTGGAACCCAAAATATCCTACACACTTGGTAGGATATTTGTGAGGTGGGGCCCGCACGAGCCCCACCATTTCTTTTCCCCTATGTAATGCACCCGCAACCCCCCTCTTAATGAAAGTCAACTGGGACGTTTTCTAAAACTCTTAAACGCTCCTATTAAATGGACAGTTAAGTCGTTACCATTAATTCACCGAATTAATTGTTTGTTTCTTAACATGTTTTCAAACTGTTGGAATAATAATAAAATAAGACCAACACCTTTTCTTTGTGTTGACGGGTTGATTGTTGAGAGGATTTGGAGAATCTGTACCTTCTTTCCTCTTCGCGAAGAACGCGAAGAACGCGAAGAACGCCGAACCCTCGGAGATCGATGACGCGACGTCGTGTTCCGCGACACCGATGATTCTCCTTCCACGACACTTCTTCCGTGACATTCTTCCATGCAACAATCTCCGATCATCAACTTCTTGAGGTAGGATATTTCAGATCTTTTAATTTTTCCTTTGTGGATTTTATCCTTAACATGGATTTAATTCGTGAAATTAAATCCGTGTGTTTTCTTTGACCCTCAGAGATCGACGACGCGACGCCCTTCCACGACGTGACGATCCTCTTCTTCCACGACAGTCAATTTCGTGAAGAACTCTCGTCCGACGACAGCTACAAGGTAGGGGCTTTATTTGAGAATAATTTTAATTCCCATGGTTGTTCCTTCTAAAACAAAGAACCCGGATCAATGTTCAATTTTAAATTTATTAAAATTGTGCCTTGTTTTGTTTTTCATGTGTTCAATATTATTCCCTGTTGTTATCACCTAACGCGGAGGGTACAGGCCAAACAAACACGGCCCGACAACCCTCCGTAGTTTTTCGTTGATGCGTGGATTAACGACGTTTACGAAATGGGATCAGAATGGCGATTGGAGGCCTTCGTAGCAGAGTTCGGATCCCGGGAAATCCGTAGACGCATTCCATAGGCAAAACGAACAACCGGAGCGCGTCCCGTGGCCGCGCGGGACTGCGGGGAAGGGAAGCGGCCTTGCGCCGCATCCGGTGACACGGGGCGGCCCGCGCGGGGGGGGGGGGGGGGGGGGCTCCTTGGGTGCGGCCACTCGGCCAGCGCCGAGCCGCCAGACCGACCGGTCGGGTCGTTCCCAGGCCGGGCTGGGCCGGGTCGCGCCCAGTTGGGTTGGACCCGGACCCAGGTCGGGTCGACCCGGTTCGGGCCGACCCAGGGGTGTTGGGCCGGGTCGTTCCGGGCCCAGACCCCCCATTTTTGGACCTTTTTTGTCTTTTGATCATAACTTGAGCTGCGGGCCTCCGAACGACGCAACTTCAGTGGATATGCGATCCTTGGATCGAGACGGTCGTTTCAGTATACTACACCCAAGGTTTCAAAATACTTTGGGTTCGGCCGGGTTGGTTCGTACACAAAACCAATCGGGCCCTCTGAGTGGAAACACTCGTAACTTGAGCTCCGGACGTCCGATTGACGTGCCGTCGACTTTGATGGATTCCTCTAATTGAGATGGATCTTTTGTATAAATCCGCCCGAGGTTTGGACGCAGGTGGAGTATATTTGGGTTGGTTTTTCCTTAAAACCCAATTGGGGCCCTCGGAGAAAAAAGCCAATAACTCTCAGACCGGGCGTCTGATTGACGCGCCGTCTGCGATGTTGAGTTCCTGTTGACGATAAGGAACTTTTGCATACATCAAATCTGGACTATGTGTCAGTTGATGTATCAGCCTATCGGCTCGTGGAGCGGACCCTTCCGAACAAGCTTGCTGTGTGCGGGAACCCTAGAGCTGGCTGTGACTGCTACTGTGACGACGATGACTGTACAGAGATCCTCAGTGGATTCGACGGCGACGACTACAGCACTCAGCGATCCTTTGTGGGTTAGTGCTACCGATCCTATGTGGGTCCGATCCTATGTGGGTCAGCGCTCAACGGTCCTGTGTGGGCCAGCGCATACAGATCCTGTGTGGGTCCGATCCTGTGTGGGTCTTTGCGGGGGTTAGTTACCTATCGATCCTTTCTGGGTCAGATCCTTTGTGGGTCATTGCGGGGGTTAGTTACCTATCGATCCTTTGTGGGTTAGATCCTTTTTGGGTCATTTCGGGGGTTAGTACCTATCGATCCTTTGTGGGTCCAACAACTTAGATGAATCAGTGGCAATATCTGGTCATCTTTATCATCATACGAAGAATTTTTTTTGTGTGAGCTGAATCCTGCTTTGATTTTCTTTGTGGATTGTGTTGTGCTATCCTGTGTGGATTTACGTTTTGCTTTCCTATGTGGACTGGGTAGTACTTGGGCTCAGATATTGGAGCCGAACGAGAATTGCTGACTTAGGTAGATGTGTGGGCATATACCTAAGCAGTGTCGGATGTTACTCGTTATTGTATCTTTCCTTTTTGGTTATCATTTGTGGATTCTGGGAGACCTTCGAGGGTCTCAGGGTCCCTACTGAGAAGCTTATACTCACCCCTGTATGGGCTATGCCTGCACTACGTTGTGTTGGTTGCAGACGACGGACAACGCTGATCGTGGTGGAGGCTCGCGGAGCAGGACGGTACCTAGAGGTGGACCACTGGGCGGGACGTACTCGGAGCGGTCGGCTGGACCCGAGGAGCAGTGGAGGCTTTATGTACCCACCCTTCAGGTGGGATTTCCAGTGGGCAGCTCGACATTGCGGTTTTACTTTTCAGTTGCTATTTTCCCTTTCCAGTTGTACTTTACTTTCAGTTTGGGTTTGTATACTGGACCACTTACTTTTCCACGCTTACTGTTGTACCAGTTTTTACTTAGTGTTTACTTCTTCCTTCTTGCTCTGTGGTGTTTGTGGTTTACTTTACAAAGGCAATGCCTTCCCTTTTTCCGGGATTTACGCCTTGGTGCTAGTCGCTAGTGCCTAGCCTATGGAAGGTGGGCATGGGGTAGTCACGGCACGGGCCCCCGAGGACGGGTCGTGACACATACATCAGCCAAAACTCAATAATTCATCTATTTGTTAAATATTGTAAATTATCATATTTCACAACACACCAAAAATTAAAATATTTTAGAAAAATCCCCAAAAATTTCCCCAACAATTTATTGAATTTTAAATTTAAAAAATGGATTTCATTTTTTTAAAATAATTTTCTAAATATTAAAAATTGAATTTTTAATTAAATTCATCATTAAAAATGATTTTAATATTATAAACGATTTTATGACACTTTGAAAATTTAACTAAGGTCTAATGAATTTATCTTATAATCATAAGAAAAAAATTATTAAATTATTAATATATTTTATGAAAATAAATTTTCTATTAAATAATTATATTAATTATAAAATTGTTAATAAAAAATAACATTTTACAAAAATATCAACTCTAAATTTATCATTTTAAAAACATTTATTTAGTTATTCCATGATATAAATATATAATATTTTCATTTATAATGTGCCTAAATTTTATTTATAATTTCATGGGTAAGGTTACTATTATATTGGCTGGGATATTATTCTTAATGGTCAAATTACTATTCTAATGGTCAGGTTACTATTCCATCGGTATAGGTTCCTTAATTTCTATAAATACCAATTATTTCATTCTTAATTTATGTAAGTAATTTTTTTCTTGTGTTATCTATGTGATGTATGTGTTGTATACTATATAACATAATTATAATAAGTGAAATTCCATTGATAAAATTTTGGGTTGTTACATTTATGTTATAATCTCATTGTTTTCTTAGATTTTTTCGATCAAGTTTCTAATGATGAAATTTGATAACATATATCTCAAAGATATCATGAATTTTCTACTCCTATGATTATTTGTATAAATTAAATGGGTTCCTTTTATTTACCTCACTTTAATAACTTACGATATTAGAAGAATATTCTTATGGAAAATATGATTTCTTTTTCTCTTCTATTTTATGTAGATTGAGAACTTACAAAAAAGGAAAAGTCTCCTCTATTGTATAAAAACAAGGTTAAAAATATTTGAATTACTATTTTTTACAATAATAATTATTAAAAAAAAGAGAAAATATCATCCTAAAACTTATTACACTAGAAAAAATCAGGAGTAATGACTCATTTATTAGCTAGCCCATTATCCAGATAATTTTACTCATGATATTTGTGCTTAATGATATAATTAATAGATGACAGTGGATCCCAAAATTTTATTGATATTTTATTCAATTTACAATATAAATAAATAATGTTATTCCTGATATCTTTAATAAAACTAGTGGAGTCACAATCCAGCCACATGTTGGAACAACCTCGCTACTTTTCAATTGTTGCTGCATTGATAATATGAATCATTTAAATATCAAGTGATGTGGTGATACCACATGGTCTATAAAATCATCCCACTACTTCGCCATAATGATTTAGAAAAATCATACCATAACCAAAAGGACCTAGATTTCCTCTTGATTCACTATCCATGTTTCATTTGATCAAGTCAAGAAATTGAGAAATCTACATAAATTATAAAGTCCAAGAAGTGGGGATATAATTATCTGTATTGTAAAAACATGTAATCAATGAAAAATAATGAATTGATTTATCACAAAAATACATTTTATCTCTCCAATACATATTTCATAACATATTATATGTGTTCTAGAGTCAACTAAATACTGAAAGCATCACCCTCAAAAATCATTTAATTTCAACTATTCCATGTGGAATGAAAATCCTCCAAGATGGAGACTAGAAAAATGATGTGCATATGTTGGGAAAGAGGGAGAAACATGAAACATAGTAGATGATCATGGATTCTGAATGTATTACAAATTTTGATTTCAAGAAAATCATCTATTAGATTCCATACCTAGAAGTAGTTTCAAATCACTATATTCTCTATGATGATGAAAAAGTGCTATAAGGCCCCAGCCTTAAACCATACTTAATCTTGAGTTATTACAAGATTACACATTGAGGATCTTTTCGAGTTTAGAGTTTTAGAGAATTAGATCATAAAACTTGCATTACATTCCACATATAAACAAAGGGGTTACATAAATATAGTATTCCTCATTCCCATCAAAGGAAACATATTTAAAATAAAACATGGATTCATTCTTGACACTTCCTTGACACTAACATCATATCATGTACCTTTCCCTTGACCTGTGAAAACATTTCAAAAAAACTTGGGATGAGCATAAAAAGCTCAGTATGGGTTATAAAAATATGGAAAGGAAACATGGGTACATATGTACATAAGGATGAGATCATAATTTACCCCTAAAACATAAGCACTTTAACATACCTCATCAAATCATGAATAAATCATAGAAATCATAAGACATAAAGGTAACTTGAGGCATTCATAACATTCTTACGTAGGGAGTAACCCTCTTGGTTACGTTTGGAATACCCATCACAGTATATTCCCTAAATCTCTCCGGAGAAACATTAACGTTTCACTCCTTCGCGTTACCCAATGCATTGGAGAGCTATAACGGGCTCACCCGCCCTTAGTTTATCATGGAACCACCCATCTTCATAATAATGCCCAAGAACCATAACATAATCATATCACATAAAACATGCATAAAGGAAACATCAAATTTCCACATTTCAATCACGAGATATCAATACAACACATTGATATAAAAACATTATGAAAACCATTTTCAATACCAAAATAAAAGAAAAGTAAAACATGGTATTTATTTTTCTTTTAAAAAGAAGGTATGGCTTGTAGAGGAAGCCGAAACTCAAATAACGGTCACAACGGCGGAGAAGTCGTTGTCGCCGCATACGTACGACAAAAACATTCCCTTTTGTCGTTTAGTGAAAGCTTCGTATAAAAAATATTCCTTTTGAATAAACGTAAAATTCAAAGGGGTTTATACACCGTATAAAAGAAAGTTGTGTATAAAATAAAATATGCCTCAATGAAAGGAGATTGAGACGAAGTCCCATACCTCGTATCCGACTTGACCCGACCGTTCTTTAATCTCCTGAATAATAAACTTGAGTTAATCTCTACTTGCTTATGAACCTTTTTCAAGTTCATTATTCCTTTTATACCATGTTATGAACATCATGTAATCATTTAAGTTAATAATGTTCATTTTGTCGGTATTTGGTTCTTAAGTCAAAAATAGACTTCTTACACTTACATGTTGTTAATTTGGACATAGGTTCGTTATATCCAGAATGATATTAATGATTTGGATAACATATATATCATATATATTCATCATATACATGTATTTATAATATTACATCACATTTAGAGGTAAGAAATGAAATGCACCGTTCATGGAGACGGTAAGCCGTACGTACGCATGAATGCTACTTCCATTTCTATTTCATATTTTCTGGAATGGAATCATAATGATATAAGAGTATATTATAATTACAGTATAATAACATATATAATATCATTAACTTTATCATTTACACATCCCACATATGGTATTAACGAATCAACTCACTTTCAGGGGGCGGTAGTCCGCACTTCCTAAAATGAAGATATCGTGTTACCCATAATGGAAACCATAAAGGTATGCCCAAAATGAAAAAAAACAGAAGCTTAAGGAAAACATAAACATATTATATATCATATATAAAAATAGTGACATCATAATGGCCACCTTTGAAGGTGTTAAATGAGTATTGAACAATCATCATTTTCGGAGGCATAATTTCGCCATCCACGGAAACCATATGTTCTTTAACCATTTGATGTAGTTGTGTGAGAGTGTAGCTCAAATAAATATTATAACAACATCCTTGTATATTGAAGATACTGGTGTTGTTACAAAATAAGTAAATAAAAAGAGTTTAGGGGGTTGGAGAAGCAAAATAAAACAAAAGAACATGAGAGAAAGAATTACCTTTAAAAGTGTAACTCCTTTTGATTTGAGCCTAAAGGATTCCTTTGAAAGGATTCAGCCCAAAGGGAATCCTCTAGGATGAGGATAGGGATGTGGAGAGATTAAATTGGCAGGGGTTGGCCGAGCCAAATGCTTGAGGAGTGTGTGAAATGAGGTAGAGGTGGGGGCCTTTTATAAGAGGAGAGGAGGGGCACTTTTGGAAAGTAAAGAAATATTACTTTATTTGAAAATGTGTATCGGTTTTAAAAGATCCCACATTGATATAAATCGTGTATAAGGTGATAAGGGTTCGAAATAGACTCATCCAATTGTTTTTGTCCATGTGTAGTTCATAGATTTTACATTGTCTTTCCATTTTATTTAAATCGTCAAATAATGATGTCATCGCTGCATCATTATTATGTCATAAATAATTTAATTTATTTAATGTCTAAAAATCATAAAAAAAATACTATGATGTAGGAAATATTTTTAGCTTTCCAATGACTATTTATAATCAAATATCTGATCTTTATAACCCCATGTAAAAATTGTTTTTGTGAAACATATTATGTTTGTGTCATTTTTACTTTTACATTAAATAAAAAGTTATTTATGTCATTTCCCAACCAAAATGTCTCCATGGGGTCCCCAAGTTTACCCATGGCTTTTTTGGTCGGCCATGACACAACCAATAAGGTTGGGACACGTGTCTAGGTCATTTCATATTATTAAAGCATTATTTATAACTTAAACTACACTAATTACCACTAATCGCGATTAAAAACTTAATAAGTTACTATTCACCAAAAAAATTATTTTAATCTCATTGAACCAAATTTTACTTCTTAATGACAACCATGTATGTCGGATTTTCAAAATTCAATACACATTAGTGGTAAACTTTCATTTAACTGAAAAATCAGTTTGCTTGATTACCACTTAGTGGTTTCACTATTCATCAAAAATTGAAGTTTTTCAGAAAATTACCAAAAATTCACCCTAAGATATATTTGATATTCTGAATTAAAAAATGAAGTCTATTTTACAAAATTCAAATCATATAAGTCACATTAATTAATTTAATAATTAATTCCCGCTGCCCGAGCAAATAGCGTGTTTTTACAAAACAATAAGTATCAAAAGATAGACACCAGTTTAAGTCTAATTTCAAAGTGAAATTGATTCCAATGACCACCATTGGATAAAATGGTAAAAATATCTTCTAATTTCACTTAAAACCCAATTCAAAACATAATCTAATCATATAAATAAGTTAGATAAAAAAGCAGTTTTGACGTAAAATGCAGTATTTTTCACTATTCATTAAAAAATGAACATTGTCAGAAAAATACAAAAAATTCACACAAGGTAAATTTTGATGTCCCAATAATAAAGGATAAGTTTATTTTGACAAACATAGTTTATAAAATTGTCAAAATATAGATTCAAAAATGGATTTCCATCAAAAGGCAGTAAAACAATCTTTTAAGAATATTAGTGTATTCCATGCATAAGATTGTATTTATTTTCATTTTAAGCCTCTATAACACTATCTTAATAATTAATAGACATAGATAAAAATATCTATTATTCATTACTTACTTGGGATGTTACATCCTTCCCCCTTTAGAAAATTGCATCCCCGCAATTTATTTACTTATTGAATAAATGGGGGTATTCATCCCTCATTGCATATTCAGATTCCCATGTTGCCTCTTCAATCATGTGGTTTTTCCACAAAACCTTTACCTGGTGAATCACCTTATTTCGTAACTCTTGCTCCCTATGGTCAAGAATCTGGACCGGTTGTTCCTCATAAGATAGGTTCTCTTCCAGCTGAACTACCTCTGGACTCAAAACATGAGATGGATCTGGAATATACTTTCTCAACATCGAAATGTGAAAAACATTGTGTACCTGAGATAAACTCGGAGGTAAAGCCACTCGGTATGCAACTGATCCAACTCTCTCCAGAATTTCGTATGGTCCAACTAACCTTGGACTCAACTTTCCTTTCATACCAAATCTCATCACACTTTTCCAAGGAGAAACCTTGAGAAAAACATGATCACCTACCTCGAAAGATAGATCCTTCCTCCAGTTATCCGCATAACTCTTCTGCCTGCTCTAAGCTGTTCTCATGTGTTTCTGAATTATCTGAACTTTTTCTGCCATCTCTTATACCAATTCTGTTCCAATCAACTTCCTTTCACCCACTTCATCCCAGAAAGCTGGAGTTCGACACCGCTTCACATATAATGCCTGAAATGGTGCCATCTGTATACTGGAATGAAAACTGTTATTATATGAAAATTCAACCAAAGAAAGATGTTGGTCCCAACTTCCCTGATAATCCATAGAACAAGCTCGTAGCATATCCTCCAATGTCTGAATTGTTCGTTCTAACTGCCCATCTGATTGAGGATGAAAAGCTGTACTAAAATTTAATTCAGTACCCAACGACTTCTGAAGGCCTTTCCAAAAGTTAGAAGTAAACTTGGGATCACGATCCGATACAATGGAGAGAGGAACTCCATGTAACCTGACTATCTCTTTAATATACAAACGGGAAAGTTGATCAAGAGAGAAAGTATCTCGTATAGCAAGGAAATGAGCAGATTTGGTCAAGCAATCAACAATAACCCAGATTGCATTATTACCTCGAGATGTTTTCGGTAATCCAACAACAAAGTCCATGGATATATTCTCCCATTTCCACTCTGGAACTGGTAAAGGCTGAAGCATCCCTTTCGGTAACTGCCGCTCTGCTTTAACCTGCTGACAAGTCAAACACTTCACATTAAAATCAGCAATATCTCTTTTCATTCCATCCCACCAGTAATACTCCCGCAGATCTCTATACATCTTAGTACTACCCGGATGAACTGAAAACGGAGAACTATGAGCTTCACATAAAAACTCTCTCTTCAACTGTGAATCACAAGGCACACAAAATCTCTTCCCAAACCTCAAAACACAATCATTATCAATGTTGAATTCAGGCAACTTACCTTTCTGAACCAGCTCTACCCTTTTCTGCAACTCACTGTCTTGCTTCTGTGCTTTCTTGATTCTATCTGATAGAGATGATCTCACTGATACCTGAAACAAAACAGAAGGACTTCCTGCACAAACAACTTCTATGCCAAAGTTCATCAAATCGTTAACCAAAGGATCACGTTCCAACCGCAACATTGTTAATGAAGCATTACTTTTTCGACTCAAAGCATCAGCCACTTTATTTGCTTTTCCGGGATGGTAATGAATTGTACAATCATAATCCTTGATTAATTCCAGCCATCTCCTTTGTCTCATGTTTAACCCTTTCTGAGTGAATATATACTTTAAACTTTTGTGATCGGTATATATTTAACACTTTACTCCATACAAATGATGCCTCCAAATTTTTAAAGCAAAAACAACAGCAGCTAATTCCAAATCATGTGTAGGGTAATTTACCTCATGAGTTTTCAACTGTCGTGAAGCATAAGCAATTACCTGATCATTCTGCATTAGGATGCAACCAAGTCCTTTCAATGAAGCATCACTGTATATAACAAACTTACCATTCCTGGAAGGTAGTGCCAAAACTGGACCATTCACCAATCTTCTTTTCAATTCTTGAAAACAATCATCACATTCTTTTGTCCAGATAAACTTAACACCCTTCCGAGTTAGATTAGTCATTGGACTAGATAACCATGAAAAATTTCTAACAAACCTTCGGTAATAGCCCACCAAACCAAGGAAGATACGAATCTCGGTTACATTTGTGGGTCTTGGCCATTCTTCCACAACTTTTGTTTTTGCAGGATCAACAGTTATTCCATCTTTAGAAACAATGTGACCAAGGAAAGAAATTTGTTGCAACCAAAACTCACACTTGCTGAATTTCCCATACAAATTATTTTCTTTTAAGGTTTGCAAGATCACCCTTAAATGTTTTTCATGCTCCTCTTTACTTTTAGAAAACACCAAAATATCATCAATGAAACCCACCACAAACTTATCCAAGAACTCATGAAAAATTCTATTCATTAAGTCCATGAATACAGCAGGTGCATTGGTTAGCCCAAAAGGCATTACTACAAATTCATAATGGCCATATCTTGTACGGAATGCGGTCTTCGGAATATCTGCCTCCTTTACCTTCAGCTGATGGTACCCCGATCTCAAGTCAATCTTTGAAAAAAACTGAGCTCCCTAGAGCTGATCAAACAAATCATCGATATGAGGAAAAGGATATTTGTTCTTAATAGTGATATTATTCAAGGCTCTATAATCAATGCAAAGTCTCATAGAACCATCATTCTTTTTAACAAATAAAACAGGAGCACCCCATGGTGATGTGCTAGGTCTAATGAAACCTTTCTCTAATAAATCTTGCAATTGCTCCTTCAACTCTAAAAGTTCAATTTGTGCCATTCGATAAGGGGGTTTTGAAATTGGCTTAGCATCAGGAACTAAGTCAACAGTAAACTCAACTTCCCGATCTGGTATTATTCCAGGCAACTCATCAGGAAAAACATCAGGATACTCATTTACCACTGGCACATCATTAATCTGAACAGTTCCTTTATTTTCAACGACGTGTGCAAGGTAACATTCATTTCCATCTTTTACAAGTTTCTCAGCCTCTTGATATGTTATCAAAAGTAAGGGTTCATTCTTGTAAACAAACTGAAAGTATTTCTGAAAAGAAACTTCTTTAGCTCTACAGTCAATCTTAGCATGGTAAATAGAGAGCCAATCCATACCCAGGATAACATCAAACTCTACTAAAGGTAGAACAATAAGGTTTGCAAGTAGGTTCTTTCCACAGATAAGGATAGGAAGATTCTTATAAATTCTTTTTGCCTCAACATTCCCCCCAGGTGTTTTTACCAAAAGTTCAGGAGTCATTTCTTGAGATGGTATTCCCATTTTACTAGAAAAGGTTCCAGAGATGAAAGAATGTGTAGACCGCAAATCAAACAACACACTGGCATAATCTGAAAAAACAAACAACGTACCTGATACAACTTCATTTGATGGCCCGACATCTGCTGAAGTAGTTGCAAAGGATTTCACCACCCCTTTCTGCTTGTAGTCTAACTGCTTCCCATCACTCAAGCTCCTTGCCGGACACTCGTTTGCATAGTGACCCATCTCATTGCACTTATAACATTTCACTAACTGTAAATAAAATTTTTTCTTACCTTCACCTTGATCCTTTTCAGTGCAATCACGAGCCTTATGTCCCATCTTACCACATCGGTAGCACTTCCCAGAATTCAGAAGACATTCCCCAGCATGCCTTTTGTCACATTTATCACAAACTAGAAACTTAGTTCTCTTACCATCATACTTTTTTTGAAGAATTCTTACCTTTCTCCTGCCACCTCGGTCTCTTCTTCTGCTGGTTGTTATAGAAAACTTGGTCATCGGTAAACTCCATTTCCACCTTCTCAGCACATCGAACAAGCTTTTCATAACTTTTAAACTCACAAGAAGCTAATGCCCTTCGATATTTTGGCTTTAATCCTGAGTAAAAACTATTGATTTTACTATCAAGGTCCCGGATAAAATTTGGAGCATACCTTGCCAATCGAGTGAACCTTTCTTCATAGATAGCCACTGAGTCTTCCTCTTGCCTCAATTACAAGAATTGATTTTCCATCCTAAGTCGAACAGCCTTAGGAAAATACTTCTCAAGAAACATACCTTTGAATTCATCCCAGTCAAGAGCATCAATCTCATCGGCGTCCCTGATATTTTTAACCATAGACCACCACTGATCTACTTCACCCTCCAAACGGTAAATAGCAAGACTAACCTTTTGATTGTCTGAACACCCCATGAAATCAAAAATATTCTCCAGTGCTTTAATCCACCCTTCAGCTAGCACAGGGTCAGATGATCCTCTGAATGATGGGGGATGTTGCCTCATGAAATGTTCCACCACTGACATGTTCCTCTGAGGTTGATCTGGCTGATCTCGTGCATGGATACCACCGCCATTTATCGCTTGAGTCAACTGCGCCATTACTGCAAAAAACTGTTGAGTTCCAATTCCGACCATTTCTGGATGCTAATTCGGAAGGTTATTTCCTTCTGTATGCCTTCCTAGCACTGCTTCCCTATTTCCTCTGCGGAAAACCATTCTGAACAAACATGTCTTAGATGAAGCAACATGGTAATCTTTAAATGCTATATCATTTCGAAAAAAAAATATTTTTGGATAATCATTTAATAGAATTCTAACTCCTAAAGTTATCTAAACCGACCTTTGATACCAACTATAAGGCCCCAGCCTTAAACCTTACTTAATCTTGAGTTATTACAAGATTACACATTGAGGATCTTTTCAGGTTTAGAGTTTTAGAGAATTAGATCATAAAACTTGCATTACATTCCACAAATAAACAAAGGGGTTACATAAAGATAGTATTCCTCATTCCCATCAAAGTAAACATATTTAAAATAAAACATGGATTCATTCATGACACTTCCTTGACACTAACATCATATCATGTACCTTTCCCTTGACCTGTGAAAACATTTCAAAAAAACTTGGGATGAGCATAAAAAGCTCAGTATGGGTTATAAAAATATGGAAAGGAAACATGGGTACATATGTACATAAGGATGAGATCATACTTTACCCATAAAACATAAGCACTTTAACATACCTCATCAAATCATGAATAAATCATAGAAATCATAAGACATAAAGGTAACTTGAGGCATTCATACCATTCTTACGTAGGGAGTAACCCTCTTGGTTACGTTTGGAATACCCATCACAGTATATTCCCTAAATCTCTTCGGAGAAACCTTAATGTTTCCCTCCTTCGCGTTACCCAATGCATTGGAGAGCTATAACGGGCTCACCTGCCCTTAGTTTATCACGGAACCACCCGTCTTCATAATAATGCCCAAGAACCATAACATAATCATATCACATAAAACATGCATAAAGGAAACATAAAATTTCCACATTTCAATCACGAGATATCAATACAACACATTGATATTAAAACATTATGAAAACCATTTTGAATACCAAAATAAAAGAAAAGTAAAACATGGTATTTATTTTTGTTTTAAAAAGAAGGTATGGCTTGTAGAGGAAGCCGAAACTCAAATAACGGTCACGACGGTGGAGAAGTCGTTGTCGCCGCATACGTATGACAAAAACATTCCCTTTTGTCGTTTAGTAAACGCTTCGTATAAAAAAGATTACTTTTGAATAAACGTAAAAGTCAAAGGGGTTTATACACCGTATAAAAGAAAGTTGTGTATAAAATAAAATATGCCTCAATGAAAGGAGATTGAGACGAAGTCCCATACCTCGTATCCGACTTGACCCGACCGTTCTTTAATCTCCTGAATAATAAACTTGAGTTAATCTCTACTTGCTTATGAACCTTTTTCAAGTTCATTATTCCTTTTATACCATGTTATGAACATCATGTAATCATTTAAGTTAATAATGTTCATTTTGTCGGTATTTGGTTCTTAAGTCAAAAATAGACTTCTTACACTTACATGTTGTTAATTTGGTCATAGGTTCGTTATATCCAGAATGATATTAATGATTTGGATAACATATATATCATATATATTCATCATATACATGTATTTATAATATTACATCACATTTAGAGGTAAGAAATGAAATGCACCGTTCATGGAGACGGTAAGCCGTACGTACGCATGAACGCTCCTTCCATTTCTATTTCATATTTTCTGGAATGGAATCATAATGATATAAGAGTATATTATAATTCCAGTATAATAAAATATATAATATCATTAAATTTATCCTTTACACATCCCACATATGGTATTAACGAATCAAAGCACTTTCAGGGGGCGGTAGTCTGCACTTCCTAAAATGAAGATATCGTGTTTACCCAAAATGGAAACCATAAAGGTATGCCCAAAATGAAAAAAACAGAAGCTTAAGGAAAACATACACATATTATATATCATATATAAAAATAGTGACATCATAATGGCCACCTTTGAAGGTGTTAAATGAGTATTGAACAATCATCGTTTTGGGAGGCAGAATTTCGCCATCCACGGAAACCGTATGTTCTTTAACCATTTGATGTAGTTGTGTGAGAGTGTAGCTCAAATAAATATTATAAAAACATCCTTGTATATTTAAGATACTGGTGTTTTTACAAAATAAGTAAATAAAAAGAGTTTAGGGGGTTGGAGAAGCAAAATAAAACAAAAGAACATGAGAGAAAGAATTACCTTTAAAAGTGTAACTCCTTTTGATTTGAGCCTAAAGGCTTTCTTTTAAAGGATTCTGCCCAAAGGGAATCCTCTAGGATGAGGAGAGGGATGTGGAGAGAGTAAATGGGAAGGGGTTGGCCGAGCCAAAGGCTTGAGGAGTGTGTGAAATGAGGTAGAGGTGGGGGCCTTTTATAAGAGGAGGGGCACTTTTGGAAAGTAAAGAAATATTACTTTATTTGAAAATGTGTTTCGGTTTTAAAAGGTCCCACATTGATATAATTCGTGGATAAGGTGATAAGGGTTCGAAATCCACTCATCCAATTGTTTTTGGCCATGTGTAGTTCATAGATTTTACATTTTCTTTCCATTTTATTTAAATCATCATATAATGATGTCATCACTGCATCATTATTATGTCATAAATAATTTAATTTATTTAATGTCTAAAAATCATAAAAAACTACTATGATGTAGGAAATCTTTTTAGATTTCCAATGAATATATATAATCAAATATCTGATCTTTATAACCCCATGTAAAAATTGTTTTCGTGAAACATATTATGTTTGTGTCATTTTTACTTTTACATTAAATAAAATGTTATTTATGTCATTTCCCAACAAAAATGTCTCCATGGGGTCCCCAAGTTGCCTCATGGCTTGTCTTGGTCGGCCATGACACAACCAATAAGGTTTGGACATTTTTCTAGGTCATTTCATATTATTAAAGCATTATTTATACCTTAAACAACACTAATTACCATTATTCGCGATTAAAAACTTAATAAGTTACTATTCACCAAAAAATTATTTTAATCTCATTGAACCATATTTTACTTCTTAATGACAAACATGTATGTTGGATTTTCAAAATTCAATACACATTAGTGGTAAACTTTCATTTAACTGAAAAATCAGTTTGCTTGATTACCACTTAGTGGTTTCACTATTCATCAAAAATTGAAGTTTTTCAAAAAATTACCAAAAATTCACCCTAAGCTATATTTGATATTCCGAATTCAAAAATGAAGTCTATTTTACAAAATTAAAATCATATAAGTTACATTAATTAATTTAATAATTAATTCCCGCTGCCAGATCAAATAGCGTGTTTTTACAAAACAATAAGTATCAAAAGATTGACACCAGTTTAAGTCTAATTTCAAAGTGAAATTGATTCCAATGACCACCATTGGATAAAATGGAAAAAATATATTCTAATTTCACTTCAAAACCAATTCAAAACATAATCTAATCATATAAATAAATTAGATTAAAAATTATTTTTGATGTAAAATGCAGTATTTTTCACTATTCATTAAAAAATGAACATTGTCAGAAAAATACCAAAAATTCACACAAGGTAAATTTTGATGTCCCAATCATAAAGGATAAGTTTATTTTGAAAAACATAGTTTATAAAATTGTCAAAATATAGATTCAAAAATGTTTTTCCATCAAAAGGCAGTAAAACAATCTTTTAAGAATATTAGTGTATTCCATGCATAAGATTGTATTTATTTTCATTTTAAGCCTCTATAACACTATATTAATCATTAATAGACATAGATAAAAATATCTATTATTAATTACTTACTTGGGATGTTACAAGTGCACATCTGGGTAAAATACTAATACTAACACCCTAAAAAATATCATCTATAGAAACGTTTTAGAACATGAGTATCGAAAAAAAAGAAAATTTGGAAGGAAGAATGAAACATCTTCCCAATCCCATATCCCAAGTGATAACATGTCCATTAATATCCTCATAATAAACAAAATTTATAGAAATTCTTCCATTGAAGGTAGGTTTCCAAATAAAAGTATCCATATATCTCGTAAAATCAAAATTCAAAACCAATTCCTTGACCTCAAAAGGGATCACATCCTTGGAAATTTCTAATTTCCATTTGATTGAGATACTTGTATCAAATGAAGTATCATGATAGTTAATATAGTTGAAAAGAGGCATACCTATACAATTATATAACCAAAATTTCAAAGAGATATTGATGCTTGATAACTAAATAGGATTAACAAATATTAGGCAGAAATAATTCTTTAGGGCAGACCAAATTGAAGATTCTTGGTAATTAAAATTCCAAAAATTAAGAATGATAAAAAGTATGGATCTCTAAAATGAAAAAAATTATATATTCTCATTAAACAGGATCCACACCAAATTACCTTGCAAAGAATCACTGAATTTTTAGTAATTTTTAATAATAAGATTGCTCTGATCAATAAGCTTGCAACATTGATTCTAAGAAACTATCACTAGTTCTCTCTTCAGCTGAAAATACTTTTTCTTACATATCCCCGTTTTCTAAAAAAAATCAAGGATGTTTTTATGTTTTCAAATTAATTTTAAAAGTCATTTTTACCCATTATTGATTTTTTTTAAAAAAAATTGAATCTCTATGTCATTTTCTGAATGACGTAATTTTAAATTTTTACTAAAAATGTGAAGGAATCCTCATGAATTTTTCTAAATATGGTGCATTTAATTTTTTATAAAATGCTATAGTAATATTTATTTTAACAAAAACAAAAAGAGTTTAATTTCCCAATTTCATGAACACTCAATACTTTTAAGTTTCCTTTACATGTTATTAAGTGTTTCTAGAAGTAATACATTTTCAATAATATTTTTGAAAATTTTATATTTTAGAATGTGATTCCAAAATGAAATGTTTATTCTCCTAAATAAATATTAAAATTGATATTTAAAAAATAAATTTATAATAACATCCTTTGATGTCACCTATTTTTAAATGGTGATACCATCCAAGGATAAAATCCTTATTATTTTTTTTGATGGATTATGATTATGATGATAAGATTTTTATGATACCCATTTATTTTTGATGGGTTATATTGCAGTATATTTTTGATATGTTTATGAAACTAATTTCATTTTCATTGGTAATGATATATGATTAACATTGTATGATATTATAGAACACATATAAATATATTGTGATTATGTGATGGGTGGGATGATAATTAAGAATCCCTCAAAAATATTTGAAAAATGGATATATCCTGAAATAATAAGGACTAGAATGGTGAGTGAACCCATTTATGTAATGCAATCTATCCACTATGATGGTCTTGCATGTGAGCCTTGAATAAGGATGTGATGGAATGGGTATTAAACCCAATCCACTGTGATTGTTTTGGAAGTATCCCTTATGTAAGGAAATTATTTTCCATACTTATTTTTATTCAATAAACTTATGATTTATGCCAACATTATGATTTCATGGCTCATTTTCTTTCATTACTTTATGATTCATGTCTTATTAACATCCAATATTTATAACATGACTCACGATTATGATCTATGATATATAGGGTATGGTTCAGAAATTCTATTCCTGGCTTCTCATACCCTTATGCTCATGTAATTTTTATTTTATCATTTATATATCTCTTATTTACCCTTACTAAACATTAGAAATCACCCTTTATTATGTTTCCTTTACCCATGTTATGAAAAATGTTTTAAGAATTATATGTGGAAGAAGGGTTCTAGTTATGAATCACTTATTGTGAGATGATATATATCAATTTTGAACAAGTTGTTTATTTAACCATGTTTCCAAATAAACTATATCTATATGATTCTAGAAAAAACCATAATTTTATGAATTAAATATTAATTAAGTAAAATGTGACATATATATATATATATATATATATATATATATATATGAAAATTATGGCATTCTATTCCAGGGGATCCTTAATATCAATTACCTACTTTGGGAATTCTCGGTATTATTTCAAGGCAAGTGGTAGGAAAATATTTGAGTGTGACCCATCTCAAAAGATGTAGATACAAATTCAGGATGGAACCTATCTCATGTAAAGGTAAAAGGGTATAACAATCTAGGAGTTAAGCCTGCCTAAGGGAAGCCAGTAAAGGGTATACAAAGTGAAGGAGATCTCATATCCACCATTATGCTATAATCAAGGAATACCTTCTTAAAATTTTTAAACCATTAATATAACCCTTTTAATATTAATAAAAAACTATTATTATCATCAAGAATTTCATTCACAACTAGAACAACTGATTCATCGAGACATGCATATAACATGTTAAATAGAAAACAAGTAAAATTTATAGACTCAATTTTTAGAAAGTAAATTGAAATGATAATTTATTTTAAGGTGTGAAACTATAAAGTTATTCTATCATTTAAGATAACATTAATAACATCCAAGGAGTATTACTAAATCATTATATAAGGAAAACTACTTCAACAACCTTTAAATTAACCAAATAATAAGTTAAGGTTTAATTTATTATTAAAATTTTCCTTTAATGAAATACTCTTTTACTTAAATTGATTCAAAACTCTACCTTTTGGAATATGGTAGTGATTATACGTATTCATAATAAATCAATTTTTGAGTAGAAATTTAGTTTCCATGGAGGGATATCAAGATGCCACCTAAAAATTATAATCAACGTAAAACCAAAAATATAATTAGGACTTGTCTTTGATTAACAAAAATTATGAAAATAGAATAGGAAACCAAGGTAATACCTTATTATTGACCAAGAAACTATTTCAAATCAACCAATATCAATAGTGATTAAAGGATCATATAAGATTCAAAATACTTGTTAGCATCCAATTGGGAATTAATGTAGATATTTGTTTTTTTTTGAATCATAATAGACAATTTTATTTGTTCCTCAACCATGGAGTTTTTTAATTATATTAAAAATATATAATGAAGATTAATTTTTCTTAGTAACTCCTTTAATTTTTTTTTTTGAATTCATCAAGTATCTTTACATAGAGTCTTTAAGGAATTATAATATGTTTGGGTTCATGTTGGATTAATAGTTGGCATTTAAGTTCCATACATGTTGTTCTTAGGACCCCAATATAGTGTAGTGAAGACCATGACATAGTGAAATGGATGAAATTTAGTAAAGTTACACAAGTAAATTTAATACTATTGTAAACTATGATCCATTTTTTACCAGGATGTGGTACATCGTGTTTTTTGAAAAGGAAATGAAAATTGGTGTCATATAGATGGATATAGTGAAGTTTTTGAAGTGGAATCCCATGTAGTAATTAATTTATGATGTTCAAATAAGTATTATGATGGATGTGGTAGTGTAGAAAGTTACATGTGCGAAATGAGGATGGTAAAAATGGGTGTATTGATTGTTGTTGTTCATTCAGATAAGAGTAAAATAGTGGTATGTAATATTAACTAAAACATACATCAAGGAAGGGCTACAGTGTGGATGATATTGTGATGTATATCATGATTTATGGTACTCAACTCAAAATAGAAAATAATGTGTTGTTTAATGTGTTTCATATGATTTTTCCTTCAAGTGTGACTATGTTGTGGTGGTGGATGTATTTTGGTGTGGTCTAGTAAGGTTTGGTCAAATATGAAGTTACAAATAATGTGTTCTATGTGATTTTGTATATTTAAAGGATGAATATCCTATAGTAAAATATTTAATATTAATATAAAACATGCATGGAATAATTTATACATTTTTTGTAGGTTTAAAATTTTATTATTGGAGAACAACATATCATGGTGGTTCTAGGTGGAAATAAAAACATCAGACTCAAGTTTCCTATATTTTTTGAGATCTATTTTGGATTTAATTGGTTGATTTTTTTTTCAAGACTCTTTTATGAGTGAATTCATGGGGATATTACTTAGATAAAATAAATAATATTTCATAGAAAAAATATTACATCCTCTTCATATAAATTCATATAAATTCATTTAACTTACTCTGAGATGATATTTTGAAAACTGTATTGAATCATTATTTAGAATAAATTTTTTAATTTATATTAAGAGGATATATTCATATTAATGGGAATTATTTAAGGTGTGTATTTGAATAATAAGGATGTTTGACTTAGTATAAGTGGAAATAGAAAATATAAATTCATATTTTGTGGATCTATTATTAACATATATTTTTTAGATCAAATATAAATAATTATGAATATTATTTTGAATGGGATTAATAAAGTGAATGATTCCATAATTGGGATTGAAATGGGATCCAACAATTGTGAAATATTTTATTAGATATTTTAAGAAACATTAATAAGTGATCAATGGAAGGAAAAATTTAGATTAAATTGAGATCTGTTTGACCATTAAAGAAGGATATATTTGTGAGATATCTAAATCATTATGAGGATTACATGTGGATTAAAGGCATTGAATAAAATTTAATCAAGGAAGATGGATGAATATTTCCATTATTCTCATATTTAATTAAATATCAAAAGGGAGGGAAATAAAGATAAATCCTCTTGAATAGAGAAAATGAATTTCTAGAAGATGAAATTATAGAGATATCTATCTTTATAATTATGTGGTGATTACAATATTGAGAGTAATGGAATAATGAAAATAATTTAAAGATTATAAAATAAATATTATGCCAAAAATATAAAAAATATAGAATAAATAATTGTAACACATTGAAGATGTTTTCAAGGGAGAAAATGAGCTATTACTTGAAGACTCAATAAAGATTTTCAAGGATAGAAAATTTATAGTTATCTTGATGTTCACAAGTTACCAATGAAGAGGAGTAGTAATGTAGATATAATATAAGAGCATATCTACACTGGATGAATGAACAATGATGGCAATGTTGTTCTTGTATTGGCTTGCATGCCAAATTTTTGTATTTTCTTGAAAAGTGATAAAAAAGAGAGGATTGATAGAGTGTCCCATGATAGGTAGTTCTTTTATCCCTAAATACTAAAATTAGATTCACACAATCTATATTGTTACCTTGCATAAACCCACAACTGAATAGTGTGTTCAGTGGATTCTGGTATATTTGCATATTTTCATTATATTCTCTTTAGATTGTCCCAATGTGTGTGAACCAAGTAAAATTATTATATATAATGTTCATAACTATCTCAGGAATGAAAAAAAAATCTATGTATGTGGGTTAAGTAATCAATGATTAAATTAGATTAATGAAAATATAATATAAATAACATTTGGTTCATCTTTAGAATAAAAACATAAAACTAGCATGACAAACAATAAGATCATGATTATTTATGGTAGTGAGAGTTAAGGATTTATTTTTTTAAAATAGTATGAGAATAATACCATGATTCAACCCCACACCTTTATAGTATCTCTCATTGAAGAACCCTGTCAACCTAATAATTGGTATCATAACATATGTTTTACTTGTTGGATTTGTTTTATCTATATTGATCAAATCGTCGCTTCGAGTTAAGATTTATTTTTTTGATATTTTTTGTTTATAATATATTGGTAAAACAGAGAAGGGAAATAATATGATAAAGAATAAATTTTCAATTGGAATTCAATATAGTGTAAAATTCATCGTTAACAATGTGATTAGATAAAAGATTCCAATAACTTTAAAATGGAAGGTATGAATAATTCGGATTTTCAATAGATTGATTCATTCAATGATGCTCAAATAGAAGCCGAAGAGCTTGTTATCCCATGTAATGTTAAATATAATGATCATGTATAGATTTTTTTTATCTCTGTACCTCTTGACCTGTTAGGATCTTGATTCTCTTATTCTTTTTTACCTGCTTCATACAATAATAGAAAGCAGTAAAAATATGCACACGATATTTTTACAAGGTTCACCACTCAATAAGAGTAGATATGTCCTTTCCATGCATGGGAATGACCAGTGCATGAATTATACACTATAATGTGATATGATTTTACAGTGGTTGACTTGGAAAACAATCTTCTAGTCAGTGTGAGTCCCTATACTTTGGAGGGGGAAGTGAAACAATCCTTTCTTCCAGTGCTGGTGACAACCTAGTCCAACATGAAGCCTATAGCTGGTTCCTTATACTACCTATGGAGATAGTCTTCTCCATTCTTTAGTATGGTAGGTTCTTCTCTTGATCTTCTTCAGTGCTCTTCACTTGATTACTTGCAAAGCAGTAGGCAAGCAATTCTCTTCTTTATTTCTTTTCTTCTCTAGTGAAAAAACCAACGACACTAGTTCTTATTATTTCTTCTTCTTAGTGAAACAACTGACTGTACTTTTATTCTTATTTCTCTAGATAGAATCACATACACCAATGTGACTATTCAGACACTAAGGATACCCTCACATAGCATCATCTGAATTAAACTGCACTAAATAATTGTAGGATTCAATTGGGAATACTTTGTTCTTATTATTCTTCTCTTCTTTCAATAAAGTAAACCTGTAATCTGCACAGTCTTCTTCTTCTTCTTTTTCTTCTTCAATGAAAAATCAGCTGCACTGAAACCTAATCTTCTTCACACGTTCTCTTTCAGTGCCAAACCATCTGCACCGAGATCTTCTTCTTCTTCTTCTTGATATAATCACAGGTTATATTTGTGATTGTAAAAAAAATGAAGTCTAGATCAACTTTGTATCATCAAAGTTGAGCAGAAGTTGGTAAGAACTTCTAGAACAACTCACATCTTACACGACAATCCTTACATTCACACCACCCTACTTGCACACCTCCCTGCTTGCGTGCCTCCTGCTTGTGTTTCATCAAATACGTGTGCACCACAATTTTTCACAACTCACAACTTAAGCGCCACTTCTACTTGCACACCATTCTAATTGTTCGCCACTCTGCTTGCACGCCACCTACTTGTGCACCACAACTTAGGCCCCTCTATTGTGAACAGTTCACAAAATGCGCGCCACCTTTGACTTATACACCACACACTTCGTGAAGAAACCTCTCTTCTTGCGTTCCTTTGACAACTTGCATGCCACCACTTGTCTTCCGCCCTACTTGCGCACCTTTATAAATAATCCTCAACTTGCATGCCACTTCTACTTGCTTGTCACATCAGTTTGCGAGCCACTTTATACTACTTGCACAATCAGAGCTCACAATTTTTTCGTAAGTGTTGATCCTTAAAAAATGAAGAGGTTGGTCGCCTATTTATAGGAATTTTGGTGGCTTGCACGCTAGATACACTTGTGTGCTGCTCCAGCACTTGCGCGCCGCTCCAGCACTTGCGCGCCGCTCCAGAACTTGCGCGCCGCTCTAGCACTTGCGCGCTGCTCCAGCACTTGTGCGCCGCTCCATCACTTTCATGAAACTTTCTTTCCTTTGTCATATTTTGATATGTTTATGTTGAAATTTGACTTGTATGCAACATACACTTGTGCGCCACATATACTTGTGCACCACACTTGCACGCCGGGTATAATTGCGTGCCGCTTTTTGACTTGTGTGCCAATCTTTAACTTGCGCACCACTTTATTTCCTTTGTCATATTTTGATGAGGTGATCTTGAAATATCACTTGCGTAAAGCATATACTTGTGCACTACTTATACTTACACGCCACACATGCACACCACTTTTGGCTTGTGCGCCACTTTCTTTCCTTTTCCAAAAACACTTCTTTACTCTCCATTTTCTTCATAAGGCTTGCATCACAAGTTCTCCAAACTTATGATATTTTTGAAATACAAATCAGCAAAGCATCATCATAGTTTTTTCGATTATTTTTTGAATATTAATTCCCAAGTAATTCTTCATCCTCACTTAAAATCCTAAATTCCTTTTGGAGTGTTAATTCCAAAGAACTCCAATCATCTCTATTCATCCAAAAGTAAAGGCTTGACACTTCTTTAAATACCTTAAATGTTGCAGAAAATGTATCACCATTGATACATGTATTTGGAACTTTAAGAATAGTGCAACAATCATCTGATTTCAAGGCAATGTGTAATTCATGACCTTCTTAGAATGACAAGACCATCCAAACTTTCTCTTCTTCTTCAACCATCATTCTCTACTTCATTAAAATCATATTTTTCTTTTCTTCAAGTAAGCTCTTGAATGGTTCTCATGCAATCGTGAAGCATTGCATGCACTTCTTTAAATCCTCATTCTTCTTAAATCATCCTTAGATGGATGATAATTCACCATTCTTAATTGTTGTAAACAATGTGTCACCTTTGACACAAGTTCTTTGAACATAGTATCAGTTCAACAATCATCTGAATTAATCTTATTAGAGAATTTCTCAAGTATGAAATCCAATGCTATGGTTCCTTAACAATTCTCAAGGAAACCTCACTTCAGCTAATCTCTACTAACTCTGTAGTCTTTCTTCATCTCCTTCTTCATTTTGACGAGTATTGACAACTGTTGACGACAAATATGATCTTCATACACAAAGTGGTCCCAACACAAATATGGAAGATATCCACTTATTTGGGATCCAGTTACAGGACATCAAGAAGAAATATTCAAGATAATGTAGGAAAATCAGGAATAAGATATCCTTGTTAGAGGACTAAATATTGAGATAGAAATCTGATAAGTCTGATTTTTTTAATTAAGTGGTTATTTATCTAAAGGTAAAGAATGATATCCTTGATAATTAATTAGAAGATATTTCATTAAAGATATTGAATGTTATTTGTATTCTTAAAGAACAGAAATTGATTAAAGTAATAATTTTTTTTCTATTTTTTCAATGTATTTTTTTGTTCAGAAGTAAATGTTAAAGTGATTGATGTATGATGCTTGTATCATTAATTTTTTCTAGTTAATTATTAATTAGGCAAGGATGTTTTGATTTGATGGGTTAATTTTAATAATGAATCATTTAATGTGATGATTATATTGATTTTCTTAATGTTCAAAATATGTTCCCAATTGAATTTGGATATGTGAACATTGTTTACAATAGTGAAAAATAATGGGGGATTAATGATGAGGAGGATATAGTGTTTTGGTTTTTATTTAAAAAATATATATTGGTGAGTTGGATAAATATTTTGTTTTTATTAAAAAATGAGCCAACCCACACCTAGCTAGTTGAGGGACTACAACCACTACTTACGTGGGTGGTCTACCCTCATCCAACCAAGATGTAGTGGATGGGGGTGCTAGTTTAATGGTCCAAGCATAGTGGCCAAATTTTTCTTGCGGGGATGTAAATAGGATTGAAGAAACTATGGAACAGGAGGCACATGAATTGGGTTGATGCCCAATGGGTGCAAGCCCATGGTGTGTTATTGTTGTTTTGGGTGTCAACCCCGGTATTAGCCTGAACAAGAGATGACACATTGGATATTATTAAGGATCACTAGACCAAATGGTAAATGGATGTGGTAATAGAAACATGTGTTATTATTCAACCATTCTTTAAAAATATGTAAATATCTAGTGTTATCTAACCTGATCATCCAGAGTCATCTAATCTTTATCGTAGTTTTCTTCTACCTCTAGCTCATCTGAGAGCTTATGATCATTAGGTTTTCTGCAGTCAACACCTCTGATGGATCTAGACAAGACTTTTAATTAGTATTTGATCAACTGATGATTCATATATGATTGAATTCACATGAAACTTTATTTTATTGAATAAAATAATGATCAAACTGATGAGATGGATTGTCGAGTAAAGTAGTTTTATGAAGACAATGATTTTTGTTATCACATGAAGGAGTAAGTTGATGCAACTAGTAGATGTCCATGATTTTTGGGAAATACTTGAAAACAGGAATTTAACAACGCTAATAATTATCAGCAGTAGAAAAAATTGCTGATAAATGAAATCTTTATATGTGATAAAGAAAGAGATTATAAATTGAACCCTTTATCAACACTTTTTTTAACACTGATAAAGAATCCCTTCTTTATCACTTTATTTTTCGCACTAATAAAGGGTACCCTATATGAGTGTTTATTGTTTTCACTAATAAAGGGCACCCTTTCTTAGTGCTATATTTTTAGTTCTAATAAATGAATCTTTTATCGGTGATTTTTTAGTTCTGATAAAGGTTTGAATAAATAAAATGAAATAATTAAATAAATAAAAAATAAAAATATTTTTATTAAAAAAATACTACCAATTTTATTGATTAAATAATTATTGATAAAAATGAAAAAATTTATTATCCTATATATATATTTTATAAAATAATAAATAATATTTATTAAATATATAGACAAATGAAAAATGAAAATAAACAAAATTAAAATTAAAAATGTGTAAATTGAGAAAAATATTAAATATTTTATTAATTATATGATTATTTATAATTTAAATAAATAATATATATTAAATATATTGATATATATTAATGTATATAAATATAGTTTGTATAATACAAAATTTTATTTATACTTTTCATTAAATAGTAATATATTTAGTGAATAATAGTTTATAATTAAAAATTAATATGAATTAAAAATACTAAATAATTTCATCGAGTAATGGACATAATTGAATGTCGTTTTATTTTTCAATTAATAACATAGAAGAAACGTGTTATATGAATTTAAATATATATAATTAATGAAATTTTATATACACATACACATACACAAATATTTATTTTGGAATTTAATCAATATATATATAATTTATTTTATATATATTTATTTGATATGATATCATATTTTCAATATTTATTCATCTCTATTTCAATATATACCCATTTTTGAATGATTTATATTAATCAAACATATCCAAATTTTCATTATTGTACTCATTTTTAATTAATGGTTTTTACTCATTTTAACATGCGTGAACGTAAGATTAAATATTCATTAATAATGTTAAACAAATATTTTTTAAAAAATATTTATAAATATATATATTAATAAAAGCGTATTTACTATTTTTATACATTTATAAGTATAAATAAATAATTATAAAAATATAATAAATTTTATTCTAATAATGGATATATTTACTATATATAAAAATATATAAAAATATATAATGATATAAATATCAATATTTTTAAAAAGTATTTATATAATCATAAATAAATAATTATATATTAAAGGAATTATAAAAGTATTATTTTATCAGAAGTATTATTATAAGTATTATAATTATATATAATTATTATAATTTGTTGAAAGTATTATTTTTTTAAAATAATTATAAGTATTTATCTGGGATTTTTTTGCTTTGATAAAGATTCATTTTATCTGCTCTTATTAACTAAGCATTGATAAATGGTATATTTATCAGTTCTGTTTTTAGGCACTGATAAAAGGGTCATGATCTATTTTAAGAAACCTAACCATCATGAACTAGTTCACAGTATTTGAATATTTCCATTGAAGAGACCTACTACTAGCAGTCTTCGTTGTCAAATACAAGATTGAATCTAGGCTTGAATCAAGGCTACAACTATTCCAAGTCTTAAATCGAAGTCTCAAGTGATTCAGGGGTTTAACACATCTGTGTCTCAAATGAAATCCATTTTTTTCAATATCATTAATTTCCCTCATTTATCCATTGAACCTTTTCATCTGACATTTGTGTATCCCAACTAGTCTATAGTTGCACTATCTTTTAATAACACATCACTAAATTCATTATTTTTTAGATATATTGAAGTATCTTCTTCCTCGATATCATGTGAGTCTCCTTGGGACAACATTAGTACTGTGTGACTTGAAATATATCAAACCCAATGTTGGGTCATGTTTTTGTGAGGTATAATAGTCTCCCAATACCTATATTCCATGAAATATATATCTTTTTAATTTTAAATTTTAGAAAAAATTCATCCACATAGCAGTCAGTATTGTCATTGGTTTGGAATATTACATTGCAAATAATTTGAATGATGACATATCTGACATCATTGGGGTCTTATATTATGTCATGTAGAAATTGGAATTGAGAGGGTTTAGTGAGGAGGAACTGAAATATAGGGTTATCCCTTTATATTTAAATGGTAATTCTAGAAGTTTTTTCCAAAAAATGGATTATGAAATATCTTACACATGGGAATAAATATATAATGATTTTTTCATGAATGTTTCTCCAAATATAATCGGCACTAAAATATGGGGTAAAATTAGTGGATTTATTTCAGATTATAGTGAACTATTTCATGAGGCTTGGAATATATTTAGGGGTCACTTATGAAATTTAACAATCAAATGATTCAGATAAATCTATAAAATCATATGAGAAACAACATTATGCATGTTTGATTTTTTTCCCTTATTCATTTAACTACTAATAGAAAAAATATAATTTTTCAATTTTTATTTTTCAAATATTTCAATTTAGATTTAAATAATATGGATTAAATGCTATAAAAATAAAAATCAAATAGGTTAAAGGTTAAATAATCCTTCGACTATATTATATAAGAAAAACAAATTTTGTGATAAAAAATAATTGAAATTTTTATTTTGGTTGTTGAAAAATAGTTAGAAAATAAAAAATTAGAATGAGTCGTTTTCTAGGAAAAACCTCAGCATCATGGTGTTTTATGAATCAAAATACTATTTCATTATGTGGTGTATAATAAGAGTACATTTTTGATAGAATTTTTTGTTCCAGTCCTTTCGTATTGATCAAATTTTTTCGAAATTTTATATTTTCTTTGAAAAGTAACTTATTTAATGAGGAACATTTTCTATTATTTAAATTTTAAATAATATTTTAAATCATTAAATAATAAATACTATTTCACTAGATTTAACTAATTTTGATAAAATAAAACATTAACATTGACATATGTAAATTTAATAAATATGGTTTAATAGAATCTATTTTGATGAAATAAGAATTATTTTTTATGGATAAAATCACTACACCTTTATAATACAACATAAAGTCAACTTTATTAGTTTGGATTTGATAATTTAATAACATGACATGTTCACTTTGGATTATTAATTCTATGGAATTTTATGGTTTACTAACACAAACATAAAAGAATTTTTTATGTCCTCATATTGGTAATATAATGCTCCATAGACGTGACCATCTCAATTACATGACATAAAAAATGTTTCATTCAAATACATTACTAGGGCCTTTTATTTTTAGAGTTTTATATAATTAGAACAACAAATTAACTAAAAAACTCATGTATTTTTAAACTTATGGACATTTTTTTGGAAGAATATAAGCAACAGCCTAATCCATATGAAGACTTCATTATTTTTATTCAGATAAAGATACTTATGTCACATTTTTCTTATTCAGATCAAGATCCCCATGTATAGATTTGATCTAATTATCATCCTTTTTAACCTCTTCAAATTATTTTGGCTCTACTTGGGAAAAATGAGTTTTTTTGTAGAGTATTACTCAAAGTTTTCACCAAAACATTCGGATCACTAACAACATTTTATTCATTGATTTCAACCTTTCTTATATTTATTATAGTTCACAAAAATATATCCATCTATAAAATGATAACCCATTCATTAATATTTATTAAAAACAACCTCATTTCATTCATCACACATCAAAAAACACTATGTATGTTTTAATTTTATCCATCTAAAAACAGATCATTCTTTAACATTGCATTTTCGTTCCACCCTTAGGAATCTCTGATTACTATATATGTAATTTTCATAAATGGGAGAAATTGACCTTTGATAATGAAAATATTATTTTTATTTATTTTTTATTGTACAAAATTAACTTTTTATGAACTCAATAGGATATCTTTACGTTCTCTCAGACGATTCAAAGCATCAATTCAATGTATCTTATTTTCTATTTATCCTCCTCACTCATTGATCAATTGTTTAGAGAGATCTATTTTCTTTTTATTATCATCATTCTTTCTTTACTGTCAGTATATCCCTGTAGTCAACAATCTTTGAATAGTAAAATCATTATACATTTAATTAATGTATTTTTTCATATTTAAGTTTAATTTATTTCTTTAGAGTATTACTTATATAATAATTGTTTTACCGCACAATTGGATTCTTTTTTTGAGTGGGAGTGGTTAGTTAGAAGTTTCTCAAGCTCATAAGGGATTGGAATTTGAGCATGTAACTACGATAATGACAATAAGGACATGTGTCAATATTTCATACAACCATCATAAAAAGGTGAATTCCTACTACTTATTTAATTAATTTTTTCATCATTTTATATATTATTTGTAAGTTTATTCACTTATCATTTTTTTCTAATACTTATGTAGTTTTGTCATAGACCTTTTAGGAAGTCATATTTTGATTTCAACTATCTACAATAAGCCAAAAAAGAGATAAAACGATTATTTCTACCAATTTTACTACATTTTCCATATTCATTGAAATTCCTTGTGAAACTCCCAACACTGCATATTGATTCGATGTTATTAGGTGAGAAAAATTTCAAAATATTGAAAGCCTCCACTCTTATGAATTTCAACAATGAGAAAGGTTTTTCAGCTAATAACATCAAATCAATAAGCAGTGTTGGTAGTTTGACATAGAAATAAAATGGAAACATGGTAACATTTGTAGTTAGGATTTTTTGAGACTTTGGGATGTGTATGAATCAACCTCACCTCAATATAACCCACAATGTGACTAGTATGACTCAAAGTCAAAGTTTTTATATAAATTGACATTAATTTTAGTGGAAGGAAAAATAGAATTCTAAAAATTAAAAAAAACATATTCTAATTGTTTTTATACTTTAGTGAAATCATCCATAAGTCATTTGAGAATTGTAGGAATTAGCTGCACCTCAATTTGATGCACAGTGTGACTGCAATGACTCAATGTGACTGTTATCAGTTTAAAATTGATATTTTAGCTAAAAAATGTAATTCAATAAAAAAATAAAATGTGCTCTTATTTTCTTGATAATTTAGTATATCTATTAATAAGTATTTTTTGACATGTAGGAATTGGTCTCACGTCAAACTGACACACGATGAGATCGGTATAGGTCAAAGTGTGTGTTTCTAGTGTAAAGTGACATTTAACTAACAAAACAAGTGGCATACTCAAAATCAATAAAAAATAAATTTTATTATTTTGATACTTTAGTAAAATGATCCATATTTCATTTGGGATGTGTATGAATGAGTTGTACATCAATCCAACACATGAACAGTATGACTCCAAGTGTGTATTTTTATTTAAAAATGAAATCAATTTTAATTAAAAGGAAAATGATCTGATCAAAACCAAGAAAAATCATTCATATTGTTTTTATAATTTTGTAAAATGATCCACAAGTCATTTAAAATGTGTAGGAATATTCCATACCTCAATCCAATGCACAGTTTGACTGGTATGACTCCAAGTACATCTTTTTATTTAAAAATGATATCAATTTTAATAAAAAGGACATATGACCTACTCAAAACCGATCAAACACGTTCATATTATTTTGATACTTTCAGAAAAATGATCCAAACATCATTTTTTGATGATTATGAATCATCTATACCTCAATCCGATACACGATGTGTTCGGTATGACTCAATGTGTCCATTTTTAGTTTAAAATCAGCATTTTGGTTCAAAAACATTCACTCACTGAAAGCCAATAAAATTCACTCTGATTTTATTGATAATTTAGTATAATGATTCATAATTTATTTTTGACATGTAAGAGTTTTTCTCACATAAAACCGATAAACGATGTGAGTGGTATGAGTCAAAGTGCGTTTTTTCGGTTTAAAATGACATTTTAGTAAAAATACAAGTGACATACTCAAAACAAAGTAAACACTTTCATATTGTTTTGAATTTTTAGTAAAATGATCTATAAGTCATTTGATATAGGTTGAAATTAGCCTCACCTCAATCTGATGCATGTTGTGTTTGATATGCTTCCAAGTGTGTTTTTTTATTTAAAATTGACATCAATTTAAGTAAATAGGAAAACTCACCTACTCAAAATAGAGAAAACACATTCAGATTATTTTCATACATTAGAAAAAAAATTATTTTTTATTTTTGACAAGTAAGAATTATCCTCACCTCAATCTGATACACTATGTATCTGGTATGACTCAACGTGTCTATTATCAATTTAAAATCTACATTTTAGTTTAAAAAGTTTCACTCACTGAAAATTGAGAAAATACACTCATAATGTATTCATAATTTTAGAGTATTATTCATAAGTAATTTGTGACATATAGGAATCAGTATCACATCAAACCGACACATGATGTTATAGGTGAGTCAAAGAGCATGTTTCCAATTTAAAATTACATTTTTGTAAAAATGACAAGTGATGTACTAAAAACCCATGAAAATACACTCGAATGGTTCAAATAATTTAGGAAAATGATCTATAAGACATTTAAGACGTATAAGAATCAGCCACACCTTAATATAACACAAGGTTTTACTAGTATGACTTCAAGTTCATTTTTTCAATATATAAGTATAATTTTAGTTTAAAATGCACATCACATCACCAAAACTGAGCAAACGAGCCTAGAGTGTTTTCTATTCATTTTAATAATTTATGAATACATTATTTTTCTAATTTCAGGGTGTTTCTGGGATGCGGTGTGTGATTATAGCACACTGAACTTTTGTTTTAGTGTATTTTTACAACACACTGTAGTATTAACCTTTATGAGAACTTTTTAACACTAATAAAAGACTTTGGATTTTAATCTCACTTTAGTAGTAACTGGTTATCTAGTATTGATAAAGGCCATTTTTAGTGATATAAAAGTCTTATTTTTTAATAGTTGTATCATTGAGTTAGTAGAGTTTTTTATAAATATACTTATGTTGATCTCATTTGTTGCTATGATATTATCACATATTCAAGTGAGAAGTTTTAGAGAGAAATAGATTTGGGGAAGAACTCTATATTATCATAGAAGGTTCCAATCATTCATGTTGTGTTTTGTACTTGATGATCACATAATGTTAGTTTGAGTACCATGGAACAATGCATAACCAATGTTTTTACGTGATAAAGATATAAGTTTTACATGATCATTCTTATGAATCTAGAACACATGAACAACATTTTTTACGTTAAGCATAAATAATTACATGTGATCCATTTACACAAAGCTGGTTTATGTAAATAGAACCAATGTCAATTTATCATGACAAAAAATATGTGATAAAAAGGATCCACACCAGCATTTTTGTTCAATAAGGGTAAATTTAGTGAAATTTCATATAATGTTTAGGAAATGAATTCATTTGAAAATACACATGTATGGTATTGAGTGGAATTGTATATATGTTTATGTTCTTGCAAAAGAATTTGTTGAATGAAGACATGGTGTGCATCATGATGGATTTTCATGGAAGAAAATTGAGAGAGAACCATAGAACATTTCTTCTGGGGTTCACATACTATAATGGGTAGTATCATGAGTAGTGAGCTTCATGAAATTACTATGCATAGAATAATATATATATATATATATACAGAGAGAGAGAGAGAGACAGAGAGAACCTATCATTTTTGTTGCAATATATGTAAAGGAAGAAGTTTTATCATTTTATGAATTATTTTCACGAAGGAAGCCAAGGTAGTGCTATGTGAAAGATGAGGAATATGTAAAACTCATGTTAAATGAATATTGATTGAGCATTTGAGAAAAAAATTAAAATTACACATGTAGTGACATGAAAATAAGAAGGTATTATAATTAATGCAAGATAATTTCATGCTTGAAAATATAATTTGCATGAATAACACACAATTATCAGGTGTTTAATATTTGAAAATACTTTTAGTAGTATTTTTTAAGCTAAAGTGATAAGTTTCAATAAAACTAAGAGGACGTAAACTTTATGTGTATCGAGGAATACTCAATTTATCATTCTATTATTAGAGTGAGCTAAAGTGGAAGTGATATCTTCCACTCATTTAGAAGAGTATACTAATATTAATTTCATACTTTTTTGTTGATTAAATTTAGTTTATTTAAATACTTTTAGTATAAGTAAGAAATTTCATAAATAGTTTATTCTAGTGGCTCTAAGAGGAAGATCAATTTCTTATTACAGTGGTAGTTTGAAGATTTTGTGATCATTCTCATTATGTTAGTGTTGAGTTTGTAAACTGACTCACTAAAAATTGGATTTCTATTATGAGAAAAGAAAAGTGAAAAAATAAAAATAAAAATAAAATTTATGTTTGCATGAAGTGGTGGATACCATGGGAATCCCTTCCTATGATATTGTTACAATCTATAAGAATAATACATAAGCTCAATTTTTTTTACTTTAACCACTGAATTACACTTTGAATCAAGTAAATTCATATAATTATGACCCACCCTATAGGTATTATGTATAACAATATCCACAGGCAACATGCTATGGAAGCTCTAAATGGTATAAAAATACTCCATTATATCTGTTTGATGCCCATGAGAGAATTAAACAAAATAGATTAATCTGATTCAACACAAGATAGAGTAGTATTATGAGATGTAAAAATGTAAAGTATAGTGATCATTGAATAATCCTAAAATTGGAGAGGATAACCCTATCCATTAAAAGCTAATAAGGCAAGGACAACTGATCAAGGACATAGTCACCCACAGCGGGGGGAATCCTTGTAAAAATACTATGGATTGTACTTCATTTACTTCATGTCTTACATGTGGTATAATTTCTTTTTTAAATAGATTGGATCCATTCACCATAAAAAGTGAAATGGTTCAAATTAGAAAATGGGTAATGTGAATAAAATAAAATTGGTAAAACATGTGTTCACCGATTCACCCCTACCATCATGATCGATTGGGTACTTGAATTAGTATCAGAGAAAAGGATACACCTCTGATTAGATCTATATTATTGTCCTAGTTTTTTGTATCAGAAATATATGAAGTGTATAATTTAATTAAAATAACTAATATAGTTTATTCATATGGAAAATTTAGTTTCTACCTCTGTCAGTTCCAACAAGGAGGTTTCTGTTAAAACCTTAAATAATAGACATAAGAAAGAGGCAAGAAACATGAGAAACAATTTCAAGAAGCAAGAGGGTGCATCATAAATTTAATTTATTTAGAATGGTAATATATCACCTGAATCTATTATATAAGTTGATAATGACCCTTGTGATGATTCCCATTCAATTAATGAAAAATAATGGTTTACTGAATCACTGTGTAATTTTTATTCTGAATTCAAACATTATCTAAATACATTTCCTACTAAAGTTTTTGCTTATATATTTGCTTTTAATAATAGAATATATGATTCAAATTTACACATTGAAGAGGAATATGAGGATATATATAAATACTTTTCAAATTTTTTGAAAAATGTAAACTTCTCATGCAACTTATTCAATCTAAAGAATATGCTTTATCACATTGTCATGATCATTTCTCTAATATTAAAGAACTGTATAAAATGTTGTGTGAGAAAAAAGTAACTGAGAAGTTCCTTAATGAGATGATTCATACTCTTTAAGAATCTCATAAATCTACAGTGAGTATTAAGTAATCTCTCTTGGAAATAAAATACAATGATGTTACATTCATCACGAATGAAGAATCAAAAGAACAATTTGTATAGCATTATAATGAAAGATTAAATTTTGTTTACGATAAATTACATATAATTGTTTGTGAGAATGATGTGATTGAAAAAATTTATAAATAAGTGATCCATGCATTGGATAAACTGCTTAAAACTTCTATGAATGTGAAATAATCCTAGTATTAGGATAAGACAAAGAGAAATAAATATGTGAAAAATTATCTACTAGAGGAAAATAAAATTCATGGTGAACAAGTTGAGAAAATGAAGATCCAATGGGAAGACAACCTAAAAGTTGTTGGGGATGAGTAAAATTTCCAAAAAAAGGAAGTTTATTGAAATAGAATTCAATTTAATAATTATGAAGGAGACCTAATTAATGACATCCCATAAATAATGTGAAGATATGGTGAAATCACTTAAACACTAGGAAAACTCTCTAAATTTGATTTACCTTGAGTTAGAGGTAAAGTTCATAAATATGGAGAGAACCTAAGATAAATATTTCCAAATTGTTGTGATAAAAAAAATATTCAAAGAGTAATTCTAAAAAGATCCTTTCTTATGATAATAAAAATTATAGGGGAAAGAAGAGATTGAGACTATATAAATTAATGTTTGTCTCAATATCATTAAAAAATGTAATCCTTATTCTAGAGGTTTTTGTTGGTTCTAATACAATATAATCTATTAGTACAGGTTTCAAAAGGAATTTCAGAAAAAAATTAAGATATTGATGATAAATCCACCATATCATAAAAGTATGATGTAAAGAAGAGTTTGAATTTGTGTTCCCTGTTAGAAGCTTAGACAAGGAATCATATTATCCAAAAGCAACAAGATTTCAAAGCTATCAAAATTCTATCAAAAAATAAAAAATCAATATTTTTTTGATATTTTTGGTGATGTTGGAAATTTGGGAACTAGGATATTAAATATATGTATAATTTTTCAATGCATGATAAATAAAGAAAGATATAATTAAGGGGGAGAACATTTCATGTGAATAGAAATCCGAAATAATTAATTCATAATTCATATATAAATAATATTCTATCTATTTAGAAAATATTTGGGTGTCATGAAGATATTTAGGATTGTTTTAACATAAGTTTTCATAGTTATTATGTGTTTTTTTGTACCAACTAAGAACTATGAAAATATTTATATAATGAAAATACCACAAAAAATGTGGAGAAAAAGAACAAAATAATAAAAGTATTCCTTGGGATATAAGTAGAATAAGAGATTTATGAAAACTATGAATCAAGCTACACCAAAGAATATTGATGAAACGAATTTCACACCAAATAAAGTTTTCTTATATAATGGAAGAATATTTCATGTCTGGGAGCTTAGAAATTAAGTCAAAAAAATCAATGCTAGTGGTAGAAATTTATATAAGAAAAATAAATTAATCACCAAAACAAATACAAGGGATGATTTGGAGCATGAAAAAAAGATGAAAAATTAAAATTTCAAGATGGGATGTCTAAAAAGGATAACCCTATTTTTTTAGAGATTCATGTGGAAGGTGAAGAATGTCAATTCATATTTATGACAAATGTATGACATGGTTTCCTGAACAAAAAAAACCTTTTGAAGAATAAAGGAAAAGGATTGGTCGATTCTTATGTTAAAAATGTTACTATAAAGAAGGATTATACACACAAGAAGAAGTATGAGCATGCATTACAATAATTCATAATCATATGGCTATAGTATATGGAGTTGGAAAATAAATTGGAGTAGGATTATAATCAAGAAAGTGCACTACTTGATAATTTAAAGAACCCTATTCCATATAAGATGTTATTTAAATAAATTAAGATGTCCATGATTCCATTTGATGATAAATTTTGGAAAGTCCAAGGGACAAGAATGATAACTTTTCCTAAATATGGAGTAGAATTAATTTAACACCCCAATATTTTTTGGTATGTATCTTCTTAAATAAATCCAATTCATTCGATAGCTTACATTTCACACAACACCAAGCTTAAATGAAAAATAATACACTATTAAATAGTAATTAAACTATTGGAATATTAATATGAAAATTAAGAATAGTAATGTGGCCATTTTAATAGTAAAATAACCTATGAAATTAAACATAAATGTTAATAATATTTTAAATGAAAAAATTATATAATTATATCTAGTTTAAGTAAATAAAGTTTTTAAAAATGATAAATTAAGTGCTAGTATTTTTGGGAAACGTAAATGTTTATTTATAGTTTTATAATTAATAAAATAATTTAAATGAAAGTTAATTTTTATAAAATATATTAAAAAATTAATATTTTGTTATCTTATGATGATAATATAATTTTATTAGACCTTAATTAATTTTTCAAAGTGTTATAAGATCAGTTATAATTTTATATTGGCATTTTTTGAATAAATGATGATTTTAATTAAAAATTAAATTTCTCATATATTGAAAATTATTTAATAAAAATGGAGTATATTTTTTAATTCTACACATTGAAAAATGGTTATGGTGATTTTTTTGGGATTTTTCTCAAATGGTTAAATTTATAATGAATAGTGAAATACGGTAAATTATGGTATTAGCGAAATACCTAAATTATTTATTTATTGATGATTTTTGGATGATTCAAGAATCATTATCTCAAACTATAATTCCCCATTTACAGTATTTAGTCATGTTTATCACCAAAATTCATATTATTGAGCTAAAATAATAAAATAATGATTAAAATAATCAAAAAACACCCCTCTCTTACCCTATAAATACCACCCCTCACCACCTCTACTCCTCAAACCACCAAAGCCTTTAATCATGTAAAATATCTTCCGTATAACTCTCCCAAACATCTTCCCCATATTTTTTTTCATTTTTGTCTCACCAAAAGGCCAAACCAAATTCCCTTTAGGAGTTTTTCAATGAGAATAATTCAAGGGGTAAAACCCTTAATCCTTCCCTTTCATTTTCATGTATTTTCTTTATTTTATTATATTTACCTCCCCTATCCTATCCAAATTCACATTATAACTCCACTATATTATATATACTAGAATTAGTTTAGGTTATTTTAATATACATCATCAAAACCGTTCTCCTGTCCCTATTATTCTAAAAGTGAAAATATCATCGATGATGTGTCAATTTACTACCATCGTGGACGATGTATTTTCATTTTCCATTACCGCTCTAATGGTTAGTCATAAAACCATTATAATGGTTAAAACACATTTTAAAATTTATATTAAAATTTATTTATTATTATGGAACCAGTATATATACATAAAATTAAATTATAAAACAAAACTTGTCTGTGATAATAAAAATTTCACCAAAATAAACTAACATTCATTGTCAAAATTTTTTCTAATGAACTATCCTCATATCTAAAAAATGATATTTAAGGCCATTTAATATTATTTAAGTTCATTAATAACATATAATTTCAATTATTTATTATTGGTTTCCATTTTACATGATCTTTCATACATGTATACAAGTGAACCAGTCATGAAAACCATGGAAACGAACACTCCCGAATGAAAAAATTAAAACTTATAACTCATATAAAAGCCCATACATAAACATAATAAAATTATAAAAAATAAAATAAATATTTATTTAGTTATGAATTAAATTACTCTTCAATCTAATTTCATTATCCAAGACATTAAGGGAAATAACAAAACACTTTCGGACATAAGTTAAGGGTTTTCTCATCTCATTTTTAAATCTAGGAGATATTCCTTATTCAAATCAATTTATTTTTTGTGTTCTATTTATATTTAACTTTGATGTAGCATATCATGAATATATTTATCTTAATTTTATTAAAATATTCATTTGATGATCATTAATTTTATGGTGAATATGGTTCGACTATTTCCAAAGTGTTAAGAGATTCTCCCCGAACCAGCATTTTTTCCATTAGTTACGCTATCTATATATTTACCCCAATATAATTCTTAATAAATATTTTGTAATATTCCTTAATATTATATATATTCTCTAAATATAGTTACCTAGATAAATAATTTTTCTTTTATGAAAAATATATGTTTTATAAGGATTAATTTTTAATTCCCCCTAACAAGCAAGCCCAATTAAAGAGAACTTCCCAATTTCTTACCTATTTCCAAGTACCATATATTATATATTTTAATCCACCAATATTTTTCTGAAATAACTCATATTTATCAGGATTTTTTTTTCATTTTTTGTTTTATAAAAACAACTATTCTTTTTTCCTTTTTAAAAACACTTTAATATTTTCCTTAAATAAAACTATATGGGCTAATTTCTAAAGTTTTTTAAACACTAATTTTCCATGTTTCCACTTCATTTGAACATCATTAGCATGATCTATTTTTGTTTTAAATTATTAATGTCCAAGTATGATTTAAATACATTTTTTCAAGGAAACCATTATGATATTATTTTTTGGTACTTCCTTATCCACTACTTGTTCCTTATATTTGGTGTATATTTACTTCCCTTTTATTTATGATAGTAATTCATATAATATTTCTTTAAATATCCATGTTTATTATATCATGGATATGATTATTTTATTTTATTTATACCATTTTTACATAAAGTGTTTTCTTTGAACGTTTTTAGTGAATTGAATCTATGTATGAAGAATGCTTTGGACTTGTAGTGATGGGTTGAGCCCGTTATTATATATCCCCCAGATGCATCGAAGGGTCTCATGTGACAAAGAAATTGGAGAAAAATTATTTATTTCTATTTCCAAGGAGAATCATATTGTTTTCTATCCACATACTTAAATCATGTTGATGGAATAATGGTTCATGTTCCAGATACATGATGTCTATTAAATAAGCATTATCTTCATTCAGTATTCATTTTTTTTCCATGATATTTTTACTATGAAAAAATCTATGGTTTTGTTTTACTTATTATCTTACTGATGGAATCTATTTTTAGTTATTTACATTTCCATAATACTTATTCATTATCGAATTCACTTCACTTACTATTGATTCATGCAACCCTTACTAAGCATTTGAGCTCACCTGTTTTTTTGTTTTCCTTCCCCCTATTATGAAAATGGAATTTGATAATGAGTGGAATGGAAAATTTTTATTTTCCTTTGTTATGTTCTATGTTTAATTACCAATGTAATAAGGGAACATTGTATGTATCTAGTTCCTCAAGACTAATAAATTGATCGATCCTTGGTAATGTGATCTCTTATATCTATTCAATTATAATAAAATTGCCACTGACTATGGGATACTAGGGTCGGGGTTGTTTCAGTTTGTATCATAGAAATTTTAGTAGAACCTCGGTAAAGTGACATGAGAATTATAATAATTTATTTTAGTGTGTTTTTACTTCAATAATCATGATTATTATTAGCTAACATAGTTTATTTAATTATTTAGTGATGGCCTCTAATAGAAGGAAATGAATCAATACATGACCATAATGTTGTGACTTCCCATTGAGAAAATTAACCCATTTAGTGTCGGAGATGAGACAAACATGTACATATTAGGATATATTACTAAGGATATGAATAATAACTATACTAAACCTACATTGAATCATTTCCTGTGGTAGAATTCACCATCTTTGAGTGGGACTACTATAAGTATATTATTTCAAGGGATATGTTGATTAATTGTCTTCATTTACCTAGAATACTAAAGAATAATATTAAATGAAAAATATTGAATGGTGAAATTTTAAATAAACATTCTTTGATAAAATTTTCCCTCTTGAGTAATGAACTGAAATGAAGATAAAATTTATTATCTCAAAGAAAAGGGAAGAAGAGAGAGTTAAAGAGTATGAAGAAACCTTCACAAGACTATCAAGGTATGATATAAATTATATATGTTATTCGGAAGACAAGATTGATCATTTATCTGAAGGTCTTAAACCAAGTATCCAAAGATCACTGACTTCACAAAAAATTTCATCGCATGATGAAATAATATTATGTTCCATAAAAATGGAGAAGAAATTTTCTAGATCCTATTTTTTTAATGGAATTAAAGAGAATAAAATGTTCTCTAATAACCATGTAAAATGTTAAAAATAAAATAAGAATATTATAAAGAAGAAATTTTCCTTATTTGAAAATTGTGGAAAGAATCATCATAGGAAATGTTTGAACGTTGTTTGAGTTTTATATAAGTGTAGAGAATAGGGTAATCAAGATAAGTATTTCAAGGGGAAGAAACAAATAAATTATGTTAAATTATTAAACTGTAATAATTTTTTAATTATTCAAACCAATGTCCCAAGAATCCAGTTAATCTATCATAGAAGAGGCCAAGGGGAGATGGCCAAGATTATGGGATCACCATAGATGAATTATAAAAACCCAATTATGAAGTGGTTGGTACATTAATATTGTATTAAAATTTAGACAATTATTTATTTTATTTTGGATCATCTCACTCTTTTATATCTATCAAATCTTCCATGAAAATAATACATTCCCCTTTTGATTTAACAAGGGTGTTTTTAGTCAAAAATCCTAAGGGAAGTCTTATAAAAACATAAATATTCCATTCAATCCCATTTATGACACATAAACATGATTTATTTTCGGACCTTATCATTATACATATTATTGAGAATGATATAATTATAGTTTTTTACTCTCTTTCAAAATATGATGTGAAAATTTAGTGCAATAAGTAGAAAATTCTGATCCATAAAGAAGATATTGAATCCCTTATCTTGAAAAAAAAACATCATCATCTGATTCTTATCTAGAACAACCCCTAGTAGCTTTACTAAATAAAATTATTGGGAAGGAATAGTAAACAACATCTATGGATGAGGAATGTAATAATAGAATTGAGGATGTACTAATTGTGCAAGAATACAATGGCGTATTTCCATAGGAATACCTGGGAACCCCCAGAGTGTGATGTTGAATTTACCATTAATATTATCCTTGATGAAAGACCAATATCAAAGATTCTTTATTGAATTAAAACTGTGGAATTAGTGGAGATAATGATACAACTAGTTCATTTGAGTAATAAAGGATTTAATACACTATTGTTTCTATATGGGGAGACCATGTTCTCATTGTGAAGAAGAAAGGTGGATCATTAAGGTTGTGAATTTACTATAGAGAAATCAATGTTGTTAGAATAAAGAACAAGTACCATATGTCTCACATTTATGATTTATTTGGTCAAATCTATAGAGATAAATATTTTTTAAAGATTGAGATCAATTCTAGATATCATCAATTTCATTTAATAAAATAATATATTCCCAATACAGAATTTCGAACCAGGTATAGAAATTACATTTTTATAATAATACCATTTGGACTAAATAATGCATCCTCTAATTTCAGGTATCTAATGGACAGTGTATTCAAAACATATCTTGATAATATTTTGTGGTATTTATTGATGATATCTTGGTGTATTTAAAAAGTAATGAGGACCATGAGAACCAAGTTTAGATTTTTCTAAATACTATTAAATGAAAATAGTTATATGGGAAGTTTAACAAGTGTGAATTCTATCTTTAAGAAGTTTCTTTTCTTGGCGATATTGTCTCTTAGGATGGAATCTCATTGATCTTATGAAGAAAAAGGAAATCCAAGAATGGAATATGCCAATGAACATAACTATGTTACATAGTTTTATTAGTTTAACATGTTACAATTTTCATTTCTTTCATAAATTTTCATTATTGGAAAACCCATTAAAAATAATCACATGAAAAGGGGTTAAATTCATATGGAAAAAATAATGTATATAATGTTTTTAATAGTTGAATATAAGATTGTTCAATACTCCAATTTTACTCTTCCATCAGGAAATGATGGGGTTGTGATATACAATGATGCATCAAATAATGGAATGGGTAATGTTCTTATCAAAAAAGATGAAGTTATTTTATATTCATCAAGGAATTTTAAGATACATGAACAAAATTATCCAACTCATGGTCTTGAATTATCATCAATTGTATTTTATATAAGTATATATTTATTTTAGATATATTTTGAAATATGTGAGGTATATATAGATAACAAGAGTTTAAAATAAATCTTTATAATGAAGTAACTTATCATTAGGAAAATGTGATGGATTGAGTTAATCAAAGATTATGATTATTCAGTACACTACAACCCATGAAAGGAAAATGAGGTAGAAGATGCATTTAATAGGAAATATCCTGGACTTGTAACCCAAATGGGGATGGAGAGAGATCTTATATTCATGGATTTTTTAAAAATGGATATGTGAATTTTTAAGGAAAGGGAAACATCACTCGTTTTTAAAATGATTTCTAAACCATATTTTCTGAAGAAGATAAAAATCCCCCAATCCAAAGATGAGAATTTTCAAAAGTAAATTAAAGTTATTAGGGATGGAATATTATCATAAATAATGAATGAGGATGTAATTATGAAATTTGGGAAGAGGTTATGTTTTCCATTAATACCTGAGGTAAACATGGAACTATTAGACGATTCTCACAACTCATAATTCTCTATAAAAATTGGTAATACAAATATGTATAGATATCTGAATGAACACATTTGGTGGGATAATAAGAATTGGAAAATTGCAGACAATGTGTCATGATTCCTAGTTTTTCAACAAGTAAAGGTTGATAGACAACATTCTAGAGGATCCATGGAGCCTCTAGCTATCCATATGTGGAAGTAGGATGACATTACTATGTATTTTTTTCCTAGATTACAAAAGACACCAATAAAGAATGATGCAATATGAGTAATTATTGATCAACATACCAAATATGCACATTTACATACTATAAGGAATGATTTTCCATTGGACCACCTAGATTGACTATATATTAATGAAGGTATAAGACTACATGGTTCACCTCTATAAATTGTTTCTGATCAAGATTATAGTTTTACATAAAAATTTTAGAAGAGTCTTTTTAAGGAACTTAATTTCTGTAATTCTTATCACCATCAAACTAATAGATAATATAAGATGACTATTAAATAATTATAAGACATTTTTAGTCAGGATCACATTAATTTCATAGAACTTGGGATTAGTATTTACCTTTGGATTAATATTCCAACAATAATAGCTTCCATTCTAGTATTCAAATAGCACTATATAAATAATTAAATAGAAAGATATGTTATACTCCAACTTGTTGGGATGAATTTTATGAGAGGAGACTTATAGGACTACAGATTATAGATAAGATAATGAAGAATTTAAATTTTATTTACACTCATATCAAATCATGTCAAAGTAGGAAAAAGAGTTATATTGAAAACTTGAGAAAGAATTTAGAATTTCAAGTGGGAGATCATGTCATCCTATAAGTATCTTCATGGAATATTGTGTTAAGGTTTGGTTAGAAAAGAAAATTGAGCCCTAGGTACATCAGACCATTTCAAAGTCTAGAAGGAATTAGAGTTGTATCACACTGATTAGTCATACCACTAAGGAACTCCTAAGTACATTATGTGTTCTACATATCATTGTAAAAAAAGTATATGCCAGACCCAACACATATACTCACCTCTGAAGAGATGGAATTGGAACCTGATTTTTCTTACTATAAAAAGACTATCAATATTCATAACACAAGATACAATGTTTTGAGAAATAAAATGAAACTACTAGTAAATGTTATTTAGAGAAACAATAAAATAAAAGAAGTAATGAAAAACCTGAGGTCGTTATGGAGAAGAACCATGCTCATATGTTTAGAATGAAATATTCATGAAATATTTTTTGAGGAAAAACTTTCCAAAGGAGGGTAGAATATAACACCCTAATATTGTATGGTGTGCATCTTCTTAAGTAAATTAAATTCATTATATGGATTATGTTTCACACAACACTGATATTAAATGAAATATAATATACTATTAAATAATAACTTGGTCATTGGAAAAGTAATGTGACAATTATGATTAGTAATACGACAACTATAATAGTAACCTCAAATATGGAATTATAAATAAAATTTATGAACCTTATAAATGGAAATATGATATAATTATATCATTTTTTAAGTAAATAAATGTTTTAAGAATGATAAATTAAGCGTTGGTATTTTTCTAAAACATAAATATTTATTTTCAATTTTACAATTAATATAATAATTAAAAAAATATTTTCATAAAATATATACATGAATTAATATTTTGTTTTCTTATGATTATAATATAATTTTATGAGACCGTAATTAATTTTTTCAAGTGTCATAAAATCAGTTATAATTTTAAAATTGGTATATTTTGAAAAAATGATGATTTTATTTAAAAATTAAATTTCCTATATTTATAAAATTATTTTCAAAAATAGAGTCAATTTTTAATTCTAGACATCAAAAAATGGTTATTGTTAATTTTTTATATTTTTCTAAAATAGTTGATTTTATTTTTGAATAATGAAATACCGTAATTTATAGTATTAGCTAAATACCTAAATTATTTAGTCATTGATGATGTATGGATGATGAAAAACCCATTATATAGATATATCCATATCCCTTGACTATATTTACTCATGGAAATCAAGACTATTCATAGTCTTACTCCAAAATAAGAAACTAATGAATAAAATAATCACAAAACACCCATCTCCTCCACTATAAATACCACCACTCACCACCTCTTATCCTCACACCACCAAAGCCTTGATTCCTATAAAATGTCTTCCCAATACCACTCCCAAAAATATTACCTATGTTCTTTTCTTTATGGTCTCCCCAAAAGGCAAAACCCAAGTCCCATAAAGAGGTTTTCAAAGAGAATAATTCAAGATGTAAAACCCTTAATCCTCCTCTTTCATTTTATTTTATTTTCATTATTTTATTATCTTTCTCTCACCTACCCTTTACAAAATAACATTATAAATACAGTATCATCTATATACTATAATTATATAATATTATTGGATTATCTACCATCAAACCCCTTATCCTACCCCTTTTATTATAAAAATTAAAATACTATCCGTGATGTGTCGATTTACTACCATCATGGACGATGCATTTTAATTTTCCAATAATGCCTTCATGGATAGTCATAAAACCATTATAATGATTAAATAATATATTAAAATGTATAATAGAAATTATTAATTATTCTTGAACTTCTATATATACCTAATATTAAATAATATAACCAAATTAGATTGTGATAATCGAAAATTCACCAAAATAAACTAATGTTCATCGTTAACATTTTGTCTAATAAGACATCCTCATATCTGAAAAACTGATATATAATAACATTAAATCTTATTTAAGTCCATTAATATCATATAATCTCAATTCTATGTTATTATATTCCATTTTACTTGATCTACAATACATGTATACAAGTTAACCAACCCTGAAAACCAAAGAAACAAACACTCCCGAAAAAAACTTGAATTTTATAACTCATTGGAAAATCCATAAGTGAACTTAATAAAATTATAATAAATCAAATAAATTTTTAATATTTTATGAATAAAATTATTAATGAATATAATTTCATTATCAATAACATTACGCCCAAGTTCCTAACACTTTCAAACATAAGGTAAGGGTTTTCTCATCTCACCTTCATTTTTGTGAGATATGATTATTCACCCCTTTTTCTTATGTGCGGTGTATGTATATTGACCATTTAATTTTAATATAATTAAACTATCCATATTAATGGTATTCAATGTTTCATTTTAGGATCATTAATTTTTTGGGGCATATGGTTTGGCAGTTTGCAAAGTTTTAAGGGATTGTCCCGGAGCCTCCACTTTTCCTTCAGGTTGCGGTTTCTCTCTATTTACCCTAAGGTTATTATTAATTATTCTTATTTAATCTTTCTAATTCATGTGTGTTTGTTTCAAAAATGTTTACCTAGCTAAATTATTATTTCTTTTATGGGAATTGCATGTTTCTATAAGGATTCCTTTTTCAATTCCTCCAGATAAGCAAGCACGATTAAAGGGAACTTTCAAATTTATTATCGATTTTCAAGTAACATCCATAATTTATTTTAATATATCAATATTTTTCTAAAATTAATCATTTTATCATAAAATGTTATATTTTTTCATTTCTATTTTTATACAAAAAATAATGAGATTTTCCGTTTTAAAACCCCTATTATTTTCCTTAAACCACACTAAAGTGGCTCATTTTGAAAGTTTCTTAAATAGTCCTTTTACATGTTTTCAACACATCTAGACATAATTTATCATGATCTAGGCCCAGTTTCCATTATTAATGTCCATGTATGATTTAAATCCATTATTTCATGGACACCATTTTGATATTCCCTTTGGTTATGCCATACTTTCCACTTATTCCTTGTATGTGGTGTATGTATACTTCCCTTTTATTTATAAACATAATTCATTGAATATTTTATTAAATATTTATATTTATTTTATCAGGAATATGATATTTGTCTTAAATATATTCCATTTTTAAATATGGTGTTTTCTTTGAATGTTATTATAGAATTAAATCTATGGTTGAAGAATGCTTTAAACTTGCAGGGATGGGTGGGGCCAGGTATTATATAGCCCCTCAATGCATCGACATGTCTCATGAGACAAAATACTTGCTGACAAACCCTTTTTGTTTATTTCCAAGTAGAATTAGAAGGGTTTATTACCACATACATAAACCCTCAAGACAGTATAATGGTTCATGTTCTAGATACATGAAATCCCATAAATAAACATTTTCTTCATTCAGTATTCAGTTATTACATTGAATAAGATTTAAAATATAAAAAAAATTTATAGATTCTTTTTCATTATCAGTTTATTGATGAAACTTGGTTTTTAGTTATTTACCATTCCATAAAACTTATTCCTTATTGAGTTTTATTAACTTATTATTGATTCATGTAACCCTTACTGATCGTTTGAGGTCACCCATTTTATTCCCTTCCCCATGTTATGAAGGTGGAATTTTTGAATAAGTTTCATGGAAGAATTTTATCTTACATTATCATGTTCTTTGTTTAGTTAAAAATGTAATAATGGTTTCATGTGTGTAACTAGTTATTTAAAACTACTAAACTGATTGTTCCTTACTGCTGTGATCTCTTGTATCAATTTCATTTTGATAAAATGACCACTGACTCAATGCTTCTGGGTTGGATTTCTTAAAAATAAATGTACTTTATGGTTAGAGAAATACATATCATACCTATTACGCTAATTGAAAGTCATTAATGTGACAGCTTATTCCCATGTATATCTTGTGTTTTTCTTCTAAACATGGAATTGAAGGTGAAGAATATATTTGGGGGGTGTTCTAAAAATAAAAGTACTATAAAAACATTTTACAACATCTAGGATTATATCCATAATAGAGATCATTATTTCAATTCTTGACATGTGGTCTTTATACAACACTTTATTTGGTGTTGAAATTGTTATTAGAATTAATTTATGAAGAAAGATAATCATGACGAATAAGTTGAATAAAGATCATCCCTCTTGGTGAGAAAATATGAACAACTGCAAGGGTTTAATATCTCAACTGGTATCACATAAACATTTGAAGTTTTGGTAAGGGGTTTATATAATGATTTAAATTCATGAAATATAATATTTTCATTAAATAGTTATGTTATGCTATATCCATATCAGTATTAATTATTATTTATTGGGTGCAACTGATAATTTGATGAAATAATTAAAATGGATTGAAAAGGGGGAGTGAATTATTACATTTTAATTTTTTTATCCTATTAGTCAAGATTAATACAAGATATTAGATAAAAATCATTTGAACATCCACTAAATAAAATTTTCAGTATGTGTATCATAATCTAAAAAAATTTAATATTTTTTCTAGATCGATCACTCTTGTTTTATACACTAGGTTATCCCATATAAAATTGGATTTAATTAATTGATGAAATAATTATTTACGAAAAGTGATGTTATCCCTCTCTCAAGTAAGTCAATTTGAATTTATCTTAAGTTTAATATCTAATTAAATGAGGATATTTAATTTGAGGAGAATACAAAGTTTAGTTTTATAGAATGAGATATGTTTGATTATTTCTAATATGAATACCTCTGGTTTTATTGTCAATAAGGGGGAGAAGAAAACATCGACCATGTAAGTGAAATGGGAATTAAAAACAAATCAAAAGGGGTAGATTGAATAACCCAAATATATTAAAGTATACAATTTATTGTATTTGTTGTCAATGTGTTTTTATGTTGATAAGGAAATGTTACAGTGATTGAAGTATGGAGTTTTTATCATTGGATTATTTTTAATAATTATTAATCTTTCACGGATTTTTAATTGTAGGAGTTTATTTATATAAATAAATATATAATTTGACAATTGGATGTTTCTATTAATGTTAAAAACATGTTCCTAATGTATTAGGATATGTGAATTTTTTTTTACAATAGCTGAAAATGATGAGGAATTAATTATAAATAGGATCTAGTGATTTGTATTTTTATTTGAGAAATTTATAGTAGTGAGTTGGATAAATATTATGTTGTTTATTAATCAATTTTCTAACCCAAACCTATCCTATTAAATATACTTCATCCACTACATAGATGGGAACTCTAACAATAAGATATCTAATGTGTACTGGATAGAGGATGCTAGTTTAATGGGATAGGCATAGTTCCCACTAATTGTGTGCATAGATGTGTATAGTCCTGAAAAAACCACACCCTAGGGGGCACAAGGATTAGGCTGATTCCCACTATGTACAAGCCCGTGGTGTTTTATTGTGGATCTTGGTGCCGACCCTAGTGTTGGCTCGAACAAACAATGACACAATTTTTATTATTAAGGAATACCACACCAAATAGTGATTTGATGCGGGACTATGAGAACGTGTTACTATTCATCAATTCTATAAAAATGTATAATGATTCAGTGATATCTGATATAATCATTTCAGGACTTCCAATATTCATCACGGTTGTATTCTACCTTGAGCTTGTTTGATATATTGTGTTCATTGTGTTTTCTAATGGCTGCACCTCTGATGGATCAAGTCAAGGATTATAAGAAGTATTTTATCAATTAATGATTGTAATATGATTAAATTCACACAAAACATATTTTTATTTGTAAAATGAAGATAAACCCATTGAGGTTCATTGTGGAGTAATATATTTCTATGAATATGGTGATTCTCATTGTATCGTGATGGATTAATTTTATGCAATGGGTGGTTGTCTGTGATTTTGGGAGTACTGAGTCAGTGGAGTGTTTTTCTATAAATACCTATGAGAGAGTACATAGTTTCTATGTCCTTATTTGAAATTCTAGAGATAATTTTGAGAGATAAATAGAGGAGAGGAAGTACACTATATTCTTAGAGAAGGTTCAATGGATTCATGTTGAGTTTCTTCTTTTATGATCACATGATGCTTGTTTGAGTGCATTGGAAATTTTCATAGCTAAAGTTATTATAAAAAAACACCGAAGTTATCATAATCCTTCATATGAAGAAAGAATACGTAAACCACATTTTTTATGATAACAATATATAATTATGAACGATCCATTTATGTGAATATCTTTTATACAAAGAGAACTAGTGTAATTTAAGCATGACCACAAATATATGAAAAGAAGGATCTATAATAGCTATTTTGTGTGATGAGAAAGAAGGCAGTGACATCATGTATATTGTTTTTTGCGATACATGAATTTGAAAATATACTTGCATGAGATTGGGTGACATTGTATATGTTCTTATGTTATTTAGATGGAGTTTGATGCATGATGAGAAAATTTTTGGTGTGATGAATATGTGTGGAAGAATAGTGAGTGAGTACCCCATAACATTTCTTTTGTGTTTCACATACTTGAAGGAGTATTATTATTAGAAAGGAGTTTCAAGAATGTATTATGAATGGAATAATATACATATAGTGAAAGTGAAAACCTATAATTTGTGTTGAACTATAAGTGATAGAAGAAGTGTTATCAATCTGTGATACATTATCATGAATAAAGCTGAATTAGTTCTATACAAAAGTGGAAGAATCCATGGAATTCTTATCACATTAATGTTGATATAGAATATGAAAAATAATAACATTTCACATGTATTGACATGCCAAGAATAAGGAATTATAATGAATTCAAGAGAATTACATGCATTAAAATATAATTTTCACCCTACATGCTTGAGGAACACACAATTATGAGGTGTGTATTGTTTGAAAATCCTATTACTAGTATTTTTTTAAACTGAAGTTATATTTTTCTTTAAAGCAAAGAATAAGATAACTATTAGTGAATTGAGGAATCATCATTTTTTCATTCTATTATTATAGTGACCTGAATTTCAAGTTATATCTTCCAATAATTCAGAATAGTATACTAATTCAACTTGCATACAGTTTTACTAATTACATTTAGTGGTAGTCAAAGGCTTTCAATTTATATGATAAAGTGAGGTCATAGTTTAATCCTATTGATTAAATAGGAATATAATTTTTCTTTTACAAAGAAAGATTTAAGATTATGTGATCTCTATTATTGTGTTTTTATTGAATTTTTAAAAAATAATGGAATTATAATACAAATAAATCCGGTGGGATACCAATATAACAAACATTGGTGGCATACCGGTATAATTTGTAAAATGGTTTATAACTACCCACCATGGTTTTTGGGTGATACCTGGATGACCAACTTGTAATTGGTGATTTTTTATAGAGGAGAATATATATCTCAGATTATCCCAAACATAAAAAGGATGTATCCACCCATATCAAGGGAGAGCTGTGTAATAATAATGGGTGTTTTGTATCATTTACATTCTTTCTTTCATGTCATACAATTGTGTATGTAAACAGGGATAATCCAGTGACCCTAATAAATGAAGTGGTTCAAATTAGAAAGGTGTAAAAGTGAATAAATGAAAATCAGCTAATATTTTAGAAACTGTTTCACCCCTCCAGTGTACCTACTATATAACACCCCAAGATTTTATGAATTGTTTTTCTAATTACATTAATATTTTGATATTTTTCATTTAATTCAACTCAAAAATAATTTTTTTATTATTAAATCACTAAGTCAAAAATACCTTTCATATGACACCTAGTTAACATGTGTTAAATGACACTAACTCAGAGTACGATACATATAACATTGACTCGACGTATGTTACACACAACCTTGACTTGGCGTATTATACACACAACACCTACTTGGCATATGCTACACGCAACATTGACTTTGCGTTCATTATATTCAACACTGAGTTTATACTAATCATCATTTTATTATTATAATTTTTTAAATAAGATAATTATAACCTAGATATTATTCTTAGTAATATTAATATAAATAAAATATATTGATAATGATATATAAAATTTTAGGTAAAGTATTTATATGTTTTAAAATAATATTTTCCTAAAGAAACAGTTTTTATGTCCTTCTACGAACAATAGTAAAAAGAATTTTAGACACTAATAAAAAAATAAATTTTATAAAATTAAAATAAAATTTGATATCATAATTTTAAAATTAGATAAGGGTGAATTTTTTGGTATTTTTCTGGGAAACTTCATTTTTGGGTGAATAGTAAAAATTACTGTAATTTAGTTATAAACAACCTTTTCATCTAAATAATGATTAGTGACAAATTATATTTTAAATTATATTTTAAAGAAACAATATATCCATTATACATATATTAATCCAATTTTATCCATTTAAATCATATTTATATTTAAATTAGATATAAATACTTATTGTAATTTTGAACGTTTCTACATTAAAAACTGTTATCTTGCCATGTCTACGGGATTAGTGTTAATCTTAATTTTCCAAACTATATGATATGAATTTTTAAAAAAAAGACATACATGGTTATAATAAGTATTATATTTTTATTCTAATAAGATCAACTTAATTTTTTAACAAAATGATTATTGAATGTGATTAAAATTAATCACAGTGATTAAGGTAATATTAAGCTTAATTAAGGAGTAAACCTTAATCTTAAGGACCTAAATGAACTCAAAATATTTCAAAAATACATTGGATGAAAATAATTCAACCATATACCCTATTTTTATAATTTAATGTGTTATTGGGATATTAATAAATGGAAGTTCCCTATATAAAATTTTAAGGAAAAATGAGAAAATGGATCTTTCCTTACCATTAAAATTTATAAAACATTGAGATATGTAAAAAAATAAAATTTCAAGTTATAAAAATAATATTTAAAGCTAAATGGGTTATTTTTATCATATTAATTCATAAATAAAATTTAGATATGATTTAGTTACTTAAAATTATTATGAAATGCCAATGTAGTGATTGTTTTGTTAATAATTAACTATATCAAATGATACTGTAAATGTTAAAAGTAAAGTGAATTTATTGAATTATGGCCACTAACTATTTTTTAAGATTAATATATCATTTTAAACATATCTAAAAGTAGTTTATTTTATTTCATATATTAATTTGATATTTTAAAAATAAAATTAAATAAATAATGTCAAAATTGACATTATTGTCATTTTACAATACATGATTATTTATTAAATGATTTAAATTTTAAAAAAAAATATGGTTTTATAAAAAATAATTTTTAAGGGCTTATTTTTTTTAAATATGGTCTATTAATGGAACAATTAATATTTTATAATTAACATATTGGCCCATAGATTGTAAAAACATTGTTATAATGATCCGAGTTTAAGTAGTGGTTTGTGCATAACATGGACTTGTTTTAAAAATAAATTTCCAAAACACATGAAATTTTTATTTTTGAAATTTGGTTTAATATTTATAATGTAGTTTCTATATATTATATAATAAATCTCACTTTATTTTAGTCTTAATATTTATATTACTTATGTTAGAAAACTCGATGCTTTTATAAAAACCAAAATAATAAAATTGGGAAATCTAAGAAGTAATGGAACCAAATTAATAAATTTAACATATTTTTGTGTGTTTTAGATCTTTTTGAGATTAATTACACATTTATACATTATTTTTATATTTTTAGGAACATTATGTAAAGGATACATCCTATTATTCAATACCTTTTGTTAGTTACAAGAGTACCACTCCCCATCCACAATAAAAGGGAAAAAACTCTACCCCATTCTAATACCTCTTAGGCCACATTTTTCATGTAGACTCTGCCAAAATAGTCTCCCAACATCCCTAGATTACTTATAGAAGAATATTTTTGTGTATTAATATAACCAGGTAATCATTTTGGCACAAACCAAAATGAGTTACCCAATTAAGAGGTAACATATACTCTCAAGATCATTTCTTTTATTTTCTCTCTCCACTACCTCCACTCCTTATTTCATGATTTTAATTTAAAAAGTATATTATATATACTAGGATGTTTTTATTCTATGGTTTTTACCTAAAAATCACAAACCTACATCTAATGGGTAACATACATACTTTTTCTGTGTATAATGAACTACTGCCTCATTAAATGATGATTATTCATTTTTCCATTACCAACTATCATGGTGGCCATTATGATGCACAATACTTTCATATATGATTTATATTATATTTATAATTTCTTTATTCTTATTAAATTTTTATTTATAACATAAATTTATTCATTCCATCTGGTGTAAAAATGGTAATTTTGTTTGAGGAAGTGTGGACTACGACCCCCTCAAAGCGATATGATTCGTTCATACACTACATTGATTATATTAAGGATGGTTTTAGTAAATATATATAATATATATGATGTAATAAATCTAATTTAATAATGATATATATATACACACAAATATTTATATTACGTTTTTTTCAATGTGATAATTAAACGGAAATAACGTTCATGCATACGTACGACCTACCGTCTCCATGAATGGTGTATTCTGTTTCATACCTATATATTATATAGATTATTATAATACAAATATAATTTATATACAACATATTTATATCATTATTTAAATTCTATAAGTCAGGATACAAGTATACAGACTAAATATATAACAAAGTAAGACACATATGAAGAATAAAGTGAATATCACCCAAAGTGAAACCTTAACATGGGATTATAAAAATGCGGGCAATATAAAGTCATAATAAAACCATATATGGTATTAGATATAATAATATGGTTCTTTAAAATATTTATGATAAATATATAATAATTATTTACGTGGTTTGAATGAGTATAATGAGAGTCAAGACACAAGGTGAGGGGATTTCATATTACTTTTTATTTCCGTGAGATACATGCTATGTTCACCACTCTTTCCTTTTGTGTGGTGTATGTACTACCCATGATTGTATTATAATTATAATACTCATAAATTTATGGGTATTCAATATCCATTTTATGACCTTCCTTTTATGTGGTTTATGTTTCAAAAGTTTCCAAATCAGTGAAATAGTTTTGTCTCAATTTTTCTTCTTTGAGACTCATGTTTTGTTATGCACAAAAATTCTATATCAAGGTGTATATAAATCCATTTTTCATTTTATATCATTAATTTAATTATTTTAAATATATTTTAAGTTTCATTTAATTTTATTTTTTTACATGGAGATTATGATCACATGTTACCAAGTTATTGGAGTTTATGGAGGTAATCTCATCACTTTCCAAGATTGTTTATGTTTTTACTTACTTTGATGAAATATTTTGATCCATTTATCAATAAAATTCATTAAATTTATTCTAATATGGTTACTAATGATTTATTAATATATGGGTACCATTTCTTCCACTCTTTGGTACATAATATAGTTAATAAATTATTTTTAAGAAATCCCGACTTTACCCTCTCTTCGGTCAGAAATCCATGTTCATTAAAAACCATGTTTTCTAAAATGATTCCCAAGAATATTATACCATTATAATTTAATATTTAATATAAATTTTAACCATTTTTTTATTTTTTTTCAATGTTTTTAAGGTAATATTATTGTCTCGTTTTGAAGGAGACATTCTTCTCAGATTTTTATAGTGAAAAATTAATGTTCTTTTCACCTTATATGACATGTAAAAATTTATCCACTATCAATCTTGTGAAGATTTCGTTTCATGTTTAAAGGTTAATTTCTAAGAAAATGTTTTTAAAAACTATTTAAAAAAAATTGATTTTTTTAAATCTTATTTTATAAGTTTTCAAGTAATTTTTTTTTTAAAATGTTTTCAAAATTATTTTATAAGTGTGCAAAGTATTTCCAATGAAAAGGGTTTCAAAAAAATTTCAAGATACTTTTATAATTTTTCAATGAAAATGGTTTTCGAAGTGTTTTGAAAATTATTTTATAATTTTTCCTGGAAAAGGGATTTCCAATTTTTTTTCACTCCTTCTATCTAGGTTTTCAATTTATTTTCAAAGGAAATGGTTTTAAAAAGCTTTTATGTTTTAAATAGTGTTTTTAAAATAAGAAATGATATTTTAATCAAGAAATGTTTTTTAAATATCCTTCTATGTTATTCTCCTTCTAAGATGACATCTGTTCATGTTACTCATTCCCTTCTAGAAAATAATCCAATGGCTTCATTCATATTATTTCTTGAATGGTTTATGTTTTGATGGAATGATGATTATGAAACCCATTTATATTTCACAAGTTATATTATTTTGAAACCCAATTCTTTTCATGGGTTATTCTTATGATGAAATGATTATAAAACCTATATTTTATTATAGTTTATTATATGATTACATGTTTATAATACCCATTTCATTTCGTGGGTTATGATATGATTATTTATGATCTTGGGAATATATATGTATGATTTCATTCTGATATGGTTGGGAACCAAATCACTCTCCAATGCATTGCGTAAAGATTTATATCTCATGAGACAGACTAAGATGGTCTTGGGAGTAAAAATTGACTACTAAGATGGAAATGAGAGTGAACTATAACTACCAAGATAGTATGAGGAGTGAAACCATACTACTAATATGGATATGGGAGTGAAACATGACTACCATGATGGTATGGGAAGTGAACCCATACTATTAAGATAGTATTTTAAGCAATTACTTGGCTACTATGGAAATCATATTATATGCTTATGTGTTTTCCAAATTTACATGATTTATTCCTATGTTATGATTTTAGGGATTATGTTATTTATTTCCTTATGATTCATGTATTATGAACATCCAATCTATCTTATGATCTCTAATATTTAGGTTGTGATATTTAAATTTTATTCTCATGTTTTATACCCTTTTATTCATGTTATGCTTACACATTTCCATTATTTAACCTTACTGAGCATCTAAGCACACCCCTTTATTATGTTTCCTTTCCAAAGGTTATGAAGAAAGTTTTTAGGTAGAATTACTAAAGGTGGATATATTTATGGGAGTTTTTGAAGATATTTCATTTGGATAGAATATTTTATTTCTATGTTTCCAAATAAACTAAACTATTACGGTCCTCAGACATGTATTTTTGTAATATATTGAATATTCTTCTAAAATTTTGTAATATCGATGTATGCTAAGACTAGGTCACTATAGTTTATATAAAAGGAATGGTTTGGTCAAACTTTGGAAACTAGTATAAGAAAAATTTATTTGAGATCCCTAGGTATAATTATAAGGATATGTATAAGGATTTCTCTAAGGATAATTATAAGGATGAGTTAATGTTTTTGAAAATGTACTGCAATTTTGGTAAAGGATAGAGTGAGTGGTTTCCTAGAAATGCATCCCTTACTAGATACTACATGTGGGTGTGTATCTAGAATAAATGTACCTAGGGGTAACAAATCAGAAAAGATGTTTCGAGCCAGCCTTGGGATAATCTAGTAAACAACAATGGGCCTTACTGCACACTTGGTTTGAAACTCTTGGAGGATATGTTATGAGAATTCACAAAAATTCTCACAAACTATCAATAAGGATTTAAATATAAGTTGGGTATGAATAAACTAGGAAAAACACAAGTTTTATATATTAAATAAGTATGATACATTATTTAGGAACCCTATAAGTATTTTTTCATTACTGTATGCTATCCAAATATGATAAATGTTTCTTATACTATTATTTCTATATTTAGAAAATTGAGAGAACTAAAAGAAAAATGGTTAACATTTAATGTTTCATATTTGGAATTTATGGAAATTTTAGAATTGATTTTTTAGGTGGAAATATCATAAATATAATCAAGAATATGGAATGTGTATTGATTATATTTCTGAAGATAAAGAGACTAAAAACAATATGTGAATGGTATGTGATGTTCTTCTAGTATTGTTTGAATTGACCATAAGAAGCATGATTAGATTGAGGTTGATGAATACATTATTGATATATCATATTCTAGGAAATTGGTATTAAGGAATAAGTTCACAAAGCCTGATTTATTGTTTAAGAATAATGTTGAAAGAATGAAGTACTTATGTTTTGGAATTCAAATATTTTGTTATATAAATCATTAAATATATAAATATGTTTAGTATAAGTTTTCATTAAGGATTTTAAGAGATATTATTAATGATTATGAATATGTTGAAAAGTAATATTTTGATTAAGGGAAGGTAACCCTTAATGTGATCAAGATGTTGAGAATATTTTGTTTTTCTAGGATAAAGAGATGATTGATTTGGATAAAGTAAATTGGATAACACTGATAACCCTATAGATGATTATTTAGTAGTTTATGAAGTAGTATATTTCATCATGGATGAAATTTAAAACTTATTTGATTTAAGTATTTTATCTAGTAATCTTTTTAATTAGAAATCATTCATGTTTTCCTAAATTATTTATGGTAATTCATGTTATTACCATTGTTCAAGAGAATATATGATGAGGGTATCCACATATTTGGAATGTGACAACCAAGAGGTAAATTGTGATATATGGGGGATCAATGTTAATCTTATTCTATAAATTATTTTTAATGTTTTGTGTTTTCATATTTCAGAAGGGTTATAAGGTTAACCATTTATTGAATGATTAAGTTAGAATTTGGATGATGTTTGTGAGAATAATATATTATCTTACAACATGAGGATTTAAGAATATTGGATAAAATGTTATAAAAACATGGTGTTGATGTTAATTGATGTCAAATGGGATGACATATAATGTATTTCATGATCTGATAGTGCTTCAGGAATAAAAAATCCACCATCTATTTTGGAGAAAGAGGTAAAGTGGATTAGAGAATGACAAAGGGTGAGGTTGTACTAAAATCATGAAAGTACATATTTTCCTGAAGATTAATTAAATTCAAGTAAAATAATATTGAAACTAAATAATTTATCCTATTGACTTCGTTTCTAAATAATCATATGGTCCGATAGTTCATTATAGATTTACGTATTTTTTATTGTTAACTTTCTTATAACCTTGTTCTCTATCACTCTCCATCATATCTGGATAGTCATATTTTTCTTCCATGTCCATGTTATCACTTCACTATTATATGGAAACCAAGTTATATGTTACTTTAGGTAACCACTATGTTTTCATCTTTCCCTTTTTGAAGGATTTTTTAGTATTCATTTTTACGATGTGGGTTTCTAGGAATGAAACTTTCAAGTAATAAAGCTTTCAGAAACCCGAGGAAATTTGAGGGAGAAATTCATTTTAAGGGGGGTATAATGTAACAACCTGTGATTTTTTGAATTATAATTTTTCTAATTAATTTAATCTTTTTATATATTTCCTTTCATGAAACTCTAAAAATTGTTTTTTATTATTTAATCACTATGTTAAACATTCGTTTCACACAACACTAACTTGGCAGACATTACACAACACCAACTCAGCATACGATAGATGGAACATCAACATATCATAAGTTATACGTAACCACTACGTGGTGTAGATACTCAAAACACTAACTTGGATTATGCTACACACATCACAAACTTGGTGTGTGTTAGACACAACATTGAGTTTCTATGAATCATCATTTTATTGTTATAATTATTTAAATGATATAATTATAACATATACATTAAACATAGAGATATTAATAGTAATAAATACTTTTAATATATTTTTTATAATGTTTTCAATTAAATAAAACATATAGATAATTAAATATATAATTTTTGGTATAGTATTTATATGTTTCAAAATAATATTTTCTTAAAGAAACTGCTTTTTAGGTCCTTCTATGAACAATAGTAAAATTAATTTTAGACACTAATAGAATTTTAATTTGATAAAATTAATATAATTTTCGAATTCATAATATTTAAATTATCTTAGGGTGAATTTTTGAGACTTTTCTTAAAAACATCATTTTTTGGTGAATAATAAAAATTATGGTAATTTAGTTAAAGAGTCTTTTCATCTAAAGAATGATTAGTACTGAATTATATTTTAAATCAGATTTTAAAGTCAATATAGATAAATTATACATATATTAATCCAATTTATTTTATTGGAATCATATTTATATTTAAATTTTATATAAAAACTTCTTGAACTTTTGTAATTTAAATACTCGCTTTCTCCAAACGTTTGTAGGATTAATGGTAAACTTATTTTTACCACTTTTTTGAATTCAAATTTGAAAAAATAGATGTAAACAATTTAATACTTATTATATTTTTATTATAATAAGGTAAACTTAATTTTTTACCAAAATGATTAGTGAAAGTGATTAAGGTAAGATTAAGATTAATTAAGGACTAAACATTAATCTTAAGGTCCAAAATGACAGGGACACTTACAATAACCATTGCCTACAAATTATTTGAACATATCCCCTATTGGTTCAAATTTAATGGGTTATTGAGATATTATTAAATGGATGTGCCCTATATAAAAGGTTAAGGGAAAAGGGAAAAATGAACTTTCCTTACCTTTAACATTTATAAAACGTTGATATGTGCAAAAAAACATCATATTTTCGGTTATTCATAAATTGATTAAAGATAAATGGGTTATTGTTATCATAATAAGTAATCAATAATTTTTAAAGATGATTTAGTAACTTAAAATTCGTACAAAATGACAACGTAGTGATTATTTAGTTAATAATTAACTAAAATAAATTATACTAAAAATGTTAAAAGAGAGGTGAATTGATTGAATTATTATATATAATTATTTTTGAATATTAATATATCATATTAAGCATTTTTAAACGTAATTTATTTTAATTTTAAAATTATATCTATATTTTAAAATTTAAATTAAATAAATAATGTCAAATTTGACATTATTGTTATTTTACAATAAATGATATTTTATTAAATTATTTAAAAATAATAACAACACTATATTATGGAAATTGATTTTTAAGGGATAAAAAATATTAAATATGGTTTATTTATGGATGAATTTATATTTTATAATTAACGTATTGACCCATATATTGTGAAAACATTATTAGCAAGATATGGGTTTAAGCAGTGTTTTACACATCACATGCACTTGTTTTAAAAATTAATTTTCAAAACACATGAGATTTTTATTTTCAAAATTAGGTATAATATTTATAACTCAGTGGATCTATATTATATAATAAATAACACTTTATTTCAGTTTTAATGGTTAAATTACTTAGGTTAGAAAACTGGATTCTTTAATAAAAACAAAAATAATAAAATAAAGAAATATTAGATGTTAAGTAACCAAATTATTAAAATGAACATATTTTTGTGTTTTGTAGATTTTATTCTACCACAATTTCAAATTTATCCATTATTTGTTCATTTTGGAGGCATATTAGGTAAATTATACCTCCCATTATTGGACACCTTTTGGTATTTAGAAGTGAGACACTCCCCCTCCACTATTTTAAAAAAATCATATTTCCTATAAATAAAGTATTACATCAATCAGTTGACCAAAATGTTTTATTGAATAATTATATATTTTTTGACCATCATAATTAAAATTTTATTCAGAGAAAAAAGAAATGAGTATAACACTAGACCAAGCAAATTTTGGGGGTGAAAATAGTGGAGACCTAACACGTCATTTTTAACAAAAGTTTTTCACTAATAAGGAAGACCCCAAGCTAGTGAAGAGAGTCAAGGATTCCCCAGGACCACCTTTTCTTGAATGAGAGTTCGCTGCAAAGTTCCCTTCACGTCGGGTGTAAAATACAAAAACATTTTGATTAATAAACATTCTATAGTACCGGATAGAATACATTAGATTCTAAGGGATATCAACATTATTTTAGAGAAAATTGACCAGAACCGCTGAGTCGGATTCCACTTACATGATTAAAAAAATGAATTTCCTGCACAAGGAAATACAAAAATCCATAGCAGTAGTCTCGGTACCTAGGGAGTTACTAGTACCGAAGAAATCGTTGAATCCCAATAGTATGGAACCTCTGTTGTCCCTGATCAGGCCGCCTCTTCTCATGATCCTGTTGTTACAAGACCCATAAATATTGAGTTTCAGACCTGTGAAAGGTGGCCTCCATTTGAACCACCAATTCCGAATGGAATAATAGGTAGAGGATGTCCGGAAGACACCCAGAAGAAATATCATAAGAGTAGCATACGTCCATGCATTTTTTAACAGACCACTGAATTCTTCTATAGTGATTTTGGTTCATATTTTAAGCCTACACAACAACTGGGACACTCCAAGATGGTATTTGTTCCTTGCTTCCTCGAGATACCAGAAAAAAGTGAAAAAAATCATGCTTCATACTTTTTTTTCAAACCCAATATAACTAGGAACCATGAACCAGGATTCTGTGAATATTTGGAAAGACTCATGAGAAACATGGAGGTTCAAACCCAACAGTAGTAAATTCCAGACTCCTAAATCCAAATCACTATGAAGAAAAAGATTATTTATTGACTCTTGTTGGGGCCTAGAGCTGTAGTAACATCTAAAAAGGATGGGGACACCTCTTTTTTGGACATTATCATCAGTAAGAATATCATTATTCCTAATACACCAGACAAATAAATTAATCTTACCTAGAATTTACTTACACCATAGTTTTGTAGCCCAATCATCCATGGAACTAGAATAATGAAGTGCATTCCTTAAATCCCAATTAGACAATCTTCCCAAACTGGATCACCTAAAGGAATGTTTATTTGGATCACTAGAGAGCATCATACTATCATAAATGAGCTTCTGATTCTGATTAAATATTTCATCCACGAATTTTGGGTAAAGACTAGACTATTTGAAGGAAATTGAAGGGACATGACAACCTGGAAAATGAAGTAGTGATCCTAACTAGTTTTACATGCATAGTTTGATGTCACCATGACCAATGATCTAGTGGTGGTGATCCATCAGATCATTCAGGTGTTTAAGAATGTAGTGATCCATGCCTAACAATCTTTGGGCTTGAGTGCTACAACTTTTCCAATTGCCATATCTTTTAATAATAAATTTGGCCTAGAGGGAGGTCCCTTTAAGAATATCCCAAACTATCTTTTCTTACATCGATAACATGTGGTCTTCCTCATCATGTAAGCTAATACCCCCTTCCTCAATAGGTTTTTCCATACATTGTCAAGAGGCTTAATGACAACACCCGGTTTGATTGGAATCCTAAAGGAAATCAGTCATAACATTTTCCAATCTCATGAGAGTGCCTTCCGAGGCATGGATGATGGATAAGACATGCATCGAGATAGAGGATATGACACTATTGATAAGAGTAATATGCCCTCCAAATGAGAGAATGTTTTTTAGCCAATTGAAAATTCTCCCCGTGATCTGGTTAGTGATGTCATCAGACAAATTGTTTTAACCCTTCCATTTGAAATAAGAGCTCCAATATAAACCATAGGAAGGTGACAATGTTGGATACCAAGCTTGGATTGAATATCATTGGAGCGATGATCTGAGCACTTATTGGCTAATAAGTCATTACTTTTTTTGGAGTCGATAATCTTACCACTCAACTTTCCATAGGAAGACATGATATTAGAGAATCCATTAATTGACCTCTTCCTTCAATTGACGAAAAATAGCATGTCATCAGTGAACATAAGTTGGGAAATATAACCATTGCCAAATCTATTGCTAAAGGTGAGGACTACCCCTTCATCAATACATTTATGGATGTTCCTTGAAAGGGAATCTTGAGATTAGATGAATAGGGTTGGAGAAAGGGGGTCACCTTGTCTAACTCCAATGAATGATTTAAAGACTAAAAAGGCCTTACCCATGAGAGAAATAGTGATCAAGGGAGAAGTATAGCAATGAAAATAGAGGTCATAGAACCAATACAAAAAACCCAAGGCTCTCATAACCTTCAAAATAAAACTCAAATCCAATTTATCATATGACTTATCAATATCAATCTAGATAATGATATTAGAACCAACAAATTTATTGTTCAAATCACCAACCATCTTTTGGGAAATATCAATAGCACCTTGAATATTCTTTCCCTTAACAAACCCATGTTTCTCTTCCAAAATAATTCATGGAATAACATTGCAGAGCCTCCCATTAAAAAGAACAGTAAGAATTTTATACGCGAATTTGCATAAACATATTGGTTTGAATTGATAGAGGGCTGAAGGGTCCTTCACTTTGGGAATGAGGATAACCTTGAAATCATAAGATTCCCAGGTTAAAGGACCTCCTAAGAAGAAGTCATGAATGGACTCCATAATGTGAGACTTAATAATGGTCCATCTTTCAATGAAGAAGGATCCCAAGAAGCCATTGGGACCAGGAGCACATTCTCTATTCATGTTGAAAATCATATTTTTTATCTCAGCCTCATTAGGTAACCTTGTCAACATATCATTGTCACTATCACTAAGTAATTTGGGGATATAATTCAAGATGGAAAATTCCTTAGCAAGTCTGCTAGAGAAATCATCATTGGAGAAATTCTGCCCAGCTAAAAGGTTTTCAAAATGCTCTAGCGCTAGCTGCCAGACCACTTACACATCCAAAGTGAAAGAGCCGTCAGCAATCCTAAGGTTGATCCATTTTATCACCCTTTTCTCTTTAAGGTAGGGCTGAAAATAAGTATAATTTCTCTCCCCCTCTTTAATCTATAAGGCTTAAGAACGTTTCCTATAAAACCTTTCAATATCCAGTAACCGCTCCACAATAATTTTTTGCTTTTCAACGAGCTGAGAAAAATAATTATCGTACCAATATCAAATAAGGGTGTCATCTAATGTATAAATGTACCTTAGGATAAATTTAAATCTATTATTATCATAAATTCTCAAGGATAGACAAATCAGAATATCCTTCCTAAGACGATAGACCCGGTTCATAAGCCCGGACCAAGCTGATTCCCTCATAGGTTGATCCCAAGAAGTATGGATCATCTATAAAAAGCCTTCATGTTGATGCCAATTGGTAGAGTATAATAATATCCTTGTCCATAATTCTTCATTTCTCACAAAATCATTACCTTAATCCTTGAATTCTACCTTTTGGAAGAAATCCAAAAAATAAATCATTTCGCAGAAACCAAAATGAGTTACCCGATTAAGAGGTAACGTTTTCTCTCAAGATCCTTTATTCAATTTTCGATAAAAAAACCCATAAACTCTATTTATTCAATGATTTTATAACAAAAACATTATATTAAATATATTATTATTTTTTATACAAAGGTTTTGACCTAAAATCAGAAACACATACATCTAATGGGTAATGAACATTATGTTTCTTAGTACGGTGAACTACTGCCTCATGAAACGAAGATTGTTCATTTTTACATTACCACCTATCATGGTGGACATTATGATGGAAACTATATTTATGTATGATATATATTATATTTATAATTTCATTATTCATATGTAATTTTTATTTAGAACATACCTTTATGCTCTCTATCTTGTGTAAATACGATAATTTTGTTTGAGGAAGTGAGAACTACCACCCCATGAAAGCGATATAATTATTTCATACAACACATGAATCCTATTAATGATGGTTTGAGTGAATATATATGATATATATGATATAATAATGATAATTTAATAATGATATATATATATATACATATATGTATTTTACGATTTTTCCATTCAACATGACAATTAAACGGAAATAGCGTTCATGTGTTTGTACAACCTACCATATCCATGAACGATGTATTCCATATCATACTTATATACTGTATATAGTATTATAATAAAAATATAATGTATGTAAATTATATTTATGTCTTGGTTTACATTCAGGGAATAATTATATAAGTATAAGGACCAATGATATTGTAGAGTAAGACAAATGCAAATAATAAAGAGAATATTACCCAAAGTGAAACCTTAACGTAGGATTGTTTACAAGAGGGTAAAAAAGGTTTTAATCAAATTATATATGTTATTAGACAATAATATGGTTCCATAACATATTTATATTAAATTTATATTTGTTATAATGTTTTTTTAATGAGTGCGATGGGAGTCAAGACACAAGGTAAGGGGATTTTATCTCACTTTTTATTTCTGTGAGATATATGTTATGTACATCACCCTTTCCTTTTCGGTGTTGTATGTACTGACCATGATTTTATTAAATGTATCATACACTAAAATATATGGGTATTCACATATCATTTTTATGATATTTATTTTATGGGTTATAGGTTTTGAATGTTACCAAATTAGTGAAATACCTTTGTCCCAATTTTTTTCTTTGAGACTAATGTTTTGTTATGAACCTAAATTCTATTTCGAGGTGTTTGTACTTACATTTTACATTTTTTATCAGGAATATATTTATTTTTATTATATTTTATGATTCATGTAATTTCCTTTTGTTACATGGATAGTATGATCTCAAGTTACTATGTTATAAGAGTTTATTGAGAGAATCACAACTCATTTCAGAATTGTTTATGTTTATGCTTCCTTTGATGAAATATTATGATCCATATCTCAAGAAAACTCATTAATTTTCTCATCATGTAGTTATTAAGGATTTATTATTATATTGGTACCATTTATTCAACTTTTTGGTATATAATATAGTGAAGACATTTTTTTAAGAAAGCCTGACTTTACCCTCTCTTCGGTCAGAAATCTATGTTCCTTCGAAACCATGTTTTCTAGAAGGGGCTTCCAAGAATATTGTACCATTATATGTTGATATTTAAAAGTAATTTTTACAATTTTTTATTTTTCCAATGTTTTCAAAGGAATATTCTTGTCTATTTCATAATCAAAAAAATTTCCATCCTTTTTTACTGTGCAAAAGGAATATTCAATTCACCTTGTACGACATGTGAAGATTTATCCACCATCAATCCTTTGAATTTTTCATTTCAGGCTTAAAGGTTAAATTTTAAGGAAATTTTTTTAGATGATATTTTCAAATAAATAGTTTTCAAAAAAAATTCAAGCTTTTTTATATGTTTTCAAGGAAAATTTTTTTCAAAAGGTTTTCAAGCTATTTTTATAAGTTTTCAAGGAAAACTATTTTCAAAATGATTTCAACCCAAATTTAGATGTTTTAAAAGTATTTACAAAGAAATGTTTTTTAAAAATTTTTCAAGAAAATTTTATAAGTTTTCAATAAAAAGTTTTTTAAAATGTTTTCAAGCCTTATTAATAAGTTTTCGAAGTATTTTTAAAAGAAATTATATTCAATAGGTTTTTTGTTTTAAAGAGAATTTTTCTACAAAGAAAGGATATTTTACTTAAGAAATGTTTTCCAAATACTTTCAAAGTTATTTTAATTATAAGATGACATACATAGTTGTTATTAATCCCATTCTAGGAAATAATCTAATGTTTCAATTGATATTATTTTTTTAATGATTTATGTTTTGATGGAATGATGCTTATGATGCTGGTTTCTCTTCCATGGGTTATATGCTTTTGAAACCCACTTCTCTTTATGGATTACTCTTTTTATAAAATGATTATGAAACATGTATTTTCCCACATGTTATGATATGATTACAGGTTTATAATACCCATTTCATGTCATGGGTTATGATATGATTATTTATGATCCTGTGGAAGATATATGTATGATTTCATTATGATATGGGTGGGACCTATATCTCCCTCTGATGCATCGGGTAAATAATTATATCTCATGAGATAGTCTTGGGAGTAAAACTTTCCTAATAATATAGACATGGGAGTGAACCATGACTACAAATATGGTATGTGATGTGAAACCATACTACTATGATGGTCTTGGTACTAATTCCTTGGCTACTATGGAAATAAAATTATATGCTTAGGTATTTTCCACAATTCCATGTTTTATTTATATTTTTTTATTTTATGGATTATGTTCTTTATTTTAATATGATTCATTTCTTATAAACTAAAAATATTTATTATCATATCTTCAAATATGGTATGTTTTATTTATATGTAATTATTTCAAGCTCTACACCCTTTTGTTCATGTTATACTTACACATTTCCATTATTTACCCTTAATGAGCATCCGAGCTCACCCATTTCTTATGTTTTCTTACCCCAAGTTATGATGAAAAATTTTAGTTATAATTACTAAAGGTGGAGATATTTATGAGGGTTTTTGGAGATCCTTCACCGAGATAGAAGTTTTTTCCCATGTTTCCAAGGACACTAAACTATTATGGTCCTCAGGCATATATTTTTATAATGTAATGAATATTAATTAAAAATGATGCAATATCCAGGTATTCTAAGCCTGAGTATCTATATAGATGATACAGTAGGAACTGAAATTCCACGTTTAAGGTTTTACTCTCAAAATAATTTTAATTATTAAGTCCATTAATGATGAAATTTATGCACACATCATATAACTTGTGGAGGAGAATCAAAGGATAAAACCCTAGGATGGGATCTATAACGATTCCATTGATTAGAATAACAACGTGATAAAGGAAAAGAGTGAGATTATAAAATATATTTTCAATTGGAGGATGAAATTCCTAAATATATGATGGTCAATGAAGACATGAATGCTCAAATTGAAGTAAAAAAGTAAAAATATTTAGAATCTTGATGATGAGTTGGACTTTTTTTAAAACCACGTATAACAACTAGAATAAAAATGTAAGAATATTCTAAAATATATGTTCTATTTTTTATTCCACTATCTATTTTTTGATGATATTGAGATAAAAAAGTATACTAGATTGAAGGAGGATCATGAAAATATAATTATGCATAAAGGCCATTTTCCATGGAAAATATCAACATTGGACCTGATGGAACCCCTACAAAGTATAAGATAATGATTATTATGGGAATTCATAATAAAAATAAACATAATGGATATAATTAAAGAACACAAAATCAATTCCCTGTAAGTGATAAGGAAAAAGGATATGTTCTAAGAGAATTTATATAAGGATATAATTTTATTTTGGAAATAATATATATATATATAAAGAATTTTATATAAAACCTTTGATGATATTTCATTATATGAAGTTGAGGGATGATTTTCAAAATGGATTTACTAATTGTAGCAATGATGGTATAGAAATTATTCTATTAATTTTTACCTTGAAAATAATGACAGTAGTGAAGATTTCAAGAGAATTTTATCTAGATAAAATGGTGAAAAGGTCTTGCATTCAATGAAAAATCTATTAGTTTGAGAAATATATTTATTTTTATATTTAAAAAATCACCATGTTAAATGTGGTTTTAATAGTATTTTCAAATAATCTATTCCTAAAATGGTTTCATGGAAGGAAAATATGATAATTTGGAAATGTTAAAGGATTCCAAAAGCAACTCATAATAAAAAATTAACCTAATACTTTGTACAAGTTTTTCTATAAAATGATTCTTGAAGGGATAAAAAATGTCAAAAGATGGTTTGGAAAGGAAACTTGTTTTCAGTGATGTGTTGAGAGATCTTTAATGTAAAGATAAACCAAGAAGGAAAAGCCTGTAATTTGGGTCATAGAAAAAAGAACAACCCCAAATAAAATAAATAAAAATTTTATTCTATCAAAACTTTTAAATATAAACATGGATTCAAAATTGATATGTAAAGTAAAGTAGGTAATCCATAGTGACCCAACATCTTCCTCCACTTGAAAAAATTATTAAATTCTTTCTCCCTTAAAATTAAATTATATAATAATTATTTATGTACTGTTAGTTTTGGTGGGGATGTGATATATGGTTTGATTTAATTGAGAAATTAAAACGATATAAATGTATCATATCAAATTATAATTGGTGTTAGTGAAATAAAATTGGTGTTGTAATGAATCTATAATTATATTACAAAATTAAAACAAGTGGAATCAGAGAAAACACAATTATAATCAAGGTCTTATTGATGTTTTGGTGTCAAAATCTCAAATTAATCAATTATAGTTGAACCTTAAAGAAGGAATAGGAGACTTTAATGGATTAGAATAAATAAAATTAATTACATGATTTATTTTATTTTATGTAACATGTGATATCATTTGATTATATTTAAAATATTAATTAGTATTATATATGGATAAGCCTCATGATGAATTACAATTTTATACTTTATCAAGATGATATGGTATTTAAAGAGAGTGTTAATTTAAGTATTTTAAACATTTTATCCCTAATAATAAATAAATAAACCCATTGTAGTAAAAAAAATATATCTTTTTTACAAAATTAGCGTCGAAACTAGATACTAGGAAAGGGGCAACTGGTATGACTCACATATATAGTAGTTACTGGTTCTTTACTAATGGTTTTGAGAAAGTGTAATTATACTAAAAGTAGAGTTCCTTAGTAGAGCATAATTTCTATAGTTTCTTGGAACATATTAATTAAGTGAGTGCAATGGAAAATAATGGTGTTATAAATTTTAACTCTTGTTCCCAAAACTAATTTTTGAAATTGTAGGCTTAAAAGCTTTCCTGATGAAAATTTATTAACTGGTATGTTTACTTAGTAAAAATATTTTAGTATTATTTTAATGTTATAATGTGTCTTTAATATTAATAAAAAAAATATTTAATCATGGTGAACAAGTGAAAATTGAGATAGAAATTGAATGATCCTTATGGTGTGTTGCAAAAGGGTAAGTGTAGTATCTCTAAACTTTATTCATGGACAATACTGATATACAAGTATAATATTTTTTTAATATTTCCATTTTCTATGTTTGAATAGAGGAGGATATTTTCATTTATATAGAGTATAAAAGTATTGGAGATCTTTTTGAATTCAAGAACATATGGGGGTATAATAAAGAAATCAATATATTTCCCTTATATCTCAATGTAATATTTTCCAAAGATTGTTCATTTTTTGCTTTTGGTATAGGTTTTAGTTTAGATATGATATCAAAGGGGTATAAGTGTAAACATCACGAATCTAAGAAGTTGGATGGAGATCCCATTAGTGGTTCATTGGTAACATTCTGGGAAATTTTATTATGTAATATTAATTATTAGGGTTTTGAACAAATTCAAAAGGGGATATTGATGAAATCCATTTGAGAATTGAAGTTGGTGCTGGATTGTTTAGTTTATATGGTGAGGATTTTAAGTGTTTATCATCCTTGGAGTTTCAATCAATTACATTTGAAAATTTTAATGATTATTAATTTAGTGTAATAAATCATCTAAAATGATAATTATATTCATAAAGGATCTTCACTTGAATTTTTTAGGTAAAATACAAAGCTTGGATTCGAGATAATCAAAGACTTGGCATTGAAGTTCCATTAATATCATGGTTAGGATCTCACTATATCATGGTGATGACCATTACATAGTGAAACATCTAGAGTGGAGTTTAATTCATTGGGGTAATTTATTGGTATAGGAAATAAGGATCCATTCATTTATATGATGTGGTACATGGTGTTTTGAAAAAACATTCTAAAGCTAATCATGTTAATGATCATTGTAAACATTGATTGGAGGAATATAATGTCAAAACAAAATTTTGATGCTAAAATGAGTTTTTTTAATGGACATTTGGATTTGTAAAAATCACTTTGATAAAACGGGGATGATCAAAAATGGTGTATCGATAATTTTTGTGATTTTATATAAGTATAAATGGTGGTTTAAAATATTAAATAAAATTAGTGTTAGGGATGGAATAATACATTTTTGATGGTGGGTTTCATATCAGGATATTTATTCCTTAACTACAAATGGGATACAAGGCATGGCGTAGGGTTTTTTGTATATCTCATCATATAGAGTGTGACTATATTAAAGTGTTGAAGATTTTTCATTGTGGTAAATTAATATATGGAAAAATTTCAACATTAAAATGTTGAGATCTAAATGATACTGTCGATTTAGAGGTTGAGGGACATGGAGTCAATGGTTGACCATGTCGTTAATGGGTGTTGTGGAATTCATATATTTCGGGGAGGCCTAAAATATAAATTTTATAGAATAACACATTGTGGTTGTTTGAGAATGAAATAAAATGTTCAATTAGATTTTTATATATATTGGGTGATATTTATTGGCTCATGTTATTTTACTTTAACTCTAATTTGGAAGCCTCCTTTATGTGTGAATTTGTGGTAGTTATACTTAGAGAAAATGAAAGAGTATTTGTAGATCATATCTTACAGTATTTTGTAGATATTTATTTGAATTCATTAATCTTATTAAAAGGTAATATTTTTAAAATTGTATGAATTAATAATGGGGAAAACTTTATGGATTATATATATAGTATATTTTTCTATTATAGAGCATTGATTATGGTAGATCTTTTATGATATGGAGATTTTACATGGTGTAAGAGGAAATAGAAAATATATATTCATTTTTGTGGATCTATTATTAAATAATATTTATCTAGTAAAATATAAAAATTCATAGATATTATTCTATGTGAATTAAATGAGAAAATATTGATTTGATCTTTATGATTGACATGGCATCTAGATATTATAAAATATTTGACTGTCTATTTTTGGAAACATTAATAGATGATACATAGAAGTAAAGGGAATGGTTTATCCATGATTATTTTTACCATTAAAGAAATATATATATTTTTGTAATATCTAGGTCGTTATAGTGAAGATATGCAGTCAAAAGTATTTGGATCAAATTTAAATATGAATGATGGTTGAATTTTCCCTTCATTACCCTAATTAATTGAATATCTAATTTGAGGGAATGAAATAAAACTTCTCTTCAATAGAGACAAAAATTTTATAAAAATATTATAGATTTATATACCTCTATAATTATGTGGTGATTTACATTGTGTAAGGAATAAAAGGAAGAAAAAAAATTTAAAGATCAAAAAAGATATAAAATTCTATAAATATAGATATAGAATATACGTGATAAAATTAGAACTCATTGAAGATATTTCCAAGGAAAATAAGGATTTCTTCCTTGAATATATATTTAAGATCATTAAGAGAATAAATTTTATGATCATAGTTTCTTTCACAAATTGATTTTAAAGATAAGTATTATTGTGGAGATCAATGATCACATATATATACTATGTGTATCAAAAATAATGGTGATGTTGTTCTTGTATTGTATTTCATACTAAAGTTCCTTCCTTTATTGGGTATTGAGAAAAGTGAGAGGAGTGAGGGGTGGTACGGGGGAGTTAGTGCACTTTCCATAGATATTATAAGGGGAGTGACCCCAACATGGAGTGACCATTCCTAAACCCACCATTGGACCAAATATTTAGTGTATTATGGCATATCATCACATTATAATTGTATGCATATTCGATTAACCTAGATTAAGTGAACTATGTGAAATCCCTATATTTTTTGTACACGCTTTACTTTATTTCTACAATATGTAAATTTATGTGTGTGTGGGTTATTTAATCATTGATAAAATTGGATTAAGTAAAAAATCAGAGGAATAACAATAATATAATCTTAATTATAAAAACTCTAGAGTTACCATAATAATACTGAGGTCAATAATTTTTTAGGGAGATTTGAGTTGAGGATTATATGGTTTAAATTAGAACAAATTTCATACCCTGATTCATCTTCCCACAAATACATATCTCACTAAAGATCCTTGTGGGCCAAAAAAGATGAAATCCAAAAATAAAGAGATTATGGATACTACTGAAAAATAAAAGTGGAAGAAGAATATTCTTGGAGGGTTTATGTTTTCATATTTTTGAGGATGAAGTTTTATGACCATCCATATCCTTATGGATCAAGGATTGAATTTAGTTACATATAAAGGAAAATATAGTAAAAAGAGATATTGATAGGGGGTCCCACGAATAAAATAATAAGACCCTGATTAGGGACTAAAAAAATTTTATTTTTAATTTTAAAAAATAAAATTTACATTTTAATCTTCATAATACCCCCAAAAAAGTTTCCAATGGAAATCTTGTGGAAACCCTATAGAATTGTAGTGGAAAAGGAATTAGTCACTCATTACCCCATAAATATTTTGTTTAACCTCCATAAAACATCCATTGGGTAGTTTTTTGTAATCATTTAATGACCCATAAATTATCATGTCATTGATTTCATACGGAATTTTATTTTTTTATCTCATGAAAGTTTGAGTTTTGAGAATTATGACTCAGATAAAAAAATCCAAAATTTAGAGTATATTTATGTAGGGTTTTCACTATGAGTTAGTGTTTTTGGGTGTCTTGGGAGGTTGATCAAGTGTTTTCATAAATTTAGTACTAATAGGTGAACTAAAGTTTTTTTTGTACTTCACAGTATGAACCGGATATAGATTCACCAAAACCCATTGGATAAGGTAGGGGGATTGAAGACGTAGAAGATAAACCAAGGGTTTAGTGCCATATTGGGAGACTTGTTCTTTGTGACTAGGTACCGGATAATTCCAAGGGTGTGGATAATAATAATTTAATAGTTATACCCCCTAAACCATATAAAACCCATGGGGGTCAGGAGATAGATATTTGGTGTTCCCTTTCCCTCTTATATTTTCTCTTAAATCCCCAAGGGTGGGGGTGGTTCTGTGTATCCTTTTATATTGATTCATGGAAGGTTATTCATTGTAATATCTTATGTTATTATTCCCTTTAATTTTTCATATATTTATAATTTTTTATTTAGGGTTTCATGAAATATTTCACTGAATAATGGTGAATTCTATACTAAACATTGTGTATTCTTAGTGAAATAGAAAGAGGGTATTGAAATAGAGAAAAACTCACTTTTTCTCACCATTTCGATTAATTTAAGTCACGTAAAGATTTTATTTTAGATTTTTTATTTAATAAGGTTTACATGGTGATTCATTGGGATATATTTTATGCGTATGATGTCCATAGAGGTTTTTTGGTAGTGTTGTGGACCTTTTGTGTAGCATCGATCATGGTATCAATAATACTTGGTCACCCAATGTGATTTTTGGTTATCATAACCCATTGGTTATAATTATTCAATTAATTATAAATGATTATAATAAATTAATGGGTAATTTTGGAAGATATATGGGATCATGTTATTATGTGAGATTTCTGATTTTTTGTTCAATATTTGAAATGTCTTGGAAAGCATGATTTGAGGACCATAACTTTTTAGATGATATAGTGGATTCATATAAAACATAACCATATAAAAATTTATAATGGTTGAGTATTCATATATGGTGTTTTAGGTTGGGTTATTTAGTAATGTAATAATAGTTCCCTATATATCTAAATATGGTGGCATGAACCCACCTAGAGTTAGATCAAGTGCTTATTTATAGGTCAGTAATGTGTAATATCCTGGAAAATTATCAAAAAGTGGGGTGAGGATAATAGTTGAGTTCTAATGAGACATGTGAGAGGTGATATAATATAATATTAGTTGGTAATATTGTATTTTAGATCCCCTTGGTCTATTATAAAATGAATGGTGGTCTTTGGCCTAGGAAAGATGGGGGTAATGGTGGGGCATCCCATGCTTTATTAGGAATACACATCTGAGGGTGTGTTGGAGCCTTCTTATGTTCTATTAATGGGATAATTCCAATAGGTATTGGAAGGATTTGTGGAGGAGGGTTTCCTCAAGATTATGGTCTAGAGAACTCTTATGTGTGAGATGTGACTAGAGTATGGGTTTTGAGAGTTTCCCTAATGTCTTGGTGAGGGGTTTTCAAAGGGTTTTGAGAGGATTTGGTTTGGGATGACCACAATGTCATGGTCAGGATGGTGATGTGAGAATTTTAAGGGGTATTGTACCTATTCTCTTATGGTTAGCATTTGTTAGGGAATTTGGGTAATGGTATCACCATTTGGTGAAGGATGATTGTTGGTATTGGTTGGTAAAGACTATGTTATGTCTATGGGAGCAAGTGGATACCCTCATGGAAGAGACAGTGATACTAATGGGTTTTTCATCATGTGTGTAAGTGTTAGATATTGTTTTATGGAGATTATACTATAATTATTGGTAGTTACTATTGTATGACTTAAGGTATAGGTCTAGGCCATGAGTGACCAATGTTGGACTATGAGTTTAGTATGTGACATATGGAAGACATGATAATCTATAAGAATTTTATATACAACTTTATGTGAGTTATGATGTGCTTAGGACCACCCCATAAATCATAAGATCATTTTTTTGGTTTTTTGGGATCTTCTCTGAGTGATAGAGTAGTGGCCATCATCCCTATAAGGACCCACCAAGAGTGAGAGGATGGAGGTCAATCAGTTGTGATATGGGTTAAGGTATAGGACCTCACCATGATTGAGAGGTTGGTGGTATACATTATGGAAAGAGATTTAGATTTATTCCCACCCTTATTGAGAAGGGAGTGGTCAATCTGTAATAATATTTGATGCGGTATGTGACCTAACCCTAAATAAGTGGATGATGTTTTGTTTTTTAAAGTGATAAGAAGTATGTTACATCACCGAGAGTGTGTTGGTTATAGTATATGTTATGTAATGGGATGTGTTGTGATACCATTCTTTAAGAGATAGGGTGATGGCATGTGTGAGATATGATATTGGGATTTGGTACAGGACCTTCTCTGGGTGAGAGGACTATTGTCTCAATGTGGTATAGAGTATTACATAGAGTAGTGGGGCATGTGTCAGTGTTTGTGGAACGAGGTGACTACTGCTTCCATCATAGGTTGTGTTAAGTCTGTTTAGTTATCATGGTGGACCAGTTAGAACATTAGAACCTAACATACATGATTGTTTGTAATTGTTATATATATATATATATATATTCCTCCTATATAAACATGTATATAATGAAAAATATCATAGGCACTTGGAACTACCCAACTGATATGTATTTATCAAACCCATTATTATAACATCACTGTATGTATAAAACTTATGTCTAGTGTGTATATCTGAGCATAGTTTTTAGAGATAATTATATTGGAGAAACCTAATGGGATTTTGATATGGGATTGAGTTGAGGATCACTGTTGGTAGTGGATATGATTGTGTATTTTTTTTATCTTATATGTGATTGGCCTACTATTTTATTTTTTTTATGATATAGGATTGTATGAAGGTATATTCATCTCACATCACATGGTGAATATTATTTTTTATGGTTTACCTTGGATATAATTCTTTATGTGTGTACTTTTTTATATGGTTGTGGTTTTTTTGGTGATTTATTTTTATTGAAAATACTTATATTGGGTGTATAGTCTCCCCAATAGTGATATTAAACTCTCATAACTAGTTAGAAGCCTCTAGAACATGCGGCACGTTTTTGAGTTTTTGTATTAATCTAGTTAGGGTATAATTTAAGTTAATTTAATTAGGGAATTTTAATGTGGAATAAGAGAATTTTTTCATTTTTCTAACTATTTGAGACGAGTTAGTCTAAGATATGAATGTTTTGGAGATTGTGATGTACCATGAGTTGGTGAATCCTAATCACCTATATAGTGGTAATACCTCATTACCTATTATGTGGTATTATTATTGTTTTATTTTTTTGTTATAGTAGATATATTTATTCAATAATGATATGATTATATGAGTTTTTCATATGGTTTATTTTTATCATGGATCATAGTGGTAGTAGGAATATGTATATACTTGTTATTTGGAATTTGTGATTCACATGAAATATATGTTCTTGTGTGTGGTAAATTTCTCTTACTGAAGAGGGTTCTATTATTTTTAGTTCCAACAGAAATTTATATAGTATTTTGTATATAAATTTTTGGTGGTATTATACCCTGTTGAACCACAGTTTTTTTTAATATGAAAGATCATACAGAAATTACTTTGGGGTATTCTTTGATGATGTAAATACAGTTCCTATATGAAAAACCATTCTTCATTCCCTACTAGGAGTATCTTATTATGTTTTTAACACTTTGTGACTCCCCCACTTGGCTGTTAATGACAGGTATAATATTATTGTTAATCCATATTCCCCTATGGCTTAGTATCATAATGATGATCCTATATTATTTAGTTACTCCTTTGGTTTCCAATTCGAGGTGATCATCTCCAACTAGAGTTTTTTTTCAGGATTTCCCTTAGTGGTGATAATTAGTTGACTCTCTACAACAAATGATAATATTGAAACTATCTATGAATAGGATGTCCTCTTAGAGAGTCCATTGTCCATATTCCCCTTCATTATTTTGGCCCACAACATAGGGTACATACCTTTAAAGGAAGTATCATATACTCTTGATATCAAGATCCCCTCCCAGTCTCTTAAAAAATATCCAATAGATTATATTAAAGAGAAGATAAACCTATTGGATCAATTTACACATAACCCATTAGAGGCAATCACTTATGGTGAAGAAGAACTTCTAGTAAAATATTCCTAAAAGTGGAATTAATATATGGGTAAATTATCTATCTCAACATTAGGTATGGAGATAAATGCCACTTTGATCCCCAAAAAAGCATGATTTTCTCTCTAAAGAACTCAAAAAATACTTGGTCACTTTGATTTTAATTCTTAAACCTATGGATAATAAATATTATACAAAAACTTTTACTTCTAAAATTCATGTAGGGATATTCCTTCATTGAATCTGTATCAATAACCATGTTTGAATTTTCTGGAAGTCACAATTTTAAGTAATTTTTATTAATTCCTCCTCTCAACACATTTTCATAAAAATTAATCATTCCTTAGAAACAATGTTTTTTCTATCATCTATTCCAAATTAAATTATAATGGAAGAAAATAGATATGGAAAATGATTTAATATTTCAACCTCTATTCCATTTCATGGTTCATCAGGGGTGATTTCAACTCCATCATCAACCAGTTTGAAAATAAAGGATGAGTAATTTACTCAACATGGTATACGATTGAATTTTGATTATTCTTATTATAAAATAATCTCTTGTATCATGGATACTATAGTTATAAATAAAAATAGTGAAACAGAAAACCTAAAAACCACAGAACTTGGATCCTTCTAAATATGTATATTTCCAACCTACAAGTGGTCAATAATATCCCTAACTCATATTTCATCCACTTGGATCATGAACTATCTGACCACTCTATTCTATTTCTCAAACATAATAACTTTATTGATGTCGACTAGGTTTTATTCCTATTAAATAATTAGATGATGGATATCCCTTTAATTCAAATGGTATGATCTTCTTGGAATCTACACACACAAGGGAACACAAAGGTGGTTCTTAAAAACAATTTCATAAGAATAAAAAGTTGTCTCCTTGACTAGAATATAATTTTCAACGATCCTCTCACCAACCTAGAAGTACTAAATTCATAAATCAACCATTTGGACACCAGACATTAGGAGAGACGGGATTATGAAATATTTTTTATCTCCTTACGAAAAAATATACAAGAAATATAAATTTCAATATTTAGGGAGAAATTATTGGGAAAATAAATTTTTTTTGGCTTTTGGAGGGTGATAAAAAATCATGAATAAATTAAATAAAATACATTCATGATTAAAATTAATAAGCAACTCAAGGAATGATCTTATTGTAGAAATTCCAATATCATTGGTCTCCTAAAAATATCTTAATTCTATTCCCTATTGATTGGAACTATAATTAATGTAAGGGGAACACAAGGTATGATAGTGATGACTCATTCTTAAACCACATTCAGATATAATTTATTTATCAAAAATAAATGAACCACATATATCCTTCCCTGAAGAAGATTAGATCATAGAAGTACTTAAGAGCCTTAGTAATGAGATCATTGGTGTTTTCCCGTATTATTTTGAAGGATGAATGTTACATAGGGTTACTTTTGTGATAAATATCATTTCAATCCCTAAGGTGAATCGAATAAACTATTTTATCAAGAATAGTTTTACCCGTATGTGTATATTATAATAAATATTTTGGCTAGGATTCATAATAAAATACTCTCTCATCATCTCTCCTACTTCATCCCTATAGATAAACACATTTTCTTAAGGTGATGTATTATTTAATATCCATTTGTTAAGTTATAATAATATGAAAACCCCATAAAAGAATGTTTTTGGGACCTATATCATAGTAAAAGTTGAGATGAACCAGGATTATGATAATATGGATTGGAATTATGTTTTTAAAATCATGTGGTGATGTGAATTTTCATAATTGGGTTAAAAATTATATATATATGAATACTCTTTACCATGGATCTCAATATAAAACCTAGGGAGGGCATTTTACTTATTCAATTTATCTCATGGATATCATAAAGTCTATCCACTCTCTATCTGACTATTTATCTTGTGATATGATTCGTTAATCTAGAATATAAACAATGGAATTTTAAGTGGTTAGGTGTTCCATTTTAAAAGTAAAGTTGAAACACCTAGGATTTCTCATGTTCTTTTCACCAATGACATGTTATTTATCTTAAAAACATACACAATTCCATCCAAATATTAAAATATATTCTTCTTGAGAATGGTATATTAAGTGGAAAACTCAGTAACACTACCAAAACAAGTGTGTATATTTCAAAAAAATATATATTACCATGTTATCCAACCACATTTAAATATTTCATGGACTCTCTGGGAAGCACATTCTCATTAGTTATCCCATATTACTAGTATATAGGGGAAGTATCTACATTCACCACTATAATGGATTAATGAAAAAAACATGAAGTCTTATAACAATTAATAAAATATAATTTATTATCATTGGGGATATGATCACTCTAATTAACATTATTTTATCCTCTATTACAATGAATTTTATTTTAGTTATTGGGGTACCAAAAACAAAAATCAATTTCTTCATAACCACCATAAAATTATCCCTATAAGACTCTAAAAAAGAGGGCATGGTTCAATAGGATAACTAGTCTCATTCATCTCTACCTATTGAAGTGTGTGGTATCATCATGATAATGATTAAGGAAACATTGAAATTCTTACAGGAAAAGATAGAATTGGAAATGATCATAGAGTATTTTATTAGGGATAAATACCCCTACTCCAAATATGGAAATCCTTATTCTAATTTATATAATGAAAACACTTATAAATCCACACTTTAGAATATCTATTAATTGGCCCATTTATACTCATCCTGAAAACTCTAGCTAGATCATTATTCATAGAGGCTTATCTTTTTGGAGTGACAACTATCATAAATGTTTATTATTATTATAAATGTTTATGAAAATATACTTGAGATTTCATATGGATAATGGTTTCTTAAGATTCACCAACACATTCCTAAATGATCATCAGATGTCCCTCTTTTAAAAAATTCAATTGGAAAGGGAACCCAACTGTTACATCTTTACCCTGGATATCTTAGGTTTGGTCAACATAACTTTTTTTAATAATCTCATATGGGTCCAACACAAACTAGATATTGTGGATGATATTGTATAGAAAAAATATATACCAACAAAATAAAACATCTAGGTGTGGTATATTCAAAACTATGTAATCACCACTAACAACCAGATTCAATATATGGGTGTTTAATTTTATTTAAAATTATTATATATCTCAAATTTTAGTATGTTAATAGAGAAAAGATATTTTTAGAAGGTAAATTATCTAATTTATTATGGGGTCTCCTCAGAACTCTTAAGGGGTCAATATTCAACTAGAATCCCTTGCTTATTTTCTTTCTATTTGGTTTTATGGAACCAATAATTCATTATTGATTATTTAGGCTCATATTTTTCTATTTTTTTGTATTTGGATAATTTTGGTGGTGAGAAATTAGGCTAGACACCCAGGCCTACATTCTATTTATACCTTTATAAAATTAAAATATATGTCATTGATCAGAGATCTAGGTTCTCTAATTAAAGAAAAGGAGTGGTCACCTACATTTTGGAATTTGATTTCCCATTACCGTCACACTCAAAATGATAAAGGAATGGATTTAAAGGGACATTGGTTGTGTTGAAATGCACCTATTATGAGTCTGAATATTAATGAAGATAATGCTTTTGAGAAAGTTGTGATGTGTAAAGGTGTAATTATTCCTGAAAACAAGGTTTTATGGTTCAGAATTATAGATCATTTTATATAGAACAAGACTCTCTCGTTATAAAATCCTAAGCCATGATTAGTGAAATGACACTATGAAATATCTATAATATCTCTCTATACATGGTAGAACCATACTCTTCCTTGTCAACATGGTTCTTTTTAGGATACTATTCAATTCATTGGTCTATTTCATATTCAATCAGTTCTCATATAACCTTAATTAATCATTATAAGATTATATAATACACTTGTAATGATTAAAACATATAAGATGATTTCTTCACATATAAAGGAGAATAAGATGGTATTGTAAAAATTTACTCTCATACTAGATATATCCCCATGGATTGTGTTGACATTTTACATTCTTGTTCCCTTCGGATCTATCACTTCATACATCCCTAAATGTTGATTCATTCATTTTCTTCGTGTAAGGGATGATTAGAACCCTTGGTGGGTTGATTCATGCAATTAATACCTTGGTGATATATTAGAATAGACACAGTATTCCTGAGATATAGTTTATATAAGAATGGATTTCCTTAATAAATTCATTAACCAAGAAATGGAAAAGAGAAAGACACGTGAAGTTCCTTAATATCTTGGGATTCAAATATTTTAAATTGATTTTAGTTTTTTGATTGTGGTTAGAAGGTGGGATCAGTTTTATTACTATCCATGTTTTTCTTGAGTGTTGTTTTTTCAAGAATAGTGAGAGTTTTGTTAGATGTAATATCTAGAATGTGTATAGTATGGGTGGATTTTTATGGTTTCTAGAATAATTCTTATGGGATATGTGATCATATATTGGCCTTGGCATGAGTGATATTCCATTAGATTATTGGAATGGGGGATAAAGAGTGATTCTAGAATTACATTAACATGAAATAGGGATATACTTAATTTGTTAGGCATGTTAGCCCCTAACTAGTGAAAGGAAACTCATGGGAGCATTATTTGGGGGTGTAATTGAGTGATAGGGGATAGTATACATATTTTTTAGATAATATTTTGATGAATATTATACAGTAACCCTAGAGAGGGTTCTTTAGAGGACCATTCTACCTTGGAAGGGGAACAGTGAGTATTGGTGTGCCTTATTATAAAAGGTTTTAATGAGTGGAATTGGGTCCGTGTATGTTATTCATAGTGCTTGTTTTATTATGATGTGTCAGATTTGGTCATGTATGGGTCTGTTTGGAATTTTTTGGGTTATACAGGAACTTAAGTGGTGTAATGGAGATAGTATGATGGAATTAGTACCCCTTAGTCCTGATATATTGGTTGATTCATGTGAGTTTTGTGGGTTTGTAAAACAATCATGTATTATGTATTATCACGAGTGATATATAGACTCTTTTTTTGGTTATGGGTTTATGATAAGTTTTTTGGATGAGACTCTTATGGTCATAGAATATAGGGGTTTTTATGAGAGTGGGGAGTTATTAATCTATAATAATAAGGTCATCAATGAGGATTTTTAATGTTTTGGAACTCAATGAAATTAATTATGGGTCATAGCATGATATTTTTTAAAGATAATGAAATCATTCAGTGAAGCGTATGTCTATCAATGTATTGGGATTAGTAATGGTTCATTAATGTGGTTGGATGATCATAGATTAGAGAAATTTTATTTCATAGTATTTGGTGCATGGATGGTAAATTTCACTATGTTTTGATGACTTTGGATCGGAAGGCTAAACACACATGTGGTACTGGAATTTAATTATATTGGTGATTATGAAGTGATATCTTGAAGTCCATATGGTGGGGAGCACACCATTGGATGTTTTAGGTTGTGACACCCATTTCTATAGAGTTTTATAGGATATCAAGGGTGAAATGTTTAGTAATCCTAAATTGGAAATTATTATAATTTATAGTTAGCACATGGATATGAGTGTGTTGTTCATGTATAGAAATTACATTTAGTAATAGAAAGATAATGGACCTTAGTGACCAGGTATGTTTATTTAGAAAAATTATGATAGGCATACTCTTATGGTAGAGAAAATTTTAAGGGTCAGTATTTTATGACCCATGCATTATAAGGGTATGGGATTAGATAAAACTAATTTATAGATGGTCATGATGGAACATGGATGATAGTTTAGAGACACATGAAATTTAATATAGTTCCTTATTAAATACAGGATTTGGGATTTATAAGCGGTGTCAAATGGGGTTTATGTATTGATAGGGTAGTCGATAAAAATTTTCATGGAATCTGGGAGTGGGTTGGATTAGAGGTTTTTTAGTACTCGTAAGAAGAGTAAGGTGTAATTTTTTAGGAACTAACCATGGAATTTCACTGAGTTTCGTGTTTGGATATTGGATTAGGCCAATACATTATTTATTAATTCTGCATAAGGATAAGGTGTTCTGATTGGGTAATGTGATGGTGCACTAGCATTATAAGTTGGGTTTTTTGGGTAAGTGTCATCTTATAGGTGGTTGATATACTTTTTCTCATGTAAAAGGATATAGTGGAATGTAAATCACATTAGATGCATCATATTGGCCATGTAGAATTATTTGAGTATTATCCCTTGGATTTCTTTAGAAGTGTTAGTGCATTCAGGATTAATTATTAGTGGATGAGATGGATTCAATTTAGATTAGAATCAAGAATGAGGAGTAGTTCCATATTTCGACTAATTTATTTAAGGTTGGATAATGGTCTTAATTGTTTCTTATGTACAAAAATCATTAGTGTGGTGAGATTATAATTAACCATAGATTTGTGGTTTATTTATTTCATAGGTAATTTGAAGTTTTATTTTATATAAATTGTGTTTTGAGAATTAAGAGTCGAATAAATAATTCAATATTATCAGCAACTCTATGTAGTGTTTTTAGGCATGTGTATATGTTTTATTTAGGGTAGGTATGAGGATCTATTATTCAAAGTAAGGGTGGACTAAGAGGTGAACTATGACATTGATATAATTTATATTATGTACGCATTAGATATCAATTGGGTACTCAATGGCGTAGTCCATTAGTTTGTAGCCCCAGGAGTGCCTCTGATAAATTTGTGGAACTCCACTAGGTTGAAAGTGCCCCAATGGGTACCTATGGCGATCCAAACTATTTACACATATTATTTCATTATTTATAAAAAAATCATCGATACAACACAAGTATCATAAATGACTAGTTTCATTTGAAGACATTATTTTTAATACATAAAAATGAGAATAAAAATAAAACTTTTTATTTTATTATCTATAATGATCACCAAATAATTTAGATCACATTAACTTCCTGGGATAACTTACGTAATACATAGTTAAAAGGGGTGATCTAAAAATATCAATAAGGAAATAAATATGATAAGGAAACATAATGTGAAAGTCAAAAGTATACCATGATATCATAAAGAGAAGGCATAAGAATAATCACATAGAGACATAACATAAAGAATATGGTATCATAAAATCATGTAATCATAGTAAATGAGGCAACAATATAATACATGACATAAATATTAGTCAATGAAAACTACCAAGAAAACATCACATGGTGGACACATAACCATAATGGAATATTTTTAATTCTTAATCCCATACATGATGTCTCACGAGACTATAAAATTACCCAATTCATTAGAGCTCTATCCGGGAATACTATCATAAAATGTTCTTGATTTATGTGTTCTAAGTAAAGGAAATAAATCATAGGTCATAACCTAAAAATTTTCCATGGAAATTAAATCAGTTTAATATTAATTATTCATATCATAACCAAATGATATTTTATAATGAAGGAATTGGAGAAATGTTCATAAGGCATGTATTACCCTATAATGGAATAAGGAATAAAATAGGTATATATGTAAGGTACATATAATTGTAATTTATAAGAAATCCATAACATAAATTTTATGGTCATTTATGAAAAGATTAAAAACATTCTTTAGAAAAATAACATTTTTACTTTGAGTAACATAAAAATATTACACATTATATGGAAAATGGTTTTAAAATATCACATTGAACCCTTATTGATGAAAATATCCATTCCATTTGGAAAATAAATATTTAAAATTGAAAATATTTTAAAACATTAAAAATTTTATTTATATTACCAATTAAATTAAAAAGGATTATTTAAAACATTGAGTGGTTATGACAGTGGAGGAGTTCTTTTCATGATTAATTCATTAAAAAAATGATCCGTTACACATTTTTCTAATAAATTTAAAAATGGTACCTTGTTTTGTAAAAGATTGGAAAAATCATTTTAAAACAATTTCTAAAAATCCAGTTAAGGGTAAAAATGACTTTAAAAAAACATAGTAAAACATATTTCAAGCAATTTTAAGAAAACATGGATTTGGATGAAAACTGATTTCGGACCGAAGATAGAAATGAAGTCAAATTTTCTTCAAACCCTTTTTTTCAATTATTTTATGTACCAAATAGATGAAAAATGGAAGTATTACTTGATAACACCATGAATAAACAATGTAGAATAAAATTTAAGGCTTTTATTTTGAAATGATTAAATAATATTTAGGAATCTAAATTCAAGCATAAATAATCCTGATTAAAATCAGACTTATACATAAACCAGTATTGCATTGGTAACTACTGAATCATAAATTCACTTGAATGAATTGGATAAATTTTAATATATAATTTCATGAATTGGTAAGGATTCATGATATAGTATGTGAATGTGTAGTATATACAACATTTAAAAGAGATTAGGTGGACAAAAGAACATGTGTCTCAAAGAAAAAAGTTTTGAGATGAAACATTTACAGAGTTCATATCATTGAAGTGATAGTTAATAAATGATGTGATTATGTGTAAAAAATTGATATACAAAAAAACAAAAGGTTTAAATACAATCACAATGAAATAAATTTTCATTCAACACGTAATCTTGGAAAAATATAAACAACATAGTGGACATATATCCTAATGAGTGGAAATTGATTCAAGAAATATCTTACCGTGAGCTTCTCTTTAGTTGAGATATCTTGAAGATATTGTATATTGGTTTTAAAAATTGAATAACTTATACTAAATCCATATTTATATTTATATTATCGTATATATTATTTATAATATCTTATTAATCGTTTTTTATTAATCATTCATTATCACTATTTTTTTGAGGTGTTAATTGCCTTGTTTTCTCATGCATGTTTTATTATAAAAGTTTCACAAACCAAACATAATATGTAGCTACATCATCTCCATAATGATATTAATTTTATAAATATCATTTTTCATTCAATAAATATTTACAATCATTACTGAAGTTTGAACATGGATAATGAATCACATTGCTTGGTGGATATGGTAGGACGTACATTCACAGGAGAAAAATTATCCTTTCCATAATGTGTGAAAGGGTAAGGAAGTGGTTTTTATATTAATTTTATATAATAAACATCATTTCATTTATATCAAACATGTTCATTTAATATATCCTTTATTACTTTCCTTGTAAATAGTTAGTGAAAAACAAATCACATTGATTCCCAAGGACATAGTCTGTTGTACACATAGACGAAGTTATAATTTATTCAATGGATAGTAAGGTAATAAATTATATGAAATATTTAATTTATTTAATTATTAATACTTCAATAATATCTTTTATAAAAATAAAATTAATACTTATTTCCTTACATGTAATTAGTAAGTAAAAAATGAATCACATCACTTCGTGTGGCGGTTGTTCACGGTACACACAAGCAATGTTATCATGATCTCTATGGAATGAAAATAAGAAGGTATATAGGATATTAATATTTCTGGGCATAGAAGAAGCCCAGGATGGGGGTGTACCAATATTTTCCAATTGTCATAATCGATGATTAATCCAGGATCAATATGATGATGAACTCTAGTATCTGTGGAATTGAGTCAAATATAAAATAAAAATCATAGAACCCAAAACCGAAAAGAGAGTATCACTATATTTTGTTTATAATTAATTTATTAAATTATATAATTACATCTAAGGTGATTCTTTCTTTGTTGATGCATTCAACCATAGTAATGAGGTGCAGCTTCATTGCAATGTACAATCCAAGGATAGGAATCCTATAGCAGTGATCGACACATGCTCCACGTATCTCCAGACATCGCGAAAGGAGTCTCTGAGTTCTAGAGCATAATATCCTTTAACTTGCAATGTCTACCTTCAATCGCCTTGATAATCTCTTCCAAATCATTCTACTTCATCCGGTGGAGGAGGATCTCTCTAATTATTGAGACTGTTATTAGAGAAGGATATGTTCTCTAAGATCGAGAGATTTTTCTCCAAGGACGTTATGCACGCAATGATTGGTTAGTCAGTAGAATGAACCCTTGGATAATTTAGATAATAATAACATAACAGGGAATTTAATTCACCAGATAATAATAAATAATAAAAACATGTTTGGTTACTTAATTTATTATTCCATGAAAAAACCCCATGTCAAATATTAATAGCAATGATATTATTTCCATGACATGTTCTTAACTTTTATGTTATATTTAAATATTATTTAACCAAATAATATTTAATATTATTTCTCACTGGACCCCTAACTTGGTCCTCCAATCCTCCTCAATATTTATTGGGCCTTGAATAATGACTTTTTATTTAGTAAATAAATATAACTTCATTTTTCCTCGATAAATAAATATTTTTTCCACAATATAATCTCTAAAATAACTAGATATTAAAAAAATTTGATCTGGCATACTTGAATAATTATTAAACTACACCTATGAATAATATTTATTTAACTTGTTAAATAAATAAATTATTTAACTGAGATACTGACTACACATTGTTTGTTACCCTCTATGCCTCTTTATCATTGGCATTAGGTAGGATTTCCTAAAGTACAATATTACTATCTAGCAATGGGTAAAGGCAACCGAGATAAAGAATTTTATGCTGCAATGAAATGTAATATTATATGAATACTTACCATTTAATATAATCCCTTTCTCCTGATATCTCCAACCAAGTAGGTTACAAGCAAGTTCCATCTACCCATGTGCTCAATTTCTCATTCTCCGACTTCCCGAAATTGAACTTTCCTAGAGAACACCATGGCCATGGATTTAATTAGGCTATATCATTTCCATTAAAGGGTCTGAGATATTTACTTCCATATAAGTGAAAAATCCTTTTCGCATTATTAATTAATGTATTATTACTCATGATGCACCCAACATATCCTACATCACCATGAACATCTGGCGTCATAGTTTTCTTCAATACATCTAAGTGTGTGAGTAATAATAGCCATTAATAATAATATTTATGTCTAAGGACCAATAAAAACATCCACAAATAAAAACATACAATGAAACTTATGAATGTGGATTTCCGATTGGCGGGTCTTGTTCTCATAATATCTACTTGGATATTACCAAGGGTGCACACCATGAAAAGGTGCCTCAATGTTTCATGAGTCCCCACCCCTGATAGACTGTATCATATGTGTCCCTTAACATTATATCATCCATACATAGAATATATATTCAAGAATAGTGTCATGGAACTTCCAGGTTCTCATCATAGTAGTGATCTGCTATGACAATATAATGTGAAAACTGTTCTTAAGACATTATCAGATACTATGTCACACAAAAGGACAGTAATGATATGATAATTAGTTTATTAATATTCATCCAATGATTATAGGATTATCATAATGTAAAAAAGTATTTTGTTTCTAGGGAACCATCTCCAACAGACTCCCACTTGCACTAGATCCAATTGCTAACAACCTTCAGTCTGCTAACTCTCACATGATATTCATGTTTCTGCTAAGATAGGCCTTCAGTAAATGGTTCTTCCACATTCTCTTACATGGAAAGTCTTCTCACTACTACTTCACCCATTAGATAAAAATACCTTAAGAGGTGATACGTTTAGAATATGTGCTTTTTCCATTGATGTGACCTTAGATATTTTTCAGGATCCACCACTGAAGTATTATAATAATACAATGTATTGGGATATTTACTACTAGTCACGACATCAAGATCCTAGGAAAAGTTGTGAATCCATATGTCTTTTTTATCTACATCAGAAGCTACAATATATTCTGGATCCACTGTAGAATCAGTGACAACTGACTGATTTGAACTCTTCCAGCTCACATCTCCTCTGTTGAGATAGAAAACATATCCTGATTATGAATTCAGATCATTCTGATCTATCTGAAAACTAGCATCAGCATACCCTCTGATGTCAAGCTCCTGGTCTCCTCCATACACTAGGAACATATCCTTATTTCTTCTCAGATACTTAAGAATAGTGCTGATAGTGGTACAATGCTGTTCTCATAAATCTTCTTGATATCTTCTTACCATGATCAGTGCATAGGCAACATCAAGTATGGTACATAACATGACATGCATGATAGATCCTATCACAGAAGCATATGGAATCTTACTCATCCCATATTTATTATGTTGTGTCTGAGGACACATTTTCTTAGAAGGATGTACACCATGTGATACTAGAACCAATGAGATTTAGGATTGTTCCATACTAAATCTCTTTAGTATCTAGTCAATGTATGTACTTTGACTTAGTCCAAGCATCCTCTTCGATCTATCATGAATGATTGTTGTCCCTAGAATGTAGGCTTCTTTGCATATGTCCTTCATGAAGAAGAACTTGTTCCACCAGTCCTTGACTAACTGCAATAATGGTATGTCATTTCCAACAAGAAATATGACATTAACATACACTACTATGATAACAACCACATTCCCATTAAACTACTTGTAATCACATAGATCACATTTCTTCTTAATGAAACCAAATTCTCATATGGATCCATCAAATAGAATGTTCCATGATCTGGATGTGTTCAATAATCCATAAATAGATATTTGCAACTTGCCTTACCATTTATCATCACCTGGTGTCACAAAACCTTGGGGTTGTTTCATATATACATATTCTAGAAGGTTTTTATTAATGAATGTTATCTTTAAATCCATTTGAAAAATATCATAGTCAAGTATCACTATTATGTAAATTATGATTCTTATGGATTTAAAAAAATAATGAAAATGTTTCATCACAATCAATTCCTTGATGCTGTTAAAAACATTAGTGACTATCCTTGATTTATAGGTACTAACTTGACCTTTTCTATCATGTTTCTTTTTTAATTCTCATTTACACTCAACATGATTTACATCAAATGGTGCATAAACCGGAACCCACACTTGGTTATGATACATGGAATCTATCTCTGAATTCATAGCTTTGAGGAAACTTGCAGCTTTTGAGCTCTCTAATATTTCCTTGTAGGATATAGGTTCATCATTTTCCAATAATAATGAGTCACCTTTCTTGGTGACAAGGAAACTATATCTCTTAGGTTCCCTTACCTATCTTGTGCTCCTATTATGTAATTGTGTTTTTGGAACTACTTATTCCATAAAGACCTGTTAAAATTGTTCCTTTACCAACTCCTATGTATCTTGAGCATCCACTTCATCCAAATCAATCTTGCTCCCACTTTCCTTTTTGTAGATGTGATCACTCTCAATAAAGAAAACCTATCCGGAAGAAGTCAATTTATTATCTGAGGGGTTTTATAGGTAGCATCCCTTTGTTTTCGTGGTTAAAACTATAAAGATACACTTCATGCCACAGGGTTCTAGTTTGTTGCTGATGAAAGCCTTAATAAATTCCTTGCATCCTCATACATGTGTATTCGACAAAGTGGGTTTCTTTCCACTTCATATCTCGAGCCAAATCCCATTTTCTCCATTAGTTGGAACTTGGATTAAGGTGTATGCCACAATTTTCAATGAATATCCTCAAAGGGATAATGGAAGATCGACATGACTCATAATTTACCTTACCATGTCCACCAGGGTATGGTTCCTCCATTCACTAACACCATTCCACTTTGGTGTATAAGGTGGAGTAAGTTGAGATAAAATCACAGACTCCTGTAAAAGGTTGATTGACTCTTGGTTAAGATATTATCCACCTTGATTATATAGAATCTTCTTTATTTTCATACCAATATGGTTCTATACTTCATTCTTGAACTCCTTGAATTTCTAAAAGGACTCATACTTATACCTCATTAAGTAGACATAGGAATATCTACTCAAGTCATTAGTAAAAGTAAAGAAGTAACAATATCCACCTATAGCTTCTACTAGAAATGGTCCACACACATCAGCATATACTAATTCTAGATTCTCTATGGTCCTTTCACCATGTACACCAAATGGTGGTTTAGTAATTTTCCATTGTAAATGAGCATGAAATCTATCAATTGGATTTTTCTCAGAAGAGTCTAAATATACATCTTGACATAACGTTATCAGGTGCTTCTCATTTACATGACCAAGGTGGTGATGCCACAAATGGGTGTTGAATGAGTCATGTGAACTTGGTTCATTATCAATTTCCAATACTTGGTTATCTTAATTTAATACATACAGACCACATTTAAATGTTCCATACCATAACATATGTTTTCCTTATAAAAGTAACAACATTAATTTCCAAACATGAAAAAAAAATCATTTGTATCTAAAATCTATATGGAAAGGATGTTATTGGTGACATTAGGTACATAATAACATCCACATAAAACCAAAATCATTCCCATCTCTAATGGGAGTTGGTAATCACCAATGGAAAGAGTATCCAACCTCACACCATTAGCAGCTCACAGATCCACCTCTCCTCTTGCAATTTTCCAATGTCTACTTGGTTCCTGCATTTGAATGCAAATGTAAGTCCCAGTTGATATATCTAATACCCAATGTGTGTAAATGGAAAGATTTCAATTGATAATGAACACACCTTTGGATCCCTCTTTCCCCTGGGTGTACTTCCACTTCATGTGGCATGACTTTCCACATGAAACACTTACTACCTCCTTTTACTTGCCCTGCCTCAGGATCTTTTTCTTTTTGGATGGACAGTGCTCAGAGGATTTAGATTATTTATAAATATTATTCCTCTTTTTCTTGTACATCCTATTCATATTCACTATAAGGACTGTGGGTTTTTCATTCCCCATGTCCTTATCAACATGGAAAATCATGGTAAGAATATATTGTAGACTCTTCTCATTATTTCTCATATTATAATTCAAAATAAAACTATAGAAGGTATTAGGAAGCTATGATAGTATGAGATCTGTACACAACTAATCTATAAATTTAATCCTTAAGATGTTAAAATTCTCAATGTAGCCAATAAGCTTGAATATATGTGGTCTAGCTAGCACAGACTCTACAATCATAGTAGTGAACAAAACGGTGAAGGTCTCATACCTCTCTTCTCTCTCCTTCTCTTGATAGAGATCCCTAAGGTGATACATCATGCTATAATAATCCATATACTCATGTTCCTTCAAGAGATCATTGGTCATGGATGGTAGCATAAGGCACTTGACATCCATAGAGTCATTCAAATGTTTCTTGTACACAGAGATTTCCTCATCACTCACATCATTTCCAAATGCAACTGTTAACGTCTCTTCTGCTACATAATGTTTCCTCTCATGGAAAAGGATAACCCGAAGGCACATTTTCCACTCTTTGAAATTAGTTCCTGTGAGAAGGTTTTCCATCTCGATTATGGATCACAATAATATGTTAGATGTCATTTTGATTGTTGATTTTAAAATTAAGATGAACAATGTTTTAGTATTTTATCTTGATAAATATAGAACAATAAACACATAAATATCTATTAGTCTCCCATTATTTTTTTGAAACCCAATAGCCCTTAACTTTGGCTTAAGAATATCTTGTTTCTTAGACATTCTAGCAATAAGGATCCATATTTCCCTTCAAATTACCCCAAATAGGGTAGTCCAAGAAACTTGAAAGGTTTTAGGTAAGAATTCCAAATGCCAACTGCATTAACTCGTAGCTCCTTAATCTGGTGAGTGGACTCCTCAATCTTGAAATACTTAATTTTAGATTTTCTCAAAATTTGACTCTCATTTACACTAATTCCTTATAGGGTAGTAATCCCTTAAAGTAAACTATGTTTAGTCAACCCAAAACATCAAATTAGAATTACTCGATAATTAAAATCACCCTAACTAGGTTTGGTCAAGCTCTTTGAACTATGGTTCGATTCTAACCGAAGTAATTGAAGGCTATATCGACATAAAATTTAATTGAAGGATTTTATACTTTATGCATAAATTGTCACTTATTAACTTTTCACATTATTGTATATGTTAAGTGGGACATACATAAGTGATTAACCATGTATAGATAATATTTACGTATAAGCCCTTTCTTATTTTAGTTCTATCTTGTATACTTTTTATTCATTAATTATGAAATCCAATTAAAAATCCATAATCAATAACCATACAGCTGACATAAATAAAATAAAAAGGTATGATCATGAGCTTTACTATTGGTTGGTTTATCTAGTGGTTGATAAATAAACCATAACCTAGGGGAGAAACACCTTGAACCATTTAAGGTTCATGTTTATATCTTTACACATGTCCACTTTTGTATCTCCTTGGATTGGGTTCGCCTTGGATCCTAACTTAAACTTACCATACTAGATTGGGAGATTCATTCATAACATATTATTCTAACTCACACGCATGTGCGGGGTAAAATTTGGTTTACATAAAAGAAACCATGGGCTCGCAGGATCTACGTATTAATGAGGAGAAGGCACGTAGGCCAACAATGTTAATTTAATAAATAAATTAACAGGGAACCAGTCACATACAAAGGCATGGTCTATCTCATTATTATCCACATACATGAAATGAATTATTCATTTAATAAAACTAGCATTCAGTTATTTAATCATCCTTATTAAGATAAATTACACTCTAATTGATTAATCATTATCTTTATTAAATCAACCCTTTTTATCTTAATAATTTTCTGAATTTCTTTGAGATTATTATCCATAACCTTGTACATAACATGTACCTTGGAAGAAACCTAGAGAATACCCATCCAAAACTGCCTAGAATGTATTTATACTTGTATAAACCTTATTCTTTGTTACGTGTCACATACACATAGAATTATAACTATAATACAACTCATACATGATGTGAAAATCTTTGAACATTACGTATATTTTAATTAAACATATATATATATATATCAAACACCTATCACATGTTGTGTCCTAGAATTATGGACACATGAAGGTACATGCCTCCATGGCTAGATAATATAAAAATAAATTATTAAATATATGTAATTTTAAAATAGTAAATGACCTTTATATCTGACTACACGACATGTTCCCTCCTCGCCATCCATCTAAATTTACACCAAGGGAAATGACATGTGAGGTGTACTTCAGAAATCTTTGGAGTACACAACATGTTCATTGGTCCACAGGATGTGTAGACTCCGTGTTACACGGTCACTAGTTGGGCAAGTGGTGTATGGGATACATGACTTGACCCTGACCCAAAGGGACTACTTGTCGTGTCTAGTGGGCCGCAAGGAGTGTAGTCCGGATGACCATGCGCCACTCTATCTTGGTCAACAAACAGTGTAAAAATTAACTATACAACTTATCATTCATTAATACAACTTGATTAATTTTAGTATTACTCCTGATACATTGAACACAAATACACGACATGTAGATTTGACTATATAGTGTGTATTCTTGTGTTATCTAGATAGAACCTTCGATTCCTCATGATGAAATCCTTGATTTAATTTTAGTCATAAAATTATTCATTTCTATTTGATATGTGAGAAATGAAAAGGGAGGAACATATATCGAAATGTAGATTATAAGAATGATTAAACATGAATTGATAAACTAAATTATTAAATCTTAAATAATTAATTAATTAATTAAGTAATTATAAATGAAAATATAACCCCTATGATACAACTTTTATGTTCCAGGTGCAGTGGAAGCCTGAGATAGGCGTGGACCCAACATTTCAATTTTTCATAATTGATGATTAATCCAGGATTAATATGAAGATGGATGCCAGTATCCATGGAATTTAATCGATGATAAAAGAAATAAGAGAGAACTCAGAACCGAGAAGAGAGGATCAAAAAATTTCTTTTATAATTAATTTGATTTAATTATATGATTACCTCTAAGGTGATTATTTCTTTTTTAATGTGTCCGACCATGGTTCTGAGGTAAATCTTCAATGTGACGTAGAATCCAATGATAGGAATCCTCTAGCAGTGATCCACAAATTCTCCACGTATCTCAAAACATTTCTTGAAGGAGTCTCTCGGTGCTAGTATGGAAGATCCATATGCTTACTATGTCCAACTTCAATTTCCTTGAGAATCACTTCTAATGTGTTTTTTTTTTGATCTGGTAGGAGAGGATATTTCTCTTTCTTGAGAGCGTTCTTGGAGAGGGAAGAGTTATATAGGCACGAGATCTTTTTCTCTAAGGATGTTGTTCACACAATGATTGGTTAGCTGGCTGAATGAACCCTTCGCTAATTTAGAGAATAATAACATAATGGGAAATTTATATCACTAGGAACTAATAAATAATTAGCACATGTTCTATTACATATCTTATTATATCATGTGAAACCCATTGTCAAATAATAATAGAAATGCTATTATTTCCATGACATGTGATTAACTTGAAAATTATATTTTAATATTATTTAACAAAAAAATATTTAATATTATTTCTCACTTGAACCAAAACATGGTCCCCCAATACTCCTCAATATTTACCCGGCCTTGAATAATGACTATTTATTTATTAAATAAATAAAACTACATTATTTTCTGATAAATAAATATTCCATCTGCAATATATTATCTCGAATTACTAGTGATGAAATAAATGTGATAATACATACTTTAATAATTATTAAACCACAATAGGTAATATTATTTATTCAACTTGATAAATAGATAAATTATTCAGATGATATATTAGCTACACTTAGTGTGTGGACCTCTAGACCTCTTTATCATTGGCATTAGGTGGGCTTGCCTAAAGTCTAAGATTACTATCTTTAAAAAGTTCAAGGCACATGAGACAAAGAAGTTGATGTCACAACAATATGCCACCTCATACGAATGCTTACCATGAAATATAATCCCTTTGTCTTAATATCTTTAATCAAACAGGTCACATGCAAGTTCCATCATCCCATTTGCCCGATTTCTCATTATTTGACTTCTCAGAATTGAAATTGACTAGAGAACACCATGGAGATGGATTTAGATAGGCTATATCATTTCCATCAAAGGTCTTGAGATATCTACTTCTGTAGATGTGACAAATACTTTCTCACATTATTCATCAATACAGTATTACTCTTTATGCACCCAATATATCGTACCTCACCGCGAACATCTTTTTTCATGGTTTTCATTAATACATCTATGTGTGTGAGTAATAATACCCATTAATATTAAAATTAAATTCTAAGGAACAATAAAAACATATGTAGATAGAAACATCCAATAACACTTATGAATGTGGATTTCATACTATCAGGTCTTGTTCTCATAATATCCTCATGGATATTACCAAGGGCGCACACCATGAGAAGGTGCCTCAAAGTATCATGAGTCCCCACCCCTGATATCTTGTACAATTTGGGTCCCTTCAAATGATATAATCTAGCCAAAAAACATATATTCCAGAATAGTTTCATGCCACTTCCAAGTTCTCATCATAGCAGGGATTTTCTACGACCTTTTAATGCGACAACTATTCTTAGGAAATAATCACATACTATGTCATGCATGAGAACAATCATGATGTGATAAGTAGTTTATTAATATTCATACAATGAATAAAAGTCTATCATAAAGTAAAATGATTTTGGTTTCTATGGCACCAACTCCAATAAACATTATAATCATCATTATATCCATATGTGAGAAGAGGTGATTGAAAAAAATTACATAAGTTTGTGAGGCGGTAGTTTTCTATACACATGATCAATGGTTTAGTTTCCTATTTAAGAGTGGTGGATATGGTTCTGGATAATTCACATAATATAAAAAATTCATATTATATGTAACATAATAATGTTATTATATTATAATTTTTTAATAATATTTTATGGATATGGAGGAAGAAATAATGTAAACCGCTCAGTTAATGATGTTAACCCATCTTTGATTGGTTTTCAACAAAATCCTTCTTATGTTGGATTTATGACACCGAAAAATGGTTCTAGTATGAGGGGATAAAATTATGGAATTAATTTGACTATTTATTGGTATAACAAAAAGTCTTTGTATGTGTGTAAGGGAGAGGATATTGGGTGTCCCTTAATTAGTGGTGAGAGGATACACATGAAATATGTGGAAAGAAAGAATTTCAACCCTATTTTACTCATGAAAGAAGGATCCAAAATGAACCATAATAAAACCTCATATTATATAATGTCTAAATATTAACATAAAATAATAATTATACAATTTTTGGGTCATTTATAACCCTTATTATTTATGTTTAACCCCTTAGTTTACCCATTTTTAGCTTAATCGTGGTAAATAATTTTTACCATTTTTTCTATTCATTATGGGAAAAAAATTAAGTTTAAAATATCAGTTAATATTAATTATGATTATTAAAAATATTATTCCATTTTTTCAAATTCAACTAATTGATGTTTCTGAAATTAATTTAAAATTAAACCTTCATTCATGTCGAAAAATCGGTTTTCCAAAATAAATACTTTCAAAAGTATAAAATGTTTTATATCAAAATTAAATATTAAATATATTAAAATAACCTAATTTGGATTAATAAATATATAATTTAACAATTAGTATATTTATACCCACATAAAAATAAAATTGTAATTGTAATTCATCTAAACAAAAAAGGTAGTTTTTAATAAAAATCAGTATTTTTCACTTTTCAATGAAAAATAAAAATTTCTAAAAAAAAAACAAAAATTAACCATAAGTTAGTTTTTGATTTTATGATTTAAAAAGTTAGTTTAATTTTAAAAAATTCTAAAAGTGTAAAAATTTATTTTAAATTATGTTCGCAAAGTACAACTAAACTGTGTTTTAGAATACAGCTTCTAGAAAACATTTCTTTTTTATTCAAAATGATTATTATTTTATTTAAAATAAAGAGATAATAATTGCATATATTTTATACATATTGTTTTTATAATTTATTTAGTTTCATTCATTCCCATCAATTTAATTTCTAGGTTATTATACTTCATTTTTATTCGAGGTTATGTGACCCACAATGTATCGAAGAAATTAAATTTATTTAAAAAGAAATATATAATAATGTATCAAGGATTTACATGATATTATAACCATGGGTTATCCAGTAATATAATCTATAAAAAAATTCCACCATTAAATTCTGAGGATGTTACATTATACCTCATTAAAGAAATTGTGCCATCGCAATTTAATCACGATCTCAGAAATCAAAGGTTTGGATATTTATTTGTGGAAAACCCCACATCATAAAAAGGGTAAATAAGACTTTATATGGATACGATAGAAATTTTTGTATAAATTTCTTCAATAATAATAAATTATTAGGTTTAAATCTAAGATATCATTGGTGGGTAATTAAAAAATGGGCATGGAAGAGGATACAAACACCTAAGGATTAATATAGAGTGATAGATATCTTTGGTCACAAGTACATGAATGATTGATAAAAAATTATGGACCTAAAATCAATGAATATATAATGAGTTAAAATACCATTTTCTTCATAAAAAATAATGATACTAGGACAAATTTTTTTTCTAAATCCTTTCCGTAGAGCTGGGGAATCTATTTACCAAAAAAATAAAAACATAATGAAATATACTTACCTAACAAGTATAATGTCATCCATTAATCATTTATACTATAATATAATTTTTCACCAAACAATGGGAATTAAAAATTTATATTTAATCCCAAAATCACTAAAATAAAATTCTGACAGAACATTTAATCCCCAAAATAACAACAAGGTTTTACTATTATCTTTACTAAAATATAAATGATTTTCCCAAGTATTCCCATATATTTCATTAATCTCTAATACATAAATAGTAACTCTCAATGTTCCAATTAATCCATACTATAATTTTCTTTACTTAAAACCCTCCAACTTATATCTCTAAAAATGTACCAAATAATCCATTATGTTAAACTAAATTGTTATATGTGATTCAACCTAATAAAATTTCTCCCAAAATTCATTCATTACCTTGAAATAAATTTACTTAAAACCTCAAAATGGGTGTCTAAGATTTTGAAATTATGATTAAACATAAATTAATAAACCCATTTTGGCTTCCATATATCTTAATTTAACATAAAATGAACAAATATAAGCTTCCAAAATTAATACAATTCTTAGATGATTTCAGATTCTTATAACCGAAATACCATTGATAAAAATCCATTTTCAAAATAATTCATGAATCCAAATACATAAATACTTCAACCCTTTTCCTTATATTATTTTTTATATATATCTTTAATTTTTATAAGGTATAACCATTAGTTTACGAAATCGACTCAGATAATGACCATGTTTCCCACATATAAGACCTCAAATAACTAGGCAATTTTTTTCCCAATGACCTTTATTTATACATAAATAACACCATTCCATCTATTTGATATATTCTTCTATATGATTCGTCCCACCTTATTGACATGTATAATGCTTAATCTTATTTAATATATGTTTATTACCACATGAACCTCATAAAATTTCTTTCTCCTGTTATTTTACTTGTTAATAATCTACCCAAAGTTCACTTTGTTAATCATATATCATGATAGACTATTAGGAATCATCACCATATCTTTTTCTCCTTTCATCATCCATTTTGGTTTCTCTTAATCACTGAAGTTTCCATAACATTTAGTGTTAATTTTATTCCTCCTATTTCCTTTAATTTACTTAGACTACAAATCATACTATGAGAAATAATAATCATACTGGGAAACAACATAATCATTAGAAATTATTTATTAGATTTCTAAATAAAAAAATATTCATTTATATATAAGAAACCATAGGTTTAACCTAGTCCATTAATGGTAATAATCTATTTAAATCCTTTATAGTGGTCTATAAAGAGTTTGTCAATTTCCAAATCGTATCCCATGGGAGTGTCAAACCATGTGCGCTGTAAGGCTCATTGTCTTGTTCTAGGTAATGCTCAAGACAATCCTGACCCACCTTTTTTGAGTTACTACACCTAGGTGTATCTATTCTAGAACCACATTCAATTTTAGTATCCATGGATGTAATTACTTGAAAACCACTCATACAAAATTTTAATAAGATTTTGTGAAATTTAGTTATACTTAGTATTATCCTTAGGCTTATCCATAAGTTTCTCCATAAGGTTTTCTCATCCTTGTTTCCAAAGGTTAACTAAAGCCTTCTTATTATTCAAACTATAATATCCCAAAACTTTTACACATATTATTACATGGCTTATAAATATAAATATTCATTAATAAAAAAACAAATTGTGAATTTATAGTTTCTTTATAAGAATAGGGTCATAATGAATCAATGTGTGACTAAAAATAATTTAATTTATTGTATTCTCTATATTGAGATCCAAAATCCTTTTGAACTCCAAAATTGAATGGGAAAACCTGGTGAATACATAGATAATAACAGTGAGACCAAAAGCACATTAATTGAATACACATGATAAGGAAACAAAACATGAGAGTCAAAATTATATCATGATTTCATAAAGAGAATGAACTTGAATTATCACATGGAAAAATACGATAAATAACACGGTATCATAAGATCCTAGAATCATGGGAAATGTGGTATAAAAAAAGGACACGACATAACAATAAGTCAAGTATAACTTCCAATACATTATCATAGGGTAGAAATAGTCATATAATTGATTTTTTTACTCATTAATCGCATACATGAAATCTGATATGACTATAACATTACCAAATGCATTGGAGCAGTATTTGGGTGACTCCACCATAAACTCATCATGATATATATATGTGTTTCACATAAATAAAAAATAAATCATTAATCATTATTAAATAACTACCCATGGAAATAAATTGGGTTGTAGAATCATTCTTTGTATAACAATAAATGGGAATTTTATAATAATTTAATTTGAGTAATGATCATAAGGTAGGTATTATCTTGTTAAGGATGGGGGTATAAACTTGGTATATATTTGAGAGACATATATACAAAATCTAGAATCAATAAAAAATATCAAACGATTTTTTTATGAAAAGATTAAAAATATTCTCAATTAACATAACATTTTCACATTGAGTAACCTGAAATAATGACATCATAGATGGAAAATGATTTTGAAATATCACTATGATAATTTCTTAAATAAAATATTCCTTCCATTTTGAAAACACTTATTTAAAATATAAAATTTTATCAAACATTAAATAAAAACTTTTTTAAAATAACCATTGAAACATAAAAATGATTCTATAAAACATTGAGTGGTTATAATAGAAGAAGTGTTCTATTCTTGCTGAAAATGTAAAAATGAAGGATTTCATTTTATTTTTTGTAAGAATGGTCAAAACATAACCTATTATGAAAATGAAGATATTTTTCCTTGTAATATTTTTTTAAAATAATATTAAGGGTAAAAATGACTTTAAATGATCCTAGTAAATCTTTTTTAAAACATTTTCCTAAAATATGGATTTGGATGGAAAATAATTTTCAATCAAAAAGATAAATGAAGTAATACTTTCTTAAAAATATTTCCTCAATCATTTTAGGTAATAAAAAGATTAAAATAGTATTATTATTTTAAAAATTATTTAATAACTAGATTAAACTAAAATGGAATGTTTTTATTATAAAATGTTTAAATAATTTCATACAATGTAAATTCAAGAATAAACAATCTCGATTAAAATGAGATTCAAACATAAACCTTTACCACTTTGGTAACTTTTGAATCTTAACATCCCATGAATAAATTTGATCAATTATAACTTATAATAGCTTGAATTAGGAATTCCTAATGATATATTATGTAAATAGTATGTATATAAGCCATTTATAATAGATTAGGTGCGTAAAAGAACATGTGTCACAAAGAAGGAAGTTTTAATGTGAAACCTTTAAAAATTTCATATCATTAATGTGATAGTTAATCAATGAATTGGTTATAGTTTAAAAAAATTAAATACTTGCATATGGAAGTTTAAATACAATCAAAAATAGATAAAATTTAATTTTACACACATTATTGGCATAATATAATCAAAGAAGTAGACTTATAACTAAATAAAAAGGAAGTTGAGCCAAGAAACCCCTTACCCTCACACTTCACTTTATTTGAACACTATTTATCTACTTTTATAGTTGTTTTAAAAAAATTATTAACTTATACCTGACTCAAATAAATATTTATAATATCATATCGGATCCTTTTATAATATCTTACTACTTATTCATTAGTAATCTTTCATTATGACAATCATTTCAGGTACTAATTACCTTGTTTTCTCATGCATGTTTTATCATGAAAGTTCCATATCCTAAACATAGGATATAGTAACATAATCTCAAAAATTATGTTAATGTTATAAATATAACTTTTTTATTAGATACAACTTTATAATCATTATTTAATTTCAAATAGGGATAATGAATCACATCTCTTTGTGGATACGGTAGGTCGTAAATACATGAGGATCGCGTTATAATTTTCTTAATGGGTGAAAGGGTAAAAATTTGATTGTATATTAATTTTTGAGAATCAATATAATTTCATATATATTGCATATATTCATTTAATTTATCCTTTATTACCTTCCCTGTAAAGCATTAGTGAATAATGAATCACATCACTTCATATGGCAGTAGTCCTCTATACTTTTAACAATGTTATCATTTATTCAATGGATAGTAAGGTAATAATTTAAATGATATATTTCATTAAATAATTATTAAAATTTAATCAATAATATATATCAATATTCAATTATTCCTTACTACATTCCATGTAAAGTGTAAGTGAAAAATGAATCACATCACTTCATGAGGTGATATTTTATCATACACATAAGCAACATTATCAAATACTATATGGAATGGAGTTTAATAAGGAATATACAATATTATAATTAAAAAATTATAATTACATCATAAAAATAATATATAAATATTATATACATCATTATGTTCATCTGTGATAGGTGGTTATGGAATCAAATTATATCGGTTCACAAAGCGATATTCTGCCGTACAGAAAATCAATGATTTCATTTCCAATTTAAGATAGGAGGACATATTTCTAGGTTATTAAATTTAAATGAAAACATATAATTATATCTCATATAATTATTTTATTATATCTTTGTGGTATAATAAGATTTGGAGGAGGTAGAGGATGAACTAAAATAAAAATATTGGTTAAGGATGTTCTATCTTATTCAAATAAATACTTCTGGTTTGAACCAAAATCTTTCTTAGGATGGCTTTCAGAAAAAACCAAGGACTACAGTTGGGTAGAAGACACAAATGATTTTTTTTTGAAATAAATAATTCCTCCAGGGTTTTTCTCATGAAAAAAAGGATAAAAGATGGATCATAGTCTATCTATAGATTATATGAGGTATAAATATCACCAAAACATATAAATTATAACAGATTTGGGTCATTTTTAACCCTTATATTTTAATATTAACCCCCTGGTAAACCCATTTTACCTTAACTTTAGAAAATAATTTTTCCTATTTTCACTATTCATTATGGTAAAAAATTAAGTCGATCTTATTAGATAACATAAATTATTATAATTCCAAATATTTAATTCATTTCTCCAAATTTAGATCACATAAATGTAAAGACTTACTTGAAAATTAAACCCATAGCCGTGTCAAAAAATGGTTTTTCAAAATAAAAACATTCAAAAGTTTAAAAAGTTTTAATATCAAATTTCATTATAAAAATTATTACAATTACCTTATTTGGATTAATAAATATATAATTTTGTGAATTTTACTTTTAAACCCACATTAAAATAAAATTCTTCTTTTAATTTATTTAAATAAAAATGAATTTTTAAATATAAATCAATATATTTCACTATTAATCAAAAAATGAAACTTTTCAGAAAAACCTCAAAATATTACCCTATGATTATTTTGATATGATGATTTAAAAAACTAAGTTTATTTTTTAGAATAAATTTTCTAAAAATGGTAAAAATGAATTTTAAATTATGTTCACAAAGTGTGATTAAAAAGACATTTAGAATAGTACATATTTCAGAAAACATATATTTTTCTTTTAAATGATTCCAATATTATTTTCATCCAATATATTATCAATGAATTTATTTTATACAAGTTTAAACCATTTAATTTTAATTATATAGTTTTTTAGATTCATAACCTATAATTTAATGGATAGTGTATTATGGTTCATTTAGGTTTGGAGTTTTGTGTTCCACAAGAAATCAAAGGGATTGATTTTTTTAAAGGAAATATATTGTAATGTCTTAGGGTGTTACATTATATTCTGATCTTTGTGATTCATGTCATATATGATGTCAAACATGTTTTCCCTTATTTAAAATCTTGGGTTTTTATAGTACCCGATGGTGTCTAACTGGGTACCTAGTGGGTCTAGGGTCATTTTTAAGTGGGGGAAATCCCTAAGTTTAAAGTCACCCCCTCCAAAATAAGTTAACTAGGGGGTCATGAGATATCTATTTGGCGGTCACTCTCTCACTATTATTCTCCCCTGAATCCCCTTAAATGGGAGTGGATTTAGGTGTCCTTTAATGGTGATTTATTATATCTTATTCCAATAAATCCATTTTTTTCTACTTGCCTTTTAATGTCTTCCAATTTTTGGTGATTTTGGTCTAGGTTTGTAACATGGTTTTTATCAGATCATGGTGAAAACCATATCTAATTATGGGGATTCTTCATGTGATTATAATATGGAATCAAAATAGGTGAAATACCTATTTTTCCAACTATATTCATTGAGTTGTATCACTCAATAATTTTATTTATGGTTTATGATTAAATTAGGTTAAATTTTGATTGATTGGGTGCCTTGTGGTAGATATTTTCAATGGTTTTTGAGTATTTTGTTGACTTTTATAGACTCTTTATCATGATCTTCTCATGCCTTGGTGTCCTGGTAAGTTTTTAAGAAATTATTCCCCATTAATTTTAATTATTTAATTATTATTAAATGTTTAAAATTAATTAAATGTTCATTTTGGATGAAATAGGATAAAATATTATTTTGGGAGCATGGTGGGTTTTGGTTTGGCAATGGAAGATTCATAGAGACCGTGACTTGAGGATTTTAACTCCTTAGTTGAAGTAGGTTTCCCACATAAAACTTAACAATATGCATATTTATACATGACTGTGAATGCCTTCTACGTTTTTTAATTTGGGTGATTTGGATTGGGATTAAGATAACCCTAAGTATAAAAATAAGGAAAAATTGGTCCTCCTATAGTTTGCGTAAATGTCCATTATATTTGACTAACATGGAATTTCCCAGAAGCACCAAATGTGTGAGGACTCCATTTGAGATTGTGTGAGTCCTAAGAGAGGTCCTAAAACTATAGATGAGTTTTGAGTGTCCATGGTTGTATCTATTTTAGATATAATAGAAAAATTAATGATATTGGGCCTAAAATGATAGGGGCGACAGTCATATACCTCACACATGGTTTAGAGTACCCTCTTCGGGTGGATTGAAGTATTGGTTTATGTTATGAGAGGGAAATGACCAATGGAGTAAGATATGATATAATGAGGAGGGCTTTCTTCAAGATAATGGGCTTGAGAAATATATAATGGGATATAAAATATGGGGATCAAGTGTGGGTTGTGATAATTAACCAAATAAAATGGTGAAGTTTTTTCAAGTGGTTGTATGAGGATTTGTTTTCGTACGACCATGGTTTCATGGTTATGATGGAGATTATGGATTTGTATGGGAACCTGGACCTATCCTCTTAAGTTTATGTATAGGGTGGGTCTATGATCCATTGAATCACCTTAGGGTATGTGTTAAACTTGGTATCTATGGGTAAATATCGGGCTAGGTCTATGGGACTTGGTTTATTCCCTCATGGGTAAGATAGGATTATTGATGGGTTTGGTATGTTGTTATTATTTAATTTAAAATGGGTTAGGGAGATCACTCTATTGGTATAGGTAGCTGACGAGGTGTTCTTGTAGTTGTGATTATTGGTCATGAGTTACTAGCACCAGATTATGAGTTGGTTATGCGACACATGGAAGATTTAAGGGGATATGGGAGGTCTAGAAACTGCCTTGTAATGAACTGAACATTCATTATTGAAAATTCCTCTTGATCTAATTAAATGTATTATTATTGATATATAAAACTTATAAACTTTCATGGTTTTTGGTTTTTGGATTTAATAATACCATTAAGAATTGTGACTGTTGCTAATATAGCCATTGAATAGTGGTCAAATGATTAATATAAATATAGGATATTATCAAATCCAATTTACTAAGACAAAGGAAGCGATGACCTCATCCATTAGAATTTCAATATACGAAGCCCATTTATTAGAGCTCAGAAATGAGGTGGCATCATTGGGATTCTCTCTTGACCAATCCCAAACCAAGATTCTACACATTAATCTCAAACGGAACCGCCTAAGGGATAATTTGAAGTTGATAGAGATTACCACCTGAGTGATGTTATCTTAGCCACCCCAAGAGTCGGTCACCATCGCACATCTTACCCTTCAGTCTTATGCAAGTTTTATAAGGGATTATGTAACAATACCCTATCACTATTATTGTGTACATTATTTTTATATAGAAATATACATTCATTTTATTATTGTTACATTGTGAAAATTTATTCTTAAAAAAAATTATATTTTTAGTTAATATTCAGTAAAGAAATATATTTTGATGAATTAATTTCTGTTCGAATTAAATAATATTTTAAAGAAATATTATTACTAAATTACTTTTATTAAATATAAATGATCGTATAATTTTTCTGAAAATAATTGTAATTTTTATTAAGGTTTCAAATTCGTTTTTATCAAACCCCGTGAATTTTTTATAAATGTAGATTTTTATTTTAAAAGTAAAAATTAAAATATTTGGATAATTATTTAGATGAAATGAATATTATTTTTTTAATTAGGATTTCAAAATTATCTAACACTGAATTTTTCATTATTTTCTGAGACAATCAAATTTTTGGGCAAACATTAAATACTGTTTAAATATATAATGTATTTTATGACATAATAATGACCCAAAAGTGATATAATAAAATTCTATAAATGGGATTTTCGGAAAATATATGTTTCAACTATAAAATAATGTGATTTTAGGTTTGTTTGATTTATTTTAAAAAGCCTTAGTTGACCATCTATGACATATAAAACATTTTAAGATTTTAAACTGATTTCCTTGTGAGTGTGACTCACTTCCACATAAACAAGCCTAATATTATAATATTTTTGGCCATTGGACTTATAAAATAATTTTTTCCAGTCCACTTTGTCAAAACCCATGGGCAAAAACCATGGGTTGGTTTGTGGTTTTGATTATTTTAATGTGTGTTGTCCAAAACCAAAATAATAAATAATTCCCTCTCGTTCCCATTATAAACCCACAAAATCTCCCACTTCTCTTCACTAAAAACCTTTGAAGCTCGACCAAACCCTTCCCTGCCCTTTCTATAATCTTCACAAGGAACCCCAAGATCCCAACAAGCCTCCCCCAAGCCTTTGGGATCACACTTCTTGTAAGTGATTCATTTCTTTCTCATTTTTCCCAAGTTTCTTAATATTGTTATGCACTTTTATTTTAAATTATAAATGTTTGGGTATGATATTTAACCTCCCATATACTTACATCCTTATGTTTGAATGATTGGAGACCCCCTTATCTCTAATTATTTCATCCCATGTACACCCATTACCATGTAGAAATTATGTAAGGAATTTCTCCCTTCTCATTTACATTCAAGAAATTTTTTGTTTTATGAATCTAATTTCCATTACATATGTTTTTAAATGTATCCAAATGACCACTTACTGTCCCTTTTATGTACATATTATGGGAAACCCATTTCTCTCTCATCGACCATTTTTTATAAATTCTTATGTCATGCTGTTATGCTGCCGAAATTACACCACAATTTTCCAAGCCAAAGTCTTTGTATAGTAAATACAATGCCCATTTATGTATCAAGGTTATTCACCTTTATGCACATTTAATTATTTATTAGATATTTCCATGTATTCATTTAACATTCCTTTATCATAGAATAAATGATGATGTTTAATTAATCCATGATATATGATCTTTTGGAACACTTTCATGAAATGACATGATTAAGAAGGGTGCGCCCTGATAGTGCTCCAATGCACTGGGTAAATATCTTTATTATGATACATCAAGTGAAATAAGGGTTTAATCATGATAATTAAAGTTCAATTAGGTTTTACTCCTTATCCATGTGAAATTATCCTTGTCTCATGCTAATATGATGTTAAATTTTGTTTCCAAATTTCCATGTTATGATAATCATGCTATATCATGCATTTATGATCATGTTTCTCTTATGCTCCATTGATATCCCTATTTCCTAACTTGTATTGTATTATTAATGTTATGTCTTTCTTACTCCCTTACTAGGCTTTATATATCACCCTTTTTTTATTCTTTTCCTCAGGTTATCCCATGCAATGAGAAGTACGAAGGAATGTGTGTGGTCTTATAAAAGAAGTTTTCAATAAAGATATTGTGTTTGATGTTATAAGTTGTTATTTAATGTTACTAATCCCCAAATACACTATAAATCCTGATCTTATATGTTGTATCAAGTGAGGTTTTTATGTAATAAATTATGTTTAAGTGTAAAATAAATAGGAGGGTTGTTATAGTTGGTATCAATGGATAGGTTATATTATTTTTGGGATTAGGATTAGAAAACCCTAGTGAAAGACTTATGGATAAGAATAAGTATAATAAAAATATCGATAAATCTTGTTGAGTAATTATTAAGTGGTTTATCAAGAAAATAAATCCTCATATAGATAATAGCAGGTAAAGGTGGCTCTAACACAGATGCATATAGGGGAAAACCCCGAAAACACCGCTCTGAGCTAGACTTGAACGAGAACTGGTGCTCGAAAACAGGCCTTGATGCATTCTTTATTATGACACTCCTGATGGATATGATTGGGTAAATTCACAAGCCTAGTATGAACCATTTTTAAGGGAATAAAAAATTCCCCATAGAATATATGTTGGGAAGTAGATTATGGATAACATAAATTGAAGACTAAAAATTCATAAGATAAGAAAATAAAAGTAATTTATATGTCATCTATTTTTGTCTCTATAATACCCTTTATGTGTTACCCCTAACTTTCCTTTTATTCCAGCCATTGGTCAGTAATAGGAGGAATTGGGCTTATAACCAATGTGAATATCAATGTGATGACAGTTCTAATGAGATGCCCAATCCCATGGGAGCGGGAATCGCAAACTTTATCACGAAACTCTCTCAGTTAACTCATGTATTGAATAGAAAAATGGGTCAAGAGTAATGTTCAACCCCCCCCCCCCCATAAATTAACAAGTCGCAATCTAGAGAATCATGAGATGAAGGCCTCCTACTTTTAATGGATCATATGATCCCTCAATTACCGAACAATGGATCAACTCCATTAGAAATATATTCTCAATCCTTCAATGTTACAAATAAGAGATCGTTCTTTAGGCTACTTATCGTATGGAGGGTGAGGCTGATCAATGATTGACATTGATCAAAAATACAAAGGCTGAGGAGGAGATCGAGGTGTATGAATGGAAGGATTTCTGGAAAATGTTTTTCGATAGATATTTTCCTCACACACTTCGACTTAAGATAGAAAGGTACTTCCTTTCCCTTAGGAAAAAAGATGACGAAACCATCATAGAGTATAAGGAAAACTTCACAAGGATTACACGATATTCCTCCGACATTGTCATTACCCCCGAATTCAAGGTTAACCGCTTCTTTGGTGGGCTAAAACCTAACCAATGGAAAGACCTGGCGACCCGTGACTTTGAGAGCTATGAAAACAAAATTCCAATGTGACCTCAAGGTAGAAATAGAGACTTGATAATCTCAAAGGTATCATGGGGATAAAAAGCGTAAGGTGGAATTTAATTCTAGTGGTCTGATAAATAAATCTAATGGTGCTAAGAAAATCTAGTACCCCCTTTGATAAAGGTGTGGAAAAAAGAACCCCAAAAATTTTATGAAGGGGGTGAGGAAGTTCTTTAGGTGTAGAGGAGAAGGGAACCTTGCCATTAACTACTGACAAGAAAAACCTGCAGCTATGGAAGAGGATAATAACACTCCATTAGACGCACAACACATTGTTCATTGCTTCAACTAAAAAAACCAGTGTACTTTTCAAACCAGTGCCCTAATCCAAGGGTTTTGGAGGCAACCAAAAACCTCCAAGGCTGCAAGGGAAAGCTTTTTCGATCACTACTGCCAAAGTGAACCTCGACAACAATGTGGTGACAGGTACTCTATTTAGTCATTCAAGAATAGCGAACATAATTTTTTATTCTAATTATATGCGTTCTTTTATATCCCTAAGTTTTAGTAGAACAATACCAATACCACCACAAATCATGGAAGTAAAGATGTTGGTGAGAACGGAAAATGGGGAAATCATTGCAACCCATGAATATAACTCCTCCCCTATCACAATTTTTGGATTGAACTTCCCAGTGAACTGTGTCATACTCCCCTTGGTGGAATTTTATTCAAATATCGGCATGGATTGTATTTCCTAATATAGAGAAAACATAAATTTCTATGAGAGGGAAATCACTTTCTATATGCTGAATCAACCCCCGATTATGTACAAGTCCATGGAGGAAGATGAATCCTCTTTATAAACATCATCTCAAGTATGGATATTACTTCCCTATTAGTACGCATATCTAGCTCAGATGATTGAGTATAAGGAAGAAACCATCCTTGAAGATGTTCCTATTGTGAGGGAATTCATTGAAGTTTTTCCTGATGAATTGTCTAGTCTTCTTCCTAGAAGAGATGGTGAATTCACAATTGACCTTACACCTAGGTAATTTCCAATATCAAAGACTCTATATAGAATGGATATTGTGAAGCATGAGAAGATTAAGAAACAACTATAGGAATATATGGGAAAAGGGTTTATACACCCATGTGCTTCACCGTAGGGTGGACCAGTCCTCTTCATTAAGAAGAAGGATGCATCAATGCGTCTTTTCATTGATTATCAATAGATCAACAAAATCACGATAAAGAACAAGTATCCTCGAACCTAAATTGATGACTTTTTCGATCAGCTACATGGCGCATAATACTTATCCGAGGTGGATTTGTTGTTAGGATGTTACTAAGTAAGGGTGAAGAAGTAGGATGTCCCCAAGACTACTTTTCGTACAATATAAAGGTACTATGAATTCAGAGTAATACATTTCAAACTAACTAATTCTCCATAAATATTCATGGACTTCATGAATAGAGTCTTTAAATATTACCCCGATAAATTTGTGGTAGTCTTTATAAATGATAATCAAATATACTCCAAAACCAAGGAGGGTCATGAGGAACATCTAAACACTATACTAGAGACCTTTTTAATGGATACTCTTTTTGAAAAGTACAACAAGTGTGAGTTTTGGTTGAAGGAAGTCTCATTCTTGGGTCATATCATCACAAGTAATGGGATATTTATAGACCCCTCTATGACATATACAATTAAAGGATGGACGATACCAACATCGGTAATGAATATCCATAGCTTCCTGGGGCTGATTGGATATTATCGCCAATTTGTGAGAAATTTATCACTATTATCATACCCTCTTACCAAGCTGACTCAGAAGGGAGCCAAGTTTTCTTAGAGTGATTAATGTGAAGAGATATTTAAGGATTTGAAAAATAGGCTTATCACTACGCCCATTCTCACCTTACCCACAAATGGAGAATGATTTGTGGTATATAGTGATGCTTAGAAGAATGGGTTTGGATGTGTGTTGACATAAAATTACAAATTCATTACCTACGATTCAAGGAAATTGAAATTTCATGAGCAAAACTATCCAACACATGATCTGGAGTTGGCTGTAGCGATCTTAACTTTAAAATTATTGCCGATAATACCTCTTTGGGGAGAAGTTTGAAATATATACGGACCAGAAATGCATCAAGTATATATTCACATAGAAGGAGTTGAATATGCAACAATGAAGATGGTTAGATCTGATCAAAGACTTTGACTGCTCAATCAATTACCTCCTTGGGAAATCGAACTAGGTGGTAGACACTCTAAGTATAAAGGACCAAGAATTTATATCATTGATTAAATTGAAAAAGATCCAATCTTATTATATTAGATGAATATGTAAATGGGGATCATAAAGAAGTTAATATTATCAATCCTTTAAAAAATTATTTCTAAACCATCCTTTTTGGAAAGGTTAAAAAATGATCAAAAGGATTATGTGGGAATTTAGAATAAATTGGAAACTATCAGAAAAGGGAAATCCTCAAAGTTGAATGTTAATAGATAAGTAATAGTGAGATTTGTGACAAGACTTTGTGTTCCATAAAATCTGAAGTTAAAGATTAAACTTTAGGATGATTCACATAGTTTAAATTTCTCCATTCACCCCTGAAACACAAAGATGTATTAAGATATCCAAGTGCATTATTTGTGGGACAACATAAAGAAGGAGATCACTGAGTATACATCAAAGTGCCTTATATGTCAATAAGTGAAGGCCAAGAGGTAGAATTATAAGGGGATGATGAAACCATTACCCATACCATCATAGAAATGGGAGAAAATCACTATGGACTTTGTCATCCTACATTCCAAGACATCCAAAGGAAACGATTCTATTTGGGAGGTTGTGGATCGTCTTACAATGACTACACACTTCATTGCAATTTAGGAGGATTTCTCATTGGATAAACTGACACAAATATATATCATATATGTTGTAAGGATTCATGGAGTACCACTATTGGTTTTATCCAATAGAGAACCAAGTTTCACCTCTATGTTTTGGAAGAGTCCTCAACACACTCTGAATACTAAACTGAACTTTAGTACAGCTTATTATCCTTAAACTGATGGAAAATCTGAGCGGACTATCCAAACACATGAGGACATGTTGAGATAATTCTTGATAGACTTCAAAGGAATATGGGAGCAACAACTTCCTCTAGTTAAATTCTATTACAACAAAAGTTTCAACTCAAGAATCCAAATAGCTCCTTATAAAGCCCTTTATGGGAAGAGGTGAAAAACAACAAAATGTTGGTATGAAGTTGGGGAGTGAAAACTATTAGGTCCAAAAAAGGGTGAGTAAAAGGTGGATAAAGTTAAGACCATTCATAATCACATTAAATATACTCAGAGTCGACAAAAGAGATATGATGACAATTGTGGATGAGACATAGAGTTTGATGTTGGAGACATGGTATTACTCTGCATATCACCGTGGAAGAGAGTTATGATATTTTGGAATAAGGGAAAGCTTAGTCCAAGGTACATCGTCCCTTTTGAGATCCTTGATCACATTAGAGTAGTGGCCTATCGATTATCACTCCCACCAAAACCTATCGCAAGTACATGATGTTTTTATGTATCACTCTTGAGGAAGTACAGATCTGACCTATCACATGTACTCAATCCTAATGTGGTATTATTGGAGAATGACTTATCCTATAAAGATGATCCGGTTAAGATATTAGATCATAGGGAAAAATTTATAGGAAATAAGACAATGCCCAACATCAAGGTGTTTTGGAGAAACCATAGGTTTGAAGATGCCACATGAGAATTGGAGGAAGTGATTAAGCAAAGTTACCCTCATATATTTTATTGTAGGAAAATGAAATTTTGAGGGTGAAATTTATTTAGGGGGGAAGATTGTAATGACCCGAACATTCATGATTGAAAATTCTTCTTAATTTAACAAATGTCTTATTATGGATATATAAAATTTATGGAATTTCATAGTTTTATGTTTTTGTATTTTAAAATACCGTTAATATTTGTGATCGTTGCTAATATAGTTGTTGAATAGTGATCATATGATTAATATAAATATAGGGCATTAAAAAATCCAATTTACTCATAAAAATTAAGAGATGGCCTCATCTTGTAGGATTTTTTCGTAGGAATCCCATTTGTCAGATTTCGGAAAGGAGGTGGCATCATTGGGCTTCACTCTTGGCCAAGACCAAGCTGAGTTTCAACACTATAAGATCGAATAAAACTGCCTATGGGAGAAGTGGAAGTTGATAGAGATTACCACCCGAGAAATATTATCTGAGCCACCCCAAGAGTCTATCACCATTGCACACCTTACCATTCGGTATTATGCAGGTGTTAGAAGGGGTTACTTAACAAGACCCTAGCACTATGATTTTGTATATTATTTTTGTATATAGAATATACATTCATTTTATTATTGTTAATTTGTAAATATCTTTTTAAAAAAATAGTATTTTTAATTAATATTCAGTTAAGAAATTTATTCTGATGAATTAAAGGATTTTTGAATTAAATAATATTTTAATGAAATATTATTACTAAATTACTTTTATTAAATATAAATTACTGTATAATTTTTATTAATACAATTGTAGTTTTTATTAAGGTTTGAAAGATGTTTTTTTCAAAACCCGTGAATTTTCGATAAGTATCGGTTTTTATTTTTAAAATAAAAATTCACAAATTTAGAAAATCATTTAGATAAAATTAATATTATTTCCATAATCAGGATTTCAAAATTATCCAACAGTGAATTTTTTATAATTTTCTGTGACACTCAAGTTTAGGGTAAAAATTAAATAACATTTAAATATATTAAGTGTTTTATGACATCATAATGGCCCAATAATGATTTAATAAAATAATATAAATGAGATATTCGGCCAATATATGTTTTAACATTAAAATAATTTTATTTTAGGTTTGTTTTATATATTTTACAAAGCCTTAGTGGACCCTTCAAGACTTATAAAACATTTTAACATTTTAAAATGATTTCCTTCAGAGTGTGACTCACCTCCCCATAAGTAAGAAAAATATTTTAATAATTTATCCCATTTTCCTTATAAAATAATATTTTTATCTCCACTTTGGAAAAAAACCATGTTCAAAATCAATGGGTTGGTTTGTGGTTTTGATTAGTTTAATGTGTGGTGTCCAAAACCTAAATAATAAAAAATCCCCTCATTTTCCATATATAAACCTACACAAGATCCCACTTATCTTCACTCAAAACCTTTGGATATCGACCAAAACCTAACCCCCTCTCACTATAATCCTCCCCAGGCGCCTCAAGCTCCCAAGAAGCCTCTCTCAAGCCTCTCCCAAGCCTTTGGGACCACACTTCCAAGTAAGAAATCCCTTCCTTTCTCATTTTACCCAAGTTTCTTTATATTGTTATGCCCTTTTATTTTCAATTATAAATGTTGGGTATTATTATCACCTCCCCTATACATCCCTTCTTATGTTTGAATTATTAGAGACCCCTTTATCTCTCATTAATGCCTCCCATGTACAGCTGTTACCAAGCTGAAATTTTGCACGGAATTTCTCTCTTCTCATTTAAATACAAGAAATTATTTTTTATTATGAATATAAATTCAATTACATATGTTGGGAAATTTATCCAAATTACCCCTTACTCTAAATTTCATGTACATATGATGGTAAACCCCTTTCTCTCTCATCAACCATTTTTTATGAATTCTTATGTCACATCGTTATGCAGCCAAAATTTTACCGTGATTTTCCATGACAAAGTCTTTATGTAGTGAATAGCATGCCAATTTCTCTATCAAGGGTATTAAACATTATGCACATTTACTTATTGATTAAATATTTTCATGTATGAATTCCACATTCCATTTTCATGGAATAAATGATGTTTTTTAATTAATCCATGTTATATGATCGTGTGGCACACTTATGCTTGAAATGAAATGATTAAGAAGGGTGGACCCTAATAGAGAATGAATGCATTGGGTAATGATTAGTATCATGATACATCAAGTGAAATGAGAGTTTACTCATGCTAATTCATGTGCAATGAGGGTTTACTCATTCTCCATGTGCAATGAGCCTTGGATCATGCTAATATCATGTTTAATGTTGTTTCCACACTTCCATGTTATAATGATTGTGTTATATCATGCCTTTATGTTCATATTTATCTTACGATACATTGATATGACTATTTCCTAACATGTAATATATTCTTGTGGTTATTCCTTTTTTACTGCCTTACTGGGCTTTATATCTCACCTTTTTCGTATGTGTGACCTGAGGTTATCCCATGCAATGCTAAGTACGAAGGAATGTGTGTGGTCATGTAAAAGAAGTTTTCAATAAATATGTTGTGTTTTATGTTCTAAGTTGTTATGTAATGTTCCTAAGCCCCAAAGAAACTCGACCTCTTGATATTATATGTTGTATCAAGTGAAGTATTTATGTAATAAATTATGTTTAAGTGTGAAATAAAGAGTGGGGTTGTTATATACCTTGTGTGAGTAATGTAATATTTAAGACTATCCTTGAGTGATAGGTTTGTGGTTATAGTTAGCTTGGGTGCCTTCCTGAAGTGATAGGGTAGTGTAAATTGTTTTCTATGAGGAAACATCTTTAGTAATAGGGCAGTGGTATATGACTTTTGACATGTAAAATGGTATGGATCCTCACCCTATATGAGCGGGTGTCTATATGTATTGTGTAATGAGATGCATTGTGAGGACCAAACTAAGTGAGAGGGGAGTGATCAATGTGTTATGGCATGACAAAAGGTACGAGACCCTACCTTGAGTGGGAGGCTGGTGGTATATGTTTTGATGTGTGATGAATTATGGATCCACACCTTGAGTGAGAGTTTGATGATATGATTTGTGGTATGGGATGTGTTGTGTGAACTAACCCTGAGTGACTGGGTGGTTGTATTTGATAGGATATGAAATTGAGACTTGGTATAAGACCGACCTTAATGAGAGGATTATGGTGGAGATGGTGTAGGAAATACTACCCTGGGTAGTGGGGTGTGGGTAAGAGTATTTTGGTATGAACATACTGTTTATCCTAACATTTATTAATCCAAGTAGGTTTCAATGTCAAAGTGGACTATTTAGAAGATAATGACCCAAAGTGAATTTATGTCATTATTGTATTTATTAATTTTACTCTTTTATACACATGTATATGATTCCATATATTATGGGATCTTTATGTGGTTCTATTGGTATGTATTTATCATAGCCTACTTCGGAACTCTATTGTGCGTGAAGAACATATATCTAGTGTGAATGATGAAGAATAAGTTGCATTGTTGATCAATCTAGATTATATCGAAGGGATTTTGATATGCTATTTATGTGAGTCATGGGGTTTGTAGTGGATAATCTTCTTTATTTTATTTATTTTGTTTATTATATATGTTATCAACCTAGTTGGTGATTTGTTGGGATATATGACTGTATGACTATTGATTCATCTAATATCATGTGGTGTATGTTAATTTTTATGGTTTTCCATGGTTGTGATTCCATACTAATGTACTCTAATATTTTATTTTGATGGTTTTTAGTGATTTATTATTATTTATAGTATTGATATTGAGATTATAATCTTTTAAACATTGATCATAGACTCACACCACTAATAGAAAACCTGTAGAATATGAGGATGCTCTCTAGAATTCTTTTTACACTCTAAATATGGTGTAATTTGGGAAATGTTTGTTGGTACATTACAATAAATAACTCTACCCATACAGACCATTCTCTCAAAACTATCTTTTACCCCTCCCAATTTTTAAAGGATACAAATACTTCAAAATTACACCACTAAATTCATTTAAAAATAACAATTAAAATAATACTAATATGTACAAATCAATGGCTTTAAAGTTAACCAACCCTGACATCTGACAGACTAATCCTAAGCCAACAATCTAGTGAGAAGTCTGAGAAAATATCCCAAACCCATATATCAATACTTAATATTGATCTCAATTCAAATAAAATTATAACACATAATATATGTAACTAATAACCAGCCTTTACATTCCTATTCGTAATCTATAAACAAATCATATTCATGGTTGAACATAATAAAATGTTATATTTTACCCAGTATATAACTCTTCATATACATGGTAAAAAATTTATAATAATTAGTTAAACTCTTTAAACTAATGCAAATATATATTCATAATATGACACTTATATCTATGAATAATGAAATAAGGAATAAAAATAAACAAATAAATAATTCAAAAACATAGCCATGAGATAAAAATTTATAAACACTTTACAACAATATAATTATAAATACGCTATAACTTAGGAATGATTTACGGGAAAGTCATAAAATAAATAAACATTAATGTTTCACGTTTATTTTTACATTAACTGTTTCATAATAGCATATTACATGACATTTAACATGATCTTCATATTACAAAAATATCTAATATTTATGATAAATTTTATGATTATATAACCATTACATGTTTTATGTAAACACATTACACAAACTAACTAACATACATTATATTTTATTTAAAACATTAATTTAATCTTTCAAAAATCCTTTTTGAATTATTTAAAAAATTAAAAATTACGTTATTAATATAAAAATTTCATACTCCCATCTATGAACTTTTAATTTACAAAATAGAGATTTTATATTTTATTTTCTAAATAATTTATAAAATAATTATAAATTAATCAACGTTGTAAAACCACTTTAACAATAATACATATCCATTACAAATTTTCCCCTATTTAAATCCCTCGACCAAATCAACGATGGGTTTTTTAAAATTTTAATTAAAACATATTTTTATTCAAAAAAATTAATCCGTAATCATTTTTTACATAAACTATTATGCATTTTATCCTTGGTGAAAAAACATGGCATTGGAAAAACATTATTGTTTTATTAAATTAGTTCCATTTCAAAGTATGCCTTCAAAATTTACACTTCTAAAATAAAAAGTTTGTTTAAATATCTATAGTATCCATCAGAATTTTTCAACCAAATCATACTTTTCAAATATCATATTTTTTGTAGTATTTTATTAGAAACACTTTTTACAACTATTTTTCTTAAGGCACACATGATATTATAAATTTTATGAATATATACTCCTTTTTTTTCTTAAAAACATTATTTTTTTGGAATTATTCAAGAACCGGGAACATTTTATATAAAACACATTATACTTCTAAAAAAATCATTTTTCTTGTTCTCAATCTATCCAAGACATCAATCCAAATGATGTAAAAGTGGATTTAATACTAATAAAAGGATTTATAAAGGAAAAATATTTTATGAATTTAATAGAAACAACTAACAAAAATTGATTTATGAAATTATTGTAATGAACCATAAATATTTTGGTAGGTAAATTAGGAGGAAAAATATTTTTTAATCTCCTAGGTAGGGGTGTTTTGATAATTCAAATTCTTATTATAATTATGGAAGTTGGTACATCACTAGGAGAAGTTCTTTTGATTGTTTTTGTGTTTAAGTTGAGTTCATGAGTCAGTTTCACAGAGTTGACCCCAATGCATGAGTTGGTTTTTATATAGGTTGGAGATGATGTCATAACAAATGGGATTGTGGCATGGTGAATAGGATTGCATCACAGAGTTATAGACCACACCATGGTTTTTTGTTACTAAGGTGGTGGGTTTAAGTGATCTTGGTGGATTAGGCCATAGTGGGAGTGTTTTGGTGTGGTTACGAGGTCATAAATGTTTAAATTTTAGATTCATGGAAGATCACATCATATACCAATGAGCTATGAAATGAGGGATTATCAAGGGCAAAGTGTCATGTAACAATTTGGGGGCCGATGCACCATGGTAAAGTTGATTGAACTTTATATATCTTCCCCTAGAAGAGATTTTATGTCATAAATCCTTAATTTAAGAAATAGATAGATGGTCGTGGATTCATCGTATATTTCTAGATATAGGTGATGTTTCATAACCATTAGGATATGATGAAATGAAACCCCATAAATGGGATGTTTGTCTATGACCACCTAAGGTCACACTATGATAGACCTCCTGTCTAGTTTTTTAGGGGGAATCACTTTTTTTCGCTAAACCCCTTCTTTATCTAGTCATGTAGGCACTTGATAGAGGGAACATGGTTATCCATTTCTCCCTTATCCCCCCATTAATCTCCCTTATTCCCACTTTACTTTGGTGGTTGATCGGGGGAGTCTACATCAGACCGCGATAATATCCTCCCCCACACTTCTCTTTATCTAATCAATTTTCCATTCTATTTTGGAATGTTATATTTAGATTTAAAGGCAATTTAATCAGAGAATATTTTAATTGTCAATAAATATTAAGGCAGAATGGTGTGGTGTTAAGAGAAAATTTAATGTGGAGGAACACTACCCACTATTTACTATTTCAACAGAGTTATGTTTCATGGTAGATTTTTCAAGCGATTTCATAAATTTTCTAGGAATTAGTGATCATTTTGATTTTATATGATGATATTTTTTGTTAATGGAGGGTTGAAGGAATTTTCTGAGCCTTCCCTACTTTATGATCCGTATTATTATGTTTTCTAATGCATGGAGCTCAAATCATGGTGTAACGTAGTGTAGTCTTAAATGATCATGGTTTAAGGATGGTAAATCTTTTTTCATGCTATTTGTACACATTAATACTTGAAAAAATGAATTTAATTCATATATATTTTATATGTGTTCCTTGGGGTTTTGATTCAAATATTTTCATCTCTTTGTAAGGGTTTGAGTGAGTCTCAATATGTGATTTCCCCTAGTGTTAAACATCTAAATAAATATTTGATTGTGTCATGAATGGGTTATATAATTAAGAGATTCTTGGAAATAATTCTTCCAAGGGGTGAAATTTCTAGGATTTCTTAATAGTCCAAGAAGTGGGATTTGATTTTGTGTTAAAATAGTTAATGGTTTATATTGAACTCAAGGGAAATAATTTATAGATTCCAAGTGGATTACCCTTGGGAAACCGTATTGTTTAATGTTCGACCTTTGAAATGGTATGGTATGGGATGTAAAAATGATCTTATAACCTCAAAACGCTTTATGTAATAGGGGTGGAATAATTAAAAAGAGTCGGGTGACTAGTGGTGAGTCATTGGGATTAAGCTAACAATGGGTAAGAGTTTTAGAGTGAGAAAAACTTCTCTTTATTGTTCTTAGTGGCACTATATGATAATTATATGGGGGTGTAGTGTATGGGAAGTATTTTAAATGAATTTTCTAGAGAATAATATTGGAGGTTGGGATAATTACCAATAATGGTATTTCATAAACTCCTTTCTATATCTCCTCAGAACTGGATGAAACAGAAAACCCATATTCCATGAGAAATGATCATCATATATAATTTATAATCAATTTTATCTGAGATTATGAATCACCTCTCACTGTAATTCTATGTCTGTTGATAATTTGGATGGGCACATCTTAGTATACAATAATTTTTGTGAGAGGATTCAAGGGTATAATCAATCTAGTAGTGATATGTGTTTGCTCCGTGAACCTTTGAATATTGATGTAGAATTACCTAGTTGCTATTATAGAAAAATCTAAGAATTATGTCATTATTATTTGATAGATTAAATAATATATTCGGGGAAGAAATATTCTCTTTGTTCTCTCTAGAATCAAGAGGGTGTAAATATAGGGTTTCTCTCCAATCTTTACTGACTTCAAGAATATGATCTCTAAGGTAATTGAGATAATTATCTAGAATTTTTTTATACACAACACCATTTGGGTTGAGAATGATATAATCAGTTTTATATATTTCTAGGGTTAGATAATAGAAATTGCACATAGGCCCTTATTACTCACTTAATTTAAAGAAAACCCCATGTCTACATAATAAAAAAATCAATATTATTTTCATAATATGAAATAAAATTATGGATAGATAAATATTATTTCTTGAATAAAGAAATTAACATTAATGAAAATAATATTTCATATATCATTTCACACTTGACCATTAACATGGCCCATCATTCCTCCCTGGTATGTATCAAACCTTTAAAAATATCTATTTATTTAAATATATAAATATCATCGAGTTATTCATCGGTTCATAAATAAATATTATATACAAAAAATTAATGAATATTTATTTTTTAAAAATTTATCTTATATGTATTCTACGAAATAACTAGTGGTAGAATATTTTTAATCAATTAAACATGAATAATTATTAAACAATGTATGGTAATAATATATATTAACAAGTTAAATTCATATAGAATTTAACTATGATTATAAATACACTTTATGGTTGAACCTCTATCCCCAATATCAATAGTAATTGGTAGTTTCTCTCAAAGTCTAATATTTTCATCGATCAACATGAAGAGGCAGCCAATGAGAAAGAAGATAAGTGATGCACTGAAAATAATCATATTTAAACACACACTATGTAACATAATACATTTGTAAATATGTATCTAATCAAGCATGTTCCATACTAGTAGAATTAATGAATGTTCTTGATGAAACTTTTAATGACCATCCAATAGTGAACTTTCAAAAATACTTTCATGGACATGGAATTAATCTTACAGTTTCATTCTCCTAAAAGGTCTTAAGATATAATGTTTTGTTAAATAATAGAACTGCCAAATTCTTCCCCACATTATTCGTTAACATAGTACCAATCATGATGCACCCAACATATCCTAAATCACTATGATCATATATCTTCACGATTTTCAATAAATTTATAAAAATAAGAAACTCATGATAAACATTTAATATTAACCATAAAATATAAGTACCATTACCAATATCTGTAGATAACAAAATCTAATGAAACATATAAATGTGTATTTTATACTATTGTTTCTAGTTCTCCAAACCTCCTCCCTAGGATATTACAAGAGATAAACCTTAGGAGAATAAGTATCAATGTCTTATGATCCACGACCCCTAATAAAATGTTTCATCTATGTCCCTTTATATAGTATCATCCATCCATAGGACGTGTCTTTAAGAATATTTTCATAACACTTCTAGATTCTCATCCTAGTAGGGAACGGTTATAACCTCTCACTATGAAAATTTATATATTAGGAAATTATCATATAAATTGTCAATTAGAATAATGATCAAGATATTATAATATATTAATTAATATTAAACTCCATAAATATTTTGGTAATTGAATGTATATAGTAGTTATTTTTAAGTAAAAAACTCTAAAATGAACTGACTTTTATTAGACCTTACTACTAACAACTCAACTGGTTAGCCTCACAAGATAAATGTGATTTTTCTGAAATATGTTTATAGGTACTAATCCATCCATGATACTTGTAGATTATCTTCTTATTATGACCCCATTCCTCTAAAAAACTCTCAATAGATGATATCAACAAGAATATTATTTTTTCCTCTGACATGCCTCACATCTTTGATAGTTCCACAATTAATAGTTCATCATAATAAGATTGAACATCAATCACTATAACAAAATATTGTTAAAACCACTTATTAATATGTATAAAAAGTTGTAACATACTTGGTCTAATGTAGATATAGAAACAACTGGTTGTAATTTTCTTAAGCCATGTATATTACCTTAGAATTACCATGATACTATATAAAATTGATATAAATAAGACTAATTTTATATCCTATGGAAAATTAGCATTACTATATTTCTAATTATCAATAACTCATCAATTTTATCTTCCTCAATAACTATTTAATAGTTCTGACTGTGAGCGAATTCATTTATCCGAGATTCATTTGATATTTTCATTCTATTCTTTATGCCTAAGTAAGATTAAACATGTGCTTATTTAAATTCATGTGATATATATTTATAACATAATCTTATGCATATATAGTATATACATCATAATAATACAATTTGGCACTAAATAAAATTTGAGTTTATTATTTCATCTTGTAATTTCCAATACCATGTAATATATCTATAATAACTTGTATTAATAAACCCTTTATTCCATATTAATAGATCTTGTTCACTGAAACATCATGTGATACTTAAATAATCTTTGGAAAATTTTGTTAGCCATATATAACCATAAGACTAATAACTTATGTTTTATAGTTTATCAAATAAATTTTCCTTGAAAATTATAGTGTTCCTACTAACCACTTATAGTCTCCAAGAAATATTTTTTTCTAAATGACTATTCTATGATATCTATGTTTTATTTTATGTACAATAGATATGTGAAAATTTCATATCTTATTACAATTCACTAGTTTCTCCAACCCTTTTGTTTTTTCATATATAAATTTTCAATAGGGTATCCATTACAGAAAATGTACTTGACATCCAATCACCCAATAAAATGACTATAGAATGTTTTTACTAAAATTATAATTTAGATGGAATTTTTTCTTGATGATTGGGTTAATGTTTTTATCATATAATAGTTCTATAAAATTATATAAAACATTTATTAATCAATCATAAATTGGTGGTATTTACTTTTACCATTCATATATAGTTTTTCTTGAATAATCCCCAGCAGTATCAAGTCTAAAAAAAAATAAAAATATTGAGCCCTAAAATTTTAATACATAGAATATATTTTTTAATTCTTACATACTTATCAATATTATCAAATTTCACTTTTGAAACTCCATATAAGATTTGTTATTTTTATTCAATAATTTATCACCCACCGTGGTGAATATTAAACCAATATTATAGTTTTAAATTTCCTACACTGAATGTGTCTCTATAACTATTACTCCCATGAACACTTATGAAGCTAAATGTTCTTATTCTATCATTATCATCAATATCCAAGATATAATTGAGCATTTATTTATTCAAATATTTCAAAATAGATTTCATTGCCTTATAGAAATTTATTTGGCATCATTAATACCTTTTAATCATAGAGATATTAGTATCATAAATAGCTATATGATAATGAATTGAGATTATATTTGGGGTTTTTATGTTTATTTTATGTCATGTACATATTAAAAAATTATTATTATCAAAAAACTGTAGGCAATTTGATAATGGACTCCCATTATATTACAACTTATATGATTTTTATTAGTCAATATAGATGGTATATGGTTATTTTTTAAAATTATATCTTGTGATACATGTATTGAATGGTGTCATGGAAGTATTTAAATGTATATAATGTTACTATATGATCTAACTTGTGTTATCACCAGATCTATGATGTGAATATTATAATGTGAGTTTAGTAAAAACCTGCACACTATATTTAATTATCGATGAATACTTAGTTAAGATACTCTCTAAAATTCCAACAAAGAGGTTCATGTATCTTTTAAGAAGTGAATTCATTAATTCCATCTATTATATCTAAATTTTCATAAAGAAATTTAATAAAGTATATGAATTTACCTATAACTTCGCCTTGAAAAATTTCATTCTCTCTAGCTCAACTAATCTCCATAATATTTATAGGATACCTTTGTTTCTAAAGGGTTGTTTTTATGAAACTCAAGATGTATTTTTGTTATTATAACTAGTATTTTAAATCCAAGATACTTAAACACTCTTTAGGGTATAAAATTTCCAACTATTATCACTTATAGTGGACAAAGAATTATTTTTTCACAAATGGGTATGATTCTTATATTTATTTTCATCATTTCTTATTATCAATGGATATCAATGATTGTAGTATTATTGTAATATTAATTAAATGTATAATACCATAACAACATTCATTTAAAATGTAAATAATTTCTCATTATGTCCAACATAACACTAAGATTAATGTATAGGTGATACTCTTAAAAAATTGCAATAATTTGACTCGAACATATATACTCGGAAATTAGAAGTTGTTAAACTCTCACTGGTAATATAAAAATAAGTCTTCCATCTTCTGGTAGAATTTACCTTTAACTCTTAAAGTCATGTTCTTATCATGGATAATATAGTAATCACCCTTCATCAAAACAAAAAAGAATACACTTTAATTATTGTAATATTTCCTTCTTTATTTTTAGTATTTCAAAAAAATTAAGAATTTAAATCCCATGAAGTTAAATGTAAACATTAAATTATATGATGAATATACCTAATGTATATGTATATAGGTTTATATTCTTTAATTTATTGCAATTAATTTTAAATTGACCACTCTCTCCACATGAGAAGAAAATAGATTATTTTTATTTTCACTACCTCTAAATCATTTAACTTATTAAATCAGTTAATAACGGAACCATTTACTATAAAATAGTCTTGTAATTTTAAACCTTTTTGTTATATTTTTTACTATATAAATTGTAAAATCTTTCCAAAATCCTTATCTCCTTGGTGAGATTTTGTCAAAATAATCCCAAGATGTTTATTAATATTTTTCATCACATAACTATAGATAAATAATGAGAAATTGGAAGGTAAAAATGATAACATGTATTTAATGTTAAATTTATTATCCATATGGTAGTAAAACTTTTCCAAGTGGGCAATGTTTATCGGTACAATAAAGAGACTATTACTAAGTAAATTCATCTAGTTTACACTAAAATAATGTAGTGAAATTTTAATTTATATAAAGCCCGTCTTTTTTACTTATCAATAGATAAGAGATGATATATCATGGTATAGTCATAGATTTTTATGTGTGTATTATCATATATCTAGAAATAACTATTATTTGATGAATCAAACTATAAGTGCATACCCATGTACCACCTGTAGGCGTCCTTCTCACCTTCTCTTGATTGATGAGGTGAAAAGTCAAGTAAAAGGGACTCCAACACATAGTTTAAATAATTCATAAAGTAATATTGTATATAAAATAGATTTATTACCATTGGAAATATGTTATGGTGAGGTTAGATTCTTTTTAAAATGATTATTGTGTTACGAAAATTTCTCTTTCCATAATCCACATTTATTAATAGATATATTTTAGTTGTATCTGGATTGAAAAAAAAATAATAAAATAATGTTTTATTTATTAGTATTCCACTATTTTATTGATACTTAGTAACCCACATCATTGGTTTTTAAATATCTTATCACATGGATATTCTATTGGTTAGGATCCATATATTACTTATCATATTCCATTGGGTGTCTTGACAAGCTATTTGAAGGTATTTAGGTAGGAGGGACTTTCTAGAAGAATTAACATACTGTACATTTATTTTTTGAGTGGTATCTCTAATCCTAGAATCCTTGACATGTATTTCCCTAACACATAACTTCTAGTTTAACTAAGTCTCATGGAGCCAATAAACCCTTAATATGTACAAGGTTAAGTCAACCAAAAACTTTAGTTAAAACACCTTGATAATTGAAATCACCCTTACTAAGGTTGGTCGATCAATTTGAACTTTGGTTGTATCTTAACCTAATTAATGTAAGGATTATTGACTTAATATTTATATTTGAGTAATTTTTATATTTCTCGATAAATTTACCCTTTTTTCTTATTTCATTCCTATTAATATTAAGTGGATTTTACTTATGTGATTAACCATGTAAAGATAAAATTATCACATGTTCCAATTTATTTTAATTCCATCTTGAATGCTTGTTAATTAATTTATTAAATGATTGTGATAAAGCATCCAAAATAGGTAACTAAAAAACTAATATAAATAAAATAATATATGTGGCATGATCATCTTCTTATATATTGGATAGTTTATCTAGAAGATAATAAATTAACACCAAACTTGGTGTAAAATCCATAAACTATAACTCAATTCGAGATTCATCGTTCCACCTATATTTCAATATATCTTCAGAGTTTTTTCCCTATACTCTGATCTTTAACAACATCCACTCACCTTTTATATCAATTCATTACAAAATCTTATCCTCGCATACAGGTGAGGGGAACCAAAGGATTAGTAATGGTATTTATACAAACGAAACTATAGGCACACAATCCCTTATATAATGGAGTAGTGTATGATCAGAAATCAGTCCTTTTAATTTAATAAAAATTTGATTAAAAATATGTAATAAAAATTAAATTAAAATACACCAAGCACATACATTATTTGGTTAAATATCATGATTATCCACACATACAAAAAAATAATATTTGTACACTTTATAGTATTCACATTATTTTGTTATTTTATTAATAAAAAATTCTCTCAACTAATTCAATTAATTATCTAATTAATTTATTCATTAATTAATTTCATCTTTATCAAACTGTCTTAAAATTTTCATAATTTTAATTTAAAAAAATTTAAAAAAATGAAACTTTATTTAAAATTAGATAAGTACACTGTGTATACAAGGAAGAAAATCACATGAAACCAACTTGACCATCTTTAGCAGTGTATTGATCACTCACTTGGCTAATAAGTGTATATGGAAATTCATGTAGTTAACAAGCATAAAATTCTATATATCATAATTTTGCAAAATAAATTCAGAATTTATGATAATTGGACATACATTAACCCCCAAGTCGTATAAAGCTTTAAATTCATCTAGTAAATACAATGACCATTTAATTATGTGAAAATAATTGAGAATTTATATATTCTGAAAAACTTATTACATAGAAGCATGATAGCCATTAACTATGAAGTTTAAGATTTAATACTAAAAATAATTAATTATTCATAAATTTTATTTATTGTTTTTTACTATGATATTTTATGCTGTAAAATAGTGAACTACAGGTTATTTATATTACATTTTGTGTCATTGTGGAACACACTAAGGGAGTTGGGAATGTATACCATTCAAACATTAATGATTTACATAGTTTGTATGTGGGATATATGGTGTGTAATCTCATTAATCACTGGTTGAACAACTTTTATTCTTTATGAATTATGTGATTTGTATGTTGAACACACGATTTTTGTGAAAATCTATGGGTGATCCATGTAGTACTATACAGTGGGTGAGTGTGTTACATAGTGTGTAGTCCCTAAAATAGTGTGCCAGTCTGGCCGCTCAACACACAGTGTATTGCTTACTCTCTATATTGATTTCCATTTGGTAAGTTGTGAATCTCCTAGGCCATCCAAATGTGGTGAGCCTCAATACAGGGTCTATAATTTTTAGTCACATGCTCTATAACTATGTCATTCAACCATTACCCTTAGCACCTCCAAATGGAAACTCCATTTCTTATTCACCTATTTGGGATCTTATAAAGATGAAAAAATAGATAATATCCACTTTCTTATTAAAATAATACATTAATATAAATTAATTACTAACAAAAAACATGCATATAAGTAAATAAAAAAAATATTATAAATTATTACGTGACCAATAGGATTCCACCTTGAAGGTTCTGAGATGCAGTGCAAGTCATTGGGCCCATTCCCAACCAAGGTTTTCATCAACTACTTTATATTTCTGTACAAAATTTAATGAAATAGAAACCTTAGAATACACACAATATTATAATAAAATATAATTTATAATTAATTTGATTCTATATTAGGAATTACCTCTTGCTAAAATTCTTTCATTATGGGTGGGTTTATTTAAAGATTCTGAGTATATTTTCCTTGTGATGAGCGGATGAAAGGGTAGAATCCTTCTAGTAGCGATCCATAAATTCCCCCCGAAACTCTAAACATTGTCATAGAAATCCCTAGGTACTAGCACGAAAAACTCTACTACTTACTTCATTGATCATTGATCATCTCAAGAATCCATTTGAGGTGGAATGATTCATCTGGTTCTCTCTAGAACTTGAGAGGGAATAAAAGGAGGATCTCTCTTCATTATTGACATTATTCTAGAATTATAGCTCTCTAGGGATTGAGATTATTATCTATATTTTTTTGGCATAATAACTATTAGGGTTGAGAATGATATAATTGGGTTTATATATATCTAGAGTTAGAGAATAATAATTTCACATGGGAACTTATTATTATATTAATTCCCAGTGAACCCCATGTCTATATAATAACAAAATTATTATTGATAACTTGATATATAATAAAATCATGGATAAATAAATATTATTTATTGAAAATATAAAATATGACTTCTTCTCATTATATTTAATATATCATTTATCACTGTACCATTAACTCATTCTGTTATTCCTCGTTATCTATCAAACCTTCAATACTGACTATTTATTTAAATAAATAAATATCACTTCATTATTAATTCATGAATAAATAAAAAATTTATTCACTAAATTTTTTGAATAAATATTTATCAAATATTAAACTGAAAAATATTCTCTCGAATTGCATTTTAATATTTGAAATTAAACAAACATGAATAATTCTTAAACCAGATACTGAAATAATATTTATTAAACATGATAAATTCATATAGAATTTAATTAAAGTTCAAAATACACTCTGTGTGTGACCCTATATTCCCCATTATTAGTGGAATTATAAATTAATATGAAAATTCCAAGGTTATCATCAAGAAAAATACCATGTCACCCATAAATAAATATATTATAATTTTTAATGATAATAACCACATACCAATGCACACTATGCAATAAAATTCACCTATCTTGATATCTCTAGTTAAGACGGTTTCATACTAGTTTCATAAACCTATGTGTGATATGTCTATTTATTTGACCATATGGAAAAGAAATTGTTGAAAGAATACCATTTCCACTGACTTAATAATGCAGTTTCTTTACCATCAAACAGAATGATATATCAACTTCTATTAAAAAAAGAGAAAAATCCTTCCATGCATTATCCATCAATGAAATAGTAATCATGTATCACCTAATGTATTCTACCTCACCTAAATAATATGTTGCAATGGAACATACCCTGGTACCACTCAGAGGTGCCCAGTCCAATTTGGCCACAAGACCTCAAGCATGCCTCCCAAAATGACAGAGGTTTACAACTGGTAGCTAGCTACTAGGGTGTGATTTTGGGGAGACTATGCCATCATTTTCATAGTGGATCACAACATATATAGAGTGAAAAATAAAAAGTTTAATTATATCAATAAAGAAAAAAAATCAGAAGTAGACGCTATAATGATGAGACTAATAACCCATCACAGCGGAAGTAGGTATAAACAAACTTGAACTAAAAATAATAACAAAATGCAGCAAAATGAATCATATAAAAATAGTGATGATGTCATGTACTATAAAATAGGGGAAAAAATCATGCATGGAATAAGAAACTACATGAGATAAAAAAGAATCAAAAATGCCAAAATTTATCCAAGCATCACGATCTCTAGCTCGGTCATCTTCTACCAAGCTCATATCCAAGAAAAATCAAGATATCATGCATCTTTAAGAGGATTATTCCACTTATATACACTTATAAGAAAATATTCTTCTTGGGTCCCATTGGAAGATTGTATAAGGTGTGATATATACTCCATAGACCACCACCAACGACTTCAATAAAAATAGTTTCCCTGGGTATAACATGGAAGTGTTCGGATATAATAATGTAAAGAAAGAATAGCAACTATAAATGGGTGGGCTCTGGTTCTTGATGGAAAACCAGGATGACACTACATGATTTGGCCTATGCTGGAATATCTCTAAATGTATCAAGGGTTGCAATGCACAATATCACAATAGTGTGGGATTCCATACCCAGTATCAAAGTATAGGGTCTCTATGACTGATATCCCAATAGTAGGGGATGTCATACCTAGTACCACAGTATATGGTCACCAAGCCTGTTATCACTATAAGGTTCATCATGCCTGTATATAACAACAGCGGATGTCATGCCCGATATCATATGTAGGGATTAAAAAACTATTTCACATTATAGGGAATCTATTCCATATCATATATATACAAAGGTCCATCATGTTTATTATCACATTTATATAAAGGGACGTCAGGATTGTATTAGTATATCCTGTTCAAGGGTCATAATTCCCATTTATTATATATAAAAAGAGAATCCATTCCCATTTATATATAACCAAAATAAGGGACATCATGAACATTTACAATAATTATAAAGGGTCTTCATCCCCACATATCAATGGTGATTACTGACCATTGGATTTAATATGATCCATTTCATAATTCATAATTAATTTATATTTAATAATGACAAGTGTGTAACCATTTTCCCATTTAATTAGGGGGTCTGTGATTACCACGCACACCTATTCAACTCAATTCATTATAATTTTCATGGAAGTTATTAATATTATGACACTACCTCCATCCACCATCAACATGGTATTACCACTTAGGAGTAAAACCAAAAAAACCAAGGTGTTTGGGTATAAGATGTTCAAGGATAATTAAGCTATAGAGGGAACACTCAAAGGGATTTACCACTCTAATATTGAAAAACTGAAAAATTATATGGGTTCAAAAAAAGTCATTTGGTTTCAATTATGAAAACTAATTCAAGGCTTATAAAAATCCCGGGAAACACATGGTGAAATAGGTATAAAGATCATATCACATATTTTAAAACATCAAGACATGAATGGATAATTAGTAAACCACCTACCTCATGCTCGTAGAATAACTCTCATCTAGTATTGGATTATCATTTGTCTAGGATTGAGAGAAAATGGAATAAAAGATCAATACCTTGAAAATAGGGAATAGGATTCTGTACATCAATAACTCTCTCGAGAGAAAGAAAAATAGAAAAACGTGAAAGATGAATGAAGATATTAATGGTGTGGATCCAACGAGACAAGAGGAAGCTATATCGAACACTGGATTAGAGAGTTATCACCATGCATACCCTATGTATTTCAGTGGATCTCTAACATGAGAAGTGGTGGTTGCTACTGGATAAATAATAAAAGGTAAGGTCGGTAAGATTAAGTAGATTAAATGGAAAATATTTAATTTCACCAAATATTTTAGTGGTTTATTATTTGGTCGCATGGTTGGGAAAATCTTTGACCATATATGCATGAGGCACTATCTTAAGGGGGGCCATAAGGTTAGGTCACACAATTTGATTAACCATGCACCAACCGTGATAATGGATATGCAACATTTTGCTGAGATTACCACACTGGCATGCGCCCCCTAGCACACAACTACGGTAAACCATGAACCCTACGTCACCCATCTGGCTAGACCTACATGTTAAGTGTAAATAGTGTGGAATGGATCACACGATTTCTACAAACTGTGTGGTTAGTGCACTTTTCCCACTGGCTGGGTTCCTGACTCTGAACAAGCCTCGAACACCACCGTAACATCTAGGATATCATTGTGAATCCATATTATTTCCAATATAAATAATTATAAATAATTTTATAGTACCAAACATGACTGAAAAATAGGTTCTTATAGTCTCCCCCTCAGAGAACTTGTCCCCGAGTTCACCTTCCAAAGGTATAAAAACTTTTTATTAGAAAAAATCTGACCACTAAGAACATACAAGGTCCTCTTACTCTCAAGTCTCGTCTTATACCTGATCTTCCATCCATATAACCCATAAAAAAGGGATATACTATCCTTGGAAGGGCATTAATATCTGATCAACGATGCGTATAGGATACTTCTATCCAAATCAACATACTTTGGATCAAAAGTATGAGATGGTTTGACAAGATAACAGTGAATCTATGAAATATCGATGACATCATGCATGGAATGGTACCTCTAAGGTAATAAAAAACAGATATGCTACCATATTGACTCTCTCCAGAATATCAAATGGCCCAATAAAGAACAATGAAAACTTCCATTTACTTTATATCTATCTATTCCCAAGTCTAGGTGATACCAGTATGAAAATATAATCCCCAAACTCAAACACTAGATGTCATTGAGGCGATCAATATATGATTTCGTTCTATAATAGAGAGTATAAATCCACATCTTCATCTCTGGAACCTTATCTAAAGCCTCCTAAAATAGATGAGTATCCAATATCACTACATATCCTACCTCAAAATATCATAGGCGTGAATGACATGACATATCGTATAGGGCCTCATAGGGAGCCAACTGAATAGTCACTTGATAGTTGTTAGTATCTAAATGAGAGGAATATGATTCTCCCAAGAACTGGTGAAATCAATGACGCAAGCTTAGATAATGTCATCTAGAGCCTTCATAGTGTGTTCTGACTGGCCATCAGTCATGGGGTGAAAGGTTGTGCTCTGAAACACCTATGTACCCATAGTCTTCTCTATCCTCTACCATATCATCAATGTGATGTGAGAATCCATATCTGTAATGATAATACAAGGGACCCTATGTAGTCATATGATCTCACAGACATAGAATATTCCCATCTCATCAACTAATATATTCTTTTGTATAGTAAGGAAGTGGGATACTTTTGTCAGTCAATAAATGACTACACAAACCACGTCACTACCTCAAGGTGACCTTGGTAATCCAACAACAAAAATCATAGAAACATATTTCCATTTCTATTCTGGGACCAGTAAGTTCTATAATAAGCTAGTTGGTCATTGCTACTCCACCTTATCCTATTTATATGTAGAACACCTAGTGATAAAATTTTTTATCTGGCGCTTTATCCATGGCCACCAATACTATTAGTGCATAAGTTGATACATCATGAAAATAAATAGGTAAAAAACCCATCGAAAGTATGAGAATCATGTATAATCTCCTATGTAATATCTTTGGGAACCCAGATACACACATGTATACACATGATGTTGACACTATCAATAATCCAATCCTGAGGTGGGTCTTAAATGGAAATACTCTCTCACAGGACCAAGCCCTTATAATCTCAAAATTACATCATATTCACCTTATCTATATATAAGGAGGTCACTAATAGTGATGCATGTATAGACTATCCAAGAATTTCCTAAACATATATGTGTATCTCAAAAAATAGACCCATAAGCTTTCATTCATTACTAGCCACCTGAACTAGCTATGTATGAGTCCTTCTACCCAGAGAGTTGGCAACACCGTAGCCCATCCAAAGTGTATAGGTTAGATCAAATTAAAAGGACTATATATATTCAAATCATCCTAATTTACTGAGATTCATGTATCCTAGTATAAATATATACCTGAGGATCTTGTGGTTCTCAACCACCAAAAAAACGCTCTCCCATCAGGTAGTGCCTCAAACAGTGCAAGGCCTTTACAACAACTTCTTACTCGAGATCATGTGTTAGGTAATTCCTATCATGAGGAATAAAATTTTATGATTTGTATGAATTGAGTCTGTCCTGATACATTAAAAATACTCTTATCTAGATACATGATGCATTATAATAAACTATATAGCTCCTACCAGATTTAGCAGAATGAGGATCGATGCTGAAGTCAATCTTCATTTTATCTATTGAAAGGATGTCTCTTATGATTCATACCACATTAACATCACACCATTTTTAGTCAAGCCTATAATAGGTTCTTCTAATCATGAGATTTTTTGCATAAAATTCATTTAGTAACCATATATCCTCAATAAACTCTATATATCAAAAAATATTTTGGGATGATCCTGGGTAACCACTACTCGCACCTTATTTAGGTCAACTAAAACTCGTACATATGAGACAAAATAACCCAGTAAGTACACCTTGTTGATCTATAAATGACATTTACATATATTATCATACAAATGGTTCTCTCTCATTGTATTCATATTGATCTCAAGATGAGTGGCATGGTGTCTTTGAGTATGGGAATACATCAAGATGTCATCTACGAAAACCATAAAAAAGTAATCTAGATAGGGATGGAAAACCCTATTCATCAATGCCATGAAAATGGCAGGTGTATTCATTAGACCTAATTACATAACAAGATACTCATATAATCCAAATCAATTATGGAATGTTATATGAATAATATTTGAAGGCCTGACTTGAATCTGATGATAGACTGCTCTCAAGTCAATTTTTGAGAATACCCTCACTATAATGAGAAAGACAAAAAGACTATCTATATGAGGTAATGGGTACTAGTTTTTCCTTATAATCTAATTCAACTTCTGATAATCCATGTAAAACCGGAGGGTTTCATCTAACTTCTTGTGGAAAAGGACCAGTGAATCGCAGGGAGAAGTACTAGGTTGTATAAAACCTTTGGCCTCAAAATCCTTTAACTACATCCTGATCTCTAGTGGCTCAGTTGTAGCCATCCTGTAAGGAATATTGGATACTGGTGTAGTTCTTGGAACTAGGTTTATAGTAAAATATACCTCTCAATTATGAGTTTTATTGATAACTCATTGGGGAAAATATCCCTAATTTGATCTACTATAAGAGGGAACTCTGTATGATGTAGTCCCTTACCATTCATGTAGAGGATATAAATCTATGAGGCCACTCCACCTAGAATATGATATTATGGTATAACACTACCATCCTGAACATCCCACTAACCCTTCATAATATAATTTCCCCCATCTAGTAATGTAAAATATATCCTATGAAAATAACAATCAACATATGTGTGATAGGGTACCAACCAATCTATCCTATGAATGACATAAAAACCATTAATATCAGGGATGAAGAGGTCCCACATGAAGTGATGTCATCCAACCTCAAGAGGACCATCATTAAAATAACGTATACTCTCATAACGTATACCCAAAGGTGTATTAAGTAGCATAAGGACACATGAATTCTGAAAATTGATCTTAAGGATCTATACAATAGAAACATATATGAAGGAATTTGATGAACCCATATCAAATAAGGGAAAAAATCGTAGAGGATACTAGAATAATAATTCAAACTATAGATGGCCTGATGTCCTGCTCCTCTAGAATAAGTTTCACTAAATAGATATGGCATGATCCTCGGCCTTATGCTAAAACCTGACTACCTAAAGTTGGTATGGTCTTCTGGAATAGTTCATCTGATGCTTGGATACCTCATCCACAACCTCCTCCTCTTCTTGTATAGTTAGTAGTACTCCATCTACCTTCCTAGGGAGGTGCTACTAACCCTTCTCTTAAAGGTGGAGCTTGTACAAATCCTCCCACACTCGGCATAGATGAGATGGTCTTGCAGAATCACTATAGATGCCCTAATATGCCACATCCTTGGTACCCAAAAAGGTCTCTTGGACACTGTGGTTTCTCTTTACCATGCTTCTCACACTGGTGAAATTTTATATAACTTTCAGCTGGTGTCACCTGACTACCTCTTCTCATGCATGCAGTCTCAAAGTGTAACTTATAAACTCTAGTCGAACCACTACCCTATCTTGGTTAAGAACTACCTTGTCTCACACTGTCTAATTCACTTATGTTCTACTTGGTAATAAGGGTATGGTTCACTATTTCATATGTGGTGTTCAATAAGAAAATATTTACCAAAGAATGAATTGGATGTCTAAGGCCATCCATGAATCGCCTCACCTTCACTAGATCATTTTCAATATATATAGTTACAACGAGGTGAAGATCTGTAAAATGAGAAGAATAGTCCATAACTATCATCAATCCCTATTGTAGACTCATGATATCCCTGTAAAAAGTGTACCTTAGGGTCTCATGTTAGAAGTAATTGAATAATTTTGATTGGAAGACCCTCCACATCAATTCACGATACTGACCAGCCAAGAATATCCCACCAGCATTTGGTGGATACTCAAAGCATATAAGTACCCAGTTTCACTCTCCTCTAAGTATGTGTCTCTAGATGATCGACTATAATCCAGGTGTGACGTCCTCCCTCATAGGGACACACCACCTCAATCTGTCTCAATGAGTGATTTATAGACTTTTTTACCCAATGGAAGGGCCTCACATGTTCAATAGACGTGTCGTTCTCCCATGAATAGGTTCTTATGATGTGTGTGGGGAGCGTTAAGAGTGATTTGGTCCCTAACCTCATCACCTTTAACTAACCAGGTGGATTCTAGGAGTTCTCCAAAAACAATCATCATCTAGAGATATCCTAGTAGCATACTTGGTAATATTCATGCCAGATTCCCCTTCTATCCTTTATGAGAATACATGTGAAAGGAGAGACTATCACTACCATGAATGTAGAGGTTCTTGAGCTAGTAAAAAATATATCTCCATTTCAAGAAGATCATGATTGAATGTAGCCCTATCATGCACAACCTCACCCTACAAATCATTTCCAGGCACCACCTCACCATGTGCAGCAGCCTCATTCAGAGAATGCCACTACTACACATATGGCTTTTCACAGCACACAAAATAGTCTTTAACAGTGCTAAAAGGCACTGTTAATCACAATAAGGATAAGGGGCCCTTTATCAGTGCTAAAAATCCCTGACAAAGTGGGTCATTTATCCATGCTAAAAAGGGACAAATAAAGGACCCCCTTTATCAGCGTTTTTAGAACTGATAAAGGACGAATTTATCAATTTAGTTTTTAGCATGGATAAAGAACTCCCTTTATCAGTGATTTTTTAGCACTGATAAAGGGATATCTGCATGCAATGTACCATTTATATAACATGACACCCAGAACCAAACCTATAATTTAAATAGCACACCTGCAATACATTTAAATAGAACACAGCACACCGGAAGGAAACTTTCTATATACATTTAATTAACATCATCAATAAAAAAATTTCCACCCATGGTATATACAAATATACACTGCTATTTACAATTCAAATAAATTTTTAATATAATTACATTCACAAGTGTCTAACTTACATTATAAAACATTAATATTTCGTATTTTGATGCCTATAATCCCCTCTCAAAAATTACCTCCCATGGTATCGGTTGATGAAAAAATCATCTCAACTAGAGCAAAATATTCCACCTCTTTAAGAAAACAAATATTATTTTAGTAATGCTATAAAGAAATAAATTAAACATTGATATGAAAGAACACCTTAATAAAGTGGAAATATTTAATAAAAAAGACACTTTTTCAGTTATACTGATCACACTATGCATCCTATTTAGGTTCATTTTACTCATAAATATCACAAATGACTCACAAATCATTTTCAAAAAATATCAAAACAATTCAAATGTGTCTTCTTGGTTCTCAGTTTGTCACTTGTTGTTTTTATTTAAATTGATGCCAATTTTAAATAAAAAGAGTCACATTGAGTTATATCGGCCAGATCGTGCATCGTTTTGAGGTGCGAATAATTCTTACATGTTAAAAATGACTTATAGATCATTTTCCTAGAGTATAAAAACAATCGGAATATGTTTGCTCATTTTTTAGTATGTTGGTTGTGTTTTTTACTAAATGTCATTTCAAACTGGAAACATGCATTTTGAGTCATACCGGTCACATCGTGCATCATCTTGACATGAGAATACTTCATAAATGCCACAAATGACTTATGAATATCTTTTCTAAATCATCAAGACAATTTTAGTGTGTTTAAGTTGTTTTTAGTGAGTGACATGTTTTTAACTAAAATGTAAATTTTAAACTGATAACAGACCCTTTTAGACGTACTGATCACACCATGCATCAGATTGAGGTGTGGTTAACTCCTACACTTCAAAAATAACTAATCGATTTTTTTAAAGTATCAAATAAATATGAATTTATTTTCTTTTTTTTCAATATGTCACTTTATTTTACATAAATTAATGTCAATTTTAATTTAAAAGGGGAAAATTGAGTTATACCAGCCACACGGTGCATCATATTGAGGTCTGGATGATCTCTACACATCAAAAATCACTAATAGATCATTTTACTAAAATATCAAAACCATCCAAATGAGTTTTCTCAATTTTTAGTATGTAACTTGTAGTTTTTACTTAAATTAATGTTCATTTTAAATAAAAAGTGACACTTTTTGTCATACCGGTCAAACCATGTGTCGGATTGAGGTGTCGTGGACTCCTACACATAAAAAATGACCCATGGATGAGTTTCCTAAATTATAAAAAGTAATATAAATGTGTTTTATCAGTTTTATGTATGTCAGTTGTTGTTTTTTATTTAAATTAATGTTAATTTTAAATTAAAAGAGACACTTTTAGTTATACAGGTCACACCACGCATTGTATTGAGTTAAAATTGACTCATACACATCAAAAATGACTCATGGATCATTTTACTAAAGTATCAAAACAATATGAATGTGTTTTTTTTAGTTTTCAGTATGTCACTTGTTGTTTTTACTTAAATTCAGGCCAATTTTAAATAAAAATACACACTTTCAGTTATACCCACCACACCATGAATCATATTGAGGTGAAGTTCATCCCTAAATGTTAAAAATGAATCATGGATCATTTTTTAAAAATATAACAACAATATAATTTTGTTTTATCAGTTTTCAGTATGTCACTTATTGTTTTTACTTAAATTGATGACAATTTTAAATAAAAAGAGACACATTGAGTCACATTGATAACACTTTGAATTTTATTGATATTTAGCTGAGTCTCACACATCAAAAATGACTAATGGATCATTTTTCAAAAGTATAAAAACTATATGAATTCATTTTCTTAGTTTTCAATATCTCACTTGTTTTTTATACTTAAATTAAGGTAATTTTTAAATAAAAAGAGATACGTGTAGTCATATAAGTCACACCGTGTGTCAAATTGAGGTGAGGTTGGCTCCTACACATCGCAAATGACTCATGGATCATTTTACTAGAGTATAAAAACAATATTAATGTTTTTTTAGTTTTCAATATGTCACTTGTTTTATACCAACCACATCGTGCATTGGATTGAGGTTTGATTGACTCCTAAACATCAAAAATTACTAATAGATACTTTTCATAAAATATAAAATCAATACTAATGTGTTTCTAAGATTTTCATTATGTCACTAGTTGTTTTTACTTAAATTAATATCAATTTTAAATAAAAAGAATCAGTTTTATTCATATCGGTCACACCGTGGATTGAATTCAGGTGAATTTGACTTATACATGTAAAAAATGATTCATGGATATTTCTCCAAAAGTATCAAAACAATCCAAATGTGTTTGCTCAGTTTTTAATATGTAACTTCTCATTTTTTCATGAATTTATGCCAATTTTAAATAAAAAGAAACACTTTTAGTTATACCAGTCACACAGTGCATCTTATTTAGATTCAACTGAGCCCTACACTAGTAGAAAATAGGACTTTAGAGACCACCAAAATCCATCACTAAAGGACTATAGCGGCCGCCCAACGTCTGCCAAACAATGGATGCTTCAGCCCCGTCATTGTTTCCTATAGCTTCCACCAAATGACAGATGTTATAACTTAGCCAGTATGGCCTATAACGAATACTATTTGGTAGTATCTATAGATCAATAGGGCATGCCCTATAGCTAATGGAAGTTTCTATAGGCCTTACCGGAATGGCCTATAGCGACCGGCAAATGGCGGTCGCTATAGATCAACATGGAAAGACCTATAATAACCGCAAAATAGTGGCCACTATAGGTTTTTTTATTTGTTTTAAAAAATATATAGCAACATTTAAACTAATATTATTTCAAAAATACATAAAATATTTCCAAAATATCTATAACCATAAATATCTTGATATCATCATCTTACAAACTCCATATCCATATTTGAATAAAACTTGATACAAAAATTTAAAAAAAATTAGTTCAGAAGAAAATATCTCACCTAATAATTGAAATAAAAAAAATATATTTCAATTAAATATTCGTTCAACAAATCCAAATTATTTGATTTTGAAAATATATTAATAGTTTATAATCGTATTTTAAATTTTAAAACCCCATATGTTTTCGTTCCAAGTAGACCGCACATCCTATTGATGTTTCAACTACTCGCACACATCAAAAATAATATTAAATCAGTTGTCCTGTTGATTTCAAGTCATTCTGGGGTTGTTAGCTATGGATCTGGACATTAAATATGTATTTTATTTTATTTATGAATTTAAAAGTGAATTTTCGTTCATCTTGGGAAAACTGAACCTTCTATTTTCATTCTGTCTGCTCGACCATTTTATAATTCACCCAACGATTATTGTCGTCAGATTTCATGGCATTTGAATGTCGTTCAGTTGTTTTTTACCCCCAGACGCACCTTTTTAAAGGCCTTCAAATCATTAAAAACCGCATATTCAGTAGTTTCAGGTAGAATGCATATCTGATTCATGTTTTTTCTACTCTTACACATCATGAATAATAATAAAATGGTTTTCCTATGATTTCAAGTCATTCCGAGGATATTATCTATGGATCTAACTATTAAGCGTGTGTTGTGTTGTTTTGTGACACTCAAAGTGTGTTTTTTGTAATCCTGGGAAAACCGCACATTTGATCAATGTTCTTCCTGCTCGAACATTTCAAAATTCACCCTACAATTTTTTTCATCTAATTTCAGGGCATTTGGATGTCATTCAGTTGTTTTTTACCCCTGGATGCACCTTTTTAAACGGCGTCAAACCGTAAAAAACACATATTCAGCAATTCTGGGAAAACCACACATCTTATTGACATTATGTCTTCTCATAAACATCATTCATAATAATAATATGGTTGTATTGTGATTTAAATTCATTCCTAGGTTGTTATCTATGGAGCTGATAGTACACGCGTTTTGGTGTTTTTTAACACTAAAAGTGCGTTTTCCGTCATCTCAAGAAAATGGAACCTCCGGTTGACATTCTGTCTACTCAACCATTTCAAAGTTCACTTTACTATAGTTTTCGTCTAATTTAATGACATTCAGATGTCGTTCGGTTGGTTTTTACCTAAGATGAACCTTTATAAAGGGCGTCAAACCTTTAAAACCCACATATTCGGTAGTTCCGGCCAGACTGTACATCAGAATGATGTTCTATTTTATCATACAGATCACCAATAATAATAAGATGTTATTCCAGTAATTTCAAGTCATTCTCAAGTCGTTTTCTATGGATATGACTGTTAAACACGTGTTTTGGTGTTTTTTGACACTAAAAGTGCGTTTTTGGTCATCACGGGAAAACAACACATTATATTTAAGTTTTGTCTTCTCTACCATTTCAGAATTCACTCGACAATTGTTTTTGTTTGATATCATGGAATTCGGATGTCGTTCAGATGGTTTTGACCTCTGGATGAACCTTTTTAAAAGATGTGAAAACTTTAAAACCCGCATATTCAGTAGTTTCAGGAAAACCATACATCCAATTGACTTTTCGCCTACTGGTACACAACAAGAATAATAATAATATGGGTTTCCTATAATCTCATGTCATTCTGAGGAATTTTTCTATAGATATGAACATTTATGCTTGTTTTGGTGTTTTTATGACACTAAAAGTGTGCTTTCAGTCATCCCGGGAAAACAGCACCTCCGATTGACGTTCTGTCTACTCTCTCATTTTGAAATTCACTATACAATTGTTTTTCTCTAATTTTACGACATTCGGATGTCATTCGGTTGGTTTTGACCCCCAAACGCATGACGTCAAACCTTTAAAACCCGCATACTTGGTAGTTCCGGCCAGACCACACATCTGAATGACATTCTGTCCCCTCGTGCATATCACTAATAATAATAACATTGTTTTCCTATGATTTCAAGTCATTTAGTGGCCGTTTTCTATTTATCTAACCATTAAATGCGTTTTTTGATGTTTTATTACACTAAACGTGTGTTTTTAGTCATCTTAGGCAAACAACGCCTCCGAATGACGTTCTGTCTACTCGCCCATTTCAAAATTCACTATATGATTGTTGTCGTCTGATTTCATGGCATTCGAATGTCGTTCAGATGGTTTTGACCGCAAGACGAACCTTTTCAAAGTCCCCAAACCTTTAAAATTTTCCAGACGGCACTTTTGATTGACGTTCCATCTTCTCGTACACATTATGAATAACAATAAGATGGTCTTCATATGATTTCAAGTCATTTAGAGATTGTTTACTGTGGATCTGATAGTTAAACGCAGGTTATGGTGTTTTATGACACTAAAATTACATTTTCGTTCATCCCGAGAAAACAGAACCTCCGATTGGCATTCCTTCTACTCGCTCATTTTATAATTCACTCTACGCTTGTTGTCATCTGATTTCACGGCATTCAAATGTTGTTCGGATGGTTTTAACCACCAGACGCATCATTTTAGAGGATTTAAAACCTTTAAAACCCGTATATTCTTTAGTTTCTGGAATCCCATGCATCTGATTGATGTTATGTCTCCTCATACATATCACAGATAATAATAATATGGTTGTCCTGTGATTTCAAGTCATACCGAGGTCATTTTTTTGGATCTGACCATTAAATGCACGTTTTGGGGTTTTATGACACTAGAAGTGTGTTTTCAGTAAAATTGGGAAAATGATGCCTCCGATTGACGTACAGTCTACTCACCCATTTTACAATTTACTCTATGATTGTTTTCATATGATTTCATAGCTTTCAGATGTCGTTCAGATGGTTTTGACCCCCCCTAGATGCAACTGTTTAAAGTCCTTAAACCATTAGAACTCGCATATTCGGTAGTTCTAGCTAGACCACACTTATGATTAACACACATCACGAATAATGATAAGACGGTTATGTTATTATTTCAAGTCATTTGGAGGTCATTTACTATAGATCTGGCCGTTAAACGTGCATTATGGTGTTTTATGACACTAAAAGTACGTTTTCGTCCATCTTAGGAAAACGACACCTCCAATTGATGTTCTGCCTACCCACCCATTTCACAATTAACTCTAAAGTTGTTATAGTTTGATTTCACGGTATTCGGATTTCATTTGGATATTTTTGACCACCATACACACCTTTTAAAAGGATGTCAAACATTTAAGAATTTCATATTTGGTGGTTTCGGGAAGACCTCACATCGGATTGACGTTCTGTCTCCTCTTATATATCATGGATAATAATAAAATGGTGGTCCTAGGATTTCAAGTCATTATATGGTCTGTATCTGTGGATCCGACAGTTAAACGTGCGTTTTGGTGTTTTATGATAATAAATGTGGGTTTTCGGTCATCCTGGGAAAACGAAACATCTGATTGATGTTCCACCTCCTCGTACATATCACAGATAACAATAAAATGACTTTCTTGGGATTTCAAGTCATTCTTGAGGTCGTTAACTATGGATTCGACCGTTAAATGTGCGTTTTGATGTTTTATGACAATAAAAGCAGTTTTCGGTCATCCCGAGCTAACGACACATCTGATTGATGTTCCGTCTCCTCATACATATCATGAATAATAATAAAATGTTGGTCTTATGATTTCAAGTCATTCTGATATTTTTAGCTATGGATTTTACTATTTAACGTGCATTTTGGTGTTTTGTGACAATAAAGTGGGTTTCTGGTCATCCTGGGAAAATGAGACATCCGATTGACATTTCGTCTACTCGACCATTCCAAAATTCACTCTACGATTTTTTTTATTCTAATTTCACAGAATTCTGATGTCATTCGGTTGGATTTTACCTCAAGACGCACCTTTCTAAACGGCATAAAACCGTTAAAACACACATATTCAGTAATTCCAGACAGACCTCACATCTGATTGACGTTCTGTTTGATCATAAACATCACCAATAATAATATGGTATTTTTCCTATGATTCAAGTCATTATAATGTCATTTTATATGGATATGATCATTAAACACGGGTTTTGGTGTTTTGTGACACTAAAAGTGTGTTTCCGGTCATCCTAGGAAAACGGCATCTCCGATTGAAATTCTGTTTTCTCTCCCACTTCACAATTCAATATATGATTGTTTTCGTCTAATTTTACATCATTCAGATGTTGTTTGGTTGGTTTTTACCCCTAGGCGCACCTTTTTAAAGGGTGTAAAACCTTTAAAACCCGCATGTTCGGTAGTTCCGGCCAGAACACCAATTTGATTGACATTTCATCTCCTATTATATATCATGAATAATAATAAGATGATTTTCATGTGATTTCAAGTCATTCGTAGGTCGTTCTCGATGGATCTGACCATTAAATGTGTGTTTTGGTCTTTTATGACACTGCAAATGTGTTTTCAGTCATCTCGGGAAAACGACACCTCCGATTGATGTTTCGTCTGCTCACTCATTTCACAATTCACTCTACTATTGTTTTTGTATGATTTCATAGCATTCAAAAGTAATTCAGATGGTTTTGACCCCTAGATGCACCTTTTTAAAGACCTTAAAACTTTAAAACCCGCATATTCGGTAGTTCGGTCAAGACCGCACATCTGATTGACGTTTTGTCTGCTCGTAAACATCAAGAATAATAATAAGATAGTTTTTCTGTGATTTCAAGTCATTTGTATGTCATTTTTTGTGGATATAATAGCTAAACGTGCATTATGGTGTCTTATGACACTAAAAGTATGTTTTCGGTCATCTTAGGAAAACAGCACCTCTGATTGACGTCCCATCTTCTTGTTCATTTCACAATTCACCCTGAGATTTGTGTTGTCTGATTTCATGGCATTATGATGTTTTTTAAATCGTATTGACCATCAGACGCACCTTTTTAAAGGGCATCAAACCTTTAAAAATTGCATATTTTGAAGTTTCGAGCACACCACACATCCGTTCGATGTTCCGTCTACTCTTAAACATCAATAATAATAATAAAATGATGGCCCTGTGATTTTAAGTCATTCTGAGATCGTTAGTTATAGATCTGACTGTTAAACGCGCATCTTGGTGTTTTGTGATAATAAAAGTGGGTTTTTGGTCATCTCGAGAAAACATTACATCTTATTGACGCTCCGTCTACTCAGCCATTTCAAATTTCACTCTAAAATTTTTTTCATATGATTTCACGTCATTTGGACTTTGTTTGGTTGGTTTTTACCTCTGGACATACCTTTCTAAAGGGTGTCAAACTTTTAAAACACGCATATTCAGTTGTTCCGGCCAAATCGCACATCCAATTGGCATTCCGTTTGATCATACACATCACTAATTTTAATAAGATGGGTTTTCTTTTGATTTCAAGTCAATCATAGGTCATTTTCTATGGATATGACCATTAAATGCGTGTTTTGATGTTTTATGACAATAAAAGTGCATTTTCAGTCATCCCGGGAAAATGACACCTCTGATTGACATTCCGTCTACTCGCTAATTTTACAATTCATTTAAAAAAAATTCATCTGATTTCACAGTATTAAAATTTTGTCGGATGGTTTTGACCCCCAGACACACCTTTTTAATGGGCGTCAAACCTTTAAAACCCACATATTCGGTAGTTCTGACCAGACCACTAATCTAATTGATGTTCCATCTCCTAGTAAATATCACAAATAATTATAATATGGATTTACTATGATTTTAAGTCATTAATATGTTGTTTTCAATGTATATAACCATTAAATGCATGTTTTGGTGTTTTTATGACACTAAAAGTGCGTTTTCGGTCATCCAGGGAAAACGGAACCTCCGATTGACATTCTGACAGCTCTCCCATTTCACACTTTACTTTACTATTATTTTCATTTGATTTCATGGTATTATGATTTTGTTTGGTTGGTTTTGACCCCCTGAATGAACCTTTTTAAAAAAATCAATCCTTTAAAACCCACATATTTGACAGTTCCGGCTAGACCGCACATTCGATTGATGTTACATCTTCTCGAACACATCACGAATAATAATAAAATTATTTTACAGTGATTTCAATTCATTCGGAGGTCGTTTCCTATGTATATGACTGTTAAATGAACTTTTTGGTGTTTTATTACACCAAAAGGGCGTTTTTCGGTCATCCCAGGAAAATGGAACCTTCGATTGACCTTCATTTGCTTGACTATGTCACAATTCACTCTATGATTGTGTATAGGTACAACCAAATTATCCCCCTCCCCATAGTGAAAGCACTATTTTTGAACAAAATTTGGATTAAACCAATCCATTGGTTATCTGAAATTGGGGAGATTATACCAAAAAGTGGGTAGTAACCATATTTTTAATCACCTCAAGAAGAGTAGGGTTAAATCTCCATTGACACTGCATAACAGGTTTACAGCTTTCCTTTGAATGTATCCTATGCTTGTATATTGAGGGATGATTCCACAAAAATCATCCAAGGACTATCATATGCCTCTCTTATTCTTCCTAGGGAATCCGGAGATTTTGGTTTCTTGTTTTGTGGGAAACCACTTTGCAATGATTACAGGAGATTTTGATGCTCTTCCAAGTAGGAATACTTGAGGTTTTTAGAAAAAAGTTTGAGTTACAGTGAAAGTGGGATATCCAGACTTGAAAAAGTGTAATAAACAAGGTTTTATCAAGTAATGTATATGTGTCAACTTCATCAAAAAAATTAGAATCATAAAAGTAGTCAATATATGATTAAAATTTTATTTTAAGTAGGTTTTAAGCTCACAGTAGTGGGTTCGCATGAATTTTCATTAAAAATCAGAATATTGTGCAAAAACATCATGATTAATAGTTTCAAGATTTATTTCAAAAAATTCAGCAGTGTTTTCACAAGAAAATACAATATATATAATAGATTCAGAAGATGAAAAAGTTTCAGACAAGATTTCATCCTTTCTAGGAGTACATTCATAGTATATTTTAGAGGTTTCACATGAAAAATTCTCAAATTTTTCAAATCTAATAGTAAGTGATTTAAACTTAGTTCAGATTTCAAATCAATATCAAAGTAGCTAGCCAAAAAATCAACATTCAAAGTAGGTTTAACAACAAGAAAAATCTCATTTTAATAAGAATTTAGTTATTGTTCACTACATGAAAAATCAAGAGACAATTTAGTGGAAAAGTAGTCAATCATATTGACTTAGTGTGAATAATGATTTTCTATTGGATATTTCATAAAATAAAAAAGGATAAGTGAACAACATTTTAGAAAAATTCCCTTGAAAGTGTGCCTTTATATACATTGATGACAGATTTAGTATTTTTCAGAAAAGGATTACCTAAAATTAAATGTTCATGTGTATTCAACCTAGCATGGTTCGTAGCACTGTTTTGGCAAACCGATTGTGTATTGGCACACCCAAAAAATGCGCAACAGTTGTGTGAGACACCATATTGTGTGGGAAACATGACCCACATATGTTAATTTCTTGCATAGGATACAAACTCACACCCCAAATGCAATTGAGGTCAAGCATATTGTAGAAAATGACCATCTTTAAAGATTAAATCCTTATTGGTGTTACTTTTACCTCAGTATTACATCCTCTTTGTTCCAATAGGATCATATACTAAAGGAGGGGTATTTTTTGGCACTTTTCCCCTGCAACACCCCCCTGAAACAGCCTCCACCCCCTACAGCACCCCCCCTGTGCTGCCCTAACCTCCACCCCCAGCCCCCAACAGCAGCCTCCCCCCTACACTGCCCTAGCCTCCTCTACCCCATCCCCCTACAGTAGCCTCCCCCACCCACACCCCCTTCAACAACCCCCCTTCCCCAACCTGCCCCCACCCCCTGGCAGCAGCCCCACCTACATCATCCCCCCTTCCCCCTGAACCATCCTCCTCTCCCCTCCCCCATCCCCCTGAAGCAACCTCCCCCACCCCTTGCAATAACCCCCCCCCCCCCCACCACCAGCCTCCCCTTCCCCCTACCCTAGCCCCCTACCCTACCCTATCCTCTCGTCCCCCCTACAGAAGCCCCCACCCCACCCCCTACCACAATCCCCTGCCCAGCCTCCCCTTCACCCCTACCCCAACATCCCCTACCCTACCCCCATCCTCCCCCCTACAACAGCCCCCACCCCACCCCCAGCAGCAACCCCCCTGGTCTCCCCTTCACACCCCTGCCCCAGCCTCCCCTCGCCACCTGCACTTCCTCCCCCCTCCCCCTACAACAACCCCCCTTCCGCCTGCAACAGCCCCCCCTAGACCATTCCCCTACCTCACAACCCATATGACAAAATTGTGATTGTTACGTAACTGACTATATGATCTTTCTATACAATCACTTGAGACCAAAATAGAGAAACCATAAAATTAAACTTATAGAAAGATAAATCTTAATAAATTTAACTTTTATGTAATATATCATGATTAACAATCATGTAAACTTTAAAATAATGAATTAAATCACAAGAACTAAAATAATAAAAAACAAAGAGGTGTAAATAGAACTAAAGGTTCGGGATTAATTATCAATTCCTAATTCTTGTATGATATTTAAATGGTAATACCTCGTGCATGAGGTTCATCCTCATCTGGATCACCAATCTCACTGTGATGTCCACCAGCTATATTTGGAGCCTAAAATATATATAAATTTTATGTATCTTAATAATATCAATATGAGTATGATTTATATAATTTTTTACCTGTGGCACCACTTGTGTACCATCAACTGGACATTGTGTCACTGCTTTATCAATATGTGCTGACATCTGTGATAACTTCTTCTCATACATTGCACATAATTGCTGGAAATGATATTTAGGATAATCCTGACAATATCCCTGAAAAAATGTTAATGTAAAAAATCCAAACTAAAAAAATAGTGATAGGTTTTAAGATATGAAAATGGCTAATGATAAAACCATTTATGAATTTTTAAAAACATGTCATTCAAATTACATAAAACATTAACAAATTTGGAGAGAAATTTGGGGACACCACCATGTTCAGATAATGTGTTGGTTGGTAATGATACCCATCTTTTATTTTTAACCAATAAAACCTAAGAGGTAAATAATAAATAATCATTTTGACACAAATTAAAGAAATATTTGGATGCATCAGCAAGGGAGTGTGTCGATCAGCACATGAAAATAGCCCAAAAAATCCACAAGATCCATAGTATCACTAAGTTATGAAATGGATGAGAGGGAGACTGGGTAATCTCACTAAACCACTATCTGGTGTGATGCTGACATGCATATTGAAGACATCCACCATAGGTAGATGATGTCTGTAATGCATGATCAATGAAGAATCAATCATATATGACGCTTTAGAAAATTCAATATGTGAGAGAACCACTAATGCATTTCCATCAACCACCCTTAGAACCTTCAGAAGATGTTTTATTTTTTTAAGATTCACTAGGATTAGAGATGAATCAGACCCTACAGATGCTTCCAGACCCTCCTCTAACGATGGAGGAGGGGAATCCTTTCCCATACAAATAATATTTCGTACAAGGAATAAAAGAAAAATAACTATCATACATACCTATGTACCAATCAAACCTATATAAATAGATTTTCAAATTATGATAGGTGTAAGATATAACATGTGTATTGTTCAATGTATTACAATGGGTGGGAAAAAACCTATATATTTCCTTCAATCATCTACTTAAAGGTGACCAATCAATACCTTGAAAGTTGAATAGATATAAGATATAAATCATTGCATATTGTTGGAGGTTTGAACTCTTGATAATGAATTGGGAGGGATACCCACACAGTAAGTGCACAAAAATTCTCAGAGAGGATTAATCTCCTAGTCAGCTACAGCTAGAGTAATACCCAATATATAGGCATGTATATAAAGTTGAATTATATTCAAATGTTTTATTAAGAAGATGAGACCTTATTAATAAAATTCCATAAAACAAAGTATAGGAAAGATTAAAAAGGTATTTAATTCAATAGGTTGAAAATGATTTCCTAATGGAAGGATGTGGAATGATGTGGCAAAATGGTGGAAGGTAGAGGATTTGGGATTTGACTCCTATAATTCATGAACAGTAGAGTAATTGAACTAGGGGTAGAGAAAAAGGTTCGTGGAAGGGTGTGGATGAATGATCCAAGAGCGTGAAAAATTAATAAATTTATTTTTAAGAATAAAATAATATAGATGGTGATTGAAATTAAACAAATATGGTTCTTTTAAATCCCTCCCTATAACAACTTTTGAACTCTTTATTCATGCTTACATCTCACAATGCTACAAATGTAAACTGAGAAAGAATGTCACTCTCTTCTTTTTATAAATTTCATAAAATGATAAAAAAAAATACATCAAAATCACAATTTTGAACACCTAATACATATGCTCCAAATTCACACTATGAATTCATAGTAATTCATTTCATAAAAGGACACACATCTATAAAAAACAAACTGAGGTTGAACTCCAAATATATATGTTCTTAATTGCATAAAATGATAATAGAAAAAACATACCTCAAAATCACAATTTTGAACTCATAATATATATGCTCAAATCATGAAAAGGAATTTGGACCAAGAATTAAGGAGCATATGGTGGGAACTAGGAAATGAGTAAGTTGTCCAAATTAAAAACTTGGATTAGGGAAATGAAAGAATCCATGAAAAATTACCTGGAGGGGAGTCGACTGCTGGTAAAGTGGGGTGACCAGATTGGGGATCTATGACAGGGTGTAGGGGCTCGACACAGGGGTTCAGCGGTGGGGATTGATGGGGAGGGATGACTCGACAGAGGCGGAAGGGTTGGATGATGGGACATGACGATGCTGGGAGGGTTCAAAGGCGGCAGGATGGGAGGGCTCTATGGTGGGGCGCGACAGGGGTGGGAGAGTCTGATGGCTGCGGTATGGTCCGATAGCGCTGCGGGGAGTCAGGGTCGTGGGAGGGTCGCAGGAGGGTTGTAGGGTCAGATTGTGGGGTCGCTAGAGGGGAGAGGAAAAATTTAGCGAGAGAGGGTTAAAAGTGCAGCGACCACTAAATAGAGGTCAATAATAATAATAATAGCGACCAACATCTGGCAGTCACCTGACTTCCCTCTACACAAAAGGTTAAATTTCTACTAGTGCTACATGTCACAAGTGACTCATTGATCGTTTTCCTAAAGTATCAAAATAATATGAATGTGTTTTCTCAGTTTTCATTATGTCACATGTTGATTTTACTTAAATTCATGTCAATTTTAAATAAAAAGAGACACTTTTAGTCATACTAGTAACATCGTGCATTGGATTGAGGTGTGGTTATCTCCTACACATCAAAATTACTCAGTGATCATTTTCCTAAAGTATCAAAACAATGGGATGATATTTTCTTATTTTTTTATCATGTCACTTTTTTTTCTTAAAATAATGTTAGTTTTAAATAAAAAAATGACACTTTGAGTTATATTGTCCACACTGGGAATTGTATTGAGGTGTATCTGATCCCTACCAAATAAAAAAGACATATAGTTCATTGTTCTAGAGTATCAAAACAATCCAAATATTTTTTATTCATTTTTAGCATGTCAATTTTGTTTTTTAATAAAATGTCATTTCAAACTAGAAACATGTATTATGAGTCATACTATTTTCATCATTTGTAGGTTTGACATTAGACTACTTCATACATGTCAAAAATTACTTATGAATTATTTTACTAAATTATCAAGACCATCGGAGTGCATTTTCTTGGTTTTTAGTGAGTGAACATAAATATGAAAGAAAGTGATATTAAAATTATAAATTCATACCATGTATATCATAGATCATAATCCCAAGTCATGGATCAAATCATGGTAGTTCAGAAGAAAAAAATCCTAAGGGATCAAAGAATATTTTAAACTAAAAACATACACTTCGAGTCATACCGAGCACACTGTAAATTAATTTGAGGTGTAACTGATTGGATGTAACTAATTAATACATTGGTCAGAAAAATATTCATGAATGGTCTTTTGGGAATTCATAACTTTCATTCAACTATTGAGAAGTCATACTTTGCATTCAACATTTTCTCTCTCATAGGCATTATCAACTTTGAACAAACTGCCCCGACTATAACAAAAGAATCTACCTGTATAATAAAACAATTCATATTTGATTAATACTAAAAATAAATAAATTAAAAATAAATATGAAACAATCCACTACTTCTATGGAAGTTGCATCTTCATGTTATTTATTTACATTCTTTCATAAGGTATGCTGCCAATTCATTTATGAGCATATCTATATCATCTTATGAATGTGAGTCTTTTCCAAATTCATAGTAATACTGGAAAAATTTTAATAAAAAAATTATTAAGAAATATTTTAAATAAAATAGTAATTATCGTCAAAAATACCTCTCTATAGATGCTGGTTTGTTTAAGGAATATAATATCTCTCATAAATTGACAAATATAATAACCGCAATCTTTTCCATTGGTTTGTTTCGAAAACTGAAAAAATGTTGAGGAGAATAAGCAATTTTTTTTATATTTGTTTTGATAGTGAAATATTATTATATATACCCTGATATTTTCTAGTCGTTGTACGTGTATTCATCCATGTCCTTATCCCCTGGCCTCATTCCTTTTTTCAGTCAATAGTGACGCACCACCCTATCATAACTGAATACTCATTAAAAGATAATACAAATAATATAATTTAATGTTTAGTTCTAAAATATTGAATGTAGTGTATTATAAATTTACAAACTCCCTTATATGTGGACGGTTTGTTGCATATCGATGCATTTAATCCATGAAATAAATATTTGGTATATCCAAATTTACTATAATAAGCATCCAATGCTGCCTAAAAACACAAAAAAAAAATTAAGTTATTAAATAAATAAAAATTAATTTAATATGATTAAATCGTAGAGTCCTACCCCAAGATTTTTTGTATTAAATACTATATGTCCTTTGAAATTTTTCATTCAAATTATTTGATTAGACCTTCCACTATTTCATTCCTTTTTGTTGGTTCTATTTTGTCTTATTCTGTAGAGGTGATGTGAGAAATAACGAGTCTGATTTTTTTTGTCATGGGAAAATCCCTTTAATTGTTTTTCATATATACACCTAAAAAAATATGAACTGTATTTAGTCATAGTTAACACAATATATCAGCTTTTGGAAAATAAAATCATGAAAACATACCTAATGTACACATTTACAACTGAGCCTCCTAGCCATTCATAGTCGAGGATTTCAGTTTCACTCTCAACACCAATAAAGTATTGATATTTCTCTCTGTATATATTTTCTTCAAATTCAAAGATGTGGTTACATCAATATTTTAACTTTGTTATCCATGTGATCCTTCAGTGATAGTAAATGTGGATATTGAATAGTCAGGTTAATGGTGATTTGGGGAGATTTTTTTGATCGATTGGACGATCCATTTGACGGTTTTGAAGTGGCTTTTCATTTCAACCCCTTCTCTTTGTCCATCTGTAATAAAATTCATCAGTTAAACCTTTTTTCAATAATTTTTACAGGTTTATATTGAAAAGTAAAATGGATATGAATACCTATATATTGGAATGTTTTTTCAAGATGTGATGTCCATGCGATGAATATTCCAATAACTTTTTCAACATTATTAATGTCATCCTAATGAATTATAATGTGTTTCTTTTCACTCGGATGATTAGTTATGTTGATTGACACATCCCCATGATGGATAGTAAATTCATCCCATGCTTCTTGAGTTATCATGTGTGCATAGATAATTGGTGGGTGATGGTTTATTTTCCCTTCAACATCTTTAAGATGATGTCTTGTTCGGATTGTGTGAAATCCCCTATGAGTCCTTCTAGAAATCATTAATACATACTTATTATGGGATTCATCTACTATAAATTCATTCAAAAATTAATGATGAAGTATAATTCAATGATTCATTGTCTAACTTTTTAGTAAAATAAATAAATGATATTATAATGTTATAGTAATCTTTCCCACATCGGTGTCTTCAGCTCTAGCACAACATGGTGCCACGAATATACAACAATATTCATAAACTACTGAGTGATAATTCCAATATAACTAGTGAAAATCACCTTATTGAGGTTAACATGATGACCCAGTGCATTCCATACCACTTTCAATTTGATACCTCTTGTTATAACCTTAATGGATGTTGCTAAAACCATCAAACTACGACACTCCTATTTTGTCTATGACACTAGTCCTTTGTTACCTACTATTTCCATGGATTCAACATCATCAATATATTCATCTAGATCAGTAGCATCATCATGTGCAGATAGTTGTTGTACCTATGCATTGGGAGAAGCGTCAGGTTGAGAAACCAGTTTTTCCTCAGGAATGGGAGCACCACCACGTGCAGAAGGTAATTCCTCTACACTATGAGCAGTAGAATGTTGAGATAGCTATTGTTACTTGTTATTAGAAAAAACAATGCATGCAGAAGTCATTTTCTTTAGAAGTTGTTTGACATTTAATTTAGATAAAATAAGTAAAGCAGAAAATGAATAATAACATAAGCTAACACAATGTATATTAAAAAAATTAGCTAATTATTAGATTCTTTTTTCTTTTTTAAAGGCTGGAGGGATTTTACCCCTCTATTGACGATACAAATACATTCATTATGGTCTACTATGATATAAAAAACTCTATATACATTCGGACAACTATAAAATTATTGCGACATCCCAATGAAAGGGTCATCCTCAATTTAATTTTCATTTGAACCTTTAGTAGTTTTGGTCGATAACAGAACATTTAACCACATTCTGTTTGTAGGATCTAGAGCATAAAATAGTTGTATTTCCTATGATTTCATTATAAATGGTTCATCTTTGTACCCTTACTTACTAAAATAAACATTCACATATCCCAATTAATCTATTTTAACATCACTTCTATTATCAACCCACTTGCACTGAAAAATCGACACTTGGAATGTTGTATAATTCCACTCCCACATTTTTTTATAATTCCAAAGTACTAAATATTCCGATAAATTATATTCATGTCCTTAGTACCAGAAAAATGATTTTATTTAGAAATGAGTGTAACTCCACTATTTTTCATGGTAATGTCTTCATCATGCTCATTTTTATAGAATATATAACAATTAATAAAATAAAAATTATAAGATAATACATACACACTGGGTCCTCCGACTTTTCATCAGAGTCATTCTGAAAATGAATCCATATTTTCATATGAATCCTTTAAAATATGTTCATGAAACCATCATATAAACTTTTTATTATTTTTATTTGATATCCATCTTTCATCTCATGATGGATCCAAAGTCCTAAGAATTTATTTGTGCATTTCAACATATGCAGAAACCTCTAAACTGTTATGAAAAACATAAAAGTGGGATTGATACTGATATGTAATATTGATTTTCATAGCATCTATTTTGGAAATTCCTTCACCTGCAATCCACCTATTATGATGATATTTCAGTAGACCAATTATTTCTACACCAGATAGTTATTTAGTACAAAATTCAATGGATTCTTTAAAAATATATCATTCCACAATACAACCCTCTGGACAACTTTGATTTTTAACATCCTTTAAAAATATTCATATTTCATTCAATGTGGTTTATCCATCTATAGTGTATATGACCACATAGTTTTTATATCTGTCACCAACTGAACCATTTTATCAAAGAATGCTGGCCAAAAGAACATTTCCAATTCTCATATAATGGTAATTTATCATTCCATAGTCATCAATTTTGGTGGGTCTATAACTTTTCTGCCTATAGATTTAAAGAAGAAACATAGATTGGATAATGTATTACATGCATTCTTGAAAAAAAACTGAATCTTAAAGCTATAGGCATTAGATCTTGCATAAAATCATGGAATTCATGTGATTTTAGACCCTTTAATAAATCATTTATTGACATGATGTTCTTTATATTCTATGAATACCCCTATGGAACCTTTACATCATTCAAGAGGTCAAAAATTGATATATCTACTTCCTGGAAAGAGTATAAGAAGTGGGAGGAAGAAAAAATCATTTTTTACCCTTCACTAGTGCCAAATCTTATAATATTCTCATTTCAACCATGTCCAACTTAGCTTTAATTCCATCATTTTTTTCCAGGTGCATTTATAATCTTATTGATGGAGCTATCACATTAATTTTATTTCATCATGAAAAACATCAAAAAAAATTCTGATGTACAGACCATTCTAGAATGGCAATTAATAAAAAATTGATCCCTTTTTCAAACCTATTTTTGTAAGGTTTCTCAAAAATGGTTTACCAAAAGAAATGCTTTAATTTCTAAAATATTTGATCACCGGTTGGTGGAGAGAGTTTTATATGTTCTTATGAACTTCCATAGAATGATTTCGTCCAAGATTAGTACCTATGTTGTTAGGGTAGAAATATGTGATGTCCTAGAAACACGGTTTTCAATGAATGTTTCAGCCTAATTGATTGTGTGCCTTGTTCACAAATGGGACACCCTTGTGTTCCTTTAATTATATATCCTAAAAAATCTCTATAAGTAGGAAAATCATTTATCATCTCGTACAACATGGATCTTAATGTGAAATATTCATTTCTGTAAGCATCATACGATGTAACACCTAAATCCCATTGTATTTTCAAATCCTCGATCAATGGATCCAAATAAACATCAATATAATTACCAGATTATTTTGGTCCTAATATATGCATTCATGACATGATGTATTTTCATTTCAAACATAACCATGGTGGAAAGTTATAATTTAACAACATAACCTTCCATGTAACGTGAGTGCTAATTTGAATACCAAAAAGATTCAATCCATCTGTTGATAACACAAGACGTAGGTTTCTTGGATCATTATAAAATTGATGATACTCATGATCAATTATCTTCCACTAAAGAGGGTCTTTTGGGAGGTGTAGTTTTCCATATTTATTTATTTTATATACATGACACATTAATTGACCTTCAGTCTCCTCACTTAAATATGAGAGCCTAAACCTTGGAATTATTGGAAGTACCATACAACTTTCATATGACTAGATTTATCTTTATTGTATCGAGAAGCACCACACTTTGGGAATTATCTATGTGATTTTTGGTCCTTTCAAAATAGTATATGGTCATTCGGGTAGGCATGAATTCTTTCAAATATCACACCTATCGATTTCATCATTCATTTGGTGTTGTATGTTTGTCTCATGAGCTCATTATCTTCTAGGAGCATGTCATTCAAGAGAGAACGTAATTCCATAAAACTGGAATCACTCCATTTGTTTTCTACATTCAGATTATACAGCATATGTACGACTGAAAATGTTGTATATTTAGTGAAACCACCATACAATGGCATCTTTTCACAACACTTTAACTTCTCAAACAATTTTGGGAAATCATGAAGTTTATCTTGAACAGTCCTTGTCATTTCATCTATACGATCTTCATCATCATTCATATCTATAATGACATCCTCGATATAGTATTCTTCATTTTCCATAGATGTAATCATATTAGATGATCCATAAAACACAGTGTTATCCCAACAAATACATTCATTCCCTTTTTCCCTTTGTTTATTCCAACATTTATAACTTTGATATATTCCCTGACAAATCAAGTGTTCTTTTAACTGCCCTAAACTAATTTTACTTGAATAACAATGGTGTACACACAAACAAAGGATTTGAGAAGGTTTATATGCATGATCTTCTAAAAACATTATGAACTCTTTCGTACCATCTTTATACTCATTTCTCAAATGATAGGCATTCATCCACTCTTTATTCATACCCATCCTATTTGATTCTATAATATTAATATTTGACAAAATAAATTCTCAAAAATTTGATATACAAATTAAAAAAGGCTAAAAAAAAGTTATATGCATTAATTCTCCTTTGAAAAATATTTATAAAATTACAATTGAAATCCCATTAAAAACCCAACAATTTACACAAATTCCTCTTTAAATAATACACCCTTTTTAAAATAAACCAATCTGTTCTAAACACTCTTTCTCAAAACCACAATTCCATTTTTTAAAGCATTCAAGTCATGTGTTTAAATCATTTTAATGCTTTTTAAAACCAAAAAAAGGTATGTCGAAAACTTATAGTTTTTTATTAAACATTTCAAAATAGTAGAATCATTTTAAAAGAGCAACTTAGGCAATTTTACAATGACGTTAATCCTAAGAGAGCCACTTTATAATGGATACCTGAATAAAGAAACAAACATTTTATAAAATATAAAGATATAAAAGGTCTATCATGTCTCATAAATAAATATTATGAATCCTATAGTTTACTATTGTAATAATACTAAGGATTGAATAAGTAATAGTTAATGATAAAGTGTCACTTGTCCATGATACTTTTGAACATAAAGTCACATCTATTCAAAGTGGGAAACCATTTTCCACATGATTCTTAAATCATGTGCTACCTAAGCTTGATCCTTCAAATATGGTACATCATAAAAAATGGTCCCCTTCTTTGATGGTATACATTATGTCAAAGTTAAAGGAATATAGGTACTCAAACCTTCTCTGATCTCAATGGTTCAATTAAATTTTTGATTAAATACATTTCAAACACTTTTTTTAGTGTATTTCAAAAATATCTCACCCTAAATATAAAACCAATAAAACCTCATGGAAAGGACCACTATTCCTGGATCTAGGAAAGGGTTTGGGATGTTTCTCTTATGTTCCTTAACTTTCTCGACCCATAGCAACCACATGACCATCATGGACTGGAACTATTCAAATCCAGACTTCTGATACCTTAAAATATAATCCATACTCATTACCCATCTCATTTATGGATCAGATTTGTATTTTCATCATTCTCCCATTAAGATCTTAAAAAGATCTCTCATGAAAATATAAGAAAATGAACCATACCAAATTCTTGGTTAAGGAAATCTTATCATGTATAATTCGGAAGAATCCTGTTCGACCCTCTAATAATAAAAGTGAACCCCTAACAAAATCACCATAATAAAATTCTCATGTCATATTCCAAATATTCTTATGAAATGATATTTCTTCTCAATGAGTATTCCAAAAACACCCATATCACATGTTTCTATAACAAGTCGGCACTGCTATAACACTCTATGAGTTTCATTGCTTATCTTTTCTATAGTGGTTAGCATTACTACATTACCTCCAAAATTTTGGTTGGGGGCCTTACTTCCCTAGACCTCTGAGCAAGGGTGTGATTCCACCTAGAACCCTGAGCAACCTCATCATGTAGGGAGAACCATGATAGTTCTATCATGGCATGCATTATGGGCTGCAAGTATTCATCCAAACTTCATCCAATTAGACCTATCTCTAACAGACCAAAAATTATGGGTTGATTTTAAGAATTTATAGAATTCTATGTTAGAGGTAAATATTTAGAAAATTTATATGGAAAATACCTCATGAAAAAATATATTATAAGTTATGGATGTCCTTAGGATGTGTGAGGGTACTCAGGATGATACATAAGAGTCACTCCAAAATTCTATGTCATACATAAGAGTACCTATGAAATTATACTAGATACATAAGGGTAGCTTAGTCCTTGAAGACAAAAAATTGAAAAATTCCCGAGTCACATAATGAGACATTAATGTATTGATCAATACATAAATGGTATCACAATTTTCAAAGGGATTAATAAAGGTAATTTTTGGATAGAATAAAATTTGAAAAAGTACTTCTGCCACTAAGATATGTAAGATTGGGTGGCTTGATACATAATGGTCATCACAATTCATTAAATCCAATACATAAGGGAACAAAATAAGAAGTTTACTATAAGGGTACTCAGAAGGCAATGCATAAGGGAACTCAAAACATATAGAGATTTAAAAATGTTCCCAAGCTTCACGTGGTTGTAGAGGAGTGCTTAATGGTGGAAGGGCAGAGGAGTGCTCACATAGCAGTGGAGCAGAGCTTCACGATGGCGGTGAAGGATGGATTCTCTATGGTAGATTAGGAAGTCTGCTGTAGTGGAGGAGGAGGAGGATTCGTAGTGGCAGCATAAGAAGAGGAGGAGGAGTTGGTGGAGGCAGAAGAGGAGGGGGAGGAGGAGGAGAAGTTGATGAGAGGGTAAGGCTTTCGTGGGAGCTTGAGGTGTGCGGGAGATGGAGGGAACTATTAGGGTTCATTTATAAAATCAAGGGAAGCATTTATCAATGCTAGCTAAAAAGTGCTGATAAAGGTATGTTTTATCAGCAGTAAATTTGAAAGCTCTCATAAAACTATAATGAGAATAAATTAATTATATATTTATATATATTTATAAAATTCTATGTATAATAAATAAATAAATATTTATTTATAACAATAACTATAAATAAATATATGTTTATTTATAGTGATATATAAAATATTTATTTATTTATAATTATAATTAAAAAAAATTATTTGTTATATTTATAAATATACAAAATTAAAATATTTATTATAATTTCATAAATATTTAATTATTTAAATATATCAATTTTTATTTATAATCATAATTGTATATATTTGTATATATTTATTATAAATTTATAAATATTTAATAACGATAAATTTATATATATTTATTTATAGTTATAATATATATATACTTAAATATATCTATATTTATTTAGAATTATAACTGTAAATATATACTTATTACATATATATTAATTATAGTCATAAATATAAATAAATTTATATATATATATTTAAATACTAATGAAATTAAAATAAATACATTAATTATATATAGTCATAAATATAAATAAATATATTTACATATATTTCAATACTAATGAAATTAATATAAATAAATATTTAAATTTAAATAATTATAAAATTAGAATAAATATATTTTTAAAATTAATATATTTAGTTTAGTTTCAATAGTATTTTAATATATATATATATATATATATTTATATTTATAACTATATATAATTAATATATTTATTTTACTTTCATTAATATATATATATATATTTAAAACTATAATTATATAAACATTTATTTATAATTATAAGTATAATAAATATATTTATTATACATAAAGCAGACATTAAATCTGATAACTATTTACATATATATTTTACTTTTAATTGTAAATATAAATATGTTTATATATGTATAAATAATTTTATGTATTTATAAATATATTTCTATAATTATTTATATTTATACAATTATAATTATTATAAATATATTTATTATAATTTTCTAATTATATATATATAAATATTTATAATTTAAAATAAATATATTTATAAAAATATGTATCTAATTATATATATATATATATATTAATATATTAAAATATATATTTATAAAATCATAATAAATGTATTCATTGTAATTTTTAAAAAAATATTCATATATGTCTATAAATATGATAAATATATTTATCATTTAAAAAAATTACAATAAATATATGTCTTTAATATATATATATATTCATTAAAGAAAAATATTTATTTTAATATATTATTTATTCATAATTATATTTATAAATAAATATATTTATATGGTTTTTAAATATAATTATAAATTTAATAAATATAATTATAAATTTAATAAATATAATTATAAATTTAATAAATATAATTATCATTTAAAAACATTACTGTAATTTTATAATTATTTAAATATATATCTAGATAGTTATGTATAATTATAATTATATAAATATTTTTTCAAAAGTATGTATATAGAACTAAATATTTATAATTATAAATATAATAAATATATATTTATTATTTCAATATATTTATCATGATTTTCAGTATTTATGGGAACATAATAGATTCATGGGAACACGAATGAATCATATACAGAGAGTAAAGTATAGATCATAAATGGGTCATCATATACATGGACAACATGAATAGTAATGAGGGTGTAAAAAGTAATATTCATGATGAATACGTAACATATGAACATCAATTATATTCATGCATCAATTGACCAAATTCTTTAGAAACATATATATATATATATAATAAATATAATAAATATATTTATTATTTAGTGAAAATTATTATATTTATTTAGGAATTATTAATAAATATATATTAAGTATAAACATGCATTTTTTATTTAATGTATACAAATAAAAATTATTTTTGAATATAAATATAATACTTTTATATAAATTAATAATACTTTTCATTAAAAACTTTTATCAGCACTATAAATTGTGCTAAAAAATCCCCCTATCAACGTTTTCTACTTAGTAATAATAAAACCTAACACATCCCTTTCCCAGATCTGTTGAAGTGTATGGAACTGTCCCTCATCAAGGTTAGGCTCCTAGAGTACCTTTGTCACAACCCGTCCTCGGGACCCATGTCGGGACTACCCCAAGCCCGCCTCCCATAGGCCAGGGGCTGGCGACTAGCACCAAGGTGTAAATCCCGACAAAAAGGCGAAGGAATTGCCTTTATAAAGTAAACAAACACCACAGAGTAAGCAAGTAGAAGTAAACACTAAGTAAAACTGGGTACAATAGTAAGTGCGGACAGTAAATGGGCCAGAATACAAACCCAAACTGAAAGTAAAGTACAACTGGACGGAAAGTACAACAAATGAAAGTAAAGCAGCAATGTCGAGCCATCAACTGGAAGTCCCACCTGAACGGTGGGCACAGATAGCCTCCTCAGCTTCTCAGGTCCAGTCGTCCGCTCCGTGTACGTCCCGAGCAGTGGTCCACCTCTAGGTACCGACTTGCTCCACAAGCCTCAACCATGATCAGCGTTGTCCGTCGTCTGCATCCAACACAACGTAGTGCGGGCATAGCCCGTTTAGGGTGAGTATACGCTACTCAGTAGGGACCCCGAGACCCCTGAAGGTCTCCCAGAATCCATAAAGGACAATCCACAAAGAAAAGATACAATCACGAAGTAACATTCAACACTACTTAGGTATATGCCCATACATATACCTAAGTCATCAATTCAAGTTTGTCTCCAATGTCCGAGCCCCAAGTTCGATCATGTCCACCCAGGATAGTACAACCCATTCCACATAGGAAAGCACAACTCAATCCACATAGGAAGTAAGTCAATCATATCGAAGATAATGATTGAAAGTCAAGACTCAGCTCACACAGGTATACTTCTTCGTAAGGTGATAGAGATGATCAGATGTAGCCACTAATTCATCTAAGCTGGGACCCACGTAGGATACAAGACCAATTACTCTGTCAGACCCACATAGGATACTACAACAGATGTCAAATACTACCGGACCCATATAGGATACAAGAACAGTAACACTGCCAGACCCACGTAGGATACAAGAACATTAGTCATCACCGTCGAACCCACGAAGGATTTCAGTACGGTCTTCATCGCTGCCGAACCCACGGAGGATTTCAGTGCGGTCTTCATTGCTGCTGAACCCACGGAGGATTTCAGTGCAGTCGTCGTCGCTGCCGAACCCACGGAGGATTTCAGTGCAGTCATCATCGTCGTCGCAGTCGCAGCCAGCTCTAGGGTTCCCGCACACAACATGCTCGATTCCGGGAGGGTCCACTCCATGAGCCAAGGGGGGTCGATACATAAACTGACACGTAGTCTGGAGTAGATGTATCCCAAAGTTCCATCTCGCCAAAAGGAACTCAACGTGATAGATGGCGCGTCAATCAGACGTCCGGTCTGATAATTATTGGCTTCTTCATTCCAGCGGCCCGATTGGTTTCTAAGTCAAAACCAACCCGACCACACTCCAACTGCATCCAAACCTCGATCGGAGTAATCCAAAAGGTCCATATCACTAATAGGAATCCAACAAAGTTGATGGCATGTCAATCGGACGTCCAGAGCTCGAGTTATAAGTGTTTCCGCTCTGAGGGCCCGGTTGGTTTCGTGTTCGAACCAAACCGGATGTACACAAAGTTCTCCAAAACCTATAGGGTAATATACCGAAACGACCATCTCGATCCAAGGATTGTATCACAATAGACGGTGCGTCGATCGGAGATCCGTAGCCCAAGATATGGGCGTTTGAATGGAACTGTCCGAAAATAGGGGGTTTTGGGCCCGGACCAACCCGGCCCAAGATCCCCTAGGTCGGCCCAATCCGGGTCGACCTGACCCGGGTCCGGGTCCGGCCCATTTGGGAGTGGCCCGGCCCGGCCGGTGCGGCCAGGCCTGATGTGGCCGGTCCAGCCTGGGCGGACGGTTGCCCTAGCGCGGGCGCGGCTCGTGTGGCCAGCTCAGCACTGGCCTAGCTACCGCGGAAGGGGGGGCACTGCCCCCCTGTTTTGAAACTGTGGCCCCCACGTGGGGGCCACTCCTTTGCCAGCCGGGGGTTATGACTCCCAGTTTTCGGATCTGGACGGCCATAATGGCCGGCCAGTGTGTCGCACGGGACCAGCCGGTCCCGCACCCTGTGCACCGGTGTCTGGCGGCTTCGGCCACCCTCTCCTGCTCCACCGCGGCCTTGGTCTGACCAGTGTGGCGCGACGGCGCCGCTCCCCTCCGCCGCTGCCCCGCTCCGGCTACGGCCTCTTCATGGTTCTCCGGCGTGCCGCGACGGCACCGTGCCCCTTCGCCACGGCCCGACTCCGGCCGCGGCTTCGTTCGGCCTCAACGGCGCGGTGCGATGGCACCGTGCCTCTTTACCCGTTCCTCTTGCTTCCGTGCGGTGCCATTGCACTGCGCTGTCTTTGCTCGTGCCACAACAAGTACAACATCAAAAGGGGAGGAGGGTCGGTCTTGTTCGTGCGGTCTGACCTCCTCCCGTTATAAAGATAATAGGTGGCCCAACATAAATGTCGATGAACGACAAAGAATATTTCATGAACAAAATTCCAAACCCTTACCTCAAGGAGTTGTCGAACGATGGTCGTCGCGAAGAAATGACGTCGCGGAAGATGGCTTCGCGGAATGAGGATCCGTATACGTCGTCGTTGCTCACATGAAGAAGGATGCGGCGCGTCGATCATTCTCCGATGGAGGTGTCTCTCACCGTCTACGGGAGGTGAGGTGATGGCACGACAATTCCCTTGTGGTGATGGAGTTCTTCGTCGTAGTCTCAGCGTTCTTCGTGTTCTTCGACAAGGAAGAAAATGTCCAATACTTGAGATCTCCTCTTCCAGATCTCTACACAACGATTCAACCCATAATAAAATAAGCCTTTGCCTTATTTTATTACTCATGCCAACCCCTTTCGATAAATCAAAAGATTATAGTCAATTAATTGACTTTAATTGATGAGGGTTTAATAATCCAAATTAAACTCGAGGGTTGACTTTCCATTTAATTAGGGTGTGGGTGAGTTACAAATTAAATGCACGAGAGGGAGGTTAAATGGATTTGAAGGGGGTGGGGCTCATGTGGGCCCCACTTTACTAAAATCCTACATAGAGAAGTTATGATGTAGTGGGTCCCACTCCAACATCCATGCATAGGTTTAAACTACTTAGAATAAAAATAAAATTTTTAACACAATATTTTATTTCATTCTTTAGTTAACCCATTTATTTAATAACCTCTCCCTAGAAAATGCAACTCTAGAAAAGATGTTCCTAAGCAATTACCGGCGCTGCAAATCCATCAGTGTCCTTAGATTTCGATTCCAAGCAACGGTTTAAAAGTTAGAAAAACCCGCTCATTCGTTCACTGAACGTACCCGATCTAAACTTCGGATAATGATTCAGGGCACACCGGGCCACGGAATCAGGTTCCGCCAGAAACTGCATACTCGTAAAATCCCATTGAAACTTAAGAAAAAATTTCCCTTAAAATTTACAGGTCTTTACATTACTCCCACCTCAGGGATTTACATCCCCGTAAAGATACATCACAAACTAAGGGAACAAATGAGGGTACTAGGCACGCATATGAGCCTCCCGCTCCCAAGTTCTCTCCTGGGGGTTCCCGTGCTGCCATCTGATGCGCACTAGAGGAATCGACCACCCACGTAGGACCCACTCCTGTCGATCCTCGATCTCCACTGGGACTTCTGCAAAAGTCACCCCATCGTCAATGTCCAACTCCCCATGGTCGACGATATGTGTCAGGTCGTGCACGTATCTCCTCAGCTAAGATACGTTGAAGACGTCGTGCACCTGGTGAAACTGAGGTGATAGAGTCGGGCAGTAAGCCACCTCGCCTATCCTGATGAGAACCTGGAATGGTATGATTAAGCACAGAGATAACTTGCCACCCCTACAAAATCTCCGTAATCCACGTCAAGGTGAGACCCGCAAGAAGACGTGGTCGCCATCCTCGAACTCTAGTGGTCTCCACCTCCTGTCATCATAAGACTTCTGCCGGATCAGAGCTGTCCTCATCCACTCCGGGATGACTTGGACCTTCTCTATCGTGGCCTAGACCATCTCTGGTCCCACAAGTGCTGACTCCCCAGGGTCTGTCCCGAATAGAGTTGATCTGCAAGGTTGGTCGTACAATGCCTCGTATGGTGCCATCCCGATGGTGGAGTGGTAGTTTTTGTTGTACGCAAACTCCACCAAGGGTAGATGGTCCTCCCAGCTGTGACCAAAGTCAAGGACACATGCACGGAGCATGTCCTCGAGAGTTTGAATGGTCCTCTTCATCTGACCATCCGTCTGAGGGTGAAAGGTGGTGCTCAGACGTAGCTGCGTCCCGAATGCCTCCTGCAACCCATTCCAAAGCTGGAATGTAAAGCCAGCATCTCGATCGGAGATGATAGATGATGGCACACCATGAAGCCATACAATCTCCAGAATGTAGATATGTCCCACGCTCTGTACTGAGCGCTGCTCCATGATGGGTAAGAAGTGAGCCGACTTGGTGAGTTGGTTGACAATCACCCAAATGGAGTCATAACCTCTGGAAGTACGTGGAAGTCCAGTCACAAATTCCATAGATATCTCATACCACTTCCACTCTAGGACCTCCAAGGGATGAACCAAGCCTACTGGTACCTGGTGCTCCACCATCACCTACTGACAGGTGAGGCATCGAAAAACGAACTATGCCACAACCTTCTTCATACCCGGCCAATAGTGTTGTCGTCTGAGATCCTGGTATATCTTCGCTACACCTAGATGTACCGCTAAAGGGTAAGTGTGAAACTCTCTCAGCACCTCCTCCTGTAAAGCATCTGGTACCATGGTACATCCTCTAAAAAGGATGACGTGCTCTCCTCCCATAGAGAATCCATCTGGTGCCTGTCCTGAGGATATTTGTGCACGCCGCATCTCACAGTCAACGTCCCCATGTTTTGCCTCTATTTCCCACTGTAGTAATGGAGGTGTGACTGTGAGTGACTGAAGAAAGGATGCTTCATCTCTATCCACGAAGGATATCTGCAAAGCGGATAGCTGGTCTGTCGCCTCCCCGAGTAGCTGAATGCTCGTCCTCCTGCTGAGAGCATCGGTTACTACGTTCCCCTTTCCTGGAGTATAGACTATCACAAAGTCATAGTCCTGGAGGAACTTGAGCCATCGCCGCTGTCTCAGATTCAGGTCCTTATAGGAGAAGATGTACCTGAGACTCTGGTGGTCAGAGTAGTCTATAAAGTGCTCTCCCATCAGATAGTGTCTCCACATATTCAGAGCGAAGACCACTGCTGCTAAGTCCAGGTAATGGGTAGCATAGTTCTACTCATGATTCCTCAACTGACGTGATCCATAGGCGATCACTTCCCGCTCCTGCATCAGGATGCATCTGAGTCCAGTCCCTGATGCATCGTAGTAGACTATGTACCCCACTCCTTCCTCCGGTAGCGTCAAGATAGGTGCGCTGGTCAGTCTCTGTCTTAGCTCCTGAAAGCTCTGATGACATCTATCTGACCACACGAAGGGTTTCCCCTTCTTCGTCAAAGCTAAATGTGGTGCTGAAACTCTGGAAAAGTCTGGCACAAATCTCCAGTAGTACCCAGCTAGAACCAAGAAACTCCGCACCTCCATCACACTCCTGGGTGGCTCCCAAGCTAGCACTGCCTCGATCTTGGCAGGGTCCACCGCAACTCCCACCTCAGAGATGACGTACCCCAAGAAGTGGACCTCACGTAACCAGAACTAACACTTCGAGATCTTACTATAAAGCTGGTTCTCTCGGAGTGTGTCCAGTACAACCCACAAGTGGTAGGTGTGCTTCTCCTCAGTAGTTGAGTATATCAATATGTCATCGATGAAGACCACGAAAAATCGATCGAGGTATGGTTAAAAGATCCTGTTCATGAGACTCATGAACACTGCTGGAGCATTGGTTACGCCAACTGGCATAACCAAGAACTCATAGTGTCCATACTGACATCTGAAGGTCGTCTTCTTCACGTCCTCATCTTGAACTCTGAGCTAATGATAGCCTGACCTGAGGTCTATCTTTGAGAACCACCATGCTCCCTTGAGCTAATAGAAGAGGTCTTCAATCCTCGGTAGTGGATACTTGTTCCTCATGGTCACATGGTTCAGGCGACGATAGTCGACACACAGTCGCAAGCTCCCGTCCGCCATCATGGTGAAGAAAATCGGGGAAGCCCAAAGTGAAACACTGGGTCGGATGAATCCCTTGCCCTGTAAGTCCTCCAGCTATACCCATAGCTCTCGAAGCTCAGCGGGATCCATCTGATATGATGGAGTGGATATTGGGGTTGTCCTGGGGTACAGGTCAATATAAAAGTCTACCTATATGAGAGGAGGTAGTCCTGGAACGTCATCAGGAAAAACGTCAGCATACTGATCCACCACTACAAGAAAACTCGGACTCCGCACATCAACTGCTCCTAGGATGAGGCTAGCCAACTGATGAGTGATCAGTTGTCCTCTCCTCTGCGTGAGTCCATCCAGTACTGCAAAGGCTCCCTTCTCGCCAGTGAAGGTGAACCTGCTCCCATCGGTGCGAACACACCGCACCTTGAGCCTAATACAGTCGATCTGAGCATGAACTATAGATAACCAATCCATGCCCAAGATGACGCCGTAAATCCTCGACGCCGCTACAAGAATATCTCAGCCGAAGATCTCGCATCCTAGAGTGAGCTCACATTTCCGGCACCAGTGTGTAATCATCGAGTCTGCTCCCGTAGGAGTCTCTAGCCGTAAGGATCGAGCCAACGGCTCTGTCGGAATCTCTGAGCTCCGAACAAGGTCTGTGGCAATAAAAGAATGACTCGGTCATATGTCTATATGAACTACAGCAAGGGTGGAGTAGACACAGATAGTACCTAGAATCATCTCTGGTGTGTCGTGGTCATAGGACTCAACTTCTTGAAGTTGAGCCTGCCTCTGCCCTCCAGATCCCTGTGGTCAGGGTGGACCTCCTGGTGGTGGTGGTGGTAAAGCCTCAAAGCATCGCCCACCACCTACTGCTCGTCCAGCTCCTCTGCCTCGTCCGCCTGCTCTCTACGGACCACCACGGTAGACCCTCTGCCTCTGCCTGGGTGGCCCCTCAACTGTCTGCTGCTCCTCTGTACGGCGGGTCAGGCAGTCACGAGCCAGGTGGACCTGCCCACCGCATGTGTAGCACTGTCTACTTCTCGGAAGGCTGGCTCTATGCCATGTGCCCCGCAACTCTGAGCCAGTGTCCTGAGGTCGTTCGCCTGATGGTCTGATCCGCCTGGACCCCTGTGACGTCTGTCGACTGCCAGCTGCAGACGACTCCGCTATGCGCCGCCCTGCGGTAGGTCTCGCTACTGGTGTAGGCTCAGCAAGAAAGCTCTCAATGAGAAAGGCTCGCTCCAGTACTCCTGCCTGTGTCGGAATGCTGAGGGAGATCATCGATGCCTTGATCTCATGCCTCAGTCCCTTCTCGAAGTTCCGGGCCTGGAAGAATGGGTCTCGTACCTTGTCCATCGAATATCAAGAGAGATAGGTAAATCTCGTCGAGTACTAGGAGATCGTCATGCTGCCCTGCTGTAGCTGTAGTAGCACCTGAATGCACACCGCATGGAGGGTGGCTGGGAAGAACTCCGAGCGGAAGAGGCTTTCAAAGTCCGTCCAAAGGAGAGATGCCTCATCGTGCACCTGGATCATCAAGCTCCACCATATGCCTGCTTCCGCATGCAGGAGGCTCGCCGCAAGGATCACCATGAGGTCATCTGGTGTCCCCACTAACCTGAAAACTCGCAAAACCGCATCCATCCAATCCTCGGCTGCCTGAGGGTCCGTCTCCCCGTGGAACCTAGGCAGTCTCTGATGTTAAAACTCGTGCAGTGCATGAAGGCGACGTGCGCTCTCAGTGGCTGGGTCTGGTAGCATCGGTGGCTCGGCGGGTAGAGGTATCATCGGTGCCTCCGCTGAAATAGGGCCCTGCACCGAGGCCTCATCGCTCGGTGGGCCATCGTCATGCACAAAGCTCGGAACCCTTGTTGGCTTCCATCGTGGGGCCATCCTGAAAAGAAATAGGTGTGCCACGATCAAAGCAGTATACCTGGTGAGCTGACACAAAGTAATCACATAGAAAACTTTTGAAACACACATGCAATCAATGTTTCGTGCATTGAGTCGGAAATCAGAGGTCAGGGTCCTGGTGTACAGATACGTCAGCTGCCGCACCAACACTGGACTCCCTGGACTGATAACCACACTCAATACCCTTAACACTATTTCTTCACATAGAATAATGATCAGAGTCTTGAGTTCTGCGGTAGAACCAAACTCATCTGATACCAATTTGTCACGACCCGTCCTCGGGACCCGTGCCGTGACTACCCCAAGCCCGCCTCACATAGGCCAGGGGCGGGAGACTAGAACCAAGATGTAAATCCCAACAAAAAGGGAAAGGCATTTCCTTTATAAAGTAAACAAACACCACATAGTAAGCAAGCAGAAGTAAACACTAAGTAAAACTAGGTATAATAGTAAGTGCGGAAATTAAATGGGCCAGAATACAAACCCAAACTGAAAGTAAAGTACAACTGGAAGGAAAGCACAGATACTGAAAGTAAAGCAGCAACGTCGAGCCATCCACTGGATGTCCCACCTGAAGGGTGGGTACAGATAGCCTCGTCAGCTACTTGGGTCCAACCGTCTGCTCCATGTACGTCCCGCCCAGTGGTCCACCTCCAGGTACCGACTTGCTCCACAACCCTCAACCACGATCAGCGATGTCTGTCATCTGCATCCAACAAAATGTTGTGCGGGCATATCCTATGCAGGGGTGAATATACGCTACTCAGTAGGGACCCCGAGACCCCCAAAGGTCTCCTAGAATCCACAAAAGACAATCCACAAAGGAAAGATACAATCACGAAGTAAAATTCAACACTACTTAGGTATATGCCCATATATATACCTAAGTCATCAATTCAAGTTCGTCTCCAACATTTGAGCCCCAAGTTCGATCACGTACACGCAGGATAGTACAACCCATTTCACACAGGAAAGCACAGCTCAATCCACATAGGAAGTATGTCAATCATATCGAAGATAATGATTGAAAGTCGAGACTCATCTCACACAGGTATACTTCTTTGTAAGGTGATAGAGATGATTAGATGTAGCCACTGATTCTTCTAAGCTGGGACCCACGTAGGATACAAGACCAGCTACTCTGTCAGACCCATGTAGGATACTACAGCCGAGGTTAAATTCTGCTGGACCCACATAGGATACAAGAACAGTAGTACTGCCAGACCCACGTAGGATACAAGAACAGTAGTCATCGTCGTTGAACCCACGGAGGATTTCAGTATGGTCTTCATCGCTGTCGAACCCATGGAGGATTTCAGTGCAGTCTTCATCACTGTTGAACCCACGGAGGATTTCAGTGCATTCGTCGTCACTGCCGAACCCACGGAGGATTTCAGTGCAGTCATCATCGCCGTCGCAGTCGCAGCCATCTCTAGGGTTCCCGCACACAGCATGCTCGATTCCGGTAGGGTCTGCTCCACGAGACAAGGGGGTTGATACATCAACTGACACTTATTGTAACGCCCCGACCCTAGTTACCCAGAGTCAGTGCATTATTACATAACATTGGCATGATCACAAGAAAGATCAAATCTCGAAAGACCGATTGGTTTAGTAGCCTTGGAAACACTAGATATATTCATAAGTTTTACATTACATCATAAGATGAAAAACTACTACAACAACATAATGTCTCTATAATCCACACTCATATCCCCACATAACATCCCTGCAGGTCATTCATAATTTACTTCTTCACTTCCTGGGAAGAATAAAACATAGAAAAGGGGTGAGCTCAAATGCCCAGTAAGGATAACAATATAGCGGAAACTTTCATAAATAAGAATAAACATTTAAGGCAATGTATAACTAAAACAAAAGCCTTTTAAACTTTAACATTTAACATAGTATGGCATAAATAAAATTAAATAATGCCATTTACTTATTCACATGGTTATTCTACTAATTGAATAATCACATGCAAAATCAATAACCACTTTCATAACGATGGAATGCATAATGCCAGACTATCATAACCACATAGTCAAGGCCTCGTGCCAAGACTACAAATAAGATTTTGTCAAGGCCTTGTTCCAAGACACTAGTTTGTCTCATGAGACCTATCGATGCATCGAGGAGCTATAGCGGGCTCCACCCGTCACATATTAAGTCCAATGCATTCCCATATGAAAAGGTTTAAACATAACATAAACATTAGTATAAAAACTATCATACGAAATGTCAATACTTTCACCATAAACTATGAATGGTATAAAAATAGCACATCCACAGTCAAACATATCACAAAACCTTCAATACAATATAGTAGTTTTGTATCATAATAAATCAACTTCAAATAATCTTAAAATCCATCAAAGGATGTTGACATAGATGAAATCAAAATTATTTTTAAAGAAATATCTCCTTTTATTTTGAAATCATTTAAGATCCATATAAAATAAAACATTTTCTTTGAAAATATTCTTATAAGCTTGTAAGGGAAGCTTTGAATATTTTATAACGGCAGAAAATAACCGCACCCGCCGTATAAGTTAAAAAAACATTCTTACCTTAATTCTGTCGAAAAGGTTAAAAAGGACCTTGTTTTGAAAACGACAGAAAGATTCCTCTTATAAAAAGTAAAACAAGGGTATAAATTACTTTAACCCATATTCTTGTAAAAATGTTTTGAAATACATTTTGAAGAAACATGGATGTGGATGATAACGAGATCCCAGCAGATTATTACGTATAAACAACCTCGGATAATGAAGAGATTGTGAAATAAACCTTACCTTGTACTTTTCCTTGGTTGGGGTAGGTTAACCTCCTGTAGAATGGTGAAATAATTTTTATTAAATTATACAAGAATCATATATATTAATATGATATCATATATGATCTTTTAACATTGATTTGTTAATAATATCTTAGAATTATCGTCGTTTCGGGTGTTAACTTACTCATTTTCTTTTATATGTTTTGTTACATAAGCCATGTTTGTTGTATCTTATTCATATCCAGAATTATATCAAGTCCTTAAACGTCATTTTTAAATCATCAAATGATAATTATACTTGAATGGATACGATGGAGAATGAATCTCATCGCGTTCGTGGAGACGGTAGTCCGTACGTACGCACGAGCGACAATATCATTCTTTTGATATTAAAATAATATATAAATGGATGGTATATCATATATACAGAATCATTAACATGTTATATCTAGTATTTACCTGAGTTAAACATCATTATTATACCCATCCAAATAATATTATATTGAATAACAATTACACCACGACGTGGAGACGGTAAGCCGTACGTACGCACGTATGGTGACATGTTATTCAAAGGGTGGATAGAATACTGAATATGGTTGTACCATATTTATAATAACATCACAGTATATGTGAGATACTGGAGTTATTATTTTAGAATGGTAAGAACAAAGAAAGAAGAAGTGGAAGAAGAAAGGAACTTGAAAAGGGGTGGTGAAAACATTACCTCTTCTTCGGGTTCTTCCTTTTGATTTGATCAAAAGGGCTCCTTAGGTTGGCTTTCTGATCAAACTAAGGCATCTAGGTTGTAGTTAGGGATGTTGGGAGAGTATGTGGGCAGAGTTTTGCCAAACCAAAAGGCTTTGAAGGTGTGAAGAAATGAGAAGGAGGAGTGCCCTTTTATAAGAGGGGTGACGGGCACCTTTGAAAAAGCTAGAAATATTAATTTATAATAAATTCATATTCGGTTTCTAATGGCTCCAAAGTTGATTATTCAAAGGTTAAGGTGGGTATAGGTCGAAAACCACTCAACCAATATAATTTAGACAGGTATGGGTACTTATATTAACCTTATCTTTAAGTATTAACTCTAAGTTAATTAGTTTCACTTTTACAATGTCTCTTTGTATTTTTATATAATATGGTTAATAAACTTACTATATACATCCAAGAGACCCCCAAGTGGTCCATTAATGATGAACCTATCTTGATATAAGTCTCTTGGCCGAACCTTAGATTTTTAGGATTTTAATATCAATTAATAATATAATATTTGTTTTAAGAACTCTTTTATGTCAATTATGACACTATTCAATAGTTGATTTTTGTGAAACTCATAACAGATTGATTACTTCTAAAAAAGTCAATTAAACCAATGCTAATATATCATATTATCCTATAAAATTATTTTAATTCATTAAAAGTTTCATATTATATTTATTTGGGTATTTTTAATATCAATTATTTTGATTTTTCACTATTATAGTAATTACTGCATCATCATTGTGTCATAAATAAATTAAATTATTTAATGTCTGAAAATTATAAATAAAATATAATTATGTAGGAAATGTTTTTATCTTTCTAATTAATATTTCTAATCTAAAATCCAACATATATAACCCTATGTAACAATTGTTTTTCTAAAAGATATATGCTTCTGTCATTTTTGTATTCATTTTAACTTAATTAAAATAAAGTGTCATTATCACTTACAAGTGGATCCATGGGGTCCCAAAATCGACCCAAAGATTCCCATGGTCGACCATGTATCAACCAATAGGGTTAATACACGTTTTAGGGTAATTTAGTATTATTATAATATTATTTTTTAACCCTTATTTACCGGATTTACCCTTAACCATGGTAAATAAAATATTTACCGCAGTAATTATTCAAAATGTCTAAAAATAAAAGTTACCTATTTAAAAATTTTGAACATCCTGATTCCAAATATGGAATCCATTTTCCTAAATTCAAAACACAGAAGTGGCAGAAATTAATTTAAAATTAATTCCCGCTGTCAAAACAAAAAGCGTGTTTTTAAGAGATAATAACTATCAAAAGATTGACACTTGTTTATGTTCGGTTTAATTGTAAAATTATGTCCAATGACCAACATTATATTAAATGGTAAAAATATATTCTAAATATAATTTAAAACTACTAAAATTCATAATTTATCACAATTAATTTTTTTGATTAAAAAAATTGTTTTTAATTAAAATTTAGTAATTTTCACTATTCATCAAAATATGAAAGTTATCCGAAGAGTACCAAAATTTCACCTTAGGCTAAATTAGATATTCCGAATCCAAAAATGAAGTCTATTTTGAAATATAAAATATATATGATTTCAAAAAGTAGGTATTACTATTCACAACGGCTAGTTTAATTAGTTGTGGTGTGTGTTAGAACTCGAGGTTGCGTACAACACATGCTATCGCATTATTCGAAGGGAAACGTACCGTGGAAGCTTGGGGTGTTACATTCTCCCCTCCTTCAAATAATTGCGTCCTCGCAATTTCTAGGGTATTACTACATAAAAAGACTTGAGTGGTTCTTCATCATAAGTTCCTCGGGTTCCCACGTTGCCTCTTCCATCTTATGGTTTCTCCACAAAACTTTTACCAGACGCGTCGTCCGGTTTCTCAGCACTTGTTCTCTCGTATCAAGAATCTTGACGGGCTCTTCGCAATAAGACAGATCGGGTTCCAGTTCTAATTCGTCATAGGTGAGTACATGCGTTGGGTCAGGCATGTATTTCCTCAACAGAGATACATGGAACACATCGTGAACTTTGGAGAGACTTGGCGGTATTGCCAATCGGTAAGCTACAACCCCAATTCGTTCTAGAATTTCGAAGGGTCCGATATACCTGGGACTCAATTTACCTTTCTTACCAAAACATATGACTCCCTTCCATGGAGATACCTTCAAGAAAACATGATCACCGACTTGAAATTCCAAATCCTTCCTTCGATTATCGGCATAGATCTTCTGCCTACTTTGAGCTGCTTTGATATGATTTTGGATTACTTTCACCTTTTCCACCGTTTCCTCCACCAGTTCTGGGCCTACAAGTTTTCTTTCACCAACGTCATCCCAACAGGTTGGTGTACGACATCTCTTTCTGTATAACGCTTCATATGGTGCCATCTGAATACTCGAATGGAAGCTATTGTTATAGGAAAATTCTACCAGTGGTAAATATTGATCTCACATACCCTGAAAGTCAAGTGAGCAAGATCTCAACATGTCTTCTAGGGTTTGAATAGTCCGTTCTGACTATCCATCTGTCTGAGGGTGGTATGCAGTGCTCAAATGAAGTTCAGTATCCAGGGATTTCTGAAGACTTTTCCAAAATCTTGAAGTAAAACGGGGATCACGATCAGAAACAATCGATAGGGGTACTCCATGAAGTCTCACAACTTCATTAATGTATAGTCTTGCTAGACGTTCCAGGGGTAGATCTTCTCTTATAGAAAGAAAATGTGCTGACTTGGTAAGACGATCAACAATAACCCATATTGCATCGTTCCTTCTAGGAGTCTTTGGTAGCCCCATGACAAAGTCCATCGTAATATTGTCCCATTTCCACTCCGGTATGGGAAGAGGTTGCATGACTCCTCCAGGCTGTTGCCTTCCAGCTTTCACTTGTTGACAAACCATACATCTTGACACAAAATCAGCAATCTCTCTCTTCATGTTGTCCCACCAAAAATGTTCCTTCAAATCTCTATACATTTTGGTTCTCCAAGGGTGTATAGAGAAATTGGAACTATGAGCATCATCCAGCAATTCCCTTTTTAGATCAGGTAAATCGGGAACACAAAGTCTCTTCCCGAATTTCAAAATCCCATCTTCATACACAAAGTCTCTCAATCTACCATCATTCACATCTTTAATCTTCTTATGAAATTCTTCATCATCGGTCTGAGAACTCTTAATCCTTTCTAGTAAAGATGGTTTGGAAACCATTTGAAAAAGCATTGATGTTTCACCTTCCCTGGTTATTCCCATGTCCATCTTCACTAGATCCATGAAGATTGGATCCCTTTCAATTCTCATATTGTTCAAAACTCCATGGTCTTTTCTACTCAAAGAATCTGTCACCTTGTTTGCTTTCCCCGGGTGGTAGTGTATCGTGCAATCATAATCCTTGAGTAATTCAAGCCATCTCCTTTGCCTCATGTTGAGTTCTTTTTGTGAGAAAATATACTTCAAACTCTTGTGATCAGTATAAATTTCACATTTTTCACCATAGAGGTAGTGCCTCCATATCTTCAAATCAAATATCACAGCTGCTAACTCAAGATCATGAGTAGGATAGTTTTGTTCAGGAATTTTCAATTGTCGTGATGCATAGGCAATAACTCTATCATTCTGCATAAGGACACAACCAAGTCCTTTCTTTGATGCATCACTATAAATAACGAACCCATCATTCCTCGATGGTAGAGTCAATATAGGAGCATTGACTAATCTTCTCTTCAGTTCTTCGAAACATTCTTCACACTCTTTTGTCCAAACAAATTTAACCCCTTTACGTGTGAGCTTCGTTAATGGGTTAGCCAATCGGGCAAAATTCTGGACGAAACGTCGATAATAACCTGCCAAACCAATAAAACTGCGTACCTCAGTTATACTCGTAGGTGCTGGCCATTCTTGGATTGCCTTGGTCTTAGAAGGATCAACAGAGATTCCATCTTTAGAGACAATATGGCCAAGAAAAGAAATCTCCTGAAGCCAGAATTCACACTTGCTAAACTTCCCATATAATTCATGCCTCCTCAGAGTCTTCAAGATAATGCGCAAGTGATTTTCATGATCTTCGTAGGTTTTGGAGTATACCAAGATATCATCAATAAATACCACCACAAATTCATCGAGATACTCCTTGAAAACTCTATTCATCAGATCCATGAATACAGAGGGTGCATTAGTCAATCCAAACGGCATTACAGTAAACTCGTAATGCCCGTACCTGGTTCGAAATGCTGTCTTCGGAATGTCTTCCTTCTTCACACACAACTGATGGTATCCAGATCGAAGGTCAATCTTTGAAAAGTATAGAGCTCCATGCAGTTGGTCAAATAAATCATCAATACGAGGTAGGGGATACTTGTTCTTTATCGTTATAGCATTGATCTCCCTGTAGTCGATACATAACCTCATAGATCCATCTTTCTTTTTAACAAAAAGAACAGGGGATCCCCATGGAGAAACACTAGGGAGAATAAATCCCTTATTACTCAATTCCTCTAGTTGTTTCTTTAGTTCGACTAACTCTACAGTGGCCATTCTATAAGGGGTCTTCGATATAGGCCTTGATCCAGGAATCAAATCAATGGAAAACTCAACTTCTCGTTCTGAAGGATGTCCAGGTAAATCTTCCGGAAATACATCTACAAATTCTTTCACAACAGGTACATCCTCTATTTGAACATTCCTTTCCTCACCGACAGTTATTCCATTCTCTTCCTCCCCAATAATTGAATTAAGTTGAGCTACTGGGGGTGGATCTAAATAAGAATTAGGTGGTGACGATTCTGCTCTAAAAATAAGGTTTTCCTTATCATTATCATCAAGAATCGTAACCTCTTTCTTCTTACAATAAATCTTCGCATCATAGTCCGAAATCCAGTCCATACCGAGGATTATATAAAACTCAATCATAGGTATGATGATGAGATCAGCAGATAAAGAAAATTTATGTGCTCTAATGGGGACTGATTCACAAAACTTTGTTGCAATGATACTTCCCTTAGGAGTTTTAACTGACAACTCCCTTATTAAATCAAATTGGAAATATCTAATTTTCTTAGAAAACTGGGAAGATATGAAACAATGCGATGATCCAGAATCAAATAATGCATTTGCTAAACTTGAGGAAACCATTAAATTACCTGCCACCACGTCTTTCGGAGCTTCTACCTCAGCAGTAGTGATAGCATAAGCCTGGCCTTAATCCCTTGGCCTTTTCTGAGGTAAGTTCTCCTGACGCTTAGGACATTCATTTGCATAATGCCCCATCTCCCTGCAATTGTAGCACTGAACGTTGGTAGCTTCCTTCTTCCCCTTGCAATCACGAGCTTGGTGGCCTTTTTCACCACACTTGTAACAGAATCCCATTCCCTTCAAGCAAGTACCTGGGTGTTTCTTCCCGCATTTACCACAGGATGGATATTCAACCTTTCCCTTCTTCCCCTTATTTCCATTCCCAGATTGATCAGCAGGTCTCTTCTTCTCTTGCTTTGCTTTAAAGTCATAAGACTTAGAGAATTACTTTTCGGTCTTGATAGCACATGAGACAATGTCTTCGTACGATGAAAAGGATTGTGAGACTAATGCTCGACGGAGAAATGGTTTTAACCCATCAAAGAAAACGATCAATATTACTTCTTTGGTTACGTATATAATCACCAGCGTACCTTGCTAACCTTGTAAAGTTAGCCTCATACTTTGTGACATTCTCATCATCCTCCTGTCTCAGACATAGAAATTGCCTTTCCATATCTGCTCGATGGTTGCGAGGGAAGTATTTATCTAAAAACAGATCTTTGAACTCCCTCCATTCCATATTTGATACTTCATCATCTTCCTTCATTTTTTGAATCAATGACCACCATTGATCAGCATCTCCAGTGAGGCGGTAAACTGCCATGATAACTTTTTCCCTTTCACTGCTCCCCAAAGCCTGAAATATTTTCTCTAGGGAAAATATCCATTGCTCAGCTACTAAGGGATTTGTACTCCCATTGAACGTTGGTGGTTGTTGCCTCATGAATCGATCTAACATTGATCCTCCACGCTGTGGATCAGGGTGCTCCATACGGGTAAGGTTATTATTCATAACCTGAGTAAGTTTTCCCAGTATGGTGATTAGCTGATCGGCACCAGTTGCATCACCAGCTCTACTATAATTATCTTGAGCAGGAGGGAAATCCCTACATGGAGTGCGTGCATTGATACGGTTTCCATTTCTTCCACTAGGCGTCATTTCTAAACAATGGCATAAACTAGATAAGTTTATGAATCAAAATACATAATCCCATACTTATAAAACACTTAACATAAATTGAACTATTTATGGATATAATCCATAATCATAAAAATGTTTTCTTTGAGGAAGTATATACTCATAAACCCTTCATAATGATTTGTAAAGAAAATGAGAGTTATCCTAAGCATATCCCCCGGGAGTGTCGTAACCAAGAGTGCAGCAAGGCCCGTTGTCGTGCACCAGTTCCCGTTCGAGTCTAGCTCAAAGCAGTGTTTTCGGGTTTTACCCCTAGGTACATCTGTGCTAGAGCCGCCTCTACCTGCTCGTATCCAGACAGGGATGTATTGCTCGGAAAACTCACAAAATCTCTACAATACCAAAATTCTAGGAAGTTCTTCTATACTAATCCTCAAAGTTCATCTTAGGTCTACGTGCTCTAATCAGAGTTTATCTAAATCTAGCTTCCAAGGTTTGTACTAAACTTCCTCTGATACCAATTGTAATGCCCCGACCCTAGTTACCCAGAGTCGGTGCATTATTACATAACATTGGAATGATCACAAGAAAGATCAAATCTCGAAAGATCGATTGGTTTAGTAGCCTTGGAAACACTAGATATATTCATAAGTTTTACATTACATCATAAGATGAAAAACTACTACAACAACATAATGTCTCCATAATCCACACTCATATCCCCACATAACATCCCTGCAGGTCATTCATAATTTACTTCTTCACTTCCTGGAAAGTATAAAACATAGAAAAGGGGTGAGCTCAAATGCCCAGTAAGGATAACAATATAGCGGAAACTTTCATAAATAAGAATAAACATTTAAGGCAATGTATAACTAAAACAAAAGCCTTTTAAACTTGAACATTTAACATAGTATGGCATAAATAAAATTAAACAATGCCATTTACTTATTCACATGGTTATTCTACTAATCGAATAATCACATGAAAAATCAATAACCACTTTCATAATGATGGAATGCATAATGCCAGACTATCATAACCACATAGTCAAGGCCTCGTGCCAAGACTACAAATAAGATTTTGTCAAAGCCTTGTGCCAAGACACTAGTTTGTCTCATGAGACCTACCGATGCATCGAGGAGCTATAGCGGGCTCCACCCGTCACATATTAAGTCCAATGCATTCCCATATGAAAAGGTTTAAACATAACATAAACATTCATATAAAAACTAGCATACGAAATGTCAATACTTTCACCATAAACTATGAATGGTATAAAAATAGCACATCCACAGTCAAACATATCACAAAACCTTCAATACAATATAGATGTTTTGTATCATAATAAATCAACTTCAAATAATCTTAAAATCCATCAAAGGATGTTGACATAGATGAAATCAAAATTCTTTTTAAAGAAATATCTCCTTTTATTTTGAAATCATTTAAGATCCATATAAAATAAAACATTTTCTTTGAAAATATTCTTATAAGCTTGTAAGGGAAGCTTTGAATATTTTATAACGGCGGAAAATAACCGCACCCGCCGTATAAGTTAAAAAAACATTTTTACCTTAATTCTGTCGAAAAGGTTAAAAAGGACCTTGTTTTGAAAACGACAGAAAGATTCCTCTTATAAAAAGTAAAACAAGGGTATAAATGACTTTAACCCATATTCTTGTAAAAATGTTTTGAAATACAATTTGAAGAAACATGGATGTGGATGATAACGAGATCCCAGCAGATTATTACGTATAAACAACCTCGGATAATGAAGAGATTGTGAAATAAACCTTACCTTGTACTTTTCCTTGGTTGGGGTAGGTTAAACTCCTGTATAATGGTGAAATAATTGTTATTAAATTATACAAGAATAATATATATTAATATGATATCATATATGATCTTTTAACATTGATTTGTTCATAATATCTTAGAATTATCGTCGTTTCGGGTGTTAACTTACTTATTTTCTTTTATATGTTTTGTTACATAAGCCATGTTTGTTGTATCTTATTCATATCCAGAATTATATCAAGTCCTTAAACATCATTTTTAAATCATCAAATGATAATTATACTTGAATGGATATGATGGAGAATGAATCTCATCGCGTTCGTGGAGACGGTAGTCCGTACGTACGCACGAGCGACAATATCATTCTTTTGATATTAAAATAATATATAAATGGATGGTATATCATATATACAGAATCATTAACATGTTATATCTATTATTTACCTGAGTTAAACATCATTATTATACCCATCCAAATAATATTATATTGAATAACAATTACACCACGACGTGGAGACGGTAAGCCGTACGTACGCACGTATGGTGACATGTTATTCAAAGGGTGGATAGAATACTGAATATGGTTGTACCATATTTATAATAACATCACAGTATATGTGAGATACTGGAGTTATTATTTTAGAATGCTAAGAACAAAGAAAGAAGAAGTGGAAGAAGAAAGGAACTTGAAAAGGGGTGGTGAAAACATTACCTCTTCTTCGGGTTCTTCCTTTTGATTAGATCAAAAGGGCTCCTTAGGTTGGCTTTCTGATTAAACTAAGGCCTCTAGGTTGTATTGAGCGATTTTGGGAGAGTATTTGGGTAGAGTTTTGCCGAACCAAAAGGCTTTGAAGGTGTGAATAAATGAGAAGGAGGAGTGCCCTTTTATAAGAGGGGTGAGGGGCACCTTTGGAAAAGCTAGAAATATTAATTTATAATAAATTCATATTCGGTTTCTAATGGCTTCAAAGTTGATTATTCAAAAGTTAAGGTGGGGATAGGTCGAAAACCACTAAACCAATATAATTTTTACAGGTTTGGGTACTTATATTAACCTTATCTTTAAGTATTAACTCTAAGTTAATTAGTTTCACTTTTACAATGTCTCTTTGTATTTTTATATAATATGGTTAATAAACTTACTATATACATCCAAGAGACCCCCAAGTGGTCCATTAATGATGAACCTATCATGATATTAGTCTCTTGGACGAACCTTAGATTTTTAGGATTTTAATATCAATTAATAATATAATATTTGTTTTAAGAACTATTTTATGTCAATTTTGACACTATTCAATAATTGATTTTTGTGAAACTCATAACAGATTGATCACTTCTAAAAAAGTCAATTAAATCAGTCCTAATATATCATATTATCCTAGAAAATTATTTTAATTTATTAAAAGTTTCATATTATATTTATTTTGGTATTTTTAATATCAATTATTTTGATTTTTCACTATTATAGTAATTACTGCATCATCATTGTGTCATAAATAAATTAAATTATTTAATGTCCAAAAATTATAAATAAAATATCATTATGTAGGAAATAGTTTTATCTTTCTAATGAAAATTTATAATCTAAAATCCAACATATATAACCCTATGTAACAATTGTTTTTCTAAAAGATATATGCTTGTGTCATTTTTGTATTCATTTTAACTTAATTAAAATAAAGTGTCATTGTCACTTACAAGTGGATCCATGGGGTCCCAAAATCGACCCAAAGATGCCCATGGTCGACAATGTATAAAACAATAGGGTTAAGACATGTTTTAGGGTAATTTAGTATTATTATAATATTATTTCTTAACCCTTATTTACCGGATTTACCCTTAACCATGGTAAATAAAATATTTACCGCAGTAATTATTCAAAATGTCTAAAAATAAAAGTTACCTATTTACACAATTTGAACATCCTGATTCCAAATATGGAATTCATTTTCCTAAATTCAAAACACAGAAGTGGCAGAAATTAATTTAAAATTAATTCCCGCTGTCAAAACAAAAAGCGTGTTTTTAAGAGATAATAACTATCAAAAGATTGACACTTGTTTATGTTCGGTTTAATTGTAAAATTATGTCCAATGACCAAAATTATATTAAATGGTAAAAATATATTCTAAATATAATTTAAAACTACTAAAATTCATAATTTATCACTATTAATTATTTTGATTAAAAAAGTTGTTTTTAATTAAAATTTAGTAATTTTCACTATTCATCAAAATATGAAAGTTATCCGAAAAGTACCAAAATTTCACCTTAGGCTAAATTAGATATTCCAAATCCAAAATTGAAGTCTATTTTGAAATATAAAATATATATGATTTCAAAAGGTAGGTATTACTATTCACAACAGCTAGTTTAATTAGTTGTGGTGTGTGTTAGAACTCGAGGTTGCGTACAACACACGCTATTGCATTATTTGAAGGGAAACGTACCATGGAAGCTTGTGGTGTTACACTTATTCCGGATTTGACGTATCCCAAAGTTCCGTCTCGACAAAAGGAACTCAACGTGATAGATGGCGCATCAATCGGACGCCCGGTCTGAAAATTATTGGCTTTTTCGTTCCAAGGGGCCGGTTAGTTTTTAATTAAAAAACAACCCAACCGCACTCCAACTGCATCCAAACCTAGAGCGGAGTAATTCAAAAGGTCCGTCTCACTAAGATGAATCCAACAATGTCGGTGGAACGTCAATCGGATGTCCGGAGCTCAAGTTATAAGCTTTTCCGCTCCGAGGGACCGTTTGGTTTCGTGTTCGAACCAACCCCGCCATACCCAAAGATCTCCTAAACCTTGAGTGTAATATACCTAAACTACTGTCTCGATCCAAGGATCGTATCTCAACTGAAGGTACGTTGATCGGAGGTCCGTAGCCAAAGATACAGGCGTTTGAACGGAACTGTCTGAAAATAGGGGGTTTTGGACCCGGACCGACCCCCCCCCCCCCAAGACCCCCTGGGTCGGCCCGAACCAGTTCGACCCGACCCGGGTCTGGGTTCGGCCAATTTGGGCACGGTGCAGCCGGTCCGGCCAAGGCGGCCGGTTGGCCTGGCGCGGGCGCGGCCCGCGTGGCCAGCTCAGTGCTGGCCGAGCTACCGCGGAAGGGGGTGGTGCTGCTCCCCTATTTTGAAACCGTGGCCCCCACGTGGGGGACGCTCCTTTGCTAGATGGGGGTTACGACCCCCAGTTTTTTAATCTAGACGGTCGTAACGGCCGGCCAGTGTGTCGCGCAGGACCCGCCGGTCCCGCCCCCAGTGCACCGGCGGCTCCGGCCGCCCTCTCCTGCTCCGCCGCGACCAAAGGCCGTAGCCTTGGTCCGACCGGCGTGGTGTAACGGCGCGGCGCCCCTCTTCCGCGTCCCCACTCCGGCTGTGGCCCCACTTCGGCCGTGGCCCGACTCTGGCCACGGCTTCATTTGACCTCAACGGCGCAGCGTGACGGCCCCGCGCTTCTTCGCCTGTTCCTCTTGCTTTTGCGCGGTGTCGTTGCACCGCGCTGTCTTTGCTCGTGCCACAACAAGTAAAACATCAAAAGGGGAGGAGGGTCGGTCGTGTTCATGCGGTCCGACATCCTCCTATTATAATGATAAGAGGTGGCCTAACATAAATGTCGATAAACGACAAAGAATATTTCATTAACAAAATTCCAAACCCCTAACTCATGGAGTTATCGAACGATGGTCGTCGTAGAGAAACGGCGTCGTGGAAGATGGCGTCATGGAACGAGGCTTTGTATATGTCGTCGGTGTTCACCCGAAGAAGGATGCGGCGAGTCGATCGTTCTCTGAAGGAGGTGTCTCTCACCGGCTGCGGGAGGTGAGGAGATGGCACGACAATTCCCTTGCAATGATGGAGTTCTTCGTCGTAGTCTCGACGTTCTTCATGTTCTTCGACGAGGAAGAAGATGTCCAGGACTTGAGCTCTCCTCTTCCAAATCTCCACACAACGATTCAACCAATAATAAAATAAGTATTTGCCTTATTTTATTACTCATTCCAACCCCTTTCTATAAATCAAAAGATTATAATCAATTAATTGACTTTAATTGATGAGCGTTTAATAATCCAAATTAAACTCGTGGGTTGACTTTCCATTTAATTAGGGTGTGGGTGAGTTACAAATTAAATGCACGAGAGGAAGGTTAAAGGGATTTGAAGGGGGTGAGGCTAGTGTGGTCCCCACTTCACTAAAATCCTACATAGAAAAGTTAGGATGTAGTGGGTCCCACTCCTACCTCCATGCATAGGTTTAAACTACTTAGAATAAAAATAAAATTTGTAGCACAATATTTTATTTCATTCTTTAGTAATCCGATTTCTTTAATAACCTCATCCGAGCAAACACAACTCCAAAATAGATGTTCCTAAGCAATTACCAGTGCTGCGATTCCATCGGTGTCCTCAGATTTCGATTCCGAGCATCGGTTTAAAAGATAGAGAAACCCGCTCATTCGTTCCCTGAACGTACCCGAGCTAAACATCGGATAATGATTTAGGGCACACCGGGCCTCAGAATCAGGTGTCGCCAGAAACTGCGTACTCGTAAAATCCCAAAGAAAAATAAGAAAACATTTCCCTTGAAATTTACGGGTCTTTACAACCTTTCCCGAAAAGAAGAAATTGGTACTACTCTTTCAAGAATTCACAGGTCCCAAGATACTTCATTTATTCCCTAGAGAAGGGAATCCTAAATTTCTTGAATGTAAGAGGCCCTATAAGGCTCAGATCATTGGTCACCCTGACCATTTCTGGTACCATATGCTCCTCAAACACAACATAAATGAATGATTTGTGTTCAAATATTTTCTCTAGGACAAAGTATTTTATGGACAAGTCATATTGGGTGATATATTGGAGTAGGTGACACATGTCTCTTCCAATGATGATAGTGACAATGAAGGCTCTGGTGAATGGAAATAGGCTCTTAGCTATAGGATGCATAAATATGATGAAAGGTTGGCCAGCAAGGTAGTCTCTCTTGCTCATGGTGTCATCTATCCTTACCTGAACAAGCTTGCACCTCATGTGGTTTCCATGCCTCCAAAGGCCACTACTTCTACATCTACATCACATCCTTCCATGTCTTAGAATAATAAGAACCAATGGAGTAAGGGAAATCAGAGTCCCCCGTCGGTACTGAAGCCATATCACACTCTTGGAAACATCATGGCTCCAATGTTAAGAAATGTTCCAAGGGTTTTTCCATCCTTTGACTACTCTGCTGATGATGAGAAATATTATGCCTCTGTATATTTTTTCAAGCTGGTATACCACTTCATGACACCTGACAGTGAGAAATGTCATGAAAAAACCCTAGGTTCCTCTGGTCAACACCATTAAACAAAATACCAAGGGCATGTGAGACATCATAATGATTAAGATAATAAGTATGTTGATGCTACTAAGACTAGGTAGAGGGTTTTACATAGATCTCAACAAGCATTGTCCTATCAACCTACTCCATCAGGTACACCTCTATAGCTGACTCTATCAGTTGACTGAGAAGTTTAGCTGTGACCATGTCATGATAATCTGTGTCCAACTAGAGCCTGAATTCATCCTACATATAGTCATCCAATAGATTTTATAATAGTTCATCTAGTCAGAAGAAAGATATTTCCATCACTAGTCAAATCCAAGTGGTTCGGCCAGTGGTTCAGACAATGGTTCAACCAATGGTTTTTTTAGTAGTTTCAGCTAGCATAATTTCTTTCACCCCATGAAAAAGAGTGACTTGTCATGGGAAATAATATTTCCAGGGCATGGAAATATGATCTGTTGAATAACCTCGATTACATACCAATGAGTCTTTCTATCCTCGAGGCTCTTCTATTTTCCAAATAATGTATAATGCCCTTACTCAAACCATTAAAATACCATTCCACTTCAAAGATGAATTAGCTAACACTGAGGCCTACAATGTAGAAGCGATTGAGTAAGAGGAGTTTTGATCCATCATTTTAATTTCTAGGGAAGATCAGGTTGTCCTCATACAGAGGAAAATACACCTATTGTACATCACCAGTCAGTTAAATGGCATGGAGATATATTTATTCCTTATGTATACTGGATCTGAGACTAACCTTATCCTGACCCAAATTCTCTTCAAGTTGGGACTAAAAGAAAAAATGAGACTCCCTCCAACCTGAAAATACAAGGTTATGATAAGTGTAAGAAAAAATTTAATGAAATATTTTCCTAAAGACCTATTTTGATGGATTAATATCAAGAAAAGAATGATTGGTATCCTCATAGGATACAAACTATAACACACTTATGGGTAGAACTAGGATTTATGTTCACATAAAAGTCCCCTTGTCATATCTTTAGTGCCTCAATTACTCCCTAAATGGTCTATTAGGGGTACTCTAGGGTGATGTGACCCCCATTGAATCTTGTGAATCCTTCTATATAGATTTGGCTGCTACAATATGGAAGGAAAGAAGGTTCATATTGACATATTCAGGCACATCTATGATCATAATTATATGAAGGCCACTGTAGGAATCATGTGAGTATAATTGGATGACTGCTTCATCCTTTGGATTTATTGGTTAAAGCTAATGATACCAGAACAAGGAGGTTATTTTTTTGTCTCTGAGATAAATGGTTTTAGCATCTCTATGAAAAAGAGATCCCACATATTACCATGTACTCTTGTATCAGATTGTCCTAGCTGATACCAGAAGCCCCTACTCTTGTGAGGTACCTTGAATTTATCCCTATGACCACCAATCCATGAAATTCCTTATTTTTTGCAGTGTGAGGTTGAATTGATGGAAAACGACTCACTTCCATTGCATTTACATAAATAATGGACCCCACAGTCAAAGGATGGACGAAATTGACTAGAAAGATTCTGTCTCTATAGTTTTAACAAATAAGAACCCCTCAATGAGAACTCTTTATCTTCCAATATAGACAACAATGCTTCTCTTGAGTTGAATATCCTAGAAGACATTCTTTTTCCCTTGTATTATACTATCTCTCATGATGAATGTGATTTTTAAGAGGCCTATCATGCATTTGAAGATGGTTTATCCACTACCATTGATAAGTTAACCAAGTTGAACCTTGGTAGTAAGGCAGATCTGAGGAAAACATTGATCAGTGTGGCCATGTCTTCATAGGGGTAGCAGTAGTATGTGGACTTATTGAAACAGTATAAGGATGTGTTTTCCTAGAGCTATGAATAAATTCTAGGACTACCACCCCCCCATATCATCATTCACCATATCAGCCTAATAGTAAGTCATGCCAAGTAAAAACAGCCTCCTAGGAAGATGAACTACTCTCAGGGTTTTATGGTTTATGCTAACATTGACAAGATTATAAAATCAAAATTTATTATGGAAGTCTAATATAAAATATGTATAGAAAAAAATTTCCCTATTAGGAAGAATAATCGAAATAATAGAGTCTATATTGACTTCTAGGACCTCAACTACAACTGTCCGAAGGATGATTTTTTCCTTTCAGTGACTAAATTATTGATTAATGAAACAACTATGTTTTAGGTCATATTCTTCATGGATGGATACTCTAGATACCATCATATCCATATTATCCCCATGTATGATGATTCCAGTGCCTTCAAGGAACAGAAAGGGGTTTTCTACTATCAGGTTATTTCTTTTTCCATGAAAAATGTAAGAGCCACTTATTAGCAATCCCTGCATCACATATTCAAACCAATACATAGTATATTGGTGAAATTCTGTCTGTATTATTTGGTGGTCAAGTCTCGTAATCACCAGGACCATCTTAAGGGTATTGAGAAATTGTTTGGCTTCCTTTACTCATAGAACAAAAAAATGAACACCTTGAAGTATTCATTCAGGGTTAAATTAGGGGATTTTCTTGGACTTTTCATAAGATAAAGATACATCTACATTGAATTAGAGAATATAAAATATATTATCCATATTCCAGCCCCTAGTAATCTCCGAGAGTTGCAAGGCCTCCAATTACACTTAGCCTAAATACGCCGATTTATCACAAATCTGGATAGAAAATGTAATCCCTTAATAAGGATAATGATGAAAGAAACCATTTACCAGTGGGATGAAGAGTTCATGACCATCTTTAAGGATATAAATCAGTTTCTATTACAACCTTCAATTTTAATGTGACCTATTTTGAGAAATCCTATAGTCCTTTACGTGACCACCCTAGAATGTTCCCTCAGAACTCTTATAGCCCAGAAAAATAACGAGGGCTGAGAAAATAAGTTATAATAACTTTGTTTCAGGATAATTTACATAGAGACTAGATACTCCCCCCATCAAAAAGGTTTTTCACACACTAGTTTTTGAAATGAAAATGTTTCATCCTTATCTATAACATCATGAGTTACAGATAGTTTCCTGAGTGGATCTAGTTAAGTATATCCTCAATTTACCAATGCTAACAGGATATTTAGAACACTGGGTAGGGATCCTCTAGTCTTTAAACATTTGGTTTGTCCTATAGAATGCCACCAAGGTCCATGCATTAGAGGATTTACTTTCCTCCCATGCAACCCCTAACTAACTACCCCAATATATTGTTTTCCTAGATAAGGCTATAATCATACTAGATCAGGTTATTCTATGTTGGTATATTCATTTTGATGGTGCCTTCGAAATACTAACTAGTTAGAGGCTCAACAACCCTACGATTGATATGGTAGGCTTGGGAATCATCTTCATCACTCTGTTGTAGGTCATCCTTCAATACACATTCTTATTATCATAAGGATTCACCAACAATGAATTTTAGGATCATCATGATAATGATTTTCCCAACTTTCATGTGAAGGGAGACTTAGAGTTAGTCATCAAATAGATCAATGGTGACTAAATCATTACAAAGAAAGAGATCATGTCCCTATTGGAGTGTACTCATCAGCTGATGGCCTAGTTTCTGGCCCATCCAAAAGTTACACATATCCGTAGGTCACAAAATGGCTGAGATAATGCATTGGAAATCCTAGATGCATCCATTATAAAGCATAACCAGGATAACCTGATCATTCATGCGGCACACTAGAGGGTTATTTCCACACATCACCTAAGATGATAAAAACTAATAGGTAAACCAACTGGATGTATGTGCATCTATTCTAGGATCATCATGTTCCCCCACAACTGATCAGTTGTGGGGGATTAGACCACTTTCGTTTTTTAGTATCTTTAGCATGGAAATCTCCCACTTGATCAAGCTGAACTTGATTGAATCCATTAACATCCATTATAGTTTACTCCCTATAGTGGGCCCTACATGGAGAAAACTCTCTTTAAGAATTGGTTTGATGGAATTATCCTCTATTTCATATTAGTAGGAGATGATCCTTAGGTTATTTAAGAAGTCCATTTTAGGTACTATAGCTCCCATCAGGCAGGATTGACCCCCCCGCCACCCGATTCGTATTATAGGCTACTTTTGTCCCACCATGCTTCATAATCACATCATATTTTCTAAAAGGTTTCATGCGTGTCAAATTCATGCCAATTGTGGGAATCAACCTTAAGATCTCCTCCACACCACTAAATATTCTTGGACCTTTTCATTATGGGGAATTGACATTGTGGGGCCAAACCCGCTATTGTAGGTTTATTATAACCAAAATGTACTTCTTCACTAAGTGGGAATATGTAGTTCCTCTACAGGAAGTTAAATCCTAATATCTGGTTGACTTTTTGAGCTCCCACATCATCATTTGATTTGGAGTTCCTCACACAATTATCACATAAAATGGAACCAACATCTACAACATTTATCTGAAATATTTTATGCCAAGTACAACATCTGGTCCAAGCATAGTTTTTAATATCATGCATAAGAAAATGGTTAAATTGAGGAATTCAACAAGACCCTCTCTAACATAATATAGAATATTGTGGTCCATAATAAGAATATTTGGCCGGAAAACATCCCCAACACCCTCTCGGAATATTGGATGACAACTCATAATTCCACCCAAGAGACCCCATATTCCCTGGTATATAGAACAGAGGTAGTATTTCCCATCGAGGTTCAGTTTCTATCTCTATGAATAGTTGTTTATGATATGATCATTCTATAAAAAAAGGAATAATTTCACCAAGATGAGTTGGAATCCCGTGAATAAAATAGGATCCAAGCCTTTCATATCCTATAAATGCACCATAATAGGATAAAAATGGAATTAAACAAGAAGGGTTTTCTCTGCTCCTTACTATTGGGTGACATCGTATTAGCCCTCAGAATGTCGATTATACCCAAAAAAACCGTTAAAATTGGAGCCCAAATTGGAAGGACCTTACATCATCCCCAAGGTCTATTCTAATGAATCATACTCTTTTTTCACTATGCACATATTTTGTATCACATCTCCCTCCAATGATAACTTTATCTATAATTACATTGTTTAATAAACTATTTTCAATTTGTGAAAGCATTATGACATTAAAATATTTTCATCACTTATATTCTGAGCTCTATGAATTTAAACCAGTTTCATCAATAGTCTGAGTTGTAAAAAGTTAAACTATAATTCTCAATGTCCTCAATTCATGATGAAAAAGTATTATATTACCATATATACAATTGGGATGTATCATCTAATATTATATGAATCAAATAAACATCCTTAACCCATGATAGTAAATTTCGTTCTTACCACATATAAAACTAAGATGCCTCATATGATGAATATGAGATGATCACCAAGTAACATCCTCAACGACTGATGTTAAAATAATCCCTTACCCAATTAAATAAATATAAGATTACTCACATATCAAATGTGTTATTAATAAAAAGGAAAACTTACTCAGATCACATCATTAAACTATGGACTTATCCTAGGTCATAATAATGGGATTCCCAAAGAAAATTGTGGGATGCCTTAATTCCCTCACTAGAGAAGTCTTCCCCCCATTTAAGTGCTATTATTATACCATTATGAAATTCTAAAACTATGTATGGATTGATTCCCATTCTTATGGGATATGCTGATATTCCTAGTCCTATCTCCACACCTAGCCAAAAATTTAACAACCCTTTGTTTCCTCTTCTCCACTCCTGATCTAATTCCTATGACCATAATCTTTGAATCATTTGATCTAATTTAGTTTTATGGTATGTGGGCCTACATTCCCTCCATTAATGTTTGGTTATGCCTATTTTTTTCCATGAAAATTCCCTCAAAGCATACATTTATCAATAGTTCAATCATTAAGACTGATTTTTTTTCCATGGTCTAGACCATATGAAATTAAATTGTGTACAATCAATTTAAAGATTTAATAATGTGTTTCATGGCCTCCTTAGATAATTTCATGTTGATTCTTAACTATTTTCATCCACATGAACATAATCAAACCATATCCACTTCATTCAAGAATTATTACCTTAAAACTATTTTCAATTGGTCCATGATCTATGGCCTCAAACTAGGAGCCATGATCTAATAATTATGAACCTAAACTATGTTCATTCTCCCCTAATTCACAAGGTTTTCTTTAACTATAGTATTTCTGAAAGCCTATGTTTCCACCTCTATCTAGAACTATGTGTGGATTGATTCCCATATTCATGTTATATGTAGGGATTCATAAGTCTTCTGTCTCTGGGCCAAACCATATATTCCCCAGAAAAACATATGTTAACTATGGTGTTATCACACAAAAATACTAGCATCATATTTATTTTTAGGTATAATCCATGCTCATTTTACTTGACCCATTAGTGGGTTTAAATGACCACATAACATGAAATGGAGATGAAAATAATATGAAGCTTGATGCATGAGCCCCACAAATTTCCTCATCACACCACATTAAATTATTTCCTTACCCCATATGAAACTAAGATTCCTCTTAATGTGAGATTATTTTCACAATAAAAAACATGGATTCCCCACATGAAAAGTATGGGATGACCATAAAACCAACACCCTCAACACATGATGTTAAACTTTGATCTTACCCCATATAAATTTGGGATGCCTCATGTCTTAATATTAGATGATTCAATATCCTCCTAGGAGAGTATAACCCATTCTAGATTCAGTCTCCAACCACACCATGTTCCAAAACTATGTGTGGATTGATTACTATTCTCATGGGATATGTATTGATGCTCAAAATTTTTATCATGGCCCCTTCCCCTTTTTCAACTCATTATGGGGTCTATATAAAATCAATGTATGGTTTTTTGGGTTTTGTGTGGAACAGGGTCCGTTTGACCCTCCTTTAACATTGGGTTGTCCCTTTTTAAAGCCCCGCAAATCTTCTAAGGACACTCATTCTTGTTTCATGGGTTCAAGTTCTAGGACCTTAAATTAGAAGCTACCACTATGGCCTAATATTCATTTCCCTAAACAAATAGCAATCATAGTCCGAGTTGTATGACTTTAAACTACAAAGACCAATTTCCTCAGTGCATGGTGTTAAATTGCATCCTAACCCTATTTTATGAATACAAGATTCCTCATACGTTATGTATGGGATTTTGATATGATAAATTATTACCCCTTATGAAATTGGTAAGCCTCATACAATCTGTATGGGATGATGTTAAACATACTATGCGCATGATGTTAAATTACAATCTTAACCTATAAAAAAACTAAGATACCCTATAAAAAAGTATGGGTTGAAAAATACTTTACCCTGTATAAAACAGGGATGTCTCCTACTATGAGATGGCTTTATGTCCTCGCTAGAGAGGACATCACTCCACTGGCATCAGTATCTGACCACATTGTGTCCTAGAACTACATATGGATTGATTCCCATTATCATGTGACAGATAGAGATGTATGGATATTTCACCTTGAACTCATCCCTCCCATAAACTCACCTAGAAGTACCCCCACGACCAAGGATTAACTCTTTCCTACCCACACATTCATCCAACGTGTTTGAGCACATGGCATAATAGCTCATGGGGAACCGAATATTCAATCTGGTACATTACCCACTTTCACATCCATACTTTGTGCTTTATCATATTTGGATAATTAGAATCCTCTCAAACTAAACAGTCTCCCTAAAAATACGGTATCATGCTAGAGTATCTCACCTACCATATTTGGATCATGACATGAACGATATTTGGAAACAAATAGTGACTCTCCTTTTTTGAACTCGATTAACGGTCAATCATACATTTTTTCTCTATCTTTAACCAGTGCGGGTATAAAAGATGTGTTTTGAATATGGTAAATAATTATTCCCCATCCATCAGTTACTTCCATTTCACTATCCAGGTCTTGAATGTTGCAATCTCACTCATGGGGTTTTTTAGTCACATCCTCTCCTAATTTGTTTCTCCCCTAAAAGCAACCGGAACACTATACTGGTCCTTGTTCCTTTAACTGAGCATGTATCATGCAAGCTTTGGAATCAAGAGTAGATTTTCTTAATGAAAGGTTGAGATGAATGAGTACCCTCGCATCCAAGAATCATAACCTTAAATTATGTGCATGTTGTCTTAGATACATATTTTGAAGCATCATGAGGCCTCCCTTGGGCCTCCTTTCATATTGAGTAACCTTCCTTCAGCGTTATGCATGTTCCTTAGAAATATGGGACCCTAAATTGAAGTCTATATAACCTTAAACTAAGAGTCATTGTCTATGAATCAAGAACCTTAATACTGTGAAAGTTTTCTTAGGTATGTTCTGTGTTGTGTCGTGATTCTGTATTCCCTCCTTTCACATAAGGTAACCATTATTTGATTCGATGAATATTCCTTTGAGGCACAAAAACCAGGTCCAAGAATCATGACTTTAAACCATTTCAACCATCCCCTTATATTTTTTATGGAACATGGCCTCCTTCAACCCATATTTATCATTGGGTTACTACTCTTTTGTTCTTTAACAAACATGTTAGGGTGCACATTGGTCCATACTCCATGAGCTTAAACTAAGATCCCATGGTTTGAACTTTTTGACCGTAAACAGGGAGTCCATGTCCAAGAATGATGACTTTAAACTATGTGAAAGTCTCCCCATGAAAGTGTTGTGTAGTTTCAGGTCTTAATTGACCCTCAATTTGTGTTAGGTTGTTGCTCCTCTATGCTAATCCTATAATTTTTAGATACTCACCTGATGTTCCATGATCTGTAAACTTAAAACTAAGATTCATGGTCCAAGAATCATGACCTTAAACTATGTTCATGTAAGATGTCTTTGGGATATCCTATGTGAATGGGCCTACTAAGCACCTCCTTTCATATCAGGTTACCTTTCCAATATTACATAAATTTCCCAATTTAGGAATACAACCATTTTTTCGATGTATCAAGAACATAAACTATGTGAAACTAACCATGGATTCTTTTTCTTAGTATAGGGTCTTCTAAGATCCCTTTTCCTCATATGCCCCTCTCTAGGGAGTACCCCTGTTGTGCTACTAACCTATTCCCCCTAACACTTTAGCTGGGTAGGTATTGTTCATATTGGTTCGTATTTATGAATCACACGATGTTAAACTGTGTGATCATATCCAAATCACATGATGTTAAATTGTGTGGCACAATGTCCCAATCACATGGTTTTAAACTATGTGATACATCATCCTCATTGTATGAAGTTAAATTGTGTTTCCATCATCCTCAAAGAATGATGTTAAAACTATGTGTCCAATATTCCCACTATATGACATTAAACCATGTGTCCAAGATTCTCACTGTATGATGTTAAAATACATTAATAGCATCCCCATTGTATGAAATAAAATTGTGAAGAATCTTAGGCCCTACCCTGAGAATCCCTTTCCTCTTATGCTGATCACTAACTGCATCATTCATATTCTTCGAACATCGCTTGGTATTCAATATTAGTATCCCCTACAAGATGAGTTTGACCTTTTTTCAGACTGATATGCATACTCAATGTGCTCAAAGTCTTGGTGGATTAACTCTAAGAGGGTTAAGATTAGTTCTAACAATCTATCACTCTATATCCATGCTTCATGTGTCCCTTTATTTGGATCCTCATCCTCCTCCACATATCAATGCCCCCCCCCCTTGATATCATGGTCACATGCCACACTGGATCACATACTATCATGTGAACATGACCCAAAATACTTCAAAATACATCTTGAGATAGGTCCCATGTTTCGAACATGGTCAACAGTTTACCCTCATTTTGTCCCCGTCCTTAGAAAACCAATAATGGATTATTTATATCAAACATGGTCAGTAGTTATCACCCATTTTCATACCACTAATTTGTGTTTCAAATATTGGCCATCTCATTTCATGATCAACGCTCCATTTTTTTGGTAGAATTTAACAACCGTGGAGTTACCCCATTCATTCACTAGAACATGTTGGAAAAGAATGTCAGCTACACAGAGAGCCTTATTCTCCATCCAGAACCCCTCTCGTCATGAACACTCTCAGTAGTCAGTTAAAAAATGTAATAACTCTTAGTGTTTGATTATTTTCTAAAACTATCATATAAATTAGAAATCACATGGTCATCCCTTATTTCTCACACCTATCATGTCCCATGGAGTTTATGGATTGGTTGTTGGTTGTCTCTTCAGTATCATTGAAAAGTGATAATAAAATGAAATGAATGAAACATGTACATTAATATAAAAGGTTTAAAATAAATAAAATTAATTATATGAGGGTTATCCACACAATAAATCCTCTCTGTCATCCCAAAAAAATTCACCCCTAGAGATCGACCATAGTGATCGTGCATTCGAGATCATCCAGCATCTATTGAGTATCCTTCAGATTCCACTACCACTCCACCATGTCATCCACCACTTCCTCATACTGGGGAAGGGATTATTTTTCCCTTATGCACTTATATTTCTACCCATCCCATTATTAATCCACCAGGGATTCCACCACCTCCTCCTTAACCTCTTATTTTTCCAACTGGTCCTTCAGATGGATGATGGTCAAGTGCTCCAATGATATCCATTTTAAGAAATCAATAACCACTTAATATGCCTAAAATACCTTGTATCCCTCATCCATGTTATTCTTCTAGATGATCCCCAGAACCTAACACTTAGCATGCTCCGGATCGAGGAGGAAGTCTCAATCTAGTAAGTGAATTCCACAAGAACCCACCCGACCAGTATCTATGCTGACTAGATAGTGGTGAATATATCCCACCCAAATTGGAGCTTAATCATCAGGGCGTAGATGATGAAGTTCTACATGTACCTCCATGCCTTGTGTTGAATGACCCTATTTTCCTTGGTGGCATCCAAGCTATAATCCTAAAAGTCTTAGGGTGGCACAAGATTATATGATGGAAAGACTGATAAGACATCCATGTTCTTGTCATATGTAGGCATGTCCTCGGGTAAGATGAAATCCATCTTCATGGGGAATAGATACAAACTAGCCCCATAACCTATATATAAATTCTCGACTTCCTCTTATGCAACCTTCGAGGAAAGATCATCCCTTCTAGCCTCCCCATTTACTTCTATTGATGGAATTATTTTGGCCACCACTATCAAGGCCTCAGCTCATGTATCCACCTCTAATGTAAATTATAGAGTTTCAAAATCTAACACAACCTCCCTAGTCACTCTATCAATTAGAATATTTTTTACCTCCTCCAATGCGGTTTCAGCTCCAATAATCACCTTCGGTGGTGGCTCTATGGAAGGATCATCCACCGAAGTCCACTCAATTAGCCCCTTCATGGGAACTATCTTGAAAACCTCCATTAAGGTCATGGTAACATAACACCCATCTAGTGGAACCTTCATGGTTGGTCCAACCACCATATACTCCCCATCCATTTTTTAAGGATATTATCACTCACTGTCACTTCCAATACATCGAGGATCATTGAATCAGATGTCTACACTGGAAACTAGGCCCTAAACACAATTTGAATGGCCATTTAAATATGATTAAATAAAATGTAGAAAGGAATGTCAAAGAGTAAGGGAAGAGTTTTATAAGATTAATATCACTTGTTGAAGAGCTTAGATAGGTTCACATGTAATCGCCCTGGCGAGATCATTCCCCTAGCGGTCACCGCCTCAATCACAAGCACCACTTCAGCTGACAGTTTTTTGCCTATATACATGACATTAGGGAGGGGTGTACACATTCCCATACAATGTTTGAGGCTCCCTTTCCCTCTTCTGTAGGTTCATCACAAACATCCCCCTCTTATGTTCTCATCGGTCCCTATACAAGTACAGGTAGAGTTATAATATCACTCTTAGAGGTTTGGTAGATTCCAATGAACATGGGATCAGAGTATTTATATATTCAATGGTTGGGACTCCATTTTAAGAAGAGTCATTTTTGGTGTTTCTCCCCCAAGACTCATCTGATTCTCCTTATAGAAGCACATGGTAGCTAACATGCCTGCAGATAGATCTGAAGTGGAGTTCATCCCCATTATCACCTTCACTCGGGTGGTTAGCGAATGCGTATTACCCAAGAGTGTAAAAGATCCTCCATATATTCTATTTTTAGAACACCTAAACTCGGGGCATGTGGAATTTTTTCCAGGTGTGAACTAGACTAGTGAGGAATATTCAATCCCTTTTGAGATGCCACCACATTACATGAACGATGCTGATTTATTTAAAGATCCACCATCTCCCCCAAACATATGGCAAGACTGCATCCCTATAGACATTTGAATGGTGTATTTACTTTCATGAAACTTGGAAATATATCCTTGGGATCTCAATATAGGGTTCAACATCCTCTGATTAATGATTTCCTAAGTGAATTGAGTCTAGTTCCCCTAGTCTACCTTGGGCCTCCACCTATGTTGAGCCATGGATTTTTGGATCTACACCTACCATAGCTACATGAAGTAGGTAAAATATGCCTCCCTAGAATGCTCAAAGCACTGATCTTCCTTAATCTCATGGTTTTATGGACTCTCCTTTGTCATCTTGAGTGGTTAGATTCTTCTTCATATCCCATATATATACATTCTCATAACTCTACACATAGTTATAGGTGAGTCCATAGGCAGTGATAGGTGGTTGGAACACATTCCACCATTTTCTATATTCATGTGTTGAAATTTTCCATATTTTATTCAAGTATATAGATTGGATCTCATATAACATGTCTTTTTATACCTTCGAGATAAATTGTGGAAGGAATTAGAACTACCTTACAAACCAGCGCGGGTTGTACGACTCACAGAATGTCTTGTAGTTTACCCTCACCACTAGTAACCAACCTCAGAAGTCCATGAGGTATGACTATTTCACAATGTTGCTAGTTCCATAGTTGATCATTGTCCTTTTAGTAAGGGTGAATGGGTGGAATATGAAGTGATCTACTAACCCATCTCATTCTAGCATGTCCAAAGAGCTCGATTTGTACAGTAGACTCCCGATGAGGTTTAGAATATTTTAATGACAATTAATGCTAGGAAAGAATATGGGATTTTAATATTAATATCCCAACATATAAGTGGTGACCCAAATGTATAAAAACTATAAGTTCCCTTACACATAGAGTGGAGTCTTCACATGGATGATGTGATGGAGCACCTTGTACAACTTCACCATTACCAGGGCATCCAGGTTGATGTGATTCACCATTTCAAACATTTATGCTATAATGAAGGTGCTTGGTCACACCCCCATATGTGCATCCCTCATAGGGATAATCCATCAATTTATTAGTTTGTAAATAAACCTAGATACCCAGACTACAGGGGACTCATGATTCACGTTTCAACCCCATAGTTTCCACTGGTTCTCCAGTATAATCCTATAGTAGGAGTTCTGTTTTCCCTATTGGAATTCCCCTGGGAATGTGTGTAACCTCCAGGGTAACCTATCCATTGGCTCATTCAGACATTATTCATACCACCACTTTAAAGATTCATCCTTCATCCTCTTATTTTTCTTATCCTCCCCTTGCACTAAATATAGAAATACCCTCAAAAGGGATGTCAGCTGCTCTTGGTCCTCCCACAAATTCTCTATAAGGGAAGATTAATCATAAATCACTCCTTCAATTTTCATCATAGTAATCTGTTAAATATCCTAGAAGCTAATTCTTACCTCCCCTTAGTGCAGATAGAAAGTGTTGGTCCCTGGAGTCCACCTATTTATCAGCTGTGGTATGATGTTTTTGGGAACCAGACATGGAACTATAAGATACCTGATGCCTCATAAATCTCTACCTACATCATCTCAGCCTCAAACTCATAGAATGATTCAAATTCCAAATAATTCCAAGTCCATTTGTTAGTAAAATTTCCAACCGGATTTTGATTTCATCCATCTTTCCATCCATTGATTGGGTCCCCCCGATCCTCCTTAATAATCGTCTCCTACTCCGGGGGTGTCTCTGTCTCTAACTCCCCCTGTTGTTGCTGTTTTTAGGGTTCTGGATATTGTTTGTCATGAGAGACACATGATCATTTATAATGTTTCCTTTAGTATCCAAGTGCCACTAGTGTTGTTCGAGCATGATTTGGGGAGGTTAGACATGCTCCTCAATCATTACATTCCCATCCATCTCTTGAAAATTGGGTTTTCCTATTGATCAATAAAGTGGAAACCTCTTGCAAATTGGGTATTTCTATTGATCCTCTTCAAGTAGTGCGTTGAGCGATTCATAGTCCAAATCACTCCAAACACTCTCCTAGATCATTGCATTCTCAACCATCTATTCCTGGTGATTTTAAGTTGTATTGGCACCTTCAATGGCCATATTTTTTGAGACTTAAGAGGTTTCTGAGTCTAGTTTTGAAGTTCTACTCACGAAGGCTTGGTTTTCAGAGGTTGACTCAAGAAGGTTGGGTTTGTAAAGCACTATTCAAGGAAGTAAGGTTCTATTGGTTTTGAGCTTCATGAGTGATGAGGATCAAAGTGATAAAGCACTCATGAAGAATATGAGCATCAAAAATAGAGAGAATTGTCTTTTCTTTTCATGACATTCTTGTGGTCCCTCTAAGGGACCCCTACACTATTTATAGGCATACAAATTCTTTGGGTTTGCAAATGAGCTTTGAAAATAGGATTCAAGAATGGGGGTTAATTACCCATTCTCAGAATTTTTCCTCAGAATCCAACCCTCCTTTAACTTTTTATCTCCAATTATAAGGGGGGTATTTTTTTAGGATGAAATACATATGTACTAGGAGTGGTCGAGGAAGGAAGGGACAGTTCAGAGATAATATAGAGAAAAGCAAAAAAAACATAAGAGATTTATTCTGTGAAGCTCCCCATCATCGTTAATGAGTGGGGCTTGAGAAGTTCCTGGTTGCATGGAAGTTTGACAGTAACCTCCACAAAATATAATTCCACAATCATGGAGGTCTATTTCGTGATCATACGAAGTTTTGATGGTAACCATCATGCATACTCATTTGGGTTCATAGATTCCTGTCGACTCGAAAAAATCATAAATATTCCAAAAAGGATCCAACCATAATGAAACTCACACCCCCCTCCAAAGGTCCTATTAAATACCCCTTATATCTGATATTTGAGGGGATGTGACCTTTAGACTTCTATGAAATGATCTGAGTTTGCGATACTCGTGAGCTCTGTGAGTGAAAGAGAAGATGGACCGCCCAAGGCAATCATACTTTTCAAAAACGCATCACATGGGTTCTTTAGAACTTCATCCCATAGTGTAGATTCCTTTCTCAAAGGTCCATGGCCTTAGTAGAAGACAATACACCTTTACAGGATCTAGGGTTTCATGAGGGGCCTATCCTTTGCAAAACCAACACCATGGGAACCAAGACTTTAACCCAAGGAAGTGTCACTCTATTCATGAAGACTACTCCTTCGTGATGCCTCTATGCTCCAACAAAGAACCTAACTTCATGAAGTACTTCCTTTAGGCCTATCTATGGTGCTTCCTTTCTACTAATCCTCTTTTTAAAAGGTTTAATTTCCTAGGCTACATATCAAATCATGACAAGTTTAGTTTTACCATGAGTACCATTGTAACTAATGCCACCCACTCCAATGTCTACCCACTTTTTTCTAAGTGTGTTATGGGCCACCACCCTACCTATTTCATATAATTATAGGTTACCTAAATCCTATTTTTTCTAATCATAGACACCATAACATTGGGCCTCTTGATAGACACATCTCCATGGTAGTGCCAACACTATGTATTTCCCAGAGGTGCATGATTGGTGGTCACGTACGCTTTGGAGGTGGAATATTCAGGGGAAATTATGAACCTATCTCAGTGGGGATTCCTTATGAAAAATATATTCCTGCCTTGACATTGTACCTATTGAGAAGAGATCCCCATCCATGTATAATATGCATGATGTAAAACTACCAATCTCTATTTCCTAGTGGTACGATGTTAAATTTCCTGGAAACAATCACAAAACATAATTTAATACTATAGCCTTACCCTATATGATGAACACATGATGCCTTATATATAAATCACATGGGATGAATCCTCAACTCCTACCATGTGTGATAATGAAATGATTCCCCATATATGATCATCATTGGATTCCACCATACCCTCTACCACAGGATAATCATCAACCCCTAGGAATATCCCATGAGTAAGACCTATAAAATTCCTTAAAGATTGATCCTATTGCAAAGGTAAACATTCACATGTAATCCCCAACCACATCATAATTGATCCTTGTGGTACCCAGGGTGACTCCAATATGTAAACCCCACACCACCCCTCATAGATGACCCTTTAGATACATGATCATCCTTACTAAATGATGTTAAACTACATGGGTCAGTACTATCACACAAGTTTAAAATGTGACATCAAACTACATCGGTTTTTATATCTACCTCTAAATCCGGGTATATAGGACACCTCCCTAAGGTTCAATATTAAAAACCATAAAATCATGGTGTGAAATCTTACCTCCTATGGAAACACCCAATTGGTCTATATCAATATGCCATTCTGATCCATCTTCAGAAGATGTTAAACTTATTCCTGGATCTAACATAATAAGACATTATGATCCCTCATATTGGTGTGAAATATTATCTCCTCGGGACATAACCAACATCTCTATCTCAATAGGACATTCTGATCTATCTATACAAGTTGATAAACACATTCCTTGATCCATATCAACAAGAAATTCTGATCCCTAATCCTAGTGTGAAATATTCCCTCTTAGGGATGCACCCCATCTATCCATATCAATAGGACCTTCTGATCCATCTCTACAAGAAGTTAAAATTGTTCCTCGATCCATATCAACAATACATTCTGATCCTTTATCCTGGTATAAAAATACCCTCTTAGGGACACACCCAGATGATCTGTCTCAATAGGAAATTTTGATATTTCTCTAAGAGTTTTTAAACTCATACCTTGATCTATATCAATAGGATGTTCGAATCCCTAATCATAGTGTGAAGTATTCCCTTTTAGGTACACAACCAATCGATTCATATTAACAAAATGTTGTGATATTTCTCCACATGATGTTAAACTCATGCCTCAATCTGTCTTAATAGAACATTATGATCCATAATCCTACTATGAAATATCCTCTCCTTGGGAAACACCACCTTGATCCATCTCAATAGGATGTTATGATCTGTCCTTGCAAGATCTTAATCCTTCTCTAAACCTCCCCCACCCAAAAAAATTAAAACTTCACTCATTTTATCCCCACAAGACATTAAACCATCACCCATTATATCAACTTAAGATGTTAAACCTTTTCTCATCCTATCCCCACAAGTATTTATCCTTGTTCCCATCTTCACAAGATGTTTAAATTGTGGCCAATCCAAAACCTAACCTATGAAATAGTCATTGGGTGCCTGAGGTAAAAAAACTCAGAAGACATACATCCCTTAGTTAAATTACCTCATGATTGAAAGAAGATGCCTTGGGTTATGCACCTAATATGACTTATGTCAGATGAATCTAAAAAAGACATGAATTTACAAGTGGTCAATATACTCAATGTCCATACATGCTATGAAGTGACCAACATGACTACTCAATGTGGCCGAAGGTTTCTTCCTTGTCAAGACACAAGAATCGTAATTAACCGACACTAATATGAAGTGGTATTAGGAATGATTTCCATAAATAGGCCTTAATCTATGATGGAGACCCGAAGTAGGAAACACGATCCTTGGAGGAATCCATGGAAGGAAAAACCAACACCTCATCATCTAATTTCGATCAAAAAGCATACATCACCATTGGAAGTGATAAAAGTCGCCCACTTATGTAAAGTGATAATACAAGGAAATAGAGTCGTATATGATGTGCTAGCAACCCCAGCGAAACCACCAAAATAATATATATACATATTTTCAAAAAATGGTTAGAATTGGATATCACCTTAGAATACTCAAATTATAATATATTTTCTTTAAAAAAATGAATATTTATTATTTAAATATAAAATTATAATTGTGATAGTTATCATAATAATGATAAATTTTAAATTTTATTTAAAAAAACTAAAAAATTCTACCATTAAACAACCTAAATTGAATACTCATAATGGAACCTTTTGTTAAAAATGGAACCAATACCATATACTATTAGTTTAACAACCATAATTATAGAATAATGATACCAAATAGCACTAATTGAACTCAAGAAAACTAAAAAATATAACATCCTAAATTAAATGAAGAGAATATAGGGATTATAATACTATTTACAAAGACACATAGTCACATAATTATACTACTTAAAGTTGGTAGTAGCAAAAAATTTAATGCATAAGACTCATCCAATAATCCATGAGCATTAGTTATTTATTACAGTGTGAATGCTTCTATAGTACTATATATTGTGTTGCCATGAAATTCAACATGTTTCATGATGGAAGGTTTCATTTAGATGAATCACCACTATATGAGATACCCTTATTAAGATCACTAAATATAAAAAGTAATATCATCACCATGCAATTGAAAAACTAATAAATGATATGAAATATGTGTTGAGTGGGGAGAGGAAAGATTTTAAATGTATAAAAAAATAAAGGATGATGAGATTTTGTACATTGTTCAAGACACCGTGAATAAGAAAGTCATAAAACCAAGGATGAATATATTTTTATTTTATGTAATAGATATGAAATAAATGAACCTATAAATTCAAAGGTACCATAACCTACTACATTATAGATCAGTTTGTGAAGTTTTGATGGAGTGGAGAAACACCTGAGGTAAAGAAAATTACACCTGAGAGGATTATGTTAAAGTTACCATATGCATAAGTGAAACTATATCAAACACACTAGGAGAATTCTTTTATGGTAATAAATACATCATAAGAAGGATGCAAATTTACGTTATATTTGCATGGAATTTGATGAATAAACACCTTTGAACAATCTTTAAAAACTAAGTCCAAATATACCAACTAGATCTATCCTGAAAATAAAATAACATAAATTTTATTTATCATTAAGAAAAGAACTAAATTAAAATGAATAGGAGTAAATTAATTCAAATTTAGAAGATATAAAATAAATAAAATAGATAATAACTAAAAAATATAACCTACCATATAAATGTAAATTTATTAATATTTGATAACTCCACTAAGAAAAGGGTGGTTGAATTAGTGGAGACCAATTTCTATAATTTATTTTTAATTAAATCAACCATTACAAAATGTTGATATCTGATTCACTCAAGTATTGTGTATTAACTACAGTCATGTTTGAAAAAAATAAATAGCTTATCTACATGATTAATTTTTACAACATTAATCCCCTTGACATGTTACCTACTCCTTGTCATGGTCGCTTTCTTGTCCCAACCAAGGATTCTTCACTATAAGAATAGCTGATTAAGAGCATACAATAATTTCATAGAGTTTCACTTTGCATTTCCAAACTCACAAAAGAAACCATAGTTCCACACTACCATCATGCCAAAAAATGTAAATGATATGAGATGGATTATCTTGAAAGCTCATTTGCTTCATAAAATAGTAAAATTATATCTTCATCGATGATCCTATAGAAATATTCAATATTATCTACTCAATTAATGCATATCTTATGTAGAACTTCTTCTAGATCTCATACTATTTCAATCAATTTTGGTCCTCCACCAAATAAATATAATGATCATGAATCTTAACCTTTAGATCATATCTTCTTATCACACTATGTTTTTGTCTCTCTTATATTCTTTGTTACAAAAGAATCTCTGTACATTTATTTCTTCAAGAACCTTTCCATTAGAGCTACACAAAATTACTAGAATTATTATAATCCCTGTAAAATATTTTCCAACTCAACATTTTCAAGTCAACTCAATGGAATCGTACATAACAATTCCTATAGAAGAAATCCACTTTAACCCTTATTATTTCTTCACCACTAATAAATGTATGTATATAGTGTAATTATACTTCTACCCTTCTAGTTTCTCACTAGTTCAAGGAAACAAATTTATATAATCTTATGTATCCTTGATTAATTTAAATAATAATTAACAAATAGTTAATTTTTTAATTCCAAAAATACCCATGTCTTCATCCTTTCTATAATTAACTCAAACATCAACTTCTTCATATAGTTCATGGTATGAGGACATGTATCTCATCATAACACCAAAATAATAGAAAAACCTACAAATTCATTCTTAGAAAGAATAAATTCATAATATAATTCCAGTGAATATTTGATTTAGAAATATAATAGTATCATTACAATGACATTCTAGATATAACATCTAGAAATTTCTTATAAGAATCTTCAAAATTAAGTCATGCTATTATCTTTTTAAATAAATTATATTAGAACATAAAATAGATATGATATGTAGCCACCATCATAGTGATTTCACTTGAAAAGGATTAGATCACACTTTAGATGTGGTGTTATACTTCTTGAAGATTATATTTAGCATTGTCGTGTTTGGTTTTTTGAGAAAACACAAGGTCCAAAAACTCTCATTTTCTCCCAGAAAACTCACTTAAATATTTACTATGTATGGAACTCACCATGTGGCATATCAACTGTGTGAATTGATCATACATTGTAACATAGAAACCACATAAATATCATATCGATCACATATTATAAAAAATTGGCTATGGTAACATTTCAATTTACTGAATGACCATCTGAAAAAACCATATGTCCAACTCAGCTGACTACATAATCAGATTATTTGACCACACAACCAAATCAACTAACTATACATGTAATCCAACCTACGACATGAACATTTTAACTAACTGCATAACCAACTCAAATGAACACATGACTAATTGAACTGGCCATATATTGAATAAAATTAACCACATGACCATCTGAATTGACCATATGACCAACTCAAGTGAATTTTAAAAAACATCAAATAAATAAAAAAACTACTAAAAAATTATTTTTAACCTCTTAGAATCATCTCAAAAACATTCACCATATTTATAGACCCATTCTAGTATGTTGACAATAAATGAAAATCAATCATCCCTGAATAAATTACACCATAGGTACTTCAATATCCCCCTTTTAGATTTTTTCAAAACATCTCTCAACTCTTAAAAAAACTGAGATTTGTGTACATTTAAATAGGGTACATTATAATTATCACATATGAAAAATTTCATTCACCACTGAACTAGATAAGGTTATTTTTTTGGTAGAATTCCATCCCTAATTGTGAAGACATTTTTTTCAAGTAATATAGATGTACTCCCCCTAAATTCATGTTTTAAACACCACTAATATAAAACTCACACAATCAACTTTATACATAACTTCATATGATAAGGTATTGAACACTTCTTCTTTTACCAAGAATTCTCTTACCCTTTGACATAGAGTTTTGATATTATTTCTCCACCTTTTTCAAAATGATACAATCCCTTGTGGGGGAATAGTCGTGTATATCTTCAGGTGACTAGTGAGGGTTGATCATGGAGTTTAAACCTCAAATTAGAGAACCTATATCTTCTCATGGATTTTTGTGAAGATATATACAATTTGAATCTAAGTATAAATATATTCTAGCTTGATATCCCCATTTCTCACTCTTTATAAAATGAAATGATACCTTATATCAATATATTTGGATATAGAATGTTATAAAGGGTTCATTTACAAATTTATTACACACTAATTATCACAAAAAATCCACAATGACTTCTCAATTTTAAATTTCTAGTGTGAAAGCCTCAAAACCATCCATAATACTTCTGTACATGCATGATTGGATACTACATATTCTATCTCGACTATCCTAAGTTTCACTAGGTTATACTTTTTACTATACCAACTCACACATCCCCCACCAATGAAGAAATTCCCATAGGATGTAGATTTTCTATTTGTACAATCACCAACCCAGTCTACATCAATGTAGCTAAATATATTCAAATATTTTCCACATGCTTAGATCATGATATAATTCATTATTACCTTCACATATATCGATATCCATTTTTTTTAAAGCATGTGTGACTCCATTGGGACACTTTGAAATCAAGTGAAAAGTTTAATAGTAAGGTCTATATATATTATTTAAGCTATCATAATAATAGACTTCCAATGAGTCATATAATTTAATTTTAGTCATACTTGATACTATTCTTATTGTTGCAAAATGTGGTTCCAACCAAAATAGGGGTTGAAACTTCTCTTGATTCTTTCATTCCAAACATTTTCAATAACTCTTCGATATAAATTTCATTTTGACAATATATGTAGTTCGGTTTCTTCTCAATATTTAATACTATAAAATAAATCAATTTTATCAATATGGAAATATAAAATTGTGATTTCATTTAATCAAAAAAATTCACAAAAAATTTATTGGTGAACACTAGTAAAAATTATATCATAAACATACACTATAAAAAGTATTTTACCTATTGAAAGATATCTTACATATATATTACTATCAACTTTCCCTTAGTGAAACTCATTTCTATTAAGAACTTATTTAGTTTTGAGTACCTGGCTATATGACCTTGTTTTAATCTATATAATTCCTTTCAAAGTCTTCATACTATGCTAAAATATTCATCAAGAATAGAACCATATGGTTGCTCAATAAAGACTTATTATATGATATCACCATTTAAAATTCATATTTTACATCCAATTGATAAACTTTTAGTGCTTGTGTGTACCCACATCCAAAAACATTATAAATATTTCATTAATTTATACTAGAGAAAAGGTTTTTTAGAATTCAATGCCTTCCATTTAAGTGTATCCTTGTTTACCATCTTTTAATTGTTCCTTTTCACTACTCCTTTTCATTTATTTTGTTTCTAAAGACCCTTTTGATGTTGATGACAATATTATCTTTTTCGTCTTAGGACTAACACCCATGTTTAAATTTTCTCAATCTGATTAGATTTATCATTCATATCTTGTATCTAATCAACATGATCTACAGCCTCACCAAATATTCATGGTTCATCTTGTGATATGTGTTCTCTATGATTTTCTAAAATCATCATTCTTCTTGTCATAATAAGTGTTCATTTTTCTCCAATTGTGTTCTCAGCACCAATATGCCATTTTAAACACTGATACTACTTCATGACACTCACCACAACCTCTTTTTCATCATCAATATATTCTGAATAAACCTCATCCGCAACTAATATGATTTTAGCATCCTTTTAAACCTTATAGTATGAAATTTTTATTCTTTTTTCATCTAAAATATCAAATTTTTTCTCAAGTAGATGAATAATATTTTTTCAACAATATTAACTGTTAAAGAGCCCAAAGTTTTTGTAAACATTTTTTTAGTATATTTATCTCTTGAAAGTTGGTTTCCTTTGGAAAGAAATTTTATAAGGAGTAAAATGTTTCTTAGGAATCAAAATGCATATGTTTTTTATATGTAAAACAACATATACAATATATCTCTAAAAATTCCATGATTTTTTTAGAAAAAATAATCATGTACATCTCCTTAACACTCATATTATTTCACTCTACGAACCCACTCTATTGAGGAATATAATTTGTGTTGAACAGATTTTTTATTTTATTTTATCAAAATAACTGTAAAATGAATCACTTGTAACTCCTTCCCATGATCATATATGAATTTTGTAATGAAAAATCGTAACTGCATTTCACCCTGCCTTTTGAAAACTCTAAACATATAAAATATATCTCATTAATTTTTTATGAACATTACATTCGGTCATTAATTTGAAATAATCTACGAATGTTATCAAGTATAAAGTAACTCTTCTTTTACTTTTCCTCGGAAAAGAAAGAAAAAAAATTAATTTTGTATGCATAAAAAAATGTGTGGAAGGAAAAATTTGTTTAACCTTGAACATGATAATACACATTGAACACTTTGAAACTAAATATCAAATAATTTTTCATGCCCTGATTCTAATTTTAATCCATGTATAATTTCATGAGCATAGATTTTGGAAAGTGTGGTTGTATAATGTGAAATTTAATCGTTTATATTTTCATCAAAAAAAAATAATCACAACTCACGTCCATTGGATAGTGGGTATTAGTTTGAGTTCATTTTTTCACCCAAATAAATATCATATGTTTAGTTGTCATTTTAGTTTTAATATTAGTATTCAATAAAAAATAAAAAAAATGGGTGTAGAGAAATGAAATGACATAATGCGTGGCCTTCAGCACTTGGGGATCGTGACTCCATAGTTGTCTGGACCAGAGTTAGAAATTTTATCTCTATTTGTGGTAATTTGAATTTGGTTTTGACTAAGTTAACTCAAGATGATGCCTGAGTATGTGGTCTTCACTTGGTTCCCTAAGTACATTGTGCCAGGGAGTCATTGACAAAGTCTCGCTACACTGGTTAACTATGTTTAGTTAAATTTAAATTACTATGGTGAAATTGAAAAAATAATAATAAATATAAATATAATAAAAAAAGGAATACTAATCTTAATGTTGAAATGTTATTCCACATAGCTCTTCCATCATTTCCCTCGTTGAATAAAAATGAACCTCGTGTCTATTGTGATACACAATACATTTTTATGCTTAATTGATATGGAATGAAATATGGTAATGAATTTGAACAAAGAAATGGGCTTGGGATTGGGATATGATTATGAAAATATCTGGTATTAAAATATTTTGATGTGTTTCATGATTTTTTGGTATAAGGGTTCTTGGTGATAATTGTGTATTAAATTTTTTTTGGAAAAGGGAATTCAAATTTCATATATTTTAGATACATTTTGCTCGGGACTAGAAAAATTCAAGTTGGGGGTGTGATTATCCACTAAATGAGGCTAATATTCATTGTTAATACATAAAATATTCATGTTCTTTATTATTAATATATTCCATTTTAGTTCATTTTACACTTTAACCTTAAGTCACATTATGATTGTAATTCCCTCTTAAAATGCACTATTACATGGTTTATTTTTGAACACCACCTAAAATAAAAATGGTATTTATTTTATTTTTATATTTTATTTTCAGGTATACCATTAAATATGTAACAATTAATTCTTTTTAAGCACTTTATGATTCACATTGGAAGACCACAAAAATGGGCTTTCATGCCAACACATTCTGGGAAAAGTAAAATGGACAACAACCCTATAAAGAGACTGTATCGGCCAAGATAAAAGCCCAGTGATTCTAAAAATTTATCTGAAGATATACTAAATCATGGGGAACATTTAATCCAACAGTTACAAGAGCTAATTATTAGTTTTAAAGGTATTTTCATGCGGCCCAAATTGGGAAATACAATTATAGGCCAGATTCTCCAGCCCAGAAAAACATCTTACCATTTTACACATATCTCGTACCCCATAAACCTTTTTGGGATGAAACATTACATGTGGTTCTGGGATATCAGTAGATTCATTTTATTATTCTATGTCCCACTCTAATTTGGCCATATAGAATATCATTTAGGTGCTTTGGTTCGTTGGATGCAAGTTGGGTGCCACCTTGGGTCAAGAGTGGAAAATTCTGAGTTTCACAAGCTTTTCACCACCCTAAGCCTACCATACTCAAGTGGGATGACTTTAACTATTTAAGAATCGACACAAGGCCCCCAAAATGACTATTTAAGGCAGTGGTTTTGGAGTATTCAATCATCTTGGATGATTTCTTTCATTATAATGTTATGCTGCAACTTTTCCTTTGTAATGTTCTTCCATAATTATAAGTTGTTTTAATTCATCTTAGTTTCTTAATAAATGTTATTATTATCATATTATTCTATTCTTCTCAATATAAATTTGATACTATTTCCCCAAGGTTTGAATTTATTCACACCAAAACTTGTGAAATTATTCACATAATGGTGGAGTGATCATTTTCTTTTTTATTGTTTTTTTACTTCTTCAATTCCTCCCTCAAGGGTCTACTTATCACTTCCATTGAAACAATGGAATAAATGGAGGGATAACCCACTTATGGATTGATCCAAGGGAGTATCAAGGGGATGGATTGGATGTTATTTATCAACCCATTAATTTCTAATCAATTCTTTTAATTGAGATCTCTATTTGATGATTTTATATCTCCTTCATCCTTGTTGAATTTTAAGGCCACATACTTCAAGTGCTAATATGAACCTTTACCTTGGACTGCTCCTAAATTTGATCCTCCAAGTGTATATGTGATCATAATTATGGTGTTTTTTTATTAAACTATTTAGTGATGATTTTTTTGATCTTTTTTAATAAACCCATCTCGAATATAAGAAATTGAAATCGTTAAAAAAGGATTTCATCAAGTCCGCCCCTTGTGATAACCTAGGATCAATCCTTCTGATAATATGAATTCACTTAAGACACATAGTGTTTGATTAAAAAAATATATAATAAATCCAACATTTTCCCCTTAATAGCTAAAATCAATCCTTATAATGTGTGTGTCTATAGGTTTCTTCTTCAGTCTCTGAGGAATCAACAGCCCAAGATACTCTATATTCGACCGCTTAACCCTAAAAACGTGGGTAAAATTGGGAGAGGATAAATTTTTTCGCCATTTATAGGGACCCAATTAATCATATAAACACTAATTCTATTCTACCCCATTTCTTCTATTCTCATCCAAATTATCTTATCTTTTCCCTTTCTCGTTTTTTTCTTTTGGCACATGTCCACCTACACCCATGACCAATCAAACTGTCTAGTTAGGGTGGATAGTCCTAGGGTTAGGGAGTCAATTACACCAAGGGAACTATTTCCATTATATCCTAACCTTACTAATACTCTAGATTAAAAAATTGATCCCATTTAAATGGAAGTTATTCAAATAAACCAACTCATAAATCCTGGTGGGAACCAAAATGGAAATCCAAATGAGGCAGCCCCAAACTTGGGGAATGTAGTCGATCAAAACTTGAATGACTACCTCACACATTCTTGGACCAATTCTACCTCATGAATTAGACACAATTCCTTAGGATATTCCAAATACATCTTTAAACCCCATGTCCTAAACCACCTTCCAACATTCCATGTAATGGATTTCAGGATTCCCTACCTTCACGTTAAGGAGTTCAATGACATTATAGAAACCATGTGTCCCCAAAATCCATCCAAATAAAAATTTTATTAAAGAAATAAAAGTACAACTAGGACACAAAGGGTTTAGGGGACCTAAAATAATACAAACCAAGGGCCTCCCCTATGATCAAATTAACACCCTCTGGCTTCAAGTAGTTAGGATTAAAGAGACAAGTGTTGATGGAACTTTGATTCACCAAAGAATCCAGGTAATCCACAACCTTATTTCCCTCGCTTCACGTATGGGTCACTTTGGATTTGTTGCAAAGGATGGATTTACATTGCCTGAAAATGTATGTGATGGACCAGGGGATGGAGCCTTTACCATGCAGGGAGTCATGCAGAATCAAAGAGTCGGTCTCTGCTTGAGAGATGGAAATGTTATGCTGAGAGAAAAGATTGAGCCCGACAAGCATTTCTTTGGCCTCGACTATAAGGGAGTTTCCATTGCCAAAGGATGAAGTGAAAGCAAGAACCACATTCCCTCTAGTGCCAAACACCACTCCCCCTCCTCTCATGTTTCCCATAATGTAGGACCCATCAGTGTTCAGCTTGAACCCACTACCTGGAGGGTACCAACAAACCTAGCTCCCCTGCACTCTATCCATGGAGGTTTGAGAAAAAGGGTTACTGACCTGTAGAATGTGTAGAGAAGGGGAATCATGCCATTTCTTGAAAAGGAAAACTAGTTCCGCCAGTAGGAAACGATTTCTCGAAATGATGGACCTCACTAAAGGAAGATACCCCTTGAACCTGGCCCAATTTCTGGCATTCCATAAGCTCTAGCTGTCAGCACTGTGAATCAACTCTAGAGAATTCCTCTCTATACCGGGGTCGTGAGCACCTTCAAACCACCATTCCAAAAATTATTTATCCCTCTATTCATAAGTTGTAAGAGCCATGAAACCTCCGAAGAATGAGCAAGTCGCAAGAGCCCAATCACTTTCAAAGAATAGGTGATTATCCTTCTCCTGCCGCCTTATGATACAATAATGGAAACTCGAGGCAAAGCTTATACCCTGTTTTCTGATATTATCTTCCGTAGCTATAGCAAAGTTCTTAATACGCCAAAGGAGGATGTTATATTTGTCTGGGATTATGTTTCACCACACGAAGTCGCTCTAATTATCCTATTGATCCTAAGAAGAAGATAGTTTGCAGAAATCCCTAGAGGTGAAAGCGACAGAGGTAGACGGTGTAAACACACACTGATAGGGTTCAGAATTGAACACAATGGAATCAAGAGATGCTTGTTTCTCTTTTTCCAGAACCGCCGACATGAACCTGGGATAACTCCATGACTCTTTGAGGGAGATCATCAGAGACAGACATCGAGGAAAACCGAGTACAGAGCCTCCCCAATTCTAATACCAGAAAGATATATTCTATTCTCCAACAATACAATGAGAATGATGCTAGAGGACTTGGATAAGAGGAGATATTTTCGACCAAAATTGGGATGCAGAACCACGCATATACTCCTCATTACCCCCAAATCTGAGAGGCATTGACTTACCGTATAAGGTGTGTTCCTCAATAACTTCCCACGGAAGCTTGGACAGATAACTATGCAGTGTGTTCTGGAGGTTTCACACCTTAATCCCACCTTCATGGACAGGTCTTTCTAGCCTTCCCCACGAGGTCCAATGTAATTTCCCCTCAGACAGAGCATCCTAGATAAAGCTACACAAAACCATGTCAATATTCCTAATGACCTCCTGGGGGATGTTAACAGATGCCAAAGTGTGGACTGTCATGGAACACACGATACTATTTACTGAAGCTATTCATCCCCCAAAATATAAATAGTAGTTCTTACAGTTAAGGTATGATTCGTGATCTTGTTAACCACATGGTCAAAGTCCTGGACCTGAAGCCTTGCTGATGCAATAGGAATTCCCATATACTTTATTGGGAAGGTTATATGCTACATGTACAAGCAATGACATAGGGAAACTGCATGACTGGGAGAACTGTTTTGATTAAAGAAAATCTTATCTTTGGAATTTCTAAGTACTTGCCTACTCCAGTAGCAGTACTCATCAAGGATCCTCTTGATACTGCGTACATATCCTCTACCGCCATTGATGAAGATGACAGTGTCATCTGCAAACATCATGTGGGAGATTGAAGTAAGATTTTATTTCCTTCTATATGGAAGAACAACTCCATTATACATGCCCCGATTGAGAAGGTGGCTAAGAGCGTCCTGAGCAAGGATGAAGATACTCGGGGAGATCGGGTCCCCCTACCAGAGACCTCTTGATGCCTTGAATAAGCCATGAGACTTTCCCAAGAATGAATGAGCGAGCCAAGATGAGCTGAAACGGGGGAAGAGTAAATCCACAGACCTTGGCGAGAAACCCCTGGCTATAAGAACTCTGTTGATAAAGCTCCATTCGATCTTATCATGAGCCGTATTCATGTCATGTTTGATATCCAAGTTGGATCCATGTGTTTTAATGTTGATGTCTCGAATAACGTCCTGAGCCAAAGAAATTATTCCCTGAATTGAGCGGCCTCTCACAAAACCATGTTGGTCAATCGAGATCCACTGTGGTAAGAGTTTGGAAAACCTTAGGTTAATAATACGTTCAATGATATTGTATGGAAAGTTACACAGGCTAATAGGGTGATATTGAGAAATAGAATAAGGGTGATTGAACTTTGGGATTATAACAATGCCAATAGCACAAGATACCTGAGGGAGACTCCCACCCCGAAAGTAATCTTGGATAGTTTCAATGATGTTTCCCTTAACCACATCCCATACCCCTCTGTAAAACACTCCTAGAAAGATATCTAGTTTGGGTGCACTCTTCGGGTCGATATGAATCATTGTCATGTCGATCTCTTCCTCATTCGGAACTTCTTCCAGGCCCTCATTATCATCAGCCAACAAATCATTGTGAATCACCTCCCAGATGTCTGCAACTCCACTTGGATATCCCCTGTGCATCCTCGGGTTAGAACCAGCAAGGAGATACTTGAAGAACGAGTGTTCCATACTTCCCAACGCGTCTCTATCATTCATGAAGGATCCATCCTTGAGTAAAATGATGGGTTGGATCAATTGTATTCTATCTCTAATACAACATGAAATAACTCCAAGTTTTCATCACCCTCCTTCAACCATCTCACCCGGGAGCGATCTGACGCCATCTATTCCTATTTAAGAAGCAACACCACCAAATTTCCCTTTTATCCATTTACTCCTCAAACAATATGTCATTCCACTCATCCTCCAGGTTAGATTCCAAGTTGTCAATGCTCTTTTTCAGCTCCTCCATGATCTGATCGGCTGTAGGTAAGTTCCTAGCCCACAACTAGAGCCCCTGATTCATCCTCCGAAGCTTATTGTGAAGAGCAACCCAAGAGTACCCCTGGATCGGTTAATCCCACAGGTCACAAACCACTCTTAGATAGCCAGGATTTTAGTCCCACTGACAGTAGAACCTGAAATGATCCTGAGTATCTAACCCTCAAAACAGAGAAACAAGCAACGGGGAGTGATTTGAAATGCCTTGAACCAAATGTTTCACTTTGGAATTAGGAAATGAACTTATTACATTATGGCTATCCAGGCACCGATCGAGCCAGCTCCATCATCGCCTTCCTCCTCGCTAATTATTCCTCCACGTGAAGTGATGACCAGTTGACCCATATCAAGAAGCCCTAAGCTCACCACAAACTGAACAAACTCCAAGCTGGTCTAACTAGGAAAAGAACCTCTTCCTTTACTTTAATCGGGATCGAAGACCACATTGAAATCCCCTACAAAAAACCACTTAAGATCCTCCGGGTCGTAGGATCCAAGCTCTCGCCACAAATGTTTTCCGACTTGTGCATCACAACTTCTATAGACAAAGAAAACAAAGAATATCTCCATTCCTTTTCAAACTTTCATAGTGATAAATTGATCCCATTCCACGACCACATCCAAAGAAGTCTCCTTATTCCAAAAGATCCAGATGTACCTGTTCATAGGTGCCACCTATGTCGATCCATTCATCCTAACTCTACAAAAAAAATTCCTTAATATTTTCTGAGTTCTGTTTATGCTCCAGAACTTCCACAATATCGAATTTGTTCTTCTTCATCTCTAAGGAAATGAAATAATTCTTAACCTGAGCCCCTAGACCACAATAATTCCATATGAGCATGGATAACATTAAAACATCAGCAACCTAGTTTTGACCCTAGGCATCTCGACCTTGTTGATGTGGTTAGGGGAGCAGTACATAAGAAGTCTTGATCTTGCACGAGTACACACTCCAGGGGTCCTAACTGGAGGAATACTAGCTAAGTGTGATAGGGGAGAGCAAAATTCAGAGGATAACCCTTGCAACACCGATAGAAGACTATGAGGGAGAGGATTTTCCACCTAAAAGTTCTTCTCAGAGCTCACTCGCTCTTCCTGAGCCATCCTGGAGCCTTCCAGTGGACCTGCACTGATAAGAAGGGGAGAATAAGGCACACAGGTAGCAAACACCTGCTCCACCGATGTCACTGGGGTAGTCTCTGGTTGATCCAGAAGAAACAACTGATTATCCTAAGAGGGCAAGAGGGAGGCCAAGAACCTTTCCTACATTCTTCCTAATTCAAGTAGCACAAGAGGACTGGAGAAAATGGAAAAAAACATAAAGCCTTATAAAAATAACCTCTTCTGATCAAAACCCAAACTCTGCTGTAGAAAAAGTTTCCATCAAGGGGAGGGGAAAACTGTGCCAGAGTAGCTGGGGCCTCCATGGAAACCTGATCATTCCCCATACTCTGAGGCCTCCACCAATGAAGGTTGAGGCATAAAGCCTCCTGTATAAGGATGAGGAAAGACCTCTCTTTCTCGTACCCTATGAACCCGACCTGGTCCGCCTGACCTTAGGGCTCTATACACCTTCCTTGAATTCCCCGGAAAACAGCATGAGGAATAGAACCTGGGGAACACCGGGTAGATGATCTCTTGATCCCAAGCCACTACATCCTTCACCTTCAGCGCGATTGTTTCTGGAATCGGAAGAGAAAGGTCCATCTCGACACAAATAAGAGGGACAAGAATGTCTTCACATGATAAGGTGAAATCATCTGCATATAGGAAACCCCCACGAGAATATTATATAGCCTTGAGAAGCGAACCGTTAAGGAAATTATGGGGGAGACTAGAGAGGCCTATTCATACCGCCACGTGGGAACATTCCATCCCCTTGTGAGCCTGCAAATACCAAGGAGTTAGGATAAAGCTCCAGTGAATGAACGATCTGGTATCTTTGCACCATGCCTTAACAAAATCCGATTCCGACTCCAACACCAGACATAAGTATTGATGGTGAATCACAGAGATCCACAACGCACCTTCCAAGACACAGGAATCCACACAGTGAATGAAGATCTTGAGTGTTGGCTTCTCGACCCCAAAGTGAGCCACAAGAGTCCACTTGAGATGATCAATAGCCTTTGAAAAGGATTAAAGGGAAATTTCCAATGAAACGCAAGAGCCAGCCCGCGACACCGACGAAGAAACCAGACCCACATTTGGGAAACATATATGTTGCACAGCACTAGACGAGCAGCACAAAACCTCGCAAAAGGACCTCCCTAGAAGCCGAGGCCCTAGGGAAGGACCTGAGGTCTCCTTATGCTCATCTTCAACAGAAGAACTGCCTGGATCGAAGGTGACCAGAGCTGCGATCGCCACCAGAGTACGACCATCCGACGAAGAAACAAACGATTGTTTTTGAAAAACTTTGGGTGTGAGGGCCATGTTCTTCTGAGAAGATGGATCCATTTTGTAACGTGTCCCCCATATCAACTAGAATCAGATAAGATTGGTCTATTTCGTTTTTACATAAAGGATCGAGCTGAAAATTGGCTAAAAAATTTGATACCATCATCCATAAAATATTGGGACCAATTACAAAGAGAATTATATAAAAAATTACTTCCCCCATCACTAAACAATTGCACTTAAAAAGAGCATCCAAATCATTTTTGACAAAGAGGTAGAGTCATTATATGAAATATGGGAGAGGTTTAAAGACACACTAAACATGGTTCCACACCATGTTTTTTCTATTCCCAAACAAGTGATAATTTTTTATGAAGGGTTGGACCCTGGGAACAAACAATTCATTGACATGATGTGTAATGGGAAATTTAAAAAGAATTCCCCAAATGATTCTTAAAAGTATCTAGAAAGCCTTATTGAACAAAACCAAAAATGGGGAACATCACCTTATTCTAAAAATACATAAAAAACAACTGGAATGCATAAACTTAGAGAAGAGGAAACCCTTAGGGGTAAACTCGCCACACTCACTAGGAAGGTTGAAGATATATATATTAGGAAGGTTCATAAAATTAAAACTATTGACCTTTTTTGAACAATTTGTGTGACAAACATGACCAAAAAACTGAAAACTACATATCCATGCCTTCCATTAAATATGTTCTTCTAAGAGGACCACCAACAGAGGTCAATGCCCTAATATTTCAAAAGCCTCAATACCAAAACACATTCAACCCAAGGTATAATGACCACCCAGGCTTCCATTGGAAAGATATCCAACAACCTAGCCAACCACAAGGACCAAACCCCTACCCTACACAAAATTTCCAAAACCATAACCAGTTACAACAACAACTATCCCAATACCAACACCCTCCTATCCAATACTAGAAAACCGTGAAACAACCAAAGTATCCTCCTGGGATAAACCAACCAGCATAATCCCCTACTCAATATGTCCCTCTACCAATCCTTGAACAGTTGTGTAAATAAATGGAGAAAATGAATTAAGAGGTCTCATCCCTTAAACATGAGCTTAAAACCATAAAAACTAGGAAGAAACCCATGCCTAATCAGGAGGAACCATCCTCAACTTTAAGGGGAGAGTCAAATTTCACTGAAACCACTCATGAAAAACTAAAGGTTGTGACAGTTTTAATAAGTGGGAAATTAATTGATAAAACTAAAAATAATAATTCAAAAACCATAAGAAGATTTAAACTCTCAGGAAAATTCAAATGAACCACTTGATCAATATTAAAAAACTGATAAAAATGTGAAAGAAAAAAATCTTCAACAAATAGTCCCATAACCTACACGATTTCCCAAATGCACGAGGGGGAAAACCAAGCTTGAATTGAGTGAAACATTAAGGGAAATATTATCATAAGTCAGGTTGAACATTCCAATCCTTGATTCCATTAAAATAATTCCTACATACTCAAAATACCTTAAGGACCTCTTAAAATTTAAAAATAAATTCTCACATAAGAACCAAGTCCTTCTAGAAGAAAATGTTAGCACAAAAATACAGGGAAACCTTCCAAAAAAGATGAATGACCCAAGATTCCCTTAAATCAATGTTGAACTATGAGATAACAAAGTTTTCAAAGCCTTGTGTGACCTAGGTGCCAGTGCAAATACCATTACCTATGCTATGTACTGTCAGTTAGGACTGAAAGATCTCTAACCCGCATATGTCACACATCAACTTTCTGATCGTTGTATTAGGGTTCCAAATAGAATTTTAAAGGATGTTCTTGTAAAACCAGAAAACTTCATTTACCCTGCTGACTTCATTATCCATGAAAACAATCTAAACATAGGTAATAAAGAGTAGACCCCAAACATCCTTGGTCATTCCTTCCTTGCAACAATAAACTCTGTTATCCAAGTCCAAAATGGGAACATGACTATCCCCTTTGGAAACATTAGTCTAGACTTGAACATCTATAATGCATGATCACTAATAGGGAATGATGAGGATACTCATGAAGTAAACATGATATGAAGTGTTGATAATTAATCCATAGAACATCACAGAATATTTTAGGAATGTTAATGTCAAGACGAAATTAATTTCATTTATTCAAATGAAGGAAGTTTATCTCCTTGGATAAAATCACTTTCAGATTGCTCCTATGATGAAATATTAAGAGAAAAAATCAAGGAAATATTTCAGGAAACCACATTCATAGAGACCACTCCAACTCCCTTCAGTAACACCGATTAAACCAATCTAGTAGCTGAAACTTCTACACATGGGTAATCAATCCAATCTAAAACTCTATAAAAGAATTTGATCTTGAACCAATGTCCCAATATTTTGATAAAATTTTGAACCAAACAGATCTTGAATTGAAAAAACTTCCTACTTTACTTAAGTATTCTTTCCTATGAGAAAATGGTACACATCTTATTGTCATTTATTCTTATCTTCAAGCCGATCATGAGAGGATGCTTCTAGAGGTCCTTAGGAGACACAAGAAAGCCATTGGATAGACCCTGTTTGATATTCTTGGGATTAGAACACTTGTGGGGACTTATAGGATTGTTCTATAATATGATTCAAAGCTATGTTGTCAACCTCAGTGGTGAATCAATCCTAATATCATGGAAGTAGTGATAAAATAACTTCTAAAATTGTTAAAATATGGTATCATCTATACCATAGCTGAGAGTGAGTGGGTTAGCCCAATCCAGGTGGTTCAAAAAAAAGGTTGGAATCATAGTGATAACCAATAAGGATGGATAGATTCATCCAACCAGGATTAATAGTGGATGGATAGTCAGCATCGATTATAGGAAGCTAACCTCATTTACCAAGAAGGACGATTTCCCCTTACCATTCATTGACCAAGTCCTTGAGAGAGTGGCATACCATGCCTTATAATGTTTCTTAGATGGGTACTCATGGTACAATCCTATTGAGGTATCACTATAGGATCAAGGGAAGACTACATTCACCTATCCATTCAGGACCTTTTCTTTTAAACGCATCCCCTTCGTATTATGAAATGCCCCTAGAACCTTCCAGCAGTGCATGATGGGAATATTCTCGGACATGGTTGGGGATTTTGTAGAGGACTCCATGGATGAATTCTTTATGCTTGGGGATATATTTGATGGATGTCTAAGGAATGTGGATAGAGTTTTGTCAAGATGTGAGGAAAAGAATCTAGTCCTAAACTGGGGAAAATGTCATTTCATGGTCAAATAGGGACAAGTCCTTGGCCATCTAGTCTCAAGTAGGGAAATTGAAGTTGATAAATCCAAGGTTGACATCATTCGTCACCTTCCATCACCCAAAATAGTCAAGGAAGTGAGGAATTTATTAGGACATGTTGGTTTCTATAGAAGGTTAATTAGGAATTTCAGCTATATTTCTTGACCACTTTGTGCTCTATTGGTAAAAGATGCTCCATTTTTATGGATAGAAAGCTGTGAGGGATCATTATCTACACTCAATTCAACTCTTATCTCTCCACCTATCATGAAATCTCCAAATTGGAAAATTAATTTTGAGCCCAAGTGTGATGCTAGTGACTTCACTATTGGAGTAGTCTTAGGAAAACAGTGTGAGAAAACTCCATGTGTCATTGCTTATGCAAGAAAATATTTAAATGATACACAAATCAACTACACCACCATAGATAATGAGTTAATCATTGTTGTATTATCCTAAAAAAAGTGTGGGTCCTACATCTTAGGATCCCCCATCTTTCAAAAACAAGATGCCAAGGCTAGATAGATTAGGTGGGTCCTTCTTCTTCAAGAGTTCAAAATAACCATTAAGGATACAAAGGTTATTGAAAATATTGTAGTTTATCACCTCTCTAGGATGGAATTAAATACAACTCAACTCACCTTTCTTTTTTGGATTCATTTCTCGATGATCACCTATACTCTCTGAGTGACTTCCCTTGGTATGCCGACATAGACAACTTCTTAGTTACATGAGTCATTCAAAAATTCTAAGGGACTCAATCTAGAAGGAAATTCCTCTATGATGTTAGGAAGTATTTGTTTTATGATCCATACCTCTATAAGTTCTGTCCTGACCAATTCATTAGGAGATGTTTCCCAGAATCTGAACAAGAGTCCATACTTAAATTCTATCATAATGAGGCATGTGGAGGTCACTTTTCCTCTAAGAAAACTTTTTCTAAGGATCCTCAGTGTAGTATCTTCTAGGAATCCCTCTCAAGGGACTCCTAAACATTTTTTCAAAGTTGTCTTAGGTGTCAACAAGTAGGGTCCATCACAAAAAGAAATCAAATTCCACTCACTCACATCTTAGTGATTGAAATATTTGACTATTGGGTAATCGATTTCATGGGTCCCTTCCAAAACACTAAAGGATATCTATACTCCCTTTTAGCTATTTATTATGTATCCAAATTGGTTGAGTAAATTCATAGAAAATCCAATGATCATAAAAATATTATTAGATTTTTCATGAAAAGCATCCTATCATGATTTGGAATTCTTAGGGCTATCATTAGTGATCGTGGAAATCATTTTTTAAAATTTTCCATTCTCAGTACTCATGGACAAATATGTAATTTCTCACAAAGGTTCCACTTCTTACCACCCATAGATTAATGGTCAATCTTAGTTAGCCAATCGAGAAATCAAAAAAATCCTTGAGAAAACTTTTAATCCATCTAGGAAAGATTGGTCGATAAAACACTTAGATGCTCTTTTGGCCTATCAAACCGCATTTAAAACAATCTTAGGAATGTCCCCATATAGGTTGGTTTATGAAAAAACATTCCATCTTCTAGTAGAGAATGAATATAAGGATTTTTTGGAAATTATGAAAAATAATTACGACCACTCATTGGCCGAAACAAAAATTAAATTAGATCTCAATGAACATGAGGAACTTAGGATGGAGGCTTATGAAAATTCAAGGATAAATAACGATAGAGTTCATGCCTACCTATCTTTAAATCTTAAAACCGAACACATTTTACTAGATAAACCTATTATTTTTTATATCTCTAAACATAATTTACACCCAGGAAAGTTGAGGTCAAGATGGTCAGGTCCATACATAGTGCATAAGGTGTACCCCCATGGGGATGTAGAAATTCTAGATCCCACTAATAGTCAAATATTTATAGTTAATATTCATAGAGTTAAACCGTTCATTGAACCATTACAAAAACATGAATTTGAAGAAGACATGTGTGAACCAACATTATACGATAAAAATACATAAATAATTAGGGGTTTATGTTAGGCTAACGATATTAAACCAAAGTGCTGCACGAGAGGCAACCCGTGGTTTTCATGTTTCCAATATTTGTGAATCATCTTTATTTTTAAATTAGGATTAATGAATCATTTTGATATTTTTTTTAAAAAAATTAGATTTTTGACCTATTCTTCTATTATGAGTATGGATGGGTATGAAAGGGGAGCACCATATTCATCTGTGTCACGTGGTGTGATCCTTGAGAAATACCTTACCTAGAAATTTAGAAAGAAGATAATGTATAATCAGTTTATTTTTATTATATGTTTGTAGGTTAAAATAAAAAATACTAAATATATAATAATAAATAATTCTTTTTAAAATGACATGTCGTAGGTCATGGGGTAAACCCCATCACAACCGATGAAGTTATGGGGACTCGAACCCGGGACCAAAGGGAGACAGGGGACCACACTTACCACTGACCTATGAATTACAGTGCTTCCTTATTCTATAATTTTTTTATATATACTTTTAATTTTTTATGAATATATATATATATATATATATTGTTTTGTTTTGTTTGTTTTTCCCTTTTTCCACTAGGTAACTCTACAAGTGACATAGATATCAATGGACTAAATTGGTGGTGCATGAACTTCAACTTCAACCACCAGGTGACTTTGTTCAATGTTTTTTATTTAAAATTACTTTTAGAATTCCTCTCTTCTACCACTACCCTCTTATAGATTTTATTTTCTTTAAACACTGGGGATAGTGTTATTTTATGTTTTGGGGTGAAAATAAAGAAAAAAATTAATTTTTTATGCATAAAAAAATGTGTGGAAGGAAATATTTCTTTAACCTTGAACATGATAATAAACATTTCACACTTTAAAAATTAATATCAAATAATTTAGAATGCCCTGATTTTAAATTTAATCAATGTTTAATTTCATGAGCATAAATTTTGTAGTGTGGCTGTCTAATGTGAAATTTCATCGTTTATATTTTCATCCCAAAAAAAGAATCACAACGGACGTCCTTTGGATAGTGGGGTATTAGTTTGAGTTCATGGGGTCCCACAAATAAATAGCATAGGTTTGGTGATCATTTTCATTTTAATATGAGTATTAAATAAAAAAATAAAAAAACAATAAATTTGCACATAGAGCAATGAAATGACCTAATGTGTGGCTTTCGTCACTTAGGGATCATGGCTCCATAGTCGTCTATCCTGGAGTTAGCAATTTCATCTCTATTTATGGTAATTTGAATTTATTTTTTGACTAAGTGAACTTGAAATGATTCCTGAGTATGTGTGCTTCACTTGGTGCCCTAATGTCATTGAGCCTGGGAGTCATAGGCAAAGTCTCACTACATGGGTTGACTATGTTAAGTGCAATTCCGATTACCATGGAAAAATTTAAAAAAAACAAAAATATATATATATATAACAAAAAATTAATACTCATATTAATTTTGAAATGTGATTCCACCTAGCTCTTCCATCATTCCCCCATGAATAAAAATTAACCCCCATGTCTATTGTGATACACAACACATCTTCATGCTTAATTGATATTGGATGAAATATGACGATGAATTTGAACAAAGGAATGGGCTTGGGATTCAGATATACTTATGAAACTATCTTTTATTAAAATATTTTTATGGTATTTATTATTGTTTGGTATAATTTTTTTTGGTAATCATTGTGTATTAAAATGTTTTTCGAAAAGAGAATTCGAATTTCATATTTTTGATATACATTTTTCTCGGGACTAGAAAAACTCATGTTGGGGGGGTGATTAGCCACTGAATGAGGTTAATATTTATTGATAATATATATATAATATTCGTGTGATTTATTATTAATATAAACCATTTTAGTGCATTTTACACTTTGAACATTAATTCACATTATGATTCTTATTCCGACTTAAAATGCACTATTACATGATAAATTTTTGAACACCTCCTAAAATAAAAAATGGCATTTATTTTATTTTCAAATTTTATTTTCAGGAATCTCATTATATAAGAAAAAATTAATGATTTTTTAGCACTTTAATATTCACATTGGAAGACCACCAAATGGGCTTTCATGCCAGCACATTTTGGGGAAAGTAAACAGGACATTATCCCAATAAAGAGACTGTAGCGGCCTATATACAAGCCCAATGATTCTAAATATTTTTCTAAGGATAGATGAAATCATGGGGAACATTTATTACAACAATTAAAAGATCAAATTTTGGGTTTTAAAGGGAGTTTCATGCGGCCCAATTGGGGAAATAAAATTCTGAGCTAGATTCTGCGGCCCAGAAAAACATCTTACCATTTTAATCATATCACGTACATCATAAACCATTTTGGTCTGAAAATATATAGAACGTTAAGGGACATATATAGCTTAATTTTATTCCTCTATGGACCACTCTAATTCGGCCATCGAGAAACTCATTTGGGTGATTCTGTTCATTGGATGCAAGCTGGATTCCACCTCGGGTCAAGAGTAGAAAAGTATAAGTTCCATAAGCTTTACACCACCTTAAGCATACCATAATCAAGTGGTATGACTTTAACTATAGGATTATCCACACAAGGCTCCCAAAATTCCTATTTCAGGAAGTTTTTTTAAAGGATTTAATCATCTTGGATGCTTTCTTTCATTGTAATGTTATGATACAACTTTTCCTTTGTAATGTTCTTCCTCAATTGTATGTTGTTTTAATTCATCTTAGTTTCCAACTAAAAGTTCTTCTTCTACAATTATTATGTTCTTATAAATATCACTTTGATACTTTTTCCTCATGGTGTGAATTTATTCACACAAAACCTTTTGAAATTATTCACACAACGGTGGAGTGATCAATTTCTTTTTATTGTTTTTTACATCTTCAATTCCTCCCTCATGATTCTTCTTCCCGCTTCCATTGAAAACATAGAATAAATGGAGGGATAACACACTTATGGGTTGATCCAAGGGATTATAAAGGGGATGTATTGGATGTTATATATCAACCCATTAATTTCTATACACTTCTTTTAATTGAGATTTTTATTTGATAAATTTAAAACTTCTCCGTCCTTGTTAAATTTTAAGGCCACATACTTCAAGTGATAATAAGAAACATTACCTTAGAGTGATGATAAATTTGATCCACCAATTTTATAGGTTATTAGAATTATGGTGTGTCGGTATTAAACCCGTAAGTGATGAAGTTGTTTTATCTTCTTCAATAAAACCATTTCGAATATAAGAAATTGAAATCGTTAAAAAAAGAAGTGATTAGACATTAATGGGGTGATAAATAACATCAAAAAAATCCACTTGATAATCCATTGGATCAATGAATAATTGTTTTATACCTCCATTTATGCTATGGTTTGATTGTAAGCAGGAAGTAGACTCATGAGGGAGGAATTGAAGATGTAAAAAACCAATAAAAAGAAAATTATCACTCCACCGTTGTGTGAATAATTTCACACGGTTTGGTGTGAATAAATTCACAACTTGAGGAAATGGTATCAAAGTGATATTGAGAAGAAAAAATAATATGAGAAGAAGAAAATTTATTAAGAAACTAATATGAATTAAAACAACTTACAATTGAGGAAGAACATTACAAAGGAAAAGTTACAGCATAACATTACAATGAAGGAAAGCATCCAATATGATTAAATACTCCAACACCACTACCTTAATTATGAATTTTTGGAGCCTTAGATAGAGCCTCAAATAGTTAAATACATCTCACTTGAGTGTTGTAGGATTTGGGTGGTGGAAAGATTATGGAACTTAGACTTTTCCACTCTTGATCCGAGGTAGTAGCCAACTCGCATCCACCAAATAAAAGTGCCTAAATGAGATTTTAGATTAATGAATTAAAATGGGACTTAAAAGAATAAAATGTAGCTCCGGATGTCCCCAAACCATATGAATGTTTCATCCCAAAAGATTTTATTTTTTACGAGATATGTGTAAAATGGTGGGCTATTTTTCTGGCCCGCAGAATCTGGCCCAGAATATTATCTCCAAAGGGGGCCGCCTGAAACTACATTTAACACTCGGAATCAGCTCTTGTAACTATTAGATGAAATTTCCCCCATGATTTAATATATCATATGTTAATGTTTTAGAATCATTGGGCTTGTATCATGGCCGGTACAGTCTTTTTATTGGTCTACTGTCCATTTTACTTTTCCCAGAACGTGTTGGCATGAAATCCCATTCTGGTGGTCTTCCAATGTGAATCTTCAAGTGCTCCAAAATAATTAATTGTTCCTTATTTTATGGGATACCTGAAAATAAAATATTAAAATAAAAAATACCATTATTTATTTTAGGAGGTGTTCAAAAACATACCATGTAATAGTGCATTTTAGGAGGGAATTACAATCATAATGGGAATAAATGTTCAAAGTGTAAAATTCACTAAAATAGTGTATATTAATAATAAAGCACATGAATATCATATATATTAACATTTAATATTATCCTCATTCACTAGAAAATCATCCTAATAAGATCACATAAATCAATGTGTATTAGTTATAACGGCCTAGTTTAGATAATTTATAACTTATTATGTATTTTTTTAGTCATCTTTTCCTTTTGATATGTTTCACACACATAATCTTGTTCCCTATTCATATTAAAAAGATCTCACACTACATCATGATTTAATATTTTACTTAAAATACATTTTCCTATTTGGTAAAGCCTTATTTTAAATGTAAATCATTCACATTTTTCCATCATGTAATAAGAATTTATAAGATAAACATTCAAAAATATATTACCATTAGTTATTATTCCTTGATAAATTATCCAAACAACCTTCAAGGCTTTAAAATAACCTCATGGATATCATAAAATAGCTGAATGACACTTCAAAGGTTATTCTTTATCCCTTACACATATAAAACATCATCTGATTTCGTGATTTGAGGTTCAATCATACATAATCCAACACCTTAAAATTTTAACGAGCAACCATTACCGAAATTTATGACTCCATTTTTATCATATTCAATATTATTTAAAAAAAAATTATCACTATTCATATGGTAGGATCACCCACTATAATTAATCCATGATCTTCTATTTCTACTGGCCTTCCATAAAACCTCTACCGGGCATGCTATCTATTGCTTGGATTTTTTAATTCCCTTTCCTTTTTCAGTATGATTAGTATTTCAATATAGCTTTTCACAAATTTTTTTATGCATTACCCATGTTTCTCAAATCTAACACAAAGATCCTTAAGGCATTCAAATCTTTTTTGAGCTTAAATGCATGAATCATTTTACTTTTTAGTTTGTATTCTTTGAAATTTTGATTTCATTTTATCTTGATGACTACCCCTGACTTTATGTAACATCACCATAAATGACATCTTGTAGTAAAATGTGTATTATTTATACTCAAACACTAGATATCACCTAAAAAATCACTGAATCATGAATCTCATTGGCCTATAAATTTTTTTCATATAATGTTGTCCAATTTATTTTTCTTTTTTATACATTTTCATTCTGAATTTCCTTTTATTTAGGAGTTGAAGAGATTTTATAATTCATCCTTTACTCAGAAAACGAGAATATTTCATTCTATTTTTTCCCTAAGTTTGACCATATTTTGAGTAAGATCCTACATTTTTTGGTTTGATTAGAATTATTAAAAAATTAGGTACAAATTTAACCTAATCTTTCATACAAGTCTTCTCATCTTATCTAGAGGACTCAACTTTGAATTAAATTTAAATATTAAAATCCCCATTCAACTTAATTATTTCATTTTTAACTTCATATCACATAGACTATTTATTAAATAGTTCTTCATCTTTCAAAGAAAACATTTTTTCAAGGCCTTTAATAATTTTTTCATGTTTGCTACCGTTTAAACATAATTTTTTGATCTCATATATAAGGGTTTATTATTTGTTTTGAAAGTCATTCTTCAATTAAATAATATTATTGTTATATTTTATCACTTTTTCTCTATTTCTTGTTCATAGTATTCTTTTAAATACACGATTCAATTCCATCCTTAAAAATGTGTTCCAAATCAGTTGGTTCTGAGTGATATTCCTCACTTCATAAAGTGTCAAATCCTTTTTTTTAACACGAGCCATGAAATTGATAAATCTTTCACCAAACTCGCTTTCAGATTCACTACTCGATAAATGGTCATTTACTTCTTAGTTTTTCATGAAATTTAATTTCATTACTCTATATAATTTATTTTTTTCTTTCATATTTTGATTATTCTTTTGATATTTTATTCCACTTGTTTTTTAAGGTTTCTCATCACCTTCAAATTCAAAATATGGTTCTTTCTTCTTAGGATAGTTAATAGAAAAGTACATGATGCTATGAAATTTTTATGATATTATAGGATACCTTCATTTTCACTTGTTATTCTAATATTGAATCTCTTTGGAATAAGAAAAATGTTTCATTGATAGAATCCTTTATCTTTTACATTTTTTGATTCACTTAAATATGAATTGTCAATATGTTCTTTAACTTTTAACATTCTCAAGGACTAAAATCCATTTAATATATTATGTTTTTCTTAAATCATTGAATTTTTCTTATTTAAAAAGTTATGAGAATATTATACAATTCATTCATGGAAATATACACTCTATATTTTATATAAAATATTATAGGATAATACCTATCTACTAAATTTATTATAAGATTTTTAATAATTGTAGATTCATCAAGTGTTTCACCAAATTTGGTGATATTATGTACAATTTCATTTACCTGAGTGAAATACTTATTGATGTTCCCTTCCTTATACATCTTTATGTTTTAAGACATTCTTACCCAAATTTTTGATGTTTCCAGCTTGGATTTTACATTTATAGTATGATAATCTTTTTACATAAAATTTTCTAACACCCTTATTGTTCATTGAATTCAAATTATTGATTCAAATCCCTTGAACTAATCCAAAATAGGGATATGGGCTCGAATATCAATTAAACTATATATGATCTAATCAATCCACTAATAACGGGGTATGAATCATTTAAGACTAGTATTTATAATTTATTCTTCATTAAATGAACCCTAAAAACCTATTATGATTATATTAATTCATGTAAAGAATCTCAACATTACTCATCTATGAAAACCATTGATAATGAACATGAGGATTTTTACAAGGTTATCCCCTTTGAGAGTAACCTATTCTTTGGCATTGTAGGTTTCTCAGCCAAACCACATATTCTTCACTATATAAAAAATGAATTAAAATATTAAAGTGATGGAATAAAATCTCACTTTCTCAATATAGAGTCACACTAGAAATTATAGTTTCACATCGCCTTCATATAGAAAATGTAACTGGGATGAGATAGTACCTATTAAAATCATGGTTTATTTAGAAATAGTATAAGTTGATCTACCTAAATGGGACTTTGTAAATATTTAAGATTATCTACTCACTTTATGAAGTTACAATGTTGAACTTTTTCTTAATATTAGACTATCTCACTGAATGCTATTATTCCACTATATGAAGATAATGATCACAATGCTAAATCTTTAGATCCTATCCTATTATTACACCTTTTTTTTCTTCGCCCTTAACTAATTTTATATTCTAGGATATCACTACTATTAGTTCCCCAAAAACCTAAATATTTAATAATCATATAATTAATAGAATTAATTTAATTCTATTGAAATATTTTCTATCTCAACATCTTCAAATAATATCAATGGAATTGTACAACATGATCACCTTTATTTCCTAATTCATCTAAGATCACAAAAATTCACCATGATCTATTCGATATTATTCACCTTTAATAACTACATATCTATATCATAATTGTTCTTATACACTTATTGTTTCTTAAACATTAATAACTGCATATCTATAGTGTAATTTCACATATTCCCTTCTTGTTTCTCTCTAGATAAATAAAAATAAATTCCATAATATTCTACATCCTTTTTTTATATATAAAATAATTAAAAAATAACGAGTTTATGATTTCCATAAAGACATATGTCTTCATCCTTACTATAATAAATATTATCCTAATATTCTTCATATAATTTTTGATCTGAGGAATTGTATCTCATCATAACATCAAAATAATGTAGTAGCGTAAAAATTCATTCTCACTAAGAATAAAAGAATAATAAAATACACATTATTAGTTGATATGAATTATATCACAACATCGTCATAATGACATTCCAGATAAAATATATAAATATTCTTCATTAATAGATTCATCTTCAAGTCACCCAAGAAGCTTCTCAAATAAATCATCTCAGAACATAAAATAGAAAAAAGAAATAAACATCATCTTTGAAATATCACTTGAAAAAGATTTTATCACACATTAGGTATGATTTTATACTCCATGAAGATCATATTTAGCAATATTATGTTATGTTTATTTATAAATAATGAGTTTTTTAACCTCTCATTTTCATTAAGAAAACTCAATTTAAAAATTCATATACATGGAAATAATCATGATAAAAATATTCCATGTGAATTTACTGTATATTATAACTTATCAACCATATGAATATCTTATTGACCACACAATATTTCAATGTATCCATTCTCACACTTTAATTGACTGCATGACCATAAAAAATGACCACATGAACAACTCAACTGACCAGAAAACTAACTTAACTGACTGTATGACCAAATCAACTGACCAAATGTGAAAGACAAATAACTGCATGAACATCTGATCTAACCCCATTACCAACATAAATAACCATACAACCAACTCAAATAACTATAGTCGGGAGATAACTGACCACATGACCATCTGAATTGACCACATGACCAACTAAATAAAAAATAAATAAAGATTAAATAAATCATAGAACTATTTTAGAATTATATTGAACCGCCTATAAAAATATAAATAAAATACATCATACTTTGATACCGCTTCAAGAATATTGAAAATAAATGAAAAAAAATCATGGATAAATAAAAAACACCTATAGTACTTCAAAAAATAAATATATATTGGGCTAATATAAAGAAGGGAACCAACCCAAAATAAAAATAAACTTCTTAATATATAAATATATAACAATTAGATCAACCATAAGTTAAACTAACTAACTATAATTTAACTAATAAAAATGGACTAAGAATTTGGGGTCGTAGTTGAGTGGTTAACACATCCTGTAATTCTATAAGAAACCCATGATCAAATCCTAGTGGAGAGATATTTTTGGGCTATTATAGAATCACTATAGTAGTATTGTAGTAGGTACTATATGGTCCTATATAATTTAGAGTATATTAATAAAAATTGGATATTTGGGCCATCAGTTTAGGTCTACGGGCCACAGGGCCTTCAGGCCACCATTGGCCTTCAAGCCATAGGTCCTCCAGCCACCTCAGGCTTTTAACTCATAGGATTTTAGGTCATATGTCTGTGAGGAAATATGAGAGAAACCTATGGAAGAAGACCCCAAAAGAGGATTTATAAAAATTAATATCCACTAGATTATAACTAAATTGATTAATATAATGAGATGGTAGAGAAATCATCATCGGTACTTGGAACTGTTCTACTCTACACGGAGAAATACATGTTGATCACCCATGTGAGGTGAGGAGTTCAGTTCCTTCAATGATATATATACTAGGGAGTGGATGTTCTAGTGTATTCAGGTATTTGGGACATCAAGTTATATATCATTCCTTGTTCCTCTAGGACTTCGAGTCATGTATTGGGCCTTTTTCCTCTAGGCCTACAGGTCATGTAAGGGTTCTCTATTAATCCAGTTTAAAAAAATATGGGGTAAATAGACAAAGGATTAACTAAAACAATCCAAATAGAATCATTAAAAATTAAATAAAATAATATAAAATTAAAAAACTAAAAATTATAAAAAATTACCATCATTTGATATATAATGATTTAACTATACTCAAATAGAAACGATCCATCCAAACCCAAACTCTATAAAACCAAATAAAATAATATTTGACCAAGATAAGAATTAATCTGAATGAATAATACCCATTGGAACCTAACTAAATGAAACTTTATTGAAGTGAATTATTTTGTAAGATATTCCTTAAATACTTTATCTCATATGATGAGTTATTATCAATATCATAATATATGATTAGTGTAATTCATAAGGTACGACATGTTTAAAAAAATGGAATATTGTATGAATTTAAAATGGGATATCACTATGAACATTATAATTTATAATATGTTAATACCTAATGATAACTATTATCAATAAAATAGTCCAATGATAGATATAATTTATTAACCATTTCATAAAATTATTATATTGGGTTGTCATGGTTGAAGATTGCATCTCATGTAACCACATACATTAAATCATACTGTAAAAGTTAATTTATATTCACTCTAGGAGTGTCCTTGAGATATTTTTGTAATGCTAAAATATCCATTTAGTTGATATTTAATGATAATGTTGTATATACATGGTCGAAACTCCAATATATAGTAACTAATATCCTCTTCACCCTTAGAATTCATGAGGAACTATTATGTTGGGGGTGATGTGAGTATCCTGATAGAGCATCAAGAAATTATACACAACATCTGGATACCTCTAGATGATGGATGCATTTTTATTTCCTCTCATGTTTTCTTTATTAATCATATTGGATAAGGAAAAATTAAATAGCCATAATTGGTGAAAGGTACACACCATTTAATTTTATAGTATTCAAGATTTTAGTTTCTTGCATGGTCAATCTTTGATTTGAGTTTCTATATTTATTCAAATATATTTAACAAGTTTCATTCAATCCTCTGAAAATTATCAGTGGTACTAGAGACTTAACAATATTATTCAATCTTGAAATCATGTTAAAAATGATTTATTTTGAAATCATAATGTCAAACATAGTCTCTATTGTTAAATATGATTATGATTATTTTTATTCTTGATTAAGTCATGGATTATGACATAGGATATTGGAGTCTGTGATTTGGTAAAAATACATTAGTTTTGTATTAATATTTTATGAAATCAATGTTTTATATTCATTAACAGTATTTTATTATGGTTTAAACATAGATCATTATATCACCTTAACAATATCGAGGTTTAGGCACCCAAGATCCAACCACCCAGGTCCAGTGCTAAAAACACATACATTACACATTGTATTTGATACCAAGTGAGATGAAAAAAACTAAAAATATTTTATTTTACAACATTTTTATATGTTTGAAATTATATATCAAATAATTTCACAAATCCCATGAAATAAATGTTTTGTGTCTTTGAGGAATAGCTACATAAGAAACTTATTCTACAACACTTGAGAGCATTCCTCCATAATTAACCACATATAAATCTCTTAGAGACCTTTTATAAGTTATATTCATAATAATAACTTGTCGAATGAAAAAATAAAAAGGGTTTAGATAAAGAACATAGTAAGGGAAAAAAAATTCAACATATCATCAAGGGTAAGATCTTAAGAATATAATAAAACTTGAGAAGAGGATATATATATTATTGAAAATAAAATAGAATAATGAGAGATTTCCATATGTCTTTATATAAAGACATGTAATATCAAATGAAAAAAATATACATCATAAAAAGTGAATGGAATAATTTGATAATGAAAATAATCCTAGGAGCATGATTATAGGTATATTCCATAGAAATTTAATATGCTGAAACATAGAATAAGAAAAAAACATTAGCACAAAATTAAGAACATCAAACATTGCCTTTGTAAATTGACAATGATATCATGGCATGGAAAATTGATTATGGTTTTAAGGTTGATTTATAGTCTAGGGAAGACCCAAGGTCGTCTCTTAAGGAGGGTTGGCGGGTTTAGAGAGTGTGTTTTTAATAAGAAGTACTTAGATAGGGGTGGTTTTAAAAACAGTTTTAGGATGAAATGACATAACTAAAGAGTTTAATAGTTGGAATGAAAAGGTGGTGTATTAATAATTATGAGAGAAGAAGATCATTTCAATTTCACTACACATCTTGGATAGTTCATTTTTCTAAAAATTTAACATGGTTTTGTTTAATTCTTGGGTGGAAGGTTGTCAAGATCTTGACTCCCCTCTTGCCTCTTCAAATGATGCTTAAAGAACCGCCCCTTGGCCCAAAAATCGTGTTGCCAATATTTGGTTATCAAAAATAGAATAAGAGGTATACGAAAGAATACATAAATCTTATGTATGTGTGAGATAAACAGGATTATTGTGTTGTCCAATCGGAACGACCCAAGATTCACACTTGAAATCTCAACCCAATCGGTGTTGAAAAAAAAGTGTTCCACTTAATTATATCAAATGAAATGTAATAAGGGGAAAGAATGTCAAGAAAAAAAAATTAAAATATTCAAAACACAAATTATACAAAACCAGTAGAAGAATATTTGCTGGAACTCCTTCCCATGTTTATGTAGCTCCCTCGAAATGATCATCCACCATTTAGCTCGCCATTGAGAGGAGGAGGAGGCTCAGGTGGAACTCCCTCTTCATCCATGATTCCCCTACGAGGATAGGGTCCTCTAGAACTCCTTGGATGACGAGAGGATTTATTTGGGTCTCCAAAATACCATATCTTTGCCTCCTGGCTGAACTTTCAAATGAGGATCCCAAGGTTCCATTTTTTAGGAAAATGGGAAGGGGGTTTTGAGCACAAGGAATTCTTAAAACAACTTTTCACAGGTGTTTAGACATCCATACATCCTTATCTCTATTTGGAGAAAATAAAAAAGATTTATCACCACCTCTTGGATATCTCCACTTAATGTTTGTCATAAATTGGACAACTATATCCCGAGATATGGATAGATCACAGCACACAACCTTTGACATCGTGCAGATTCGGTGCGCTGGACAGATCAGGTCGGTTGGGCCACTAGATGGATGAATGCGTCTTGGGTACCTTAATAAGAAATGTATCCCAATAAAAATTAGGACCTTCCAAAAACATATTAGCCAAATTGGATGCACAATATAGAAGAAGTGTGAGGATTAATCCACCGGTGTGCTTGGATCCTACGTAGTTTGGCCCATTTTTCTTGGACATCATCATGGGCCCTCCAAATCACCTCCTCCTGCAATGGAATCATCAAAAAAAGTATCATAGCCCTTTTTAAAAGGGACAAAAACAAAATAAATGATTCATAAATGGAATTAAACTTTTCATTATTTTTATAATTTTTAATATAAAACAAGTTCAACACAGTGGTGTAAAGGTGAAAATTACACAGTGAATCGGGGTACGATCACACCCCCACACCTAAACATTTTCACTCTTGGTAAAAGTCACATATCCAAATAAAATGAGGCATATAAATATTCCCAACATCATGAATGTTTAACATTTTAGGAAATTTTAATTCATTAAAGTAATGAGATTAATGCACGAACCACACCAAGGAGTTTTTCCTATGGAAAAAGATGTCTCATAAATCATATCATAATGAAATTCAAAGAGATCCAGGACCCCAATATGAGAAAGGAATTAAAAAGTCAACCATTAAACTAATTCTCCATGTGTGTGTGAAAACCATTTCATGTTATTCTTTCCACTTCCTATCCAATTAATATATGTTATTTTAAAATTGTTCATCTTTAAATGAATTTTCACCGAACCATCCCTATATTCTTTGCAATCATATTTCACGACCCACTCACTTAAGCATTCCCAGAAGTCAAAATGTATGCTCCCAACCTAGATATCCCCATATATTGTACATTTCATCACTCCCTTAATTTACTATTTTATTATAATATGCATTTGGAACAAATCTCACACTCATCTCCCAACCCTTGTTTGATCTACTCACGACACTAATTGCAATAGTTATAACAATATCAAAGGTTGAGGAAGAGTTGTGTTTGATCTTCCCAAGAATCAAACATTTTTTTATGGAGTACAATAGTCGGACATTAGGTACACACACATAATCCAATCTGGTATAGTAATGAAACAGATCAGATAAGGAACGAATGTATGAAAATATAATTTAAAGCTGAAAAATATTAACCTAACACATATTTACCTTATATTAAGTAAGAAATATTCACACTTCATTGTTTGGTGCAAATATGTATCAAGATATTAGTGACACAGTTTTCCCCAAAACTACTTAAACAAGGGGCATAAATCATCTTAAATGTTTTACAGTGATACAACCATTTATACCATTGATAGAAAACCAATTCACTATGAATCACTCCCTAATCATAACTTCATAAAAATATTCCTTTTCACCATTTTTTATGGTATTTTTACTTTCCCCCCTTTATATTCACCGAATCATGGAACTTTGAAATTTTTAAGGGGGGGATGAAAATAGAAGAAATAAATAAAATGATGAAAATTCATATCTATCCCAGGAATGTACACATCCCCCAACACCTAGAATGTGTAGTGTCCTCACTGTAATAATTGAGAAGGTGAGAAGGAAGGATAAAACCTGGTTTGTTTCACTGGTATGTTTCTTCTTGAACACAGAGTTCCTCCATTGGAAACTCTGAAAGGGATTCGTGTAAGTGCTTCAGCCGCAACCCATTGATAGTGAAGGTTTTCTTGGTTTCTTCATTTTGTACATAGACAACACCAAATAGGGATATATTAATAATAGTGTATGGGCCAGACTTGTGGGAATGAAGCTTACTTAGATGCAACTTCAGCCTTTCATTATAAAGGAGGACCTTCTACCCAATGTGGAACTGACGATGAAGGATAAGATGATCCTGGTAAGCCTGGGTTTGCTCCTTATAAATCTTGGAGTTTTCATATGCATCTCTTCTCATTTCCTCCAAATCATGAATATGCAACATCCTTTGGGAACCTGCACCATAAATATTAGATTTGCATAGTTTGATGGCCCAGTAGGTCTGATGCTCATTCTCAACAGGTAGGTGACAACTCTTTCCAAACACAAGACGATAAGGTGTCATTCCAATGGGAGTTTTGAAAGAAGTATGGTAGGCCCATAATGAATCATCAATTCGGAGACTCTAATCTTTTCTATTGGGTTGAACCATTTTTTAAGAATCTATTTTACCTCTCTATTTGACACCTCAACTTAACCATTGGTATATGGATGATATGCAGTAGACACTCTATGACCGACCCCATATCGACAAGAAAGTGATTGCATTGTTCGGATGCAGGAATGAGAACCCTGGTCACTGATGATGAACCTAGGTAAGCCAAACCTACAGAAGATTTGGGTTCTCAAAAATTCTACAACTACCTTAGAATCATCAGTCCTTATAGCTTGTGCCTTTACCCATTTTGACACATAATCAACTGCTAGAATAATGTACACGTTGCCAAAGGAATTGGGAAATGGACCCATAAATTCAATGCCCCAAACATCAAAAATTTCTTGAAAGATCAATGGTTGTTGTGGAATTTAATTTATCTTAGAGACATTACCCATTCTTTGACAACGAGGACAAGATTTTCAAAAATCATGGGAATCTCGAAAACGTGTTGGCCAAAAGAGACCAGAATCAAGGACCTTGCGAGCAGTCCATTGGGGACCAAAGTTCCCCCCAACAATCAAGAGTGTAGAAGAATCTAAGGACAGACATAAACTCTCTATCAGGAACACAACGCCTAAAGACTTGATCACTATATGTGCGCCAGATATAGGGGTCATCCCAAATATACCAACAAGACTCATGTTTTAGATGACTGGTTTGGTTTTTATTGAAATCAGTAGTAATGAAATATGCCACCCAATAATTTACAATTTCGGAATACCAAGGAATAAAATCTTACACTCGATACAATTTCTCATGATGAAACATGTCACTAATGGTAATATTGGGTCATGATTCAATTTCCAAGGATGGGAGGATCCTACTGATATGGTTAGCCACCACATTCTCTGCTATTTTTTTATCTCTAATTAGTAGATTAAATTCTTGAAGGAGGATCATCCATCGAATGAGACGTGTCTTGGATTTGGGTTTCGTAAGGAGATACTAGAGGGGTGCATGGTCTGAGAACACAATGACTTTGGACCTAAAAAGGTATGATCTTAATTTGTCCAAGGCAAACACAATAGCAAGGAATTATTTTTCAGTTGTTGTGTAGTTTTCTTGGGTAGGGTACAAGGTACATTTGGCATAAGCAATGACATGTGGAGGTCAATCGACACATTGTGACAAGACTGCCCCAACTGCATAGTTAGAGGCATCACAAATGAGATTAAACAATAAATCCCACCGAGGTGGTTGGATTATTAGGGGTGATGTGAGACTCCATTTTAAATTATTAAAATCTTCATCACATTCTTTATCAAAAACAAATTTTTTTTCTTTTTGGAGTAATTGGGAGAGGAGGAGTGAAATTTTTCTAAAGTCACGAATGAAACGACGGTAAAATCCTAAATAACCTAGGAAAGACTGAACATCCCATACATTTTTGGGAAATAGTAAGGAAGAAATGACATCCAATTTTGATTTTTCTACTTTGATACCTTCCCTGGAAATGACATGCACCAAAACTATACCTTTTCGCACTTTGAAATGGAATTTCTCATAATTTAATACAAGATTCGTTTCAATATAGCGAGGTAGGACTGAACAAATACTACTCAAACATTCATCAAAATAAGAGCCATAAACAGTGAAATAATCCATGAATAATTCCATGCAATTCTCCAGGTAATCCAAAAAAACACTAATCATGCAACGTTGGAATGTACCTGGAGCATTGCATAGACCAAATGGCATCCTTCTATAGGAAAATGTGCCAAAGTGGAAAGTGAAGATTTTCATTTCCTGATCCTCGGGGAAATATAGATATGAATGTATCTAGAATACCCATCAAGGAAACAGTAGCGGGACTTACCCTCTAGACTCTATAGAATGTGGCCAGTGAATGGCAAAGAGAAATGGTCTTTCCTAGTTTGTTGGTTTAGTTGACGATAGTATCTATAAACACACCAACTATTTTGCACACTAGTTGGAACCAATTCATTGTTTTCATTTTTTATTACTGTATGGATAGTCTTTTTAAGAACTACTTGAAAGGGACTAACCCATAGGCTGTCAGAGATGGGGTAAATTATTCCAGCAGTCAATAATTTTGTTACCTCATTTTTCATAACTTCTAGGAGGTTTGGGTTCAGTCAACGTTGTGGCAGCCTCACTGGTTTAGCCTCGTCATTTAAAAAAATATGATGTGTACAAATTGATGGAATAATACCAAGAATTTCAACAAGTGTCCATCCTAAATCTTGTTTATACTCCCTCAAAAGTTCAAGCAGTCGCAATTCATGCTCAGGAGGGAGTGAACTAGAAATGATGATGGGAAACTTGTTTCCATTCTAAATACATGAATATTTTAAAACACGAGGCAATTGTTTCAGTTCCAATTTAGGTGGATTTTGGATTGATGGGGGTGTTTGTGAAAGTGATAGGTCACTGATCTCATATAGCTTCTCAATGGTAACATCCTCAATAGAGGAATGAGATTTTACAAGTTTTTCAGTATCATCGATGGTCAGTGGATCCTCAGTGTTCAGGAAATCATCAATCAATGAACAAGCATGACACTTTTCTAGACTACTATAACAATCAATGCATGAATAATTTCCAATAATTTCTATCAGTGAAAAAAACTCATAAATGTGATCAGGGGAAATAAATGTTGTATTTTCAGGGGAAGGGAGTACATCTATAGAATTAACAAATATAGAGAGGAATGTTCTTCTGAGGGATGTTTCATGGCATCAGGGATATTGATGTGGACAATGTCACCACCAAACTCCATATATAATGTACCATTGTGGACATTAATTATGTTTTTTGGGGTTCTAAAGAAGGGTCTCCCCAATATAACTGGGGCATGTCCATTTATCCTATCATCCTCCTTTTTAAGCACATAAAATTATATAGGAAAAATTAAATTTTGAACCCTCACAAGAACATCTTCTAACACACCAGAGGGGTGTGTGGTACTCTGGTTAGCCATTTGAACAATAGTTACAATGGGATTCAGTTCCCCAACCTGTAATGTAGAGTAAATATAGTGATGCATCATATTTATAGAAGCACCTAAATCAAGCATATAATTGGAAAAAGAATACTCCCCTATGGTGCATAGAATTGAAAATGTTTCAGGATCATTACACTTGGTGGGAAGTGATAGCTCTATCAATGCTGAAACATTCATCCCCAATCTCACCTTATCATCTCTGCGAAGTCGCCTTTGGTGTGTACACATCAACTTTAGAAACATGGCATACCATGGAATTTTCTTCACAGTATCAATCAATGGGATGTTAACCTACACTTTCTTGAAAATTTCTGATATTTCCTTATCAAGTTCAGTTTCCTTTTGTTTTCTTTGTTGGGTGACCCTTTGATGAAATGGAAGGGTAATGGTTGGGCTAGGTGACTCATCAATATACACACTCTTTCCTTTGGAAGGGATTTTCGTAGGAAAAGGATCTTCAATATTTGGAAAAATTTTAATTATTGGGTGGCCCTTTGAGGAAATGGAAGAGGAATGGTTGGGCTAGGTGACTCATCAATATAAACACTCTTTCCTTTGGAAGGTATTTTCTCAGGACAAGGAACTTCAATATTTGGAACATTTTTAATGGTTGGGAAGGAGTTTTCCTCGGGAAGAGATGACTCTAATGGAGGATTAATTTAACTTTCTATTTTTTTTCACTCTTGAGAGTGATGGCACAAACATTTCTTTTATCCTTAGGGTTAACTACTGGTTGAGAGGGACGTTTACCAGATCCGTGACTTTGAATTTCACCCACTGAGTTAGCTAGTTGGCCTAATTGGATTTTGAGGTCTTGTATAGCTGCCTAAGTGGTTTTTTGGAATTGAATATTGTTGGCAGCCATTTGTTTCATCATATCTTCTATGCAAGGCTTGGGTTTTGGAGGGGTTTGTTGGAAAGGCCTTTGGGGTGGTTGAGGATTTCTGGGTGGTGGTGGTGGATGACTACTCTGCCCTGGTTGGTTCATTTGTTATTGAGGATGGATTGAATACCCCCAATTTCCTATAGGCTTAGTTCTCCTTCCACACAAGGTTGGATGGATAGTAAGGTTCTTTCCTAAAGGGTTGGTTATAGGGGTGGCCTGGAAATATTGCCTCACAACTCTCAGATGATTCCATCAATAGAGGAAATTGTTCAAAGTAGTGGGTGCCAGAATAACACATACCACAATGGATGGAAGGAGGAGATTAGTATTTACCTTGGTAAAGAGCAATTTGTGGAAGAAGGGTACTTACCTCTTCAAACATTGTGTCCACCTTCTTCCCGAATTCAGTACTTTGCACCTCATAGACGCCTCTAATGGGTATGCTAGACCTTCTACTAAATTGTTGAGTGTTTTGTGACATGTTCTCAATTAAGGTACTTGCAGAAATTGGGGTCTTACCTACCATTACTCCACCTGCATTAGCATCAATCATATTTCTATCAAAATGGATTAAACCTTCATAAAAATATTGTATTAAAAGTTGGTCACTTATTTGGTGGTGTGGAAAACTTGAACATAATATTTTAATTCTTTCCCAATATTCATGAAGTGTTTCCCCTTGATATTATCTTATACCAAATATTTCCTTCCTTATTGTTGTAGTTCGAGAGGCTGAAAAATATTTTTCAAAAAAAATGCATTTCATGTCTTCCCAACCTCTTATTGGTGAATTAACATAGTACAACCTATCATTCGCAGTGCCTTCTAAATAAAATGGTAATTCTCTAATATTTACTTGTTCCTCATCCACATTAGCAGGTTTTAATTTTTAACAAATAGTATGGAATTATTTTATGTTCTTGTATGGATCTTCTCTAAGAAGTCAATGGAATCTTGGTAATAGATAAATTAAACCATATTTTAGTTCAAAATTTGATGCCTCACCTTGTAATTGAATGTATGTGGGATGAATATCAACCTTAGGTGAGGTTAGTTATTTTAGTGTTTGATTGTTTTCAGCCATGTTATTCATGATAATTTCAGTTTTGGTGTTTGTTCTAGAAGAAGAATAAGGGTGAAGAATTGTTTCAATATGTGGTGTTCCCTCCTTCAAAGTGTTGTCTTGTGTGTCTCGGTGTCATTGACATAGGGTCTTCTTTGGTTCTGGTTCAAAACATGCTAAATCTCCCAAAGTAGAATGCATCATGAACCAAACCTACACAACAAATAGATATTAAAAAAGGGATTGAAATGGTATAAGAGAAAACAAATAAATATTCACAAAAATAAAAAAACCTTATAAAAAATACTTACTAAAAACCAAAGCGCTCCCCGGAAACGGCGCCACAATTTGACCGTGTTTCATGACGTGGAAAATTGATTATGATTTTAAGGTTGATTTATGGTCTATGGAAGACCCTAGGTTGTCTCTCAAGGAGGATTGGTGGGTTAAGAGTGTGTGTTTTTAATAAGAAGTACTTAGATAGGGGGTGGTATTGAAAATAGTTTTAGGATGAAATGAATTAATTAAAGAGTTTAATAGTTGGAAAGAAAAGGTGGTGTATTAATAATTATGAGAGAAGAATATCATTTCAAGTTCACTAAACATCTTTTATAGTTCATTGTTTGGAAAATTTAACATGGTTTTGATTAATTCTTTGGTTCAAGGTTGTCAAGATCTTGACTCCCCTCTTGCCTCTTCAAATGATGCTTAAAGAACCATCCTTTGGCACAAAAATCATGTTGCCAAGATTTGGTTATCAAACATAGAATAATAGGTCTACCAAATCATACTTAAATCTTATGTATTTGTGAGATAAATAGGATTATTGTGTTTTCCAATTGGAACAACCCAAGATTCCCACTTGAAATCTCAACCCAATCGGTGTTGAAATAAAAAGAATTCCACTTAATTATATAAAATGAAATGTAATAAGGGGAAAGCATGTAAAGATAAAAAATAATTGAAATATTCATTACAAAAATTATACAAAACCATAAGAAGAACATGTGCTAGAACTCCCTCCCAAGTTTGTGTATCTCCCTTGAAATGATCACCCACCATTTAGCTAGCCATCGAGAGGAGGGGGAGGCTCGGGTGGAACTCCTTCTTCATCCTTGATTCCCCTATGAGGATAGGGGCCTCCAGAACTCCTTAGATGATTAGAGGAATTCTATGGGTCTCTAAAATACTAGATCTTTTCCTCCTGTCCGAACTTCCAAATGGGGATCCCAAGGTGCCATTGTATAGGAAAATGGGAAGGTGGTTTTGAGCACACAGAATTCTTAAAACCACTTGTCATAGGTGTTTCGACCTCTAAACAGCTTTATCTTGATTTGGAGAAAATAAGAAAGTTGTACCCCCACATCATGGCTATCTCCACCAAACGTTTGGTATAAATTTTACACCTATACCCTGAGATATGGACAGATCACATCACACAACTTTTGACATCGTGCAGATTCGGTTTGCTGGACAGATTATGTCAGTTGGGCCACTAGATGGCTGAATGAGTCTCGGGTTCCTTCATACGAAATGTATCCCAATAAACTTTTTAATATCCCAAAAAAATAATCCCAATTAGATGCATGATCTAGTAGTAGTGTGCTGATTAATCCACTAGTGTTCTTGGATCTAGCGCAGTTTGGCCTATTTTTCTTGGACATCATCATGGGCCCTCCAAATCACCTCCTCCTGTAATGGAATCATCAAAAAAGTATCATTTCCATTTTTTAATAGTGATAAAAAAATTATTCAAAAATGGAATAAAACTTGTCATTATTTTTATAATTTTCAATATAAAACTAGTTCAACATAGTGGCGTAAAGGTGAAAATTATGCAGTGAATCATGGTACGATCATAAGTCAGACAATTTCACTCATTATTGTGTGAAAAAATTAATTTTACCCACATATAAATCACCTTTTCGAGTCACATTCTTTCACCCACCCATTCAAGATAACATAATTTCGCACGCATATACATATCTCGCAAGATTTAAGCTTTTCACCAATTAATTGGAGGGTGGTATAGTACCCCAAAAATCAATCATCCATTCATATTTTAAATACCTGTAAATTTCAATTAATTTTTTTCGTAATTCTTTGGAATTTTACGAGTCCGCAGTTTCTGACGGTTCCGGATTCCGAGGCCCGGTGTGCCCAGAATCAATTTCTGAAGTTTTGTTCGGGTACATTCAGTAAACGTACGTGCGAGTTTCTCTATATTTTGAACCGGTGCTCAGAATTGAAATATGACGACACCGATGAACTCACAGTGCTGATATTCTCTTAAAGGGACCTTTACCCCACCTGCGTTTTATGCGGGTTGAAAGTTTTAATTTGGGGTTTTATCTTGAATTAAATAAAATTTTGGTGATACAAAATTTTATTTTAAGAGGTTGTTATTTCCTACAAGGGAATGTTAAAGGTTGGGCCCACACCCACATAACCTCCCATGAGAGGATTTATTGTGGTGGGACCCACACAAACCCAAACCCTTTCACCTCCCTATTAACTCCCCTTCTTCATTTTTGACAACACATCTCATTTATTATATGGAGCCTCTCCACCTCCCACCCATTGATTATGCCAACCCATCTAATTAATTACTTCATTAATTAATTGGATTAACTTTTTAAATGAATTTGAATTGTTTTTCCAACATTAAAAGAAGTAATATCCTTCATCTCTTTTTGTTGGCATAAACTTTTTTTTTTGGTACTTGAGAGGATTTAGAAGGAAGGGTTTCCTTTCCGATGAAGAAAACCATTCTTCAAAGAAGAACGACTCCGAAGAAGAACGCAAAGGACTTCTCCATCGACGCTTCCCTTAAGATTCACCCCAACGTCAATGGATTCGACGTTCGTATTCCACGACACCCGACCCCAGCGACGCGTGTCCTCCGTAGCTCGTGGACATGCTCCGCTCATGAAATTGAGGTAGGGGGTTTGATATATTTTGATGTGAATGAAATTATATTCCGTCCTTGATTTATCTTTGGCCAATTGATATTGCCTAACGTGGAGGGCGCGGGCCGAACGAACATGGCCCGACGACCCTCTGATGATACTTTAATATTTATTTTGGCAGCGACAACGGGAGGCAGTGGCGACCGGAGGAAGCGGCGGCCGTGTGCCGACCTTGAAGAAAAGAACGGCGGCCTGCATCCTCCGGCCGCTCAGCAAAAGAAGAACTATCCGGCCGTAGCCGACTGGGATGGAGAACCACGGTGCCCCCTTGGCACCACGTTGTGGAGAATAGCGGCCCGGGCACTACGAGCCGCTTCGGCGGCGAACCAGCCGGCTGCCTGCAAGCCTAGTTGAAGGAGGCCGCGACACCCATAGGTTCCACGCGGGAGATCCACGGCGCACCCGTGCGGGTCGCTCGTGTCGGAAAGAATTGATGGATTTGGCCGGCTGGACAGGATGACGGTGATTCCGGTTCAGGAAATCGAGGGGGGGGGGGTGCCCCCCACACCGGCTCGACCAGCTTGTCGAGCCACGACCGGCCAGGGGCCGGGTCGCCCCCCCCCCCCCCCCCCCGGATGGGCTGCGCCCCGCCAGGCCGGGTCGCACCCCACCAGGCCAGGTCGCGCCCTGTCGGGCCCGGCCGCGCCCCATCGGATAGAGGTTGACCCCTTAGTCGTGTCGGACCCGCCAAGCCAGGACGGGCTGACCCACCAGCCCACCGGGCTTGACGGGCCGGGCCCGTTTCACTTAAATACGAATAACTTCAGGACCGTGCATCCGATCGACGCGTCGTCTATGGCACTGGGGCCCTTGCGATGAGGCGGTCCTTTTGTGATACTCTAAGTGAGTTTTTTACAACATTGTAAAATGGTAGGGATTGGAACGAGCGTAATTCCAACTGGGCCCCTAGAATGGAAAAGCCAATAACTCTCGCACTGGGCGTCTGATTGACACGCCGTCTGTCACGTTGGATTTCTACTGATGAGATGGAACTTCGGGATACATCAACTCATTTTTTAATGATTTTTTATGTATTGAACTTTGACTCGAGGAGAGGACCCTCCTAGAATCAAGCGTATTGTGTGAAAAAACCCTAGAGCTGGCTGCGACTGTGATGTCTACTGTACTGGAATCCTCTGTGGGTTCGGCAGAAATGACTACTGTACTGGAATCCTCAGTGGGTTCGGTAGGGACGACTACTATACTGGAATCCTTCGTGGGTTTGGCAGCGATGACTACTTTACTATAATCCTCCATGGATTCGGCATTGATGACTACTGTACTGGAATCCTCCATGGGTTCAGCCGCGACGTCTATTGTACTGGAATCCTCCGTGCGTTCGGTAGCAACGACTACTTTATTATAATCCTCCTTAGGTTCGACAGCAATGACTACTATTCATGTATCCTACAAGGGTCCGACAGTTTGACTTCCGTTCTTGTATCCTGAGTGGGTCCGACAGAGTAGCTGTTCTAGTATTCTGTGTTGGTCTGACAGAGTAGTTGGTCTAGTATCATGCGTGGGTCTGACAGCATAGCTGGTCTAGTATCCATCATGGGTCTTATATGTTAGTTGAATTGGTGACTACATCTGATTATCTCTATTTCTATGTGAAATATGTATACATGTGTGAGTTGAGTCTTGACTTTCAATCATTATCAACGATGTGATTGACTTACTATCCTGTGTGGACTAGGTTGTGATTGGGCTCAAGAGTTTGAGTCGAACTATGATTGATAACTTAGGTATATGTATAAGCATATACCTAAGTAGAGTTGGTTGATACTTCGTGATTGTATCCTTCATTTGTGGTTTATCCTTTGTGGATTCTGGGAGACCTTCAGGGGTCTCGGGGTCCTTACTGAGTATCGTATACTCACCCCTGCATGGACTAATCCCACTCTACATTGTGTTGGATGCAGATGACAGAAAACACTGATCGAGGTAGAGACTTGTGGAGATGGACAGTACAAGAAGGTGGACCACTTGGCGAGACGTACATGGAGCGGACGGTCAGACCTGAGGTGCCGAGGAGGCCACCTGTACCCACCCTTTAGGTGGGATTTCCGGAGGAAAACTTAGTGGTTGTTGTTTTACTTTACTACAGTTGTACTAGCTTTTCAGTTGTACTGTACTTACTATTGGGTTTGTATTTCTAGCCCCCTTTCCTTTTAGCACATACTTTTGTATTCATTATTACTTAGTGCTTACTTCTATTGCATACTCTGTTGTGTTGTTTACTTTTATAAAGGCAATGCTTTCCCTTTTTAATGGGATTTACTCCTTTTGTGCTAGTCGCCAGCCCCTGGCCTATGGAAGGAGGGATTCGGGTAGTCACGGAATAGTCCCCGAGGGCGGGTCGTGAAAAATTGGTATCAGAGGAGTCGGTTCTACCGTAGAACTCAAGACTCTGATCATTATTTTCCGTGGAGAAATAGTGTTAAGATTATTGAGTGTGTTTTTCAGTCCAGGGTGTCCAGTGTTGGTGCAGAGGCCAACATATCCATACACCAGGTTCTTGATCTCTGAATTCCGACTATGTGCACGAAATCACTGATTGCATGTGTGTTTCCTTTGAAAAAGTTTCTTCATGATTACTTTGTGTCAGCTCCCCAGGTATACTGTTAAACTGTGGCACACTTGTTCCTTTTTAGGATGGCCCCACGAAGGCAGCCAGCTAGGGTTCCAAGTTACGTACGAGATGGTAGCACACTAAGCAACGAGGCCTCGGTGCAGGGCCCCATCCTAGAGGAGGAACTTGCGATACCACTACCCACTGGGCCACCGATACCACCAACTCCAGCAGCCGAGAGTGCACGCTGCCTGAGTACATTTCACGAGTTCCAGTGATAGTGGCCGCCCAGGTTCTAGGGAGAGATAGACCCCCAAGCAGCTGAGGATTGGATGGAGGCTATCGTTAGAGTTTTCATATTGGTAGGGACACCAGCTGACCTTATGGTGATCCTTTCCACAAGTCTCCTACATACAACGGTAGGCAGATGGTGGAGCCGGATGCTCCAGGTGAATGACGAGGAATCACTACTTTGGATAGCCTTTGAGAGTCTCGTTTGCTCGGAGTTTGTTCTAGCCACCCTTCGTGCGGTGTGGATTTAGGAGTTACTTCATTTGTAGCAGGGAAACATGACAATAGCTCAGTAGTCAGTGAGGTTCACCGACCTCTCATGTTACTCCACGGACATGGTACGGGACCCATTATTTAGGGCCCAGAACTTTGGGCAGGGACTCATACATGATATTAGGGCTTCGATGATCTCCCCCAGCATTCTGATGTAGGAGGGGGTGGTGGAGTGAGCCCTTCTAGTGGAGAGTTTTCTCGCTGAGCAGTCACCAGTGGTGAGACCCTCCGTAGGACGACACGTAGCGGAGTCTTCTACAGCCAGTAGTAGACAGTTGACGTAGAAGTCCAAGTAGAATAGGCCAATAGGTGGGTGACCTCTGGATACAGGTTCAGTTGTGTGGGGTGCACAAATCAAAGATAGCTGTATGAGGAGCAGGCATTGCTATGCATGTGGCGGGTAGGGTCACATGGCTCGAGACTGCCTGACCTGTCTAGCAGATGAGCAGCAGGTAGTAGAGTAATCTTCTAGGAAGAGGTAGAGGTTCAACCGTGGAGGTCTGTTGGGAGCAGGCGGATGTGGCCGAGGAGCTAATCGAGCAGCAAGTGGATAAGAGCGGGACTAGCTTCGTTGTTTTCATTATTTGTGAATGCTTTGTGTCTTTTTACTTTGAGCTACGGTAATAAAAGACACTTGTCCTTATGACGTTGGCTTCCCTGTCCTGTTTGTATGGTTGATACTGAGAGGATTCAGTTAAAACCTTTGACTTGACCCTCACTTTTGAGATTTCTACTGGAGGAGGCCTAGTGACCACACACTACTGCCAACAGTGTGACTCGACCCTTGGAGGTGAGAGTAATGGTTGTATCTCTTGGTAGTAGCGTCGAGACCTTACGACGTCGTCCATGGAATTAAATAGTACCGTTCGTGTCAGGATTGACTATATTAGGCAAAGAACGTGGTTCATCCAGGGGATGAGACCAGATTTCACATTTCGGTAAAGGATAAATCTTAGCATCTCTTGTAGGATGCAAGGAAAAAAGGGTGTAGTCGATTTCTTTACAAATGTCTAGTCACACCCACAGTTCGTTGAGTAAACAGTTTACGGTTTACTTTAATCTCAAAAGTCTCAGGTGTGTCTTCTTGTAGAATGACATGGACCTGAGATGGTGACGTTGGCTTGAATTACTCCAAGACTATGACTTCGAGATAGTCTATACTCCTGGGAAGGGGAACGTTGTAGAATATACTCTCAACAGGAGATTAGGAATTCAGCTACTAGGATAGGCGACAGAGTAACTGGTTGCGTTGCAGATATCATTTGTGGATAGAGATAGAGCATCTTTTCTCTAGTCTCTCACAGTCACTCCTCCACTCCTTTAGTGAGTTAGGGAGGCACAGCTTGGGGACGTTTACTGTGAGATGTGACGTGCTCAGATATCCTCAAGGCAGTCACCTGATGGATTTTCTGAAGGAGGGGAGCACGTCATCCTCTTCAGGGGACGTACCATGGTACCAATTTCACTACTGGAGGAAGTGCTGAGGTAGTTTCACACTTCCCCTCTACGGGTACATCCAGGAGTGTAAAATATGTATCAAAACCTCAAACGACAGCACTGGTGGCTGGGTATATAGAAGGATGCATCAGAGTTTGTATCTCGGTGCCTCACTTGTCAGCAAGTGAAGGCAGAGCACCAGGTTCTAGCATGCTTGGTTCAACCCTTTAGAGGTCCCAGAGTGGATGTGGGATGGGATATCTATGGTTTTCGTGATGGGGATTTCACGTACATCTAGAGGACATGACTCTATCTGGGTGATCGTAGACCGACACACTAAGTCGTCCCACTTCCTACCAATCAGAGAGCAGATCTTAGTAAAGATCTTGGGATGCCTCTACATTCAGAAGATCGTACGGCTTCATGGTGTGCCATCGACTATCGTCTATGATCTAGATGATCATTTCACTTCCCAGCTATGGAAAGGGGTACAGGAGGATTTTGGGACGCAACTTCGTTTGAGCACCGCCTTCTATCCTCAGACGGATGGCCAAACTGAGAGGACCATTCAGACTCTCGAGGACATGCTCCATGCATGTGTCCTTGACTTTGGTCGCATCTGGGAGGATCACCTACCCTTGGTAGAGTTTCCGTACAACAACATCTACCACTCCACCATCGGGATGGCCCCATATGAGGCATTTGTACGACTGACCTTGCAGGTCACCTCTATGATGGACTGACTCAGGGGAGTCAACACTTGTAGAACCAGAGATGGTGCAGGCTACGATGGAGATGGTGTAGATCATCTAGGAGCGGATGAAGACTGCACAGAGCAGATAGAAGTCCTATGCTGATAAGAGACGGAGACTGCTGGAGTTCGAGGATGGCGACCATGTATTCCTATGGGTCTCATCTCGATGAGGTCAACAGAGATTTGATCGGGGCGGTAGGTTATCTCCACATTTCATCGGACCTTTCCAGGTCCTCAATAGAGTAGGCGAGGTGGCCTACCACTTGGCCCTTCCACATCAGTTTCACTGGGCGCATGACATCTTCCATGTATCTCAGCTAAGGAGATACGTGCACGATCCGTCCCACATCATCGACCACGGGGAGATAGACATCGATGATGGGGTGAATTTCCTGGAGGTCCTGGTAGAGATCGAGGATCGACGGGAGCGGGTCCTACGTGGATGGTCGATTCCTCTGGTGCACGTTCGCTGGCAGCACGGGAACCTCCAGGAGAGCACATGGGAGCAGAAGGATTAGATGCGTGCTCAGTACCCACTTCTGTTTTACTAGTGTATGTTGTAGCTTTACGGGGATGTAAAACCCTGAGGTGGGGGTAATGTAAAGACCCGAAAATTTAATGGAAATTTTTTTCTTAATTCTTTGGAATTTTACGAGTCCGCAGTTTCTGACAGCGCCTAATTCTAAGGTCCGGTGTGCCCGAAATCAATTTCTGATGTTTTTTTCGGGTACGTTTAGTAAACATACATGCAGGTTTTTCTATCTTTTGAACCGGTGCTCGAAATTGAAATCTAAGGACACTGATGAACTCGCAGCGCCGGTATTCTCTTATGGGGACCTTTACCCAAGTTGCGTTTTATGCTGGTTGAATGTTTTAATTTGGGGTTTTATCTTAAATTAAATAAAATTATTGTGATACACAATTTTATTTTACGAGGTGGTTATTTACTACAAGGGGAAGTTAGAGGTGGGGCCCACACCCACATAACCTCCTATTAGAGGATTTAGTGTTGTGGTTCCCACATGAACCCAAACCCTTTCACCTCCCCATTAACTCCCCTTCTTCAATTTTGACAACAACTCTCATTTGTTATGTGGAGCCTCTCCACCTCCCATCCATTGATTATGCCAACCCATTTAATTAATTATTTCATTAATTAATTGGCTTAACTTTTTAAATAAATTTGAATTGTTTTTCCAACATTAAAAGAAGGAATATCCATCATCTATTTTGGTTGGCATAAACTTGTTTTGTTGGGAATTGAGAGGATTTAGAAGGTTGTGTTCTTCTCTGATGAAGAACACTATTCTTCAACGAAAAACAACTCTGATGAATAACTCGAAGGACTTCTCCATCGAAGCTTCCCTTCGGATGCACCCCGACGTCAATTGAATCGACGTCCTTATTCCGCGACGCCCGACCCCCGCGCCGCTTTTCTTCCGTGGCTCGTTGACGTGCTCCGCTCTTGAAATTGATGTAGGGGGTTTCATATATTTTGAAGTGAATGAAATTATATTCTATCCTTGATTTATCTTCGGCCAATTGATATCGCCTAATGTCGAGGGCGCGGGCTGAATGAACACGGCCTGATGACCCTCCGATGATACTTGAATGTTTATTTTGGTGGCGACAACAGGAGGCAGCAGCGACTGGAGGAAGCGGTGGCTGTGTGGCCACCGTGAAGAAAATAACTGCAGCCCGCATCCGCGGGCCGCTCAGCCAAAGAAGAACCGGCCTGTAATAGCCGGCCGGGCTGGAGAGTTGTGGCGCCACCTTGGCGCCATGCTGCGGAGAATAGCGGCCCGCGCTCCGGGGGCCGCTTTGGTGGAAAACTGGCCGGCCTCTAGTCGGCCGAGTTGAAGGAGGCCGCGGCACCCGCAGGTGCCGCGTGGGAGATAGACGGCCCGCTCGTGTGGGCTGCTCACGTTGGGAAGACCATCCGGCTTCGACCAGCCGGACAGGAAGGCGGCGCCGCTCGACACCGCCAGTTCGGAAAGTCGGGGGGGGTACCCTTCCGGGCTGGGCCCTGCCCCATCGGACCCACCGTGCCAGGACGGGCCAACCCACCATCCCATCGGGCTTGACGGGTCGGGCACGTTTCGCTTAAATGCAAATAACTTCACAATCGTGCGTCTGATCGACGCACCGTCTTCGGCACTGGGACCCTTGCGATGAGGCGGTACTTTTGAAATACTCTAAGTGGTTTTTTGATGACTTTGTAAAATGGCTGGGTTTGGAATGAGCGTAATTCCAACCGGGCCCCTGGAATGGAAAAACCAATAACTCTCAGATCGGGCGTCCGATTGACGCGCCGTCTGTCGCGTTGGGTTTCTTTTGATGGGACGGAACTTCAAGATACATCAACTCAGGAAATCATTATATTTTATGTATCGACATTTGACTCGAGGAGCGGACCCCCCCCCCCCCCCCCCGTAATCGAATGTGTTGTGTGCGGAAACCCTAGAGCTGGCTGCGACGTCTACTGCACTGGAATCCTCCGCGGGTTTGGCAGCGATGACTACTATACTCGAATCCTCCGTTGGTTCTATAGTGACGACTATTGTACTGAAATACTCTATGGGTTCGGCAATGAAGACTACTGTACTGGAATCCTCCGTGGGTTCGGCAGTGACGACTACTGTACTGGAATCCTCCGTGGGTTTGGCAGTGAGGACTACTGTACTACAATCCTCCATGGGTTCGGCAGCGACATCTACTGTACTGGAATCCTCCAAGGGTTCGGCAGAAATGACTACTGTTCTGGAATCCTCTATGGGTTTGATAGTGATGACTACTATTCTTGTATCCTACGTGGGTCCAACAGTTTTACTTCTATTCTTGTATCCTGAGTTAGTTTGATAGATTAGCTGGTCTAGTATCCTACTTAGGTCTGACAGATTAGCTGGTCTAGTATCCTACGTCGGTCTGACAGCTTAGATGGATCAGTGACTACATCGGATCATCTCTATCACTATATGAAAGATGTATACCTGTGTGAGATGAGTCTTGACTCTCAATCATTATCAACGATGTGATTGACTTACTATCATGTGTGGACTGGGTTATGATTGGGCTCAAGAGTTGAGGCTGAACTGTGATTGATAACTTAGGTATATTTATGGGAATATACCTAAGTATAGTTGGTTTATACTTCGTGATTGTATCCTTATTTTGTGATTTATCCTTCGTTGATTCTGGGAGACTTTCGGGGGTCTCGAGGTCCCTACTGAATATCGTATACTCACCCATACATGGGTTATGCCCACACTACATTTTGTTGGATGAAGACGACAGACAGCACTGATCGAGGTAGAAACATTTGGAGCTGGATGGTACTCGGAGTTGGACCACTTGGCGAGACGTACATGGAGTGGACGGTCGGACCTGAGGTGCTGTGGAGGCCACCTGTACCCACCCTTCAGGTGGTATTTCTGGAGGATTATTCATTGGTTTTTTTTACATTAATGAAGTTGTACTAGATTTTTAGTTGTACTATACTTACTGTTGGGCTTGTATTTCCATACCCCTTTCCATTCAGCAGATAATTTTTTTTTCAGTATCACTCAGTGCTTACTTTTGATTCATACTCTATTATGTTTTTTACTTTTATAAAGGCAATTCCTTCCATTTTAAACATGATTTACGCCTTTGGTGCTAGTCACCAACCCCTGGCCTATGGAAGGTGGTCTTGGGGTAGTCACGTCACGGGCCTCGAGGACGGGTCGTGACACATATGTGTATCACTTGAAATTTATAATTCTTTATATTATAAATAACCCATGGAAGTAAAATGGGTTTCATATACTTTTCATATGTAATCACATAAGTAAATAATTCATAATTCCTTCAATAATCATAACATGATAAACCCATGGAAAAGAAATAGATATTGAAATTTATTCAATAACGTTCGAGGTAAATACTCTTTAATGAAGATGATGAGGTATGTTTTATTTTCACCATATAGATAAAAGGTATATGTTTTAGTCAATAACTTTTCTAATAAGTGAATGTATGTGTTACTCCCCAACCCTAGTTACCCAGAGTCAGTGCATTATTACATAACATTGGCATGATCACAAAAGATCAAGTCTCGAAACACCGATTAGTTTAGTAGCCTTGAAAGTACTAGATACATTCATAAGTTTTACATTACATTATAAAATGAAAAAATACAACAACATTGTCCCCATAGACCACACTCATATCCCATAGACTATCCCTGATGGTCAGTCATAATATACTTTTTCGCATCCTGGGAAAAATAAAACATATAAAGGGATGAGCTCAGATGCTCAGTAAGGATAACCATATAGTGGAAAATTTCATAAATAATCATAAACATTTTAGGCAATGTATAAAACTAAAAAAATCTTTTTAAACATAAACTTCATAATAATATTGAAAATATAATTCAAAATAATTCCATTTACTTACTCACATGGATATTCTACTGGTTGAATAATCACATGCAATATCAATAACCACTTTTATAATGATGGAATACATAATGCCAGACTTCATAACCACGTAGTCAAGGCCTTGTTCTAAGACTACAAATAAGATTTTGTTAAGGCCCTCTTCCAAGACACTCGTTTGTCTCATGAGACCTATCGATGCTTCGAGGAGCTATAGAGGGCTCCACCCATCACTTGCTAAGTCCAATGCATTCCTCATATGAAACCTTTTAAACATAACATAAACATTCATATTAAAAATAGCATACAAAATGTCAACACTTTATCCATAAACCATGAATGGTATAAAAATAACACATCCAAAGTCAAAAATATCACAAAACCTTCAATACAAAATAGAAGATTTGTATCATAATAAATCAACATCAAACAAGTTTAAAATCCATTAAAGGATGTTAACATAGATGAAATCAAAACCGTTTGAGAGAAATATCTCTCTCTATTTTGAAATAATTTAAAAGTCATTTAATTATAATAGAAAACATTGACTTTTAAAATATTCTTATAATATTGTAAGAGAAGATTCTACGATGTTATAAGAGCGGAATATAGTTGCACCCACCGTATAAGTTAAGAAAAACATTCTTACCTTAATTTTGTTGAAAAGGGCATAAAGTAACTTGTTTGGAAAATGACAGAAAGATTCCTTTAAAAGTGTATAAGGTGTAATAAGGGTATAAATTAATTTAACTCATAGTCTAGTAAATAGTAAAAATGTTTTGAAATATTTTTTTAAGAAAACACAGATGTGGATGATAAAGAGGTCTCTGTAGATACTTATATAAAAACAACCTCTGATAATAAAGAGATTGTAAAATTAACCCTTACCATGTACTTTTCCTTGGTCGAGGTTAAGTTAACATCCTGTATAATAGTTAAATCATTGTTATTAAATTATACAAGAACCATATACATAAATATGATATCATATATGATCTTCTAATATTTCTTTTTTAATGATATTTTAGTATTATTGTCCTTTTCGGTGTTAACTGATTCATTTTCCTTTATATACTTGGTTACATAAGCCATGTTTGTTATGGATAGGATTTATTTGATTAATATCCTAAATGATATTAAGTTCCTTAAATGTTATTTTTAATCATCAAATTAAAATTATTATTGAACGGTTTTGATGGGGAAATGATTCTCATCGCGTTAGGGGAGACGGTAATCCATACATACGCATGAGTGATAATATCATTATTTTGATATTAAAATTGTTTGTAAATATATGGTATATAATAAATACAGAATCATTAACTTGTTATATCTATTATTTACATCAATTATACATCATTATTATACTCATTCAAATAATAATGTATTGAATAACAACTATACCACGACGTGGAGATAGTAGGTCGTACGTACGCACATATGGTGACATGTTATTCATAGGATGGATCACATATTGAATATGGTTGTACCATTTTAATAATAAAATCACAGTATATAAGGGATACTGGAGTTATTATTTTAGAATGGAAACAATAAAGAAAGAGGAAGTGGAAGAAGAAAACAACTTGAAAGAGGTGATGAAATATTTACCTCTTCTTCGGGTTATTCCTTTTGATTTGATCAAAAGGGCTCCTTATGTTGTCTTTCTTACTAAAGGATTATCTCTAGGATGAAGGGAGGAAAGTTGAGGGGATATTTGGATAGGAGTTGGTCGATCCAAATGGCTTTGAAGGTGTGAATTTGAGATAAGGGGAAGTGCCCTTTTATAAGAGAGGTGAGGGGCACCTTAGGGAAAGATTGAAATATTATTTTATAATAAAATAATTTTCGGTGTTTAATGGTTCCAAAATGATTTTTTTCATAAATAAGGTGGGTATGGGTCGAAAGCTACTCAACCAATAGGTTTCAGATAGGTTTGGGGCACTATATTAACCTTATATTTTAGATTTAACTCTTAGGTAAGTTGTTTGACATTTACAATGTCTCTTTGTATTTTTATATTATATGGTTAATAAACATACTATAACAAGGAAAGAGAACCTTATGTGGTTCATTATTAAATTATATAACCTTATCTAAGTCATTTGGTTGAACCTCAGATTTTTAGGAATACTGTATCGATTAATAATATATTTTTTTTTAAAACTCTTTAAGTCAATGTTGACACTATTTGGTATTGTGTTATTGATAACATCATAACAACATGATTAAATCTAAAAAAACTCATGTAATTCACCCTAACATGTCATAGTAACCTATAAAAGTATTGGAATGAATTAAAAGTCTCAAAATACATTTATTTGGATATTTATAATATCAATTATTTTAATTTTTCATTAATAAGGTAATTACTGCATTATCATTGTGTCATTAATTAATTTAATTATTTAATGTCTAAAAATTATAAAAAACACAATTATGTAGGAAATAATTTTATCTTTGTAATAAATATTTATAGTCAAATTTATCTTATGAATAACCCTATATTAAAAATGGTTTAGTTATTAAACATTGATTTTAACTCTTTTAAATCTTCATTAAATAAAATAATAATAAATGTCCTAATCTAATCCAAGTGGACCAAAGAGGATTATATTTTATTCCTAAGTTTGTTTTTGGTAGAATTATACTTATACAATATAATTAAGACATGTGTTAGGGTAATTATGATATCATTTCTACCCTTAATTAGCCTATTTACTTCTAATTGTGGTAAATAAAAGTCTAAAGTAACTATTCACGAAAAATTATTTTTATCTTATTGGCCCACATTTTACATACTAATATTAATCGTTTCTATTGGATTTTTGAAATTCAACTCACAGAAGTGGTAAAATTAAATTTTATACAAATTCGGAAATGCTCCTAGAAGGTGGGTAAAAGACGGTAAAAGTTTGGATAAAGTTATACATATATAAAGTTATTATAAAATGAATCCAATGAATTAAGTTGAACATATATAGGTATTATATATCCATTTTGACCTAAAATAAAAAATTATTTATTTAAATAAAAAGTCTGTTTTAACTAATTACGCGTTGTTTTTTTACTATTTATAAAAAATTGAATGTTTTCAGAAAAATACCAAAAATTCACCCTAAGCTAATTTCAATATTCCGAATCCAAAAATAAAGTCCATTTTGAAAGATAAAATTTATAAAATTTCAAAAAGTAGATATTACTATTCATAACAGCTAGTTTTATTGGTTGTGGTGTGTTAGAACTCGAAGTTGCGTACAACACAAGCTATTGTATTATTCAAAGAGAAGCGTACAGTGGAAGCTTGGGGTGTTAAACTATCCCCACCTTAAAATAATTCCATCCAAAAAAATTCTAGAATATTACTACACATAATGAATCAGGTGGTTCTTCATCACAATTTCCCTGAGTTCCCACATCACCTCTTCCATCTTATGGTTTCTCCGTAGAACTTTTACCAAACAAGTCATCTGGTTCCTCAATAATTGTTCTATGGTATCCAGAATATTGACAAGCTCTTCACAATAAGAAAAATCGGGTTCCGGTTCTATTTATTCGTAGTTGAGTACATGTGTTGGGTAAGGCATGTATTTTCTCAAAAGTGATACATGGAACACATATTGAACTTTGGAAAGACTATGATACATTTCCAAATGGTAAGCTACAACCCCAATTCGTTCTAGAATTTCAAAATGTCTGATGTACCAAGGACTCAATTTACCCTTCTTACCGAATCGTATAATTCTTTTCCATGGAGATACCTTCAAGAAAACATGATATCCTTCCTGAAATTCCAAATCCTTCCTTCATTTATCGGCATAGCTCTTCTGCCTACTTTGAGCTGCTTGGATGTGGGTTTGGATAACCTTCAAATTTTCCATTCTTTCCTAGACAAGTTATGGGCCTACGAGTTTTCTTTCACCAACAGCATCCCAAAAAGTTGTTGTGCGACATATCATTCCATATAATGCTTCATATAGTGCCATTTTAATACTTGAATGAAAGCTATTGTTATAGTAAATTTCTACCAGAGGTAAATATTGATCCCACATACCATGAAAGTAAAGTGAACATGATCTAAACACATCTTATAAGGTTTGAATTGTTTGTTCTGATTGTCCATCAGTTTGAGGGTGGTAGGTAGTGCTCAAATGAAGTTCAGTATCCAAATACTTCTGAATACGTTTCCATAATCTTGATGTAGAATGGGGATCACGATCAGAAAAAAATTATAGGGGTACTCCATGAAGTCCTATAACTTCATTAATATATAGTCTTTCTAAACGTTCAAGTGGTAAATCTTCTCTTATAGCAAGAAAATGTGTTGACTTGGTAAGAAGATCAACAATGGCCAATATTGCATTGTTCCTTATAGGAGTATTTTGTATTCCCATGACAAAGGCCATCATAATATCATCCCATTTCAACTCAGGTATGGGAAGAGGTTTCATGGCACCTCTAGGATGTTGTCTTCCAGCTTTCACTTGTTGACAAACCATGCATCTTGACAAAAAATCAGCAACCTCCCTCATCATATTGTCCCACCAAAAATGTTCCTCGAAATCTCTATACATATTAGTCCTACTATGGTGTATAGAGAAATTGGAGCTATGAGAATCATCCAACAATTCCCTTTTTAGATCAGGTATGTCAGGAACACAAAGCCTCTTCCCAAATTTCAAAATTCAATATTCATACACAAAGTCACTCAATCTCCCATCATTCACAACTTTAATATTCTTTTGAAACTCTTCATCATCGTTCTGAGAACTCTTTATCCTTTCTAATAAATATGGTTTGGAAACCTTTTAAAAAATCATTGATGTTTCACCTTCCATGATTATTCCCATATCCTTTTTCACTAGATCCATGAAAATAGGATCCCCTTCATCTATCATCTGGTTCAAAACCCCTTGATCCTTTCTACTCAAAGCATCTGTCACCTTATTTTCTCTCTCCGAGTGGTAGTGTATTGTGCAATCATAATCCTTGAGAATTTCAATCCATCACCATTGCCTCATGTTTAGTTCCTTCTATGAGAAAATATACTTCAAACTCTTTTTATTGGTATATATCTCACATTTTTCACCATATAGATAATGTCTCCATATCATCAATGAAAATATTACATCTTCTAACTCAAGATCATGAGTAGGATAGTTTTACTCATGAATTTTTAGCTATCGTGATGCATAGGTAATAACTCTATCATTTTGCATAAGGACACAACAAAGTCCTTTCTTTTAATCATCTCTACAAGTAACAAACTCATCTTTCCCTGATGGTAGAGCCAATATAGGAGAATTGACTAATCTTCTCTTCAATTATTCAAAATATTCTTCACACTCTTTTTTCTAAAAAAATTTAACCCCTTTACGTGTGAGCATTGTTAATGGGTTAGTCAATCGGAAAAAATTCTGGACAAAACTCCTATAATAACTTGCTAAACCAAGAAAACTGTGTACCTCGGTTATACAAATTGGTGCTGGCCATTATTGGATTGCCTTTTTCTTAGAAGGATCAATAGAGATTCCATCTTTAGAGCCAATATGTCCAAGAAAATAAATCTCCTGAAGCTAGAATTCACACTTGCTAAACTTCCCATATAATTCATTTCTTTTAAGAGTCTTTAGGATAATGCGTAAGTGATTTTCATGATCTTCGTAGCTTTTGTAGTATACCAAGATATCATCAATAAATACCACTATAAAGTCATCAATAATTTCTTTGAAAACATTGTTCATTAGATCCATGAAAACAAAGGGTGCATTAGTCATCCCAAAATGCATTACTGTAAACTTGTAATGCCCGTACTTTGTTTGAAATGCCATATTCAGAATTTCTTTCTTCTTCACACACAACTGATGATATCCAGATCGAAGGTCAATCTTTGAAAAATATTGAACTCCATGAAGTTTCTCAAATAAATCATCAATGCGAGGTAGGGGATACTTGTTCTTTATTATTATAGCATTGATATCCCATTATTTAATGCACATCTTCATAAATCCATCTTTCTTCTTAGAAAAAAGAACAGGGTTCCACATGGAGAAATACTAGGGAGAATAAATCTTTTATTACTCAACTCCTCTATTTTTTTATTTATCTCCACTAATTCCACAGTGGCCATTATATAAGGGGTCCTCGATATGGGACTTGAACCCGGAATTAAGTCAATGGAAAACTCAATTTCTCATTTTGTAGGATGTCTAGTTAAATATTAGGGAAACAAATCAACATATTCTTGAACAATAAGTGAATCCTTCCTTTCCTCACACACAATTATTTCATTCTCTTCCTCCCAAATAATTGAATTTAGTAGATCTATTGTGGGTTGATCTAGATTATAATCTGATGGTGACATTTCTTCTCTAAAGATAAGGTGTTCTTTATCATCGTCATAAAAAATTGTAACCTCCTTCTTCTTACAATAAATTTTTCTCATCATGGTCCAAAAGCTTATCCATACTGAGGATTATATCAAATTCCATCCTGGGTATTGTGATCAGATCAGCAGATAAATAATGTTTATATAATTTAATGGTAACCGATTCACAAAAAATTGTTACAATGATACTTACCTTTGGAGTTTTGATTGATAAATCTATTGTTAAATCAAATTGGGAATATCTAATTCTCTTAGAAAATTGGGAAGATATGAAATAATGCGATGATCCAGAATCAAATAATGAATTGGCCAAACTTAAGGGAACCATTAAATTACCTTCCACCATGTATTTAGGAGCGTCAACCTCAACATTAGTGATCGCCTAATCTTGGCCTTGGTCCCTTGGAATTTTCTGAGGTAAGTTCCCATGATGCTGAGGAAATTAATTTTCATAATTTCCCCTTTCTCTACAATTGTAGAATTCAACATTAAAAGCCTCTTTCTTCCCTTTGAAATCACGAACTTGGTGGCCTTTTTCACCACAATTGTAATGGACTCTCATTCCCTTCAGAAAAGTACCAAGGTGTTTCTTCCCCCATTTACTGCAAGATGAATATTCAACTTTTCCATTCTTCCCCTTATTTCCATTTCCAGAATGTTCAGTAGATCACTTATTCTCTTGCTTTGATTTAAAGTCGTAAGACTTAGAGAATTTCTTTTTCTGTCTTGATAGCACATGAGACAATATCTTTGTGTGGCGAGAAGGATTGTTAGACTACATCTCGACGAAGAAATGGTTTAAACCCATCAAATAAACAATCAATATTACTCCTTGGGTTATATATATAATCTAATTCATTCCTTGATAACCTTGTAAGGGTAGCCTTATACTTTGTGACATTCTCATGCTCCTTTTGACTGAGACTCAAGAATTGTCTTTTCATATTCGCTTGATGGTCATGAGGAAAGTATTTTTAAAAGAATAGATATTTAATATCTCTCCATTCCATATTTTATACTTATTCGTCTTCCTTTGTGTTTTGAATCAATGACCACCATTGATCTTCATCTCCCGTGACGCGATAAACTGCCATGACATCTTTTTCCATTTTGCTACTCCCCAAAGCATGAAATATTTTCTCTAAGGAATTTATCCATTGCTCAGCTAATAATGGATTTGTACTCCCATTGAATTCTGGTGGTTGTTTCCTCATGAAGCGGTCTAACATTGATCCTCCACGTTGCAGATCTGGATGCTCCATACGGGTAAGGTTGTTATTCATAACCTGAGTGAGTTTTCCCAATATAGTGATAAGCTAATCAGCACCAGTTGCAACACCATCTCCATTGTAATTATCTTGAGGAGAGAAATACTTACATAGAGTACGTGCATTGATACAGTTTCCATTCCTTCCACTAGGCATTATTTCTAAACAATGGCTTACACTAGATTAGTTTATGAATCACTATACATAATTCCAAACTTAAAACATACATAACATTAATTGAACAGTTTATGGATATAATCCATAATCATAAAAAAAAATTCTTTGAGGAGGTATATACACATAAATCCTTCATAATTGTTTGTAAAGAAAATGTGTACTATCCTAAGAATATCCCCCGGGAGTGTCATAACCATGAGTGCAGCAAGGCCCATTGTCGTGTGCCATTATACCTCAGGCCTAGCCCGAAACTCCTTATCTAAGTTTTCACTCCTAGGTACATCTGTGCCAGAGCCACCTCTACCTACTCATATCCAAACTGGGATGTATTGCTCAGAAAACACAAAAAAATCTCTACATTACCAAGATTCTAGGATGTTATTCTATTCTAATCCTCAAAGACTATCTTTGAGTAATGTGCTCTAATAAGAGCTTTTCTAAATCAAGTTTCCAGGTTTGTACTAAACTTCTTATGATAACAACTATAATTCCCTGACCTTAGTAACCTAGAGTCGGTGCATTATTACATAACATTGGCATGATCACAAAAGATCAAGTCTCGAAATACCGATTAGTTTAGTAGCCTTGGAAGTAATAAATACATTCATAAGTTTTACATTACATTATAAAATGAAAAACTACAAAAACATTGTCCCCATAAACCACACTCATATACCATAGGCTATCCATGCAGGTCAGTCATAATATACTTTTTCGCATCCTGGGAAAAATAAAACATTGAAAGGGATGATTTTAGATGCTCTGTAAGGATAACAATATAGCGGAAACATTCATAAATAATCATAAACATTTAAGGAAATGTATAAAACTAAAAAAATCCTTTTAAACTTAATCTTCATCATAATATAGAAAATATAAATCAAAATAATTTCATTTACTTACTCACATGGATATTTTACTAGTCGAATAATCACATACAATATCAATAGCCTCTTTCATAATGATGGAATGCATAATACCAGCCTTTATAACCACATAGTCTTGGCCTTGTACCAAGACTAGAAATAAGATTTTTTCAAGCCCTTGTGCCAAGACACTAGTTTGTCTCATTAGACCTACCGATGCATCGAGGAGCTATATCGGGCTGCACCCATCACTTACTAAGTCCAATGCATTCCTCATATGAAAAGTTTTAAACATAACATAAACATTCGTATTAAAACTAGCATATGAAATGTCAATAATTTATCCATAAACCATGAATGGTATAAAAATAACACATACACAGTCAAAAATATCACAAAACCATCAATATAAAATGAAAGATTTGTATTAAAATATATCAACTTCAAACAAGTTTAAAATCCATTAAAGGGTGTTGACAAAGATGAAATTAAAACTGTTTGAGAGAAATATCTATTTCTATTTTAAAATCATTTAAAAGTCATGTTATTATAATATAAAAAAATTACCTTGAAAATATTCTTATAATCTTGTAATGGATTCTTGAACGATGTTATAACAGTGGAATATAGCCTCACCTACCGTATAAGTTAAAAAACATTCATACCTTAATTTTTTCAACAAGAGCATAAAGTAACTTGTTTGAAAAACGACAGAAAGAGTCCTTTCAAAGTGTATATGGTCAAATAAGGGTATAAATGACTTTAACCCATAGTCTAGTAAATATTAAAATTATTTTGAAATACATTTTTAAGAAAACACAGATTTGGATGATAAAGAGGTCTTAGTAGATACTTACGTAAAAACAACCTCAAATAATAAAGAGATTGTGAAATTAACCCTTACCTTGTACTTTTCCTTGGTCGGGGTTAATTTAACATCATGTATAATAGTTAAATCATTGTTATTAAATTATACAAGAACCATATACATAAATATTATATCATATATTATCTTCTAATATTTATGTTTTAATGATATTTCAGTATTATCATCCTTTCCGGTGATAACTGATTCATTTTCCTTTATATACTTGGTTACATAAGCCATGTTTTTTATGGATAGGATTTATTTGATTCATATCATGAATTATATTAAGTTCCTTAAATATTATTTTTAATCAGCAAATGAAAATTATTCTCGAATGGTTTCGATGGAAAAATGAATCGCATCGCGTTCGTGGAGACGGTAATCCGAACGTATGCACGAGTGATAATGTCATTCTTCTGTATTAAAATTGTATGTAATAGATTTTATATCATATATAAAGAATCATTATCATGTTATATCTATTATTTTCATCATTTATATATCATTATTATACCCATCCAAATAATAATGTGTTGAATAACAACTACACCACGACGTGGAGACGGTAAGTCATACGTACGCATGTATGGTGACATGTTATTAATAGGATGGATAAAATAATGAATATGATTGTACCACTTTTATAATAACATCATATTATATAGAATATAATGGATTTATTATTTTATAATGGAAACAACAATGAAAGAGTAAGTGGTAGAAGAAAAGAACTTGAAAGAGGTGTTGAAATATTTACCTCTTCATCGGGTTCTTCCTTTTGATTTGATCAAAAGGGATCCTTAGGTTGGCTTCCTGACAAAAGGAATCCCTCTAGGATGAATGGAGGATAGTTGATAGGATATTTGGTCAGGTTTTGGCCGAGACAATTGGCTTTGAAGGTGATAATTTGAGAGAAGGGGAAGTGCCCTTCTATAAGAGAGGTGAGGGGAACTTTAGGGATTGATTGAAATATTATTTTATAATAAAATAATATTCGGTTTCTAATGGTTCCAAAATGATTTATTGCAAGGATAAGGTGGGTATGGGTCGACATATACTCAACAAATAGGTTTTAGATAGGTTTGCGTCATTATATTAACCTTATCTTTTAGATTTATCTCTTAGTTAAATAGTTTCATATTTACAATGTCTCTTTGTATTTTTATATTATATGGTTAATAAACATACAATAACAAGGTAAGAAAACCCTAAATAGTTCATTATTAATATATATAACCTTATCTAAGTAATTTGTATGAACCGTATATTTTTATGAATAATATATCAATTAATGATAATTTTTTTAAAAAAACTCTTTTATGTCAATTTTGACACTATTTGGTATTCTGTTTTTGATAAAGTCATAACAGCATGATTACATTTAAAACAACACATGTAACCAACCCAAAAATGTCATAGTAACCTATAAAATTAGTGGAATTCATCAAAAGTCTCAAAATACACTTATTTGGATATTTATAATATCAATTATTTTAATTTTTCATTAATAAGGTTATTACTGCATTATCATTGTGTCATAAATAAATATAATTATTTAAGGTCTAAAAATTATAAATAAAATACCATTATGTAGGAAAAAATTTTATATTTCTAATGAATATTTATAATCTAATTTATCTTATGTATAACCCTATATTAAAAATGGTTTAGTTTTTATACTTTGATTTTAACTCTTTTAACTCTTATTTAAATTAAATAATAATAAATGTCATAATCTTATCCATGTGGACCAAATAGGATTATATTTTATTCCTAAAGTTTTTTTTGGTCTAATTATACTTATCTAATAGAATTTTTACATGTTTTAGGGTAATTATGATATAATTTTTACCCTTTATTACCCTTTTTACTTTTAACTATGGTAAATAAAAGTCAAAAGTTACTATTCACAAAAAAATTATTTTCATCTTATTGAACTACATTTTACTTACTGATATTAACTGTGTCTCTCATATTTTTGAAATTCAACTCACAGAAGTGATAAAATTAATTTTTATACGAATTTGGAAATGCTCCTTGGAGGTGGGTAAAAGACGGTAAAAAGTTCAATAAAATTTCATATATCTAAACTTATTATAAAATGACTCCAATGAGTTACATTTAACATATATTGGTATTATGTATCCATTTTTACCTAAAATAAATAACTAATTATTTAAATAAAAATTCGGTTTTAACTAATAACGTGGAGTGTTTTTACTATAAATCAAAAATTAAAAGTTTTCAGAAAAATACTAAAAATTCACCTTAAGATAATATCAATATTCCGAATCAAAAAATAAAGTCAATTTTGAAATATAAAATTTATAAAATTTTAAAAAGTAGGTATTAATATTCATAATGACTAGTTTGATTGGTTGTGGTGTGTTAGAACTCGAATTTGCGTACAACACAAGCTATTGTATTATTCAAAGAGAAGTGTACTGTGGAAGCTTGGGGTGTTACAGTATGGGTATCTAAGTGAACACCCCTCAAACAAGGAAATGTATTAGAGGGTATTCATATAGGAAATTCATTGGAAGAAAAGCATGTTTATAAATATTGGATGATTTGAAAAGACAGAAATAAGTGATGGATCATTATTATGAAAAAAATAATCATTAAATATATATACTAAGAATTAATATGTGTGGTATCATTTTAGAAATATCAATAATCAATAATAAAATTTGTCAAAATTTATTGACATAGTTGAAAAACACTCTTTATTACCATAAAAAGTTATTTGGGAATAAGAAATAGCCTCGAACATTTGAAAACATTTATTTAAATAAAATATTTTATCAATCCAATATAATAAGGTCCTCTTTTAGAAACCATGAAAATGTAATTTTACTAGTAAAAAGAAAAAATAGTGAGCAAATGTGGTCACATGGAAATGGTTAAAAGATATTCTTTTCATACTTTTTTCAAAAAAACTCATAGAAATCATCAAAAAAATTAATTTAAAAAAATTATGAAGTAAATTTATATAGTATAAAATGACATTAATTAGTTATTGGTGTATAAATAAGGACATCCAGAAAATCATTCAATGAATATGGACATAGAAGGGAAAGATGTCTAACCAAAAATAAGAGGTGGGGTCAGTTTCTCATAAAATGGGTAAACTATGATTCAATGGGAAAATGAAATAGTAAAAATAAATGTAAAACCATATGGATAAAAATAGGATCATAACATTATTATAGTTTTTCAGAGAAAATTATATAAACTCCCATGATGAATTATCTTTTAAAAGCAATTTCAATTTGAAAATTATATTGATGATGAATCTATTATGATTTGAGTAAATTATTAATCAAAACCCATTTAAATAGAGAGAATGAAATTGAACTTAAAATTACTTTAATAAAATATAATTATTGATATAAAATATCTAATGGGAATTTTATAAACCATATAAATTAAACTGTTTTCTTAAAAAAACATATCTCAAAGAAAGAAATTTGAGATAAAACATCCTTACGACATTAGTAATGTAAAATAAATTATATGGATATGTAAATCCATTAGATTTAATTAAAATTATGGTAAAATAAATCCATGCCCAATATATATACAACAAAAAGGAAAAAAGTTGTGAATATGAATCTTATCTCAATGAAGAAAAATTGAGATGCAAAAAACCTTTCCTTAATTCAATAATTGCAAGAAATAAATTTATCCACCTGTATAAGAAAATAACTATATTAATCACCTATTTAATAACCTTAATCATATATATAACCTTTTTAATAATTCATTTATTACTATTTATTAAAATTATATTAGTTGGTTATATTTTATCTTCCCCCTCGAATGTTTATTAGTTTCGATGGTTTTTTTTGTACTGGTTTCATATAGAGATGTTGATTCTTATTTAAAGATTCAAAGTTTATCAGTATGAGATCAATAAAGGGACTATAATATATTTTTTCAATTTATTTATAATGGTTTAATTTCAATTTATAAGTATTTTATTTATGATTCATGATGATGAAGCTGGTAAAGAGTTTGTTTTGTTAATTTTCATGAACGAGGGGTGATAACATAATAATGAGTTACATATTAACATTAGCATTCCAAAACAAAAAATAATAATAATTTAAAAATATATCATAATATAACCAATATTTTTGTTTCATTAGTTTCCCAGGATAGATATTTATAGCATATTTTATGTGGGTTGTTAAACCAACTAAAATAAGAACATGCTTTTATTAATGTATAAGTATGATTACGGGTGATTTACTTATAATATCATTATTATAGAATTAATTTGATATTATTTAGTTATTATTAAGTTATTTAATCACATTATATGGTATTTGGATAAATAATAAAATACTAGAGTGAAAAATGAAATACATCACTTTTGTGACGGCTGTAGTCTACACGTACGCACAGGAAACACATTTGTTTTCCAAAAATGGGAGGAAGATAGGGAATGGTTTATAATTATAGAATATCAATAATGTTATAAATTTGTTATTAATCCATTAAATATAATTTTATAACCATTCATGTAAGGAGGTGATGAAAAATCAAGAATATCATTCATGGAGGCGGTAGTTCGCATGTACCCATGGCGACCTCTTCATTTTACGAATGGATTTAGAGGAGGGTAGAAAATGAATATTACAATATTATAATAAAAATTAATAATATTAAAAATAATTATTTTATTCTTATTTCATGTATATAATAGGTTTTAGTGGACTAAATTAGAAAATAATTAAGATAGATCTATTCATACCACTATATATCCCATATGTTGTTCTCCCTTAGGTAACACCTTAAAGCCCCTTAGGGTAGTCTTTTGGAAACAAAAAGAATTATGGTATGTGGGAAAATATTTAAGGAGACACTAGGTTGTAGTTTTTTTTATATAAATATTTGTAATTACTTGATAAACGAGGTATAGGTGAGATCCTTTTATAGGTGATGTAAATGATTTTTTTTAAATATGACTACTTTATATAAAGATATAACATGTTTCACATGGGATGCGCATAAAAAATGAAAATAATTGATTTAGGTATTATATATTTCATATTATCCCTCAATAATTCATTTTCATTGTTTTTCAAAAAAATTAAGACTTTTACTCTTGGATTTTTCACTTTTACCATATTTGGTTATTTCTAGGGTAATTAATTTTTAGCTAAGTAAATTACTTTTAATGCCTAAAAATAAAATGGAACTTATTAAATAATTTGTACCTAAAAATTTAAAATATGAAATCCATTTTATCAAATAAAATTTGTAGTTTTAATAAACAATAATGGTTACATTAGCGTATGTAACAAGTGAAAACCAGTTTTTAGAAAGAGTGTATTTTCAACAATAAATTTTTTTCTAGGTCAAATTATCAATTTTGTTGATTTTAATGAAATTAATTTGTTTATTTTTACTAAATTAGAGTTATGTGACATTGAAATAAATCAAAAACCAAATTCCATCTAGTGAAAATTTAATTTAAATATTAAACAAATACTAAAAATATTACTTAATTTTCAAAATGTTAACAATAGATTTTCTAAATTCAACATATTATTTTTAAATTTATCATTTATATTCATAAATAAATTTTTTATGATGAAAAATTTTGATTTTTATTTTATAATTACTTCTTGATATAGTCATAAATGTTATGGTTTTAGTAAAAACTATATACTTCATTATTCACCTAAAATATAATCATTTTAGAAAAACATAAAAAATTCATCATAGGATAATATTGTTATTTTAAATACAAAATTATGTCAATATTTTAAATTTATAATTATAAATATTTATCTTTTAAATAAAAACATAAATATATAATGAAAACAGTTTTCATGGGAATATGAATTTTAAGAAAATTGTTTTTACTATTATTTCCTATAAATTTATAATCGAATTAGTGTTATATTACTCATATAAACAATATAAACAATATATTTATATTTTTTAAATAAATTTCATAAAAATAAAATTTTATAAAAAATACATTTTTAGGAATGAAATTATCTTGTAAATTTTATCAATACATTGGTAAATGAAATTTCTTTTTATTTAAAAGTCAAAATGAAAAATATTTAAAATATAGGTGATAAATAAATTATTAAATTAATAATAAAATTTATATATCATCCTAATTTCTGGTTACATATCTTATCATGATCTCTAATAAAGATATAAGAAAAAGTTATGCTCTATTTGCAGTCATGGATAGGGATTCTGTTAGCAAGGACTCATGGAAATTTCTTGATCATGAACTTTTCTCCCATATGATATAACTCCTACCACAATTATTAGAGTAAGTATTGGTCTTGGTCAAGGTAAAACCCAAGTGAAGCTATATCGTTTCCAAGATGAAAAAATATAACTTAATAATGGAGACTTATGCTACCTGATTCCATGTCATTACTATTTATTTTTAGATTTTATAATATGTTACATACTTTTACGCACAATAATTTAATGGATATATTATAATAGTACAATTTAATAATTTTCTTTAAATATATCATTGTTTTATTTTAGTTTGGTGTTACATGTGAAACAAACTATTTAACACATTATATTTTAATGAAAAAAATATATTTAGTAAAAAAATTGGGCAGTTTCATTCTCCTCCCTTAAATAAATTCCATCCTCATAACTAATAAAATAGTTACTGATATAATATATTTTTTTAAATGAGGAATAATCCTTACTTTATTAGGTATGAATAGATTACTAATTTGTCCCATTATAATATCTATATCATTGATATTGTGATTCTCTTTAACAGTTTCAGCTATTTACTCCCCATGATTCAACGTTAAGTCCTATATATTTAAAGTGATTTTTCATAGGGAGTTTATAATAAACCTTGTACAAATATGTGATAATGGTTTGATGTTGTATTTAAAATATGATTTTACTATATTTAATATTATCATTTTTTCTATTTTTATAGATACAATCCATATAACACCCCAACTCCAGTAGCCTAGAGCTAATGGTTATTTTACTACAATAGAATAAGAACAATAGACTATATCCTGAAGGACAAAATAGTTAAATATTATTGGTAGACTGGATACATACAAGATTATCATATTACCTAAGAAAACATGAAACATAATATAATAATTCTTATTAGAAAATTATTATTTCTTCAAGTAAATATATGATTTCATTCGTAGATCCCAACTTCATATCTTGGGGAAAGGAAAACATAATAAAGGGTGATATTAGTTTCTCAGTAAGGGAAATCCTACAACATAAGCTATCTAAAAGTAAATAAAACATGAATAATATGGTTGTGATAAAAAATATTCAAATATTGAATATTTATAATTCCATAAAAACGGTATTAAACACACGTATAACATAACATAAAAAATTATCACATGGATGATAATAACTATTATCAAAATTACTTAATTCATAATATCAGACATCAAAATATTAAGGGAATGTGCTAAGAAAATATACATAAATAGGTAAGGTTTACATGAAATACCCAAAATAGTTTGTCTCAATAGGAATATCTATGAATTAAGTGGATTCAGTGAGACCCTTACTTCACTTACTAATTATAATTCATTCCACATATGAAAGGGGTAAAATATAATCAACATAAACATTCATATTGGAAAAATAGAATTCAAAATATTAAAGTTATCCGATCAATAAACATAATCATAAGCCATCCAGAGTAATTTGGGGAATTCTATGAGAATATTAAATCCATAATAAAACATAATATTCATAAAATAAAGTTTGTGTAGATTAATATGGTTTAAAAAGATCACTAGAAGATTTCTTGAGGGAAATGCCCTTTTCATTTTGAAATAACTTATTCAAAATCTAAAAACATCCAAAATATAATGGAATTATTTTAAAATAATTTTTATTTATTAAGATAATATTTAAATCTATGAGTGTTCATGATGGTGATAAATTATATTCATGTCGTATGGATTAAAAAACATTCCCTTCACACTTTTGTAAAAAGGTTAAAAGTACCTCATTTAGAAAACAACATGAAGTTTCCTTTTAATTTTTTTATAAAGTAAAATATGGATGATAAATTATTTAATAAATAATTTTATAATATTAAAATTATTTTTAAAAATATTTTAAGGTAAATATTTATATGGAATATAAATATTCTTCATTGGGTGGAAAAACATGTTAAATTTTCCCAAAAAATGTTATTTTGGTATCTTGAGTACTTAAAGAGATGAAAATGTAAGGAAAAAATGTAATTTATATAAATAAAGATATAATAATAATAAAATATTTATTTTAAGATATTAATATAAAATAATTCCCACTATTTAAACTTAAACATTAATAATCTTCAATAATGATTAGATTGTGAAATAAACACTTACCTTATCTCTAACTTGCATTATAATTGATTTTAGCCCCCATATAATAATTTAAAATTTTTATATTTTAATACCATAACCATATAAATACTTATAATATCATATATGATTCAATTATAACATTTAAATACCCATTTATCAATAATTATTTATTAAAATGGTCATTTTCTAGTGTTTACTATTTCATTTTTCATGAATGTTTTGGTTCTGTAGTTTAGTTAATTGTACCATGATCATGGATCCATAATATCCATAATGTTAATAATTATATATGAAAAATATATATTTATTATATAAATATTTATAGTTATCCATAAATGGTAGATGTATAAAAAAAATTACATCGTTAAAGGACACGGTAGGTTGTACCGATGTAGGAAAACAATTTTCACTTTTAAACAGATGGAATTAAATAAAGGTAAATAGTAATTCAACTTTAATTAATAAATATTATATCATATATATTAATTAAATATATCCTTATTAACATCCATTTAAAAATAAATAGAAATTATCCACATCACTTCATGGAAGTGGTTGTCCACACATACGCACAATCAATATTATCATTTTCTAGAAGATTTGATCATAAGAAGGTAGATATGATTTTATAATTACATAATTATAATTATGTAAAAAATATAATATATATCTCTGTGTGTGTTTATTTCTTCATGTTTGTGTGTCTTTTTGTGTTAAATTAATCATTATATACAGATGTGAGAGGATATGATGGAAAACAAATTGCATCAGTTCACGACGTGGTAGTACGATGTACACATGAATGGTAGTTTGGTTTCCAAATTTATGGAAGAAAAATGGATAAATATTATTTATTAAATATAATAACATATAATTATAAGTTTTATACTATTTTTATTATATATTAATTGTTATGACATAAATGATTGTGGTAAAAGAGGAAATAAAAAAGAAAGATCTTGGTGAAGATGTTTACCTTTTCTTTGAAACACCACATTTAGATATCTTATTATAGACCATAGAGTTGGACTTTTCGGAACCAAATAAGCTATAAAACTATTATAAGGATTTTTGGGAGATGTTAAGGTAGGGTTTTTTTCAATATAAATGTCTCTATAGGTGTGGAGGAGTGAGGGTAGGATGTACCCTTTCATAATTGAGGTGAGTAGCACACTTGCAATTTTTCAAAGTCTTAAAATAATTTAAACTCATATTCTTGAAAAAATGGTTAAAATGGTTCACATTATAAGGTGATAAGGTTATGGTCTAAATAAAACCAACCATTGGGGTTTCATAAAGTTTTTAGGTCATTTTAATGCTTATCTTTTATGGTTAACCCCCAGTAATCCTATTTTAACCGTAATTATGTTAATTAATTTTTTAATTTTTTAATTATAATTATGAAAAAATAAGTTGATTATATTAACTAATATTAATTATTATGATTCAAAATATTTACTAAATATTATAAAATTATATTCACAAAAGTGATAAAATTTAATTTAAAAAACCCAAAAATCTTGTTAAAAACTGTTTCTAAAAAAATATTTTTTCAAGCATGAGGTGATATTACATTAACTATATGACTATTATTCATGATTATATGGATTTAAATTATTATATTTAGATATATAATCTAAAAATTTTATTTAAATAACTAATAATGAAATATTATTTATTTAATTAAAATTTAGCAACATTGTTCCATTCTTAAAAAAAGTATTTTGAAAAATATCACTTTTAACATGTAAATGGTATTATATTTATTTAAATAAAATTTATTGTAATTAGATTTTTAATTATACATATTATAACACATTATTATAGATAAAAATTCTGAATATTTAAATAATACATATTCTATTATTCAGAGAAGCATATTTCTAAGGGAAATTTTATAATTTTAATTCTCATCTTATTTTGACTTATTAAGTTAAAAATCGATATTCATGCTATCAAATTAGAATTTTTGTGACCTGAAATATGAAAAATTGAATTATAAAATATTTTATTTAAGTATAATTATCACTTACTATTATTTAATCAAGTGTGTTATATTCTTCCCTCCAATAAAAATTTCATCATTGTAATTTTCGTGGATACTACTTAAAACAATTAGGGTGGTTATTCTTCATAAAATCTTCTAGTTCCCATGTTTATTCTTCCATTTTTTGAGTTATAACAAGTAACTTTACTATTTGAGGTGTCTCATTTCTTAATAAATCATATCTTGTGTTAAGAAGACGTATTGGTTCGTCACAGTAAGATAGTTCATGTTCTAACTGTATTTTATAAAAGGTGGGTTGATGCATTAGGTCTAAAAGAACTTTCTTAACAATAGAATATGAAAAAACAATAATTAAAATTATAGATACTTGTTGGATTTTCCAATTGGTAATCCATATATCCAATTCCATAAAAAATTTCAAAAGGCCTAATATAACTATGGCTCAACTTCCCCTTCCTTTGATTATCAACATAACTATTTTTCCTACTATGAGATGATTTAATAGGAGTCTGAATAGCCTTTACCTTTATTTTTTTCTCCTAAATAAGTCCATATCCTATAATATTACATTGATTAAATTCATCCAAAAAAATTTTAGTATGAAATATCTTTCCATATAATGCTTCATATGTAATCCTTTGAATACTTAAAAGGAAGATAATGTTAAAGAAAAACACTAAACAATGTAAATAAAGATCCCAAATACTCATAAAGTCAAGTGATAAAACCATAAACATGTCTTTTAATGTAAAAAATATTCATTTTAGATTGTACATAGATTTTAGGGTGATAATAAGTGCTCAAATTAAGCTCAATGTTAAGATCCTTCTAGGTACTTTTCCAAAAAATTTGTTGTTAATCAAAGATCAAGATCAGACACAATTAAAAGACTATCACCATGAAGTCTTACAACATAATTAATATAGTGTCATTCAAGGTTATCAAGAGGTAAATCTTCACTTATAATAAGTAGATGTAAATATATTGTAGTTTTATCAATAATAACACATATTTCATCATTATTTCTAGGAGTCTTTAGTGATCTAGTGACTAGTTACATAGTTATATCATCTCATTTCCACATAGTAATAGGAGGATTTTGCATAAATTATCAAGGATTATATCTCCCATCTTTCACCTATTTAAAAACCACCATGTATCTTGATACATAATCATAAATTTCCAACTTCATATTTTTACACTAAAAATATTCTTTCAAATCCCTATAAATCATCGTACTACTAGGTTGTATTGAGAAATTTGAGCTATGAACATTACCCAATAATTACTATTTTAGTTGAGGTATATATGGAATACATGGTCTCACTAAAATTTTCATAATTCCATCTTCATATATAAAGTCTTCCAATTTCCCATCATTCACGCTTTTTATTTTATATTGAAAATTCTTATCATTGGGATGATAAATTTTTATCTCTTTCAATAAAATTGATTTGGAAATCATTTGGAAAGTGAGTGATATCCCCCCTTCCATAATAATTCCCATAAATAGATTTCCTAGATCCATGTAAATATGATCTATATCGATTTTCATTTTGGTCAGGACTCTATGATATTCCCTAATCAATGAATATTCTACCTTATTTGTCTTCTTTGGGTGGTAGTGTATTATGAAATCATAATCCTTGAGTAGTTTAAGTCATTTCATTTTTCTCATGTTGAGATATTTCTTTGAACATATGTATCTGAAACTCTTAGGATGTTTGTATATCTCACATAATTCTCTATATAGATAATTTCTCTATGTCTTCAAAGCAAAGACTATGGCCACAAACTCAAGATCATGTGTTAGATAGTTCTTTTGAATATTTATTAAATACCATGATGAATATGTAATAAATTTATCATTATTCATAAAAAAATCAGGTCCCTTCTTCCATGAATCACTAGGTATCACAAATCCAACATTTCTTGATGGTAATGGAAAATCAAATAACCGACTAGTCTCTTTTTCAATTACTCAAAAATTACATCATATTACTTTATCTATATTAAGATATATAACTCATTTACATGTAATCTTTGTTAAGTAGTTATCCAATTCGGATTTGTTTTGAAAAACCACTAATATTAACCTTCCAAACCAATAAAACCTTGCAACTTTGTTACTTTTGTTGGTGTATACCATTCTTTGACTGCCTTTCTCTTCATAGGATCAACTAGGATTTTATCCTTAAGGAAATGGATAAGAAAATAAACTTTCTGAAGCTATAATTCACACTTAATAAATTTTCTATATAATTATTTTCTTCTAAGTTCCACAAGAATGATTCAAAAGTGATTATCACGGTTCTCATAGATTTTATAATATACCATGATATCAAAAATAAAAACCACAAAAAAATAATCAAGATACTATTTTAATACTCTACTTACTGGATACAAAAAAATCGAGGGTATATTATTCAATACAAATAGAATTTCTATAAAATAATAATGTTCATACCTCATAAAAAATGTTTCCTTTGGAATATATTCCTTCTTTACAAACAATTGATGATACCCCGAATGAAGTTTAATATTTGAAAAATATCGATCTCTCTAAAGTTTATTGAATAAGTCAACAATATGAGGTAAATGATACTTGTTATTTATCATAATAGCATATATTTCTAAATAATCAATGTACAACCTCATAGATCTATCTCTCCTATTAGAAAACCGAATAAGGGCTCCCCAAGGTGAAACACTGGGACATCTAAATACCTTATCACACAACTCCTATAGTTTTTTCTTCAACTCCACTAATTAATCAATGTCTATTATATAAGGAGTATTTGATATAGGTATTGCATTAGGAATTAAATCAATGGAAAAAAATCGACTTCATGCTCTAGTATATTTACTGGTAATTCATTAGTAAATACATCATTTTATTCCCATAAAATAGGTACGTAGTGATTTCGAAGATTAGAATTTCCATCAGTAGGTCATTCCACTACTGTAAATAAGGCCATTAGCGACCGCCATTGGCGGTCGCTAAAGGTCTTTAGCAGCCGCGCAGCGACCGCCATTGGCGGTCGCTGTTGCCTCGTCGCTAGAGGCCTTTAGCGACCGCCTATGGCGGTCGCTATTCTAAAAAAAAAAATTTAAAATTTTTTTTATTGAATTGAATATATATATATATATTCATATATATACTATTAAATACAATATTTTAAATATATATATATATATATATAATATATTTTAAATGTTTTAATATATATTTAATATATATATAATATCAAATAATTGTGCTATAATAATTTAAAAACATCGATTCAAGAAATAATCTCATTTCAGGTCTTTCGGAGCATGTTTGCTCCGAATTGGACCGTCGCACGCCGTTTTGGTGTTTTATGGCGCCAGAAACGCGTTTCCGGCCGCCGTGGTCACACGCCACCTCCGAATGAGGTGCCGTCTGGCCGACCATTTCACAACTCACGCCCCGGATGTTGTCGTACGGTTTCGTGGCATTCAGAGGTCGTTCGGGTGGTTTTGACCCCCCAACGCGCCATTTCAGCGCGCGCCACGCTGCTGAAAACAACACAATCGGACGTGCCGCGCGCACCGCACGTCCGATGGACGTTCGGCCTCCTCCTGCATCTCGGGAATAATATTTCTATCGTTCCCGTGTGGTTTCAGGTCGTTCGGAGCACGTTTGCTCTGAATCGGACCGCTGCACGCCGTTTTGGTGTTTTAGGGCACCGGAAACGCGTTTCTGGCCTCCGTGGTCAAACGGCACCTCCGAATGAGGTGCCGTCTGGCCGACCATTTCACAACTCACGCCCCGGATGTTGTCGTATGGTTTCGTGGCATTCAGAGGTCGTTCGGGTGGTTTTGACCCCCCAACGCGCCATTTCAGCGCGCGCCGCGCTGCTAAAAACGACACAATCGGACGTGCCGCGCGCACCGCACGTCCGATGGACGTGCGGCCTCCTCCTGCATCTCAGGAATAATATTTCTATAGTTCCCGTGCGGTTTCAGGTCGTTCGGAGCAAGTTTGCTCCGAATCGGACCGCCGCACGACGTTTTGGTGTTTTAGGGCGCCGGAAACGCGTTTCCGGCCGCCGCGGTCAAACGGCACCTCCGAATGAGGTGCCGTCTGGCCGACCATTTCAAAACTCACGCCCCGGATGTTTTCGTACGGTTTCGTGGCATTCGAAGGTCGTTCGGGTGGTTTTGACCCCCAAACGCGCCATTTCAGCGCGCGCCGCGCTGCTGAAAACGACACAATCGGACGTGCCGCGTGCACCGCACATCCGATGGACGTCCGCCCTCCTCCTGCATCTCAGGAATAATATTTCTATCGTTCCCGTGCGGTTTCAGGTCATTAGAAGCACGTTTGCTCCGAATTGGACCGCCGCACGCCATTTTGGTGTTTTAGGGTGCCGGAAACGCGTTTCCAGCCGCCGCAGTCAAACGGCACCTCCGAATGAGGTGCCGTCTGGCCGACCATTTCACAACTCACGCCCCGGATGTTGTCGTACGGTTTCGTGGCATTCGGAGGTCGTTCGGGTGGTTTTGACCCCCCAACACGCCATTTCAGCGCGCGCCGCGCTGCTGAAAACGACACAATCGGACGTGCCGCGCGCACCGCACGTCCGATGGATGTGCGGCCTCCTCCTGCATCTCAGAAATAATATTTCTATCGTTCCTGTGCGGTTTCAGGTCGTTGGGAGCACGTTTGCTCCGAATCGGACCGCCGCACGCCGTTTTGGTGTTTTAGGGTGCCGGAAACGCTTTTCCGGCCACCGCGGTCAAACGGAACCTCTGAATGAGGTGCCGTCTGGCCGACCATTTCACAACTCACGCCCCGGATGTTGTCGTACGGTTTCGTGGCATTCAGAGGTCGTTCGGGTGGTTTTGACCCCCCAACGCGCCATTTCAGCGCGCGCCGCGCTGCTGAAAACGACACAATCGGACGTGCCGTGCGCACCGCACGTCCGATGGACGTTCGGCCTCCTCCTGCATCTCAGGAATAATATTTCTATCATTCCCGTGCGGTTTCAGGTCGTTCGGAGCACGTTTGCTCTGAATTGGACCGCCGCACGCCGTTTTGGTGTTTTAGGGCGCCGGAAACGCGTTTCTGGCCGCCGCGGTCAAACGGCACCTCCGAATGAGGTGCCGTCTGGCCGACTATTTCAAAATTCGCGTCCCGGATATTGTCGTATGGTTTCGTGGCATTCGGAGGTCGTTCGGGTGGTTTTGACCCCCCAACGCGCCATTTCAGCGCGCGCCGCGCTGCTGAAAACGACACAATCGGACGTGCCGCGTGCACCGCACGTCCGATAGACGTGCGGCCTCCTCCTGCATCTCAGTAATAATATTTATATCGTTCCCGTGCGGTTTCAGGTCGTTCGGAGCACGTTTGCTCCGAATTGGACCGCCGCACGCCGTTTTGGTGTTTTAGGGCGCCGGAAACGCCTTTCCGGCCGCTGCGGTCAAACGGCACCTCCGAATGAGGTTCCGTCTGGCCGACCATTTCACAATTCACTCCCCGGATGTTGTCGTACGGTTTCGTGGCATTCGGTGGTCGTTCGGGTGGTTTTGACCCCCCAACGCGCCACTTCAGCGCGCGTCGCGCTGCAGAAAATGACACAATCGGATGTGCCGCGCGCACCGCACGTCCGATGGACGTGCGGCCTCCTTCTGCATCTCAGGAATAATATTTCTATCATTCACGTGCGGTTTCATGTCGTTCAGAGCACGTTTGCTCTGAATTGGACCGTCGCACGCTGTTTTGGTGTTTTAGGGCACCGGAAATGCGTTTCCGGCCACCGCGGTCAAACGGCACCTCCGAATGAGGTGCCGTCTGGCCGACCATTTCACAATTCACGCCTCGGATGTTTTCGTATGGTTTCGTGGCATTCGGAGGTCGTTCGTGTGGTTTTGACCCCCCAACGCGCAATTTCAGCGCGCGCCGCGCTGCTGAAAACGACACAATCGGACGTGCCGCGCGCACCGCACGTCCGATGGACGTGCGACTTCCTCCTGAATCTCAGGAATAATATTTCTATCGTTCCCGTGCGGTTTCAGGTCATTCGGAGCACGTTTTCTCCGAATTGGACCGGCACACGCCGTTTTGGTGTTTTAGGGCGCCGGAAACGCGTTTCCGGCCGCCGCGGTCACACGGCACCTCCAAATGAGGTGCCATCTGGCCGACCATTTCACAAGTCACGCCCTGGGTGTTGTCGTACGGTTTCGTGGCATTCAGAGGTCATTCGGGTGGTTTTGTCCCCCCCAACGCGCCATTTCAGCGCGCGCCGCGCTGCTGAAAAGGACACAATCGGGGGGCTGTACGGGGGTGCGGGGGGCTGTACGGGGGTGGCGGGGGGATGTACGGGGGTGCGGGGGGTTGTACGGGGGTGCGGGGGGGGGGGATGTACGGTGGTGTCGGGGGGCTGTACGGGGGTGAGGGGGGCTGTACGGGGGTGGCGGGGGGCTGTACGGGGGTGCGGGGGGGGGGGGGGGGGGGGGGGTGGGGGGGGCTGTACGGGGGTGCGGGGGGGCTGTACGGGGGTGAGGGGGGCTGTACGGGGGTGGCGGAGGGCTGTTCGGGGGTGCGGGGGGGCTGTATGAGGGTGCGGGGGGGGGGGGGGCTGTACGGGGGTGCGGGGGGCTGTACGGGGGTGCGGGGGGCTCTACGGGGGTGGTGGGGGGCTGTACGGGGGTGGTGGGGGGTAGTACAGTGGTACGGGGGGTTGTACGGGGGTGCGGGGGGGGCTGTACGGGGGTGCGGGGGGCTGTACAGGGGTGCGGGGGGGCTGTACGGGGGTGCGGGGGCTGTACGGGGGTGCGGGGGGGGGGGGGGGGGGGGGCTGTACAGGGGTGCGGGGGGCTGTACGGGGGTGCGGGGGGCTGTACGGGGGTGCGGGGGCCTGTATGGGGGTGGCGGGGGGCTGTACGGGGGTGGCGGGGGGCAGTACGGGGGGTGGCGGGGGGCAGTACGGGGGTGCGGGGGGTTGTACGGGGGTGCGGGGGGCTGTACGGGGGTGCGGGGGGCTGTACGGGGGTGCGGGGGGGGGGGCTGTACGGGTGTGCGGGGGGCTGTACGGGGGTGGCGGGGGCCTGTACGGGGGTGGCGGGGGGCAGTACGGGGGTGCGGGGGGGGGGGGGGGGGGGGCTGTACGGGGGTGCGGGGGGCTGTACGGGGGTGCGGGGGGCTGTACGGGGGTGGCGGGGGGCTGTACGGGGGTGACGGGGGGCAGTACGGGGGTGCGGGGGGTTGTACGGGGGTGCGGGGGGGCTGTACGGGGGTGCGGGGGGCTGTACGGGGGTGCGGGGGGGGGGGGGCTGTACGGGGGTGCGTGGGGCTGTATGGGGGTGCGGGGGGCTCTCCGGGGGTGAAAAGGCCATCCCGTTGATTACAAAAGTGAAAAATAAAAGTGATAACATCTAATTAATACATATTTCTTTTATCGATACCATACAGAAATGTATAAAAAATATATTGGATAATACATAATCTATAATATCAGATTTATTGATCTGTTGGAATTAGTTCGACTTTTTCAAATGTACAATCATTCAAGATTATCTGATCAAAAACTCAATATGTGTATAAAATATTTAAAAGACCACCATGGATGGTAATAATGCATTACTTAAATAAATAAATACAGTACATCAATGTCAACCCTACCAGTAAAAACAAAAAACATATATCGTGAAGATATGGTGCGTCACGCGTTGCCATCACTGCTACCTCCTTCTGGTGGGCCAGGTGCCTACAACAAATAAACATTATAAATATTTTAATAACAAAAATAATTTAAATTAAATAAATAAATACAGAATATACCTGCGTCGTATGATCCCCTGTACCATCAGCTCGACGCACATATTCCCGCAGTGCTCTAACCTCAGCTGTCAATTGCACATTTGTCTCCTCGGAAGCGTGCAGCCGTGCCTCAAAATCTGACATCTGCTGTGTCATATGAGCAACATCAGGACCGACAACCGCAGCGCATGACACTACAGAACGAGGAATCCCTGCTCCATAGGTCAAACTATAGCCATGCCCGTCCCGACCAATAATGCGATGAAAGATCTCATCTCGTCGCATGGGAAGCTGTCGCTGGTCCTCTGGCAGATGTTCTAACTCAGCTTCAAATTGATCCTGTGAAATATTTAAATATATATAAATATATATATGTTAATATATAGATTAATGTTATTATTGGTAAGTACAGACACTTACTATCAATGCTGCAACCTCTGGATCATTGCGATCACGAGTCCTTATCCACACCGACATTTTATCAGTTGCTGCACCTTTCCCTCGCAACTGTATATTAAAAGAATATAAACACAAAACCATATTAATTAATAAATTAAAAAATGAATAATATAAACCTCATGTCGGATCTGAGACACGTGACGAGTCCCGAGCCTGTGAGCTGGTCCCTGCAACGCTCGATTCTCCGAATGGCGTGTTGACACCTCCTACATTCAATTCATTCAAATTTCAAACAAATCACATATTCTTGAAAATATATATACAAAAAAATAATTAATATACAAACCGAAACACCCTCAGTAGACCAATATGCAACCAAGTCACGCCACTGAGCCGGGAGGACACCTCTCGGGACTTTTTCCAAAATTTCAAGGGCACCCACATTTGGTACCCAGTGGTCCCTCTTCACTTTGCCTTTATAATCTTTCCACAGATTACGGCATTTGCTCATACACACGGGCCGAAACTCTTCAGGGCATACTTTCAAATTTTTCTATAATGAAAATAATCAAACATATTAGTATTATTTATAAATAGAAAATAAAGTAAAATTATTTTCTTACCTGAACCTCCCTCCATAGACGATCTAATGTGTCCTGAGGGATAGAAGCCCAATCACGCGTGGTCAATAGAAATCGATGTGGGTCACGTATGATATGACCCAGATGACGAATAAATGCCGGGGCATTTGGTCCCACGGGATGAAATACCTCATCAAATGAAACATCTATCGTCGTGTCAGAATTCCATGATAATATGTCACGACCAGGGCCTCTCCTGCGAGAGGAAGAAGCAGCCGAGTCTGATCCTTTTGAAAACAATTTTATATATAAATTGACAAATGTTATATATATATATATATATATATATATATGTCAATTACATAAAAAATATAGACAATGACATTCAAACATACCTCGACCTTGAGACGTAGATGCCTCAGATGGATGATGTGGATTTTCTGCCTCTTCCCCTGACATGTCTGCAGTCATACAAAATATCAGTAATGAGTCCAAAGTGTTTAAAAGATAAATTGGATTGTTCTTAATAAATCAAACTTGTACAACTATTAATCAAACAAAAAATGGATTGAATAATTAGTTGTGAATGAATTTTAATAAATCAGAAAGTTAATCAACCTAAATATTTATGACTGAATTAACTTACAAAAGTGAGGATTAAAACTTATAAGGATTTATAAAATGATTAGATAATTTATGATATCCTAGGACATTCTACTGAATAGCGGGAAAACACTTATACCTTTCATTAAGCATGGAAATCGACCGTTTCTCCTTCAACAGCCGCTCTGACCCAATAAATGTCTTCTTCACGTTGAACTGCGGTATGTTGATCAAGTTGTTGGTAAACAAACAGAACAGTCTCGGGTTCATCTTCTTCAAATAAAAACACTTCTCGCCGAGACATTTTGACAACAACTTGCCAACTTGGATCCGAAGGCAAAGTAACGAAGAATACTTGTTCCGCTTGTGATGTCAAAATGAAAGGTTCATTCTCAACTCGTTCATTATTTCTTTATAACATATAGTTAAAATTCACCAATGAAAACTGATATTGATCGACTTTACATCCACGCACTGGATCAACCCAATTACACTTTAACAATATGTACTTCAAACCGTGTGTGTATACAACTTCAATGATGTCTATCAATTGACCATAGTAATAACCAGAATTGACAAAGGGACAACCGATGCCACTGTTTTGTGTTGCTCGTTTGTCGTCAACATCTTTAATGCGAAATCAAAAACCATTAGCATCAATAGCTTTATAACGACGAGCCGTTATAGATGGACCCTCATCCAGTTGGATAAATACTTCAGGTAGCGTGGGGTCCCCTAACTCCCTCAGCTTACGAACCTACATAATTAATAAAAATCAATACTGATATATGCAGAAAGAATTAGTTTAATACTTCACTAATAATGAAAATCAATTTATACATACATAATCTTTGAACCAATCATGAAATGCCGCATAATGAGATTGTTGAATTTGCAACTCAGTCGCACGATGCATCTCTTCTTTTATCTCATTAATGTGTTTCCTGCAAATGATTACGCGATGTTTAAAAGATCAACTTATGCAAACAAAACATGTAAAAGTTATACAAGCACATTGATAAGATACTTACTGCATTAATGGTGCAACTGATGGAGTATTGAACAAGATATATCGATGTGCTTGTATCCACTCGATGTTGTCCATATCAAATGTGGTTCCTTCTCCAAATGGACCATCATGAATCCAAGAGGGCTTATCTAATTTTGTTTCAACATCCGTAAGATATTCTGCACAAAAGGTAGTACACTCATCCATCAAATAACCATTGGCTATTGATGCCTCTGGACGAGCTCTGTTGCGTACAAATCTTTTCAATGTAATCAAATACCGTTCAATAGGATACATCCACCTGAATTGCACTGGACCAGCAACCATTACTTCATCAGTTAGGTGCACTGTCAAGTGGACCATAACATCGAAAAATGAGGGGGGGGGGGGAAAGTTTCTCAAAGTGGCAAAGCGTAAGTACAATTCGGTCCTACAAACTTTTTAAATCACTCATTCGTTGATTTCTTAAACAAAGCTATCTAAAAAAATTACTCATCTCAATCAAGGGCTGAACAACATTGGGGGATAAACAATCAAAAATTGCGATTGGAATCAACTGTTGAAGTAATATGTGATTGTCATGACTTTTCAACACTTGCAATGTCTTGCTCGTCAGATTCACACACTTTGAAATATTAGAAGAGTAACCATCAGGCACCTTGACCATCTTCAAAATGGAAAGAAATGTCTCTTTCTCCTCTGTAGTCATCGAATACTGTGTAGCAGGCATATATGCCTTGTTTCCCTCAGCTAACTATAAATGCAACTGTTTCCTTAAACCAATTTCTTCCAAATCACGGCGTGCATTAACATGGTCCTTTGACTTTCCACTGACACCTAAAATGGTCCACAATATGTTATCACAAACATTTTTTTCAATGTGCATGACATCCAAATTATGGCTCAACATGTTAGTTTTCCAATACGGAAGACTATAAAAAATACTTTTCTTTTTCCAATTGTGACTGCGCTGCCTACCCGCAGCACGAATATTACGTACTGGAGGAGCCACCAAATCCTGAATTTCATATACCGTGCGGATGTTTTCTTCCTCAATCTGCGATAACATTTCGACTCCTGTCATGATCTTTGGTGCTGGGCTGAACTCTCTAGAACCATCAAATGCCACTCTGTCCTTTCTGAACCTGTGCTGGGGAGGGAGAAAATGCCTGTGACCCATGTATGCCCATTTTTTTGAATGTTTAAGCCATACAGATTTTTTACTTTTATTGCAACAAGGGAAAGCAAATTCCCCTTTCGTACTCCAGCCTGATAAATTTGCATAAGCTGGGAAGTCATTGATTGTCCACAATAAAGCAGCATGCAGTTTGAACATTTCATTCGTTTCGCAGTCATAAGTCATCACACCATCTCCCCAAAATTCATTCAACTCATCAATCAATGGCTGAAGGTAAACATCAATCTTATCCCCCGGACTTTTAGGTCCATCAATAAGAGTGGAAAGTAATATAAATTGTTGCTTCATACAAAGCCACGGAGGAAGATTATATGGAACCAACACCACAGGCCATGTGCTATGAGTTGCACCAACCATAGACTTTAATGGATTGAAACCATCTGCTGCCAATCCCAATCGGACATTACGAACATCTTTAGCAAAGTCGGGATGTCTCTTATCAAAATCCTTCCATGCATGAGAGTCTGTCGGGTGGGTTAACATGTCACTTTCATGAACTCTTTCTGCATGCCATCTCATTAAATTAGAAACTTTAGATGACATAAAAAATCTTTTCAACCTCGGTTTAAGGGGAAAGTAACGCATTTTCTTTACAGAAATCGGTTTCCCCTGTATCGCAATCTGACTTTGATGAGTCTTATTTCCCCTGTTCTCTTTCCAACTGGAAGCGCCACAAACCGTACAAATATCCAAATGAGAAGTTTCATTTCTAAACAACATACAATTGTTTGCACATGCATCTATAGTCTCATATGTAAAACCTAAGTTCTCTGTCAACTTACGAGCATAGTAATACGACTTAGGAATCTTAGCGTCGACAGGAAGAAATTTTTTCAATAAAACCAAAAGCATGCCGAATGATGTGTCTGACCAATTATTCAAAGTCTTCAAATGCAACAACTCCACGATAAACGACAGTTTATTGTAAGAAGTATATCCAGGATATAATTCTGTTTTCGCATCATCAAGTACTTCATAAAACCTCCTTGAATCACGATCTGCACCAGAGCGAAGATTTATCTCACCGGTCTCAAGATTTTGGATGTCGATGCCTTTAGGATCAAACCCACGTACCATTTCAGTAAGCATTTCATGCATTGGATCAGTCATCCTTGCATCAACATCCATCTGAGCTGCATCTGTATTTTGACAACGAACATATTCTTCTCCATGACGAGTCCAACTCTTATAATTTTTCAAAAATCCATTAAAGAAAAGGCGCTCCCTCACAGTATCTCGTGTGAATTGATATCTGTTAGCACATTTTCTACATGGACAACTAATATAGTCACTTTCAAATCCTCTCGTGAAGTCAATAAACTGCATAATGCCATTGAAATATTCTCTAGACGTTCGATTTGGAAGATCAATCCAACTCTTATCCATAATAATATCTGTATAACAAACATTTACACAATACTTATTACATTTACATTTTTCAAATCAACTATATTCAAAATAAATATTAACCATTTGTTTATGAACCATTGATAAAATAATAATGTAACTGAAAGCTCATGTTACCTGATTGAGCTACAAACCTGAAAGGGAGGGGAGCTGAAGGCGGTGCTGCGAGGGAGAGGAGGCAGCGAAGGGGAGCCGGAGCCAAAGGCGGTGCGGCAAGGGAGGGGACGAGCGGCGGCGGCGGTGGGGAGCTGGAGGAGAGGAGGCGGTGAGGGGACGGGGGACGGGCAGCGAGGGGGGGGGGGGGGTGTCCGGGGTCGGGGGGGCTGTCCGAGGTGCGGGAAGGGGTGTCCGGGGTGTCGGGGGCCTGTCAGGGGTGCGGGCAGGGGTGTTCGGGGTGCGGGGGTGTCCGGGGTGCGGGGGGGGGGGGGGGGGGGGCTGTCTGGGGTGCAGGGGGGCTGTCGGGGGTGCGGGGTGGGGTGTCCGGGGTGCGGGGGGCCTGTCCGGGGTGCGGGGGGGGGGGGGGGGGGGGGCTGTCCGGGGTGCGGGGGGGCTGTCCGGGTTCGGAGGGGGGGTGTCCGAGTGCAGGGGGGGCTGTCCGGGGTGCGGGGAGGCGTCCGGGGTGCGGGGGCGGTCCGGAGTGCGCGGGGGGGGGGGGGGGGGGGGCTGTCCGGGGTGCGGGGAGGCGTCCGGGGTGCGGGGGGTGGTCCGGAGTGTGCGGGGGGGGGGGGTGCTGTTCGGGGTGCTGGGAGGCGTCCGGGGTGCGGGGGGCGGTCCGGAGTGCGCGGCGGGGGCTGTCCGGGGTGCGGGTGCCGTCCGGGGTGGGGGGGGGGGAGGGCCGAGAGGCCGGAGGGCGGCGGCCAGAGGCTGGAGGGTGGTGGCCGGAGGCCCGAGGGCGGCGGCCGGAGGCCCGAGGGCGGCGGCCGGAGGCCCGAGGGCGGAGGGCGGCGACCGAAGGCCGGATGGCAGGCGGCGAGGGAGGGCGGGCGGCGGGGGAGGGCGGGCGGCGGGGGAGGCCGGGCGGCGGGGGAGGCCGGGCGGCGGGGGAGGACGGGCAGCGGGGGAGGCCGGACGGCGGGGGAGGCCGGGCGGCAGGGGAGGGGAGGGCGGCGAGGGAGGGCGGTGAGGGAGGGAGGGGGTTAGGGCTCGATGGAGTGGGCGCGGGGGGGGGGGGGGGGCAGAAGCCCCCTGTTTTTTTTATGTAGGTTAGCGACCGCCATTGGCGGTCGCTATTGGTTAGCTTTAGCGACCGCCAATGGCGGTCACCCGAGTCTGGGGGGCTCCAATGCCCCCTTTTCTAGTAGTGAATTCCTTTTTTTATTCCCTAAGAGTATCATTTATAAGAGCTACTATAGGTGAATCTAGGCATGTCTTGGATGATTAAGTCTCCCCTTTAAGGGTAACTAGTTATACATATTCATCATGAATCGTAATTTCCTTCTCTTTGCAATAGATTTTATAATCATATTTTGAAAACTGGTCCATAATAATGATTATAACAAAATTAACCATTTTAATAATAATAAAGTCAGGAAATATGGTATGTATATGTGTCATAATGGTAAGTGACTGGAACATCGTTATTGTAATGATACTTCCACTAGGATTCATGACTGATGAATCCCTTCTTAATGTTATAGGAAAATATATAATTTTCTTTCCAAACAAGAAATATATAAAAAAGTGTAATGATCTGGAATCAGATAAAGAATTGGATAAATTGGAGGCTATAATTTAAGTACCTACCACTTCATCTTTAAGAACTTTGGCCTCATCTTTTGTGATTACATAAGCTTAGCCTATATCCCATATCCATTTTTTAGATAATTTTTTTGACTATAGGGACAATTTTTTTTATAGCGCCCTAGCTCCATAAAGTTAAATCATTGAACATTTTTTTTATTATTTATTTCCCTTAAGGTTATGAGCCTAATTTAATTTCTATTTATACTTGAAGAAAACTCTAATTATCAGCAAACATGTTACAAGATGTTTCTTTCGAAATTTATTACAATTAATAAATTTCATACTTCCCTTATTCACTTTTTCTGTATTTTCTTTTGAAATGTTATTAGATGCCTTCTTCTTATATAGTTTCCTTTTAAGTCACAAGAATTTGAAAATTCATTCTATATCTTGATATTACATGATATTATGTCTTCATATGATGAGAAGATTTGGAAAACTAGTTAACTTCAAAGGATTAACTTTATCTCATCAAAGAAACATTCAATATTACTCTATGGATTATTTATGCAGCACACATCTTGCCTTAATAACCTTGTAATATTAACATCATACTTAGAAACATTTTTTATCTTCCTTTTGTCTTAGACTCTATAATTGTCTCTTAATATCTACTCATTTTTTCATGAGGAAAATATTTTTCCACGAAAAATACATTTAAATCCATACACTCCATGTTTTTTACTTATTCCACATCCATTGTGTTTTAAATTAATGACCACCATTAATTTTCATCCCTTGTGATATAATAAACTGCAATGAAAACATTTTCTCTTTCATTACTTCCCAAAAAAATATCTTTTATAAGGAACTTATCCATTATCATCCAAAAATGTATTTTTATTCTCATTGAAAGATAGATGTTGTTGATACATGAAATGTTACAAGATTGTAACACCAAATTACAAATTAGTAGGCTTCTCTATATGAGAAAATTTATTGGTCATAACCTTAGTTAGCTACCCCATATAGTTATATTTATTTTAGCCCCGACTACATAACTAGTTGTAGATTAATTATCTTTCATAGTAAGGAAATACATAAATGGATTATGTGCATTTATATAGTTCAAGTACTTCCACAATGTGTTATTTCTATAGAATTACATACACTATAGTTGATCATAACATTATAAAAACATAATGTATAATTTTAAAACATGTCAAATAATGAAATAACTTGAAATTTTATTCATAGATAATATAAAATTTATAATATTAATATAATTGAGAATATTCTTAATATTTTCTAATATTTCATAATGGTTTTTAATGAAAATCTGAATTAACCCAAGAATATCTCATCTGAGTGTCAAACCAGGTGCACGATAACAGAACGCTCATCATGCACCAAAATGATGGCCAATATATACTTTACCAACTCTTTTAAGGTTATTATCCCTAGTTCCATCTATACCAAAACCACACACACTTTTATTATATTTAAGACGATGTATTTCTTGGAAAATTATATAATCTATATCTTACCGAAAACTTTATGATATTATTCTATAATTATATATATCCTTAGAGTTTTTATAGGATTTTGTTCTATAATATATGTTTTCTTAGATATTGTTCACAAGGTTTGTACTCAACATCCCATGATACCAACTATAACACCCTGAATCCATCATCTTAGATCCAGTGGTTATTTTACTAAATTTTCAAAAGAACAATTTATTGTATCCCGAAGGACCAAATAGTTTAATTGTATTACGAGACTAGATACATACATAATTCTTACATTACATTAGAAAACATGAAATATAATATAATAATTATTATGAGAAATTTATGATTTTTTAATTTTAAATCATTTATTTAATCCATATATCCCTTTTTCATTTCTTGGGGAAGGGAAAAATAATACAGTGTGAGATCAGATGCTCAGTAAGGGAAAGCATATAACATATGATATCACAAAGTAAATAAAACATCAATTATAAGGCCAAGATAAAAAATAATAAAATATTACATATAACTAATACTATAAAAGGGGACTAAATATATAGATAATAAAAAATATAAATAATCACATAGATAATAATAAATAATTTCATAATGATTGAATTCATAATGTCATACATAACAATCTTACCATCAAGTCCTTGTGCCAAAAAACATACATAAATAGGTAAGGTGTACACCAAATTACAAAACTATTTTGTATCATGAGACCAATTGATTCATGAAGGGGATATAGAGGTATCTAACTATCACTTACTATGTCCAATACATTCATTAATGAAAGGTGTGAAACATAATAAATGTCAACATTCATATTGAAAAACTACCATATGAAATTTAAATAATTCCCCAATAAATAAACATAATTATAACACAGACATAGTAATATGGAGAATGGTATGAGAATATTACATCCCCATAAAATAATTATATTCACCAAATAATGTTTACATATATGATTTTACTTTAAATATGTCACTGGATTATTTCATAAGGTAAATTCACTTTTCATTTTGAAACAACTTATTCAAATTATAAAAATTTCAAAAATACTTAGTAAATAATTTTCTTTGAACGGAATATTTTTTTTAAATTAATCTTCTGATAAATTATTTCTCATGATAGAGGGAAATTATTTCAATGTCGTATAAGTTAAAAAACATTCCTTTCACAATTTTGTAAAAAGGTTAAAAGTTACTCTTTTAGAAAATGATAAAAATATTCCTTTTAAATAATTTTTTTAAAAGAAAAAATGGATAATAATTTCTTTAATAAATCAATTTTTTAATATGAAAAATATAATTTTAGATATTTTATGATAAATATGGACATCAAAGAGGAATATTCTCAATCTGGTTGAAAAACAAGGTAATTTTTCTTTAAAAACATTATTTTATTATCCTAAGTACTTAAATAGATGAAAACAAAATGAAAAATTATAATTTATATAAATAACCATATAGTAATAAAATATATATTTTTTATTATATATATATCTAATAATCCCCCCACCAGAGTCTAAAACATAAATAATCTCGAATAATGTTGCGATTTTGAAATAAACCCCTTACATCAGGTTTGGATTGCATTATAAGTGATCTTAGCCTTAAGTATAATAATTTATATTTTTTATAAATATATAAGAAAACCATATAAATTCTTATAATATCATATCTAATTTAATTATAATATCTCAATATCTATTTATCAATAATTATTTATTAAATTCTTTATTATCGAGTGTTAACTGTTTTGTTTTTCATGTAAGTTTCAGTTTGATGGTTTCGATCCTTGTACTTTCATCATTGTTATATAATTTCAATAATTTTAATAATGATATATATATATATACATATCATATATGTTTAATTTATATATATAGTTATCCATAAAAAAATAGTGTTATAGAAATGAATTACATCATTCATGGATAAGGTTAGTCGTGTGTACGCATAAACTCATTTTTCACATTTAGATGAATGGAAGAATAAAAATGTAAACAATAATTAAAATTGAAAAATTTATTAATATTTAATATATATCACATATATATATTTAATATTTCCTTTATACCATCCATGTAAAATAAAATTAAAAATGAATTGCATTGCTTCGTGGAGGTGGCACTCCACACATATGCATGAGTAACGTTATCGTCTTCTAATAGTTTGGAAGGTAGAATGGTAAATGTGATATTATAATTTCAGAATTATAATTATTTCATAAATATAAAATATATACATTAAATTATTCATTATATCTTTTTATTAGAATCAGTGATGGAAAACAATTTACATCGATTGGTGGGGTGGTAGTCCACCATACACACAATCGACGGTTTCATCTCCCATTTAATGGAAAAGGTGATCGATAAATATTATTCCAAAAATATAATAACATATTATAATATGGTAAATACTGGTTTTATTATAGTTTAATTATAAATATAAAATTTATGGTGGTAAAATAAGAGGTAATAAATAATGAGCATCGCGAAGACGATTACCTTCGCTTAGAAATATATCCATTGTATATCTTATTAAAGACCCTAGGAATGGTATTTTTCAAATATAAGTAGATCTATAATGTGTATAATGATTCTGGGGAGATATTTTTTTAGGGTTTCTTTGAGATGAATAAATTTATAGGTGTGAATTATATAGGTGAGGTGGTTCCCTTAAATAATTTAGGTGAGTTGCATACATGTAATTTTTCAATGTTTTAAAATAATTTCAAGTAAATTTCTTCAAAAATTGTATAAACAATAGATCATATTAAAAGGTGTAAAATTTATGGTATAGATAAAACCAATAAATGTGGTTTTGAAAACATTTTTCAGTCATTTTAACCCTAATCATTTTTTTAACCCCCGATAAACCCATTTTAACCTTAACCACAAAAAATATTTTCTTTTGATTTTTACTATACATTATATCCAAATATTAAGTTGAATTTCTTAAATAATATTAATTATTATGATACAAAATATGGAATCCATTTTTTAAAATTCTTTCCACATAATTTGTGTACTTTAATTTAAAAATAATCCCACAAATCTTGTTGAAAAACTATTTTTCAAAAAATGCATTTTTCAAGCATAGGATGATCTTGCATTAAATATATGACTAATAATACTCATTATATAGATTTAAATACATATTGTTATATATATAATATATATATATAATTTAAACCATCAGCATTAAATATTATATTAATTTATTAAAATGGAACGACATTATTCCCTTTTAGAAAACATTTTTCAAAGAAATATCCCTTTTACCTCTAAAACATATTTTCTTTATTTATATCAAATTGATAGTCGATAAATTTTTAATTGAAAAAATTATAAAACATTATAATAAATAATTTTTTTAATAGTTAAATAATACATTTTAAATTATTCATAGAAGTTTATTTCTAAGGCAAAATTTCAAAAACAAATTCTACTCTTATTTTGAGCAGTTAAGTTAAGATTCATATTCATCCATTAAAATTAGATTTTTTGGGTAATAAAATGTTAAAATGTTATTTTTATTATATTTTTATTAAAATTTAATGTTCACTTACTTAATTGAATCTTGGGTGTAACAATCCATGCCTAATATCTTGTCAAATTTGACTAAAATAAGGACAATAGGATTGATAGGAAGCATGTTCCTGTAAACATCTATAAGAGATACATTATATAATTGGGATACATTAATAATACCATAGGATTGTTTTTATTAAAAATCAATATTTAGTTATCATGATGGTTATTTTATGTACATATGAAATATGGTAGGTACATATGAGTAGGTTGAATAAGATATGAATATAACACTCACAGGTCTTGAGTGGGTGATCAGTGTTCCTCATTCAACCAAATTTTCAAACCTACTTCTGTTGTTGTGGTTACATAAGATTTCTCTTGTTCCCTTGTCCAAGGAATTCATTGATCCATATAATCCTTATTATCCCTTGTATTTGGGATTTTATTTGGGTAATTCAAAAGTTTCCCATGTTTAATAAATTGAACTGTTAGTGGTTCCTTAGGACGAACTCTTTTTTTCCATTCACCATGTCCACTAAAAACATCATTTTTAATGGAAAATACTTTCTCTATTACCTCTTTTCCATATACAAAACATTTTACAATTCCTTTTGGACATTTTCTTGGGTGCTTCTTCCCACATTTTGGACATGCATGAAATTAAATATTCTTTACTTCATCATAGTTGTCACTACAAATTCCATTATACTCCATCCTTCTCCTAGTTGGTGTGTTTAGGAATTAAACCATGTTTACATTTTTAATCATAATTCATGAATTTTGGGTTAATAAAATCAAAATATTAGCCTCTCCAGTTCATATCATGTTAGGATTTTAAATGGGATGATCTCTTCATTGTCCATGTCACCCATCTATAACATGATTCCTTCAGGCTTCATCCATTACTAAAACTAAAAGGATTTAACATGACTGAAAAAAAATTAAAACCATAAATAACTATTCTAAGACAATTTCAAGAAAACTTGAACCTCAAAATATCTTACTCTTTTTCACCATTATATTAGATTATAGTTTTATTAGTCTTAAATCACACTTATTTCAGTCTAGTTTTATTTAGGTTGTCTTCTCTCATACATCCTATCCTAATTCTATTATATAATAAATCCTTCATAATGGAATGTAAATAGAGTTTTATTAACCAAATAATATACCCTAAGAATTTCTAGTCATGTGTGTAGTCCTAGTCTCACTCATCGTGCACCATATGAATATCAAGTTAATACTAAACTGAAATTTTTCAATGTAACTACCCCTTAGTGTTTATATTTTTTTAACTGAATCCATATGTTAGTATCAAGATAGAAATGTAATTTATTGGAAACCATATAATGTTTACTTTACCAAAAATTCAGAATGTTATAAAATTCATAGACTTATCTCAAAGGATTATCTTAATGGTTTTCAAAAAATTTATTTAATCCTAATCCCCAAAAAATATCAAATCTAATCCTGAAAAATAACTAAACTTCACTCTGATACCAAATGAGGAACCATAGGCCACCACTCCTAGGTATGGTTCTAAAAAACATACTTTACACATAGAATTTGATACCAAGTGGGATACCCCAAACAAAACATATCTTTATTTTACATAATTTTTAGAGGTTTAACATTACATCTCAAATAATTTCACAAACCCAAATGAATTAAGTTTTAATGTATTTGAGTAATGTCTATATAAGTAACTAATTTTACAACACTTGTGAAGATTCCTCTATAATTTAGACACACTAGAATCCATTCTATACCTTTAATAATTTATATTAATATTCATAACCTAGGAAATATAACAATAATAAGGGGGTTACCTCAAGTTCTCATTAAGGTAAAAAAGCATCAACATGTAATCTAGGGTTATATCATAATCATATGATAAAACATGAGAAGGTAAGAAATTACTTATTAAAAAGAACGAGGAAAAATAAGTGTTATAAAAAATTCAGGATCTATGAAAATATAAACAAAAAATAAAACAAATATACCATGGAAACAGAGTGTGTAATCATGAGATAATAATCCTGAGACATGGAGTATAAACATAGGAATATGGAAATGAAAGCTAACATACACTAGAAACATAGCTTAAAGAATAATGTTTTCCCAAAACATAATCATTGGGAACAAAAACTTCATGATTCACAAACATTCACTCATGCTTAAGAGAAATCACAATTGAACTCATGTAAACATCACCATCATGAGTCACACACTTATACCCAAACCTATGAGGAAACTTAATTATGCTCATGTATACACATCTCATTAGATTTAAACATTTGAACAATACATTGGAGGGTGATATAGGACCCAATCATACAATTATTACTACATATGTGTGCCACTAGAAATTAATAATTCATCATATTATAAATAACACATGGAATAAAAAGGGGGTTTCTATCCTTTCCAAATGTAATCACATAAGAAAATATTTCATAAGTCCATAAATAATCATAAAATTACAAAACCATGGAAAATAAATTGGGAAAAGGATTTTAATTTACTCACTAATTTAACTAATTAATTGATGTATGTCAATATAAGTAAAGACCATACCAGCAAAGAAATGTAATCAAGGTTATTCAAAAAGTAAAGGCATTTGAATAAATACATGTTTATAAACATTGGATGATTAGGCTAAAAAAGCAGTGATGGATCATTATTCTAATAGAAAATAAAATTTCAATAGAAATCATAATAAATATGGTTTATGGTATCATATGAATAATAACCTTCATCGTGTATGAAATATTTCAAAAATATGTAGACATATATGAAAAAAAATTGAGATCATTTGGAAAATTTCATTACAAATAATAAATAACTTTGACGTTCTAAAAGCCAATAAACCCATAGAGAGGAAATTTTATAGAAAAATAAAAAATAGTGGAAAGATGTGTTCACACAGAAACATTTAAAAGAGATTCTTTTTATACTTTGTTAAAAAAATCCATATGAAATGTCATAACATGACACAAAGTGGATCGAGCTACAACTACCCCAAGCCCACTTACATAGGCTTGGGGCTGGTGAAAAGTTCCTAAAGGCATATCTAACATGGGGGGCCTTTACCTAAAATACCTTTATGCACACACCAGACCATATGAATAATAATAAAAACTTGCAACAACTAGAATATAATCCATAAATCCAAAACCTCTATGGTGTACAAGCATAATACAATGAAAACTAGAAGTAAAGTGGAAAAATATATTCCCCACTAGAAAGATTCCCTAACCAAACAAAACTAGAGGATTAAATTGCTAGGAGACCCTAGCTCCAAATTTCCATGCACCGACCACTGTACATGGTCAATGTACAAAGGTATCATCAATATCCTATGTAGTTACCACCGACCTATCCATTGTATGTATAAGACACAAAACATGTGGACAAATATCATGCATGGGTGAGTATATACATACCTAGTAGGATTCCCTGAAAGTTGAAGGGGGAGCATTAAAAACATGATAAAATGGATAGACAGTAAACAGATCAACCCAAAGAAAGAGAGTATAGAGAATCCAACTACATGAATATATATATATATATATATATATTCTCAAACCAAATAAAAAATCAAGAGATAAGGGGATCTCCATATTAGACACATGCCCATTCAAAGAGTACCATTGGTTCTAGAAGTCTATTGTCAATGCCCAGTATCTCATGCATCTACCCAGAATAGAACATCTAAGTTAGGAATCACATCGTCATTGTGTCAAATAGTCGAGGGTAAAAATATCTAAGTAGAGGACCCATGTCCCGATACAATAATAGGGTCCCACTATGATGATTGAGGACCCATTCCCAGCCCCGCTGGATTATTACACTCAAGGAGTATATAGAGGACCCATGCCTAGCCTGACTAGAGGGTTCCACTCTAGTATTAGAGGATCCATGACGTGTCTCTGCAGTATGGTTTCATTAAAGGATTATATAGGGGACCCATACCCATCTTGGTCGGAGGGGGATACTCTAGTAGTTGAGGACCCATTCTCTATCTCTATAGGAGTATGACACTCAAGGAGTCTATAGAGTACCCATACCCAGCCTATCTGGAAGGTTCCAGTCTAGTAGTCAATGACCCAAGCCACGTATATGAAAGAGGGTGACACTCTAGGATTAGGTAGAGTACCCATTCCCATTTTTGATGGAGGGTTCCACACTAGTCTTCGAGGAATCATGCCCTGCCTCTGCGGGAGGGTGTCACTCAAAGAGTTTATATAGAGGACTCATCCTCAGCCCGGTTGGATGATCCCACTCTAGCAATCCAAGAACAATGACATATCTTTATAAGAGGGTTACACCCAATGATTCTATAGAGGACTCATGCCTTTCTCGACTAGAGGGTTCCACTATAGTAGTAGATAGAGGAACCATGCCTATCCCATCTCAGTTGGATAATTCCACTCTATAGAAGCCCCTGGTGATCCATCATGATCACTGTTGTCATCGAGCATCACCTAAATAACAATACTACCTGAAACTTTACTAATAATATCACAAAATCCACTATAAATTCCACCATCATGTTCTATGTAGAAAAAACTCAAGATAAGCTACTCGTGGGCCCAAATATGAGTCCAAACGAAGGATATATGAGAGATTAAAGATTCATCAAAAGGAAAATAGGGGTAAATGGTGTGTAAGGGACCCATATAGAGTTTGGAATTTCTTATTATCTTAGCTATGTCATTTCTTTCACACAAATCCTAGCCCATTTAGAAGTACACAACATGCAGTTGGAATTAATGGAATTTTCAAGCTACTCGGGGTCGAGTTGTGTTCTCTAGGCCATGTCCAGATAGTTAGATCAGGACTAAGTAATTTGGTACACTATATATACCTGGATGTGCCCATTCCCATGTACTCCCATAGTACACATCGATTCTTCTTGCACAATTTTAAATGGAATGTGTGGTTCCCATACAATGTGTTATACTTATCTCTCCCAAAACACTAGTTGTCATATCTAGGGCCCTACACATCATTTGTTCTTTAGACTACGCAATGTGTAGTCATGATTTTTATATAATTTTATATCTAGAATTATCATTTATGATTAGGAATCCCTTCCTTGGGATCCAACCTTGGATTCTCACAAAATCGAAGGATCACACCATCGTTCATCATTTTTTCCATCTTGTAGCCGAAAAACAAATACTTATTTGGTTTTTCACTCCCACACTCACCAATGAAACTCTTATCCTTCTTAAAATTTGATATAAAATTAGAAAAAAACAACACCTTTTATACCAACATTCATCCCCAAATATTTCCTTTCTTTTGGATCCATTCATTGCATGCGAAATCATTATGAATCTTTGGGTCTGATTGGACTCAGTCCTACCCAGAAATGTCGAATCATGGCCATGTGGTCCAATGATGACTAATGTGAATAAATTTAGGGATAAAGGCATCAAAAAGTATTTTTTCAATATTTTCTAAGAATTATTTACCAATTATCATGGATGGGGATATCCGGGGTGAGGAACAAAAGAATAATCAAATTAAACTAGTACATATGTGTATGCCAAGGTTCAATTAACATTGATAAAAGAAGAGAACTTGATCATGCTAAAAAATTTAATAAAAAAGGAAAAGAACCTTTAATTGATGAGTGATACCTATATATTGGACCATTTTTCATCAAATAACATGCTTCCCAAAAATTAAGTGGAGTTATTGTTTTTGTTGGGCTTTAATTTGACCCAATCTGAAGTATTATACTCTTCTGATTTGATTTGACAATAGAACAATCGGAAGAACACTCTTGATTCTCCTAGGAACAAGAGGGTAACCCTAGATAATTTTACATAATGGGGATTATATATATATATATATATTAGTTAAGTTAGATAAGAAATTTAATTTAATTAATTAATTAATTGACCAACTGAACGCACCGTGAACAGTCGAGATATTTGAACTCCATATTACAACCTATTATAGGTCATGCATAGGGTAAAAATCACATTACAAACTCAATTTTTGTCTCCAATTTTGGTTATGAGATTCTGTTTAAAAGTTATCTCACTTTATTTAAGAATCTACTTGCATTAATAGGAAACAAATTTAATATTTTTATAAAATTAATTCTAGTCACACTGTTCCTCGGAATCACAAGTTTTCTCAGCTCCAAGCTCCAAAAATATGGGTATAAATATTTTAATGTCTTAAATGGAAAACAAATTAGTCTCTACATCATTACTTCCTTCAATATTTTATTTCATGAAAATCCAAATTATAGAAAAATCTCCGGATATTAATCCCACATTTGGCTCTCCTACACCCAGGATCTCTCTTATAGGTTCTTGTTTTACCACAAAACATAAACCAAGGGGATCATCCTTCTAGGAAACATATTATCATATCAAACCTTAATCTCCACCGTTTTCTGTAAAAAAGTTTCTCTTTCCTCGATGTATAGCTCTCCCTAGTATATGTCATGTGTAGGGTCATGCATGCATCTACTCAACAATGATACATAGAAGACATCAAGCACCCACTCCAACTATGGGGTAGGGAGAAGTGGCATGAAACCTCACCAACCCTCTGAAAGATAAAGAATAGTCTGATGAACCTCTGGGATAGCTTTCCTCTATGGATAAATCTCTATAATCATTAACATAAGGATACTCTAAATAAAATATAGTTTCCCAGCTTGAATATGAAGGGCATACGATGTTGATCTGTGTAAGTTTTATGTATGATCTCGGTTGTCCTAATCAACTCATTGATGACCTAGACCTTCATCATCATCGTATACACCATCTATGAACCCATAATAGATGCATCTTCGATCTATGTCTAGCAGACGGGTGTCGAAAGGTGCCATGATGATAGTACAGTGGTAGTTATTCTTGTATGAAAACCCTATAAAAGTTAGGTTATACTCTAAACTTTTGCAAAAGTATAATAGAAAGTCCCTCATCATATCCTCCAAAACTTGGATAGTACATTTGATTTTCCCATCTTTCTAAAGGTGAAAGGTTTTATTCATCCTCATCTAGGTCCCGAATTCCTGTCGCAGGCCTCTCCAAAATCATGATGTAAATTGAGTATCACGATCAAATACAATAGTCAAGGGAAACCATTGAAGTATAATAATATCTCATATGTAAATATGCCACAAAATATTCATCAAAATATTCCCCATGATATAAAGGAAGTGTACTAACCTTGCGGGTTAGTCAAATATCACCCATATGGAATCATGACCCTTCACTGTTCATGGAATCCCTATCTCAAAGTCCATGGATATGTCATCAAACTTCCACTATGGGATGTCAAGCAGTTACAACAAACCAGATGGAACCTGGTGCTCAACCTTTACCTAGTGATAGGTGAGCCACTATGAAACAAACTTAACCACACTAAATCTCATGGTGTCCCACAAAAACTATTCTTTAAGGTCTCTGTATATCTTTCCCACACCAATATGTACAGCTCAAAGAGATTTGTGTGGCTCTCATAGAACCTCCTCTAGTATCATGACTTGGACCACCATCCATCCGTAGAAAATGATGAAGTGATTCATTATTTCATAAAATCCAATGGGTGAATATCTTATTGACAATTGTTTGTGAAAGACTTCACTAGTTAAGTCCCCTAGTTGGGACACTCTCACATGATTGAGAAGTAGATGATTTAACACCATTGACTGAAGAAAACTTGAAACCTCCTACTCCACTAGGGTCAGCTTCAAGGAATCCAACTACTTTGAATCCACCTGAATCAAATGATCCTATGACTTCCTAATAAGGGAATCCCCTACCATGTTTCCATTCTCTAGAGTATAGAATATCTCAAATTCATTGTTCATGTAAAGACCCGTAAAATTCAAGGGAAGTTTTTTTCTTAATTTTATTTGGGATTTTACAAGAATGCGGTTTCTGACGGCACTTGATTCCGAGGCCCGGTGTGCCCGAAATTTCTATCCGAAGTTTAGCTCGGGTACATTCAGTGAACGAACGAGCGGGTTTTTATAAATTTTGAACCGGTGCTCGGAATCGAATTCTGAGGGCACCAGTGGATTCGCAGCGCCGGTAATTACTTAGGAACACCTTTTCTGGAGTTGCGTTTTCACGGGAGAAGTTGTTAAAAATTGTGGAAGTTAAAATAAAAATTGAGCTTCAATTTTTATTTTTACGTGGTAATTAAAACCTTTGGGTGGAAGTTGGGAAACCACCCAACTTCCCATGAGAGGTTATGAGGGTGGTGGGGCCCACACGAACCCCACCCATTCATATTCCCTAACTCCATCAACTCACCATTAAAGTTGATAACTTATGTTAATTAATTAGGTGAGTTTAATTTGAGAGGGTTAATGAAAATTTTGAATTTCAACTTAAGTCATGTTAATAAAATAAGGGATGTTCTTATTTTATTTTGGTTGGAACTTTTTGCATTGGGATGATTTGGGAGAAAAAGGAAAATCTCCTGAAGATCATCCTCCTCGAAGAAGAACGCGAAGAAGGCGAAAAACGCCGAATCCTCGGAGATTGATGACGCGAAGCCGATGAATCATTTCTCTGTGACGCGACTCTCTCCTTCCGCAACGTCTTTTTCCACGACGGTTATTTCCGCGACGAACCCTCGCTCAACAAATTCGACGAGGTAGGGGTTTTATGCGTTTCTATTTCGTGATTACCTCCGTCGCTTTCTTCCTTCCAATTTGAACCGCCTGTTATCGCAATAACGGGAGGAGGTCGGACCGCACGAACATGGCCGACCCTCCTCCCCCTTGTTGGTTGATTTATGTTACGGCTCGTGTAAGGCGGCGCAGTGTCGAAGCACCGCGTGGAAAATGTTGATGGAAGGGAGGAGATGCGCGGTGCCGTCGCGTCGCGCCGTTGGAAACAAACTAATTCGTGGCGCCGTCACGCTGAGCCAAAGAACCTCGAAGGAAACACGAAGACACCGCGGCTGGAGCGAGGCCACGGCAGAGGGGTGCGGCGCCGTCGCGCCACGCCGGACGGACGAGGCCGCAGCGGAGCAAGGACCGAAGGCCGGTTCCGGGCCGTCGACATCGGAGCAGGGGGACCGGCCAGTGCCGGTCCCATGGCGGCAGTAGCTGGCCGGCCGGAGCAGCCCGACCGGTCAGGGGAAAATCCGGGGGTCTGTAACCCCCAGTTGTCCAGCAAAGCAGCCCCCTTGTGTGGCCGCGGTTACAACAAGCGGGGGCAGCCCCCCCCCCCCCCCCACGCCTCTTCACTCGGCCGAAGCGGCCGAGCCCCCTGGCTGGCGCCAGGGCGCCGAGCCAGTTGCCCAGGCTGGACCGCCAGGTCGGGCCGGGCCACGCCCAAGCTGGCCAGACCCGGACCCGGGACTGGTCGACCCGGTTCGGGCCGACCCTGAGGGCAACGGGCCGGGCCCGAACCCCCTATTACCAGACCTCTCACGGTCTTTTGCCCATAACATGGGATGTGGACCTCCGATCAATGCACCACCAGCTACGATGCGATCCTTGGATCAAGACGGATGTTACGGTATATTACAGACAAGGTTTCGGAGTACTTTGGGTTCGGCCGGGTTGGTTCTTACACGAAACCAACCGGGGCCTCGGAGTGGAAACACTTATAACTTGAGTTCCGGACGTCCGATTAACATGTCATTGACTTTGTTGGATTTCTATAAGTGAGACGGACCTTTTGTCTTACTCCTCTTGAGGTTTGGATGCAGTTGGAGTACGATCGGGTTCGTTTTGACTTAAAAACCAACCGGGCCCTGGAACGAAAAGGCCAATAACTCTCAGACCGGGCGTCTGATCGACGCACCGTCTGTCGCGTTGAGTTCTTGTTGACAATACGGAACTCTTGGATACATCAACTCCGGAGTATGTGTCAGTTGATGTATCAACCCTTCAGCTCGTGGAGCGGACCCCCCCCCCCCCCCCGAACGAGCTTGTTGTGTGTGGGAACCCTAGAGCTGGCAGCGACTGTGGCTGGGACTGGGACGACAATGACGATTGTGCAGAAATCCTATGTGGATTCGACGATGACGATTATAGCACTCAGTGATCCTACGCGGATCAGTGCTACTGATCCTGTGTGGGACCGATCCTATGTGGGTCAGCGCTCAGCGGTCCTGTGTGGGCCAGTGCCTACAGATCCTGTGTGGGTTCGATCCTGTGTGGGTTATTGCGGGGGTTAGTTACCTATCGACCCTTTGTGGGTCATTGCGGGGGTTAGTTACCTATCGATCCTTTGTGGGTCATTGCGGGGGTTAGTTACCTATCGATCCTGTGTGGGTCCGACAGCTTAGATGAATCAGTGGCTACATATGATCATCTCTATCGTCTTACGAAGAATTATACCTATGTGAGTTGAATCTTAACTTCCAATCTTTATCTTCGATAAGATTGACTTGATATCCTGTGTGGATTACGTTATTCTTTCCTGTGTGGATTGGGATGTGATTTCCTGTGTGGATCGGGTTGCGATTTCTTGTGTGTACTGGGTTGTACTTGAGCTCGGATGTTGGAGCCGAATGAGAATTGAAGGCTTAGGTATATGTATGGGCATATACCTAAGTAATGTCGGATGTTACTTCGTTATTGTATCTTTCCATTGTGGATTATCTTTGTGGATTCTAGGAGACCTACGGGGGTCTTGGGGTCCCTACTGAGTAGCTTATACTCACCCCTGCACGGGTTATGCCAGCACTACGTTGTGTTGGTTGCAGACGACGGACATCGCTGATCGTGGTAGAGGCACGAGGAGCAGGTCGGTACCTGGAGGTGGACCACTGAGCGGGCGTACTCAGAGCGGACGGTTGGACCCAAGGAGCTATGGAGGCTATCTGTACCCACCCTTCAGGTGGGACTACCAGTGGACAGCTCTACACTGTGGCTTTACTTTTTAGTTGTTGTACCCTCTTTCAGTTGTACTTTACTTTTAGTTTGGGTTTGTATTCTGGCCCACTTACTTTACCGCACTTACTGTTGTACCCAGTTATTACTTATTGTTTTCTTCTGCTTGCTTGCTCTGTGGTGTTTGTTTACTTTACAAAGGCAATGCCTTCCCTTTTTACCAGGAATTACACCTTGGTGCTAGTCGCCACCCCCTGGCCTATGGAAGGCGGGCTTGGGGTAGTCACGACACGGGCCCTGAGGATGGGTCGTGACAAATTGGTATCAGAGGAGTTCGGTTCTACCGCAGAACTTTGGACTCTGATCATTCTTCTATGTAATGCAATAGTGTTAAGCGTATTGGGTGTGGTTATCAGTCCAGGGATTCTAGTGTTGGTGCCGCAGCCGACGTATCCATACACCAGGACCCTGACTTCTGATTTCTGACTTAATACACAAAAACATTGATTGCATGTGTGTTTCAAGTTTTCTTTGTGATTAATTTATGTCAGATCACTAGGTATATTGTTTGACCGTGGCGCACCTGTTTCTTTTCAGAATGTCCCCACGACGGAAGCCAGCTAGGGTTCCGAGAGTTGTGCATGATGACAGACCACCGAGCGATGAGGCCTCGTTACAGGGCCCTTTGACAGCAGAGGCACCGGCGGTACCTATACCCGCCGAGCCACCGATGCTACCAGCCCCAGCTGCTGACGATGCACGTCACCTTAGTGCACTGCATGAGTTTCATCATCAGCGACCACCCAGGATCCACGGGGAGACGGACCCTCAGGCAGACGAGGATTGGCTGGAGGTAGTTGTATGGGTTTTCAGGTTAGTGAGGACACCAGCAGACCTCATGGTGATCCTTGCAGCGAGCCTACTGCCCGCGGCAGCAGGCAGATGGTGGAGCTTGATGCTCCAGGTGCACGACGAGGCATCTCTCCTCTGGACAGACTTTGAGGGCCTCTTCCACTCGGAGTTCTTCCCAGCCACCCTTCGTGTGATGCACATCCAGGAGCTTCTACAGCTGCGGCAGGGCAGCTTGACGGTCGCCCAGTACTCGGCGAGATTTACTGATCTCTCTGATACTCGACAGACATAGTACGAGACCCATTATTCCAGGCATGGACCTTCGAGCAGGGATTGAGGCAGGAGATCAGGGTATCGCTGATCTCCCTCAGCATTCTGACACAGGAAGGGGTACTGGAGCGAGCCCTTCTGATCGAGAGCTTCCTTGCTGAGCCTACATCAGCAGCGAGACCTACCACAGGGCGACAGGTAGCAGAGTCTTCTGCAGCAGGCAGTCGACGGATGAGTCATGGGTCCAGGCAGACTAGACCCTCAGGCATACGACCTCAGGACACTGGCTCAGCAGTGCGGGGCACACAACGCGGATCCAGTCTTTCGAGAGGCAGACAGTGCTACGCATGCGGCGGGCAGGGCCACATGGATCGTGACTGCTCGACCAGCCGTGCAGAGGTGTAGCAGACGGGTGAGGGACCACCCAGGTAGAGGCAGAGGGTCGACTGTGGCGGTCTGCAGAGAGCAGAAGGACGAGGCAGAGGAGCTGGCCGAGAAGCAGGTGGTGGGCGATGCTTTGAGGCTCTACCACCACCACCACCAGGAGGTCCACCCCGACCACAGGGAGATGGCGGGCAGAGACAGGCACAGCTTCAGGCAGCGGAGGCCTATGACCACGGCATGCCCGAGATGATTCAAGTTACTATCTGTGCTATTCCACCCTTGATGTAGTTCTTATAGAAATAGGAGCGAGTCATTCTTTCATAGCCGCTGCCCTTGTTCGGAGCTCGGATATTCTGACAGAGTCGTTGGCTCGATCCTTACGGCTAGAGACTCCTACGGGAGAAGACTCGACAATTACGCACTGGTGACGGTAGTGTCAGCTTACTCTAGGAGGCGAGAGCTTTAACTAGGATATTCTTATAGCGGCATTGAGGCCTTACGACGTCATCTTGGGCATGGATTGGTTATCTACAGTCCATGCTTAGATTGACTGTATTAGGCGCAAGGTGCGGTGTGTACGCACCGACGGGAAAAGATTCACCTTCACCGGTGAGAAGGGAGCCTTCACAGCACACGATGGACTCTCACAGAGGATAGGACAATCTATCACTCATTAGTTGGCTAGCCTCATCCAAGGAGCAGTTGACGTGCAGAGTCCTGGTTTTCCTGCAGTGGTGGATCAGTATGCAGACGTTTTCCCCGACGACGTTCTAGGACTACCTCTTCGTAGGGAGGTAGACTTTTATATTGACCTGTACCCCGGGACAACCCCGATATCCACTCCAGCATATCGGATGGACCTTGCCGAGCTTCAAGAGATACGGTTATAGTTGGAGTACTTGCAGGGAAAGGGATTCATCCGACCCAGTGTTTCACCCTGGGCTTCCCCGATATTGTTCACCAAGAAGGCAGATGGGAGCTTTCGACTTTGTGTCAACTATCATCGCCTGAACCATGTGACCGTGAGGAACAAGTATCTACTACAAAGTATTGACGACCTCTTCGATCAGCTCAAGGGGGCATGGCGGTTCTCGAAGATAGACCTCAGGTCAGGCTATCACCAGCTTAGAGTTCGGGACAAGGACGTGCAGAAAACTGCCTTCAGATGTCGGTATGGCCACTATGAGTTCTTGGTTATGCCATTCGGCATAACCAATTCTCCAGCAGTGTTTATGGCCCTCATGAACAGGATCTTATATCCATACCTCGATCGATTTGTTGTGGTCTTCATCGATGACATTTTTATTTACTCGACGACTGAGGAGGAGCACGCCTACCACTTGCGAGTTGTACTAGACACGCTCCGAGAGCACCAGATTTATGGAAAGCTCTCAAAGTGTCATTTCTGGATACGCGAGGTCCACTTCTTGGGACACATCATCTCTGAGGCGGGAGTTGCGGTGGATCTTGCGAAGATCGAGGCAGTGCTAGCTTGGGAGCCACCCAGGAGCGTGACAGAGGTGCGGAGTTTCTTGGGACTAGCTGGGTACTACCGAAGATTTGTGCCAGAATTCTCCATATTTTTGGCACCACTCTCAACCTTGACGAAGAAGGGGAAACCCTTTGTGTGGTCAGACAGATGTTAGTAGAGCTTCCATGATGTTGAGACAGATATTGACCAGCGCGCCTATCTTGAGGCTACCGGAGGAGGGAGTTGGATACGTAGTTTACTGCGATGCATCAGGGACCGGACTCGAATGTGTCCTGATGCAGGAGCGGGTTGTGATCGCCTATGGATCACGTTAGTTGAGGCAGCATGAGAAGAACTACGCTACCCATGACCTGGAGTTAGCAGCAGTGGTCTTCACTTTGAAGATGTGTGGACACTATTTGATGGGTGAGAGCTTTACAGTCTATTCTGACCACCAGAGTCTCAGGTACATCTTCTCATAGAAGGACTTGAACCTGAGACAGCGGCGATGGCTCGAGTTCCTCCTGGACTATGACTTTGAGTTAGTCTATACTCCTGGAAAGGGGAACGTGGTAGCCGATTCTCTCAGCAGGAAGACGGGCATTCAGCTACTTGGGGAGGTGACAGAGCAGCTAGCCTCTTTGCAGATATCCTTCATGGATAGAGATGGAGTAGCCTTTCTTCAGTCACTCACAGTCACTCCTCCACTACTACAGCGGGTCAGAGAGGCACAGCGTGGGGACACCGAATGTGAGACGCAACGTGTGTAGATATCCTCAGAACATGCACCTGATGGATTCTCTGTGGGAGGGGAGCACGATATCCTATTCAAAGTACGTACCTTGGTACCAGTTGCTTTACGGGAGGAGTTGCTGAGTGAGTTTCACACTTCCCCTTTGGCGGTACATCATGGAGTGGAGAAGATGTACCAGGATCTCAGACCACAGCAGTGGTGGTCGGGCATGAAGAAGGCTGTGGCAGAGTTCATTTCTCGATGCCTCACCTGCCAGTAGGTGAAGGCAGAGCACCGGGTACCAACTGGCTTGGTACAACCCTTGGAGGTCCCGGAGTGGAAGTGGGACGACATATCTATGGACTTTGTGACTGGACTTCCACGAACTTCCAGAGGTCACGACTCCATTTGGGTGATTGTCGACCGACTCACCAAGTCAGCTCACTTTTTACCCATCAGAGAGCAGGGATCAGTGGAGATCTTGGGATGTCTCTACATTCAAGATATTGTATGACTTCATGGTGTGCCATCATCCATTGTCTCTAATCGAGATTCTCGCTTTACTTCCCAGCTTTGAAAGGGGTTTCGGGAGGAATTCGGGACGCAACTACGTCTGAGAACCACCTTTCAACCTCATACAGATGGTTAGACGGAGAGGACCATTCAGACTCTCGAGGACATGCTCCGAACATGTGTCCTAGACTTTGGTCGCAGCTGGGAGGACCACATACCCTTGGTGGAGTTCACGTACAACAACAGCTACCACTCTACCATCGGGATGGCACCATACAAGGCGTTGTACGACCGACCATACAGATCTCTTCTGTGCTGGAAAGAACCTGGGGAGTCAGCACTTGTGGGACCGGAGATGGTCCAAGCAACAACAGAGAAGGTCCAGATCATCCAAGAGCGGATGAGGACATCTCAGAGCCTGCAGAAGTCTTATGCTGACAAGAGGCGGAGGACACTACAGTTCGAGGATGGCGACCACGTCTTCTTGTGGGTCTCACCTCGACGTGGATTAGGGAGATTTGGTTGAGGCAGCAAGTTGTCTCCACGCTTCATCGGACCATTCCAGGTCCTCAGCAGGATTGGTGAGGTGGCTTATCGCCTGGATCTACTAACTCAGTTACATCGGGTGCACGCCGTCTTCCACGTATCCCAGCTGAGGAGATATGTGCATGACCCGACGCATATCATTGACCATGGGGTGTTGGACGTTGATAATGGGGAGAATTTTGCAGAGGTCCTATTAGAGATCGAGGATCGATAGGAGCGGGTCCTTCATGGACGGTCGATTCCCCTAGTGCGCATCAGATGGCAGCACGGGAACCTCCAGGAGATCACTTGGGAGCGGGAGACTTAGATGCGTGCATAGTACCCACATTTGTTCCCCTAGTTTTTGATGTCTCTTATGGTGACGTAAATCCCTGAGGTGGGAGTAATGTAAAGACCCATAAAATTCAAGGGAAATTTTTTCTTAATTTTATTTGGGATTTTACAAGAACGCGGTTTATGACGGCACTTGATTCCAAGTCCCAGTGTGCCCGGAATTTCTATCCCAAGTTTAGCTCGGGTACGTTCAGTGAACGAACGAGCGGGTTTTTCTAACTTTTGAACCGGTGCTCGGAATCGAATTCTAAGGGCACCGATGGATTCATAGCGCTGGTAATTTCTTAGGAACACCTTTTCTGGAGTTCTGTTTTCACGAGAAAAGTTGTTAAAAATTGTGGAAGTTAAAATAAAAATTGAGCATCAATTTTTATTTTTACTTGGTAATTAAAACCTTTGGATGGAAGTTGGGAAACCACCCAACTTCCCATGAGAGGTTATGAGGGCGGTGGGGCCCACACGAACCCCACCCCTTCATATTCCCTAACTCCTTCAACTCACCATTAAATTTGATAACTTATGTTAATTAATTAGGTGAGTTTAATTTGAGAGGGTTAATGCAACTTTTTAATTTCAACTGAAGTCATGTTAATAAAATAATGGAAGTTCTTATTTTATTTTGGTTGGAACTTGTTGCGTTGGGAGGATCTGGGAGAAAAAGGAAAAGATCTTGAAGTTCTTCCTCCTCTACGAAGAACGCGAAGAATGTGAAGAACGCCGGATCCTCGGAGATCGACGACGCGACGTCGACGAATCATTTCTCCGCGACGCGACTCTCTCCTTCCGCAACGTCTTCTTCCGCGATAGTTATTTCTGTGACGAACCGTCGCTCAACGAATTCGACGTGGTAGGGGTTTTATGCGTTTTTATTTCGTGATTACTTCCATCGCTTTCTTCCTTCCAATTTGAACCGCCTGTTATCGCAATAATGGGAGGAGTTCGGACCGCAGAAACACGGCCGACCCTCCTCCCCCTTGTTGGTTGATTTATGTTGCGGCTCGTGTAAGGCGGCGCGGTGTCGATGCACCGCATGGAAAATGTTGAAGGAAGGGTGGAGAAGCGCGGCGCCGTCGCGCCACGCTGTTGGAAACAAACTAATCCGCGGCGCCGTCGCGCCGCGCCAAAGAACCTCGAAGGAACCTCGAAGACACTGCGACCAAAGCGGGGCCGCGGCGGAGCAAGGACCGGCGGCCGGTTCTGGGCCGCCGGCGTCGGAGCAGGGGGGCCGGCCCGTGCCGGTTCCGTGGTGGCAGCAGCCGGCCGACCGGTCAGGGGCAAATCAGTGGGTTCGTAACCCCCTGATGGCCAGCAAAGCAGCCCCCATGTTGGGCCACATTTACAACAAGCGGGGGGCTACCCCCCCCCCCCCCCGCGCCTTTTCGCTCAGCCGAAGCGGTCGAGCCACCTGGCTGGCGCCAGCGCGCCGGGCCGGCTGCCTCGGACGGACCGCCAGGCCGGGCCGCGCCAGCCGGGCCGGACCCGGACCCGGGACGGGTCGACCCGATTCAGGCCAACCCTGAGCGTATCGGGCCGTGTCGGACCGGGATCGAACCCCCCTATTACCGGACCTCTCACGGTCTTTTGCCCATAACATGGGCTGCGGACCTCCGATCGATGCACCGCTAGCTGCGATGTGATCCTTGGATCGAGATTGACGTTACGGTATATTACACACAAGGTTTCGGAGTACTTTTGGTATGGCCGGGTTGGTTCGTTAACGAAACCAACCAGACCCTCAGAGCAGAAATGCTTATAACTTGAGTTCAGGACGTCTGATTGACGTGCTGTAGACTTTGTTAGATTCCTCTAAGTGAGACGGACCTTTTGGCTTACTTTTCTCGAGGTTTGGATGCAATTGGAGTACGGTCAGGTTGGTTTTGACTTAAAAACCAACTGGGCCCTGGAATGAAAAGGCCAATAACTCTCAGACCAGGCGTCCGATCGACGAGCCGTCTGTTGCGTTGAGTTCCTGTTGACAATACAGAACTTTTGGATACATAAACTCCAGACTATGTGTCAGTTGATATATCAGCCCTTCAGCTCGTGGAGCGGACCCTCCCGAACGAGCTTGTTGTGTGCGGGAACCCTAGAGCTGGCTGCGACTGTGGCTGCGACTGTGACGATGATGACGACTGTGCAGAAATCCTCTGTGGATTCGACGGCGACGACTACAGCACTCAGCGATCCTACGTGGATCAGTGCTACCGATCCTGTGTGGGTTCGATTCTGTTTGGGTCAGCGCTCATCGGTCCTGTGTGGGCCAGCGCCTACAGATCCTCTGTGGGTCTGATCCAGTGTGTGTCATTGTGGGGGTCAGTTACCTATCGATCCTTTGTGGGACATTTCATGGGTTAGTTACCCATCGATCATGTGTGGGTCCGACGACTTCGATGAATCGGTGGCTACATCTGATCATCTCTATCGTCTTACGAAGAAGTATACCTGTGTGAGCTGAATCTTAACTTTAAATCTTTATATTCGATAAGATTGACTTGATATCCTATGTGGATTATGTTATGATTTCCTGTGTGGATTGGGATGTGATTTCCTGTGTGGATCGGGTTGTGATTTCATGTGTGGACTGGGTTGTACTTGAGCTCGGATGTCGGATCCGAACGAGAATTAAAGACTTAGCTATATGTATAGGCATATACCTATGTAATGTCGGATGTTACTTCGTGATTGTATCTTTCCTTTGTGAATTATCTTTGTGGATTCTGGGAGACCTACGGGGGTCTCGGGGTCCCTACTGAGTATCTTATACTCACCCCTGCATGGGTTATGCCCACACTACGTTGTGTTGATTGCAGACGACAGACAACACTGATCGTGGTATAGGCACGAGGAGCAGGTCGGTACCCGGAGGTGGACCACTGGGCAAGCGTACTCGAAGCAGACGGCTGGACCCGAGGAGATGTGGAGGCTATCTGTACCCACCCTTCAGGTGGGACTACCAGTGGATGACTCGACGCTGCGACTTTACTTTTCAGTTGCTGTACTCTATTTCAGTTATACTTTCCTTTCAGTTTGGGTTTGTATTCTGGCCCACTTACTTTACCGCACTTACTGTTGTACCCAGATATTACTTAGTGTTTACTTCTTCTTTCTTGCTCTGTGGTGTTTGTTTACTTTACAAAGGCAATGTCTTACCTTTTTACCAGGAATTGCGCCTTGGTTCTAGTCGCCATCCCCTGGCCTATGGAAGGCGGGCTTGGGGTAGTCACGGCACGGGCCCCGAGGATAGGTTGTGACAGTTCTATAGGAACTCCAACCAGCACCGCTATCTCAGTTCCAAGTCTCTTTTCATGAAGAAATACCCTAGTTTCCGATGGTAGAGTAAACCATGAAGCACTCTCCTAGAAGATATTTCCTCAAAATCCTCAGTGAAAATACCACCACATCCATTTCTAGGTTACGATTCACATACTACTTCTCGTGAGGTGTCAACAACCTCGAACCATATGTGATAGCATCCTTTCTCCACATCAACACACAGTATATCCCAGCTTCTGAGGCATCACAATACACTATGTACTCTACTCCCTCCTCCGGTAGTCTCAACATAGGATCCCTCATTAGCATCATCCTCAAGTCATAAAATGCCCTTTGTAACTACATAGTCTTGTAAAATAGTTTCCCTTTCCATAGCGGGGTGATCAAAGGGGTTGTAATACAAGAAAATTCTACAAAAAACCTATAGTTTTACCCCATCAATAAATGAAAACATTGAACTTATTATAATATCTTGGGTGGATCCCAATAATGCTCTGCATCAATATTCACTAGGACCACAGTTAAACTACGATCAAAAACTACATTCCACAAGAAGTGGATCTCGTGTGTCCAGAACTAGCACTTTGAGAGCATACAAAAAATATGGTGCTCTTGAAAAAAATTTAGAACCATCCTTAAGTTCTCTACCTTATCCTCATTTTTCATAGATTATATGAGTATTTCATCAAATGAAAGCAACAAAAAATTAGTCTAAGTATTTATAGAAGACCCGGTTCATGAAATCCATAAACCCTGTGTGGGAATTATTTACATCAAAGTGAATCATTAGGAGCTCATAGTGTTCATATGGACATCGTAATTCCATCTTCAGAACATAATCCTCACTAAATCTCACCGGGTGGTATCCTTACTGGACATCTATCTTTGAGAACCATATCTCACCTAAAAATTGGTTAAATAAATCTTCAATCCTTTACAAGGGGTATTTGTTCTTTATTGTGGCCTATTTTAAGTGATAATAACCCATATAAAGTTGCAGGATCATGTCCTCCTTTTTCACGAACTACATTGGTGCTACCTAGGGGGGACACACTGGGTCTGATAAAGTCCTTTTATCCATAGTCCTACAACTACAATTGTAATTCATAGATCTCAGTATAGGACATTTTATATTCCGCATAAGATATTAGAGTGATCCTAAGATACAATTCGATAAAAAACTCTATATCTCACCTCATAGGTAGTCATGGAACATCCTCAGGGAATTAATCCATAAAATCTTCCATAAATAAATAAATCTAGATTCATAAATGTTCTACTGCATTGAGCTCTACAATTTCCAACTAAAGGGTGATGGGTTGTAGCCTCCTACTCGCAGAACCCACTCATCCCACCATGAGATCTCTCCCACCAAAATAAGAGAATATTGTCCCATAAGTGCAATGGCATATAACTCTTCTACAGTGGCATTCAACCTAGGATCAGACTACATAGAACCAATCCATACCCTATATGATTTCATTGGGATCCATCGTGATGAAAAAAAGGTCCCACATGAACCTCTCTTCCCAAGTGATAACTCGCACTACAAGTCAATAAATGATATTGAAGAAGTGTTCCCTGAGAGAATATCAAGATGAATTTTATTGTCCAAATCATCTAAGGGTATCTCTAGCTTTCACACCCATAGTATAGAGATAAAGGAATGACTCACACCTATTTGTTTTAATAATGAGGAAAGTGTAGAATAATGACATATCATACCTCTAATAATATTATGTGTTATTGGTTCATAAGAATCAAAATCCTGAAGCAGTCTATGGAATGAAATGAAAGCTCCTCGAGCCTAACCTGGGAAAAATGGTGGTGGTGGTGGTGGAAGGATCGCATAGAGTTGTACACCACCCACATCACCTCCTACTCCTCTACCAGCTCTACCTCCCCGAGGGCCTCCCTTCCCTCTCCTAGGACATCCTTAATCATGGTGTTTCCTCTACTATGGTATTTTATTAGCTATATGTCCACGCTTCTCCACAAGTCGGGTTGGGAATTCACACACCATGTGAAATTTCCTATCACAAGTATAGAAACTACACTTTTCAAGATGCCATGTTCCTCTATGTTTCCCCTGACCATGTGTCCGAGCTTGGACCTAGGAAGATCTCCTATGCCGAGATCCTATCAATTATAGTTTTCTAGATGTTGTAGATGACTCAAATCCATAACCCCTAGTGATAGCTCAAACTTATTGAAGTTCCTTTGATATGAACCACTCTATCACTCGTGCCTACTCCAACACACTGCCATAGGTTGGGATTCACCGGGGTATCATAGTGGAATGGATATATCTAAAAATTCCCTTTTCAAACTAATTTGCTCGTAAGTATCCATACTAGATCACGTTAAGAGGGTACTATATAAGCTCTTCAAAACTCACAACATACTCATCCACTATAATCCCTCTCTTTTGTAGCTATAGAACCGCCCGAATCCAAATCTACTAAAATAGGAGGGGTATTAATCTTCATGGAAAAACTATGATAAGATGGTCCTTGAGAGTGCCAAGTCATCGTACCTCTGAGTAAAAAGACTCCACTAGAATCCATATGCTCTATGGAAAAGGATAACTACTAGAAAAAACACACGATCCATCAGTGTTTAGATAATCCTGAATACATAGACCATTGAATCTAGCCAATCCTTCATATCTTGGGGATCTATCTCAATGTGGAACCTTGGTATCCTCTAGTGCTAGAACTCATGGAGTGCGCTAAGCCTATAAGTGTCCTCATTCTACTCTAATTCTATGGTGTGCAGATTAATGAGTGGGCATTCTAATACCTAGCATCATATAGGAAGGATCTCATGAGATTTACCCTAAAATGAGGCCTCATCTTTCATTAGATCGTCATCAAGATCTACAACTGGTAACGTGGTCGGTTTTCATCACATAGGCATCTTGAAAATTTAATCAAGACATACCATGGTTAGATGATAATATATATAATAGGGAATATACTCAATAAGGATAGTCAAAAATTCAGTCCTATATTATGTATGTACCATTGATCCCTTCAACCGATGTCTTAGTATGCCTAGTCGACAAGAAGGTAGTCATGGTCCTAGTTAATAGATATTGGTCATACCATAATTGGGTTCCCTGGACAAAGAGATATTCTAGAGACACTTTTAATTTGTTTCCCTAAATCCCAAAAAAAATATCATAAGGGGACTAATACAAACACTATAATAAGGATCTAACCACCTTTGATACCAATCTATCATGACCGGGCCTAGTCGGGATTAAACCACAACTACCCCAAGCCCTCCTTCACAGGCTAGGGGATGTAGACAACCAACAAAAGAAATATCTAACCTGGGGATTCCTTTACCAGATGTACCTATATGAACACACCAAAACATCTCAACACATAAGTGGAGAAGAATAATAATAAAAGTATCCAAAATTTAGAATATCAAACCGGCATATAGGCTGTAAAATATTGGTATAGTGAAAACTTAAGGTATAAGTAAAAACTAAATTCCCAACCAGAATGTTGTCCCAACCTGAAAAAAAATTAAACTACTGAGAGAGGCCATCTTTGAATCTTCAAAATCCAACCATCGTACGCGATCAGTGCACCAAGGTATCCCTAAACACCTCTGTAGTCACCGCTGACCTATCTGTAATCATCATAGGACATGAAACATTTGGTAAATGTTCTTGTAGGGTTGATTATATACATACCCATTAAGACACCCTAAAATATGAAGGGGGTATTAAGAGACATGATAATAATGGATATATAGTTAATAGCTCAACCTAAAGTAAGATAGTAAACAGAATCTAACAACATGGATAAAAATATATATGCTCAAACCAAAGAAACACAAATGAGAGAAAAATGGATCTCCATCACATAGTTCATCCTAGGAAAAGTGTTCCATAATTTACATTATTCCATCATCGGTGACCAGTATCTCTTGTATATTCCTAGTAAAGAACATCCAAGATAAGCCTCACCTTTTCACTAAGCCTCATAGTCAAGAGGAAAAATCTCTTAGTAAAACACCCATACCTTGGTACAATAGGAGGGTTCTGTTAGAGTTGTTTCCCTAGCATCAAATTATTTTTTACTTTATGATAACTTATATTCATGGTTTTGAATATTAATAAATTCTTTATCACATCATGATTGTTCATCTGGGTAAAATTTAATATGATAATGTCCTAAGAATATTTGTCTCACTAAAAGGTCATAGTGGATCCCTCCTATAATGAGAACCTAGAAGTTTTTTGACACCATTATTGAATATATGTTATATAGTTGGATGATATAATTTTAGGCACACAAATGATAAAGGATATTTGGTGTTGAGACTCATAGGACTTTGAGGCACCTTCTCATGGTGTACGCCCTTGGTAATGTCAAGGAGGATATTATGGGGACAAGACCCGCCAGTAAGAAATCCATTTTAATATATGTCATTGGATGTTCCTATCTGAGGAAGTGTGTATTGGTCCTTATACTTTAAGATTATTATTAATGATTATTATTAGTTTCACACTTTTACGTTTTGATTAAAACTGTGACGACATATGTTCTTGCATAGGTAGGATTTGTTTGGTGCATCACGAGTAATATTGAATTAATTAACAATGCAAGAAATAAATAATTCTATCTATTATTTAATGATAGATAATATCTTAGTCCATTTAATGGAAATGATATAGCCTAAATAAATCCATGACCATAGTGATCTATAGGCAAGTTCTGTTTTTGGAATGTCAAAGAAAGAGATATCAAGCATATTGGTTGATGGCAATGTTATGCAACCTGATCAATTTGAGATATTGTGATAAAGGGATTATATTGCATTTTAAATATTCGTATGAGGTGATATGTCATTGTGGCATTAAATTCTTACTATATGGGTGCCTTGGCATTTTTTTTGATTTTAATCTTGGACATTAGGCTACTCCGCTTAATGACACTGAGAAAGAGGCCTAGAGGTTCACACACTATGTGTATCTAATTTCTTAATTAAATAATATATTATTTATTATTTAACAAGTTGAATAAATATTATTCTTGGTTGTGGTTTAATAATTATTCATGTATGCCTGATCGCATTTATTCCGACACCAGTTATGTGAGAGAATATATTGTGGGCGGAAAATCTAATAAATGTTTATTTGTTATTTAGTGAATATAATTTGTATATATTTATTGTCTAATAATGCAATGAAATTTATTTAATAAATAAATATATACTATTAAAGGTCCAATAAATATGGTGGAGGATTAGAAAACTGAGTTCAAATGTTCAATGAGAAATAATAAAATTGAATATTATTTTATTAAATAATATTTAATTATAATTTTCAAGTTAGGAACGTGTCAAGAAATAATAATAATACTATTATTATTTGATATGGAGTTTCTCCAGGATTAATAAAATAAATAAGGGATCTTCTACAATTATTTTATTTTAACCCTAGTGATATAAATACACAATTATGATTATTTTCTTATAACCCTAGACAAGAAAATAATTATGGACAACATATTTGAGAAAATATCTCAAGTGTAGATATTTCATCCCTCTCTATGTTTGTTCTCAAGAACCAGAGATATCCTCCTCTATCGAATCAATGATAACACTTTGGAAGCAGTTCTCAAGGCGATCAAAGGTAGAAATTTCAAGTGCAAGGATCTTCCGCGCTAACACCTAGAGACTCCTTCGACGATGTCCTGAGATTTGTAGAGAACAAGTGGATCAGACCTAGAGGAACCCTACGCTTGGATTCTATTACAAAATTACAGTGCACTATAGTTCTGTGGTTGGACGCATCAACAAAGAAAGAATAAACTTTGAGGTTTATTATTATTTAATTATATTAATTATAACAACTTGTTTTGATCTCCTCTCTCTTGGTTTTGGGTTAATAACCATTTATTTTCCTTTTATTCATATCTAATGATCCCGGTGTTCATCGTCACTCGATCTTGGATTAAACATTGATAATGGAAAATATAAAAGTTGGGCACCACCCCTCTCGGGCTTCCATTGCACCTGGAACTGACTTGTGGTATCATAGAGAGCACATTGTTGTTTATAATTATTTAGTTTCATTGGAGATTTACTTATTCGTAATTTAGTTTTTCAATTTTAGTTTAATCCTTATTTAAATCGGAATTATGAGATATATTTCATCCTCTATAGTTTCTCATAGATCATACATAAATGATTAATTTTGTAATTAAAATAAAATCAAGGATCTCATTCATAGGTTCCAATGATCCTGGTCATACTAAACCTGTCTACAAGCCATGTATTCAGCATTACACACCTTGTAGTCATGTTCAACACATCAAGGTTGATTTGGAAATCAATTTGATATTTTACATTGATTAGGACACTAATTACACCATTAATGAACCATGTGTTGACCAGGATTAGCAGGCACATGGTCATCCAGAAGAAATGTCATGAAGCCCACTGTAAATGGCATGTAGTCTTTTCAAATTAGGGGTCGGGCTGTATATACCACACACAGCCTACCCGACCGGTGACAATGTAACATGAAGTCAATATGGCGTGTGGCCTACAAGACGTGTTGTGTAATCCAAGATTTCTAATCTACTCCTCACATGCCGAGTCCCTAGACATGTACTTCGGATATACGATGAATGGTGTACACACCATGTAGATCAAATCTACAAATCATATACTTTTACCAGATTATATAAATTTAAAATTTATTTATTTTATAATTTAACCCTTGATAAATGTACTTTCATGATGTTGTAGTGGTAATACATTTAATTTGATATGTTTTAATACACATAAATATTTAAATGTTGAATTATACATAATTTTGAAGATCTACATGTAATTTATGAGTTGTATTATAGCTATTATTTGATATGCATTAAAGCATGACACATTACCGAAAAACAATGTTATTTGTGTAATCATCCCTGAAGAACAGATCGTGAATGTAAATGATAAGTCATTCATTCTATATGTCACAAATAATAACGTGTATACATGTATAAATACATGTAGGGTATATTTGGATGGGTATTCACTGGGTTATCTCAAACGTACATGTTATTTACACAATTAATTTTAAATGAATTTATTTAATTTGTTTAAAATTATAAAGTATGAGAATCTCAAGGAAATTCAAATAAGGATTAAGATAAAGGGAATGATTAATTAAAGATAATAATTAATCGATTTTAGTGTGATTTATATTAAATAAGAATGATTAAGTATTAAATGCATAATTATTTGCATGCTAGTGGATGATAATGAACTAGACCAGACCTCTGTATGTGAGTGGTTTCATTTTCATTTATTATTAAATTAATTTTTTGGAATACATTCCTTCTATCCTCATTAATAAGTAGGGAATTAATTCTCATGGTTTCTTTTATGTAAATCCCCTTTTACCCCTCACCAATATGTGATTAAAATCATATATAATGGAGGGATCTCCAAAACTAGTGGAGGCAGTTCAATTTAGGATCTTATGAAAAACCAATCCCTGAAAGATACAAAGGTGGACAGGTGGAAAGCTGTAAACACATACCTCAGATTGGTTCAAAGTGTTTCTACCCTAGGTTAGTAGTTATTTTATCAACAACAGGATAAAATATCCATTAGATTAATTTAATGAACATAACCTTTATTGTATTTCTATCATTTTCATGGTTATTCATTATGGATTTTTTTGTGATCACATAATTAATGGATTAACAAGCATTCAAGATGGAAGTAAAATAAACTAACTTCTATGTAAATATTTTTAAATTCATTGTTAATCACATAATTAATCCCACTTAATATAAAAAATCATGTGATAAAGATAATAATTTTCAATTTATTCCTCAAGGATAAAATCCCTCAATAAAATCTAAAGTTGGTGTAGCCATCCATTACTTTGGTTATAATCGAACCATAGTTCAAAGTACTTAACCATCCAAAGTTGGGGTGATTTCAATTATCAGAAAATTATAACATGCGGTTTTGGGTTAACTTGACTTGGTTCACATCAAGGGTTGACTTCCAAAGTAGGACTCAGCATAACTAAGTGGTAAAGTCTGAGGAAATACAATTATAAGATTTAAGGATTAAAAAGTCTACTCAATGGATCATGGAACTATGAGTTAATGTAGTTGGAATTTGTAATTCCTACCTAAAACCATTGGAGTTTCTTGACCAACAAAATTTTGGGTAATGAGAAGGGGAATATGGATCCTTGCACTTGAATGTCTGAGAAATAGGATATTCTGAAGCTAATGCTGAGGGATATTGGGTTTTGATAAATAGTGGTAGACTAATAAATATAATATTTATTAATTTTTCTAAGTTTATTAGATAAAGTACTAAATCGATGCTTATCTTATTTGTAAAAAAAATATTAAAATGACATCATACATATCACTGCGTTCCATACTCAATAAGGAAAAACATCCCATTAGAACTAATTTTCAGAAGTGGAAAATGAACCTACAATTCATCCTTCTCCATGAAACAAAATTGTATGCGCTGGAAGAACCGTTTCCAGTTTTTTATAGGAATGAAGTACGTGATGAAGAAATATCTCTCTAAGAGAAACATTTGAATGATGCTATAGATGTTTGGTGCTTTATGATATCATACATGTCTATTGATATTTCCAAGAAACATGTGGAAAGGGATCTAAATAGCTTGATGTCTCACCTTAAAGATCTCTATCAAGAGAAGGCGAGACAAGAGGGGTGTGAGATCTTCAATGCTATGTTTACCACTAAGCATGGAGAGTTTGTGCTAGCTAGGCCTCATGTGGTCAATATTATTGGATACATTGAATTCCAAGACATATTAGGGATTAAATTCTCGATAAGTTACATATTGATCTTATATTTTTATCACTACCAAATACCTTCTCTAGTTTTATTGTAAATTATAAGATGATAAATAATGAGAAGAGTCTATTTGAACTTCTGACCATAATTTGCAAAATGGAAAACGACATGGGGCCTGACAAACTGATAGAGCTAATATTTCCAATATTTTTAATGTCTATTTAAATGATTTAAACCTCACAAATTTAACAATTTGATCTTATTTGTAATAATTTTGGATTTAGAGTGTGTTTTGGAATAAAAAGTTTAAATTGCATAATTCTGGATTTTTAACAAATTTTTATCATAGGGGTATTTTGGTCATTTATCATAAAATACATATCCAAATTTTGTGATTCAAGTTTTTTTGGAATCCTTATTTTATTTCCATAATCTTTTTCTTCAGGACCAGGAAAATATTCATGCATCTGGATGCCCAAAAAATCAATGAAGTTGACAATTTTTCTGGGCGGACTGCGTGGACCCTACATTGGTAATGGAAACAAATTTAGGAATAAACACCTCCAAATGATGTGATGCAACCTGGATATGAAAGAGGACTCCTAGACGCGTCTCCACAATGAATTTCAAGCCGTTTGGAATCCTTTATTTTGGCCATTGAGTGATAGCGTTTTGAAGGAAGCTTCCAGGAAGCTTCATCTAGAGAAAGCGATTTTCAATAGAAAAAACAAGACTCCTTAAATACGCGTCCAAATAATCTTCAATTTTGAGGGTGGATGGAAAACACATTTATGCACAATATTTATGAAGAGGTCCATGCGTGAATCGTCTAATTAATGGGAAGAAAACGTGAAAATCTTTTGATGTTGAAATCTTCCTATAAAAGGAGAGGAGCTCCTACCTCTAATCATATTCCATTATTTACCACACCATCCGTCACAAAGAGAGTTAGCTTGAGAGACCGAAGGTGAAGGTGGAGATTTTGATCCTTAAGAAGATGAAATCCTTTGAAGATTCAACAGAGAAGATGAATGCTTCTCAAGTGATGGAAGGCTAAGCAGAAAGTGGTTGCGGACGACGAAACCCGACGAACACTCTCTTCTAAGTTTGGATTTTAATGTGTAATATCTTTTTGAATTTCTCTTGAACCTATATTTTTTAATTAATATTGTTGTTTTATTTCATAAATATATTTTCAACACATTTTTTTGATCGTTTTTCCATCTATAAAGTAGAACAATTGACTTCGCTATTTAAAATTCTTTGGTGAGGTTTTGCCATTGAGCATAGCGAATTCAATTAGGTTCAATTACTTGGAGGTATTTAAGTAATTGAATAACTTCTATAGGTAGGACCACAATCATATTGATGTCTCAAATATGATGTCTTTTCAAATTTTAGTGTAAACCAGGGGGTCCTTGGTGGTATATTTAGGAATTTAAAATAAGAGATATTTTTTATATATAAGGAAGAGGGGAGTGTCCAAGAGGGTGAAGCTTGTCTGCGACTGCTGTTTTTATTCATGATTTCAAACCCACATTATCTTTACTTTAAGATTATTTCACTTTAGTATTTAATTAAAATTTTATTTTCAAATTGTTAATCAAATCCCCATTTTCATTTCTGCAAAAAAATAATAATAAACAAAGTGACAGTTTTTCAACTCGAACTGAAACCTCCTCGAGAGACAACCCTGTAGTCACCACTGTGCTACATTAAAAGGGAAAATATTTATTGAGGGTTTTACGACATGAAAAATTCCCACATCAACTGGCACCATTTCCAGGGAGGTTTCTAGAGTTGATTTTATTTTAATTATTTTTTGTTGCATGACCCGAACTTCTGAACCGAACTTTTTACCTTTAGATTCTGAAATTTATAGAACTTTTCACACTAGGGTTAGAGGTAATAATCCCCAAGTTTCATGTTGTGAATCTTCTACCAATACACCTAGGAGGTAATTAGTTGAAACTGAAATCTAAATGGCTGAAAATAGAACTTTGAAAGAACTGGCTTCGTCCTATGACAAAAATCACGACAATCCTGTAGACTACCATGATGCCCCTGCTAGATTTGAAATCAAGTCTGGTTTCATCCACAAGCTTCCCAAATTCAATGGGTAGCCTGGTGAAGAACTACACAAACACCTTCAAGAATTCAGATACTTGTGTGTCAACATGAAACCTCATAGAGTCGATTCAGATCAAATGAATCTGAGTTCATTTCCTTTTTCTATAGATGGAGTTGCTAAGGAATGGTTTTTCTTTTCTCACTCAACCTTGACTAGAAATTGGAATGAATTAAAAAATATTTTCCTTGAAAAAATATCCCTGCATCTAGAACTACCTCTATTCGAAAGGAGATTTGTGGAATTAGGAAGACACAAGGAGAAACACTTCACGAATACTGGGAAAGGTTCAAACGTCTTTGTTTTAGTTTCCCCCATCATCAAATAAGTGACCAGCTTCTCATTCAAAACTTTTATGAAGGATTGTGTCTCACTGATAGAAGTATGATCGATGCTGCTGCAGGAGGAGATTTAGTTGATAAGACACCAGCTGCTGCTAGGATTTTAATTGTAAACATGGCCCAGAATTCCCAACAATTTGGAACCAGAGGCCTTCTTCATGTAAAATTTTCACAATAATTCCCTACTACTAGTCCCGAAAACAACACAATTTCAAGTCATCTATCTGATCTTACTACCATGGTAAGGTCAATAATGCTGTCTAACACGCCACCAACCCAACCCAAACCTGAAGCAGCTTTCCAACTACATGTCCACTATGGGATTTGTTCTTCGAATGAACATTTTAGTGACCAATTCCCACAAATGCAAGAGCCTTCTGAGAACTGCAATGCAGTTTTTCCTGGAAGACCATTTCAACCAAACCCGCAAAGACCATTTCAAAACAACCAAAATTTCAATCAAGGATGGAACAACAACTCAAATGAAATATTTCGTGAACTTGAACAACCGAGAGGATTCTTCCAAGGACAATCAAGTAATTCTCAACCAAGATATTTCAATGAGCAAGCCAATTCTCATTCTGGAAGCAATTTTCACCCTACCCCTCCCACTCAAAACTCTGATAGGAACCTTGAAGAAGCAATGAGGAAAAAACAAGAGTAAATGAGGGAACTAATAAAATACACAAAAAAAAGAGATAACAAAATGAATACCTTGATGACTCAAATGGGTCAACTTTCCTCTGGTATTAATTTCATAACACATCAAATGAGTGGTGGTTTACCCTCACAACCAAAAGTATATCTGAGGAATAATGGGAAGGAAAATGTGAGTGCAATTGAACTTAGGATTGGAACAAAATTGAACAACCCTCAGATTGAGAACATCAAGCCTTCTACTGATACTGTTGATGAAAATCCTACCTGTGATAAAAATGATGAAAAATCTGAAGTTGATAGAAACTCAAAGTCAAGAGAGGAAATATTGTTTGAAAGAACAAATAATGATTGGAAGAGGATTTCTGGTCCTTATGTTCCTCCAAAACATACTCAGAATACCCCAGAAATATTCAAACCACCACTACCTTATCCAAGGTGTGAACCACCACCAAAGTCAAGTGCTGAAAAAGAATTGGATAAGGAGGTATTGGAAACATTCAACAAAGTCCAAGTCAATATTTCATTTCTCAATGCTGTGAAACAAATTCCGAGGTATGCTAAGTTTCTGAAAGACATGTGTACCAACAAGAGAAAGTTCAAAGGAAGTGAAAAAGTAAACTTAGGAAGGAATGTTTCATCGATGATTCAACATGCACTTCCTATCAAGTGTAAAGACCCTGGGAAATTTACCAATCCCATGTACCATTGGGAAATGTGAATTCAAAGATGTGATTCTTGATCTAGGGGCCTCCATCAATGTCATGCCACATTCCGTCTACTCATCTCTTCAGGTTGGAGACTTGAAACCCTCTGGAATTATCATTCAACACGCAAACCAAAGTACCACCAAACCTGCTGGAGTTATAGAGGATGTTATCGTTCAAGTGAGAGACATTATTTTTCCTGTGGAATTATATGTTTTGGATATGGAAGATGATCAGTTTAGCACAGATTCTCCCCTCATCCAAGGGAGGCCATTTCTAAAAACAGAAAAAGAAATAATCAATGTTCACAAGGGAACACTTTCACTATAATTTGGAGGAGATGTTGTTCATTTCAACATTTTTCATTCAATGAAACACCCAGTTGAGGATCATTCAACTCCCCATGTAAACATGATTGATTGTTTTTCATCTGGAATGTTACCTGATTTTTTTTGCGATGAAATACTAACCGATGTGGAAAAAGATGGAAATTTGTATGATACTGAATCAGATCAAAATGAGGATAAAATTGGAGACTCTTAAGAGTCTTGGGATATTGAGACTGGATATCTGAGAAATGATGAAGATGAATTTCTAGAAACCACTGAATCTGCTAGTGGTATTCCCGGAGAGGTTTTCAATTTTTCACATGAAACAAGTCTTGAGATCATATAAAGAGATCACCATGATGAACATGGAGCTTCACTAAACAATATAACTTCTAAAGAGTTCCATGTTATCAATGAAACCAACCCACCTATTATAGAATTGAAACCCCTTCCAAATAACCTCAAGTATGCCTTCTTAGGTCATAAGGAACAATTCCCTGTAATTATCTCAAAAGATTTGTCAGAAGTCCAGGAAAACCAATTGTTGGAAGTTCTCAAGTCCCACAAGGAAGCGATAGGATGGAATCTCTCTGATCTAATGGGAATCAGCCCCTCGGTTTTCATGCACAAAATTTTACTGGAGGAGAAATCTAGAACAGAAAGACAATTTCAAAGAAGACTGAACCCAACACTTCTGGAGGTTGTGAAGAAAGAATTCACCACCTTACTGGCTGCTGGAATCATTTTTCCCATATCTGATAGTCAATGTGTAAGTCCAGTTCATGTTGTTCCTAAAAAATGTGGATTTACAATCTCAAGGAATGAATTTGGTGATCTTGTCCCCATAAGGCTTCCAAATAAATGGAGATTGTGCATTGATTATAGGAAACTCAATTTGGTTATAAGGAAAGACCACTTCCCGTTACCATTACTTGATCAAGTCCTTGAAAGACTAGCTGGAAAAACCCACTACTGTTTTCTGGATGGATTCTCTGGATATTTTGAGATTCACATTTTACCTGAGGATAAAGAGAAACCCACCTTCACATGCCTATTTGGAACTTTTTCATACAGAAGGATACCCTTCAATTTATGTAATGCCCCGAGAACTTTTCAAAGGTGTATGATAAGAATATTCTCTGAATTTTTGGAAACTTTCATGGAAGCTTTTATGGATGACTTCACTATGTATGGATCATCTTTTGAAAGTTGTTTGAAAGGCTTGGAATGTGTCCTTAAAACATGCATTGAAAATAACCTTGTTCTAAATTATGAAAAATGTCATTTTATGGTTGCTAAAGGGATCGTTCTTGGACATGTTGTGTCCCGTGGTGGAATTCATATTGATAAATCCAAAGTTTATGTCATTTCTTCATTACCATACCCAAAAACTATGAGATATGTGAGATCCTTCCTTGGGAATGCTGGATTTTATAGGAGATTCATTAAAGATTTCAGTATGATTGCTCTTCCATTGTCTATATTACTCTAAAAAGATGTTCCATTTGTCTTTGATGAGAATTTCATAAATTTGTTTCATGAGCTAAAACAAAGATTTATAACCCCTCCCATTTTTCAACCTCCTAAATGGGACATTCCCTTGGAAATAATGATAGATGCATCTGACTTTTCTCTTGGGGCAGTATTGAGTCAAAGGACAGAAAAGAAATATCATGTGATTGCCTATGCCTCCTGAACTCTTGATCAAGCCCAATCAAACTACACAACAACTGAGAAAGAACTATTGGCTGTTGTCTTTTCTCTAGACAAATTTTGAAGTTATCAGTTGGGCTCCAAGGTGATTGTTTTTACTGATCATTCTGCAATCAAATTATTGATGAAGAAACATGATGCAAAATCAAGACTTATGAGATGGATTTTTCTTTTACAAGAGTTTGATGTTGAAATAAAAGATAAGAAAGAATGTGATAACCTTGTTGCTGATCATTTGAGTAGGATACCATCTATTGAGAATAGAAAATTTCAGATGTGTTCCCCAATTAATGAAACCTTTCCAGATGAGGATTTATTTGCTGCTCAAAGTGAAATACCATGGTTTGCTAATCTTGTAAACTATTTGGCTTCTGATGAACATCCCTATTGGTTTTCCAAAAATCAAATTGATAAAATTCGGAGCGATTCAAAGAAATATATTTGGGATGATCCTTATTTATGGCACATTGGTAGTGATCAAATGATACGAAGATGCATTCCGAAATCTGAATTTTAATCCATCCTACATTTCTGCCACACATTAAACTGTGGAGGACACTTTGGACCATAGATAATAGTAAGAAAAGATCGTGATTCTGGATTGTATTGGCCCACCATTTTTAGAGATGGTTTCGAATTCCGCAGAACCTGTAAAAATTGTCAATTCCAAGGAAACGTTTCCAAGTGGAATGAGATGCCACAAAACCCACTTTTGTTTTGTGATGTTTTTGATGTATGGGGAATGGATTTCATGGGGCCTTTTCCTAATTCATTTGGATATCTCTACATCTTTCTAGCTTTTGATTATGTGTCCAAGTGGGTAGAGGCTATACCCACCCGAACTGATGATGCTAAGATTGTGTCTAAATTTTTGAAAGGAACTTTGTTTTCAAGGTTTGGATTTCCAAAAGTTTATAATTACAGATCAAGGTACCCATTTTTGTAATAGGACTTTGGAATAACTTTTAAAGAAATATGGTGTTAATCATAGGGTATCTACGCCCAATCATCCTCAAACAAACGGAATGGTTGAGTTGTGTAATAGGTAGATCAAGCAAATACTAGGAAAAATAGTGAACCCAAATAGAAAGGATTGGATTTTGAGACTTGATGATGCTCTTTGGGCCCATAGAACTGCTTTCAAAACCCCTATTGGAATGTCACCATTTAGATTGGTCTATGGAAAAGCTTGTCATCTACCAGTTGAGTTAGAACACAAATCCTTATGGGCTGTAAAAACATGTAACATGAACCTATATTCTGCTGGGAAAGAAAGAAAATATTATTTGCAGGAGTTAGAAGAGATCAGAAATAATGCATACGAAATCTCCAGGTTATACAAAGAGAGAAGCAAAGCCTTTAATGATGGGAGGATTCTCAACAAAAACTTCAAGGAGGGAGCCAAAGTTCTGCTGTTCGATGCCAGATTGAAACTCTTCCCAGGTAAATTTCGTTCCAAATGGTCTGGCCCATTCATTGTTACTCATGTTTTTCCTTTTGGTGCAATACAAATTAAAGATCCAGACAAGGGGACATCATTCACTGTCAATGGTCATAGGCTGAAGATATTTCGAGAAAATTTTCAAGATCCTCCAGGGGAGGAGATTCAACTTCATGATGCAGAATATAATTGATGACAAGTTGTGTCTTTCCTTATAATTTATTTTTTCTATATCTTTAATTTCTGGAATTTCATTCTAAAAAAACTATACAATGAGGACATTGCATAGAATAAGTGTGGGGGGACACAATGCAGGGTAGATTAGGTTTTTACGAACTTCTGTTTGAAATTTTTTATTTCCAAAATTTCTTTCCATTTTTTATTTATTTCTTTCTTTCTTCGTGTTTCTTTTTCAAAAAAAAGGTTTTAGAATTTCCTGAATTTCATTTGAAACTCATGCCAAGGAGTGAACCAACTGATCCTTTGAAACTGAACATAAATGAATGCTGAAAATGACATTGTTTCAAGTTCAAAAATTTGGAAAAATCTTGAAATGACCACGGATTTTTAAATCTCATGGAACATATCACTGACATTGTGATTGAAATTCCCATTCCTGTGAGGCCTCTGTACCCATTTTTACATCTTCTTCACATTTACCTTTTTCTTGAGAGAACCAATTCGTGTTTGTTTAAACTAGAACTTGATTTATTTCTATCAAAACATGAGGGCTGAGATACTTGTGATTAAAATGATTGAGGAATTTGTTTGAATATTGGAGCCTTATTTACATGATTATCCTTTTTATTTTGGGATTCCTTGAACATTTTATCCTTTTGAGCCCTTAGTATCCTTGTATAGCCTGTTAGGTTAGCCACATTACAAGCCAAATTTCCCTTTCCAACCTGCTCTGGAAGTATAAATGCATGCTCTAGTTGAACTTATGTGTGGAGGGGAGATGACTCATGATGTGCTACCTCATTTGGTGTTGCATTGGGAGAACACTTAAACATTGAAGGCGTATTTGTGATGCTGGAATATATTTTTCTGAGAGATGTGCCTATCCGGAGCTCTCAAATGAAATGGAGTTGTGCCTATCTGGAGCTGTCAAATGAAATGGAAATAATCTATTCCCAATCTGGAGCTTTCAAAAAGAAAATAATATTTTCTACTGAAATATTGATGGAATGGGGTGGAAAACAGAATATCAGAGCTGATTATTTTAGGAGAATATGGAGGAGACCATACTTGAGTAAAAATTAGAATCATGTATTTCTGCTTCAAAAAGAGCCAAACCCTCCTTATTCAGCCACATAATTTTTCACATTTGAAACCTACCAACCCCAAGACACAGAGAAACCCTGTAAAGTCCTCATGATAATAACATGTTCCTAGTTCACATTGGGTGGAGATGTATAAATTTATCAAGACTATGGTAATTCTTGCATGACTTCGATGAGAAAAGCCTTGTTGCAAATCTATATTTTGTGCTGAGAGAAAATAAATGTGAGGTAAGTGTGTTGTGTCCATGAGAAGACAAAATAAGTGGAAATGGATTGAATGATTTTAATTTAGAATTTTAAATATTTGTCTTTAATGAGGCATGATATCTTTTTAATTCATTGTGGTAAATTGGTAAACTCCATTGGTATGTGTTTTATTTTTCTTGATACTGTGCTCACTTGTCCCAGAGTCCAAGAGCCAAGTGTGGGGGAATTGATAGAGATAATATTTCCAATATTTTTAATGCCTATTTAAATGATTTAAACCTCACAAATTTAACAATTTGATCTTATTTGTAATAATTTTGGATTTAGAGTGTGTTTTGGGATAAAAAGTTTAAATTGCATAATTCTGGATTTTTAACAGATTTTTATCACAGGGGTATTATGGTAATTTATCATAAAATATATCTCCAAATTTTGTGATTCTAATATTTTTGGAATCCTTATTTTATTTCCATCATCTTTTTCTTCAAGCCCAGGAAATGATTCATGCATCTGGATTCCCAAAATAATCAATGAAGTTGACAATTTTTTCGGGCGGACTGCATGGACCCTACATTGGAAATGGAAACATATTTCGGCCTAAACACCTCCAAATTAAGAGATTCTACATGAATATGAAAGAGTACTCTCAGATGAGTATCCAAATTTAATTTCAAGCTGTTTGGAATCCTTTATGTTGGCCGTTGAGGGATAGAGTTTTGAAAGAAGCTTCCAGGAAGCTTCATCCAGAGAAATCGATTTTCAATAGAAATATCCTACCTCCTTCAATACGTGTCCAATTAATCTGAAATTTTTAGAGTGGATGGAAAACACATATATGCACAATATTTATGAAGAGTTCCATGCATGAATCGGCCAATTAATTGGTTGAAAATGCGACAAATAGTTGATGATGAAATCAACACTATAAAAAAACTGGGTTTAGTGGCGGTTTTGTGGCGGCAGTTCACAAAACCACCGCTAAACATTTTTCGGTGAAGGTTTTGCGGCGGTTTTTAATAAACCGCCGCGAAACCCAAATTTTTTCAGAAACACTGCGACCCTTTCCCCCTCCCCGACCGCGTTCCCCAAACCCTCCCCGATCCCCCCCCCCCTCGGCCTCGGCGACCACTGCGCCCCCCACACCCTCCGGTGACCCCCGCACTCCCCGCGCCCTCCGGCGAAGCCCTCCGGCGAAACCCGCACTCCCCGCGCCCTCCGGTGAAACCCGTACCCCCCTGTGCCCCCCCTCGACCACCGGTGACCCCTCGAATATATATTATTGTTTTTAGTTTAATTCTTAAACATTGATCCAGTTTCCCTATATATTCATCATGCTTAATTAGGTACTGCATATTTGTTTTTTTTTTGTCTCATTCCACGGAAACATGGACCTCTGATTTATTGAGTGGTTATTTTATATTTTTGTGTGGAATTCTTAAGTCTTAATTTTATTTATTTTGAAAACCAATTCCCATGAGTTCCTATATGATTCCTTAGAACTAGTATCTAGACTAATGATATTAAGAGTGTGCCTTGGGTATGTCATGGGCCAACTCTAGTGCCCAGGTCATTGGTGACCCAAAGTTGGATCAAGAAAAAAATAGTATTACAGCCTAGGTAATTAAGAGATATTATGTACCAAGATCCCATTTGATATTTGTATAGTAATTATAGATTATATATATAGATGTAATAAAATGATAGGAAGGTGTGGGGGGATCCCCATGAGATCTTTCTCATTCACTTGGGATATACTTCTTTATACCCCCTGATTTTTCCATTATATGTTTTTATTATTTTATTTTCATAAAAAGTTGAATTTATAGATTTCTATGAAGTTTTATATGGTTGATAATATTGATGTGATGATTTTGGGTGAGGTCTTAGACATTATTTAAGATTCAAACTTTAGTGTGGGATCCTTATTTGGTTAGACTAGGATGACATAAATCTAGATTAACCATTGGTGTGTCATCTCATTTGGTAGGGTTTATAGAAATGGTTAGGTAGTTGGTCTACTCAAGGGTAAGAAGTACTCATGGTTGAAATCATTTTATAAGGGATCCCTTAGTCTTTTTTAAAAATAGAAGGGTTTTTATGGTGTTTTTTTTATAAAAATGGAAATGTTTATATATTTGGAAACAGTTAATGGAAAATATTGATTATTTATTTAATTTTTAATATCTCTATTTTGTTTTAGGAAAATTACATGGGTTTAGGTAATGTTTTATAAAATAAATTTAATGTTTTTGGTTTATCATTTATATGGGGTACATGATATTTTTGAGGGATATCCTACTTTTTTCCTTTAATATCCCCTATATTCCCATATTGGTCAACATTTATATTATATACAACACAAAAATGTAAATAAAATACCACCTTCTTTACATGTTGTGAATCATAGTCTCATATGTGGAGCTATAAAGGAGGTGTAGCTATCTGGTGGTTGGTTGGATCTTGGATTTTTTAGGGGAAACATGGAGGTTCTATTTGGGTGATTTATTAGATAGATAAATATTTAGTTGGGAGATCTTTAATCCAATGGATTTATTAATCTGAGTGTGTCTACATAGGGTTATCCATTTCTTTTTACCAATATTGCAATAGTGAGTTATTGATTTTATATTATCTATTATAAATTAAATCATGTTAGTCTTAATAATTGGTATCCTTTTATATGAATTTTTGATTTATTCAATCAGTTTAGAGGTTCTTTATGGATTTTGAAGATTGTTCATCGATTAGGTTATCAGCGGTTAAAGGTTTGAGCTAAAGGTGTGTCCAAGATAGAATTTCAAACACTATATAGTAATTTTGTGTTTTTGGTAATTCTATTTAGGGTAATAGAGAAACCATATGTATTTATAACTTTGATAAACCATTTTTTATCCTTTTTTTCATTCGGGACTATATTTATCAATGATATATCGGTATGATCATGATCCTATGAGGAGCATGAAGAATAGTTGGTTATGTTCTTAGACACATTGAGATATCATCATTTATATGCCAATATATTGAAATGTTATTTCTATAATCAATAGGTGACATTTTTTGGTCGTGAGTTCTCTAAATCTAGGATATTAGGGGATATTGATAAAGTAGATTCTATAATTTCTTAATAGATTCATACTAATATTGTTGAGATTCATATTTTCATTGGTCATGTGGTTTCTTATTCTTGCATTATCTTGGAGTTTTCTCACATATTCATTAAAAATATAGTATTTACTTGGAATGGAGTGAATTTTTAGTGGGATGATAAATAAAAAGATTCATTTTATGAGCTAAAAAATATATTGACATCTACACCTATTCTTATTTGACCAAAGCCAAGGATGCATTATAAGGTCAATAATGAGGCCTCTAATGTGATGTTAAGATTTATGTTGATATGGAGGAATGAGTTTTAGTAAATGTGTCTTGAAACTTATAATAAAGGTCATGTCATTATAGAAACCTTGACAATCACTTTATCTTTATTTTTTTATTTAAAGAAGGTATGATTTCATATTATGTGTATTGGGTTTTCCATGAATGGTTTTATAGTATGGATTTCATACCTAGGTATATGCTTAGTGAGAATTCTCTATTGTATTTTCATGGGTGTAATTTTTTTATTGACCCCGACACCCCCCACGCCCCCCGTGGCCTCCGGCGACCCCCGCACCCCCCGGCGCCCCCCGCGACCCATTTCGACTTTGGTAATTTTTAGTTCTTCCTTGATTCTTTGATTGCTTCTCATAAACGACGGATAAGTCATGCATAGTAATTGTGGATTATTTATTTTTTTGGTTTATATATTTCTCCTACATTTATTCATGTATTCATTACTAAAAGTGAGAATATCCATCCACAGTTTGAGTAATTTCTTGGAATTTATATTGAGCAGTTGGTTCCTTTGGGATATCACTTAATATTATTTACACCTCAACTCTTTCCAAGAATATAGATATGTTCAATAGATTAAATCCCATCCTATAGACCAATTTCAATTCCAATGGTTTATTTTACAAAAATCCATGTGACTTCTCTCCCGTGTAAATTTGGTCCATAACGACATGTCTTATCATGGATAATGAATTAATTAGGTGCTTCATGTTCTGTAAACATATCCCATTGGAAACCATAAAAAATAGTTGGGTAGATAGTGTTATGATAAGTGTGTAACCCTGTATTCTTATTTCTCCTCAATGAGGTGTTGATGCTGTCTCTTATGGACCAGACTTGTTCGGTTGGTCTGAAGTGGTAAATGTGATCAATGAACCATCTTTATTATATTATGCATACTTTATGATCAATGGTTCATCTTTATTATATTATGTTTTTGTAATCTTACACTATCGTATATTTGGTGTAGGCACATTGTGATATACATGGATAAAAGATGGATCACATTACCGAGGAACACACCTCAATATGTTAAGGGTTTGAATGAGTTTTTAGATTTTGCAATTTCTAATTGATCCGTTGAAGGGAGAATAATATGTCCATGTCCTAAATGTAAATTTAGAACATGGTTGAAGAGAGATGAAGTTTATGAACATTTAATTCTGAAGCAATTCCCTGATCAATATTTGTGTTGGATTTGGCATGGAGAATCAAACAATACAGAAAGATTGAGGACTGATGTTAATCCACAGAATGAGGTCCCAAGTTTATCGCCAATGGAAAATGAAATGAAAAACCTCATAAATGATGCATTCGGCAATGCAAGACACCACTATGAGCATCAAAACATATCAGAACAACCAGAAGAGGGTGGTACAAATTACAACGTGACAAGTGATGTTTTTGAGACTGTAACACAAGCAGATGAAGATTGTAACATATCATTGGATCCTTCTCTTGATTATGTGGAGACAAATGTAAGGGAAAACTTCAGTGATGAAAATGTGTTTCATGATTTATTTGATGATGGAAATCAAGAGTTGTATAGTGGGTGTTTGAAATATTCAAAGCTTTCATTTCTGCTGAAGTTGTACCATATCAAATGTCTATGTGGAATTACAAATAAGGCAATGTCCATGTTATTGGAATTGATTCGTGATGCATTTCTTGAAGAAAAAATCCCAGAATCGTTTTATGAGATGAAAAAATTTGTAAACAAGCTTGGTCTGAATTATACAAAAATATATGCGTGTCCCAATGATTGTATGCTTTACTGGGGAGAGGATTCAAGTAGACAGAATTGTAAGAAATGTTCTTCTTCTAGATGGCAGTCAAAAGGTGATGTTGAAAGTATGACTGAACATAATTTCATGGATAAGAAGAAAAGGAACACACCTGCAAAAGTTTTGCGTTACTTTCCTTTGAAGCCTCGATTGCAAAGATTATTCAGGTCATCAAAAACCGCCGAACACATGAAGTGGAATTCTGTAGATAATAACAATGATGGGTTAATGAGACATCCACGAGATTCCTAATCGTGGAAGACATTTGATTCATTGCATCCAGATTTCTCAGCTGATCCTAGGAATGTTCGATTGGGATTGGCTGCCGATGGATTCAACCCATTTGGGACTTTGAGTATGAGTTATAGCTTTTGGCCAGTTGTTTTGATCCCTTACAATCTGCCTCCGTGGATGTGTATGCAACAAATATCTTTTATAATTTCGATGATTATTCCTGGAAAACAAATGCCTGGAAATGATATTGATGTATACCTGCAGCCTTTAATTGAAGAATTGCAGGAGTTATGGAGCAACGGTGTTGAGACATTTGATGTTTCTTATAAAACAATGTTCAAAATGCATGCTGCTTTAATGTGGACCATTAGTGACTTCCCTGGGCTTGGGAATTTATCTGGTTGTAACACTTATACGGGTTTGGCTTGTCCTGTTTGTAACTTTGATTTCGAGCCCAAACGGCTACCTCACAGTAGAAAATGGTGCTTCTTGTGTCATCGAAGATTTCTTGATGCATCTCATAGATTTCGGCTGAACAAATCAAAATTTAATGGTTCCATTGATCGTAGACCACCTCCAAAGTTGTTAACTGGTTCTGAAATATTGACACAGCTTGAAAATGTTAAAACAGAATTTGGTAAGGTTCATCATTTGACTGATAGCGGAAAACAAGTGCGAAGTGCATCGTCAAGTGAAATCAGAACGCAACAATGGAAGAAAAAAAGTATATTCTTCAAACTTCCGTATTGGAAATTTAATTCTTTGCGCCACAATCTTGATGTGATGCATATTGAGAAGAATATATGTGATAATTTGATTTTCACATTACTTAATGAGCATGGAAAGTCAAAGGATCATCTCAATGCTCGCAAAGACTTACAAGTAATGATCATAAAACGTGATCTCTGGCCAGATGAGAATGAAAAGTATGCTCCTGCCATTTTTTCAATGAAAAATAGGGATAAAGATGCGTTCCTTTGAATTTTAAAAAATGTGAAAGTATCTGATGGGTATTCGAGTAACATCTCGAGGTGTGTTGATTTGAAGAATCATAAGTTATATGGATTGAAGAGTCGCAATTCACATGTTTTGTTACAACAGTTACTACCATTGGCATTGCGTACATTATTACATGAAAACGTTACTGCTGTTGTACTGCAATTCTGCACATTTTTCAGGCAATTATGTGAGAAAACTCTACATCCTTTACAGCTTGACAACCTACAGGAGAGGTTTGTATTGACCCTTTGTGCAATGGATATGATCTTTCCTCCATCGTTTTTTACTGTCATGATGCATTTAACTGTGCATTTGGTTGACGAAGCTAAATTAGGAGGCCCCGTTCATTATCGATGGATGTATCCAATTGAGAGGTATTTTATTTATATGTTTCCAGTTAAGTAAACAATATTTGGAATTTAAATAAATTCATAATATTATTATTATTTTTCACTGATATCTTGGGCATTTGAAAGCATACGTGAGAAATAAAGCTCAACCAGAAGGCTCTATTGCTGAAGGCTATTTGGCCGAGGAGTTTCTCACCTTTTGTTCCAGATATTTGGATGATATTGAGACAAGATTTAATCGAGTTGGACGTGTTGACGACACATCAACTCAATCTCAAATGCATCAGAAATCAAAAATATTTCCTGCTATTGGCCGATCAGTTGGGAGGACCTCATACGCGACACTGACAGAATTGGATTTATTACAGGCACATAGATATGTGATACTGAATAGTAAAATTGCAGATCCATTTATTGAAGAGTTGAGGATACAAACAAAGAGACGAATGAGAGGCCGAACACGAAATGAAAAAGATATAACGAAAGCTGTGAATAAAGAGCTGGTAGAATGGTTTTCACGACATGTAAGTTTATAAATATTGAAATAAATACGAATATTAGTTTGACACATACAATTTGAAAATCTATTAAATTATATTTTTATTCTTCAGATCATGAATACTAATACTCGAGCAGACTTGTCAGAAGATTTGAAGTTTCTTGCTAGAGGTCCTATAAAACAAGTTAGAAAGTTAGACGCTTATAATGTGAATGGTTTTAGATTTCATACAGTCGATCGAGAAATGGGTTTGAAAACGCAGAATAGTGGTTTATTTACATTTGCTGAAGTGGAATACTATGGAAAGTTGCATGATATTATTGAATTAAACTACCACGGGCATTTTTCTGTTGTTTTATTCAAATTCAAATGGGTCGATATTATCAGAGGTGTTAAAAGAGATTCCTTGCAATTTACTTCTGTAAACTTCTCTCGCTTGATGGATGTTGGTGATCGTGAACTGCATGATCCATATATCTTAGCATCGCGGGAAAAAATGCTATATTATGTGAATGATGTTGTGGATGAAGTGGTACACCATTTCATCTACTTCTGCGACAGATGATGATCCGTCTGTCCCCACGGCATCTGAGGCAGCAGCTGCCTACATCCCTGCATCATCTCCCCCTGCACCATCTCTGACACCGTCAGTGGATGTCTCATTAGAGGATGAGTCATCGCCTCCCCCTACAGGAGCCTCAGCAGCGGGGCAACGACACGCCCCTTCCAGTTCATCACGGACATTCTGGAGGGTCACAGTCATTGGTACAAATTTTAATTAAATTAATTTATTGCATTTTGTTTATAGTATTTGTTTTCTAATTGAAGATGAAAAAAATGAAACCGTGGAAAAATGCTTAAAAAGTTCTGATGTTTGGAACATGAATGGCGAGAAGATAGTGGTGCCATTTGATTCTTATGGGGTCCCGATGGATGACGCCGCAGGTTTACTTGGTCAGATTATAGGTCAGCTGGCAGCAGAACCCATTTCCCTGCCTATTTCATATGATGATTGGAGCAATATGCCTCCAAACTGGAAAAATGAAGTTTTTGATTCTCAGATAAAGGTAATTTTATTACTTTATGGTTTAATTGAATGTCATGTTACTAATATATTCAAAATGAATTTCTGTATACAGATGTTCTTCCACTTTACCGTTGCTGATGTGATAGCACGGAACTGGAAATTGAAAAATCTTGGAAAAAATGGAAAGATTTCAAATGGAGGTTGTGGTGTGATGCCAATGATACTTCGTTGACCGTGCAACAGATGTATGAGAAGCTACCCAGTGGGGTACCGAAAGAACAGTGGAAAGTTTTTGATGATAGCCATCGTGATGAGAAGCGGATGGTATTGAAATATATATTATTATATTATCCTCATTTTACATTTATACATGTACATGAAGAGGAGATAGACATTGAATACATTACTGTTAAATTGAATTTTATTTATTTCAGGATCTCTCAAGATAGAATGCATCAAACCGGGCAATACAAGTCATCCCGCACACTGCGGGCTCAAAAAGCTTTTCTAGAAGCCGAATGTCATTGGTAATCTTTTAATTAGTTTAAATATTTATAAGACAATATTATCTATTTAACATATTTAATTGTTGATTTATCTTTGTTTAATGCAGTCACAGAGTTTAGGGCATGAAGCATCCCGAACAGAACTGTGGCTGGATGTTCATAAAAAAACAGATGGAAGTTTTTTTAATGAACCAGCCAGAGAAGTTGGGGTATGAGGTCAATTATTTATTATAATAACTTATTATCAGTTTTTACTGTGTTAATATATATTGATATTTGATTTATAGGTAAAAATTAAAGAAATATGGGATTTCAATCCTGAGCAATCCTACTCAGTCTCCCAGGATGACCCGGTTGGTAAAGTCCTTGGGAAGGAGCATCCTGGTAGAGTGCGCGGGATGGGTTTTGGACCCGTACCATCTGAAGTATTTAGCAGGCCATCAGGGATTTTAGCTACATCTTCTCCTAGTTCTGGTCATTTCATACCTGAAGATACTCAGAGGGAGATGTCTTCTCTACGAAACACAGTTCACCAGTAGGGGGATCAGATATCTGCTTTGCAAAAAGAGTTGCTTTAAATACGTTAGCATATGAGCAGATATGCCCCCGGTGGTAGTGCATCGGCTAGTGGTGAGCAGGTAAATCACAAAAAAATCAAAATCATTTATTTTGAACACTTTTATTGCTTTTAAGTTTAATTATAAATATGCAAAAATATTTAATTTTCAATATAATGTTCTTATAGGTGGCAGCAGGTAGTGGAGATGAAGGTGGAGAGGGTGACGATGCAGCATCAGATGATGAGTAGTAGTGTTGTTGATGTGTTGAACAAGTATGAGAACGGTTGGTTTGTATGTGTAACATGTATATGGCACATAGTTTCCACCAAACATTTCCATGTCCTAAGATTTTTTTTTGATTTCTCATGTTTACTTCTATGCATTTTATTTATTTATGATGTTTCATTTTATGTCTGGATTTCTCGAGTGTGGTATACATCATTCCATTTAGGCCTGTGTTTGAATTGGTACCACATCCAATGAGAATACCATATATGTAACCCATATTCATACCATTTCTACTATATAGCAGCATTCGGGTAGCCCCATTGTGTAAGCTCGATTCATACCATAACTATTCATAGAAGTACCTAGGCAGTCCAACTGTGTAAGTCCCATTCATATCATTGTTTCTCCATAGCAGCACCTGGGTATCCTAGCTGTGTAAGCCCAATTCATACCATCACTATCAAGGCCCAATGAGCCACAACACATTACACAGGCATGAAGAAATTCCCACCTGACAGGATAATCTTAGACTATACAACCAACATACCAATTATGCTGATAAAGAACTCACGCTCTTACTGACATGGAAAGAGTGTATCTTGGAAGCCTCCCACAATACCTAACTTTAACCATTATCAGTATAACATGAATCTAAGCATGTATACACTCTATTAGAAAACCTAATATGCATCATTACAATAACATCCAAATAATCATAGTTTAACTTAACTTATCCCCCAAATAACCATGTCAATTATTCATGTTAGACTTAACAAAACACAAGCACTACCCATGCTTTTACATTCACAATACCAAATACAATGATATTACTAACTGAATACCAAACCACAATCCACCTATATACCATCACTATAGAACAAAGTGTCTAAACTTACTTTCATTTTTTTAATGAACTCATAGACCTAGGATAAGTCCTCTCTTGGATTACATACATAGAAGAAAACCCTCATCAGGTGGAAATGAGAATCGCTATTTCACTTGATTAGAACACTCCAATCACCAATATCCCAAGATACATCTCAATATTACTAGTCTCTCTCAACCCTAGTTCACATGTCACATCCTATATAGGATAAAACTCATGGAGAAGCATCTATGAACCCATCTCAAATATCACGAGGAAAATCATAGGCCAATATACCCACTCGAGGGTTCTCATGCATATCACAAATCCCATACCCAATCCAACTATGAAATCTAGGTTACTAATCCTAACTATAAATCGACACACCATACTTCCCCTGAAGGATAAAGATCGCATACATGCACATATATATTAATGACATTATCTTATGATAATAACTATTGTGAAAAATCAATATCATTTGGTTTGGTTAAGTATAATTCCACCAATAAGGTATTTAGGAAACATTAGATAAGTTGTTGAAATTTTAAAAAACTCAAACCTATTTTCTTTAACGAAGTCAATAACAACTATATCATGATGCATCCCATCCAACCTGCAACATGATGACCATCTTTGGATGTATACATGAAACTCTTATCTCATATCCAATGACATAACTCAAATCCTCAATAGGAATCATGTATAACCTACAAGATCATAAACCATACTCTCTCAAGAACCATGCACGGTTAGCATGTTGTCCAACCTAAAACACACACCAATTCACAAGTTACCCATTTTCTATAGTAGGCATTAACAACCAACCCAAAACACACAACAAACCATACCATAACATACATTCTATAACTACTCAAACATCCATCTTTGGAACAAATTCTATACCCATATAAACATAATTTGTTCTAACCCATAACACAAATCCATTGTTAAAAAAACTCAACCCATATCACAATCCACCCATGAATGTTATATCGGCCAACTTAGAGCATAACCAATTACATATCATTACACATCACCATGGTTATCATGATCACATAAATTGTATCAAAATTCATAACCATTTATTATATAGAGTATTAGTATCCATATAATATAAATCAACCCTTCTTAAAACACATAAGAAATTAAAGAAGCTAAAAACACATATACATCTTGGGGGTCACATGGATTGGTTACTCACCAAATTGTGATACATACCATTCCTTAGGTTGGACTCCATAACATGAAACATTTGCTCATATCCTATTTTTCAATGAATACTACCATGTTATTTGTTTGTATGGTGTCTCCTGTTCAATATTCTGGTTTGATTTGTTTTTTAGGGAAGTAGTGTGGTAGGAGCAGAATTATTTATTTTCCAGGTCAACATTTTGCGGCGGTTTTAACCGCCGCTAATGCCTTACTGGTCAGCATTTAGCGGCGGTTATAACCGCTGCTAATGCCTTATTGGTTAGTATTTAGCGGCGGTTATAACCGTCGCTAAATGTATTATGTTTAAATTTAGCGGCGGTTTTCACCGCCGCGACATAGGCGCATCAAAGGCCAGAATATAGCGGCGGTTAAAACCGCCGCGAAAAAAAAGTATCATCTACGCATAAAACCACCGCTAAATGGTCAAAAACCGTCGCGAAAAGAGGCATCTATGACACTTTTCTTAAACCTCCACGAAATAGTAAAAACCGCCGCTAATAGATTGCCGACACCCAATTTTGCGGTGGTTTTTGTAAACCGCCGCCAAACCCTACAGCGGCGGTTTAAACCGCCGCCAAATGAAAAAAAACCGCCGCTAGGGGCCGGTTTTGTTGTAGTGAAAGGAGAGGAGCTCCTACCTCTAATCATATTCCATTCTTCACCACACCATCCATCACAAAGGGAGTTAGCTTGAGAGATAGAAGGGGAAGGTGGATATTTTTCTCCTTAAAGAAGATTACATCCTTTGAAGATTCAATAGAGAAGATGAAGGTTTCTCAAGTGATGGAAGGCTAAGTGGCAAGTGGTTGCGGACGACGACACCCGACAGACACTCTCTTCCGAGTTTGGATTTTAATATGTAATCTATTTCTGAATTTCACTTGAACCTATATTTTTGAATGAATATAGTTGTTTTCTTTCTTAAATATATTTTCAACACATTTGTTTTGATCTTTGTTCCATCTATAAAGTAGAACAATTTACTTCGCTATTTAAAATTCTTTGGTGAGGTTTTGCCATTGAACATAGCGAATTCAATTAGGTTCAATTACTTGGAGTTATTTAAGTAATTGAATCACTTATATAGGCGGGACCACAATCATATTGAAGTCTTAAATATTATGTCTTTTTAAATTTGAGTGTAAACCTGGGGGTCCTTGGTGGTACATTTAGGAATTTAAAATAAGAGATATTTTTTATATACTAGGAAGAGGGGAGTGTCCGAGAGGGTGAAGCTTGTCTGTGACTGCTATTTTTATTCTTGATTTAAAACCCACATTATCTTTCCATTAAAATTATTTCACTTTAGTATTTAATTAAAATTTTATTTTCAAATTGTTAATCAAATCCCCATTTTCATTTCTGCAAAAATAATAATAACAAAAGTGACAGTTTTGCAACTCGAACTGCAACCTCCTCGAGAGACAACCCTGTGGTCACAACTGTGCTACATTAAAAGGGAAAATATTGATTGAGGGTTTTACGACATGACAAATTCCCACATCACAAACCCAAAGTCATTATGTTGAATAAGAAAAATAAGAACAAGGAAAAGGGGCCTAAGACCTATAAATAGTCTAAAGATCCTGAGCACCATCCTTCCAAAAAGGATAAGATCCAGAGGGAGGTCAAGGATAATTAGGTAGTGTTTTTTTCATGTGGCAAGCTACGACATTAAAAAAATAACTACACCCAAAATCATGGGGAAGATAAAGGTGTTTTTATTATTGATTTATATCTTTCCATATCTACACATTGGGTATTAGATATAGCTTGTGGTGCTCAAATCTATATCCAGATGCAGGAACCAAGTAATTTTGGAAAAATTTCCAGAGGAGTGGTGTATATGAAAGCTACCGATGGTGCAAGTTCAGATACTCTTTCCATTTATCACTTCCACCTTTCATTTCCAATGATAATGATTTTTGTTTTACATGATTTTTATTATGCTCCTATTGTGCACAAAAAAATAATTTCTATATCAACTTAATATAAATATGGGTTTATTTCATGTTTGGAAATAAAACTTGTTTATTTTATAAGGATAAAATATGTTATGGTATGAAACATGTAAATAATAGTTTGTGTGTATTAAATTATGATAAGTAAGTGTTGGAAATTGATAATGAATCAAGTTAACATGACTCATATAACAACTAGTTATGGCATCACAGTCTCGGTCATGTAAATGAGAAGGGTTTGAAAAATCTAAGTTAATATAGTTTTTTAGACTCTTTTAAGATAAAACCACTTGATATATGTCATGATTTTTACAATGTAAAGTAACCAAACCACCATTTTTGGACAGGTTGAAAGGAACACAAATCTTATAGGATTGGTACACACTGATGTGCGTTGACCATTTCTAGTAGAAGAAAAAGGTTGATATTCTTATGTCAGAACGTTTACTGAGGACTTGAGTAGATATGGATATATCTACTTAATGTTTTATAAGTCTGAGTCGTTTGAGAAATTCAATGAATTCAGGAATGAAGTAGAGAATCATATTGGTAATAAGATAAAGAATCTTTGATCAGATTGAGGTGGAGAATATATTAACCCATAGTTCATTGACTTTCTATAAGATTTCGAAATTCTAACTCAACTCACTCCAAATTATACACCACAGTGTAATGGTGTTATTGAAAGAAGGAACCCTACCTTATTATGAATGGTAAGTTCGAGGACAAGTCATGAAAATCATACATTATCTTTTTGGGGATATGCATTAAAAATTGTGGCATACACATTAAAACACGTACCAACTAAATTGGAAAATAAAATTCCCTTTGAACTTTAGAATGGAAAGAAACCCATTTTATTACATACACATGTATGGGGTTGCGAGGTATTTGTTAAGGATTTATCTGAAAAAAAACTAGAACCCAAGGTCACAAGGTGTATCTTTATACAGTATCCCAAGGAAAAAAGGGATACTACCCATACAATCCCTCAGATAGGAAAGTGATTGTCACCATACAATCCGTCTTTCTTGAGAGGGAGCACATCCACAAAAAGGATACTCATAGAAAGATTGAATTAAATTTAGTTGATTCTCAAGATACACAGGAGTTGGTATGGGAATAAGTTTCACAGGTCCCCTTAGAAGAAGTAGTTTATAAAACACAAGTACTTCATAAAAGTGTAAGAGAGGTAAGGGAACCAGATATATATGATATTCTAGTCACTAAAGATGGTGACTCATTATTTTTGGGAAATGACGAACCTCTCTCATCCAAGGAGGTATTAGAGAGATTAGAAGCTGTAAGATTGCTAAAAGATATAAATTCTGAATTGGATTCCATGTGTCAGAACCAAGTTTGAGTTTTAGTTGATGTTCCAGTTTATGTAAATCCTATTGGGTGTAAATGGGTACTCAAGATAAAATTGGACATGAAAGGTAAATTAAGTACCTATAAATCAAGTTTTGTGGATAAAGGTTTTAAATAGCCATAAGGTATTGAATATGATCAAACCTTTTCAGCTGTTTCCATGCTTAAATCCATAAGAATCAAACTTGACCTAGCATCTTACCATGACTATGAGATTTGTAATATGGATTTCAAAACTACATTCCCTAATATAAACCTTTAGTAATATGTCTATATGACACAACTAGAAGGTTTTTCGACACTAGGTATTTCTAAAAGGATTTCATGTTTTAGAGATCCATTTAAGGATTGATGTAAGAATCTAGGTCATGGAATATTTGATTCGATGAATCCATGAGAGAAATTGGTTTCATTAAAAATTAATATGATCCATGTGTTTAGAAAATGTTGAATGGGAATGAGGTCATTATTCTAGTAGTGTATATTGATGAAATATTACTTATTGGAAATGACATACTAGTCTTACAATTAACTAAGGACTGGTTAAACAAGTGCTTCTCCCTGAAGGAATTAGGAGAAGTTGCCTATGTTCTAGGGATCAAGATCATTCGTGATAGATCCAAGAGTCTTCTTGGAAAAATTCAATGTACATATATTGACTTGATACTAATGAGATTTAGTATGGAATAATCCAAGAGTGGATTGGTTCCAGTGTGACATGGTTTACATATTTCTGAGAAAATGTGTCCCCACACACAACAGGATAATGATATAATGAGTAAGATATCATATGCTTTAGAGATAGGATCAATCATGTCTACAATGTTATGCTCTAAATTTTATGTTTCCTAGGCACTGATTATGGTAGGAAGATATCAAGAATATCCAAGAGAACAACATTAGAGTATTATTAATACTATCCTTAATTATCTGATATGAACAAAGGATATGTTCCTAGTGTATTGAGGAGATGAGGAGCTTGTCATTAGAGGGTATGATGATGCTAGTTTTTAGACAGATCAGAATGATATGAAGTCACAATATGGATATATTTTTGGTATCAATGGAGGAGCTATGACCTGGAAGTGTTCAAAGTAGCCACTTGTAGCTGATTCTACAGCAGAGTCTGAGTATATAACAGATTATACTGTAGCAAAGGAATTCATGTGGATTCAGAACTTTTTCCATGATCTTGATGTGGTACCTATAAGTAAAGACCCTATAACATTGTATTGTAAAAATAATGTAGTGGTGGATCTTGCAAAATAACCTAGGTCACATCAACATAAAAAGCATAAAATCTAAAAGTATCACCTCTTGAGGTATTTTTATCATCGGGGTGAAGTTACAATGAGAAGAGTACCCAAAAAATAGAATGCAAATGACCCCTTGACTAAAGTCCTATCTTAGTAGAAGCATGAGTATCATTTGAGAGCTAGTAGACTGAAGGTTTCTAGCAGTTAGATCTAGTGAAAGTGGGAGTATGTTGGAGTTGGTTCCCCAGAATCAACTTCTTTTTTACTTCATGATAAATTATTTTTATGGTTTTGAATATTAATAAATTCCTTATCACATAATGAGTGTTCTTCTCCATGAAATTGAATTTGATAATGTCCTAAGAGTAGCTATCGCATGAAAAGTTCATAGTAGATCCCTACTATGATGAGTACCCAGAAGTGTTATGACACTATTCAGGAATATATGTTCTATATCAGGATGATATAATTTTAGGGACAAAAATGATATAGGCTATCAGGGGTGGAGACTCATAGGACATTGAGGCACTTAATCATGGTGTATGTCATTGGTAATGTCCAAGAGGATATTATGAGAATAAGACCCACTAGAATAAAATACACATTTATATACTCCATTGGATGTTCCTATCTGCAGACTTGTGTATTGGTTCTTCAACTTTAAGATTATTATTAATGAGTATTATAATTCATGCACTTTAATATATTGACGAAAATCGTGATGACAAATGTTTTCGGTGAGGTAGGATATGTTAGGTGTGTCATGAGTAATATTGCATTAATGAATAATTTGAGAAAGGATTTATCCATTTTGTTCTTTAATAGATGATAATATCTTAGGCCATTTGAGTGAAATGATATAGCCTAAATAAATCCATGTCGATTGTGAATAATTGGAAAGTTCTACTTGCAGAAAGTAAAAGAAATATATATCAATCATATAGGTTAATGGAACTATCTTGAAACCTTCTTGATTTGAGATATTGTGATAAAGGGATTATATTAAATGTTAATAATTCATATGAGGTGACATGAAATTGGGGCATTAACTTCTTTCTCTATGGGTTACTTAGAGTGTTTCTAGATGCCAACCTTGGAATTTAGGCTACTCCACCTAATGCCACTAAGAAAGAGGCATAGAGGGTCACATAGTAACTGTATCAAGTATCTTAGTTAAATAATATATTATTTAATACTTAACAAGTTGAATAAGGATTATTTTCAGTTTTGTTTTAATAATTATTCATGGATTCCTAATAGAATTTATTCAAACATTAATTATTTGAGAGAATATACTATGGGTGAAATATTTAATAATATTTATTTTCAATTTAATGAATATAATATTTATATATTTATTGGAAAATAATGCAGTGATATTTATTTAGTAAATAAATACACATTATTCAAGGTCTAATAAATATGGTGGAGGATTGGTAGACCAATTTTAAGGGTCCTGTGGGAAATAATAATATTTAATATTGTTTTATTAAATAATATTTAATTATAATTCACAATTTAGGTGTGTGTCAAGAAATAATATTATTATTATTTTTTGGCATGTGGTTTCTCTAGGATTAAAAAAATAAATAAGGTAACTTGTGAAATTATGTTATTTTAACCCTATATACATAAATACCTAAGTATGATTATTTTATCATAACCCTAGCTAAGATAGTCATTATGGACAATGGATTGGAGAAAATATCTCGTGCCTAGAGAGTTCATCCCTATCAAAGAACTCTCTCAAGAACGAGAGAGATCCTCCTATACCAGATCAAGGAGAATGCTTTGAAGGTGGTTCTTAAGGCGATCAAAGGTGGACATCTCAAGCTCAAGGATATTCCATAATAGCACCCAAAGACTCCTTCGACAACATATAGAGATTCGTGGAGCATGTGTGGATCACCTATAGAGGAATACTACACTTGGATTCTACAACACAGTGGTGGAACACTACATATATATGGCCAGATGCATCAACGAAGTAAGATTAACCTTTGAGGTAATTATAAACAACATGTTATTATCCCCTCTATCTTAGTTCCAGGATAATAAACCTTTTTATTATTTGATTAAAATCAATTGATCATGGTGTTCATCGTCACTTGATCTCGGAATAGTCATTGATAATGGAAAAAAAACCAAAGTTGGGAACCGCCCCTCCCGTGCCTTGCTACGCCCAGAACCTATAGGTTCCACTCCGATGGTTGAGAACCCATGCCTAGTCATGTTGGAGGGTTCTACTTGAGGAGTCTATAAAGGACCAATTCCTAGATCATTTGGAGGGTGAAAATCTAGTAGTCGAGGACCCATGACCCATCTCCGTAGGAGGGTGAAACTCAAAGAGTTTGTAGAGGACTCATGCCTGGCCGATATGAAGGTTACCAATCAAGTAGTCGAGGACCCATTCCATATACCCATAGGAGGGTTCCATTTGACGATTTTAGGGAGGACCCATACCCATCCCAAGTGGAGTGTACCACTCTAGTAGTCGAGGACCCATGCCCTATCTCTGTGAGAGGGTGATACTCAAGTAGTATGTGGAGGATACATGCCTAGCCCAATTAGAGGGTTCCACTCTAGTATTTGATGACTGATGCCCTATCTCCATAAGAGGGTTCAACTTAAGGAGTCTATAGAGGACCCCATGACTTTCCAGGATGGAGGGTTCCACTCTAGTAGTTAAGGAAAAATTCCATGTCTCTTTAAGAGGGTGCCAAAAAAGAGTCTGTAGAGGACCCATGCCCATCCCAGATAGAGGCTTCCACTCTAATAGTCGAGGATTCATTACCTATCTACATAGGAGGGTTCCACTAAAAGAGACTCTATAGGACCCATTCCTAGCACATCTATAGGGTGACAATGTAGTAGTATATAGAGGGCCAATTCCTAGACCTTCTCGGCAGGAGGTTTCCATTCTACAGAAGCCTGTAGTGATCCTTCCAAATCACTGTAAACATCATGCATCACCTAAATAAGTATAACACCCATAAAATCTCAAATCATATCTTAAAATCCACTAAAGAGGCCACCATTTAATTCTTTATGTACAAACACTTTGGATAGGCTACTCATGGTCCAAAATAAGAATCCAAATGAAGGAGATACAAGAGATTGAAGTTCCCTAAAAAGGAAACTAGGGGTACACTGTGTGTAGAATATGAACATGATGTTTGGTCTAGATCTTTCACCTATTTGTGTCCTTTCCATAACACATCTCCCAACACATGTATAATTACATAGTGTGCAGGTGGACAACATGGTGTGTCCAATCTACTAGGGGATGAGCTTTTTCTCTAGGCCGTGCATGTATAGTTAGCATGTGTTCATGTTCTTTGGAACAGGGTGTGTTATTGGTCATGATATGAAATGTGTACTCCCAGAGTACACATGGATTCCACCAGAAAAAGGTCACAAAACGTGTCTGGGTCCCACATAGCATCTGATACTTATCTCGCCTGAAACGATAGCCACCGCAGTCATGGCCCTACATGCTATGTGTTATTTAGACTATCTGAAATGTAGTCATGGTTTCTCTAAAAAGTTATATTTGGCCTCCATGATTCATATATTTCATCCCCCCATTCGGATCTAGACTTAACTCCTCCCTAAATAAAAGGATATCACCTCTATTCTCTATTATCATCCATCTAATGTCCTGAAAACAAATCCTATTTTGGTTTGTCACATCCCACATGCCCTGTTGTACCTCCATTCGTCTCCCACACAGTCTCAGATCTAAAATATAGAAAGAAAACATACATTTTACCCTAATTCATCTACAAATCCATCCTTTCTCACTGATCTATTCATCAAATATGAAAACATTAAGAATTCAGGGGTTCGATCAGGCTCAGTACTGTTGAGTCAAAACCTGTTTTGACTTTCACGTTGATCTTTTGTTTTGGAAATCACAAATCACACATTTTTTTCATATATGTTGTAATATCATCATAATCACATATATCATTTTCATATATATTTCATTTTCATAGTAATCACAAATATCATACTCGTACATATTGTTGTACTACATTGTAATCATATACTATAGTTTTACAATCGTAATCACATATTTTTTTTCCATCATAACCAAACATGTTGTTATTCTACATCATTATCATAGGCTATTTGTTTTCAATATCAATCACATATATTGATTCTAATTGTAACCACATAAATTTTTTTACAATTGTAACCACATATGATGTTCTCGTAACTATGTGCATACTAACCAGGTTATTTATTGTATTCGTATTATAAATCGTAACCATGAATCGTAACCAGGTTATGTATTGTATTCTTATTATATATCATAACCAAGAATTGTAACCAGATCATACATTGTAATCACATTATACATCGTAACCATGTTATTCATCATAAACAAGATATGAATCTTAACCACTATATGCATCGTAACCACGTAAAGCATTGTAACCATATCCTAACCACGATATGAATTATAATCATGATAATAATCATTAACATATTATTAATCATCCTCATGGAATGCATTGTACTCTTTTTTTACTCCAATACTGTATAAATGTTTCTCAAACTCATTATTTAATACTTTTGCACTTACAATATTCTAACCAAAACAATGTAATTGAGTTAGTTATATACTAAGCAAAATGATGTCATGTATTCTGTTTGTTTTGACCATTGTAATGAAAGGTGTCCAAGTCCCTCTGAATTTTTCGAAGAAATGTGATTGTTGAGGAAATATGACCGTTGGAAACAGAGGGCTATAAATAGAAGGTCATTCAAACCAGATCATAGAAATTTTGGATCTAAAAAGTTCTAGAGAGAGAGATGATGTGATTTCTCTCTTTCTTCGTGTGTAGGGCTTCAAGATAAGAGACGTGAACAAATTGTTCCTTGTTCTTGTATTCCAGTAAGTTCTTTGTTTTTCTTTGTGTGTATGATCATTTTGATAACAATCAAGTTATTTTAGGGATAGGAATACGTGATGTTGATCATCATATCGAGAGATTTTAACGATTTGAAAGATAGAATTGTCGATTACCTTCTTAATCGAGGGATTCCGGGGATAGGAAGAAAGTCATATCAATCATTGTATCGAGGGATTACTAGGGTGGTGGTAAGACTGACCTTTTATCCTAGGGGAATGGATACCCTACTCTGTGGGATAAAATAATTGCAATTCATTTTATTTCTACTACGTTTTTCAATAGAAGTAGAATAAATTTGTTTCTTCTTTATATTCAAATTATTTTCCATTGTAATTCTTTAAATAACGATACTTTAATTAAATATTTAATTAATAGATTTGATACATTATATGGTAGAATCAATTACATTTGTATTACTCTGATCATTGTATTCTTTTCAAATACAATTGTTTTAACAACCTATCATACCATCTTATTAAACCCATTAGTTTCAAGATCCAAATGGTCATTTGTATTTATTGTGAATTGTATTATTTTAAGAACTCTTAAACTATGTTATTTCATAAGAGTTTAAATACAAATTTTTATAAACTAAAATTCACCCCCTCTTGTATTGTGACATCACATATACATATATATTTATATTATGATCAAACAATTGGTATTAGAGGAGTTTTCCATTGATTTGTTTTACTTTGTTTATTTCTTTCTGTTGGACAATTGTATTATTTTTATAAACCCTTTGTTTATAATTACATACTACACTAACATGTGGAGGGGAAAAGTATTGGTTTATAAGATGGAAGGAATGAATATTAGATCAATTGACAACCTGAACCCAACTAGACCACCTATTTTTTATGGGAATGATTATGAGTACTGGAGAGATAGAATGAAGACTTTTGTTATTAATACTAGATTATATAATTTTTTTATACTCACTAGAGATTAAAAAATCCCAGACAAGGATGTGAGAACCATTACCAACCAAGAGACACTAGAATATTAACTAAATTACAAGGTACTCAATACATTGTTATGTTCTATAAACATGAATATACAAAGACAAATATCATAATGTGAAGCATCCAATTATATCTGGAATAAATTGTATGTCACATATTTTGGTACATCTAAAGTTATAGAAACAAGAAGAGCCTTGCCCTGAGCTGAATATCATGGTTTTTTACCCTATGGAGAACCAGTATGTAAGATTCAACAAATATTTATGACCATTGTATATAGTATTCAATACATGGGTGAAAAGGGTCTTGATAATGAAGTGATTGTAGAAATGATAATCGATATAATGAAAAAGAGTGGGAATCAAAGATAAGAGCTATTGATGAGAACTGAAAGTTACTGAAATAACTCTTGATGAATTATTTGGTTCTCTCTTAGAGCACGAGACAATAATGAAAGGAGATAGATATTTTAATAAGAAGAAACATGGTAATGTAAGTGTATCTTTTAGTACTACATCTAAAGCCAAGACACCAGAAAGGGTAACAAGATTTAAATCTAAGAAAGCTGTTGTTTTATCATAATCCAGTAAAAGTTATCATTCAAACAATAAATTATCCATTATTTCTCAAAGGATCAATAAGATTTTGGGAAAGAAAGAATTTCAGTATAGATTCAAAAATAAATATTTAAAGGACAAGAAAGAATCCAAATTAACTTTTCATAAATGTAAAAAATCATGTCATATTAGACCAGATTTTCTTTTTCTTAAAATAAAAGACCGGAAGGATAAACATTCTGAAAGAAACAAGGAAACTTATTACAAGTCTAAGACAAATAAATTATTAAAAGAAAATGATACTTGGAGTGGAAGTGGTGGTGATTCATCAGAAAAATTCTCATAATATGAATCTTATGGTCAGAAGAATATAGTACTCATAGCTATACTACCTATTAAAAATCATTATCTCACGGATATAGTGAAAAATGAAGAATCACTTACAGATGTATATTTAAATTAAAATTACCCAGATGAGAAGTATTCTTACTCTTAGGATGATTAATCTTCCTCAGTGGAGGAAAATTTACCTTATTTTGAAAAAGTATTGAGATTTTCCAAATTACATGAAATTGAGAATTCCAAACTCAAGAAAAAGATTTATAAGAAAAATTCTAGAATATCTATTCTTACAAAACAAGTATCAGATCTTTCAAAAGATGTTGATAATAAATCTATAAATTTTTAGAATATTTTAAAAAACACTATAGAAGTAAATTCTGAGAAGGGTAAAATTTCTAATGACTTTGAACAACTTTTTTAATGAAAAATGTTTTTGAAACAAAAAATGTCCAAAAAAAATTCTTTTGAGAATGATAATTTAGAAAATATACTAAAATCTGATTTTTTTTCTCTCTAGAAACTTTTAACAAACGTCACTAATGGAAGGAAATAATTTGAAAAATTGTATTCTCAAATTCTTCCTATAAGAAATAGTTCTGGAATTGGTTATACTCATTCAAAATTGATTTTTAGTCGTAACAATTTTGTCCCCCAAAGTGCCCCATTTTGAACTAAGTGCTAGAGTGGTGGACATTTGGAAAGAAATTGTTCCCATAATAAAACACAATATTTATGATTTTATAAAGCTCGATTTATAAAACATATTTTTATTCCTAACATTTTTTTATCTAACATTTCTGGATCCAAATAAGGCTGGGTTCTGAAAAACTAACTAATTCTTTTTTAGGATAACTAAAAGTGTACCAAAAGAAATAATATTTGGTACATGCATAGTGGTTATTATCTACATATGACTAGAAACAAAAATGTCATTTAAAATATCATTAAAATGAATGGTGGAAGAGTGGCCATCATAGATAATTCTAAAGGAAAGATCATTAATATAGGTAATATTTTTTTTAGGAAAGGTTTTAATTTCAAATGTTTTGTTTGTTAAAGGTCTTAATAACAACCTTATAATCATTAGTAAATTATGTGATGAAGGTTACCCTATGAATTTTAGGAATGATACATGTTTAGTTCACAATTCAAAGGTTGAAATCATTATTTATTCCAATAGGCATGAGAATTTATACACACTTTACTTAGAAGACCTTAGGAGCCAAGACATACCTTGTTTAAGTGAAATGGAAGACCAATCTTTGTTATGGCATATAATGTTATAACACTGTAACCTTAAGAACCTTTTTACACTCACAAAGATAAGACTTGTCAAGGATCTACTGGATTTCAGGTATGATTATTTGAATTTTTTTGAACCACATCAATATGGAAGGAAACATAAAACTAGATTTAAATAAAGATATGAAGTTTCAACTTATAATGAATTTCATTTAGTGCACATTGATCATTTTGGTCCAACACAAATTGGAAGAATTGGATGCAAGTACTATGTATTTATTTTAGTTGGTGACTACACTAGATTCACATGGGTCTATTTTCTAGAAAATAAAATTAAATCCTTTTTCTATTTAAAATATTTTAGAGTCCAAGTTATAAATGGTAAAAACTACCAATGATAACTATTTGAAGTGATCATGATGGAGAATTTCAAAATTCAGATTTTGAAACATTTTGTAGTAAAAAATGTATTACTCACAGCTTTTCCACTCCAAGAACCACTCAAGAAAATGGTGTCTTTTAAAAAAGGGATTTTATTCTTCAAGATATGATAAGAACCCTGTTGGGTGAATACTCAATTATTAAACATTTCTGGGCTGAAGGTATAAGTATTGCATGCTATACTATTAATCAAGTTTTAACTAGACATTTTATTAATAAAACACCTTATGAATTGTAGACTGGCCGAAAAGATAAGGTCTATTACTTCAAATTATTTGGAAGTGAAGTATTTATATTGAATAATAAAGATAATTTACATAAATTCTCACCCAAATCTGATGAATGAATCATTCTTGGATATTACACTACTTCTAAGGCTTATAGATTTTTTAAGAAAAACCTCTTGTACTGTTGAGGAAACAGTTCTTGTAAAATTTTATGAAACTAATAATTTTGTTTCTAAAAAACCTCTTTATACATCAAAAGAAGTGTTTTCACAAACTAATTATAAACCTATGATTGAAATATTTTCTGAAAATGGAAATACTCATGAAACTGTTTTTGAAATATTTAACCCATAAGACTTTCTATCTTATGTTATGAACATGTTTTTCAAAACCAAAATCAATTGTTTCTTATAAATCATCCCATTGATAATTTCATTGGTGATGTAAATCAACCCATAAGGACTAGAAATTCCTTGAGAAATTTAATAGTACATCTTTCTTTTCTAACCCAATTTGAACCTAAAACATCAAATGACGCCTTAGGGGATAATGATTGGATTAAAGCAATGCAACATGGACAAAAATGAATTTTAAAGAGATAGAGTCTTAAACTTAGTTGAAAGACATAAATAATCAACTCTAACTGTTGTAAAATGGGTTTCCAGAAACAAATGTGAAGAAAATGGATTCATTATAAAAAAATAAAGCAAGACTTTTTTCTGAAGGCTATAATCAACAAGAGAGAGAGTAGATTATGAAGAAACCTATGCTATGGTAGATAGACTTTAATATATTCATATTATGTTATCCTTTGTAGCATTATTTAACATCAAACTTTTTCAAATGGATGTAAAATGTGATTTTATTAACGGTTTTTTACAATAAGTAGTTTTTGTAGAACAAACATATGGTTTTGTAGATTCAAAACTTTCTGATCATGTTTTTAAACTTACCAAAGCTTTATATGGCCTTAAAAAATCCCCAAGATCATGGTATGAAATACTCATAGGATTTATTTTTAAAAAACAATTATGAAAAAGTAACTGCAAATCCAACTCTTTTAAAAAAATGAAAAAAAACATTTTGATTCTTCAAATCTATGATAATGACATTATATTGAGATCGACTCAGCAATCCCTAACTAATTATTCTGCAAATCTCATGAAATTTGAGTTCAAAATGAGTATGATGGGTGATTTAACATTCCTTTTAGGTTTTTAAATATATAAAAAACTAGATGAAACCTATATATCTCAACACAATTATATCAAGGATTTACTTAAAAAGTATCGATTTGACAACCCTAAAAATATAAGCACTCTAATCGGTACCTCAAACACACTTGATCTTGATGAAGCCGGTAAACTAGTAGATCAAAAATATTTTAGAGGTATGATAGGAAGTTTGTTATAATTAATATCTAGTCATCTAGACATAATGATTTCAGTATGATTATGTTCAAGATATTAGTCTAATCCAAAGGAATCTCATTTAAAAGTAGTGAAAAAAAATTTTCACTACTTAACGGGAACCATAGATTTAGGACTATTTCATTCTTCTAGAAATGATTTTCTTATAAAAAAAAAATTCAAATTCTTACTTTTTCGGTTGTATAATGGATATAAAAAGTAAATTCAGAACATTTCATTTATTAGTAGATTCATTAGTTTCTTATTCATGAAAAAATCAACACTCGGTAGAACTTTCCACTGGGGAATCTGAATATGTAGCAGCTGGAAGTTATTGTGCTCAAGTGTTGTAGATGCAATACACACTCAATAACTATGGAATGAGTTTTTCCAAAACCCAAATACTATGTGATAATACTAGATCCATTTCTCTTAGTAAAAACCCTGCACATCACTCACGTGCAAAACACATAGATATTAGACATCACTTTCTTAGAGGTCACACACTAAGATGATATATTATTTTAAAATTTATTGGAATGCAAGAAAAACTGGCTGATATTTTCCCAAAACTATTATATTCTGATATATTTGAATATATTAAATAGAAACTGGGAATGATCATTGTAAGGTAATCATTCACATATATTTCGTGTTTAAACAATCTCCTTACATGAAGTAACTCTTTATAAAATGGGGAGTATACGTAACATTTATTGGTTTCACTTTTCTTTTATTGGTTTCACTCTTTTTTCAGTTTTATTCTTTCATCGGTTTTAAAGTTTAATTAGTTTTAATTTCATCGGTTTTAAATTTTATCAATTTCATTCTTTTATTAGTTTCATTAAGTTACTTTTATAAGTTTTATTCTTTTATCGGTTTTAATTTTATTGGTATTACATTTTAATCAGTTTCATGTTATCGGTACTAGATTATCGGTATTGTATTATTTTATTGGAACTATATTATTGGTATTAGATTATTTTAACAGTAAAATTTTTTTTAGGTTTTCTAATTCTAATTTTCCTCACATGATTTTTAGTATTGTTTTTATTTTTATTATAAGAACAATATACTGAATATAATACATTTATCTGGATACTTTGATATGTAAACCTTCTTAAACATTAATTTTTTTATTATATATTGAAATTTTGTTTTTCAGTTCTTTCTTTTAAAACCATATCAAATTTATTGTGAATAAATTTTTTTTAAGGAAACCCCCAAGGGTATGAAATCATTATCAACCATCATATCTTTTAGATCTAATCTGAACCGTCAATTTTCTTAAAGAACCCCTCCCTACCCATCCCACATCGAACTCCTATGTTTTTTATCCCAAGTCTTAATGCTTTATAAATTCTCAACATGGTTCATAATCATATTTCACCAGACCTTTTTAGGTGAAAGGTTTGTCTCACGATAATTTTATGAGACCTTTTATTCATCATTGAAAATGATAATAAGTTTCCAATGGTGGGAATCAATTTTTGTTGAAAGACAGGATTCAGATAAGGATTTTTTGTATTATGATGATGTGTTACAGTTTTATAAAACAATGGAGATAGATAACACTATCAAGATTTCCTTTATGATATATGTTAATAAGTATAAAACCTCTTTAAAATAGGTAGATATGTTTCTAGGTGTTCTATCTGAGTGTGTTACCCTATGTTCTTCCCATAAATTACCAAAATCAAATGGGACTTTTGATAAGAGCAAAGATGAAGAATATCTTTTTGAGATTCGTGAAGAAAAGATAAAGTTAAGTCACTTATCAGGAGATAATTGACTCATAGCACTCTGGATGCAAGGATTTTTAGTACTGAGGAAACGTGACAAGGAACCTTTGAAAGTTTCAGATGTTTATGTGCTTGACTATTTGGTAAATATGATGAAGTTCAATCTAATGGGATTCATTTTCCTGAAAATTAAGAATATAAAATATGGATCCATAAAGTGATTGTTGATCATGTTTTCCTCCATTCTTATAAAGTGTTTTAAAGAATGTCTGGGCTTGTGTAATATTTCAATAAATTCAAAATCAACAACCTTTAAAGTGCCTCTAATCAACAAGGATATGATAAGAACATTCCAGTTACAATTTAAACCTAAATCTAAGATGTTTAAGAAAGATCTGGAAGCTGAGAAGGGAAAGGAAATAGCCGAAGGTAGTGATAAACCATAAAATCCATCCACGTATTTGTCAATTAAAATAAATTTCTTTAAGACTAAAAAACCCAAAAAATAAAAGAAACAGAAGGTTGTTTTATATAATGTTGTGGATGAGTGGAGAAAGAAGAATAAAGAAAGAAATGAAGGGGATCTATAATTTTTCTTGGATCCGGATGAAGCTGTGTCCTTGAAAATTAAAATAGAATAAACTTTAAAAGAAGATGATATGAAGAAGATAATGAAGAAGAGAAAGTCCAAATCTATTAACATTTATATTCTTCTCAAAATATTTTATCAAGTGTAAACTGGTATTGTAACAAGGGAGCCACCAATTCAGACTCAATCATATGCAGCAGAGATAGGAAAAAAGAAACATGCATCTGAGAAGTCAGCTACACAGATTCTCAATCATGAATATAAAGAAGAAAAAGAATAAAAAGGGGAATAAGAACAAAGATAACAAGAACAAGGTCAAGAAGAAGTTGAAGTGGAAAAGAAAGAAGATGAAAACAAGAGAAATCACTCCTTAGAATCTTATGAAGTTGCATCTTTTAATTTGTCATCTCCTGATCCTAAACCATACAAGAAATTCTCTCAAAAGGTTTCTTCCATGAAAGTAATTAAAATATCAGATTAAGAAAAAGAAAAATCCAATAATAAACGAAATCATCCAGCTCAATTGATCAGCAATGAACCTCATTTTGGTGATCTCCTAGAATACACTGAATATACGGATTCTGAAAGGAAAATAACACTACAGGTAATTAAGTACATCGAACATGGATTGAAAAAATTGTAAAAGATGATATCATTCGTTCCAAAAATTGAATCTAGGATAGAAATCCTTTCAAATATCCATAATGAAAGAACATATTTTTTCAAGATTCCGATGGATGGGTTTCTGAATATTGAAGATGAATTCAAGATATTTATGGAATGTGATACTGATCATAAAAATTCTTGTAATAATTTTTTCAAGTGATTGTACAATGTTGATGATAGTCTCAAAAATCATCAAGAAAGCCATGATGAATTGGTGAATCGGTTAAATAATCTCAATTATATATATCAAAAGTTGGTTTCTTATTTGAATGAAAAACTTGATGAATTTTAAAGACCGGATACATCAAAAGGAATATAATCTAAAGAGCTTGAAAATATTAAGCCAAAATTGGATAATGAATGTAATGAGTTTGTTTTGTTATCAAATAGAGTGGTAATTTTGGGGATGTCCTACATAGTTAGATCGGAGGATTTCAATTATCAGGAAGAAAGGCTTAAATCTCTGGAAACAATCAATTGCCTTCTAGAATAAAGGCTCTTGAAGCAAGAAAGAATTATTTTTCAAAAAGATGAGAATCTGAAGCCTCAGAAATAATCCCTTGACAAATTTATAATGGGAAGAAAAAATTTCAAGAAAATTAATCTTTCGATGTTCAACCTCTTGGAAAAAAAGAGGATAGAATGATTTTTTGAACTATTGTTGTAATAAAATCTTGTTTCATTCCAAGTAATGTCTATTGTCTCATATTTTGTTTCTCTAACCCTTTTCAAGAAATAAATGTTTTCCATTATTATTTTTGAAAATCAAAATGTGGGAGAATAGTTTGGAATAGAAGAAATTTATTAATACCTTATTAAGGGGGAGAACTCACAAGTATAAGTAAAGAAAATACTATCCCTAGTGATTTTTTTTAAACCTTGGGAGGAATTAGTTGTATTCACTATTACTTTCAGAAGAGTTACTAATCTTAGGGGGAGATAAGTCTTTATTGTTTTGTGCTTTCCAAAAAGGGGGATATTGTTGAGTCAAAATGTGTTTTTACATTCCCATTGATCTTTTGTTTTGGAAATTATAAATCACATATATTGTTTTCATATATGTTGTATTATCATTGTAATCACATATATAATTTTCATATGTGTTGCATTCTCATTGTAATCACATATATCACTTTCATATATGTTTTATTCTCATATTAATTACATATATCATAATCATACATGATTTTGTTCTACATCGTAATTATATACTATTGTTTTACAATCAAAATCACATATTTTTTCCACCCTAACCAAACAAGATTTTGTTCTACATCTTAATAATATGTTGTTCATTTTTAATCATAATAAATTATATTTTTTCTCATTTTAACCACATATATTATTTTACAATCATAACTACATATAATGTTTTCATAACTATATGCATCGTAACCAGGTTATGTATCATATTCATATTATGAATCGTAACCATGCATTGTAACCAGGTTATGTATTGTATTCATATTATATATCGTAACCAAGAATCGTAACAAGATCATAAATCTTAATCACATTATGAACGATAACCATGTTATGCATCGTAACCTCGATATGAATCGTAACCATTATATGCATCGTAACCATGTAAATCATTGTAACTGTATCATAACCACAATATGCATTGCAATCATGATAAGCATCGTAACCATATTGTTAATCATGCTCATCAAATGCATTTTACTCTTATTTTACTCCAATACCATATTCATGTTTCTCATACTCATTGTTTCATACTTTTGTACTTATAATATTCTAACAAAAACGATGTTGTTGATTTAGTTATATATTAATCGAAACAATGTCATGTATTCTGTTTTGTTTTTACTATTATAATGCCAGATGTCCAAGTCCCTCCAAATTTTTCAGCGAAATATGACCATTGGAGGGAATATGACTATTGGAACTTGAGTCCTATAAATAAGAGGTCATTAGAACCAGAAAATACAAATTTTTGGTATTACAAGTTCTAGAGATAAATGTTCTGACTTCTGTCTTTCTTTGTGTGAAATCCTTGAAGATACAATATGTGAACGACTTGTTCCTTTTTCTTGTATTCCAATAAGTGATTTGTTTCTTTTATGCGTCTAATCATTTTGATAATGATCGATGGATTAGAGGGATATGAATATTTTTTTCGATCATCGTGTCAAGGGATTTCAAGGATTTGATAGACGGTGGTGTCAATTACGTTCTTAATTTGGGGTTTCTATGGATATGTAGACAGTCATACTGATCATTGTATCGAGGGATTACCAGATTGGTGGTAAGACAGACCATTTATCCTATGTGAAAGGATACCCTACTCTTTGGGCTAAATGAATTTTAAATAATTTAATTTCAACAGCCTTTTGTAATAGTAATGGAATCAATTTGTTTCTACTTTCTATTCAAATTATTTTCTATTATAATTATTTCAATTATAATACTTTCATTACATATGTTATTATGATATTATACATATTGTATGGTAGAATCAATTATATTTTTATTAATATAATCATTTTATTCTTTTTAAATTAATTTTTTTAGTAACCCATCATTTCATCTTGTTATACCCATCTGTTTTAAGACCTGAATGGTCATTTGTATTGATTGTGAATTGTATTAGTTTAAGACCTCTTAAACTAAGTTCTCTCTTAAGAGTTTAAATAAAAAGTATTTTAACGTAAAATTCACCCCCCCCCTCTTGTATAGTTCCATTTCATATACATATACATTTATATTACGATGCAATAGGTCCCTCTTGGTAATGTCAAATAACAACCCCATCATCCATTGATGACTAATACTAAGAAATTTGGGGATAATGGCTTAAAAACAAATTTTTATCAACAATTTCCAAGATTTCATGGCCAAAGGTTATGAATAGGGAAATCCAGGGTGAGTAATGAATGAATAATCAAATTTAAACCACATATATTTGCATTCCAAGGTTCAATTATTGTAGATCAAAAGATAATAATTGACCATGCTCAACAATTTAATCAAAAAATCCGTAACACAAAAATTGATTATTCCTACCTAGAGATTGTATTATTTTTCATAGAATAACATGAACATAAATGATTGAGAGGAGTCATTTCAGTTTCTCCAATTCAATCTACTTTTATTTAGAGTCTCATCATTGTTTGATTCAATTCACTAGTGGAAGGAGAGGAAGAATGCTATTGATTCTCCTAGGATTAGGCAACTAATCCTAGATATTTATTCATAATTAGGATTTTATAGATGTATTTAAGTATGGTTAAATAAATTAGTTAAATAAAATAATTAATTGATTGAAAAACTAGACACACCACCAACAATTCAGATATCTGAACTCCCCATGTAGGCCTACTTTAGGTCATGCTTCGGGTATACATCAAGTCCTAAACCAACAGTGGTCTTGGATTTCTTATCATAGATTCTGTTTAATATTTATCCAATTTTATTTAAAAAAATTATTGATTTTAATATAAAACATATTTAATATTTGAAAAAATAATAATTCAAGGCACATCATGCCTCAGAATTCCACATTGTCGCAGCACCTAGCTTTCAAAATATATGTCGAAATATTTAAATGTCTTATATAGAAAAAACTGGGTCTCTACATGAAAAGATTTAAAAATTACTTTAAAATATTTGTAATGAAATAAAAAATAGTATAAAGTATCTTAATCAGTTATTTAGTATTAAATAAGGGCATCTCGAAAAGCATCCAATGAGTATAGACATGGAAGAGAATGATACACAGCCAAATGGAAGATGTGGGTTTGGTTTCTCTTACAACGGGTTAACTATAAGATAAGGGGAAAATAAAATTTTGATAAGATATGTAAAATTAAACTAATTATTGGAGGAGAATAAAATGATGAGGTTTTATAGAGAAATGTGTAACAATTCCCCAAATGGACTATCTTTCGAATTCAATTTCATTTTAAAAATTAGATTGATGAAGAAACCCTTATGATTTGAGTAATATTTTAATCAAATAAGTTTTAAATATATAGATTAAAATTAAAATTAAAATTATATGAATGAATGATAATCCATGACTAAACATATTTAATGATCATGATATACACCATTTAAGTGATATTAGGTGCATAAAACAAAACACATCTCAAAGGAGGAAATTCAAGATGGCACACCCTTATGGAATTGGTAATGTAAGAATAAAAAACATGATATGGATTTTTAAATCCCTTATTTTTAATTAAAATTTATGAGAAAATAAATTCATGGAAAATATATATACCATAAAAATGAAACCGGTGGTGAATACACACCATGTGTCAATAAAGAAAAATTGACATGCAAAAACCCTTACCTTAATTATTGAATTCTAGGGAAGTAATTTAACCTCATACATAAAAAATATCTATCTATATAACCTATTTCATAACCTTATTCATGTCACGACCCATCCTCGGGGCTCGTGCCGTGACTACCCCAAGCCAGCCTTCCATAGGCCAGGGGCTGGCGACTAGCACCGAAGGCGTAAATCCCGATAACTGGGAAGGCATTGCCTTTATAAAAAGAAACAAGCACCACAGAGTAAGCAAGCGAAAAAAGTAAACACTAAGTACAAGAGAAGTTCTGAAAAGTAAATGGGCCAGAATACAAACCCAAAAGAAAGTACAACTACAACTGAACAAGTACAACAGAAAAGATAACAGCTGGAAGGATGGAAGCGGCTCCTGGGTCGTCCTCCTCAGATCCTACCTGAAGGGTATGTACAGATGGTGCAGATCCTGGTCGTCCACCATGGATCTTACCTGAAGGGTAGGTACAGGTAGCCTCCTCCATGCTCTCGTCCTTCAACCTCCTCCGTGTGTCTTCTCATCATGTAATCCACCTCTGGGTACTGACTCGTTGTGTAGTCCACCTCCGGGTACCGTACAGTCCTCGAACACTCGGCCTCTGTCAGCACTGCCTGTCGTCTGCAACCAACACAACGAGGTGCAGGCATAGCCCGTGCAGGGGTGAGTATAACGATACTCAGTAGGGACCCCGAGACCCTCAAGGTCTCACTAAACCAACAAGGATAACCACAAGAAGATCTCAACATATAACCTCTACTTAGATATATGCCCATACATATACTTAAGTTATCAAGTAACCCATATCAGTCATGAGGAAACACAAGGATTGTGAAATCAATGGATAACCACTACCCATGTATATGCCCATACATATACATAAGTTATCAAGTGACCCATCTCAATCATGAGGTAAACACAAAGGTCAAAAGATTCAGCTCAACCAGGATTTTCATTATCGAAACCGTAACTGCTGAAGAGATCCGTCTCTAGAGTGTACAGTGGTCCTGTCACGACTCTGATGTACTGCTCACTAACCTAAGACTGCTGAGGTACTCCTCCTGTCGAGTACCACGGGTCTGCAGCCAACTATCGGGCGCTCCGTCCGCTGAGGGTCTGTCGCCAAATACCGGGTGCTCTCCCTAATAGCCTACAGAGGTACTTCTCCGGTCAAGTATCGCGGGTCTGCTGCCAACTACCAGGCGCTCCGTCCTCCGTGGGTTTGTCGCCAAATATCGGGCGCTCCGTCCACTGGGCTAGTCGACTCACTCGAAGTCGAGTCGGTCAAGCAGTCGTCAGGTCTCAGTCGTCTACACGGTCTCCGTACTCCGCATGCTCGTCTTCGGGAGGGTCCACTCCACGAGCAACTGGTTGATGCTCCATGTATCACAAAGTCCCACGAAGAAGTATCTTAAAGGACCGCCTCGTCATAGGGGTCTCAATGAAACAGTCGGCACGTCAAACGGACGCCCGGTCTGTGAGTTATTAGTCTTTTCGTCCCCGGGGCCCGGTTGGTTTCGTGTGCGAACCAGTCCAGTTGTAACTCAACTATACCCCCGAACACTCATAGGGTATACTCATAGGGACCGTTTCTCAACGTGATCACCAATGCCGCGGACGGTTCGTCAAACAGACGTCTGGTCTGAAAGATATCATCTTTCTCCGTTCCAGGGGACCGGTTGGATTTCGGCACAATCCAACCAGGCTATAACCCAACTGCATCCAAAACTCGGCGGAGGATGCCAAAAGTTCCGTATCGTCAACAGGAATGCAACGCAACAGACGGCGCGTCAATCGGACGCCCGGTCTGGATGTAATTGGCTTTTTCTTTCCGGGGGCCCGGTTGGTTTTTAAGTCAAAACCAACCCGACCGTACTCCAACTGCGTCCAAACCTCGAGCAGAGTAAGCCAAAAGATCTGTCTCAGTTAGAGGAATCCACCAAAGTCGACGACACGTCAATCAGATGTCCGGAGCTCAAGATATGATTGTTTCCGCTCCGAGGGCCCGGTTGGTTTCGTGTACGAACCAACCCGGCGGAACCCAATGGTTTCCGAAACCTTGAGTGCGATATACCGAAACGACCGTATCGATCCAAGGATCACGTTGCCGCTGACGACATGTCGTTCGGAGGCCCGTATCTCATGTTATGAGCAAAAGACCGAAAATAGTCTGAAGACGGGGGTCCGGGCCCGGGCCGACCCGGCCCGGCCCGACCCGGCTGGACCCGGTCCGATCCGGCCAGGGCGCGGCCCAGCCGATCGGACCGACCTGGCTCGGCTCGGCCGAGCGGTCGAGCGCTCGGGTGCCGCGGGGCGCTGCCCCCGCGGTTTGGAGGTGTCGCGGCCCCGCGTGGGGCTGCGCTGGTTCAGCGGACGCGGCATGTCTCCGCGTCCCGTGCGGGCAAGCCGGACCCGCAGGTCCGTTGGCCACCGCCGCCTCCGGTCGTCGGCGCCACCGCACCGGTGACCCGCGCCGCTGGTAGCTTCCGCGGGCCACCGGAGTTGCTCCGGTGGTCCATTTTCCTTCCCGCCTACGCTGTTGTTCCTCCCGAGTTCCGTTCTTCACTGCAGGATCATCAAATCGGCCTTGCGTCACGATTTGTCATCGCCCGCCAAATTCGCTCAACAACGATGGACGGCGGAGGGTTGTCGGGCCGTGTTCGTTTGGCCCGCACCCTCTGCGTTAGATAAAAACAACGGGCGAATTTTTCAACACATGAATACATAACCGAAAACAATTTTTATGAATTAAAATTGTTTTATGAACCAGGTTCTTCATTTTGAACGGAAACCAACACGGGAATATAAAACATCCAAATAAAATCCCTACCTCGTCAAGTCGTCGCACGCGGGTTCTTCGCGGATTTGATCGCCGCGGAAGGAGGCGATCGTCGCATTGCGGAAGGCGTCACGTCGTCGCAGAAGGGCGTCACGTCGTCGCGGAATACGGTGCGCGTCGACAAACTCCGAGGTTCAAGAACAACAGATTTAATTTTAATAATTAAATCTGTGTGTTGTTAAAAACCACAAAGGAGTTTTAAAAGAAACCCGAAAACTCTTACCTGAAACAGAAGATCGAATATTTCATTGCGGACGAAGGAACATCGCAGAAGAACGTCGCGGAAGAGGAAACGTCGTCATCGCGGCACACGGCATCGCGTCGTCGATTCCCGCGGTTTCGGCGTTCTTCGTGGGAGGCCGGCGTTCTTCGCGTTCTTCGTGTTCTTCGCGTTCTTCGCGAATAAGTGTGAAGGCACAAGAATTCTATCAAAAGCCTCCCAATGTGTAATCCTCAAGATGTGGCGTTGGTCTTATTTTATTACTACGCCAACGGATTTCAAACCGGTTAAGAAAGGAAAAAGAGATAAGTAACGACCCATTAATTCGTAGAATTAATTCAATGAAATAAACCGCCCAATTAATTGGTGCGTTAAGAAATTAAGAAAACGCGTCAGTTGAATTTCATAATGACAGGTTTTCGCGGGTGCGTTACTTAGCGGAAAAGAAACGGTGGGGCTCGTGCGGGCCCCACCTCACAAATATCCTACCAAGAGGGTAGGATATTTCTGGATAGCACCCTATCCGCATCGACTCATCTTAAGCTGCTTTAAGTGGCTTCAAGTGGCTTCCAAGCGGCTTAAGTGAAATAAAATAATGTTTGTCGTACAATTTATTTTATTTCTTAACGTTAAGCCCAAAAAATTAAAAACCACACCCGAGAAAATGCAACTCCGGAAGAGGCGTTTCTAAGCAATTACCGATGCTGCGATTCCATCGGTGCCCTCAGAATTCGATTTCGAGCACCGGTTCAAAAGTTAGAAAAACCCGCTCGTCCGTTCACTGAATGTACTCGAGCCAAACTTCGGAAAATGATTCCGGGCACACCGGGCCTCGAAATCAGGTGTCGTCAAAAACTGTGTTCTTGTAAAATTCCAAAGAAAATTAAGAAAAAAATTAAAATTTCCTTAGAATTTATGGGTCTTTACATTACTCCCACCACAGGGCTTTACGTCCCGGTAAAGCTTCACCACAAACTTAGGGATACAAAGGCGGTACTGAGCACGCATTTGAGCCTTCCACTCCCTTGTACTCACCTGGAGTTTCCCGTGCTGCCAAAGAAAGTGCACAAGAGGAATTGACCGTCCTCCTAGGATCTGCTTCTGTCGATCCTCGATCCCCACAGGAATCTCCGTAGAAGTCACCTCATCGCCACCGTCCAACTCCTCATGGTCGATGATATGCGGAGGGTCGAACACGTATCTCCTCAGTTGGGATACGTGGAAATCATCGTGCACCTAGTGCAACTGAAGTGGATGGGTCAAGTGGTAAACCACCTTGCCTACCCAGATGAGGACCTAAAAAGGTCCGTTGAACCTCGGAGATAACTTGCCTCCCTGGCCACATCTCCGTAAACCTCGTCGAGGTAAGACTCGTATAAGGACGTGATGGTCATCCTCGAACTCTAGAGGCCTCCAAGTCCTGTCAGCATAAGGCTTCTGTCGGGCATGTGCTGTCCTCATCCGCTCTTGGATGACTTGGGCCTTCTCTAGTCTCACAAGAGCTGCTATGATTTCTTCTTTACCGATAAGAGAAATCTGGTCTCATCCCCTGGATGAACCACATTCGTTGCCTAATACAGTCAATCCTAACATGAATGATGCATTCATGCCATTGATGACGTCGTAAGGCCTCGACGTAACTACCAAGAGATCCAACTGTCACTCTCGCCTCCAAGGGTCGAGTCACACTGTCGGCATCAGTGTGTGGTCACTAGGTCTCCTTCAGTAGAAAACTCGAAATTGAGGGTCAAGTCAACAGTCTTAACTGGGACCACTCAGTATCAACCAAACAAAAAGGACATGAAAGAAAAATTTATAAAGATAAGTGTCTTTCCATTATTGCAGCTCATAGTACAAAGACACAAAGCAACTACAGACAAACATCAACAAAACTAGAAGCAACAAGATTAATAGCCTCCAGGTCGGAAGCTAGTCCCGCTCCTGTCCATCTGCTTCCGGAGCTCCATCACCATAGGCCTCAGCTGCCTGAAGCTGAGCTCTCCCATGTCCTCATATCCCCTGCGGTCGGGGTGGGCCTCCTAGTGGTGGTGGTGGCAACATCCCGAAGCGTCATCCACCTCCAGCTGCATGGCCAGCTCCGCTGCCATGGCCGCCTGCTCCTTGCGGTCCGCCCTGATCGAACCTCTGCCTCTGCCTCGGAAGTTCTTCATTTAACTACTGGTCATCTGCATGGCGGGTCGGACAGTCACATTCCATGTGACCAATTCTGCTGCAGGAGTAACACTTTCCACTCTCGGCACGTCTGGCTCTGACTCCACCCTGGTTTCCCCGCACAACTAAACCTGAGACGTGCAGTCGGCCATCAGTAGGTCTGGTCCTCTTGGACCTCTGCGTCATCTGTCTATTGCCAGCTGTAGAAGACTCTGCCGCAAGCCGACTAGTGGTGGGTCATGTTGCTGGAGACTGCTCAGCAAGGAAACTCTCCACTAAGAGGGCTCTTTCCAACACCCTTATTTGCGTCGGGATGCTGTGAGAAACAACAGAAACTCTAATCTATCGCCTGAGCCCCTGCTCGAAGGTTCGGGCCCTGAAGAACGGGTCCCGTACCATATCTGTGGAGTAGTGTGAGAGGTTTGTGAATCTCGCTGAGTACTACGCCACTGACATGCTGCACTGCCGCAGCTGAAGTAGCTCCTCTATACGCACCGCTCGAAGGGTGGCTGGTACAAACTCTGCCCGGAACAGGCTCTCGAAGTCTTCCCATAGAAGTGTCGCCTCGTCATGCATCTGAAGCATCAGGCTCCACCATCTGCCTGCTGCTGCCTGAAGAAGGCTGGCAGCAAGGATCACCATGAAATCTGTCGGCGTCCCCACTAGCCTGAAGACTCTCACCACAGGCTCCAGCCAATCCTCAGCCGCCTGCGGGTCCGTCCCTCCCTGGAACCTGGGTGGCCTCTGGCGCTGGAACTCATGCAGTGCGCTCAAGAGACGTGCATCTTCTACTGCTGGGGCTAGTGGCATCGGTGGCCCAACGGGAAGTAGTACCACTGGTGCCTCCGCTGGTGCCTCAACTGGGATAGGGCCTTGTACTGAGGCCTCGTCGCTCGACGGGCTGTCAGTACGTACCACTCTCGGGGCTCTAGATGGTCGCCCACGGGGAGGCATTCTGAAAGAAACAACGTGACACGGTCAAAAGATTATCCCTGGTGAGCTAACCTGGTTTGAGCTGACATTTAAAGAAAACTTCTGGAAAACACCCACGCAATCAGTGTTTTCGTGCACAAAGTCGGAAATCAGTTGTCAGGGTCCTGGTGTATGGATACGTCGGCCGCCCGCACCAACACTGGACTCCCTGAATTGAAAACCACCCTCGGTACTCTCAACACTATTGCTTCAAAGAAAAAAAACATCAGAGTTATAAGTTTTGCGGTAGAACCGAACTCCTCTGATACCAATTTGTCACGACCCATCCTCGGGGCCTGTGCCGTGACTACCCCAAGCCCGCCTTCCATAGGCCAGGGGCTGGCGACTAGCACCGAAGGCGTAAATCCCGATAACTGGGAAGGCATTTCCTTTATAAAAGGAAACAAGCACCACAGAGTAAGAAAGCGGAAAAAGTAAACACTAAGTACAAGAGAAGTGCTGAAAAGTAAATGGGCCAGAATACAAACCCAAAAGAAAGTACAACTACAACTGAACAAGTACAACAGAAAAGATAACAGCTGGAAGGAAGGAAGCGGCTTTTGGGTCGTCCTCCTCTGATCCTACATGAAGGGTAGGTACAGATGGCACAGCTCCTGGTCGTCCACCACGGATCCTACCTGAAGGGTAGGTACAGATAGCCTCCTCCACGCTCTCGTCCATCAACCTCCTCTGTGTGTCATCTCGTCGTGTAGTTCACCTCCAGGTACTGACTCGTCGTGTAGTCCACCTCCGGGTACCGTCCATTCCTCAAACACTCGGCCTCTGTCAGCACTGCCAGTCGTCTGCAACCAACACAACGAGGTGCGGGCATAGCCCGTGCAGGGGTGAGTATAACGATACTCAGTAGGGACCCCGAGACCCTCAAGGTCTCACTAAACCAACAAGGATAACCACAAGAAGTTCTCAACAGATAACCTCTACTTAGATATATGCCCATACATATACCTAAGTTATCAAGTAACCCATCTCAATCATGAAGAAACACAAGGATTGTGAAATCAATGGATAAACACTACCCAGGTATATGCCCATACATATACCTAAGTTATCAAGTGACCCATCTCAATAATGAGGTAAACACAAAGGTCAAAAGATTCAGCTCAACCAGGATTTTCATTATCGAAACCGTAACTGCTGAAGAGCTCCGTCTCTGGAGTGTACAGTGGTCCTTTCACGACTCCGAGGTACTGCTCACTAACCTAAGACTGCTGAGGTACTCCTCCTGTCGAGTACCGCGGGTCTGCGGCCAACTACCTGGCGCTCCGTCCGCTGAGGGTTTGTCGCCAAATACCGGGCGCTCTCCCTAATAGCCTATAGAGGTACTTCTCCGGTCGAGTACCGTGGGTTTGCTGCCAACTACCAGGCGCTCCGTCCGCTGTGGGTCTGCCGCCAAATACTGGGTGCTCCGTCCACTGGGCTAGTTGACTCACTCCAAGTCGAGTCGGTCAAACAGTCGTCAGGTCTGAGTCGTCTACACGGTCTCCGTACTCCGCACGCTCGTCTCCAGGAGGGTCCGCTCCACGAGCTACTAGTCGATACTCCATGTATCACAAAGTCCAACGAAGAAGTATCTCAAATGACTGCCTCGTCATAGGGGTCTCAACGCAACAGTCGGCGCGTCAAACGGACGCCCGGTCTGTGAGTTATTAGCCTTTTCGTCCCCGGGGCCCGGTTGGTTTCGTGTGCGAACCAGTCCGGTCGTAACTCAACTATACCCCGAACACTCATAGGTTATACTCATATGGACTGTTTCTCAACGTGCTCACCAATGCCACTGACGGTTCGTCAAACGGACGTCTGGTCTGAAAGATATCATCTTTCTCCGTTCTAGGGGCCCGGTTGGATTTCAGCACAATCCAACCCGGCTATAACCCAACTGCATCCAAAACTCAGCAGAGGATGCCAAAAGTTCTGTATCGTCAACAGGAACGCAACACAACAAACGGCGCGTCAATCGGACGCCAGGTCTGGAAGTTATTGACTTTTTCGTCCTGGGGACCCGGTTGGTTTTTAATACAAAACCAACCCGACCGTACCCCAACTGCGTCCAAACCTCGAGCGGAGTAAGCCAAAAGATCCTTCTCACTTAGAATAATCCACCAAAGTCGACGGCACGTCAATCAGACGTCCGGAGCTCAAGATATGATTGTTTCCGCTCCGAGGGCCCGGTTGGTTTCGTGTACGAACCAACCCGGCCGAACCCAAAGTTTTCTGAAAACTTGAGTGCGATATACCGAAACGACCGTCTCGATCCAAGGATCGTGTTTCCGCCGACGGAGCGTCGTTCGGAGGCTCGTAGCTCAAGTTATGAGTGAAAGACCGAAAATGGTCCGAAGACGGGGGTCCGGGCCTGGGCCGGCCCGACCCCCCCCCCCCTGGGTCGGCTGAACCGGGTCGACCCGACCTGGTCCGACCCGGCTGGACCCGGCCCGGTCTAGCCAGGGCGCGGCCCAGCCGGTCAGACCGCCCTGGCTCGGCTCGGCCGAGCGGCCGAGCGCTCAGGTGCCGCGGGGCACTGCCCCTGCGGTTTGGAGGTGTCGCGGCCTCGCGTGGGGCCGCGCTGGTTCAGTGGATGCGGCATGTCGCCGCGTCCCGTGTGGGTGAGCCGGACCCGCGCGGCCGCAGGTCCGTTGGCCGCCGCCACCTCCAGTCGTCGGCTCCGCCGCGCCGCCGGTTGCTTCCGCGAGCCACTGGAGTTTCTCCGGTGGTCCGTTTTCCTTCCCGCTTGCGCCGTTGTTCCTCCCGGGTTCCGTTCTTCACTGTGGGATCATCAAATCGGCCTTGCGTCACGATTTGTCGTCGCCCGCCAAATTCACACAACAACGAAGGACGACGGAGGGTTGTCGGGCCGTCTTCGTTTGGCCCACACCCTCTGCGTTAGATAAAAACAACGGGAGAATTATTCAACACATGAATACATAACTGAAAACAATTTTTATGAATTAAAATTGTTTTATGAACCGGGTTCTTCATTTTGAAGGTAAACCAACACGGGAATATAAAACATCCAAATAAAATCCCTACCTCGTCAAGTCGTCGCACACGGGTTCTTCGCGAATTTGATCACCACGGAAGGAGGCGATCGTCGCGTTGCGGAAGGCGTCGCGTCGTCGCGGAAGTGCGTCACGTCGTCGCGGAATACGGTGTGCATCGACAAACTCCGAGGTTCAAGAAAAAAAGATTTAATTTTAATAATTAAATCTTTGTGTTGTTAAAAACCACAATGGAGTTTTAAAAGAAACTCGAAAACTCTTACCTCAAACAGAAGATCGAAGATTTCTTTGCGGACGAAGGAACGTCGCAGAAGAACGTCGCGGAAGAGGAAACGTCGTCGTCGCGCCACACGGTGTCGCGTCGTCGATTCCCGCGGTTTCGGCGTTCTTCGTCGGAGGCCGGCGTTCTTCGCGTTCTTCGCGTTCTTCGCGTTCTTCGCGAAGAAGGGTGAAGGCACAAGAATTCTGTCAAAAGCCTCCCAACGTGTAATCCTCAAGATGTGGCGTTGGTCTTATTTTATTACTACGCCAACGGATTTCAAACCAGTTAAGAAACGAAAAAGAGATAATTAACGACCCATTAATTTTTAGAATTAATTCAACAAAATAAACCGCCCAATTAATTGGTGCGTTAAGAAATTAAGAAAACGCGTCAGTTGACTTTCATAATGACGGGTTTTCGCGGGTGCATTACTTAGCGGAAAAGAAACGGTGGGGCTCGTGCGGGCCCCACCTCACAAATATCCTACCAAGAGGGTAGGATATTTCTGGATAGCACCCTATCCGTATCGACTCATCTTAAGCTGCTTTAAGTGGCTTCAAGTGGCTTCCAAGCAGCTTAAGTGAAAAAAAAATAATGTTTGTCGTACAATTTATTTTATTTCTTAACTTTAAGCCCAAAAAATTAAAAACCACAACCGAGAAAACGCAACTCCGGAAGAGGTGTTTCTAAGCAATTACCGGCGCTGCGATTCCATCGGTGCCCTCAGAATTCGATTCCGAGCACCGGTTCAAATGTTAGAAAAACCCGCTCGTCCGTTCACTGAACGTACCCGAGCCAAACTTCGGAAAATGATTCCGGGCACACCGGGCCTGGGAATCAGGTGCCGTCAGAAACTGTGTTCTTGTAAAATTGCAAGGAAAATTAAGAAAAAAAACTTCCTTGGAATTTACGGGTCTTTACAATTCATACCATTAATCTTTTATAAACTTTATTTATATCCATTTATAAATTATTTAGTTATATTTTACTTTCGTCATCGAATGTTTATTAGTTTTGATTATTTTATTTAGTACTTGTTTCACAATCACGGTTCCAATTAATATTTTAATATTAATATTTCATCATTAAAATATAATTAAATACTTGATAATATATGTTTTATAATTATTTATAATGTTTTAGTTTCATTTCATAAGTATTTCAGTTATGATTCATGATGATGAAGTTGATGATCGTCCTGTTTTTGTAATTTTCACGAATGAGAGGTGGTATCTTAATAAAGGCTTTGATATTACCATTAAAATTATAAAAAAAACATTAATTATTTAATTATTATTTTCTAATATCACCACTATTTATTTTTCATTAGTTATCCATTATGGAAATGTATAGCATTGTTCATGTAGGTGGTGAAACCATCCCGAACAAGAATATGATATAATTAGTGGAAAAGTGTGATATTGGGATGATTTTCTTATAATATCATAATATCATAATTATAATTATATTATCTATATTTTATTGAGGATTTTATTCATATTATTATATAGTTGGATTAATAATAAAATTAAATAGTGAAAACTGATATACATCACTTTCAAAGAGGTGGTACTCTACTTGTACGCATGGGTAACTCATTTATTTTCGATAGACCAGGAGAAAGTTTGGGAATGTTTTATAAATATATAATATTAAATTGTTTATAAATCTGAAATTAATCCATTAAATGTGCTTTTATAACCATTTATATATAATGTTGATGAAAAATCAAGAACACTGTTCAGGGAGGTGGTGGTCTGCACATACACGTAACGATATATTTATTTTTCAAATGGTTTTGGAGGATAGAAGTAAATGCATATTCTATTAGTATAATAAATTTTAATTATACTAAAAAATGATTTTATCATGATTCTGTGTATTAAATAGGATTGAGGGGTAGAAGAAGAAAATAATTAAGAGAGCTCTATTGAGAACATGTCCTCACTCTTTGGTTGTTCTCCCTTGGGTAAATCATAAGGCCTCTTAAATTAGTATTTTATAAATAAAAAATCTTATCATATGTTGATATATAGTTTATTATATTATGGGTTATATTTTTTTATCTAATTATTTATAATGAGTGGCGAAATGAGGTAGATGTGATATCTTTTTATAGGTGACAGAAACGGTATTTTTTAAAATATAACTCCTTAATGAAAAGAGAAAACATGTTTCACATGGAATGAGGAGAAAAAGTTGACAAAAATGGATTTTAGGATTGTTTAAGGTCTATTATCCCTAAAAAATCATTTAAAAACATGTTTTTAATTCTTTTACTCTCATATTTTTCATTTTCATCATTTTTTTACAATGGTAATTCATTTTTACCTAAGTTACGTTAAATTATAAAAAATATAATGGTCATTATTAAAGAATTTTTAATTTATAATTAAAAATATTAAATCCATTTTATCAAATAAAATTTATGTGTAATAAAAAATAATATTAACATTAGCATAGGTGATGTGTAAAAACCTATTTTTAGAAAGTGTATTTCTAAGCGTAAATGTTATGTTTCGGAAAAAATTATCAATGTTATTAATTTTAATGAAATAAATTAGTTTATTATTTACTTATAATATTTATGTGACTTTAAAATAAATAAAAAACTTAATTCCACCAATCATAAACTTAATTTAAATGATAAAAATATTTTCTATTTGAAAATTATTACTTAATTTTCAAACTGTTAAAATAGGTTTCTTAAATACCACATACTATTTTTTAAAGAAATAATTTCACTTCATAAATAAATTTTTAATTATAATAAAATTTATAAGTTTATTAATATATAAATACTTCTTGAATTAGTCATAAATGCTACAGTTTTAGTAAAAGTTATATTTTTCACTATTCACCTAAAAATCAATTATTTCAAAATAATAAAAAAATCATCTTGCAATATTATTTTTATTATGAATAAAAAAATTAATTTAATTTATTTAAATTTAAAATCTAAATATCTAAATTTTATATAAAAATAAAAACATATAATGAAAAAAAATTAATATAAAAATAACTTTTTTTAATAGAACTATTCTTACTCTTATTTCCTTTAAACTACTAATTGGATTGGTGTTAGACTATTAATATAAAAAATTATATTTAATATATTAATTTTCTATAAATAAATCTCAAAAAATCAAATTAAAAAAATATTTGTAAGAATAAAATGATCTCATTAATTTTATCAACGCATTAGTAAATAAACATTCCTTTTCTTTAAAATTAAAAATGTGAAATATGAAAAATACCTATGATAAATAACATATTACATTAATAATTACTTGTTTATATCATCCTAATTTATAGTTATATACCCCCCCCCCAATATCCCCACATAAGATCTAAGCATAAGGTAATCCCTAGTGGCAGTTGTGGGTGGTTATTCTGCTAACATGGATCTCACAACAATTTCCATGTGCTTGAACTTCATTTGAATAAGATTTCACTCCTATCAAAATTGATTGATTTTGGAATGGTTCTGTTCGAGGAAAAACCCTTATAAAGCAACTTACTTACTAATATTAGAGAAATACACTTCATAAGGGAGACTTCATCTATACACTTCCATTTCTTTCCTTTTTCAATATAGATTTTATAATATGGTCACTTCCTTTTGTGCCCACTAAATTATTATCTATATTATAATGAAAAAATTGATAATTTTATGTTAAAATGTCATATATTTGTTTCATTTTTTATTCATGACAAACAAGATACTTAACACATTAGGTTTTAAATTTAAAATATATATATTAAATTCTTTGGACATTACATATGTGGATAACAAATTTTAATTAAAATTGAAGGGTTTTCTCATATATATATGCACGGGTTAAACCACTACTATGTAAGGGGTGGAATATTTAAGGTTCTTTTAATTTTTCCAAAGTAAAAAATAGTATATAAACCAATTATCATAATCATTTATAGGGTTATTAGTCATAAAATATGGAAAATAGTGCTCAACTAGTTTATGCACTATAGCCTAACAATAATATTTTTTTAGTTCCTTATAGATTATTGAATAAAATTTGAAAAGAAAGATATTTTTACTTTAAAGAAATTATGAATTGAATTACATATTCTATTAATTATAAAAAATTTGGGATATTTATTAATTTTTAAAAGTGATTATAAAATAATAAATTATAAAGTGTTTGTAATTAATTAATTAAATGTTTATGAAAAAATATTCGTAAATATTATACAATATTAAAATTTAATATTAAAATAACTTTCAAATTAAATGGAATTCCTTATAATTTAAAAATAAAGTGTTTGTTTAAAAATGATAAGAGCAATTTATAATGTTTTTACAAATTTCAAAGATAAGGGAAAATATAAGTGAGTTTTTGTTTAAAATTATGAATTAATCATAATATTTAATTTGAATTATTCAAATTAAAGGGGACTTATATAAATAAATTATTTAAAATATATAAAAAAATGGTAAAATATTTAAATAATCTTAAATATGTGATATTTAGATTGTGAAAAATTATTCCATATTATAAATTAAAATATAAAATGTTTATATTTCATGAAATATCATATATTTTTAGTAAATGTTATATAATTAATAATATTAATGGGTTCATAATTATAAATTCATATAAATTATTTATAATAAAAATTATGAACGTTCCGTAATTTTATATAAATTATAAAGCTTTTATAATTAGATTTAATTACGAATTATTATAAAGAGTATATCTCATGTTTAAATATGTTAATTGTACATTTAATTAAACGTTATTCCCTAATTTAATATTCATAGTTATAAATCATTTATATTTGAATGTGTGTATGATTTAGCCTAAATTATTGAACAACTTCTAGATATTACCAAACATACATCTAAAGAGTTACATTATGGGTATGATGATGGATTTAGTTTTATTCTACCATGAAATTAGCTTGAATTGAGTTATGATAATGAATTAATTAGTCATTTATAATATATTCATGTTAATTTTTATAATTATAATGAAATTTTAGATATACCTGGAGTAAAGTATGTCTAGGTTGAGGGACATTTGGTCAAACTTCCCATTTGTCGAGAGGCCTATGCCTTATTCTAGAAAAGTGTAGGTTGACTATTTATGGATCCAAGATTACTCATGTAAATATTATTGATTTCATTTTATTGTAATTTGTTACATGAAAGTGTTTTATATATCTTATGCATAGAAAGAATTTGGATATGTATAGATATAGTTTTCTTATGATTGGAGTTGGTAGCACATGTTATGAGTGGTGTAAAGAGTTACACATAAATATTTTTTAAACATATTGGTTTAGTGGAAGGAATATAATTATTAAATAAATTATCAAAATAAAAGATACATGTAATGTAAATAACATGTGATAATATGGTGATATTGAATCCCCTTAAAAATAATAATTGTTAGATTATTTCAAAAGTGTCACTTTTCAAGATGTCAATCATCCAATTGGGTAGATTCATGCTAAATTTGGGTTCCCCATGATTATCCTTTGTAAGGAAAGAAAGTACTGGGATACCCTAATGTGATTATGTGCCTCTTATAGGAATTTTATAGGGTTCAAACATAGTTATTAAACTCGATGAGATAGGATACTATTGTAATAGAGTTAGTGTTACTAATATGTTATATTAGACAAAACCTTACCGATCAACTATTCTATAATCATATATGTTATGATAGGGATGATTACCTACCTAGATAACAGTGTGGTGAGAGGAAAAATATAGTGGACTCATTTATTAGTGAAATATGGATCTTTCCCACTAATAAAAATAACAAAATTTAAAAAGGGTAATCATTTTGGTGGAGAACATTTAATAAAAATATTTTTTAAATTTTTGTAAAAGATGATACTCATATGGTAAAATATTTTATTATTAATGAATATAATTCTAATCATTAAATTTTTATTTGACATAAATCCTTTAAAAGGATTAAAATAATGTAAATCGTAAGACTGGTAAATTAAGAAATGTTCTTCAGTGATAGATGTTATGTGTGTTAGAGTAATACCTTCATGACTAAATGAACTTTTAAAGATGATAAAAAAGTGAATCTATATGATTATGAGAATCATATAATTATTTACTTAATGTTTTAAAGTAATTTAATTCATGGTGACCTAAGTAACTTCAATCATTTGTCATATACTCAATGTTATTGAGTATTCTAATGACTATGTTAGACAGAAGATATCCTATAAGGCTAATTCTAGTTACAAAATTGATCCTATTGTAGTTGACTGAAATGTTCTTAAATGTTTATCTGAAATTAAGAAAATTTTAACTTATATTATAAAATTATTAATAATGGGTGAACTATGTATTTTATTTCTATTTTTGGTGTTGTTTTGACAAAACAAGTGGCTAAAAGTTCAAATCATAACAAAAAAACTTTATCCATAAAGTCTAAAAATATATGTTAAAGTAACCAGTCAAGTGCATTGAAACCTAAAGGTAAAATCATGAATGAAGGAGTAAGGATTCCATAATATGAAATTGTTTTAGATATATTAAGGGGTTTTTAAACTCTTCGGAATTTCCATGTTAGGTATCAATTTTATAGAAATAATTTTTTATATTTTAAAGGGAATATGATACAATATTTGTACTTTACAGGTGTTTTAAATGATGGTTTTGGGCACAGCGGAAGCGTGGTTGGCACGAAACCCAATTTTGATTTCTATCATGATCAATGATTATTCTAGGATCAATGCGACGATGAATGCTAGTCCCCACAGAATATAATCAAAGATGTAGGTAAAGAAGAAAGAGGCTTGAAACCTTTAGTGAGAATCTTGAACATCATGTTTATAATTAATTTAATTAATTTCATAAAGAAAAATAATACCTATGCCTTTTGAATTTTTCATCATTTATGATTTTGATTTTCCGAATCAACCCTTCCGGATTATATCTTTGTGCTCGTAAGGATCCAAACAAGAATTCCTCTAGCGGTGATCCACACGTGCTCCGATGGCCTCCGATCAACATCGCTCATTCTTTGGGTGCTAGCGCGGCGAAGTGAGTGTCTTGTGTCGGTCATTCTTGATCACCTGTTCTTTGACTGTAAATAACGTATCTCATTCATGAGATGAGAGAGAATAGGATTCGAGATAGAAATTGTTTGGATCAACAATTCTCAATCCACCAGGCGTTTGGTGTGGTGTATGGCACAATATGGGCACTTTCCTATTTATATACATGGAATTTATGTTACAATATTTTATTGCATAGAAACAGTTAAATACATTCATGAACGTAGGGAAAACCCATATATTTAATAATAATACTACGTCAATATTTATAGTGCACCCAATTGTGAAAAATGGAATTATAACTACAATTATGTGTCACTAAATAACAGTATCTTTATTTTAATTTGTGCCAACTAGTTAAATAATTATTTATCATCTTGCAAATAATTATTTTTCTACCATACAGACCTTTCTCTACTCGAAATCCACTTCCATTTATTGAACATCCAAATAAATAAATAAATAAATTATTCTCTTAAATAAATATTTTATTTACAAACTAGTAAATAAATATTTATTAAATGTTCAATAAAATAAATAAATAAATTTAATTTAATTTATGCGATCATAAAAGTATTCCACAGTCTTGAGAATAATATTTATTTCATTAATTAAATTCAAATAGAATTTAAATTAGACCACCAAAAACACATAGTGTGTGAACCTCTAGGATTCATTCTTGTTGGCATTAGGTGGGATTTCCTAAAGTCCCAGAGTACTGTCTAGAAACATGTCAATGCACCCAAGACAAAGAACGTAAAGTCGCAACAACAACATCCTCATATGAATGATCACTCTGTAATATAATCCCTTTGTCACAATATCTCATCAAGTAGGTTTCATGATTGTGTCATCAACATTTATGCTTGATACAACGTTCTTTGACTACCTGAAATAAACTCGTCATTACACCATAGCCATGGAATTTCGTACGATGGTTCTATTTCAATCAAATGGCTGAGATATCAACTTCCATAAATGGAAGGAAAAAACATTCCTCGACTAGTCCATTAATAACATGCCACTTATAACAAACCCAACGTACCCTAATTCCCGCCAAATTTCTTGTGTGATGGTTTTCATCAGTAAATCAAAGTGAGTATGTCGTGACATGTATTAATGATAATCTTGAAATCAAAGGATCATTACAAATTGTCACAGATAGAAATATTTAATGACACCAAAACATGCAGAATTCCTACAAGTGGGTCTATTCTCATAATCTCCTATCATGGAGATTACCAAGTGGGAACTTCATGAGAGGAAGTCACATCTACCTATGAGTGCTCACGCCTAATGGTCTACATGCTATGTGTCCCATCATAGCATTTCATCCAACCATAAAACTATATTTAAGAATATTGTTATAGTATTCCAAGGTTCTCATCATAACAGGGAACTACCATGACCTTGTCAATGCAAAAAATACTCTAGGACATTATTACATCATAGTCATGTAGAATAATGAACAATATGTAATAATACATTAAATATCCTTGTAATAAATGTAAAACCAGTTGGATATTGGACACAAAATCTTATCAACTCCCACTTGGATTAGAGCCAACTGCCTTAAAATTTTAGTCTGCTATACCTCACATGATGATCATGTTTCTTCTAAGTCAAGGATTTAGTCAAGGGGTCCACCACATTGTCTTCCATGGAAATACTTCTCACGAAACTTCACCTCTCTGAGAAAAATCCCTCAAGAGATGAGACTTCCACAGTTTGTGCTTCATCCACTGATGTGACCTTGGCCCTTTTGCGAGATCCACCGCTGTAGTATTATCACAGTACCATGTGATGGGATCTTTACTACTTGGTATCGCATCTAGCTCCTGGATGAAGCATCACATCCAAACTGCTTCTTTATCTGCCTCAGAAGCTGCGATTTACTCAGACTCTACTATATAATCTATGACCACACTCTTCTTTGAGCTCTTCCAGCACACTACACCTCCATTCAAAGTGAAGATGTATCCCATTTTCAATTTCATGTCATATTGATCAGTTTGAAAACTATCATCTTCATATCATATGATGACTAGTTCCTCATATCCTCCATAAACCAGGAACATATCCATAGTATGCCTTAAATACTTTAGGATAGTCTTGAATGCCATCTAATGGAGGTCACCTAGGTTAGCTTGATATCTTCCTACAACACTCAATGCGTACACGACATCCTGCCTAGTACATAGCATAGCATACATGACTGACCCAATCGCTGATGTGTTTGGAGTCCTTGACATTATCTTTCATTCCTTATGTGTCTGAGGACACATTTTCTTGGAAATATTAATGCCATGTGACGTTGGCAACAATCCCCTCTTGGATTGTTCCATACTTAATCTCTTCAGTATCATATCAATGTATTTACTTTGACTTAGGCCCAACAATCTCTTGGATCTATCATGATGTATCTTGATCCCAATAATATACGCTTCCTTGACCAAGTATTTCATGGAGAATCATTGATTCAACCAATGCCTTAACAGATTATAAGACTGGTATCTCATTTCCAATGAGTAATATGCCATCAACATATACTATTAGGAAAACGATTGCACTCCCACTAAAATTTTTTTAGACACAAGTCTCTCATAAATTTTTGATAAAACCAAATTCTTTTATGGATTCATCAAAATGAATTTTCCATGACCTAAATTCTTTCTTTAATACATAAATGGATTTCTTCAACTTGAATACCTTATTGGAATCCCTTGGAGTCACATACCCTTCAAGTTGTTTCATGTAGACATATTCCTAAAGGTTCCCATTAAGGAATTCTATTTTGACATAAATTTTCCAAATATCATAGTCATGGTAGGCCACAATATCAAGTAGAATTATGATAGATTTTAGCATTTCAATTGGTGAAAAGGTTTCATTGTAGTCAATTCCTTTACACTGTTTAAAACCCTTTACAACCAGTTGTGCCTTATATGTACTGACTTGTCCTTCTATGTGCATTTTCTTCTTGAATACTCATTTGCAACCAACATGATTTATATCAACTAGAGGATCTACCAAAATCCAAACTTTGTTTTGGTACATGGAATCTATTTCAGAATTCAAGGCTTCTTGCCACTTGGAAACGTCTGTGCCACTTTCTTCTTACTTGTAGGTTAGAGGATCATTATTATCCCCTAATAAGAAGTCACATTCCTCTATAACTAGAAAACCGTAATGTTCTGGTTCTCAAACCTCTCTTGTACTCCTATGCAGTACTTGTGTCTCTATAACAGATTTTTCTTCCACAGGGCTTTGTGGAATCTGTTCTTGTACCAAATCTTGTGTATCTTGAGCCTCGACTTCATCAAAGTCTATCTCGTTCCCACTATCTCTTTTGGATATGTTCTCCCTCTCAAGGAATATGGAATTCATTTCGACTATAACCTTTTTTAAGTGGTTTTATAGGTAATATCCACTTGTTTCCTAGGGGTATCCTATAAAGGCACACTTTGTGCGTCTGGGTGCGAGTTTGTTACCTGAAGAGGCCTTAATAAACATTTTTCTACCCCACACTTGTAAATCCAATAACATGGGATTTCTTCCACTCCATAACTTGTATAGAATAACATTTATCGATTTAGTTGGTACTTGGTTTAGTATGTGTGCCGCTATTTTTAATTCATATCCCCAAAAGGATAATAGAAAGCTTTAATGACTCATCATTTATCTCACCATGTCTAAATGGTGTTGTTACTCCTTTTTCTTACCCCATTCCATTGAGGTTTGTAAGGAGGACTGAGTTGGGATAGGATCCCAAACTCTTGTAAGTAATCAATGAATTCATGATTAAGATATTCCCCACCTCATTTTGAGTGGAGTTTCTTAATCTTCTTACCAAGATGGTTCTCAACTTCATTCTTGTATTCCTTGAACTTATCAAAGGAATCTGACTTATACCTCATTAAGTAGATATAACCATATCTACTGAAATCATTCGTATAAGTTATGAAGTATGAGTACCCACCCCTTACATAAACTATAAATGGACCACACACATCAGTATGAACCAACTCAAGAATCTCTTTAGACCTTTTACCTTTCCCACTAAATGGGGATTTGGTCATTTTTCCTTGTAAACATACATGAAATATTCCAAGTGGTTTTAGTTCAAAAGATTCTAAATATCCATCTTGATATAAATTTTTCAAGACTTTCTCATTTAGATAACCTAGACGGTGATTCCAAAGTTGGGTGTGGTATGAGTCATGTGATGTATATTTTCAATCGATTTCCATTACTTGGTTTGTGTAATCCAACATGTAAATTCCGTTGTATAAATTTTCCCTACCATAACAAATTATATCTTTGTAAAAGAAGCAACATTAATTTCCAAACATGAAAACAAATCCATCAGTATCTAATCTAGATATAGAAATAATGTTTTTAGAAATAGAAGGCACATAATAAAAACCCTTTAACACTAAGATAATCATAGTTATCAATGTGAGGTGGTAGTCCTCGACAGCTACAACCGCAAGTCTGGATCTGTTTCCTTCTTGTAGATCTACCTCCCCCCAATCAATCTTTATGAGTCTACTTGGTTCCTATATTTGGATACATATGTGAGCACCACAAGCTGTATCTAATACCCATTTTGTAGAAATAGATATATTGAATTCGATAACAAGCGCACCTGAATCTTCCCCTTGCTTCTTAGGCTAGGTGTAGTTCTTTTTCTAGAGGCCCTTCTTTCCACATGCGAAACAAACAGCCCTATGTTCCCTTACCTCCCCTTTGATCTTCCTTTTCATGGAAGGTTGTAAAGAATCTTTGGGATTCAAGCTCTTAAACTTCCCTTTCCCAGTATTAACCATACGGACAAGAGGCTTTTCGCACTTCATATCTTTGTCCACCTAGAGAATGAGGAAAAGGATAATAGATAGAGACTTCTCAATTTTTTTCATATTGATATTGAAAAAAAAGTTAAAGAGGCTTTGAAGGAGTGATGTGAGAATGAGATCGGTCTGCAGTTCTTCGGGGAGTTTAAACCACAGAACCTCCAGGCGCTCAATGTATCCAATGAGCTTGACTACATGAGGCCCAGCTGGGGCACCTTCTCTAATCTTACTCTAAAAGAGTTCCTTAGAGATCTCAAACCTTTCCTATCTTTCTCTCTCCTGGTAAAGACCATAGAGGTTCTATAACATGCTATAATCATCCATGTATTCATGAGGCTTCATGAGATCACTAGAAATTGATGATAGAATCAAACATTGAATGTTGACCGCATCGTTCATATGTTTCTCATAGATTAGGAAATCCTCATCACACGCCTCTTTGGTAGGCGGATCAGGTAATGCTGACTCCAGTATGTAAGACTTCCGTTCATGGAATATGATAACCCGAAGGCGTCTAAACCATTCCTAGAAGTTACTACCGATGAGGATGTTGTCTTTATCCAGAATTTATCATAGGGATAGTGTGGTTGATGAGTTTATCATTTTTATTCTATAATTAAAAGGTAATATCATTAGTACTTTCTTGATTACATTTTATAAGAAATAATAAATTTTATTAAGTCTTCCTCTATTTTATCAAGTCCCAATATCCCTCACCATTGAACTTGGAATATCTAGTTTCCATAACATTCTAGTGGCAAGGATCCATATTCCCCTTCTCATAACCCCAAAAAGGGTTGGTCAAGCTATTAGAAGGTATTTAGTTATGTAGGTATTTTCAAACTGCGGGCTTGTAGCTCTTTGATATGTTGAGTGGACTCCCCAATCATGAAATCATGACTTTGGATTTCCACAACTCTTGCCTCCAATATTACACCAAGTCTAGCAAGGGATACTCCTCTTGATGTAATATGGTCAAGTCAACCCAAAACCTTTCATAATGGCTTCCTGTATAAAAGTAAGTGTCCCAACAAGGGTTGTTCAAACACATAGTTTTATTGTGTTTTCCCTTAATCAAGTAATGGAAGGCTTGTTCAGACTTGATATTTTATTTGAGGGATTTTTATCTCTTATGCATGAATATCTTATTATCATTATCACATGCTTTTTAAAATTAAGTGGGACTTACTTAAGTGATTAACCATGTCTTGATAATATTTATGCATAAATGTAGTTTATTTTATTTCCATCTTGCATGCTTGTTTAATTCATTAATTATGTGTTCGTGATAATACATCCATAATGATAAACCATGAAATTGAGAGAAGTAAAAAAAAGTAAATGGAATGATCACAAGCTTTTCTAATGGTTAGTTTATCTAGTAGTTGATAAACTAACCGTGAACTAGGGGAGAGACACCTTGAACCTTTTGGGTTCATGTATACGACTTCCACTTGTCCACCTCTATATCTCCTGGGATTGGTTTTGTCTCAGCTCTAGATTGAACCGCCTCCACTAGCTTGGGAGTTCCATCCATTACATGTGACTTTTTTAACTCACATGTAGATGAGGGGTAAAAAAGGGGTTTTATATAAAATAAACCTTGGGCACGCGGACCCTACATATTAATAGGGAGAATCCTCACAAGAAAAAAAAATTAATTTAAATAAATTAATTAAAAGAAACCATCCACATACAAAGGTCTTGGTTAAAATCATCATCATCCATACATGCAACTATATTTACGCATAAATAAAACTAGCAATCAATTCTTTAATCATGCTTTTTAAAGATAAATCACGCTCAAATAAATTAATTTTTATCTTTAATTAATCAATACTTTTATCTTAAACCATTTTCTGAATTTCCTTGAGATTCTCATCCATCATAATTCTAAACAAATAAATACATTTAATATTATCTTTGTACGTAACTTTTACCTTGGAGGCAACCCGGTGAATTCCTATTAATAACTACCCAATGAGTAGGAATTAACATTATTCTAAAGTTAAATTAAACACATGTATATAAAACACCTATCATGTGTTGTGCCTCAACTTTATGCCTGCATGATGGTACATGTCTTAAGGGTTTTTATAATATGATAATAAATTTTACTAAATCTGTGTAATTTGGATGAGTACACGACGTGTAGTTCCAACTACATGACATGTACTATTTTTCACCATTTATTCGAAGTACACGCCCGAGGAAATGGCGTTTGAGTGTACTTCAGAAATCTTCAGAGTACACAGCGTGTCTAGTGGGCCATACGCTTTGTAGTTCCTAATTACACGGTCTCCAGTTGGGCAAGCTGTGTACGGGGTACATGGTCTAACCCTAACTCAAACAGACTACACGTCATTTCCATTGGGCCACAAAGCGTGTAATCCGAAAACCATGTGCCACACGGAGTCATTTATGACTTAGAAAGACTCCAACACACGGCTTGGTTTGGCAGATGAGTCTGATGCATTAAATCATGTCTACATCGTGTGTACTTCCGAATATACGCCATGTGTTCTGGTGTTGTACGACCAAGATGCTTCAGCACCTGCATATGGCGTCCTCTATTTTATTTTAATCTAAATTAAAAGAAAAGATCCTTTCTATAAGATGAACAAGAAACGAAAGATGAGAAATAGATATCGAGATTAAAATTTATAGAAGGATTAACTTGAATTGATACAACTAAATTATTAAATGCGTAATTCATCAATGAAATATTTAAATAATTATAAACTATTATGTAACCCCTCAGATACCATTTGAAGGTTCCGAGCGCAGCAGATGTTTGGTTGGCGCGACACACAATTTTTATTTTTACCATGATCAATGATTATTCCAGGATCTATACAATGATGAACACCAGTCTCTATGGAATATAATAAAAGATTTAGATAAACAAGAAAGGGGCCCAAAACCTTTAGAGAGGATCTTGGACATCATGTTTATAATTAATTGAATTAATTTCATAAAGAAAAATAATACATGTGTCTTTGGTATTTTTCTTCATTGATGGTGTTGATCATCCAGATGGACCGTTCCAGATTATCTCATTTCACTTGTAAGGATCCAAACTAGAATCCCTCTAGTGGTGATCCACACGTGCTTTGATGGCCTCTGATCGACACTGCCCATTCTTTGGGTGCTATCGCGGTGAAGCGAGCATCTTGTGTCGGTCATTGTTGATAGCTTGTTCTTCGGCCTTGAAGAACGTATCTCATTCTTGAGAGGGGAGAGAAGAGGATTCGAGAGAGATATTTTTTGTCTCAACCATTCTCAATTCACTAGGCGTGTGGTGTGGTGTATGGCCCAATAGGGGTACTTTCCTATTTATATACGTGGAATTTCAGTTACTATATTTAATTGCATAGCAACAATTAAATACATTCATGAACTTAGAGAAAAACCATGCATTTAATAATAATACAATGCCATTATATATAGTGAACCGACTTGTGAAAAAAATAATTATAAATAAAATTCCACATCATAAAATAATAGCAGCTTTCATTTAATTTTTGTCCGCTAGTTAAATGATTATTTACCGTCTTGCAAATAATTATTTTACTACCGGACTGACCTGGGTCTGCTAAAACTCCACTTCCATTTATGGGACACATGAAAAAGTAAATAAATAATTTATTTTCTTAAGTAAATATTTTATTTACATACTAGTAAATAAATATTTATTAAATATTAAAAAAATATTTTTTTTTAATTTTTGTGATCATAAAATTACTCCATGGTCTTGAGAATAATATATATTTCCTTAATTAAATTCAAATATAATTTAACCGAGACCACCAAAAACACGTAGTGTGTGACCCTCTGGGATTATTTCATGTTGGCATTAGGTGGGCTTGCCTAAAGTACAAGAGTACTGTCTAGAAAAGGGTCAAGGAACCCAAGAGAAAGAATGTAAAGTTTCAAAATGACATCCACACACAAACGCTCACTGTGTAATATAATCCCTTTGTTGCAGTATCTCATCAAATAGGTTTCATTATTGTGTCATCAACTTTTATGCTTGATATGTCGTTCTTTAACTACCTAAAATAAACTCAGCATTACACCATGTCAAAGGAATTTCGTGCGATGATTCTTTTTCAATCAAAGGGCTGAGATATCAACTTCCATAAATGGAAGGGATGAATCCTTTCTTGACTTATCCATTAATAAAATTCCACTTGGGACGCACCCATCGTACCCTACTTCCCTCCAACTGTTTGCATGACGGGTTTCGTCAGTAAATCAAAGTGTGTAAGTCGTGACACGTATTAATGATAATCTTAAGGTCTGAGGATATATACATGTTCTTTCAGATAGAAATATCTGATAACACCAAAACATGAAGAATTCCTACTAGCAGGTCTCTTCTCAAAATCTCATATCTTGGAGATTACCAAGATCGAACATCATGAGAGGAATTCTTATCTTCTTACAAGTACTCACACCTGACGGTCTACATGCCATGTGTCCCATCATAGCATGTCATCCAAACACAGAACTACATTTAAGAATATTGTTATAGTATTTCATGGTTCTCACCATAGCGGAGAACTTCCATGACCTTATCAATGAAAAAAATACTCTAGGAAATTATTACATCATAGTCTTGCAGAAAAATGAAAAATATGTAATAATAAATTAAATATACATGTAATAAATCTAAAAGCGGTTGGTTCTAGGACACCAACTCTTACATTAAATATATAGGATTTCATAATCAAGGAAAAAATGATATAGCTTTTGGTTTTTAATAATTTTATGTAGTAAAGAGTTTTAACATCAAATATATTAATTCAAAAGAATAAATCAAGCTTAGATTTATCTAAGTAAAGGATGGGTGCCTTTATATCAATCTCTTACATGATAAGGAAAGTTGTTTGTTAACAATTATTTTTTATAGACTATGTGATATAATGATTTAAATACATGTGGTTTGTGATACATTATATTTTGTAACATGTTTAGAGAATAAGATAAGGATAAATTTTTTTATCCATGATAAAAGAGTTCCTATAAATGTTTATTATAATATAAGGAATTTAGATTACACCACCATTAGTGGCCTATTTTAACAAATAATATTCATATTAAGAAAATGATCCAAAAACATAGAATTACATTAAATATTTGGAAATAATAGTTTATTTTTTAAGCATCCCTATTAAAATAAAATTAGTTTTGTTTCCTAACACAAAGGTGTATATGTATCTTATCAGGATATTATGAGAAAAATATAATGTTTAATAGTCTAGTGTGAGTATGTTGGGATTTAAGAAGTCTAATGTTAAAAATAAAATATTATGACGTAAAATTCAAAGTGAATATCACATGACATGTTAAATAAGATTAGAATGTGTTGGTAAAGAAGTAATGTAAAAATAATCATTATTTAACAAAAGGATTTCAAGGAAAAAGTTTTATAGAAAGGGTTTAAAGAATGATGATTGTGTACTTAGAAAGAGTTATAGGCAGACAATAGAAGTTTTTAATATTGTAAAATTGAATATTGTGGAGTTAAAGAGTTTTATTATTTTCAAGTATTTTAACATTAGGAATATAATTCTTAAGTACCATCAATATTCAAAGTGACTTTCCCCATAGATTTTACTCACTAAAGAGTTTATGGGGATAATTTTATAAGATATTAACAAAGATATGTGGAAATAATTACATATATATGAAACACTTTCAAGAAAATATTGAAATTTGAAGCAAACATAAGGCTAATATGAAATTCTATCATTTATGATATGTTAAAAAAGTTCTTATGTATGGTTTTTTTAAGTACACTTACAGGAGTTTAAGAATATATAATTAATCATGTTGTATAAATAAAAATATATACTTTATAATTTTTTTACACTGGTTCCATATATATATATATATAATGATATATATATATATATAACATGAAGTATAATGATAATTTACCACTAAAAGTACAACATTGATTTGTCCCAAACTAATGTTATTCATTTATTATTATAAGTTATGATGAAATTTTAAGGATTTAATGATAATAATTATTGTTTTGGGATATAAAATACGCTTATGAGGCACAAAATGGGTTCTTTTCACTAGGTGAACCACTATATATACCACATGGAGGGTCGGGCTTTACATCTTCATTATAATAAGGATACATGGATCACATTTGGAGTTCCCAATTCCTAAGGCTGGTGATATTCCTAACATGATAATCTTCATACTTTAACACCTTTCATATGTAACCCTTAATTATTAGCTAATCAGGGGATGGTTGTGTATGTTTCTAATCTTCTTATCAATTCGAGCTTAAATAAGATGGTATTTTTCCTCTTGTATGAAAAGTATAACATCTAGGGTATTAATTGAGATATACTAAGGATGTCTTCCTCCACACCAAGATAGTGCACATGATATTATTATCTATTGAGTTGAAGGTAAGTTTATGGGATCATCTATAAATGTGAATGAAAAGTGATATATTTAAAAAAATTGTTTAATATATACTTGGAAAATCAAGAACATTTCAGAAATCTATATGAGATTTTATTACTCTATGTCCCTTGGTCACTCAACATCTTGGATAGAGGGATTGTATGTGAATTCATGCATTCATATGATGTAGTGGGTAGACAATGGTATAATGATACATGTGTTTGAAGGATTTTACTTTGTATCCATTTATATCTTGAGTGAAACTAATTCGCTATGAAAGGAAACCAATTTATTGAATTTATGGATATGGTCATTCATATTAATTTCCAATACTATAAAGTGACATGGGGTCATACTATTGGTATGACTAAATGAGGATAGATTTTGACTTAGAGAGCTTATTTAATGGTGTTTTAGAAATCATCCAAATAGTTTTTTGTATGTATTTACAAGGTGTTTCATATGATATAATACATTGAGAAGTTAATGATACAATTTCTAAAAGATGGAAGTTATCCAAAAGGTTTTTTGGATACTAATTCATAGGTTATTTTATTAAATACTGTATAAATTGAAATTACATAATGTCTATGAGTATTTAATGAAAGTGAGAGGTTGGAGGAGATATACCAGAAATCATGTAAGTCATATGAAGAGTTTTTGGACATATAATATCATTGGTAAAATTCATAAGGTATGACATAAACAAAAAAAAGAATAAATATGCCTTTGAAAAGGGATATCACAAAGAATATTATAAGTTATTATAAAATACTACCTAATAATAAGTGTCACCATTCAAATCATTCTACATAAGCTATCATAAATGAAAATTTTCAGAATATGAAACACATGGGGTGGCATGTTCAAAGTTTGTATCTGATATAACTACATGAATTATCTCAAAAAGTATGATTTTATTTATGTTAACTCAAGGATCATACATGAGGGATCTATATTAGGAGACAATACCCATTCGATGGATATTTTAAGAGACTTTTGTATATAGTTAGATGAAACTCCCTCATCCTAAATCTCTTTTAATTTTTATATATAGCCTTTATGAGGAACTATCATGTCATGGGTTATGGGAGGATCTAACTCATGAAATTAGAATTAAAAAATAGTTTATAATTACCTCTAGAGGATAGATTTGTTTTTTATACCACTCATGTGATCTTCATCAAATACACAGGATAATGACAGATGAGGTGTTCATATTAAGTTCAAGGTGCCTGCATCTTCATTTTGTAGTATTCATTATTTTGTTTTCTTGAATGGTAGATCTTTGAATTGTCTTTATATATTGATTCTTCTAGGTTTAACTAGTGTCATTGGATCCTTTAAAACCCATCAATTATCATAACTCAAACAAAGTTTAACCACATCGAGTATAAATAAATCTAACTTTTCTAAAACATATTGAACTTATTAATACCATATTTGATCAAATATAATGGAATAGTACCAAACCATTCAATGTTGGATAAGGTAAAACTAAAATAAACAAAAAACCATATAGGATAAGTCTAAACTAAGTATATTTTTCGATCAAATAAATGAATAAAATCAGTTAATAGACTATAAAAAAAGTTTCATAAAATTCATAATATATAATAAAATGATAAAAAGATAGTATTACAATAGTAACAATAATGTATTAATTAAATTTAAAATAAATTAAAATTTATGATCTAGTAATTCCAAACAATACATATTATGAAAAAAAATATTATGGGAAATTAAAATAGTCTTGGAAATGAAATAGGGTAAATATGAATATCCTTACAAATGAAAGAGGGTCCATTTATAAGTGATAAGTGCTATAAATGGTTTCAAATTAGCTATGAAAAAACACATGTGCTTAATTTATTTTTATAAGGGATATGTGCTATAAAAATATTTCAAAGATAGAAAAATTTTATGGTGAAACAAAATCACAAATGGAAATAGATGGAATATTAAAAGTAAAAAAATTAAATGAAAATATGCCCCACATATTTTCAAAAATAAATAATTTGATAAAATAAATTAATATATTATGTAGATATTATGGAAAAAATCTTAATAAACATTAATGTTAAAAATAATTTTTATTTCAAAATTTAGAGGAATTATAAAATCTATATCTAATACAGTAGTTCTAAAAACTTCTTCTTGGTAACATAAATACGAATGGTAGAGAAAAACTGTGCAAAAAAATTACAGGTAATATCACAACTAAAAAATATATGACTAAATCATGTGATTTAAAAACAAGAATATATTTTTTGAACGTATGTGAAATATTTTTATTAAAAACTAAGGTATATCCTATAATAACAGTAGTCTCATACAAAAGACATAATAATACATAATTTTTCAAATTAATATTAAAATTTAAATTATAAAAGAAGATAGTATACACATGACCTAAGACATACTTCCATAGAACCTATAACATAAAAATAATCTCATCAATTCCTAAAATCTATTAAAATAAACTAAGAATGTTAAAATGTAAAACTTATAAATCAATTTCAATAAATAAATAGGAAAGATGAAATTTTTCTCTTATTTTTTTATTTTCCATACTAAAAAATTAATGTCTACATCACCTATAATATGTATTTGACTATCACACTATCATGTATTTTAAAATTGTTCCTATAAAGAAGAAACTATTGAATGTATTTATATTGTGACACAATTATAAACAGATTGGAAACATTAACAACAATAAAATTGGTTGTTCTAAGAGTGATGAAGTAATTCATCATACCCCCTAGATAGCTTCATTTCATTTTAAGAAAAATATATTTTAGTGTAATTTATCATTTACATATTTAGTTTTTAAAATTTTATAATCCAAAAATAATTATTTAATAAAAATATTCATTCTTGCTCACAGTAGGATTATGGTTTGAAATAAAAACTAATCCAATTGATCATAAAGATAAAATAACAAATAAATAAATTCATTTTTATAAGGGATGAATATTTTAGGCAATAATATTACTTAATGTATTTCCCAATAATCCCATACAAATCATTAAAAAAACAGCCTCATGATTTGATATGAACCAAATAAGATAATAAACCCAAAAGAAATTTAATTATTTAACATTATAAGAAAGTAATTGAAAAAAATAACATTTTCAATAAAAAAATTGGCACCACTAAAATTCTAGAATAAAATCGATTAATTAATAAGATAACTATTTTTTAATATGTAACCTAGAAACACATATTAAAAAATATAATTTAATTAATATTAGTTTTAATAATAATGCAGTAATAAAAACATCACTATATGAAATAAAAATATTAAATTAAAAAATAATAAAATAATGCTTGATTTATGCTTAAAATAATGAATGAAATTAAAAAAATCATTAGTATTATGGTTTTTATTGGCCAAAAGAGATTAAATATATAATAATAGGAAAAAATTTAACAAAAAAGAACCATTATAATCTTATAAATTTCAAAACATTTAAGGGGTGGTTATTGACATACTGAGGTGGCGATAATGTACAGGGGTGGAGATGGTGGAAGTAGATATTAGTAGTGAATCCTATGGATGGGGGTTTGAGGGTGGGTTAGGGGATTGAATTTGAAAATATTTTTATGGGAGAGGTATAATGACGACATATAATGAATAAGGGTAGTGGCTTCAGTGAATAGGATCGATAATGGATAGTGAATGGGGTTATTTGTTGTATTGGGAGAGGGAAATTATTGTTTTGGAGGAGGTATTTTCGGGGAAATAAATGGTACAAATTTATAGGAAGAAATTTATGATATTTGGAGAGGCTAAAAAGAAAAAAGTTAAATACTTGGGGTATAAACTGGGAGAAACAGATTTCTCTCCAACCGTAGGTTTTGAATCACCCAAAAATCAAGACAATTTGAATGGAAATGACGGTGGTTTGAAGGTATTTTTTGAAATTCTCCATATTATCCTTATAATTTTACATAAAAATCCTTATAATGCTATTTTTGTTCAATATAATCACCAAAATCATTAATTCCTCAATCTATGATTCTTTTTCTTTCCCCCTTCAAAGTGGTGTTGCCTTCATGCAGCTTTTCTAATGTGGTAGTAGGTCCTCCCATGTTATTTACATGATTCATCCTCTAATACTATTTTTTTTCATCAACCCCTACTATTAATAACATTTTTATTCCCCATTACACTTTAGCTACAATAATCATAATCTCTAGTCTCCTATTATTGTGTTCTTGTTGTTATTCCTTTACAATTCTTAATTTTTTATTTTTAATGATGTATTACTTTATAATTCTATGTTTTTAAAACTATTGATTTATAATTATATCTTTTATTTGACCACTTATATACCAATTTACTTACCATTTTATAATTTGTTTACAATTCATATTTTTAATAAAGATTCTATATATAATTTATCATTTATTATTGGGATACATAGTCCTGTAGGATTGTTTTGAATAATTTTTTTCATATATAAATAAAAAAAATTTATGGTCTTATTTCAACCATAGTTAAATGGTTTTAAAATATAAAAATTTCAATTTTATGATAATGACATATTTAATGAACATGAAATTAGACATATAATTATTTTTTATGTTCTTTATGCGATGCAAAAGCTGTTAGAAATACATTAGAGTACACTTCTTTTCAATATTTCATGATTTGTGGACCTTAATAATTTATATATTTATAGAAAATTATATGTTGTTGTAAAAGTTCATATTTTTATTTAATATCTTTGATTATACTTCATATTGTTTTTCACGACCCATCCTCGGGACCGTTCCTTGACTACCCCAAACCCGCCTTCCATAAGCCAGGGGCTGGCGACTAGCACCAGAGGAATAAACCCGATAAAAGGGAAGGCATTTCCTTTAAACATGTAGAACACACATAGTAAAAGTGAAATAAAACACTAAGTAATAACTGTATACAAAAGAAGCTGCTGAAAGTAAAGGTGCCAGAAATACAAGCCCAATAGTAAAGTACAATCAACTGAAAAGCTAGTACAACTCCAGTAAGGTAAAACAGTAACTAATGAGCCATCCTCCGAGATTCCCACCTGAAGGGTGGGTATAGATGGCCTCCTCAACACCCCAAGTCTGTCTGTCCACTCCGTGTATGTCTCGCCAAGTGGCCCACCTCCAAGTACCGTCCAACTCTACCACTCTCTACCTCGATCAGTGTTATCCGTCATCTGCAACCAACACAACAAAGTTCGGGCATAGCCCGTATAGGGGTGAGTATAATGTTACTCAATAGGTACTTTGAGACCATCAAGGTATCACAATATCCAACAAGGATAACCCACAAATAAATATACAATCACAAAGTGTCAATCAACCCTACATAGGTATATTCCCATACATATACCTAAGTTGCCAATCACATTTCGGCTCCAACTATTGAGCCCAAGCACAACCCAGTCCACAAAGGAAGTAAATTAAATCACCACGTTGATAATGGTTGAAAGACATAACTCAACTCACACAGGTACACATCTTTTGTAGAGAGATAGAGATGATCAGATGTAGTTATTCATTCATCTAAGCTATCAGACCCACACATGATACAGGACCAGCTTAGCTGTCAAACCCACATAGGATACAGGACCAACTATCTCATTTAAGATGTCAGACCCACACTGGATACATGACTAGCTATCTCATCTAAGCTTTCAGACCCACACAGGATACAGGACCAGCTAAGTTGTCGGACCCACATAAGATATAGGACCAGCTATTCTGTTGGACCCACACATGATCCAGGAACAGAAGTCAGAATAGTCGGACCCACAGAGGATCCTGGTACAATTGTCATCACTATCGAACCCACAGAGGATTCTGGTACAGTAGCATCGTAGCCTTCCCTAGGCTTCCCGTACACAGCACGCTCGATTCTGGGAGGGTCCCCTCCTTGAGCCAAGTGTCGATACATAAAATATCACAAATTCTTGAGTTGATGTATCACGTAGTTCTTTATCATTATAATTAACCAAACACGATATATGGTGCGTCAATTGGATACCTAGTCTGAGAGTTATTGTCATTTCCGCTTCAGGGGCCCGGTTGGATTTACGCTCGATCCAAACCCGGTCGCTTTTCAAATTTGTATAAAACTCACTTAGAGTTTCCCAAATGGACCACCTCATCATGAGGGTCCCAGTGCCGTAGACAACGCGTCAATCGGACGCGCAGTCTAGGAGTTATTCGCATTTAAGCGAAGACGGCCCCGACCCGTCAAGCCCAGTGGGCTGGCTGGTCGGCCCGACACAGCTCGGCGGGTCCGACCCGGCTGGGGGTCGGCCCGGCTTGGGTGGGGCCGGCCCACCCGTGACCCATCCCGCACTGCGGGCCGGGCCGGTTCACCCGGGGGTGCCACACGGCGCCTCCTCCTCCTCTGCACGGCCAGCCGTAGCCGGACGGTTCGGTCCAGCACACGCATCCCGCGAAAGCGGGCCGAGGTTGTTCTCACACGGTGCCTGCGGGCACCACGGTTCTCTAGTCCGGCCAGAACGCAGCCAGCCGGTTCACCCAACCGTGTGGCCCGCAGACATGGGATGTGTCCTCCTCCATGTGGCGCCTTGTGCACCAAGTTCCTCCAGCAGGCTGGCCGGATCGGCTGACCGATCGTCTCGCGGACCGGGCGGCCCAAGCGGCCGCCGGTCCCTCCACGTAGCCCACGCACGACCGCCGCTGTCGCCGTCGCCTCCGGTCTCCGGCGCCGCTGCCCGGAGAACCACCTTCTACAAACCACCGGGTTCGCTCCGGTGGTCAGAAATTGGAACCACCTCCACCATGGGTCCTCCCGGGATTCCACCCTCAGTGCTGGACCCTTCAGATTCTATCTCTGCCACTTTGGCCCGTCGCCCACGAAGAACGCAACAAGCTAAATAACATCACAAGATCAGCGGAGGGAATCGGGCCATGTTCGGATTTACCTGCACCATCGGCGTTAGCAGATCATAACAGGGTTCAATAAAGATCATCAACAAGACCGATTCATCCTGAATCTAAACCCCACATGAAATTCTTCCCTTACCCGCAAGAACGATCGAACCGTGGATCAGCCTATTCATTGGCTGGTCCGCGTTCATCATTTAGAAATAATAACGGAGAACATCAATCTCAAGAAAGATAAACCCCCTATATTGTATTTGTTGTAGTACGTTGATGAGTCGCGGAAGACAGACGTCGCAGAAAACGGACGTCGTTCCGTCAACGTCAGAGGGGGTAGAGCTCGGTGAAGACGAGTCGAGACAATGACCTCGATGTACTTTGTGGGCGGTGGTGCTTCCCTAGATCCGGGGGAAGAAGGAAGAAGATGATGCTACAAGTTCTTCGGAGACAAGGAGCATTCTTCGTTGGAAGAAGTCGTTTCTTCAAGAGTTCTCCCAAAGCTAATATATGTCCACCCAAAAAAAATAATAGCCTCTCTGTTTCGGTGCGGATGTGCGTCGGGTTACGCTGTTCCGCCAGGACGCGTTCGCGCGTGCACCCGTCGACCCGAGGGGATGGGCGCGCGGCTTGTGGTCCCGCAGTCCCGCTTTCCAAGGGCGGACGGCATCCGTCCCTTATTCAGGGGCGTCTGCTCCTTGTTCGAAACCGGGATGATGGGATGTCGGCTCCTCCTCCCGTGGACGTCTCCTCGGAACTCGTCGCCTAATCCGGGTCTCCCTCATAGATTTAAGAATGTTCGTGAATCTCGTTCCCGGCGCCATATCTTCATGGACACCGGTTAATTACGCTGCATCCGCCCGGACGCTCCAAGGAGTCCGGTCGGGGCAGCAACCTGCGGTGAGGAGACCGGGTGGCTCTGGGTGTCGGGGGAGTGTCTTGACACTGCGACTCTGCATGTCTTCCTTCCGTCCCTAATAGGGCTTCTCGAAGGCGTGATGGCCTGAGGCATCCCGCACTGGGTACGGGGAACTGTGTTACCTGAGGTTTTCCTCAGCTTCCCATGTTTAACACGGGGTATGCCGCGAGTTTAACGTCCAGTGGGGACGGCATCGGACTGATCAACATGAGAAGTGGATCAGATGACAGAACCCCTTGCGGGGAACCTCCGACGCTGGGGCCATCACATGGGCGGCTTCCCGGGTGAAGTGGAGTGGAATGAAATGGCATGACCCCACCGGGATGTGGCGGCCCGGGTAAGGATCAGGGTGGATGATGGAGTGAAGAGCTTGGACCCCGTAGGGGCTTCCTACGTACCGCGCGTTAGCACGGATCAAAGTCAACGTAGATCGGATATACAGTTTAACGTCATGTTGGACGTCGGCAAGCCGACTCACAGAGAGATCGAGGCCGCCGGGTGGAGGATTGAACCGAACCACCTCGCACAGAGGGGGATGGAACGGCCGGGTGGATCACAGTTTCACGTCATGCTGGACGTTGGCAAGCCGACTCACCAGGAGATCGAGGCTGCCTGAAGAAGGGAGGAATAGGAAAAGGCAGTGGGGAGGTGCAATGGAGATACACATGTGCAGTCCCCCACAATGGCGGATTCATAGGTGAATCGACGCAAGTGTGAACCCAGGAGGGATCCACTGATGGACGAACCGACGTAAATACGACCGGGACGACCAGGTGGTGGGCTTGAACCTCGGAGAGGCTTCCTACGTACCCTGTTTAGAAGACAGGGATCAAAGTCCACGTAGTTCGTTCTGTCAGGACTTACGCACTGAGGCAGCCCGGATGCGGAAAAACTCAGTTGGAGAGGGACTTGGGCCGAAAGTTGGAGACACCTCGATCCCAGTCACACCCTCTACTGGCTTCGGCAGTGGGGAAGCGCAATGGAGATACACATGTGCAGCCCCCCACAAGAAACTAGGGGTTTGTAATACCCTACCCCCGTGGGGAAAGGCCACTCCAATCCCGACATCCCTGCAGAGACGAGCGGGTGGGGGCCACATCCAAACCGGGGGGACCCTGCGTGCGAGGCACGGGATCGGGTGAGGCGGACGGTTTAACGTCTTTCCGGACGAAGTACAGTTTAACGTCGTGTGTTGAGGACGAAGCGGTCGGTTTAACGTCTTGCCGGACGAAGTACAGTTTAACGTCGTGTGTTGAGGACGAAGCGGTCGGTTTAACGTCTTGCCGGACGAAGTACAGTTTAACGTTGTGTGTTGAGGACGAAGATGCTTGGTAGTTTAACGTCTTGCAGCACGGACGTGGTGCAGTTTAGCGTCATGCAGGACGAATGTGCAGTTTAACGTCTTGCGGGACGAATGCTGTACAGTTTAACGTCTTTGTAGCTTGGACGATGGTTGCCGCCGATGGGTCCGTGTCACTTCGCGCGAGCCTGGAGGGCCGCACGGGAAGACAACGCACGATGCGGGCACCCCGGATGAAGATCATCGGGCGCCACGCGGGCGGGTACCCTCAGGGGGTGAAAAGGGGCGACCCCGGCGGTTTGCGCGCAAAAAAGGAACTTTGCGCGCAATACCGCGGGCCGGCGCGCAAATGGACGGGCTGGCGCGCAATTGGGCCAGCACTTTTCCCGCGGATGATAGAGATTGCGTGCACCGGGCTTTGGATAGCGCTCGGGGGCAACGGCTCATTCTTAAATCGAATGGCCACTTTGAGAAGGGGGTGCGCGCAATCGGGCCGGATTGCGCGCACCCCGGGGGCAATTGCGCGCAAGAGGCTTCTTTTGCGCGCGAAGGCCTTAGGGTGAAGAATTATTCAAAGGAAGGGAGCTCAAGGGATTGCGCGCGAAGGCGAACCCCGAGGCCTTATTGCGCGAAAGAAAAGAGGTTACCTGAAGATCGGCATTGCGCGCGGAATGGATTGCGCGCACGAGAGACCTTTCGAATTCTGGAAACCTTTAAAACGTCGGGGGTCGGCTTATATTTATAGGCCACCCCGGGCGCGGAATTCCCTTCGCGGGCGCGAAATTCACTTCGCGGGCGCGGAATTCCCTTCGCGGGCGCAGAATCCGGACCTGGCGCGCAAAGGAGTCGCGGGAGCTCGGGGCACGCAAAATTGCGCGCCGGCCCTGCGGATTGCGCGCATCCCGGGAGGATTGCGCGCCGCGACTCAACTTTGCGCGCGGGACTCTAAAATTCCGCGCACGACCTCCGGGCCCTCCGGAACAGGCTTCTGACTCCAAATATCACTTCGCTTTCCGCATCCGGAACTTCATTTGGGGATCAACGGACTTTTCCGGCGTCTACAAAAGCCCCCCCTCGGAATCTGATCGGCGAGAGGTCGCAACGATCGGGTTCCGAGGGAGACGCCGGAATACCGAAGTCCTGGGCGGCGCGGGACTTAGGCGCGCAAAAAGGGGCGTCGGGCGCGCAATTCGCGGTCGCGCAATCACGCGTTCCGCACGGCGCGGAATCCCGGCCTCGTCTATAAATAGGGGTCCAGGGTCCCGCGTTCCGTACACAGGCCTTCCGCGCGATAAGCTCCAACGCTCTCGTGCGCGAAATTGCCTTTTCCGGCGCGAAATTCGCCCGATCGGCGCGCAAAACCGTCCGGATTTCGCCCTGCCTTTACGCGAAAACCCGGCACTTTACGCGCCATTCTTCCCGATTGCGCGCCGTCCACTTGGATTGCACGCCAACCTTCAAACTTTTCTACCAGCCTCGTCCGATCCCGCACGCTTCATCCCTTTACCCGCACGACTCCCGGAGCTTCTGAGATGGCCGTGAATCAAGGAAATGAGGGGGGTGCCGCCACTCGCAGAGCTGAGATGGCGACGAACGAGGAGGTTTATGGAGCCAAGGAGATTGTTTCCAACAATCAATCCTTGTTCGACTTACTGACACCGGCCCAGAAGACATATCCGCTGTCAGACAACCTGCCGCTCTGGAACTTCGGCATCCTAGATGAGGTTCCGGTGCCAGGGTTCGAGGTTGATGCGCCACGGACCTGGGTGACTCGGGAGGACGAGCTTCCCCGCTATAACATCACCAACAATGGGCATCCTGCCAGGGAGACCAGACACTTGGATGTCTATGTCCTGAACCCGAGGACGCGAACCATTGACGGGAGTGAGCCTACTGCGGAGAATTCTCCAGCCCTCTACTCGAGCACATACCGCCAGAGTGTCACTGACGACACCAAGGGCTGGATGAAGGACTGGGACTTGCGGTCTGGGGGCAATTTCACCAGTGAGTGGGCCTGGGCGTTCTGGGTACGCCACACTTGCGATCACTTCGCGGAGGAGCTGCGGTACATCGGCCTGTTTGAGGCGGTGTGGACGTCGCAGTTCCACTTCTACCAGCAGTCCGAGCTCGGGCCGGAGCTGTTCACCCGCTGGTCCCCGGATACCAACACCTTCCACCTTCACCATGGGGAGGTCGGTATCGGTCTCTGGGACATCCACTGCATCGGAGGTATCCCGCTGGAGGGCTACCAGTACGATGAGTTCCTGCCACCGAAGAACACCTGGGAAGACAGGTCACGGACTCCCATTCTGACCTGGCATCTGCTTGACCTGGCTACGCAGCGGCTCGAGATCAAGGACTTCCAGAAGGACATACCCTACAAAGAGTGGTTCGGCCAGTTCTTGGAGCATGACCCGGTGGTCAAGATGCCAGGCAGGGGGAAGCGGTGCCCGACCGCGGCTCAGAGGAGCCGGAACGGGTCGTACTGGCGGGTCCTGGAGACGGGCGACTACCGCTCATGGGGGTACCACGTCATCGAGGCCCGGGACCCAAATGTCCGGTACGCGGCGTTCCTGGCCGCATTTCTGAGTGGGTGGCTCCTGCCAGTGCGGGACGCGAGAATGGGCGTTCGCCCGGCGACACTGGCGATGGCGGGCGCTCTGGCCGCCAACAAGAGATACAACCTCGGGGTCCCAGTGTTGGCGAAGCTGTATGCCATCCTAGGACGCATCTCACGAGGGGGGTCGCCACGAAGGATCTGTGGGCCCTTCCAATTCTTCCACGGCTGGGTGGCTGCTCACCTTGGTGGGTACACGTTTCCGAACGCCATCATTCCTCCGGGCAACGGCCTGCGACCCTCCCTGCTGAACATTGCGGGGGTCGCTCCGATGACCCTAAGTGAGGAGGGCGTGAGGATTCGGATTGGCAATCATGCCAATTTCAACTTCAGCCCGTTCCCCACTCCCATTGGCCAAATGATCGACAATGGGCAGGGTCCGCTGGAGCAGCACGAGTACTTCCTGAACATGCGGGGCGGGGTGCTCGTGGCTCGGATCGACGGGAAGGTGATCTGCGAGCCTTACGTGCCAACCCGGTTCGCCAGGCAGTTCGGGTGCCTTCAACGGATGCCGAAGAGGGTATTCACGGCTGTCCGGGAGGAGACGAACCCTGGCGTCCTTCGTCAGATGTGGCTGATGTTTGCCGCTTTCGGCTCTGGCGACGTCATCACTCTCCCTCCTACCGGGGTTGATGCAGGCTTGGCAACCGAGTACGCCGAACACTGGGCCATCGCGTACCCCGAGGGGCTTCTACGGAAGCCAGTTCGGCGGCTCGAGGTCACCCGTGCGGAGACCGGGCGTCAAGGAAGGAGGCGAAGCGCCGCCACACGGGGGAGAACGGAGGCGCGCCAAGTAGTGGAGCCGACGCGGGCAGGGACTTCGGCGGCGGGTACATCGCAGGCTGCTGCTACGACCTCTGCGCCCAGAGAGGGGGCGCGTGCGGTGGTCGAAGAGCGGCCCGGGAAGCAGGTAAGGCGTCTGCTCGAACCCTCCCACGATGCAGTCTTCCCGGCGCTGTGGTCGGCCTGGATGACCCTGCGGCAGTCACTGGGGACCGACGTCATCTGGCGAAAGATACTCAGAGAAGGGATCTATCTGCCAGAGGTCGGGCGCCTCCAGATCGCCGACAGGGTGGACTTCAACCGGCAGTATGCGTATCTGACGGCCATGGACGAGTACGCGCGCCAACGTGGTCAGCGTGCGGAGCCATCCCTTCTGGTGAAGGTGATGCTCGGTCTCGAACCCGCTCCCGAATAGATGCCACCGGGAGAAGATGACAGTAACGACTCCGAGGAGGAGGAGGAGATGGGGGAGGATGAAGGCTCCGAGGGAAGGTCCCATCGGGGGAGCCCGCGGGAGAGCGGCGAGGTGGCCGGCCCTGACAATGTTGATGTCACTGAGCTCCTCGAGGTCCGCTTCTATCCCTACTCAACCTGATTCATCCATTCTCTTATGAAGCTTCTAACCCATTTCTCCACCTTTCTCAGGAGCACACGGATGCTGGTTAGGCGTCCTCAGCGGGAGTAAGAGAGGCGCCAGCAGGACAAGGCGGGGGCCAGACACCCATCATTGAACTGACAAGCGCTGAGGGGCCCCCTGCTGCAGTTGCTCCTGCGGCGACCGGGATAGCGGAAGATGACGCTCCGAACTCCCGTAAGTCTCCTTTACTGCTGGTGCTTGCCGCTGACGATCCGTGACTAACCACGGCACGCCCTGCGCAGTGATCTCAGGACTGGAGGCCCGTCGGGCTACCGAACCCGGGCCATCCACGAGTGGACCAGCGGCAGACATGCCGCCTGCTCCGGAATAGACTTTTCACACCGAGTCGGCCCCACCAACTGCTGATCAAGGGGCCACGGACGTCGGCGGTGCTGCCGTCGGAGAGAGGTTAGGGGCTGACGAGGGTGTTAACGCCGCTGGGGCGGGAGAAGAAGGTCGCCCAGATGTTGGGGAACCTACCCCCCGTGAGGACATCCCAGGGGCGGACCCTGCAGCAGACCTGCTGGCTGCCTTCCCTGCCTACCGGCCTGCCGACCCCGAGGAGATGGATGACTCGGACGCGGAGGCGGTCGAGGAGAGCCGGATAGCGCGCCGAAGGGGGTGGAAGTGCATCCAGCGCTTCCTCAAGCGAGACCCATCGGAGTGGCTGGGGCGCATGGGGTCACTCCAAACCTGGCTGCGCTTCCTGTGTGCCGGGGGAGCTGATGCTCAACGCCTCCATCTGACGGTCCGTGATTTCATGGCCGAAAAGATGCGCGAGAGCCGCCAGCGTGCCGACGTCGCACAATGTCGGGACATGTCGGAGAACACGCGGGCGCTCCTTGCGGCAGAGCAGGAAGTCCGGCGTCTCGAAGGGCAGGCGGCAGAGAAGGAGGCCTTCGTCGCAACATGCACCGAGCTTGTGGAGCAACTAGCAGCCCAGCTGGTTGACGCCCAAGTACAGCTGACGGAGGCGGGCCAACAAATGGTCACAATTCAAGTCGAGCGGGAGCGTGTACATGCCAGAATCGACGAACTGCGTGCTGCGACCGCCGACGAGGAGAGGGCATGCAGAGAGCGAGAAGCAGCTCTGAAGGCCGCCAGCCAAAGGGTAGCGGCGTTAGAAAGGCTTATCCAGCACGCTAATCCTTAGGGGCTTTGTTTTTGCCACTTCCAGAACATTTGCTTCTGCTACTCAATATTTCGATCCATTTGTATGAACCAATATATTTATCTGCATCTTTTGGCTTAACATGCTCAACCACAAATTGTCTCGCGGGAGCGTTAACCAAGCTTCAGGCATCCGCAATTGGGCCTGGATTTCTAGAGAAAAGAGGGAGGTCATTCCTAAGAAAGGAGACCTCAAGCCTAATCAATGTATCATCCCCCCAACTTGTTCCGACACACGAGCGGGACAACGCTAGGGGCGTTGAGATTTTATCCGAACATAGGGAAATGAGAAAGGGTGAATCGCGTGTCCCGAATTCAGAAATCCACAACGGTTGGCCTTCCAGGAAATACCCAAGACGGCAAGCGGACAATGGATCAATCGACCATACTACTGCGATAGACGGACCAAAGGTCATCATCCATATTTGCAGGAGGCGGATCACATGTCGTCATCAATGCCGCTTTGGGGTTCCTTCAGGCACAAGGGTGGAAATCCAGATCAACAGGGCACGCGAAGCGTGGGCCGAAGTGACGATTTGTTCGGATAGAATCCAACGCTCTCAAAATTGCGCCACCGTGGGGAAAGCGTATTAGGCGGATGCACTAATCTGGCCGTGAATCACCCCAATTCTCAGACAGAACCTCTTTGACGAGGAAACTGTCGCTTCTCATCATTGCGATGGGGCATCCCGAGCTGAATCGGGGAGAGTATCACAACTGCACCACTCTACCCGAAGTCAGGCCAGACGGCCGGCGACGAGGAGGGGCGGGACTTAGCGATCCCTGAGGCTGGACCCGAGTCGGAATGCCCGGGCATTCCTACGTACTCCATCAGGCTGGAGATCAAGCCACACGTAGTTCTGAGAGTGTAGTTTAACGTCATGCAGGATGTAGAATCCCATTTGGGGAGATCTTAGTTTAAGGTCTTAGAGCTCGGACCATAAGGGAAGATCTTAGTTTAAGGTCTTAGAGCTCGGACCATAAGGGTAGATCTTAGTTTAAGGTCTTAGAGCTCGGACCATAAGGGTAGATCTTAGTTTAAGGTCTTAGAGCTCGGACCATGGGAACCTCAAAGTACGCCACATTGTGGTCCTATCCCCTGGATATGCGAAGGTGCACTGAGGGATAGTGTCAAGAGTGTTGAGATTTTTCCTGGTCAGAATGGGGGGTGGAAAACATGATGTGAATCATGCGGCCATTCACTCAAGGACTGGGGGCACCGGCGTGACGATATGGGAGTACTGCCGACCGTGGCGGAAAAGCAGCATCAATATCGCACTAACCGTTGATGGAATGAGGCAGCAAACGAGCATCGACCGCTCAATCGCAGGATTCATATCAATTTGCTGCCCGAGGCCATTGGGGGCACCAGCCCGAGTCGGTGGGAGAGCACTGAGGCATTGTGTCCAAACCGTTCACGGGGGCTCCACCCAGGGCGTAAGCGATGGGTCCGAATGAAAGGGAGCACGAAGCCTGAAAATGGAAGGAACCTGACCAAGCTGAACCTGACCCTCCTGGCAATAAACCAGAGTACTCTTGACACCAGTGGACCACTGCAAGGGGTCGAGGGACACGCCTCGAGGGTGGCCTGAAGGCGGCGGATTCCCCAGAGAAGGGGGGAATCTTTAAGAGGTGTGGGGCTGGACCCGGAGTTTCAAACATCCGGGCGTTCCTACGTATCCCATAAGGATGGGAATCAAGCCACACGTAGTTCTTGAAGCGCGGCGCAACACAATCGGGCACCAGCGCGGGGAAGGGGTGCGGGTCTGACCCTCGCACACAGAAGAAGCGGTATTTGATATTTCTTGTTTGTCCTTAAAGATGGATGGTTTTTCTTTGTGCAGCGACATGCCTGTGATCAAGGAATCACTGGCGTCGCCACAATAATCAAGCCATGAAAGGCATTGATGAATGGCGTGGTTATTAACCAGCGCCCAACGTGAGTGTCCCCTGAGGAGAACATCACGATGCAGTGCCGTTTCTCGTCGGGCGGCCAAGACGATCACAGTTTACGGTCGTGTGGTAGGACCAGACAACACAGTTTAAGGTCGTGTGGTTCAGACCATTGAGGAATCCGCGTATTGCGATATGGCAGACTCAGCGGAGGTGGGAACATACCCAGCCCTGCGGTCACGCACGATTCCAGGAGAAGGATCCTGGGATAGGGGCCTGCGTATGTCCATCACCTGAGGGGCAGAGATGCTAGCCTCCAGATATACTGGGCCCAGAACTCGATTGTTCGGGCGACTCCTTCCTCCTTATGGGGACGAGGGTCCAGCTACACATGGCCCTTAGAAAGGACATCAGCGTATATCCTTGGCGCTCAGATCGTGGGAGCCTCGACAGACACCATTACCCTGGTTGTCCTGCCTAACGTGTAAAGGTGTACTGAAGGTCAATATGAAGAGAGTGTCGAGATTCCACTACAACGCACAAAGGCGGAGTGTGATGAGGACCACGCAACCAATGTTCGGAGCCTAAAAGAGCCGACATGGCGATCAAGGATGTCGTTGACCATATTCGCAACACAACATCCGATCGCGTCAGCCTAGAACGGGGCAAGCAAACGAGCATCAACCGCTCAATCGCAGGATTCATATCGATTTGCGGCCCAGGACCCGCCGGTAAATCGACCCGAAGCGGTAGGAGAGCACTGAGGCATCGTACCCAAACCGCTAACGAGGATCCCTTTGAGTGAAGGCTCAAACAAGAGGAAGCGCGAGAACCGACAAGCAACACAGGACTTGTCGGGATTGAATCCGACACCACGGGTCATAGACCGAAGTACCCAAAACATGTTAACAGATCACCGGAAAGGGTCGGAGGACTCACCCTGAGAGCAACCAAAAGACAGCAGATCCCTGTGATCAACCAAAAGACAGGGCTGGACCTGAAACACAAGCGTCCAGGCGGTCCTACGTATCCCATAAGGATGGGAATCAAGCCGTACGTAGTTCTTGAGAGGCAGTTTAACGTCATGCAGGACGAAAAGAGAAAGAAAAAGGGGGGAGCAGAAGGCATCCCCAAACGTGGGGGCGTACAGCATGGCGAGCAAGCCGACGTGAATGAGGGCGTAGCCCCGCGTCCACACCATATGCCACATATCCAGAGGCAACTGGGCCAAGGGCCAGAGGTGGGATGGAAATTCCAGAAGGATGGGGCTGGGCCTATGTTCAGGCGGTCCTACGTATCCCATAAGGATGGGAATCAAGCCGTACGTAGTTCTTGAGAGGCAGTTTAACGTCATGCAGGACGAACGCTGAACAGTTTAACGTCTTGTAGCTCGGACGTAGTACAGTTTAACGTCATGTTGGACGAATGCCAAATAGTTTAACATCTTGTAGCTTGGACGAGGTACAGTTTAACGTCATGTTGGACGAATGCTGAACAGTTTAACGTCTTGTAGCTTGGACGAGGTACAGTTTAACGTCATGTTGGACGGATGCTGAACAGTTTAACGTCTTGTAGCTTGGACGAATGGTGCTTGGCAGTTTAACGTCTTACCGCGCGGACGTATGCAGTTTAACGTCGTGCAGGACGTAGAACACTCAGACGAAGTACTGCTTAAGGAACCTAGCGTTGGTGGGAGGAGTGACACGCTCACCATCCATAGTCTCTAGGGAATACGCGCCATTGGGATAAACTTTGTGGACGACAAGAGGTCCCTCCCACTTGGGCTCCAACTTGGGTGGCTTCCTGCCGGGGATCATTGGCGCTCTTAGGGCTAGCACTAGGTCACCCTGCAGGAAGGAGCGTAGGCGAACCTTCTTATTGAAAGCTCGAGCCATTATGCTTTGATTCCTCTCCAAGTTGTGCAAGGCGCGAAGTCTATTCTCATCCAGTGCTTCCAACTCGACTAGACGGGCTTCAGCAGCTCTGTCCGGCGCTTGCTGGTCGTAGACCGCAGTGCGCAAGGATGGTAACTGGATCTCGATGGGCAGGACAGCCTCAGCTCCATACACCAGGGAATAAGGGGTCATCTGGGTGGAATTGCGAGTCGTCGTCCGATAAGCCCAGAGGGCGTTGGGGAGCTTGTCCGGCCAACTCTTCTTGTTCTGACCAACCATCTTTTGCAGAATGTTAGAGAGGGTCTTGTTAAACGCCTCGATCTGTCCATTCGCCTGCGCATGATAGCGAGATGTATGGTTCGAGCGAATGTTATACTTGGCGTACAACTTCTTCAACTCGGCTGCTCGGAAATTGGCTCCGTTATCCGTGAGGATAGCGTGAGGCACCCAAAATCGATGAATGATGTTGGAGGTCACGAAGTCAGCGATCGAACAGGATTTGACCTCTCTGAGCGGAATCACCTCTGCCCATTTGGAGAAGAAGTACGTGGCGGTCAGAATGAACCGGCACTGGCGAGCCGTCGCCGGCGGGTAGGGTCCCACAACGTCCATCCCCCAGACTGCAAAGGGCCAAGAATACCTGGTGGTATGGAGAGGCTCTGGCGGCCGATGCACAAAGTTCGCATGAACCTGGCACGCATGGCATCTCCTGGCATACTCGATGCAGTCGTGGATCATGGAGGGCCAGAAGTATCCCAACCTCCGAATCTGGTGGGACAGCTTCGGCCCAGTCTGGTGGGCACCGCATGAACCAGCATGAACCTCTTGCATGACTCGTGGGATCTCAACTCCCTGAAGGCAACGGAGGAGAACACCATCAAATCTGCGTCTATAGAGGATCTGCTCCAGGCCGGGACTACTCTGGAGGACAAACTGCGATGCGCGGCGTTGAACTCGCTCGCGCTCAGCTCGATCCGATGGGAGAATGCCATGTTGGAGGTACTCAACCCAAGGCGTCCTCCAATCAGGGGCTGATTCGACTGCCATATCTGGGGTACTCGGGGCTCCGGGCACAGGGGCAACCGCTGTGAGATTACTTACCGACGAGCCGCGATCTCCCTCCGAGATAACAGGAGCGATGAGCCTGCGGTGCGTCACGCGGACGATCAGGTTATCCTGTTCAGGCTCTGCAAGTGACGCAGCCAGGCTGGCCAAAGCATCTGCTCGACCGTTCTGCGACCGGGGAATATGGACAATTTCTGGCCGAGAAGGGAACCGGGCCATCAGAAGGAGGGTGCACTCCAGCAACGGCACAAGTTCCGGCTTCCTGACAACATAGTCGCCATTGATCTGCTTAACAACCAGCTCGGAGTCCCATTTCACACACAGATGGGGCACGTCGATCTCGAGAGCTAACTCGAGGCCAGTGATGAGGGCATGGTATTCCGCCTCATTGTTGGTACAGCCCTCTGACAACAGGAAAGAGTATGGCAGCACGGCTTGCTCCGGGGTGATGAAGACGATACCAAAGCCCACTCTGTTGAGCTTACGATTATCGAGCCTTCTACCGGTGGGGCTCCGGGAGGCACCGTCAAAGTGCATCTGCCAGCATGGACCGGCTCGATCGACCGAGAGGATGGCCTCATCATGAAAGCCTAGATCCAGCGGCTGATCCGCGGAGGTTGGGTGAGCAGCCAGAAAGTCTGTCAATGCTTGCCCTTTGATGGCCTTCTGAGACACATACCTGATGTCGAACTGCTGGAGAATCACAGCCCACCGCGCTAGACGGCCAGTCAACATAGGCCGGCTCAGGATATATTTCAACGGGTCTACCCGAGAAACCAACTGTACCTCATGGTGCTGCAAGTAGTGCCATAATTTCTGTACGGCAAATACGAGCGCCAGGCAGCTCTTCTCAATGGGGGAATATCTGACCTCCGCATCGAGGAGCATGCGACTGAGGTAATAGAGGCTATTCTCTGTTCCCTCGTTGTTCTTCTGGGCGAGAAGGGCGCCAAGGGACCGTTCCAGGGCGGTCACATAGAGGACCAGCGGCTTCCCGGATACAGGCGGCATCAGAACCGGAGGTTGCAGCAGGTACTGCTTGATTTCCTCGAAAGCGGTCTGACACTCTTTATCCCATACATAGGTGGCACCTTTCTTCATGAGCCGAGAAAAGGGCTTACACTTGCCGGCCAGATTCGCGATGAATCGGCGTATATAGGCTAAGTGGCCTTGGAACCCTTGTAGTTCCCGGATGTTACCTGGGGGAGGCATCTGGCTAATCGCCCTGATCTACTCTGGGTCGATCTCAATACCCCGATATCTTACCACAAATCCATGGAACTTTCCGGAGGTGACCCCGAAGGCACACTTCAACGGGTTCATCTTCAGGCAACGAGACCGGAGGAAGCCGAACACTTTCTCAAGATCTTTGAGATGGTCCTGACGCTGGCGCGATTTGACTACCAAGTCGTCGACGTAGCATTCCACCAGTGTGCCGAGGATTGGTTTGAATATGCGGTGCATCGCCCGTTGATAGGTGGCACCTGCATTCTTCAGGCCGAAAGGCATGACCCGGTAACAGAAGGTACCTTGGGGGGCCCTAAAGGCAGTGAACTCCTCATCCTCAGGGGCCATCCGGATTTGGTTGTATCCGGAGTATCCATCCATGAAGGAGAGGGCTTGGAACCCTGCCGTGGCGTCAATCAACAACTCTGTCACTGGAAGGGGAAAATCATCCTTCGGACAGTGGCGGTTGAGATCGCGGAAGTCGATGCAGACTCTGATCTGCCCGTTCTTATTCCTAACCGGCACAATGTTGGCCAGCCATTTGGGGTACTGGACTTCCCTCACGAAGTTGGCTTTGATAAGCTTGTCAACTTCGACCTCAACCATGGCACCGTGAAATGGGTGCATCTTCCTGGGAGGCTGCTTGAACCCGCGATGGTTCGCCGGGAGACCAAGTCGGTGGACGGCTACCTGAGGATCCAGCCCCGGCATCTCGTCATAGCCCCAAGCGAACACATCACGGTGCTGCCTGAGAAAGTCCACGTACTGCTGCCGCTCCTCAGAGGGCATGGCGGCACTGACCAATGTGGGTCTCGAATCTGCTTCAGTTCCAAGGTTCACTTGTACTAACTCATCGACCATGGAGGGGACGCCCTCCTCAAAGGCTGGGGGTGCATCTTCCACGTCCTCTCCACCCGGGGAGGGATTGTCCACGGGAGAGACTACGTTGGCAACTGCATTGGGGCTACCAGATCCTGCTGGGCCGCTGGTGCTGGCACGGGCGGTCGCGGTCATCTCATCAGGAGACTCACAAGCCGTCGAGACCATGGCTACGTCCAACCGTTGAATCGGGAGGACGTAAGCGTCATCCAAACTTGCCCAGGGATCACTTGCAACAGCGACAGGCTCGACCTCACCTGCCAGGATCTGCTTATCCTTGCTCTTGTAATAGTCCGCGTCCATATAACGGGCTTCACATGAGGTAAAAGGAGAGGCATCTCCTTGAAGCACGCCTACTCGACCGTTAAGGGAGTATTTGAGGCATTGGTGGTATGATGAGGGAACCGCCGCATGAAGATGGAGCCATGGACTGCCCATCAATGCGTTATACGCAGTGTCCTGAGAGACCACCATGAATTCGGTGTTGGCAACCAAGTCACCGAACTGGGTCTTCAAACGTATCTTGCCGACCGGAGTTTGCTTGGTGCGGTCGTACCCCTGGATCCTGAGGTCGGAGGGGATCAAGTCACCCTCAGACAACCCCAATCTCCGGAGCGTCCGAGTTGGAATCAGGTTAATCCCGGACCCCGTGTCGACAAGACAGCGCCGGACTTCAAGGCCATTGAACCGGCCGGTAACATACAGCGGACGAATGTGCCCCTGTATAGGAGGGTCTTCATCCTTACCAGAGAACGAGATAACTGCCTGGCATTCGGCGTCCTCGACCGTCTCGGCGCGAAAGGCCTCTGCAGCCGCAACCTTTGTCTCAAACTGGAGGGGGCTCTTCAGGGCTTCAGCGAGTGCCTCGCGCATCTCAGATGAAATGCGCAGAGCCTCAAGGATGGAGAGTCTCGCTGGGATGTCGGCCAAGTGCTTCAGGACATCATACTTTTTGGCCAAGCGCGAGCCCCTGGTTGCAGGAAGTTGCTCTGCGGTTGGAGGCATGACGGGCCTTGCCGGTTGGGTCGGCGGTCGACTGGTGCTTGGCGCATCTCGCTGTTCATTGGTTGAAGCCCGGGAAATGGTCACCGTACTGGGGTCAGGAGGCCGGGATGGACTCGTGGCAGGGCGGAGCTGATTGCGACGCGGCTGAGGTGGTTCTGCCTGGTCCCACACCACAAACAGTGGTGGAGGCGAATCCGTCATCCCCGGATGGGGGGCCTGCGCACGCTGAGCTCGGTTTTGAACCTGCTGCCTAGTCTCAGTGGCGTGCACGGCCTGGCTGGAGGTACCAACTGCTGTGCCCCGGCGACTCCTGTTGTTGCGGCTCCTCCGACGGTGGAGATGACCGGGGACACTAGGGAGGTCCACCTGGTGTTCTTCAACGTCGGGAACCGATAAGGGATTTACCAGCTCGACGGTATTAACCGAAGCGTACCCAATACTGTCATCGGACGAATCATTCACCACTGGGCGGATCCGAGGTGGGATCCCTGTCTCCGGGGGCATGAAATCGCCGAGAGTGCGGGATAGTGGCGGAACTGGCGGGGCGCGCTCTTCCTTCTTGCGCCGCCGCCGTTTGCTCTTCTTGGAAGAGGCAGGCTGGGACGACGATGCCGAAGCAGCACCCGTAGCTTCTGGGGGCTCAGGCTGATTCAAGCGCGCACAGATGATTCCATGGGCGTGAATGATCGTCTTGCGGGCCATCCAATTTTTATACTTCTGGGACCCGCGGTCGGAGACCAGCTGCCATTCGTCCTCATCGCCGCTATCGTCATCTGATCCCACGAACACGCCCGCCACTTGTGCTGGAGCTGGGCCCAACCTGATTACATTGTTGTTAATCTGGTCTTGGAGCCAATCCTTAAACACATAGCACCGCTGGATGGTGTGCCCCAGGGCCCGATGGTAGGGGCAGTAGCGGGGGTTATCCGTGAGATGTGCCTCCTCTGGCTTCCAACACTCAGGCAGTCGTACAATCCTCTGCTCCAGGGCGCTCCGGAAATAACCAGGGACCTGATCCTCGTGAAATGAGTAGGTCAGGTATCGCGGCCCCCTGGGAGCGTGGTCTTGACGAGGGGCTGGAGGGGCCTGCCGAGGAGGTGGACCCTGATTATCTCGCCTGGGTTGTGGCGGTACATTACGCGGAGGGGCCGGCCGGTTCTGAGGCTGCCGCTGCTGGGCCGGGAACTGAGCCCGTGGAGGCGGATTCCTATGAGGCTGTGGAGCTGGTCTCGCCGGCAGCAGCTCAAATGGCCTGGGGGCCTCTATCTGGGCCACAGCAGCGGGCTCAGCCCTGCTGGCTCTCCTTGCAGGAATCATAGGAGGCAGCGGGTGTGCCTGGCTGGCCTGTTGCAGGGCTTCCTCAAGACGTTGAGCTTTGTCTGAGAAGTCCCTGAACCCTCCGGGGTAATTCTGAGTGATCAAGGAAGGGACCAGCTCGGTCTTGATGTTCCCGACGCACATTGTCAGCAACTGCTCCTGAGTCAATGGCATGTCGAGGGAATACGTGAGACCCTTCCATTGGGCGACGAAGTCCGCGACTCGCTCATCAGGCCTCTGCTTGCACTTGAAGAGGTCTGCGATACTCGTCTTCCGGGTCGTGGAACTGAACTGGTAGAGGAATTGTCTGCGAAGGTCCTCCCAGCTAGTTATCGACCCGACGAGGAGCTGGCTGTACCAGACAAATGCTGGCCCTTCCAGTGTCTGGACAAAGCAGCGAAGCTTAGCGGCCTCTTGCTGCGCCGGAGTCCCCAACATAGGTCCACACCTTGAGTTGAAATGGGCCAAATGTTGTGGCAGATCTCCAGTCCCGTTGAAGGGGGCAAAAGTGGGATTCCCGAATCCCGGAGGCGCCGACATGTCATCCACCCATGCTGGGTATGGCTTGCCGTCCGGTGGGATTTCCACTTGCCGAGTATCCAAGGCTTCCAAGCGGGCAATGTGTGCCGCCATCGGATCGTCCGGACATGGGTTCCAGTCCTGGAGAGGATCTCTAACCACGAGCGCATTGCATGGCCCTTCAATCGGGTCGTCGACTGGGTCGTCGAACTCGGCAGCTCGTGGGATGGCGGGCGGAGCGGCCCTTGGGGCAGCGGGAGGAATCCGAGCGGGGTCTCTCAGGTAGTCACGCCGCTCGGGAGGGTGTGGTGAAACATACCGCGCCCTCTTTCCATAGGCGATGGCCTCTCTCCTGTCGGCGAACACGGCATAGTCACGGTTGCCCGGGAGAGCCTCATCGAGGGGTGGTTGTTCCTATCCCTGCTGTCCTGGCCTAGGATCACCGTAGTCAGGCCGCTACTCTGCAGCGCGCTCGGCGAGGAGCTGGTCAACTAGCTTCTTCTGCTCGGCGAGCTGTTGGCGTAGCATAGCCTTCTCGGGATCCTCATCTGCCCTCTGCGTGGAGGCAGACGGGTCGGCGGGCTTTATAGCCTCGCCGTGCTCTTTACCTTTGCTGACGTTTCGGCTCAACGTCAGTGCTTCAGTGGGTGCGGGGAGTCCCAGGAGGTTCCTCTGATGACGAGTAATTCTCACCGATGGATCCAACGACGGCTTGTCTTCGGGGGGAGAGCCCCCGTCGAGAAGTTCCAACCCGTTCCCCTCCCCCGACAGGTCAGCCATATTGACTGTTTCTGTCCCCGGGGATATACCCTCAGGGCCACCCAGTGAATCGGGCTGTCGGCGAATCACACTGAAACGTAGGGCAGCGTACTGCCCCCATCCACGGATATACACGTGGGGAGTGGCTTCCTCGATAACCTTGCGGAGTACTTGAAAACACTCAACGCATCGTTCTTGGAGGGCCTCGTGGTGCCCAAATGACCCGGGGTGCCGAACCGCGGGGAGCGTGGCCAGGTCAATTTGACGGCACTGCTCACCAATATCCTCCAGGTGCACTTGACTCCCGGGATATGGCATTTGTAGGTGGTGAAGACGGGAGTGAGTCTCCCGGAGAGTTCGGCGGAAGCATTCGAACTCATCCGGGGTGAGCGATTCGGGTGCATCAAAGTCCGGTCCTGCGACTGGCCAAAACTTCTCAGGGAAGTGGCCCTCTGCAAGGACGGTCCAGAAGCTCCACGACTCAAGCTCGGGACCCAAGTCTCCTTGGTCCTCTTCAAAGACTGGGAATGGACGGGGAACCGGCAGTGGTGCCGAGGCGGGCCGCCGGGCCGACGGGCTGGCCGGCGGTGAATACGGCGAGCAGGCCGATTGGCCTCCATATCCCAGGCCGCCCTCTGAGGGTGGCGGTGCCCTGGCTACCACATCACAATAGGACGGGCCGGCGAGCGAACATCCTACCGTAGCATCGGTGCTCGCCAGGGGTGCACTAGATCGTGGTTCGACCGTCGGTCCCCAGAAAAAGTCTCCGGGTTCTCCGATCGAGGCGGAAGGCGCATCCAGAGGGGCCGGTACCAACCGCAAGCTTGATCCTTGGGGGTCTACCAGGCCCTTGCTACTCCGGATATACCTTCGGAGAGAAGCGGGGATCGTGTCGATCTCGCTCTCGGGAAATACGAGGCTGACGTGCCGCATTCCTACCCCTGCCCCTGACTGGCGGGATTGGGGGGAGGGCTCTGTCGCCGAATCATACTCCGCCTCTGTATCAGAGAAACGAACCGGTCGGATCTCTGTCCGGAATCCCGTAACATTCTTCCCTCGGCGTCGACGCCTCGCCCTCCTGCCCCTGGGTGGTTCTTCGGGGCACGACTGATCTCTATCCTGGCGTCCTCCGGCCGCACTGGTGCTGGGGCCAAGAGGTCTGGAAACCAAGGTGCGAGGAGCACCGGGACAGATATCAAAGGGGACGCGGGGGGAGATGATTCCGGGCGGGCCTCCGGGCCGAGATCGGAAGGTGGGATGACCCGTGTCTCTTGGATCGGCCACACGGAGTAGCCCCTGTTGGCGAACAGCGCTACCGCGAGGTGGCCCGCGGTGGCTATTGCCTGTGCCAGCAACCGGGAGAGTCAACCCAACCTGCCTTTGGGGCGGTCGGGGCCTCGATCCGGGTCGGGCATAGAAGTGCCCCCACTCAGGATGCGCAGGGGCCTGGTGACTGGAGCCAGCAGTGGCTTGAGCCAACGCGGTCGCTGTTGCTAGGGCCCCAAGGTGGGCATCCTCTTCCGCTCATGCCCGACGTTGGCGTCGAGACAGACGAGTCGGGATGAGCGGCGCGGGCAGGTGGAGAGCCTGTTCCTCGACTTGAGGGGCCTGGCGGCGGTGTCGCCGTGGCCTGGCGGGAGCCCTTATCGTGGATCCCTGGAGCGGACCTCGGATAGGGTAGTCCCGGGCATCTTCCACTTCATCCGCATAGGGGAAGGAGTTGTCGGAGCGCTCCGGGGATAAGCTCCCAAAGCGGTTGGACGTCGAGGTAGGCAGCGGTGCCTCCCTGCGCGGCCCTCGGGGGCGGCGTTGGCGGCGAGGTGCAGCTCCCTCGAGGTCTAGGCGAGCCATGTCCCTGGTGGGGATGAATCCCTCTTCCTCGTATCTCCGCACCAAGCTGTTGATCACCCTTCTTTGGATGACCTCCGAGGGGGAGAGAGGGCGTGGTCGTCCCGCAATTGCGGCTGCCGGGACAACTGTGGAATGGGCGGGACCGCGCGGAGTAGCCGCGTCGGTGTTTCCCCTACCCCCGCGCCAGTGGGCGGGTGGCAATCGGGCACTAGATTGGGCGACCTGATTTCTGAAAGCAGGGAGAAGAACTCATTAACACTGACATGAAAAGGAATCGAAAACCAACCATTAGTGCCACGACGCCTTCCGTGGGGGGGACCCAGGCCCTCGACGTCGCGAGACGGAGTGCCCGAGTTCCCTTCCCCAGCCCCTGGCGGGTAAAACTGAATGCTCGGTCGAGCAGCATGTTGGTCTTCCAACACCTCTGAAAGCCATCGGTCTTCGTATCGAGGAGAATAGATTCACGTCGGGTTCACCATTTTTCTGTTTCGGTGTGGATGTTCGTCGGGTTACGCTGTTCCGCCAGGACGCGTTCGCGCGTGCACCCGTCGACCCGAGGGGATGGGCGCGCGGCTTGTGGTCCCGCAGTCCCGCTTTCCAAGGGCGGGCGGCATCCGTCCCTTATTTAGGGGCGTCTGATCCTTGATCGAAACCGGGATGATGGGATGTCGGCTCCTCCTCCCGTGGACATCTCCTCGGAACTCGTCGCCTAATCCGGGTCTCCCTCATAGATTTAAGAATGTTCGTGAATCTCGTTCTCAGCGCCATATCTTCATGGACACCGGTTAATTACGCTGCATCCGCCCGGACGCTCCAAGGAGTCCGGTCGGGGCAGCAACCTGCGGTGAGGAGACCGGGTGGCTCTGGGTGTCGGGGGCGTGTCTTGACACTGCGACTCTGCATGTCTTCCTTCCGTCCCTAATAGGGCTTCTCGAAGGCGTGATGGCCTGAGGCATCCCGCACTGGGTACGGGGAACTGTGTTACCTGAGGTTTTCCTCAGCTTCCCATGTTTAACACGGGGTATGCCGCGAGTTTAACGTCCAGCGGGGACGGCATCGGACTGATCAACATGAGAAGTGGATCAGATGACAGAACCCCTTGCGGGGAACCTCCGACGCTGGGGCCAACACATGGGCGGCTTCCCGGGTGAAGTGGAGTGGAATGAAATGGCATGACCCCACCGGGATGTGGCGGCCCGGGTAAAGATCAGGGTGGATGATGGAGTGAAGAGCTTGGACCCCGTAGGGGCTTCCTACGTACCGCGCGTTAGCACGGATCAAAGTCAACGTAGTTCGGATATACAGTTTAACGTCATGTTGGACGTCGGCAAGCCGACTCACAGAGAGATCGAGGCCGCCGGGTGGAGGATTGAACCGAACCACCTCGCACAGAGGGGGATGGAACGGCCAGGTGGATCACAGTTTCACGTCATGCTGGACGTTGGCAAGCCGACTCACCAGGAGATCGAGGCTGCCTGAAGAAGGGAGGAATAGGAAAAGGCAGTGGGGAGGTGCAATGGAGATACACATGTGCAGTCCCCCACAATGGAGGATTCATAGGTGAATCGACGCAAGTGTGAACCCAGGAGGGATCCACTGATGGACGAACCGACGTAAATACGATCGGGACGACCAGGTGGTGGGCTTGAACCTCGGAGAGGCTTCCTACGTACCCTGTTTAGAAGACAGGGATCAAAGTCCACGTAGTTCGTTCTGTCAGGACTTACACACTGAGGCAGCCCGGATGCGGAAAAACTCAGTTGGAGAGGGACTTGGGCCGAAAGTAGGAGACACCTCGATCCCAGTCACACCCTCTACTGGCTTCGGCAGTGGGGAAGCGCAATGGAGATACACATGTGCAGCCCCCCACAAGAAACTAGGGGTTTGTAATACCCTACCCCCGTGGGGAAAGGCCACTCCAATCCCGACATCCCTGCAGAGACGAGCGGGTGGGGGCCACATCCAAACCGGGGGGGACCCTGCGTGCGAGGCACGGGATCGGGTGAGGCGGACGGTTTAACGTCTTGCCGGACGAAGTACAGTTTAACGTCGTGTGTTGAGGACGAAGCGGTCGGTTTAACGTCTTGCCGGACGAAGTACAGTTTAACGTCGTGTGTTGAGGACGAAGCGGTCGGTTTAACGTCTTGCCGGACGAAGTACAGTTTAACGTCGTGTGTTGAGGACGAAGATGCTTGGCAGTTTAACGTCTTGCAGCGCGGACGTGGTGCAGTTTAGCGTCATGCAGGACGAATGTGTAGTTTAACGTCTTGCGGGACGAATGCTGTACAGTTTAACGTCTTTGTAGCTTGGACGATGGTTGCCGCCGATGGGTCCGTGTCACTTCGCGCGAGCCTGGAGGGCCGCACGGGAAGACAACGCACGATGCGGGCACCCCGGATGAAGATCATCGGGCGCCACGCGGGCGGGTACCCTCAGGGGGTGAAAAGGGGCGACCCCGGCTGTTTGCGCGCAAAAAAGGAACTTTGCGCGCAATACCGCGGGCCGGCGCGCAAATGGACGGGCTGGCGCGCAATTGGGCCAGCACTTTGCGCGCGGATGATCGAGATTGCGCGCACCGGGCTTTGGATAGCGCTCGGGGGCAACGGCTCATTCTTAAATCGAATGGCCACTTTGAGAAGGGGGGTGCGCGCAATCGGGCCGGATTGCGCGCACCCCGGGGGCAATTGCGCGCAAGAGGCTTCTTTTGCGCGCGAAGGCCTTAGGGTGAAGAATTATTCAAAGGAAGGGAGCTCAAGGGATTGCGCGCGAAGGTGAACCCCGAGGCCTTATTGCGCGAAAGAAAAGAGGTTACCTGAAGATCGGCATTGCGCGCGGAATGGATTGCGCGCACGTGAGACCTTTCGAATTCTGGCAACCTTTAAAATGTCGGGGGTCGGCTTATATTTATAGGCCACCCCGGGTGCGGAATTCCCTTCGCGGGCGCGAAATTCACTTCGCGGGCGCGGAATTCCCTTCGCGGGCGCAGAATCCGGACCCGGCGCGCAAAGGAGTCGCGGGAGCTCGGGGCGCGCAAAATTGCGCGCCGGCCCTGCGGATTGCGCGCATCCCGGGAGGATTGCGCGCCGCGACTCAACTTTGCGTGCGGGACTCTAAAATTCCGCGCACGACCTCCGGGCCCTCCGGAACAGGCTTCTGACTCCAAATATCACTTCGCTTTCCGCATCCGGAACTTCATTTGGGGATCAACGGACTTTTCCGGCGTCTACACTCTCTATTATTTTATTCATGCCATGAATTCCAAAATGGAATTCAAAAGAATTAAAATCTCTAAAAATTAAATAATTAAATGTGGGATCTCAATTAATTAATTAATGGGTGTTGGAACTTTAATGAGAGAAGGTGGAAGGTTCAAAATTAAATGAGGATAGGTGGATTTATTAATTTCAAGGGAAGTTTAATAGACTTCCCCCAATTAAATGAATGTTACATGGGGGTTAAAGGGGGTTCAAACTAGAGTGGGACCCAACTAGTTATATCCTCCCAAGGGAGGTTAGGGTGTGGTGGGCCCCACCTCTAACCTCCACTTGGTGGTTTTAACCACCAATCAAATAAAAATATGTACACATATTTTTATTTTATTTTATTTAGAATCCCCAAAAATTAACTACCAACCTCGATAAAACGCAACTGCGGTAAAGGTCTCCTTAAGTGAATACTGGCATTGTGAATTCAACAGTGCCCTCAAATTTTAATTCTGAGCACCTGCTCAAAAGATATAAAATCGTGCACGTATGTTTACAGAACGTACCTGAGAAAAACTTCAGAAATTGGTTTCGGGCACACTGGGCCTCGGAATCAGGCGCCGTCAGAAAATGCAGACTCGTAAAATTCCAATGTATTTGAGAAAAAAAATTCCCATGGAATTTTAGAGTCTTTAAATTCTCCCCACCTCAGGGATTTACGTCCCCGTAAACTACAACACACACATTAGGGGAACAAGTGGGGGTACTGAGCACACATCTAAGCCTCTCGCTCCCATGTTCTCTCCTGGAGGTTCTCGTGCTGCCAGCGAACGCGTACCAGAGGAATCAACCGTCCATACAGGACCCACTCCTATCAATCCTCAATCTCCACTAGAACCCTTGTGAATGTCACCCCGGCATTGATGTACATCTACCTGTGGTCGATGATGTGGGACGGGTCATGCAAGTATCTCCCCAGCTGAGAGATGTGGAAGATGTTGTGCACCCGGTGCAACTGAAGTGGAAGAGCCACGTGGTAAGCCACCTCGTCTACCCTACTGAGGACCTGAAAAGGTTCGATGAATCATAGAGATAACTTTCCGTCCCGGACAAATCTCTGTAGACCTCGTCAAGGTGAGACCTGTAGAAAGATGTGGTCTCCATCCTCGAACACCAGTGGTCGCCATATCCTATCAGCATAGGACTTATGCCTACTCTATGCAGTCTTCATCAACTCTTGGATGATCTGAACCTTCTCTGTCATAGCATGCACCATCTCTGGTCCTACAAGTGCTGACTCCACTGGGTCAGTCCAGCACAGAGGTGATCTGCAAGGTCGGCCGTACAATGCCTCGTAAGGTGCCATCCCAATGGTGGAGTGGTAGCTGTTGTTATACAAAAACTCTACCAAGGGTAAGTGATCCTCCGAGCTACGACCAAAGTCAAGGACACATGCACGGAGCATGTCCTCAAGAGTGTGAATGGTCCTCTCAGTCTGACCATCCGTCTGAGGAATGAAGGTGGTGATAAAGTGAAGTTGTATCCCAAAAGCCTCCTGCAACCCCTTCTATAGTCGGGAAGTGAAACGATCATCTCGATCGGAGATTATTGTTTATGGAACACCAGGAAGTTGTTTGATCTCCTGTATGTAGAGGCTTCCCAAGATCTCTATTGAGCCCTACACTCTAATCGGTGGGAAGTGGGGTGACTTGGTGAGTTGGTTGAGAATCACCCAGATACAGTCATGTACTCTGGATGTATGTGGAATTCCCATCACGAAATCCATAGATATCCCATCCCAATTCCACTTTGGGACCTCTAAGGGCTGAACCAAGCCTTCTGGAACATGGTTCTCCTCCTTCACTTGCTGACAAGTGAGGCATCGCGAGACATACTTAGCTACTGCCTTCTTCATATCTGGCCACCAGTGCTATCGTCGGAGGTCTTGATTCATCTTCACCACTCCATGATGCACCGCTAAATGTGATGTGTGGAACTCCCTCAACACTACCTCCTGAAGTGCAACTAGTACCATGGTACGTCCTTAGAAAAGAATGACATGCTACCCACCTTCATGAAATCCATTAGGTGCCTTCCCTATGGATATCTGGGCACATCATGTCTCACATTCAATGTCCCCACATTGTGCCTTCCTGACTCCCTAAGAAGTGGAGAAGTGACTGTGAGAGACTGCAGAAAGGTTTCTCCATCTCTATCCACAAAGGATAGATGCAATGTGGCCAGCTGCTATGTTGCCTCTCCTAGCAGCTGAATGTCTGATCTTCTACTGAGAGCATCTGCTACAATGTTCCCCTTCCCAGGATTATAGACTATCTCAAAGTTATAGTCCTGGAGGAACTCAAGCCATCATCGTTGTCTCAGGTTCAGTTCCATCTGCCAGACGATGTACCTGAGACTCTGGTGGTCATAGTAGAGTTAAAATGATCACCCAATAGATAGTCCCACCAATTATTCAAGGCGAAGACCACTACTACTAACTCCAGGTTATGGGTAGCGTAGTTATGCTCGTGCTTTCTCAACTTCCAAGAGCTATACGCAATCACTACTCGCTCCTGCATCAGGACACACCCGAGTCCGGTCCCTGATGCGTCACAGTAAAATGCATACCCAACACCCTACTCTTGTAGCCTCAAAATGGTCCCACTAGTAAACCTCTGCCTCATCTCCCGAAAGCTCTACTAGAATCTCTCTGACCACACGAAGGGTTTCCCCTTCTTTTCCAAAGCTGATAGTGCTGCTGCAACTCTGGAGAAGTATGGCACAAAGTTAAGTCTGGCCGACTCATGAGTGATCAACTTCACCCTCTTTTTCATGATTCCATCCTATTCTGCCTAGGTTTTCCTTTTCACTAACCAAGAAAAACCCCATCCCAACATTGTAGATAAACTAGAACCTTTTTCCCTAATACAGTCAATCTGTGTATGAATTGTGGTTTCTCAGTACATACCCAAACTAACGTTGTAAGGCATCGATGCTGCAAAAAAGAGGTTACAACCAAAAATCTCACCTCAAGGGTAAGATCACAATGTTGGCGTAAGTTTGATTATCGATTCTCCTCCCAAAGGTATCTCCAGACGTGAGGGTCAAGTCAACGGTTTAACCGGAAACTCTAAATCACTAGTGGGGACTACATATGCGGGTGGTTGTAACATGTCAAAATGTTCACCCCCACATGCTGCTCTCCTAGCTCAGCTTCCACGTCTGCTACCCTGCAGATTGACCTGTCCCTAACACTTCCTCTTCTCGAAACATTTTACACGCTCAAGTCTCTGAGACTGACGCCAGTTTCATGCTTTCCAACTATTAACGTTCACTGGATGTATCCGCTCAACCAATGAACATTCAACCACAAAGGTTCTCTCTAGCACCCTAACATAAGTAGGAATGCATAGAGGAAAAGGTGATGGCTCAGATATCCTTAATCACACCTCCTTCAGAAGTCAGAACTATAAATCACTAATCGTATCATATTCATCGAGTACCAGAAATGATCGGTATGCCTCGATGAATACTCAGCAACTGGATGGTTGTCTTGCCAAAGCTGTATAAGCTCAAGAAAACGCTCAGCCACCTCCTCAAGCCAGTCCTTAGTCGCCTGTGGGTCAGACTCGCCTCAGAACGTGAGGGTTATCTGGTGCTGAAACACATGTAAGGGACTAAGCCTACAAGTTTCCTCTACCGGTACCGCCGGTAGTGTCTGTTGACCAACATGAAGTGATATAGTTGGCACACTACCCGAAGGTACAATCTTGGAAAATGGTCCATGTACAGAAACCTTATCACTATGCGGACCATCCTCATGGTCATCCACTAAAAAATATTAGTAGCTAAGATCAACATCTTCTGTACTATTGTCTCAAATAGGAAGAAAAATCCAGTAATTGCCTCTATCTAATCCTCTGCTTCCTGGGAATCTGTCTCGCCTCGAAACCTCATAGGCCTCTGCCGCTGGAACTCGTGCAACGCGCTCAGCTGGCATGCATCTTCCTCCAATGTGGCTGGTGGAATCTGCTTCCCAACAGGTGGTGGTGCTTCTGGTACACCCCCCAAAGGTGCCAACATGGAAAGAGGGCCCTTAACCAGAGCCTCATTGCTCGGTGGGCCATCATCGTGTACTCTCTCAGAAACCCTAGCGGGTTGTATATGCAATGGCATGCTGATAAAGAACAGATGCGCCACAATCAAAAAGTTATACCTGGTGAGCTGACTCAAAGAGATCACAAGAAGACTCTTGAAAACACACTCACAATCAGTGTTTTCGTGCACTGAGTCAGAAATCAGAAGTCAGGGTCCTGGTGTATGGATATGTCAGCCGCCGCACAAAAACTAGACTCGCTGGACTGAAAACCACACTCAATACTCTTAACACTATTTCTTCATAGTAAGACAGATCATAATACTATGTTCTGTGGTATAACTGACTCCTCTGATACCAATTTGTCACGACCCATACTCAGGCCCATGCCGTGACTACCCCAAGCCCGCCTTCCATAGGCCAGAGGCTGGCGACTAGCACCAAAGGCATAAACATGATAAAAGGGAAGGAATTTCCTTCAAACCTGTAACACAAACAGAGTACAAGCAGAAGCAAACACTAAGTAAAAACTATATACAAAAGAAGGTGCTGAAAGAAAAGGGGGCCAAAAATACAAGACCAACAGTAAAGTATAAACAACTAAAAAGCTAGTACAACTGTAGTAAGGTAAAACAGCAATGACTGAGCCATCCTCTAGGATTCCCACTTGAAGGGTGGGTACGGATGGCCTTTTCAGCCCCACAAGTCCGTCTTTCTACTTTGTGTACCTCTTTACAAGTGGACCACCTCCGAGTACCGTCCAGCTCTATAACTATCTACCTCATTCAATGTTGTTTGTCGTCTCCAACCAACACAAAAAAGTGCAGGCATAGCCCTTGTAGAGGTGAGTATAACGATACACAGTAGGGACCCCGAGACCCTCAAGGTCTCACAATATCCAATAAGGATAACCCAAAAAGAAAGATACAATCACGAAATATCATCCAACTCTACTTAGGTATATTCCCAGATATATACCTAATTTACCAATCACAGTTCGGCTCCAACTCTTGAGCCCAAGCACAACCCAGTCCACAAAGGTAGTAAAGTCAATCACCACGTTGATAATAGTTGAAAGACAAGACTCAGCTCAAATAGGTACACATATTTTGCAGAGAGATAGAGATGATCAGATGTAGTCACTGATTCATCTAATCTGTCGAACCCACACAGGATACAGGACCAGCTAAGCTGTCAGACCCACACAGGATACAGGACTAGCTATCGCATTTAATTTGTTGGACCCACAAAGGATACAGGCCCAGCTATCTCATCTATGTTGTTGGACCCACACAGGATACAGGACCAGCTAAGTTGTCAGACCCACATAGGATACAGGACGAGCTATACTGTCGGACCCACACAGGATCCAGGAATAGAAGTTTGAACTATCGGACCCACGGAGGATCTTGGTACAGTAGTCATCACTATCGAATCCATAGAGGATTCTAGTACAGTAGCGTCGCAGCCAGCCCTAGGGTTCCAGCACACAGCACGCTCGATTATGGGAGGGTCCGCTCCTCGAGCCAAGTTTCGATACATCAACTATCACGAAGTTTTGAGTTGATTTATCCTGTAGTTCTGTCTCATCATAAGGAACCCAACGCGATAGACGACGCGTCAATCAGACGCCCAGTCTGAGAGTTATTGGCATTTCTGTTCCAGGGACCTGGTTGGATTTACGCTCGATCCAAACCTAGACGTTTCCAAATTTGTTCAAAACTCACATATAGTATCCCAAAAGGATATCCTCGTCATGAGGGTCCCAGTGCCGTAGACGACACATCAATTGGATTTGCAGTCTAGGAGTTACTCGCATTTAAGAGAAGACGGGCCCGACTCGTCAAGCACAGTGGGTTGGTGGGTCGCCCCGAACCAGCTTGGTGGGTCAGACCTGGCTGGGGGTCGTTTGTTCCTGGGTTGGACATGGCACACCTTGAGACCCAGCCTACGTTGTGGGCCATTCCGGTTTTACCGGCGGCACCACGCGGCACCCCCTCCTCCTCTACCCGGCCGGTTCAGTCCAACGCTCGCAAACTGCGGACGCGGGCTACGGTTCTCCTCACGCAGTGCCTGTGGGTGCCACGGTTCTCCAGCCTAGCTGTCACGTGGCCGGCCAGTTCGCCCACCCAAGCGGCCCACAGACACGGGCCGCATCCTCCTCCACACGGCACCTTGTGCACCGCCATCCTCTAGTAGGTCAGCCGGATCGGTCGGTCGATCGTCCCGTGGACCGGGCGACCCGAGTTGCCGTCGGTCCCTCCACGAGGCCACCGCGTGGCCGCCACTGTCGACGCCGCCTCCAGTCACTGGCACCGCCACCCGACGACCCACCTTCTACGGAACATCAGGTTCACTCTAGTGGTCAGAAATGGAAACCGTTTACGCCGGGGGTCCTCCCAGGATGCCACCATCAGCACTGGACCCTCCAGATTCCATCACTCCCACATTGGCTCGTCGCCCATGAATAACGCAACTAGCCGAAGAACATCACAAGATTAGTGGATGGAATCGGGCCATGTTCGGATTGGCCCATAGCCTCTGCGTTAGTAGATCCTAATAGGGTTCATCAAATATCATCAATAAGACTAATCCATCACAAATCTAAACCTTGTAAGAAATTCTTTCCATACCTGCAAGAACGATCGAACCACAGATCATCCTATTCATTGGTTGGTCCACGTTTGTCTTTTAGAAATAAGATTGGAGAAGGTCAGTCCCATGAAAGGTAAATCCCCCTACTTTGTATTTGTCTTTGTACGTTGATGAGTCCTGGAAGATGGATGTCGCAGAAAACGGACATCGTTCTATCAATGTCGGAGGAGGTAGAACTTGGTGAAGATAAGTCAAGACGATGCCCTCGATGAACTTCATGGGTGGCGATGCTTCCCTTCCTTGCTCTGGTTGAAGAAGGAAGAAGATGATGCTTCACGTTATTCAGATACGAGGAGTGCTCTTCATCGGAAGAAGTCGTTTTTCCAAGAGTTCTCCCAAAGTTATTATGTGTCCACCGAAAATAAAATAATAGCCCCTCTATTATTTTATTCATGCCATGCATTCCAAAATGGAATTCAAAAGAATTAAAATCTCTAAAAATTAAAGAATTAATTGTGGGAGCTCAATTAATTAATTAATGGGTGTTGGAACTTTAATGAGAGAAGGTGGAAGGTTCAAAATTAAATGAGGAGAGGTGGATCTATTAATTTCAAGGAATGTTTAATAGACTTCCCACAATTAAATGAAACTTAAATGGGGGTTAAAGGGGGTTCAAACTAGAGTGGGCCCCACCTAGTTATATCCTCCCAAGAGAGGTTAGGGTGTGGTAGGCCCCACATCTAACCTCCACTTGGTGGTTTTAACCACTAATCAAATAAAAATATGTACACATATTTTTATTTTATTTTATTTGGAATCACCAAAAATTAACTTCCAACCCCGATAAAAGGCAACTGCGCTAAAGGTCTCCTTAAGTGAATACCAACTCTGTGAGTTCAATGGTGCCCTCAGATTTCAATTTCAAGCACCAGTTCAAAAGATATAAAATCATGCACGTACGTTTACTGAGCGTACCCGAGCCAAACTTCGTAAATTGATTCTGGGCACACCGGGCCTCAGAATCAGGCGCTGTTAGAAACTGCAGACTCGTAAAATTCCCATGTATTTAAGAAAGAAAATTTCCACGGAATTTTTGGGTCTTTACATTTTTATCATGGGTTTATCTTATGTAATATATATTTATTTTTTACTTTTTATTATATTTATTTAAACTTTGTGTATTTATTACTATAAAAATATCATTATATTGTTTTTTATGTGACAAATTAACTAACGTATTTGTTTCAAATAGTTAAATTATGACTGAACTTAAGAAAATTGATACATAAATTTTTTATATAATGATAGTTAATTAATATAGTTTATATTTGATTTCATAGGTTATTTTAGTGATGAAAATTTATAGAAATATAATTAGTTTATATTAACAAATCAATAATTTATACAAATAAGTAAGATTATGAATAAAATTAATGATTTTTTAATTATATTTTAATAGAGTTTTTTAAATACTATATAATATTCAGATTCACGAGTTATTATAAGTAAATTATAAAATATATGGTATTATTCTTTAATATAAAATATAAATATTTAAAGATAATTTCAAAAATGATATTAAATAAAAGTTATAAGGTAATATTTTATCTGAAAAGTTAGTTATTAATTTTTACATGTTTTACTCCATTATTTTTCAATTGTAAATTAAAAAGTTTGATAAATAAATTATCAATAATTTTTTACAAATATTATAATGTAATTTTTATATAATGAAATAATTAATATATTTGTTTAGAGTTGTTTAATGATGCATCGAATTATGAAAACAAATATATGAATAGTATAAATAATATTATCGGAGTTATATAGTGTATAATAGATTTTAAAGATTTATTATTAGGTGAAATTATAAAATTTATGTATATTCAAATAAGTGAAATTATGAATAAGATTAAGGAATTATTTTTAAATTAAATTTTATATTTTTATTTAATATCAAATATTAATATTTTAAATATAATTTTATAAATTCTGTTTAATAAAATAAATGATAACAAAATACTATAAGATAATTTTTTATATGAATGGTTAATTATTGATTTTCTACAAGTTATATTCCATTGTTTTTTAGTTTTTAAGGATGTGTATCTATATTTATATGTATTCATTAAATAAATTACATTCAATTATTTTTAAAACAAATTATAGGCCTAATGGATCAACATGAAAGAGAATTGAATAATAATCTGATTAAATGGGGTGTAAGTCAGTAGATAACAATCATTGAACTTATCTATTGTGGAGTAGTCTATTGGGTTTCTCATTAAAATTATCATCATAAAAGTCAATAAAATGCCCCATTGATTACATGAAATGAAAAAAAATTCATGTTGAAAACACAAAATTATTTAACAATTGAATAAAAAAATTTAAAATGTCTATAAATGTAAAAAATATTATTGTTTCATTTTCTACCAACAATATATTGAAACAACATGTAGAAATATTCATAGTTTTTTAGGAGTTATAATATCATTAGAAGATAAATTTATATTCCAACTTGTTGTATCTATCATTTATCTAGTGATACTCAATAGTGGAACATTTCGCCCATATTTTATGGTATATTTTATATAATGTAGTCATTTTTTTTAATTTTATGTTCTATTTACCCATATAACTAAAAAATTTATCATAAATTATTTTCATTGATTGGATTTTATGGGAGAATTGGATTGAAAACGTGTTTCTGTCAAATTTTAAAATAATGATGCACCAAGATATCATGGTATATTAAGTTATCCCATATTGAACAAAACATGTGAGTGTTCATTTGATTTAATATTTATTTATGTTTTTTCTAGAAGGTAGGGGACCATATCTTTCAGGAAAGAACCTGGGTCAATCCTACCCATCACTCGGTTTGGCTCACAATAAGGCCCAATGGGAATTTTCTATCACCACAGGATAGAAAATGGTACATTGGCATCAAGGAAACACTCCTAGGAATGGATTCAGTCAATTAATCATAATAAACACACAAAAAGATTCTTCTGGAATTCCAGTATGACTTATACATAAGGTTTAATTCAATGAAAAGTGAAATAAACCATTTCTAAAACACAGTCAACTGAACAAGGAATAATTGAAAATAAATATCTGGCTAACATACCATAATATAGAAGAAATAAAATGAGGCTAAATAACATTTATTAGCACCAAAATGTTGGAAGAGAAGAAAGAAGAAAAAGAGGCCATGTGACCTGCCTCGCGAAGCCACTGCGCGGAGTCCCCCCAAGCAACGCGGCCTCCATGAAGAAAATGAGGCGGTACCCATCCATGAATTCCCCTGACGTTCGCGAACCCTCCATGAATCGAAGGAGGTGGTACCCCTCCTAGAACACGGTTGACATTCGCGACCTTCCGTGAAGCAACCGAATCCCCTCTTCGTGCCGCATAAGATCTGCTTCGCTGCACCTCTTGCCTATAAACACCGAGCTTCCCCTGAGCCCCCAGGCTGGACAATCCAACTTTTTGGCTTCTCCACTCTGAAATCGCGAAGAACCCTTTTCTCTACGAATAATGAGCTAAGCGAGGTATGTTTTCTTCATGAGGTGCCTCTACATTTTCTCATTTTTATCACCTCTTTCGAGAGGGATGCCTTTCGCGAAGCCTAAGGGATTTAGAGAAGTAAGGGGATCCCCAAGGGGACCTAGGTTGTCGCGAAGCATTTATTCTTCATGAAACACCACTCACGTACACGTGATCCACATGCCAAGGCTGGGTCACTATACTTCGCGAAGCACATTGCTTCACGACACTTCACTTTGCGAGGTGCCTGTGCTCTGCAAGGCAGTGCTCATCGAATGCCTTTCCACTTCACGAAGCACCTCACACTTTCACCTCCGCCCCAAGCTAAGTCTGAGGCACCCCACTTCGCGAAGCACACCCCTTCACAAGTTCCCTTCACCATACAGAGAAACCGAGATCCAAAAGGTCCCTGCCTATGGACTCCTCTGTTAGGCAATTTCTTTTCCTGTGCAACCCTCCAGGTTTGCATGATGTGACTTCAAAGTCCCCTGGACGATACCGCCTGTAGTGTTGCATAGCCTAATGCTTCTGCGCTTAGGCACGATAATGGATATTGCTTCTTCACCTAGCCACGCTAACATGGACCCCTCGATGGTTCACTCTATAACCCCCCTTCAGTACGACTTTGTCGGTGCCTTCCCACCCACAAGGATTAGAGGGTTCCAGTTATGTAAGTCCTAGGGGTGTGGAGTAAACCCACCTCATCCAAGCTGTAGGACGTTAAACTGCCAAGAACCCTCATCCTCAACACACGACGTTAAACTGTGACATCTCCCAGTGCCTCTCATGCAGGGTGCCCCCACCTTGGACATTCTCCATGCTTCCCGGTCTCCACAATGGATGATATATTCTTTCTGGGAGTGGAGTTTGTCCACGGGGGAAGGGCAGCCACCTTGGTCTAAGCCCCTAGCCGTTCTTACAGAAGGTAGAGCCTCTGCTCCCTCCTTTCATCTTTGGTCCCCAAGGCCAATGGGGGACATGATAACGAAGAGGCCCACCTCCTCTCTTACTGGGTGCCAAATCCCTCTCTCTCTGTGCTTTGTCGCCCTCGGGCCTCCATCCTGAAGTAATTCCCAGCACCATGGGCCACCCAATGCGTAAGCCCCTATTTGCTTCCCATGGACGCACCCTTCACGACATGATCGTCAGGTCCCTACAACCTCTTATTTCTCACACTGTGCATGACTCCCATGAGTTTAGAGTGAGCACTAACCATGACACACCCTGGGCCGCCTCGGACCGTAAGCCCCAAATTCCCCTGTCCTATATGACGTTAAACTGTACACCTGAACTGCGAGGTCTTTGATCCATGCCAAGGCAGGCTACGTAGGAAACCTCCATGATGTTCAATCCCACCATCCGGTCATTTCGACAATCTTTACGTCGGTTATCCTCTGTCCCGGATGACGTAAAACTGCGTCCCAATTCAGCGGTAAGCTGTTGTGGCCTCCCAAAATACAGGGACTTTGATCTATGTCAAGGCATGGTACGTAGGAAGTCTCCATGAGGTTCAATACCACCATCCACCTACACTAAGGTCCTTATCCACATCGGTTCTATGACACGCCCCTATCCCGCATGATGTTAGACTGCATCCCAATCCAGCGGTAAGTTGTTGTGATCCTACCATCTAGTTGTTCTGACACCCCTTCACGTCGGTTTAATAGCCCCTTCACCCATTTCAAACTACGGGGACTTTGATCCATGTCAAGGCATGGTACGTAGGAATCATCCACGAGTTTCAGGCCCAATACCCATTGGACCAAGGTCCTTATTCAAGTCCGTCCTCCGACACACACCATTTTGAACTATGTGGTCATTGATCCATGTCAAGGCATGGTACGTAGGAAACCTATCTGAGGTTCAAGACCACCATCCACCTGAACCAAGGTCCTTATTAACATCGGTTCACCGACACGCACCCATCTGAACTACGTGGTCTTTGATCCATGTCAAGGCATGGTACGTAGGAAGCCTCCCTGAGATTCAATCCCACTAACCATTGGTCCCGACTGCCTCCGCGTCGGTGTTCCAGGCCCCTATCCTGAACTACGTGGACTTTGATTTGTGCTAAGGCATGGTATGTAGGAAGCCTCACGTGGTTCAATCCCATCATCCATCGGACCAAGGCCCATCTTCACGTGGGTTCACCGACGTCTACTCGAACTATGAGATATTTGATCCATGCTAAGGCATGGTACGTAGGAAACCTCACGAGGTTCAAGCCCACCACCTGGTCGTTCCGATATCCTTCACGTTGGCTCACCAACACCCGGGCAGCCTAAAGTGTAGGCCCCAGACATCCATTCCTAAACTACAAGGACTTTGATCCATGTCAAGGCATGGTAAGTAGGAAGTCTCTTCAAGGCTCAAGGATGAAACCATTGTCCATCATGATTCTTACCCAGTAAATCACATACTGGTGATATCATGCCACCTCATTCCCCTCCATAGTATTCGAGAGGCTGCCCATGTGCTGGCCACAGTATCGGTGTTCCAGAAATGAGGTTCTTCAATCTAATCCACTCTAGATAGTGTTCTGATCAGCCCGATCCATCTCCACTGGATGTTAGACTTGTGGCATACCCCGTGTTTAAAATGGAAAGTTGAGGAAAACCTCAGATACTTGCCTATGGAATACAATTCCCCGTGATAAATGTGGGATGCCTCAGGATTCTGCACCCTTGAGAAGCCCTATAATAAGGTAAAAAAGACAGACACGCCAATTCCCCAACGTTCAGACATGCCAGTGATGCCTCGACGTGACTACTCCCCCAACTGAAGGTTGCTTCCCTGACCAGACCCCTTGGAATGTCTTGACAGATGTAGTGTAATTAACTGGTGCCGATTGAAACATGGCACTAGGAAGAGTTTCACGAACTACGTATTAAATCTATGAGGGAGACCCAGACTAGGTGATGAGTTCTGAGGAGGAATCCACAGAAGGAAGAACCGACATCCCATCACCCCGTTTCAATCAAGGATCAAAAATCCCTAAATAAGGAGTGAATGTCACCCGAGTTTGTAAAGCGGGAATGCAGGAAAATAGAGTCGTGCCAACGTCCCCCGAATGTGACAGACGCGCACGCCTCGGGGAAAGCGTCCGAAACAGAAATCGTGAACTTGACGTGAAATTCTTCTACCCAAAATGGTGATTAGTAGCGCTAGAGACATCAGTTGAGTGACGTGTCACCGGATCTAGATATCTGGTGCTGGGTCCCACCAAGAAAATAGCGGGCTGGTGTGAAACATACCAGAATTTGGGGTAGTCAAAACGTTGGGCATCTCGGTCTGCGACATTGTCAGCGTGGATCCCTCTTACCAGTCATGGAAGATGGAATGGCGCCGGGGAACTATGTGTCGATTTCTTTTTCTATAATTACTAATGTGACGACCTCCTTGCCTTCAGGAACCCATTTGCTGCATCCAGAACCCAATCACCTCCTTCCCGCCGACGCGGGGGCAGGGGAAATTTCAACGCGGCTACCCCACACGGTTCTGCCTCTTCTATGACGGCCTTGACATCCATGACTACTGGGATACCATGCCCCCTTTCCCCTTTAGAAATTATCCAATGGAGGGTAATCAATAACCTTATACCTTGGTACGATGAGGAGGGGGTCATCCCTACGAGGGACATGGCCTGCCTGGATTTAGAGGCATCTGCGCCTCGCTGTCAATGCCGCTCCCGAGGGACGCACAGGGATCCACTACTTCCCACTCCAACCTTCAATCGTTTCAGGGGCCTATCCCCATAATGCATCGATGACTCCATGCCCTATGCCGATGAGGTAGGGGATGTTCGGGCTCGCCCGACCAGAGTTCCATCCCAGTGGTTCCCAGTGAGGCCCCCCACCAGGCTGTGCCAGTGCCACCACCCTGTTCCACAAGCTGAAGAGCTGGTGGAGTACCTACCTGCACCACCAGTACCGGCCCAGCTAACCCGATGCCAGCGTTGGGAACAGGCTGAGGAGGACACCCATAAAGGGGCTTCAACGTCAGTGGCTACTATGGCCCAAGCCACCGCCGACGTGCATCATCACTACCCTGCATACGCTAAGCAGGGGCAGCTATACGCCCAACCTGGATCGAGGCCCCAACCACCCCATGGGAAGGCTGGGTCGACTCTCCTTGTCACCGGCACAGGCATTGGTCACCGCGGACTAACCCGCCTCAATGCCACCCACTACATGGGACCTCCCCGTGCAACCACCATAGAGGAAACAGGCCTTTCCCACTCCTAGTCCCAGCTCGGAGGTGTGCCCTGTGCTGGAATCAACCCGAAAGAGGGCCTTCCCCTTGGTAGAAAAACCTCATATGGGACCCTCTCCCATGCTCATTACACTAGATACAGAGATGTCCCTTCTGCCATGGATCGCCAGGGTGGGGGCGTCGCACTTCTAGTCACTCTCTGATGTGAGGACCTTCCTCACATTCTCGAAGCAGCAGACGAAGGTCCTCCTCATCTAAGTAACTAGAAGGGTGGAGACCAACTTCACTTCACCAGCACCCAGCACAGAGGTCCTACCCATGTTTGGTCCAATCAGTATGGGGACCTGCCTAAAACTGACGCCACCAAAGGAACTAGGCATGGAGGTCCTACCCTTGATCCCGTCAGTTCCGTCATGGGTCCCACCTGTACCAGCACCCATCATGGAGGTCCTCCCCATGTCCCCTATAACATCTTCCCCGGTTCTCCTCGCACCCCGGCCCACTCAAGCAGAAGTACTCCCCACTCCAACACGTGTATGGCTGAAGGACCTTCTCATGCCAGTAATTTTCCCTTCCCTGAAGAGCCATCTTGGGGCATGAAGGCGGGTCGTCGTAGCCTCAAGAGGAATACCGAGAAGCTTCAGACTGAGATCAAACCGGTTTGTTTCTCTGATTCTGAAGTAGAGTACGACCAAGCGGTGGAACCCTCCCCTCAGTCCTCTGTGTCAAGGACCGGGCAGGAACAAGGCATATCAGCCTCATCCTCCTAGAGTGTGAAGTCCACTGGATTCTCACCTCTCTTCGTAGGTACATCCAGGAAGAGGACATTTCTGGGATCCCACAGGTTCCGACCGTGAAGTCACCACCATCATCACTAAAAGTTCCCTCTTCCTTGACTAGAGATCATGGAGAGTTATTTTGCGGACCAATGGCGGTTGAGCAATAGCATGAAACATCACTGGTAACTGTGATCCCTGCACCAGAAGTTTTGGCTGTCATCCTGTCATATCGTGACATTGTGGTCAGGTCACCGCACTCCTCGGAGGTTGTCCCGGAATACAGCAGCCAGTAGGCTTGTTCACCATATTCTCCACTGCCCAGTCTACTGTCTCAGCGGTCCACCTCAGTACCGCTACCGGTTCCTCAACTGCCTCTAGTTGATGAGTGGGGAAATATGGTGCCAGAACCTGAATCCGAGCCTATGAGCTTTGGGAACATTCTTCCAGCAGACCACTTCCTAGAGAAGTTCTGGTCGGCTACAGCGTCGAACTTCGGTGCACCGGAATCCCTCACCCCAGAAGAAGTTGAGTGCATCTGTTAAACAATATGGGCGACAAATTTTTGTCTTCGTTATCATCGGGTGGTGTACCCCAGGATCCAAGTGCACTTTGAGGAAATTGGCGAGCAGTGTCGTCTAGTCGATTTGGCCGCACTCCCCGTGCCCAGGGCCCTGAGTCACCAGGTCGCCAGAGGACCCTCCAACAAAAATGTGTTCATAGTTTCAAGGTACTCCACAAAATCATCAGAGAGGATACCCCCCCCCCCCCACATGAAAGTCTGTGCCTGGGGAAAGTACGCTACCCTTCTCTTCAGCCCTATTCGATGGCAGCCTGACTCGATATGCGATATCGAGGACATTCCATTGGGAAGGGTCGCAGTACACATGACCGATTTCATGGATAAGGAGGACGAGCTAGAATTTCATGATGGGGACTTCACCCCTGAGGGTGTTCCACCATTTTTGGACCCATCCAGGAGGATTAATCATCATCAGAGGAACCTCCTAGGTCTCCATGTGCCCACTGAGTCGTTGGTACTCAGTCCGAATACCGGTAAGGGTAAAGAGCATATCGGAACCGTCAAGAACTCCAACCCATCTGCCTCATTGTAGAAGATGGAAGAATACCCTGAGAAGGTCACGTTATTTCAGAAACATTCTGAGCACAAGGGGTTGGTTGAAAAACTCCTGGCCGAATGCGCTATAGGGCGACGACCCAACTATGGTGATCCCAGGCCGGGGCAGTAGGGGCAGGAACAACTCCTCCTCGTCGAGATGCCTTCGGGAAACCCTGATCATACCACTCCCATGGATAGGGTTGAAGCCGGAACTCACAGCAAGTGGGTGCGATACGTCTCACCAAACCCTCCTCAGTGGCGTGAAAATCCAAGGAATCCGGCTTGGGTTCCCTTAGATACCCCTCAGGCTGCTCTTCTAGTCGTTCCAAGGCCCATTCAACCCATATACTATGTCAAAGAGCCTAGAAATGCACTCTTGGTTAGGGATCCCCGTCAAGATAGGGACCCCCACCCAGACAATCCGATGGCGGCACTCATCGCCTGCCTCGAGGAGTTGGAAACGCATCAAGTGGAAGTCCCACCAGATGGAAAGCCATGTCCCGTATGGGTGGATGATATGCCTGCACCCCCGGGTTTTGGAAATCCCACTTTGTAGCCCTTTAACATGATAGGGGACCCAACCTAGCAACTGGCCCACTTTTTTTCCAGGTGTGGCCCCATGTTGGGGACTCCAGCATAGCAGGAAGCCGCCAAGCTCCGATGTTTTGTGCAGACATTGGAAGGCCCTGTGTTTTTCTAGTACAACCAACTACCCATTGGATCGGTGACCAGTTGGGAGGATCTTCGCCGGTAATTCCTATACCAGTTTAGCTCTACCACACAAAATACCAGCATCACAGACCTCTTCAGGTGAAAACAAAGGCCCGATGAGTGAGTCATGGACTTCATTGCCTGGTGGAAGGGAATCACATACTCCCTCGACATGCCATTGACTCCAGAGAAATTAATGAAGATGTGCGTAGGTAATGTCAAAATAGAGTTGGTTCCTTCCCTGATCACTCAGAACTAACCTAGAGGGTTCCGAGACTTCTTTGATAAGGCCCAGTGCCTCGAGGAAGCTCTGCAACAGGCTCGTCAGGCAAGTCTGCTGCCCCCTATGATCCCAGAAAGGAGGGATGCCAGAGCCGAGCCCGTCGTGATGGACCAAGTGGAAGCCCCCAGGCAGCTAGAGTTATTACCAGTAGCACTGGCTCCGCAACCTCGCAGAGGCCCCCCACCTCAGGCACAGCCTCCTGCCCAGCAGCGACAACCTCAGAGTCGGTAGGTTCCCCCGTGCAACGCTCCACAGCTGCCTAGGCGAGATAATTAGGCTCTGCCTCCTCGGCAGGCTCCTCCGACCCCTCGTCATGGTCGGGCTCCCAGATCCCCCTATTTGGAGAAAAGACACTGGGCTTATTCGTTCAGCGAGGATCAGGTCCCCAGTTACTTTCGTAGTGCCCTAGAGCAGGGGATTGTGCGCTTACCTGAGTGTAGAAGGTCGGCAGAGGCGAATCTCACCGATCGCCCCAACTACTACCCCTATCATCAGATTCTGGGGAACACCCTCAATAAGTGATATGTGTTTAAATAATGGATCTAGGACCACATCAATAACAACATATTCAGGCTTGGCCCGCCCCCAACACAAGTGTCGGGTGTCTTTGTGAGGTCATAAATCGGTAGCAACAGTGAGGGTGAGTGGCAGCAGGTTCCCAGCCACGAATCCCGGAAGTATGATGACCGGATGGCTCAAAAAACAGTTACTCATGCCCATGGTATTATTCGGGCACGTGTAAATCAGCCAGAGCCATCAGAAGCTATGTCCAGCACCTCTGCATCATCATCTCAGTCGGCCTCTTCCCAGAAGAGAAAGCATCGGTGACGCAAGAAGAAGAAATGCGCTCCACCAGTGCACATCGTAATCCCTCACTCTCGGTGACTTTATGCCCCCTATGATGGAGATCCCTCCTAGAATCCGCCCAGTGGTGGATGATTCATCAAGTGACAGTCAGGGGTAAGCTTTGGTTAATACCGTGGAGTTGTTAAATCTCTATATGACTCCCAACGATGGGGAACGCCGGGTGAACCTCCCCAACATCCCCAGCCGACGCCACTATTAGCAGAACCGTGGCCATATGGGATTCCAAGGCATGTCATCTGGTGCTTTCAGTGAGGCTATGCATGCCACTGAGACCAGACAGTAGGCCCAGTGCAGATCTTAGCATGTGCAACCTCCTCATCTGGTGCCCTCAGATCTACCTCCACCTCTGTTTGTGCTACTAGATCAGGCAGAGCTACCTCATCCGTACCGCAGATAGTCTCTCCCTACTACAGGTCAATCTCAGTTGTCTAGCCCTCATCCGACAGCTACTCTTCAGGCCTCGACTAGTGAGCAACGGGGCGTACCTAGCACTAGCCAGCCGCCGGTCTATTCGGTAGGGCCTTCCTTTCCTCCAATCGCAGAGCGGCCTCCTGTAAGTAGAGGTTTGCGCTTGGCATGGAAGTATGATGTCCTCAAGAACCTTTTCGGCATCCCAGTGAGGCTTTCTATCATTGAGGATCTTCTCCTGTCGTCAGACATGTGTGAGGCTCTTGCTGAGGCCCTAAGGATCCCCCTCTAGTTTGAGACAGAGGTAGTATCTGCAGAAACCTTCCATGCTGAGGCAATTGAGAAAGCCCAATTCCAGGCCATTATCTCATTCTCTGTTGAAGACGAAGACCCTCTCATATAAGGGAACATTCATCCACTGTACATAACTGGTTAGTTCAATGGTGTGGAAGTCTACCGTTGTCTTATTGACACGGGATCTGGGATTAACCTAATCCCGACTCAGAAACTGCGAAAGATGTGGTTGTCTGAGGATGATTTAACTCCCTACGACCTAAGAATCTAGGGTTACGATAGGACTGAGCAGACCCCGGTCGGCAACATCCGTTTGAAGACCCAGTTCGGTGTCCTAGTTTCTAGTACCGAATTCATGGTTGTCTCCTAGGACACCGCATACAACACATTGATGGGTAGCCCATGGATCCACCTGCAAGCAGCAATCCCTTCATCATATCACCAATGCCTCAAATAATCCCTCAATGGTCGAGTAGGAATGATCCAAGGAGATGCGTCTACTTTTGCCTCTTATGAAGCCCGCTATCTGGATGCTGACAATTACAAGAGCAAGGATAAGCAGATTTTGGCAAGTGAGGTAGAACCTTCCCCTGTCACAAGTGATCCACGGGCCAGTTTGGATGATGCCTAAATCTTCACCATCCATCGGTTGGAGGTCATGGACCCCAACATGGGACATTGTTTTGTTGTTTCAGGTACAAGAGGATGCCATATTCCCAGGTCCAAGCGAAGGTGAAAAATCTCCTCGTACTCCTACACCGACTAGGCTCGATTGATCCCCAAACCTCTTATCCATGTACGATATCAGGACGTCAGGCTAATGGAAATGGCGGTACGTTATACGTGTCTGTTTCACCGGGCTCAAATTAACCAGCTCAAGCCAATGCGCCACTACTGCTTTGATATTATCAAGCTCGGCCCGATGGGCCGAAGACCATATGGGATTGAATAAACTACCTTCATCATTGTGGTCTCAGTGGTGCATGAGTCACCTGATGTGATGACCACTGACACTCAATCCGGCACTAGCCTCCCATCAGAGTCTGGTGGCTCGGAGACAACTCCCCCCGCAGAAGATCCCTCCACAAGTGGAGAAGAGGATCTAGAGGATGCTCCCCCGCCTTTGAAAAAGGTGTCTCTACCATGGTCGATGAACTAGTACAGGTGAACCTCAGTATCGAGGCAGATCCGAGACCCACATTGATCAGTGCCTCCATGTCCCTCGAGGAGCAGCAGCGGTACATGAACTTCTTTAAATAGCATTGTGACATGTTTGACTGGAGTTACGACGAGATGCTGGGACTAGATCCTTAGGTAGTCGTCCACCGCCTTGGTCTCCCCAAAAACCATTGCGGGTTCAAGATGCCTCCCAGAAAGATGAATCATTCCCACGGTGCCACGGTTGAGGCCGAGGTTGACAATATCATCAAAGCCAACTTTGTCAAGGAAGTCCAGTACCCCAGGTGGCTAGCCAACATTGTGCCAGCCAGGAAGAAGAACAGGAAGATCAGAGTCTGTATCGACTTCCTAGATCTCAACCGCGACTGTCCGAAGGATGATTTTCACCTTCTAGTGATAGAATTGTTGATTGATTCTATGGATGGGTTCCAAGCCCTCTCTTTAATGGACGGGTATTCTGGGTATAATCAGATCCGGAAGGCCCCCAGGGATGAGGATTCCACCGCTTTCAGGCCCCCCAAGGTACTATATGTTACCAGGTTATTCCCTTCATCCTAAAAAATGCAGGTGCCACCTATTAGCGAGCCATGCATTGCATATTCAAGCCAATTCTAAGAAAATTTGTGGAGTTCTATGTGGACGACCTGGTGGTCAAATCTCTCCAGCGCCAAGACTATCTCAAGGACCATGAGAAAGTGTTTGGTTTACTCCGTTCCCACCACCTGAAGATGAACCCGCATAAATGTGCCTTCAGGGTCACCTATGATATGTTTCTCGGCTTCGTTGTCAGATATCGGGGCATCAAGATCGACCCAGATAAGATCAAGGCCATCAGCCAGATCCCCCCTGAGTAATATTCAGGAGCTTCCAAGAATTTCAAGGCCACTTAGCCTACATACACTGATTCATTGCGAATCTGTCCGGAAAGTTTAAGCCCTCTTCTCGGCTCATGAAGAAGGGCACCACCTATGAATGGGATGATTAGTGCCAGACCGCGTTCGAGGAAGTCAAGCGGTATCTGTTGTATCCTTCGGTCTTGATGCCACCCGTCACTGGAAAGCTACTGGTCCTTTATGTGACCGCTCTGGAACGATCCCTTGGCGCCATTCTCACCCAGAAGAACAATGAGGGGACAAAGAACAACCTCTACTACCTCAACTGCATGCTCCTTAATATGGAGACCAGATACTCCCCCATAGAAAAGAGCTGCCTTGCGCTCGTGTTTTCTGTACAGAAATTGCGACATTACCTGCATCACCAGGAGTTACAGTTGGTCTCTTAGGTATACCCACTGAAGTACATTCTGAACCACCGCATGTTGACTGGCCGACTAGCGCGGTGGGTGATAATTCTCCAGAAATTTAACATCAGGTTTGTGCCTCATAAGGCTATCAAGAGGTAGGCATTGGCAGACTTCCTAGCTGCCCATCCAACTTCGGAAGATCAATCCCTGGACCTAGATTTTCATGATGAGACAATCCTCTCAGTCAATCATGCCGTATCATGTTGGAAAATTCACTTAGACGGTGCCTCCTGGAGCCCCACCGGTAAGAGTCTCAATGATCCTAGGCTCAAAAGAGTGGGCCTGAGTATCATCTTCATCACCTTGGCACAAGTCGTTCTTCCATACTCATTCATTTTGTTAGAAGTATACATTAACAATGAGGATGAGTATCAGGCTCTCATCATTGGCCTTGAGCTAGACCTTGAGATCGATGTGCCACACTTACATGTGAAACGGGATTCTAAGCTAGTCATCAAGAAAGTCAATAGCGACTATGTTTTCAGGATGCCAGAGCTCGTGCCATTGTTGGAGTGCACCCTCTATCTAATGGCCTGGTTCCCTTCTCGACTAGAGGTTACCCATGTCCCTCTGTCACAGAATGGTCAAGAGGACGCATTGGCCAGCCTAGCCTCCTCTCTTACAGAGCCCAACAAGGATGATCTGATCATACATGTGGCACACTAGAGAGTCATCACCCCTGTCACCCCAGAGGATGACGACGACCCACGAGTAAGCCATCTTACCGCTGGATCCTCCACGTTAGGAGCCCCAGGTTGTTTAGATGTAGTGGTTGAGATGACTCCCAACTAGAGAGCCCCTTTTATAGAGTATCTCTAAAATGGATGCCTCCTGAATGATCGAGCCAAGTGCGAGTGAATACGACACCGCGCACTGTAGTTTACCCTTCAGAGTGGTCCTAGTCTTGAGCATATCCTCTATAAGCGTGGTCTCGATGGTGTTCTACTCCGTTTCATTCAAGGAGTCGATATTTCTCAGGTCATGCAAGAGGTTCATGCCGGTTTCATCAGAGCCCACCAAGCTGGGGAAAAGCTGTCCCATAAGATCCAGAGACTGGGGTACTTCTGGCCCTCTATGATCCACAATTGTATCGAGTTCACCAAGAGATGTCACGCGTTCTGAGTTCATGCAAATTTCCAGAATCGGCCACCAGAACATCTCCACTCCACCAAGTACTCTTGGCCCTTCACGGTGTGGGGGCTCGATGTTGTGGGGCCATACCCACCGGCGACAGCTCGCCAATGTAGGTTCATCCTGACCACTACGGATTTCTTCTCCAAATGGCTAGAGGTAGTCTCACTCAATGAATTCAAGGCTCAATCAATTGTCAATTTTGTGAGATCCAACATCATCTACTGATTTGGAGTCTCTCACGCTGTCCTTACCGATAACGGCACCATCTTCCGAGTAGTTGAGCTGAATAAATTGTACTCCAAGTACAATATTTGTTCGAACCATACCTCTCGCTATCACGCACAGGAAAATGGAAAGATCGAGGAGTTTAGCAAAACCCTCTCTAACATTTTGCAGAAAATGGTTGGTCAGAACACGAAGAGTTGGCTGGGCAAGCTCCCCAATGCCCTCTGGGCTTATCGGATGATGAATCCTAATTCCACCAAGGTGACTCTATATTCCCCAGTGTATGGGGTCGAGGCCATCTTGCCCATAGAGATCCAGCTGCCATCATTACGCACTACAGTCTATGACTAGTAGGCGCCAGATAAGGTTGCTGAAATCCTTCTAGCTGATCTGGAAGCACTCTATGAGAGTAGGATCCGTGCCCTTCACAATCTAGAAAGGAATCCGTATAAGATAGCTAGAGCCTTCAACCAGAAGGTTCACCTCCTCTCTTTCCTGCAAGGCGACCTAGTATTGGCCCTCTGAGTGCCAATGATCCCCGGTAGGAAACCGCCCAAGTTGGAGCCCAAATGGGGAGGACCATAAATCATTCATAAGGTTTACCCCAATGAAGCATACTCCTTGATGACCATGGATGGTGAGCGCATAACACCTCCCACAAAAGACAAGTTACTCAAGAAATACTTTTCCTGAGCACACGGTCCTGCACGACCTTAAACTGTATGGTCCTGCACGACCTTCAACTGTACGGTCCTACACGACCTTAAACTGTACGATCCTGCACGATCTTAAACTGTACGGTCCTACATGACCTTAAGTTGTACGGTCCTGCACGACCTTAAACTGTACAGTCCTGCATGACCTTAAACTGGATGGTCCTGCATGACCTTAAACTTTCTAGTCCTACATGACTTTAAACTGCACATCATCTTGAATGACATTAAACAACATTTTAAGAACTACGTATGTCTTGATTCCCATCCTTATGAGATACGTAGGAATGCTAAGACGCTTCGTTTTGATCCCAGCTCCAAAATCTTCTCTTTGACTATCCCCCCTAGGTATAGATTCTATGGAGGGTCCTTGCATAATGTGGAATAGGCTTCCTTATCCCCACTCACATGATGATTATAATGGTCTCACCATGTTCCCACTATCATTCTTCTATCCTCCCGCATCTTCACCGCACGATGTTAAATGACATGGCCTTCAAGAACTATGTATGGATTGATTCCCGTCCTCATGGGATACGTAGGAACGCCCAGAAATTTTGTCTGTTGGCCAAGCCCAAAAGATATAATCTTCCCCTTGGGTCAAGACATATGGAAGGGTGTATACTTTATCCCCAATTCACGCCGATCTAGTCTCGATCCAGCTATATGTCCCCCTTCCTGGAGATGTTCGCCTCCTTCACAGATGGGTACAGCTATGCTTCACCCACTCCATGACTGGGACTCCATCACCTTCCCCATATGAAAGGGCCCCTGAATGGTATGGATGCTAGGCCCGAGGTCCCCCTTACCACTTCGGGCCAACACCCTCGAGGATGTCGAGCAACTAGCCGATACAAGTCTCACGTTTCGAATGTGGTCAGTAGTCGATGCTCATTTGTTGCTCCCATTTCTGGTCACCATAGGGACACTGTGTTTCAAACATGGTCAACAGTTGTCCTGGATCGTTAGGTCCACCCCAAGATGTCCCAAACATCGAGTGTAGTGGTTTGTTATGCCCCGTCGCATCTAAGAAACAGAATCCCCTCAGGCGATGCCAGCTATCAGGACCCATTGGATGGAGATATCCAAGACTGGCTCTTTGTTTCCCACACCGAGCACCGGTCACGTGGGCTTAGGAGCTGTAAGGAGGCAATAATCATACAAGGAGGTGTATGACCTTCCACCCTGCCCCGGTTCCCTCTGATAGGATTGTAGGACGTAGTGTGGGATAAAGTCCTCATTCACATCAGGTTACTCTCCATGCCATACATATCCCCAGATGAGACCTTCCTCAGACCTTGTCCTTACTGCAATACATTAAAATGCAAGCTGGTCAGGCCTCCCTGACCAAGGCCCAGCCTCAGGCCCCTTGGCCTTTCAAGCCCCCAGCCCAGGTTCTCTTATGGGAGAATACAGTGTCGTATGGGATTATGTCCTCATTCAAGTCGGATTACTCGCCAGGCTTTACCCATCCCTGGATGAGACACCTTATCCTCCCCTCGTCCTTGCTGCAAGACGTTAAACTCCAAGCTTTTTAGGCCTCCCTGACTGAGGCCTAGCCTCAGGCCCCTTGGCCCTTTTCAGCCCCCAACCCTCGTCCTTACTACAATATGTTAAACTGCAACCTGGTCAGGAATCCCTAACCAAGGACCAGCCTCAGGCCCCTTGGACATTTCGGGCCCCCGACCCTCATCCTTACTGCAAGACATTAAACTGCAATCTGTTCTGGCCTCCCTGACCGAGGCCCATCCTCAGGCCCCTTGGCCTTTTCATGCCCCCGACCCTCATCCTTACTACATGACGTTAAAATGCAAGCTATTCAGGCCTCCCTAACGGAGGCCCATCCTCAGTCCCCTTGCACTTTTTGGGCCCTGAACCCTCGTCCTTACTGCAAGATGTTAAGCTGCAAGCTGGTCAGGCCTCCCAGACCAAGGCCCAGCCTCAGGCCCCTTGGCATTCTCAGGCCCTAGCCTAAGTTCTTACCTGAATTGTATGGTGTGGTGGGGGATCATGTCCTCATTCACGTCAGGTTACTCACCATTTTTTACACCTCCTGTGTCTAGGGAACCCTATTCCCTGACCCTCATCCTCACTGCAAGACATTAAACTGCAAGTAGGTCAGGCCTTCCTGACCGAAGCCCAACTATCAGGCCCATTGGACTTTTCAGGCCCCTGGCCTAGTTCCTCTCTTAGGGGAGTATATAGTGTGGTGTCGGATTATGTCCTCATTCACGTCGTGTTATTCGCCACGCCATACACCTCCCTTGTTTGGGGGTATCCTACTCCCCTCCTTATCCTGCATGACGTTAAAATACATCTTGATAATTATGTGTGGATTTATTCCCATCCTTATGGGATATGTAGGATCACCCAAATGTCTAGGCTTCTAGTCTAGACCCACCTCCAAGAAATTTCCATCCCACCTTGGCCCCTTGGCCTACCTCTCCGTTCTGATCCACTTCGTCGACCCTTTTAGGCGGTTCACCAATGTGCCTAAGGGTACTCTAGTTTAGTACCTGGAATGTTGGGTTCTGCTCAGACATGTCTTCACCCGCTTTTCAGGTTTTGTGTCTCCCTTCATCAGGGATTTCATCACATTTCACACCTATAGGGAACCCCAAAAAATTGCATGGATACCATGCTTAAGGGGTCTCCTACCGTTATGGGCCAACCCCCCTGAGGGTTTTAGACAAAAAATTGATACAAATCCCGTGTTGTGAATATGGTCAGCGCTTGATGCTCGTTTGTTGTTACCACTTCAGGATAACGTGATATAGATACTGTCTTTCCGCCATGGTTAACAGTTATCCTCCATATCCACGCCAATCCCATTAATCCCATAGTTTCGGTTAAATGATTCACATCTTTTCCCACCTCATCAAGTCAAAGTAGAACTTCAAAACTCTTGGTACTATTCCTTAGTGTGCATTCGTGCGATAGGAGGACTGAAGCCACGATAGGGGCGTCATTCGGGGCTCTGTAATGATTTCCCGTTGGTTTGTGTTCAGGGTATTGTAAAAGACATCTTCCTCCCTTGTTTCCCACACCGATTTTAACTCATGTGGGCTTAGGGATCAGGTTGAGGTCTGCACTTACTTGGAGGGTTTTCACTCCATCCATGGTCCAAGCTCTAAGACCATAAACTAAGATCTTGTCCAGAACTACATGTGGCATTATTCCCATCCTTATGGGATACAAAGCACCACCTGAATCAGGTCCATCCCCATCTCTCAGAGATCTCATGATCTCCCGGTCACCTAGGCCCCTTGGCCTGTCCCTCTCCACTAGGGGGATATATAGTTGTGGTACAGGGTTTTTGGCACCATTCCCCCCTTCTCCCGGGAATCACCATCTCTTGGACTCCCTCAAGTTCAGTCCCTCTACCCCTTGTAGTGGTTCAACCATGTGTTAAGAGTACTCTGGTCTAGGACCAAGAGTGTCAGATTAAACATTGGCAAGTTCCTTCCACTTGTCATGCTTCTTGTTCTCCTTCATTCGGACCTCCGTTATCTTTCACACCTAGAGGAACCCCCAAGAACAGCATGGATACTATGCTTAAGGGCTCTCATAATATTACGGGCCAAGGCCCCCGAGGGTTTTGGACAAAAAATTGATACAAATCCCCTGTTGTGAACATGGTCAGTGGTCGATGCTCATTCGTTTGTCCCCATTTCAGGCTAACCCGACAGGATGCTATGTTTCGATCATGGTCAGCAGTAATCCTTCGTCATCATGCCATCCTCTTCAGGCCTTGAATGTTGGTTGCATGATTCAAATTATGTTCCACCCCATCATGTCCAAGTGGAATCTCGACACTCTTTGCGCTATCCCTCAGTGCACCTTTACACACCAGGGGGACAAAGCAGCAATACGGCGTCCTTCGGGATTCCCCTGGTCCGAGCTCTAAGACTGTAAACTAAGATCTCCCCAAAACTACGTTTGTCTTGATTCCCATCCTCATGGGATACGTAGGAACACCCAGACCCCTTGTCTATAGGTCCATATTGAGTTCTGCTAATTCGTTGTTTTTTTCCTCCCTTCGGGACCTTGACAACAGGACCACATGGCGTGGTGTGGGATTATTTCCTCATTCACGTCAGGTTTGCAATGGTCGCACTACGTGCACTCCGTTCTAAGAATTAGCCCTCATGTTTCTCGTCTCGCAAAACGTTAAAACAAACCCTCTAGGACTATGTATGGCTTGGTTCCCATCCTTATGGGATATGTAGGACCACCCGAACGTCTCGTTTTTGGGTCCATCTTAGCTTGGAGATAGTTTCTCCAGCCCCTTTCAGTTTCACCCCTATTTGGGACCCTTGGCCCGAGGTTCCTCTCTCAGAATTGTGTACGGTGTGATGTAGGATCATGTCTCTATTCATGTAGGTTTTGTTTCATGGAGCCGTACACATTCTCCACCTATCATTGTCTCTGTTATTTCTATGTTTCATGACGTTAAAATGCATGCTTGGTCCTATCACATGACCCTAAACTGTGAAATTATCGTCCTGGACGCACGACGAAAAATGGTACTGCATTGTGATGACCTCATCATAGAGGACATTAATTTGGGTATTGGTCATACGCCATGCCATTTTTCAACGCCAACTATGGCTTGATTCTTGTGGAAACGCCAGGGCTTGCTACCCTAGGCCTGTCGCTTCACAAAAAAAACCACTCACCTTAAAGGAAAAACATGATTTATCAAAAACCACTTCTCTTGGGGCGAGGGCTAGACCCGCACGCCCCTTTCATACTTTTCACTCATACCTTAAAGTGATGTTCCACCTTTAAGAACTATATATGGCTTGATTCTCATCTTCATGAGATACGTAGGAGCACCCAGGAACTTCCATGCGGGCCCATCCTAACTTTCGTGTTCGGTCTATCGACTCAAGCACTTCCCCAAATAACACATGGTAAGTAGGGCTTATGTCCTCATTCATGCCGGATTTTTTAACCGCCTTACCGTGTGTCTCCTTATCTCCTTACCCATTCATGGTCTGAGTTCTAAGACCTTAAACTAATACCCTTTCAAGAACTACTTGCAGCTTGTTCCCCAACCCCATGGGGTACATAGGAACACCTTTGCACTTTTCTTCTGGCCCAGCTCAACTCTCTTTTTCGGTCCCTCGACCTAAAAAAATCTCCGAGAAGCACGTGGTGGTCAGAACCCCTAGTTCCCATTCATGTTGGGTATTTGAGTTACCACACCATGTGCCTCTTGTGATTCATCTCATCCATGGTCCGAATTCTATGACCCTAAACTAAGATCTCCCTATGGGAAGAGACTCAACTCCCTCTATCTAATATGTCTCATTAACGTATTTAGATGTGTTTTGAAAAAGAGTCCAAAGTGTGGAATTTTAATGGAGACATCCTCTCATTCCATGACCAAGCTTCGTGAGCTCGCCATTTGGATCCTCATCCTCTTCCACATCCAAAAGGACCCTCAGACGACAGGGATTCTAGGCTTAAAGGATTTCCATGGATACTGGTCCTAAGGGCTCTCCTATCATTTCGGGCCAATGTTTGAAAGGATCTTGGATGAAATTTGCGACAAGTCCCATGTTTTGAACATGGTCAACGGTCGACCCTCATTCGTCTTCCCCAATTCCAGGATAACGCGATACAGATGCTTCGTTTCCGCCACGGTCAACAGTTATCCTTCATCGTCACACCGCCATCATTGTGATCCAAATTCCGAGCGTCATGATTCACACATTTCCACTTCCTCATGTTCAAGTGTAATTCCAACATTCTCCGCTTTATCTCTTTGGGTGTCTAAGTGAGCTACATAGACGTGTTAGCATCATTGGGTCGGTATTCACTGAGCATCCCTTTTCCCCACCATGTCCCTTCCTATGTCGGGAACATCCCACCACTACTTCTTGTTTCCCACATCGAGCACGACTCATGTGGGCTTAGTAGTTTTGGTAGGATGCATACCGGCGCAACCAGGCTTCTCATCGTCCCGCATGACATTAAACTGTGTTTCAAAAACTACGTGTGGCTTGATTCCCATCCTTATCGGATACGTAGGGACACCCTGGTATTTTTCCAAGGGTCCAGCCCCCAGGAATCATAAATTATGTTCTTCCCCATTTCAATCCCCCTGGACGGACCCCTCGTACGGAACCGTACAACTGTACCTCTGCCCGAAACAAGTTTTGGTTTCCCCACAATGATATTGGGAAGCGACATCCCCCTCCCCAGAGAGGCCCAGTTTGAAAGAAAGAATGATCCATGATCAGACCGATGCGCCATCTAGTGTGTAACGACCCAATGTTTCATTAATGAAAATCCCTCTTGATCTAATTAAATGTCTCTTTATGTTAAATGTTTATATAAAATGTCAAATTCTTTTATTTTATCTTAAGAATTGTGACTGTTGCTTTTATAGCCATTGAACAGTGATCACATGAGTAGTAAAAATATAGGGATTTAACAAACCCAATTTTCTCAGACAAAGGAAGTGATGGCCTCATCTATTAGAATTGCTCCATTCGAAGCCCATTTTTCAGAGCTCGAAAAAGAGGTGGCATCTTTGGGATTCGCTCTTGACCAATCCCAAGCTGAGCATCATCATGTCAAGCTCGAACGTGACCGTCTACGGAAAAAGTGGAAGTTGATATAAATTACCACTCGAGCGAGGTTATCAGAGCCACCCCAAGAGTCTGTCACCATCGCACACCTTACCCTTAGGTCTTATGCGGCTGTTTTAAGGGGTTATGTAACAAATCTCTAGTACTATCTTCATGTACATTATTTTTTTATATAATATTGAATATACTTTCTTGTCATTATTGATACATTGTAAATAGTTTTTAAAGTGCAAATAGTGTTTTTATTTATTATATAATTAAGAATTTTATTTTATTAAATTAAGTGATTTTTGAATTAAATAATATTTTAATAAAATATTATCATTATTTTTGTTAAATTAATTTTACTATATATAAATTATCATATAATTTTATGAATGCAATTGTAATTTTTATTAAGGTTTGAAAGCCATTTTTGTCAAAACCCGTGAATTTTCGATAAATGTGGGTTTTTATTTTAAAAGTGAAAATTAAAATATTTAGAAAATTATTTAGATAAAATAAATGTTATTTTTTGAATCAGGACGTCGAAATTATCCGACAGTGAATTTTTCACAATTTTCTGAGACAGTCAAATTTTTGGGTAAAAATTAAATACCGTTTAAATATATAATGTGTTTTATGACATCATAATGACCCAATAGTGATGTAATAAAATACTATAAGCTTTATGTTCGGCCAATACATGTTTTTTCATTAAAATAATGTGATTTTTGGTTTGTTTTACTTACTTTTACAAAGCATTAATGGATCCCTCAAGACTTATTAAACATCTTGTCTTTCTAAATTATTTTCCATGGGAGTGTGACTCACCTCCACATAAGCAACCCCATTATTTTAAGAAGTTAAGACTTTGGACTTATAAAATATTTTTTCCTCTTCCCTTTTCCAAAAACCATGGGCGAAAACCATGGGTTGGTTTGTGGTTTGGATTAATTTAATATAAGGTGTCACAAACCAAAATAATAAATAATTCCCTCACCTTTCCTATATAAACCCACCCAAGCTCCCACTTCCTACTCACTCATAGAATTTGGAGTTCTTCCAACCTCTGCCATACTCTCTCTATAATCCTCCCAATATTCCCTAAGCTCCCAATAATCCTCTCTAAAGCCTCTCTCTAGCCTTTGGAAGCACACTTCCAAGTAAGGGTTTTTTCTTCCTTTCTCATTTTTGTCCAATTTTCTTTAAGTTGTTTTGCCCATTTAATTTCAATTATGAATGTTGGGGTATGGTTTTGAACCTCCCTAATTATTCCCTATTTATGTTTGAATGATGGGATACCCCTTTCTCTCTCATTAAATGCCTACCATGTACACCCGTTACTATGCCAAAATTCCGAAAGGAACTTCTCTCTCCTCATTTACATTCAAGCTATAATTTTGTATCATGAATCTAAATTCCATTAAAATTGTTGGGAAATGTATCTATATGACCTCCTTACTGTCCATTACATGTAAATATGATGATTAACCCCTTTCTCTCTCATCAATCATTTTTTTATGAATAATTATGCCACGCCGTTACACTGCCGAAATCGCACCGATTTTCTAAGACAATGTCATTGTGTAGTGAATACCATTTCTCCATCAAGGGTATTCAACTTTATGCACATTTACTTATTGATTATAAAGTTTTAGGTATTAATTCCACATTACTTTATCATGGAATAAATGATTATGTTTTATGAATCCATTTTTATGATCCATGTGGCACACTTATGCATGAAATGAAATGTTTAAGAAGGGTGCGCCATTATAGCGCTCCAATGCAATGGGTAAATTATAATATCATGATGCTTCATGTGAAATGAGTGTTGAATCATCATAATTCAAGTGCAACGATGCTTTACTTGTGCTTCATGTGCAATGAGGATTTACTCATACTCTATGTGCAATGGGCCTTGGCTCATACTAATTCCATGTTAAGTGTTGTTCCCACATTTCCATGTTATGATTATCATGCTTTATCATTACTTTATGTTCATGTTTCTATTGTGATCTATTGATATTACTATTGTCTAGCATGTATTTTACTCCTCATGTATTCAATGTTTATTCCCTTACTGGGCTTTGTAGCTCACCCCTTTTCTTATGCATGTCCTCAAGTTATCCCATGCAATGCTATGTACGGGGGAATGTAGTGGTCATGTAAAGGAATTTTTCAATAAAGATGTTGTAATTCATGTTTTAAGTTCTTATTTAATGATCCTAATCCCCAAATACACTCGTCCTCTTGATCATCCATGTTGTATCAAGTGAATTGTTTATGTAATAAGTCATGTTTAAGTTTGTAATAAAAGTAGGGTTGTCATAGTCAGTAGCAGAGGATAGGTTTAGTTATATTTGTGATTAGGATTAGAAAACCCTATTAAAGCCTATGATACAAGACTAAGTATAATAAAAAAAGCTTTAATATTTGGTATGTACTGAGTAAGTGGTTTATCAAACAAACACATCCTTGTCTGGATACGAGCAGGTAGAGGCGTCTCTGGCACAGATGTATCCTAGGGGTAAAACCCGAAAACACTGCTTTGAGCTAGACTCGAACGAGAACTAGTGCATGAAAACGGGCCTTGCTGCACTCTTGGTTACGACACTCCCGGGGATATGTTTTGATAAATTCGCAAGCTTAGTATGAACCCTTATTAAGGGAGTTAAAAAATGCCCCTAAGAACAGATGTTAGAATGTAGATCCTGAAAATCCTAGATTGAAGCCTATAGACTCATGAGTTAAGGAAGTAAAAGATTATTTATAATTCATCAACTTTTATCTTTGGATTACCCTTTATGTGTTACCCCCTAACATTCCTTTTATTCCAGCCAATGGCCAGTAATATGAGGACTCGAGCTAACAACCGGTGTGAGGATCAGTGTGATGACTATACTAATGAGATGCCCAATCCAATGGGAGCGGGAATCGTGAAATTTGTCCTGAATCTCTCTCATTTAACTCAAGCTTCGAATAGAAACATGGGTCAAGAGGAATGTCGAAACCCCCTAATAAGGAACAAGTCACTATCGAGAGCTTCTTGAGACAAAAACCTCCTACTTTTAGTGGATCATCTGATCCCACGATCGCTGAACAATGGATAAAATCCATTGAAAATATCTTCTCCATCATTCAATGTTCTAAACAAGAGAAGGTTCTCCTGGCATCTTATCGTATGGAGGGTGAAGCTGATAAATGGCAGATGTTGATCAAAAATATGAAGCCTGAGGAGGAGGTCGAGGATTTGGAATGGAAGGATTTCTGGAAGATGTTTTTCAATAAACATTTTTCGCACACCCTATAGCTTAAGATGTAAAGGGACTTCCTTTCCCTCAAGAAAAAAAGAAGAAGAATCTGTTAGAGCGTACAAGGAAAATTTCACAAGGCTTGCACAATACACTTCTGGCTTTGTCGTTACCCCCAAATGCAAGATTGACCGCTTCTTTGGTGGGCTAAATCCTAGCATGCGGAAAGAATTAGCGATCCGTGACTTCAACAGCGATGGAGAAATTGTCTGATGTGCCCTCAAGGTCTAAATGGAGATCGGGGAATTCTAGGGGTATCATGGGGATAAGAATCATAAGGTGGAATTCGATTTTTGCGGTCCGATGGATAAATCCAATGGTGTTAAGAAGATCCAACACCCCACTTACCCAAAGTGCAGAAAGAAGCACCCTGGAAATTGCCTCAGGGGGACGAGGAAATGATTTAGGTGTGGAAGAGAAGGGAACCTAGCTGTTAACTGTTGGCAAGAAAGACCCATGGCTGCGGAAGAGGAGAGGAACACTCCATTCGAACCTCAACGCATTGTTCATTACTAAAAATGCAAAGAACCGGGGCATCTTTCAAATCAGTGCACTAATCCAAGGGTTTTTTAGGCAACCAAAAACCTCCAAGGCAGCAAGGAAGAGCTTTTGCCATCACTTCTGCTGAAGTGAACCCTGACAAAAAAGTGGTGACAGGTACGCTAGTTATTTATTCAAGAATTGTGAACATACTTTTTGATTTACGTTTTACTCATTATTTTATATCTCGAAAGTTTAGTAGAACAATACCAACACCACCACAAATCATGGAAGTGAAGATGTTAGTGAGTACGGAAAATGGGGAAACCATTGCATCCCATGAATATAAGTCCTCCCCTGTTATAATATATGGATTGAATTTCTCGTCGAACCTCGTCATAATCCCTCAGGTGGAATTTGATGAAATTCTTGGCATGGATTGGATTTACTTATATAGAGCCAACATAAATTGTCGGGAGAGGGAAATCACACTCCATATGGAAAATCGACCCCCGATTCTTTACAACTGTAAGGAGGAAGATGAATCTCCTTTAGGTCCATCATCTCAAGCATGGATATTACTGCCATATGAGCATGTGTATCTGGATCAGATGATTGAGTCCAAGGAAGAAACCATCCTTAAAGAAATTCCTATTGTGAGGGAATTCACTGAAGTGTTTCCCGAGGAACTGGCTAGTCTTCCTCCTAGAAGAGGTGTTGAATTCTCAATTGAACTTATACCAGGGGAACTACCATTATCCAAGAATCCATATAGAATGGCTGTCATGGAACTTGAAGAGACAGAGAAACAACTACATGTGAATCTAGATAAAGGGTTTACACGACCAAGTGCTTCACCATGGGGTGAACCAGTCCTCTTCATCAAGAAGAAGGATTGGTCAATGCAGCTTTTCCTCTATTATCGTGAACTTAAAAAAATCACGATAAAGAAAAAGTATCCTCTACCATGGATTGATGACTTGTCCGATCGGCTTCATGGAGCACAATACTTCTCCAAGGTAGATTTGCGGTCGGTATATTATCAAGTAAGGGTGAAGAAGGAAGATGTCCCCAAGACTGCTTTTCGTACAAGATGCGGGCACTATGTATTCATAGTAATGCCTTTAGGGATCACCAAAGCTCCAGAAATCTTCATGGACTTGATGAATATAGTGTTTAGAGATTACCTAGACAAATTTTTGGTCATCTTTGTAGATGATATTCTAATATACTCCAAAACCAACGAGGATCATGAGAAGCATTTAAGAATTGTACTAGAGACTTTGTGCAAGGAGATGCTCTATGCAAAGTACATAAAGTGTGAGTTCTGGTTGAAGGAAGTCTCATTCTTGGGCCATATCATCACAAGCAATGGGATATCTGTGGATCCCTCCAAAACAGATGCAATTGAGAGATGGCCGAGGCCGACATTGGTAACAAATATCTGTAGCTTTTTGGGTTTAGCTGGATATTATCGATGATTTGTGAGAAATTTCTTTTGATTGTCCAACCCTCTTACCAAGCTAACTCAAAAGGGAGTAAAGTTTTCATGGAGTGATGAATGCAAATAAAGCTTCAAGGAGTTGAAAAGGAGGCTTATCACTGCGCCCGTGCTCACTTTACCCACAAGTGGAAAACTTTTTTTTGTATTCAGTGATTCTTTGAAGAAGGGATTAGGCTGTGTGATGATGCAGAATTATAAAGTGATATCCTATGCCTCAAGGTAGTTGAAAATCCATGAGTGAAACTATCCAACGCATGATCTGGAGTTGGCGGCGGTGATCATTGCCTTGAAAATCTGGCGGCATTATCTCTATGGGGAGAAATGTGAGATATATACTAACCACAAGAGTCTTAAATATATATTCACACACAAAGAGCTTAATATGCACCAGAGAAGATGGATAGAGATCAACAAGGATTATGAATATCCAATACATTACCACCCTGGGAAAGAGAACAAGGTGGAAGATGCCCTAATTAGAAAGGACCCATCGATTCTATCAATGATGAGAATTGAGAAGGATCTAATCTTCTTAGACTTAATGAAGATGGACATGGGAATCATAGAGAAGGGAACATCATAAATCCTTTCACAAATGATTGCTCAACCGTCTCTTTTGGAAAGGTTAAATGATTCTCAAAAGGATGATGTTGGAATTCAAGAAAAAGTGGAAGCTATCAAAAAAGGTAAATCCTCAGAGTTTAATGTTAATGAAGAAGGAATTGTGCCGTTTGGGAAAATACTATGTGTTCCATCAAGTCCGGAGCTGAAGAAGTAACTTTTTGATGATACACATAGTTCAAATTTCTCTATTCACCCAGGGATCACAAAGATGTATTGAGATCTCTGAGAAAACATTTGGTGGGATAATATGAAGAAGGAGATCGTTGAATATACCTCAAAGTTCCCAGTGTGTTAGCAAGTGAAGGTAGAGAGGCAGATGTCTAAGGGGATGATGCAACCATTGCCCATTCCCCAATGGAAATGGGAGAACATCACCATGGACTTTTCACCGGACTTCCAAGGACATCCGAAGGCAACGATGCAATCTGGGTTGTTGTGGATCTTCTTACAAAGACTGCACATTTCATTGCTATTCGGGATGATTTATCAATGGATCAATTTGCACGGATATATGTCATAGATGTGGTAAGGTGTCATGGAGTACCACTATCTATTGTGTCTGACTGAGATACAAGATTCACCTCAATGTTTTGGAAGAATCTTCAAAAAGTTCTGAATACTAAACTGAACTTCAGTACGGCCTATCATCCTCAAACTTTTGGCCAATCCGAGCTGACTATACAAACACATGAGGATATGTTGAGATCATGCTCAATAGACTTTAAAGGAGGATGGGATCAATATCTTCCTCTAGTTGAGTTCTCTTATAATAACAGTTTCCTCTCAAGCATCCAAATGGCACCATATGAAGCCTTGTATGGGAGAAGTTGTAGAACACCATAATGTTGGGATGAGGTCGGTGAACGTAAGCTGCTTGGACAAGAAATGGTCTAGGAAATGGTGGAGAATGTGAAAACCATTCAGCAACATATAAAGGGAGCCCCGAGTCGACAAAGAGTTATGCAGATAATCGTCGACGAGAACTTGATTTTAAAATTGGAAACATTGTTTTTATACACATCTCTTCCTGGAAGAAGGTCATGAGGTTTGGAAAGAAAGGGAAGTTAAGTCCAAGGTACATCGACCCCTTCTAGATTCTTGATCGGGTCGGGGTTGTGGCCTATCAACTAGTACTTCCACCTACCATGCCCAAAGTACATGATATCTTTCATGTATCCCACTTAAGGAAGTACATACCGAACCCATAACATGTACGCTTTTCTAAGATGGTGTAGTTGGATGATTATCTTTCTTATGAGGAGAAACCAGTGATGATCTTAGATCGTAGAGAAAAATCTCTACGAAATAAGACAATACCCCTGGTCAAGGTGTTGTGGAAAAACCACAAGTTTGAAGAAGAAACTTGGGAATCAGATGAAATGATGAAGTTGAGTTACCCACATCTGTTTTAGCATGGGAAAAGGAAATTTCAAGGGTGAAATTTCTTAAGGGGGGAATATTGTCCGGACCCAAAGTTTCATTAATGGAAATCCCTGTTGATCTAATTAAATGTCTCTTTATATAAAATTTTTACATAAAATGTCAACTTCGTGGATTTTATGTTAAGAATTGTGATCATTGCTTTTATAGATGTTGAACAGTGATCACATGATTAGTATACATATAGGGCTTTAACAAACCCAATTTACCCAGACAAAGGAAGCGATGGCCTCATCCAGTAGAATTGCTCCATACGAAGCCCATTTTTCGGAGCTCGGAAAATAGGTGGCATCTTTGGGCTTCGCTCTTGACCAAGACCAAGCTGAGATTCATCATGTCAAGCTCGAACGTGCCCGTCTATGGGAAATGGTGAAGTTGATAGAAATTACCACTCGAGTGATGTTATCCGAGCCACCCCAAGAGTTTGTCACCATCGCACACCTTACCCTTAGGTCTTATGCGGCTATTTGAAGGGGTTATGTAACAAATCGCTAGTACTATGTTCATGTACATTATTTTTTGTATATAATAATGAATATACTTTCTTGTCATTATTGATACATTATAAATAGTTTTTAAAGTGCAAATAGTGTTTTTAGTTATTATTTAATTAAGAATAATATTTTATTAAATTAAGGGATTTTTGAATTAAATAATATTTTAATAAAATGTTATTATTATTATTATTAAATTAATTTCATTATATATAAATAATCATATAATTTTATGAATGCAATTTTAATTTTTATTAAGGTTTGAAAGATATTTTTGTCAAAACCCGTGAATTTTTTATAAATGTCGGTTTTTATTTTAAAGGTAAAAATTAACATATTTAGAAAATTATTTAGATAAAATAAATTTTATTTCTGGAATCAGGATGTCGAAATTATCCAACGGTGAATTTTTCATAATTTTTTGAGATAGTCAAATTTTTGGGTAAAAATTAAATACCGTTTAAATATATAATGTGTTTTATGAAATCATAAGGAACCAATAGTCATGTAATAAAATACTATAATATTTATGTTTGAAAAATATATGTTTTTTCATTAAAATAATGTGATTTTTGGTTTGTTCAACTTACTTTTACAAAGCATTAATGGATCCCTCAAGACTTATTAAACATCTTGTCTTTTTAAATTATTTTCCATGGGACTGTGACCCACCTCCACATAAGGAACCCCATTATTATAAGAATTTCGGACTTTGGACATATAAAATATTGTTTTCCTCTTACCTTTTCTGAAAACCATGGGCAAAAACCATGGGATGGTTTGTGGTTTGGATTAATTTAATATAAGGGGTCCCAAAACTAAATAATAATGAATTACCTCACCTTTCCTATATAAACCCACACATGCTCCCACTTCCTCCTCACTAAAAGCCTTTGGATTTCGTCCAACTTTTTCCCTACTCTCTCTAGAATCCTCACAAGGTGACCCAAGCTCCCAAGAAGCCTCTCTCAAGCCTCTCTCTAGCCTTTGGAAGCACACTTCCAAGTATGGGTTTTTTCTTCCTTTTTCATTTTTGTCCAATTTTCTTTAAGTTTTTTTGCCCTTTTAATTTAAATTATGAATGTTGGGGAATGGTTTCGCACCTCCCTCATACTTCCATATTTATTTTTGAATGATGTGAGACCCCATTCTCTCTCATTAAATGCCTCCCATGTACACCTGTTACTATGCTGAAATTTCGAAAGGAACTTCTCTCTACTCCTTTACATTCAAGCAATAATTTTGTATCATGTATCTAAATTCCATTAAAATTGCTGGGACATGTATCTATATGACCTCCTTACTATCCATTACATGTAAATATTATGATAAACCCCTTTATCTCTTATCAACCATTTTTTTATGAATACTTATGTCACGCTGTTACACTGCCGAAATCGCACCGATTTTCTATGCCAATGCCATTGTTTAGTGAATACCATTTCTCCATCAAGGGTATTGACCTTTATGAACATTTACTTATTGATTATAAAGTTTCATGTATTAATTCCACATTAATTTATCATGGAATAAATTATTATGTTTTATGAATCCATGTATTATGATCCATGTGGGACACTTATGCATGAAATGAAATGTTTAAGAAGGGTGCGCCCTTATAGCGCTTCAATGCATTGGGTAAAGTAAAGTATAATGATACGTCATGTGCAATGAGTTTTGAAGCATGATAATTCAAGTGAAATGAGGTTTTACTCATTCTTCTTGTGCAATGAGGATTTACTCATGCTCTATGTGCAATGGGCCTTGGCTCATGCTAATTACATGTTAAGTGTTGTTGTCACATTTCCCTGTTATGATTATCATGCCTTTATGTTCATGTTTCTCTTGTGCTATACTGATATGAATATTTTCTAATATGTATTTTAGTACTCATGTATTCCATGTCTATTCTATTACTGGGCTTCATATCTCACCCCTTTTCTTATGCATGTCCTCAGGTTATCACATGCAATGCTAAGTACGAGGGAATGCAGTGGTCATGTAAAGGATGTTTTCAATAAAGATGTTGTACTTTATGTCTTAAGTTGTTATGTAATGATCCTAATCCCCAAATACACTAGACCTCTCGATCAGCCATGTTGAATCAAGTGAATGGTTTATGTAATAAATCATGTTTAAGTTTCTAATAAAAGCAGGGTTTTCATGTAGTGTGCTTCCACCATGATGGTGTAACCTCAAGAGTGTTGGATTCTGTTCGAAAAAATCATCACTCCACATTCCATACATTGTGTTCCCCCTTATTTGGACCCTCATACTCTTTCATGTCTGGAGGAACCCCCTAATGGTATGGATTATCGGCCTATGGCCCACCTATTGTTTTTGGCCAACATTCCGGAAGACTAAGGGGTAGCATTTTGAGTTAGGCCATGTGTTTCGAACATGGTCAACGGTCGGCCCTCATTTATTATCCCCATTTCAGGCTAACATAATAAGGATACTATGTTTCGAACATGGTCAACAGTTATCCTTCATTGTCACGCCACCCCCATAGTGTTCCGAATTTTGGGTATCGTGATTTACACCTTCCACTCCCCTATGTTCGGACTAATCCCAACGCCCCTGGCGTTACCCCGCTCATGAACCAGAGCACATCGTAATAACGTCTTGTCAAATTGTTATGAGGTCTTAATCCTCTGATCAAGCCTCTCCCATGTCTTCCTGGAAGATACAGATTGGTTACCTAAACCCCGGATACCCGAAGCTTGGTCGATGCATTATGTTCAGTTGGAATAGCATGGTGATCACCCCTTGTTTCTCACATTGGGCTCGAACCGCGTGAGCTTAGGGATTCACCACTGGACATTTTACTAATATAATAGACACGTATGAAGCCAACCTCGATAACGAGACTCATGAATTCCATGGCACCGAATAAATAAAAACATGAAAGTATGTTTGAGAGTTTGTGATCCTTACAACACTCAGGGGTTCATTCCTCCCTTGGACGGGTTGACCCTGTAAAAAAAGAGTTCAAATTACACCACCCTTCGACTTGTGGCATCCAAGAGTTGCTTCCGCTGGATCAGCTCCTGCTCATACTCAGTAGCGATGGGGCGCAGTTTATCAGCCTCAGTTTGGGCATGCTCTACGTCAGCCTGAATGACAACCATTTCTTCAGAATCTTGTCTCATACGCTCTTCTGCCTCTGCCATCTAGGACTTCAACCACAATATCAGCAATGAAATCTCATTAATAGAGGATTATTTCTCATCATCCTAGATCTTTAGTCGTTGGACTTCATTTTCAGCCTCCCAGAGCTTCTTGATGTTCGTCACCTTCCTCTGCTGCCAGCCCACGCTGAGGCCGCGATCATACTCCCAGATCTTCTCTGCCATATAATCTCAGATGAGCAGATGAGGGGGTTGGGAATCCACTCCCCCAGAACATAGTTCGCGCAGTCACGAGCAAAGTCTGTCCATCTCATCCAGCCATAAATGCCTGGGAGGTCTTTTCGATAAAGCTCACAATCAGATTCTATGATCGTCGGCGGACTATGTCGCTGTCCTCTCCATCAGAGGCCATCTCATCCCAGTCCGCATAGTTGACAGGATCATATGCAGGGTACGCCCTCATGAAATCTTCAGAAGGATCTGCTCCTGGCAATGTATCAGGTGCAGAATCTGGCGTCGGGTCAGGCGTGGCGAGACTTGGGTCGACCGGTCGATCCTCGTCGTCGGACCCCACCTCAATGACCTCGGGCATGTCCCTGCTGGTGGTACTGCCAATGATAGGGATCGCTATAGCATGGGTGGGATGGGTAACTATCTCCATGATTACTGGCATACCAATAGGAGGGATACTTCCAGAAATCCCAACCACCCTCGCCGCAGCAGCCCATGCCAGTCGAAGAACTGTACGTGACAGAGAACGGTATGGACGTCAGTTGGCACAATCAGCGTGTGACAACAATGAATTTAGTGGATATGACTTATAGATATTGAACTCCTAGTGCTTATCCTGAGTTAAGGTTGACAGGACCCCAAACCGTGTCCCTCCGTATATTTTCAGAAGGTCCGGAGACTCCAGAGAAGCCACCTCGGGTGTCCTAGCCCCACCAGACACAGAACTGGACGCAGCCACCGGTGCGGGTTCCGAGGGTCCTGCACCATCACCCATTGAGGGCCGAGAACGAGGTATGTGCACAAGGTCTTCTTGCATGGTTCAGATGTTGGTAAGGAATCCATAATAACCTGATAGCAGACCTAGAGGAAAGAAACTTGGAATGTTACCTCGAGAACCTCCGCGAAATCATTGAGACCCGAGTCTTGATTACCGACTTCACCTTCTTCAAATGGGATCCCTCTACTGGCCTCATCTCCCCAAGAGGATTCGTCTAAATCTTCCGATAGGGGAAAGCGCTCTCCCAGATCAGCGGCCGATAGTTGTGGGGGAACCGTACGATCCAACAATACCCTCACCCGGTCTGTTATTAGATGTGGGTCACCCCTGGAATGTACAATGTCTTCCAGGTCATTGAGATATTGTTCCACCTCTGCTGGAGACACTGCAAAACCGGACTAAACAGGGCCTATACCTGGTAAATCCATCCCAGGACGGTTCGGGCATTGCCACATCTCGGGAAGGCCGAGGAACTGACGGTTTACATCCTAGATGTCCCAAGACTCCAGGAAAACAACATTCTCTGGCATGTTGATATGGCGCAGCCGCTTCCACCGGGCCGGAGTGGATATCCTATGGAATCCCCTCGGTGGTCGCCCCACAGGATGGCTCTACTCTTCTAGGACCACCGGGTCCACTGCCGTTGTTAGATCCGCCACCTCTGCCTCACCCTTAGCTGGTGCCGGTCTTTCCACCATGGCATCCCCACCACCGCAAGAGGCCCTTTCCACCCTCCGACCCTAACCTCGAGATGGGGAAGGCCCGCCATAACCAGCTTGAATAGTTGGCTGCTTCAACATTTACCCCGGATAAGCTGCCTCCTAGCTTATGGCATACTCCTTCACCAGTCCGAAGGCAGAAGTCGGTGGAGGCAATGCATTTCGTGTTTTCTCGTCTTCTCATGTGAACATGATCCACTATTGCCTCATCACACACGGGTGCTCCTCGTGGTGCACCTCCCAGTATACCTGCGGGGTTAGCCGCTAAAGGAACCATAATTTCCTTGCAAACCAGTGTGGGGTGTACGGCTCGCAGAGAGGCTCGCGGTCCACCCTTTACACCAAAACTCCACCTCAAAAGGCCAGGAGATTGGCCCATTGCTCTTCCATCCCCTGACCATCATTGGTGAGTACCCCCGTCGGCAACGGGAATGGGTGAATGTTAAACTCTTCCACCTTACACACCCGGTTTAGTACCAATGGTACGGTTAATTTGGATGAAAAGCTCCTAGCAGCATTCAGGATATAGAGATGAAGTTTGACCCCAGAGGTGAGATGGGGTTCAGATATTCTTAAACCCCACTAATGTGTGCCACGATACACCCATACAGAAGATGGAAGGTCTCGCATATCCTCTGCGGCCTCTTTCCCTCGCTAATATGTTGTAGCATCTTGTACTATCTGGTGAGCATCGGAATCCCCAGATTTACCCACCCTCGTGTAGCCAGCATGGATTCCATGATGAATGAGATACGCTGAACCCCCATGTTGGTATCCCTCACTGGTAGGATCCAACCACAGATAAGGGCCGCGATAAACGCCGTCAGCCAGACTATCGGCTGCTATTCAGTACTGACACTGAAACCCCTGGTCTTCTATTGGATGTCCTCCAAGAGCCTCCAATATGAATGCTCCTTTCCCCGTTGAGCCCACTTCGGAAAAGTTCGAGGCCTCACGGGAAACTAGCGATCCGCCGGGAAGTTCAGGAACTGCTTGAACCACTTCTTGAAGTGGACATCCCTCGACGCTTCTTTGTCTTCTCTTAGGACCAGCCCCATCAGTGCCAGTGCCAGCCACAACATCTGCTCCGGATCCTCCCACGTACTCATGACGGGGAGGAACTCATAATACATAGCCCCCAAGATCGAGACCCTAGAAATTTGATGGACATCCCACAGACTAATGCCAGCCTCCCCATGGTGCAGGTGAAACGTGGTGGTCCTAAACGACCATATGATCAACAACTCTAGCATCAGCTGTTTTGGTTGATATGTGTGGAATTGGGAGGCCCAGGTCGCCTCATACAAACCCACTCTCCTAAGCTCGGCTCTGAACTCCTCGCATGAGGTACCTACCTAGTAGGCCCATGACCAGTCATTTGTGAAGTTGCCGCCCTGGCGCAGGTCCCACTCATCAGACCACCCCTTCTACGAATCCCTCAAGGCTGCCTTCAGTATTGTATGGTACATGGGAGGGGACATCTCTGGCTGCAATGGATTCCCATCAACATTGTTCAGATGATTTTACATGCAATCGGGAGTGACAGGTGTAAAGTCCTCCCGTGCATGACCATTAGTCGCCCTAAACTATTGGCGCTGGCTGGGCATGCTCCTGAACCAGTAAGCTGGTTCATCCCTATTCGCCTCAGGAATGAAGACATCATCCCTCAGCCTGAAGCTATACAAGGGAAGCCTCTTACTTAACGGATAATTCTTCTGGATCTCCGACAGCAGCTCCACCAAAAGAATTGTGGTGTGAGTGGCTCTGGATTATCTCCCCCAGACCTAGAAAATTTTCCATCTCATCCCTCTGGGCGGCGTCTGCAAGAACGCACTGAGCAGCTTCTTGATAGGCCATTTGTTTTTGAAGTATTGGACAATTTTTAGCTTGGGTTGCAAAGCATGTTCACGGAGATCCTTCATGAAGTCGAATTGTGAAGCATGGCCTCGGCCTGCAGGCGCACAGTCACGTAGCGCTATCGCGGAGTCAAAGACTCATAGTTCGCTGTGAAGCCCGATTCACGGAGAGCAGGCGTGGAGTACGCGGAGCATCGTGAATCGAGAGTGGAAAAGGACAAAATCACAACGAAGGTAAAGGAAAAAAGAGATGGTTGTCCCCCCTATTTATTGGCAGTGGCCTTCGGAGTTTCATAGCGCGTCTAGTCCGCGCGGAGCATCACGACGCGCCCGGCCCACGCAGCCCCTGTATGCCTCACGTGCCCTCTTCGTGAGTCAGCATCGTGAACGACCGATGATTTTGGGGATTTCCCTCAGATTTAGACCCTTGATCCCTCTGCGGCTCCATGTTTGAGGAGGGAATTTGTTGGTGCCAAAATGTTGGAAAAGAAGAAAGAAGAAAAAGAGGCCCCGTGACCTGGCTTGCGAAGCCACTACGCGGAGTCCCCCCAAGCCACGTGGCCACCACGAAGCAAAAAAACTGGTGCCCCTCCGCGAACCTATTTGATGTTCGCGACCCGCCGCGAAGCAACCGAAGCCCCTATTCGCGCCGCATAAGATCTTCTTCGCAGCGCCTCTTGTCTATACATACCAAGCTGCCCCTGAGCCCCCAGGATGGACAATTCGACCTTTCGGCTTCTCTTCTCCCAAATCATGAAGCACCCTTTTCTCTGCGAATCATGAGCTACGTGAGGTATTTCTGCTTTGCGAGGTGCCTCTGTGTTGTCTCATTTTTATCCCCTCTTCCGAGAGGGATGCCTTTCGTGAAGCCTAAGGACTTTTGCGAATGAAGGAGATCCCCAAGGGGACCCGGGTTGTCGAAAAGTGTTTATTCTTCGCGAAACACCCCTCACATACACATGATCCACATTCCAAGGCAGGTTCACTGTAATTTGCGATGCACATCGCTTCACGAAACTTCGCTTCATGAGGTGCCTATGCTCCGCGAGGTAGTGCTCCACGAATGCCTTTCCACTTTGCGAAGCACCTACCACTTGAACCTCCACCCCATGATAAGGCTAAGGCACCCCACTTCGCGAAGCACACCCCTTCGCAAGTTACCTTCACCACGCAAAGCAACTAATCTCCAAAACACCCCTACCTATGTACTCCTCTGCTTGGCATTTCCTTTTCCCATGCGACCCTCCATGTTTTCATGATGTGACTTCAAATTCCCCCGAAAGATACCTCCCATATCATTTCTTCACCAAATGATTCTTCACATAGGCACAATAATGGCTATTGCTTCTTCGTAGAGCCACGCTAACGTGGACCCCTCGATGGTTCACTCTACGACACCAATTCAGTACGGAATTGTCGTTACCTTCCCTCCCACAAGGAGCAGAAGGTACTGGTTATGTATGTCCTAGGGGTGCGGAGTAAACCCTCCTCATCCGAGCTACAAGACGTTAAACTTCCAAGCACCCTCGTCCTCAACACACGACGTTAAACTGTGACTCTCCTTGTTCCACTCACGCGGGGTGCCCCCACATTGGACATTATCCACACCTCCCAGTCTCTACCAGGGTTGATATCTTCCTTCTGGGAGTGGCGTTTGTCTGCGGGGGAAGGGCAGCCACCTTGGAGTAAGCCCCTAGCCATTCTTGCAGGAGGCAGAGCCCCCCTGCTCCCTCCTTTCATTTTCTATCCCCAAGGCCAGTGGGGGCGTGATAAGGAACATGCCACCTCTTCTATTATTGGGTTCCAAATCCCTCTCCCTCTGCGCTTTGTCTTCCTTGGGCCTCCATCCTGGAGTAAGTCCCAGCACCATGGGCCGCCCAACACGTAAGCCCCTCTTCGCTTCCCACGAACGCACCATTTGCGACGTGATCATTAGGCCCTTGCAACCTCTTGTTTCTCGCACTGAGCATGACTCCCGTGAGCATAGAGTGAGAACTGACCATGACACACCCCTAGCCACCTCAGAACGTAAGACCCAAATGAACTTGTCCCATATGACGTTAAATTGTACACCTAAACTATGAGGTCTTTGATCCATGCCAAGGCAGGGTACATAGGAATCCTCCATGAGGTTCAAGCCCACCACCTAGTCGTTCCGACCATCTTCACGTCGGTTCACCCCCATCCCACATGATGTTAAACTGCATCCAACTTCAGCAGTAATCCATTGTGACCTCCCGAACTATGAGGACTTCGATCAATGTCAAGGCATGGTATATAGGTTGCCTCCATGAGGTTCAAGCCCACTATCCACCTGGACTAAGGTCTTTATCCACATCGGTTCTCCGACACACCCCTATCCTGCATGACGTTAAACTGCATCCCAATCCAGTGGTAAGTCGTTGTGATCCTACCATCCAGTTGTTCTGACACCCCTTCACGTCGGTTCAACATCCCCTTCACCCATTTCGAACTACAGGGACTTTGACCCATGTCAAGGAATGGTACGTAGGAAGCCTCAATGTGGTTCAAGACCACAACCCATTGGACCAAGGTCCTTATTCATGTCGGTCCTCCGACACACACCATTCTGAACTATGTGTTCTTTGATCCATGTCAAGGCATGGTACATAGGAAGCCTCCCTAAGGTTCAATCACACCATCCACCTGGACCAATGTCCTTATTCACATCAGTTCTCCGACACACACCCATCGTAACTACGTGGTCTTTGATCCATGTGTAGGCATGGTACGTAGGAAGCCTCCATGAGGTTCAAGCCCACCAAACATTGGTCCCAACTGCTTCTGTGTCGGTGTGCCAGTACCCTATCCTGAACTACGTGGACTTTGATCCACGCTAAGGCATGGTATGTAGGAAGCCTCACGAGGTTCAAGCCCATCATCCATCGGACCAAGGCCCATCTTCACGTCGGTTCATCGGCGCCCACCTGAACTATGAGATCTTTGATCCACGCTAAGGCATGGTATGTAGGAAGCCTCAAGAGGTTCTATCCCACCACCTGTTCGTTTCGATATCCTTCACGTCGGCTCACAAAAAACCGGGCATCCTAAAGTGTAAGCCCCACACATCCATTCCCGAACTACGAGGACTTTGATCCATGTCAAGGAATGGTACGTAGAAAGTCTCTTCGAGGCTCGAGACCAAAACCATTGTTCACAATGGTTCTTACCTGGGCCGCCACATCCCAGTGATATCATACCACCTCATTCCCCTCCACAGTATTCGAGAGGCCGCCCATGTGCTGGCCATAATATCGGTGTTCCCTAAGGGGGGTTCTTCAATCTGATCCACTCGAGCTAGTGTCCTGATCCGCTCAACCCATCTCCGCTAGACACTAAACATACGACATAACCTGTGTTAAACATGGGAAGCTGAGGAAAACCTCAGATACATACCTATGGCATACGATTCCCCATGATCGATGTGGGATTCCTCGAGCTTCGATGCCCTCGAGAATCCCTATAATAATGGACAAAAGACAGACATGCCAATTCCCCAGCGTCCAAACATGCCACTGATGCCTCAACTTGACTACTCCCCCAACTGAAGGCTGATGCCCTAACCGAACCCCTTAGAATGTCCTGACAGAAGCAGTGTAATTAACCAGTGCCCATGGAAACATGGAACTGGGAAGAGTTTCGCAAACTACGTATTAAATCTATGAGGGAGACCCGGAATAGCTGACAAGTTCCGAGGAGGAATCCACGGAAGGAAGAACCGACATCCCATCATCCCATTTCGATCAAGGAGAAAACATCCCTTAATAAGGAGTGAATGCTTCCCACCTTTGGAAAGCAGGATTGTGGGGAAATAGAGCCGCGGCGACATCCCTCGAACACGACAGACGCGCGTGCCCCAGGGAAAGCATCAGAAACAACATCCTATGATACCATAGAGACCAGAACGACCAATAATTACATGAAAAAAATTTAACAAAAGAAAATCCAAAACACCAAACTGACGATCTTTATCATACCCAAGGTCTTCATCCAACCACATCACTAAAAACCCACTCCATGAGAAAACTAACGGAAAAAGTCCATAATGAGGAGGGTTGTCAGCTTAGTCTAGTAATTATTTATATTAATGATCCTATATCATGTCTAATATTATTATAATTAATTCTATGTTTTATGATAGTACACTATTTTTTTATGAAACAATGATGAGTGTTAAATCAACCATGTATTTAGTAGGATAAATCAAAACTAAAAAGCACCAAACACATGTATGGATTGTCGACTGTAGAAACAATTTCCGAATTAATAAATCCACTATAAAAGAAGTTATAAACCATGAAAAATTTCTGATTATCTAGGATAATTATAATTTTTTTTTGTGAAATATAGTTGAAATTTTTATAAGTGATGAACTTATTGTATGGAAAAAAGAAATCAATCCGATGAAGAAAATCAATCAATGGCAGTTATCAATAAATAGTGGCCAAAAATTCAATTAATTCATGGATTGATCGCATGATGATGTCAAAAAACTACATGAAGGTGGTGCTACCATAACATCAAAAAGCAGACCTGTCATGGTAATAACTGACTACAATATCGGAGCAACCTACCACTAGATTAGAAAAACCTTTCAATATTGAACATGAGTGTTGACATTTGATGCATAAGTTCCCAATGACTATATTTTTGGTATTTAATAAATATTTGGGAGCATTTTAACTTTTCTAGTCATAGGGTATACATTATAATTATTTATCAATAGTTATATGGCGAAGAATATTCTATAAATTTGATGAACCCTCACACATGAAAAATATATATGGAACTTATCAATTTTTTGCTTGAATTTTTCATGCTCTATGACTCTATTTTATGGAAGACATTAACAAACGTCAGAGTAAGTATAATTTCATACTTCATTTACTCTCTAACCTGTTTGATAAAGGTACAATGATGATACAACCTTATTAATCAACCCAATTTATTTAATGATATAGTTTCACTACATCATCATTTCACATTTTTATCTCACTTTATTTATATTTCTATTTGAGTTGTGCTTATGATTTTATAAAAATATATTTATCACTTCCCCCACTTTTTAAAGAGTAATTAGATACTATTTACTTATTATATTTATTTATTCTTTGTTGTTTTATTATGGAAGAGGCTTGGACTAGCCTAAACATTTATGTGAAGTTGTATGCTTGTAACATGATCCATGTTATGGATCAATACCCCCAATCCATCTTGTGAATTAGTTTATTAGATTAAATAAAATTTCTTAGTGGTAGATTACTATTATATTGAGATTATTAAGTTCTATATTGGAACAGAACCTCTTTTTTATATCATTGTGTGTTTTTTAACTATTTAATATGAATTCACTTGAAAATTCATTATACATACTTATTTTAAATGATTTATTTTCAAACTATGTTTGAAAAAAACATCGATAGTTAGAATTTATCTATCATATATATATATATTTTTTGGTGCGTCTAAAGTATTTTAAAATTTAATATAATTCCATTTGATTTAATTAGGTACCAATCCTTTCCTTTAAGAAAATATTTTAATGTATAATATTATATATAGATACTTTATTTTTTATCTAGAACAAATTTCTATTTTGGAGATTTTAATCAATTTTTTTTAAAAAATAGAAATTTTCATTGGAAGCTTGATTTAATCCCCTATTAAGAATTTAATAGGGAACAACAGTTGGTATTATTGACAGTTTTTCTTTCAATAATTCTGGGTGTTTTTACACATTTATTATTTTAATTTTTTTTACACCTTGATCAGGTTTTAAGAGAAAGATCTTAATTTATATTTATCTAATATTACATCATTATGGATGCTTCTAGACTTTGTAATTTTATCAATAAACCTCCATTATTTAAGGGTAAAAAATATCATTAATGGAAAATAGAAAATGAAAATTTATCTTGAATGCACAAAATTTAATATTTATGGAACCATAGAGGATAAATATAAAATCCCAAAATAACTAAGAAATTTTAGAGTGATGAAACTAAAAAAAATGTATGATTGTAATTGTAAAGATATGAATTCGTTGACTTTTTCATGAAGAGAATATTAATTTAAACAAATTTTATCATGTGATAATGCTTATCAAATATAGGATACTTTCGTTATTTCTCATGAAGGCCCATAAAATATCAAAGAAATGAACATGAATACAAATACTACTAAATATAATCATTTTAACATGAAACCTAATGAAACCATTTATAAAATGAAATATAGGTTTAATAATAATAATAATATAATTATTTCTCTTGTATATCTTATGGATTATAAGAAAAAAAGTGTTTAGAATTCTGATATTTCTATCAGACATAAGAATATGTATAACTGTTTCCATTAGAGAATCATGCAACATCATAAAGCAATGAGTCAATGAAATAATTGGAAAAATAATTTTTTATGAAGAATAACTAAAATTAGACTATTGTGACATTGAATTAAAGAAGAAAACTATTTCATTTAAAATAATTAGGTCAATGTTTAATGAAGTAATAAAGAATGATAATTCAAGTGGAAGTGAATCGGATTCTGAATGTGATGAGTACATGGATCATTTATATAGGATATTTAAGAAGTTATACAAGAAGAAAAATATTTTCAAAAAATCAAAAATCTAATGGAAATATGATAAAAAGGGAAACTGAAAAAAGGATGACTCATCTAGAGAAGTTATATGCTATCATTATAAAAGTAATGTTCATATAAAAGTATAATGTCCTTAGATTAAGTATAATAAATAGATATGATGATTTTGGAAAGAAAACAAAGAAAGTGACAAAGGTTTACTAGAGTTATTTAAAGGACAGATCCAGTGATTGTAGTTTTCGTGGCGATGACACAAGTGAATAATATAACCTATGCTTCATGGTCACTGCATATGAGGTACACACACTTCTACCACTTATGATAATAATGATTTAGATGATTATGAAACTAAAAATAATTAATTAGAAGAGTATTTATCTAAGATTTAGGAAACTATGATTAAACATAAAGACAAATATAAAAATCTAAACATGTTTTGTGTTTTTTTACTGATAAAACTGATCATTGTATTGAAAAAAATAATGAAAAACTATTAATGGATAATATGGATTTGAAATTGGAAAATGAATAGATTTTAAAGGATATGGAAAAATTTACTTAAGGAATATATAACAAAAATAGGATTTTAGTAAATCAAAAACCACCTAAATAGTGAACTGGTAAAGGATATTAGTCTGGATAACAAAATAAATTTATTAAAAAATATTTTGGTCCCAGTTTAGAATATAATACCTCAATATATAAGGCTAAAGGAACTTTTAGTTATAGAAGAAATTATCATTATTTTAGACCTTATAATACCTTTTTGTAAAATATTTTAATTATACTATTAGAAATATAATAAAAAATTTATGGATACTCAAATCATTATTTGTTAACTTTTCTGAGCCCAATAAAGCTTGGGTACTAAAATCATTTTTTTGATAGAATTTATAGGAAACATGTTCTAAGATCTCTTGTAAAAACATATCATACCTGGATAGTGGTTATCCCATACATATTAAAATATAAAATAGATGTTTCGAGAATATAATAAAATATGACAATGGAAATATCACTTTCAAGGATAGTGAAAAAAATAAATATAAATGTCCATGAAAAAAACAATAACTTTAAAACTTTTTTCATTTATAAAGTTTTATTATTTGATGATTTAAAGTATAAAATGCTTTGTATTTCTCATTTGTGTGATGATTTTTATCAAGTTAAATTTAATAAAACTTATTATTAGATTTATTATTCCAAGCATGAATTAGTTTTTATTTCTTTGAGAAATAATAATGTTTATGTTATTGATTTACATTATTTGTATTCTCAAAATGATACACACTTAAGTTATTTTCATTGATAGTATTGGTTGTGGATTATAAGACTTGGTCACTATAATTTACACTCACTTAGGAAGATTTCTAGAAAATCCTTATTTAATGATAAACCTAAAATTTAAGTCCCAAAAGACAAAGTGTGCAATCCCTATCAAAAGAGAAAGCAACTAAAAATTTATTTCAAACCAAAGAAAAAGGTTTCTACCTCTCAAACCCTAGAACAGGTTCATGTTGATTTGTTTGGACCTTCTACATTTTCTAGTATAAGTGGATATAAATAATCATATATTATTGTTAACGACTATTTTGGATTCACATAGGTGTTTTCCTTATCTCACTAAAGTAATGTTCTTTCATGTTTTTTAAAAGATGAAAACTCTATGGAGAACCATAGTGGATTTAACATCAAAACCATGAGAAGTGATCATGTCCATGAATTTTATAATCAATACATTAAGGATTTACATTCAGAACACATTTATAGAAAAAAAAATTATTAACACCTCAAACACCTCAACAAAATGGTATTATTTAATGAAGAAGCATAACTCTATATGAAATTACCCAGACTATTCTTAGTTAATAAGACTTACCTATTTATTTTTGGGGAAACATATGAACATAGTCTGTTATATAATTAATAGGGTTCAAATGACATATCTCTTAAATAATAATCCCTATAAATTTTAAAATGGTTTCATACCAAATGTCAATTACTTTAAATTTTTTGTTATAAAGACAATATTTTTAAAATAAAAGATAGTATGGATAGATTTTCCCCAAAGAGTAATGAAGGAATTTTTATAGGTTATTCAGACCCTAGTAAAACATATCATGTCTTTGATAAAGGAACCAATATTGCTAAATAATTTATTCATGCCACTTTTGATGATAAATATCTACATGAATTTTACGTTTCCTTATAAGACTTTGAGGATTATATGTCACATCTTATTATCGATAATTACTCTCAGAACTTTGACTATACTGCTGATTTTCATCCTATATCTCCAAGAAGATATTAAATACAACATACTTAACTTAAAGAATACATCCAAGAACAAAGAAAATTAATTCCTAGAAATTTTAGGACCCATAAGTACCATCCTTTATATGAGGTTGTAAATGATCCTAATAAAGGTAATCAAACTAGATAATCTCTTAGAAGAAAGGAAAAACATAAATCTTACTTATCTCATATTGAACCTAAGAACATTACTAAATTAATCAGTCATAAAAACTTTGAAATAGATACATAAGAAGAATTTAATCATTCTTAAAGAAACTAAGTATGTGAATTAGTTTAGAGACTCAAAAACTACCATAATATCGACACCAAATGGGTGTTCAGAAACAAGGTTCATGAATATATCACAATAGTTAGAAATAAATATAAGTTGTGTTTATAAGGTTATAATCAAGAAGAAAAAATTCATTATGAAAAAACCTTTTCACTAGTTTCTATACTTGAATTAATTATAAATCTATTAGAATATTCTACTAATCTTAATTTCAAAATATATAAAATAAATTTCAATAGTTAATTCCATAATTATTATATTTTTAAGGATGTTTTTCCCAATATCCCCCTATTTTTTCAAACAATTATTTACTAAATCATATTTTTAAACTTTTAAAATCTCTTTATGGCTTAAAACAGGCTCCTAGAGATTGGTATTATTGGACTATATCTTTCTTAATTTAAAAGAATTTTTAAAATCTATAGATGTTTATACAATATTTATAATAAAATAAAAAGATATTTTTGTTTGTACAAATAAATTTTGATGATACTATATTTTATTTATCTAAAAATTATTTGTATATTGAATTTTATAAAATTATAAACAATGGATATGAATTTATTTTAATAGGTGATTTAAATTTCACTCTTGGTTTTCTAATATTTCAAAATAAAGAAGGAATTATTTTAAAATAAAAATAAATTAACTAGATATATTTTGATATGTTTTGTCATAGACATTATTAAAATATATAATAGTCCTATAATTACTAAGTGTAAAATTGATTTAGATAAAACTGCGAAACCTATTGAAAGTCTATTTGTAGAGGTATGATTGAGAGTTTACTATAATTAACACTTAGCTGGCCAGAAATTATGTTTAGTGTGTGTGTGTTTGTGTTTAATTTTATGAAAATACTAGGTAATTTCATTTTAATTTTGTTAAAAAAATTTAAATTACTCAATAATGCATCCAATTTTGGTTTATTCTACTCTATAGGATATGTGTAACACCTCGAGGAATTACAATATTTTCAATTCAGAATAAATTTAATTTTTTTATTGTCTTATTTTAACACAACACCATGATAATCATAATCTACACACAATAATGAGTTGGTTTACATTGCACGCAAGCCCCAATTTTATCAAACCATAGTATATTAATAAAATATTAATATTTAATATAATATATAACCTAATGGTTAAATTAGAATTTATGAATATTATTAACCAAATTTTGAATTTTATATATTCCATATAATTTTAGCATTCATATTTTCTATTTTCTAGAAATTATATAAGAAAAAAAATTCAATTTGTTTGTATAAAAGAAGTATTTTTAAAAAAATGAAATTTTTATACATTTCAATGGAGAACCCATTTGAAATTCATTATTTGACCATTTTATATATTTAATTTTACAAAATAAAATTATTCTTTAAAATATTAATATCATAATTAACATGTGTTCAATTTTCGGTATTTTTTTGACAGGTTTCATGTTTTGAAGAATAGGGATAAATACTAAATTTTAATTGAAAATAATTTTTTTAATGAAAATAATTTGTGCTGATAAATTATAAATTTTAATGGTTTTAAAGTATAATATGATTATATTTTAATATTTTAATCAAATTTTATTCATTGGAAGTAATTTCAGATTGAATTTTGACATAAAAACATTTAAACCTTTTGATAGTTTTTACTTTAAAAAAACCATTTTCTCGTTTTGTTAATAGGGATTAATTTTAAATTAATTTCGGTAATTTATAAGTTTTAAAATGAAAAAAATGGATTCCATATTAAGAATAAGTGGGTATAAATTATTTTAATAGGTTGCTTTATTTTTTTGGATATTATGAATAGTAACTTTAGTAATTGTTTACCGCAGTAAAGTGTATATCGTGTAATTAAAGGTAAAAATAATATTATAAACTTACCCTAAAACCTATTTAAATCCTATTGGATGATTAAATAATACCCTTATAACCTATGTTTTTAAAATTAATCTTTTAACGGGAACTTATCCATAAAAATGACAAAGATATTATAAAAATCAAAGAATGTGAAAAATGTCATACTCTCATTTTATATAAGTATACTAATGTTAATATAGAAATAACTAGGACATAAAATTAATTATAAATTTTATCTGTAAATATAAAATAAATACCTATAACATTGTAATTTATTTATAATTTTTAGAGATTAAATAATTACACAATATTGAATTATGAATTAATTTATTAATAGAAATATCAAATAAATTATATTAAAAATATTAAAAGAAATAAAATATCAATTAATTAAGGTGATCCACAAATTTTATAAGTTATTATGACATTTTAAGATTATATTCAATGTATTTTTTCTAATTTACCTCCTGTTTTTATTTTATTTAATGCCAAAGAAATGAATAGTGTAAAAATTGCCACTATTGATATTTTATAAAAAAATTATTAAATTATAAAAAAATTAAAAAACAATTTAAAAACATAAAATTGATAATTATGAGGTATAAAATGTCCTAAAGTGTCCATTTATGGAAACGTTATTCCACATAAGTAAATATTTATAACCTTTAAATATTTAAAATGTTATTACTATAATTAAAATTAAATAGACTAATTAAGTATAAATCAAAATGATATGGTTTAAGATAAAATTAAAACATGTATAAATTTTATTTGTTGGGATTATTTAGAGTCATAATCATATTAGATTCTAAATAATTCACTTTTGATTCTTTTTAAATTGAAAATTAATTTATATTAATTTAACACTTTGATAGGTTCCTAAAGTGCCTCTCACCTCTCATATAAAATGACACCCATCCTTAAATTTTAATCACGCCTCTAAAGACATTTTTTTCGGCCAACCACTTCTCACATATACTCAAAACTTCCCAAAATTCATCCTAGAGTCCATACATTGGGAATAAAACCAACTTAAGGAGTCCTTTTGTGTAAATCAAAATGATACACTCAAAGAAGTTGCAATTGTTTTACCAATTCAATTCAATTTCTTTTATTATTCTACTTCATCTTCCAATATTGTTTCCAAACAAAAGTAATAAATCTTGTATCTTATACATGTTGATATGTTATTATTATTATTGGATAATCATATTACTTCTTTTATCCATCCTATGAATAGTAATATCACCATGCATGCGTGCGTACACCTTCCATCTCCATGCTGTGGTGTAATATTTTATTCAACACTACTTTATTTGTATGGGGAAAATGATAAGAATAGTGTATATAAACAATTAATATAATATGATAATTATTTTTTATAATTAATATACCATCCAATTTCATACCACTTAACCATCTAGATAATGATATTGTCGCTCGTACGTACATAAGACATACCGTCTCCACGACGCGGTGAGATTCATTCTTAACATTAACCATTCAAGAATGATTATAAAATTTATAATATGAGTAAATATAATATTTATGAACTTAATAAAATTATTTATATTAATTAAATATATCCTATGCATAATAAATATGACTCTCACAGCAAAACATGCATAGGAAAAATAAATAGTTAACACCCGAAACAATGGTAATACTGAACTATTATTAATAAAATGATATAAGAGGATCATATATGACATAATAAATATGTATATGGTACTGTTATAATTTAATAAAATTTTTAACCATTATACATGAGGTTAACATACCCTCTACAAAAGAAAATTATGAGGTAATGGCTTATTTCACAATCTCATCATTATTCAAGATCGTGTATAATTAAGTATCCACTATGACATATTTATCATCGATGTACTTGTTTATTAAAATTTATTTCAAAATATTATCAATAAATATTTAATTTAATTTTTACCCAGGTTGTAATTTTTATTAATTGTTTTAAAGTAAATCTTTCTATCATTTTCCAAACGAGGTACTTTATGACCATTTGGAAAAATTAAGGAAAGATTTTTTTTATTTAGCTTGTACGGTATGAGAGGATAATTTGTGTAATTATAAAACCTTAAAATTTTGAATCTTACCTTACAATATTACATGGTTACATTCAAAAGAAATATTTTCATTTATAATTGTTCAGCTTTTAATGATTCCAAAGTAAACAAGGGATATCTCTCTCAAAGAGTTTTAATGATTTTTTAGATTATTTTCATATATATAAACATCCTTTGTTAGATTACATTCTTAATTGAGGTTTATTTATTATGATAAAATCTTCCATACTGTATTGAAAGTTTTATGATATGTTTGACTGTGGATGTGATATTTTTATACTAGTCATTGTTTATGGTTGAAGTATAAACATTTCGTATGTTGGTTTTACTAATAATGTTTATGTTATGATTCACCATTTTCATAAGAGGAATGCATTAGACTTAGTAAGTGATGGGTGGGAAAACTATAGCCCTGTGATGCATCAGTAGGTATCATGAGGCAAATTATTTTCTTGGCATGAAGCCTTGATGGTATGGTTATGTATGGTCTTGGTACGAGGCCTTGATAGTATGGTTATGATGTCTGACATTTTGCATTCCATCATTATGAGATTAGTTATTAATATTACATGTGTTTATGACACTAGTAAAATATCCATGTGAATGTTTAAATGGAATAATTTGTTTTATTATTTATATAGTATGCTTAATATTATATTCAAAAGTATTTTGTTTCAGTTTTATAGCTTGCCTTAAAATGTTGTTACTTATTTATGATAGTTTCTACTATATTTTTTACCCTTACTGACCATTTGAGCTCACCCATTTCTTATGTTTTATTTTATCAAGATTCCAAGATGTGTATGATGATTTATATATAAGGTTAATCTAGGAGAATAATTATGTTCTCAAAGGATTGTCCATTTTGTACTATATGTTTTGAATATTACTCTCAGGTTCAGGTAAGTAATTTATTCTCTAAGACTATTAAACAGATGGTTCCTTTGAGATTTTATTCCTTATAATCATGCCAATATAATAAAATAATGCATCAAATTTAGGCTTCTAGGGTCGGGGAATTACAATTGGTATCATAGGTAGTTTAGAAAGAACCTCAGAAACTAGATTTAGAAATCATGGATTAGGTAACATTACCCAAAGATATACATTGAGAATAAGTATTAAAGAACATCCTAGAATTTTCATAAAATAGAAATTATGTGGGTTTTCCAAGAAATATATCCCTATCTGGATACTATGAGTTGATGTGGTTATGGAACATATGTACCTAGGAGTAACAACATTGAAAAAGTATTCTAGGCCTTACTCGGGGTAACCAGGTACACGATAATGTGTCTTACTATGCACCTGGTTAGACACTCCAAAGGGGTATTCTTAGGATAATTCAAATTATATTTTCAAAACATTCTGAAATATTTAAAAGTAAATATCCCCACAAAAAAACCATACCAATGATTTAGAGATTATTTCTACCTAAATCTTTAATTTAGGTTATGTGATTCACTAGTTCAGTGATTATACATTATTTTTTATAATGTTATGATCTAATCTAGTGTATGTCATTGGTTAGAAATGGAACCTAGGGAAAGAAATGGAAATTGCTTCAATGCATGTAATATTTTTAGGTATTTCCCTCCTATTAAAGATAATGATGTTGGATCATATGGTCATACTGGTTCTAAACAACTTATAACCATATTGGGAAAAAAACTTATGTTATGAACAAAAACCATACCCATATGGAGGGGCCAAATCCATAATGTGGGGGAATAATGATAGACCTACTTATGAGACAAAAACCTCCAACATCCAATGGGACTACAAATCTATTTATATATAAACAATGGATAAGATCTTTTGAGAAGATATATCTTACTTTAGAATGAAACTAAAGGGATACATCTATCATGGAAGTCTATCATCTCTTAGGATATGTGGACCAATAGTGGTCATTGATTCAAAACATGAAAGAGGAAGAAGAAATTTCATGTATGGAATGGAAGTATTTTAAGGAATGTTTCTTGGAAAAGTCCCTTGTGAGCAAAGAGTATATATGTAGAGATAATTTTTGAGTCTGAGGCAAAATTAGGATAAGAAAGTTACAAATTATGAGGATAACTTCACAAGGTTAGAAATTCATGCTACAAACTAAATGTGTAACCCAAGAAATAATATTGATTAATTCTTTAATGGTTTAAAACCATTCCTTTAACAGACACTATTCTCAAAAAATTTCTTATTGTATAATGATATAGTCTCATGTGAAATCATTATGGAAAAGAAATTATCTAAGCCTAGTGAATTTAATGAAATGAAAGAGAATAAGGAAATGGTGGAGTAAGATACAGATAAAGGGAAGAAGGGAAATAAGTATTTTACCATATGTGATAATTTTGGGAATAAACACCTTGGTGCTTGTTTGAAAGTAATGGGAGTTTGTTACAACTATAGAGGGAAAGGCCACCAGGATCAGGATTGTATGGGTAGGAAAAAATTTGTAATTTTTTTTCATAACACAAAAAAGCAAACCTAAATAAAATTTCAACATAAACACCATGCTCTTAATCATCACCCCCTCATCAAGGATCTTATTCTCTCATTCATTCTTTCATTTACACCCTCTCAAACCACTAAATCAAATTTTTAAATGTATATTTCAATTATTGTAAAGATATAGGAAATTATGAAAATTATTTTCCAATGATTCAAAAAAATAAATATCAGAAGAAGAAAAGGGGTCAAGGTAAAGATTTTGTGGTTACTATAGTTGAAGTCGAACAATTAATGTATTTGTGTTTTTGGATTCAATAATTATGTTATGATATGAATTATGTAAAGAAATAAGGATTGTATTGTAAAACTTTTTATTTAATGATTTGGAATCATGAACTTTTTTATTAGGGTTTTCTCGTGATAAAATATTAGATATGTGACAATAAGATCCATATTATGAAAATTAAGGAATTTGATGTTAAGATTGATTTTGGAAAGTTAGAGACCCTATTGGACTATTAATTTGGAAAAAAGTATTTTGGATGAGTCTCAAGGTTAAAATGAATTGGACATTATTGATTAAGATTTAAAAATTTATTAGGTTTTTTTTGGAATGTTATAAATGATATAGTTTTAGAAAAAAGATAACCCACAGTTTCGGCAGCAACCTTTCACATCTAAAAAGGCCACGAGACTTGATCCTTCAATCGATGGGTGATGAGGGTGATCTACATGATTTCCTCATTAGTATATCATAGTTTTATTTATTTAAACAGTATGAAAGACTATGTATAAGTTCATTTTTGTAACCCATTACGATTAATATAAATCAAATATTGTTGAATTGTATTATCTTTTGGAGATAAAGAAGCTTTTGTGTTAGAAATTTATTAAAGGATGAGACTCTACTTTTCATGTAACTATTTTTCCTTAAGTTATTCATCTATTAGGTGAATTAATTATTCAAATCTTGGGAAATGATTTTGAAACAAACAAAAAACTATCCTAGTACATTTTATAATGAATAAAAGGGTCTCTTAGATCATCACATATTTAGATATCTGGGATTGTTAACTTTCTCTTAATCATGTTCTCTATCACTCTATCATATCATGACAGTTAAGTTTTAATTTAATGTATATGATTTACTATATATAACCCTAGTATGGGTTATCTTTTGTGACCTTTATAATTCCCATTCATTTATTTTAAATTGTGGGTCTCATTAATCCTCTTTTCTAGTGTATTGTTTCAACAAATATATTTATAAATTTTAAACCCCTTGTTTTCGATCCTGAGTTAAAATTGAGAGGATACAATTTATTGAAGGATGAGAGAATATAACACCAAGAGATATTACAATGTTGTTATTTATGAATAAATTTAATTTTGTTTCTAACTTTATTTTAGCTTAACACCATTATAATCTTACTCTTCATACAATAAGGAGTTGGCTTTCATTTCACGTAAGGCCCATTTTTACCGAACAATAGTATACTGATAAAATATTATTATTTAATATAATATGTAACTTAGCTGTTAAATTTTCAGTTATTAATAGAATTAAACACATTTTAAATTTTATATATTCCATATAATTTTAAAATTCATCTTATGTATTTTCTTTTCATTTTATAATAAAAAATATTTTTTTTATATAAAAGTAGTATTTTAAAAAAAATGAAGCTTTGCCGCCTTTAAATAGAGAACCCATTTTAAATTCAATATTTGAAACTTTTATATATTCAATATGAAAAAATAAAATTAATTTTAGAATTTTTAATATTAAAATTTAATTTGGTTCAATTTTTGTTATTTTTCTTATAAGTTTCAGGTTTGGATTAATAGGTAAAAATACAAAAATTTAATAGAAAATACGTTTTTAATTGGAATAATTTATAGTGTTAAATTATAAATTTGAATGGTTTTAAATTATAACTATATTATATTTTTATCATTTAATCCAATGTTGGTAATTGGAAGTAATTTCACATTGAAATTTGACATAAACACATATCAATATTTTAATCATTTTTACTTTAAAAAAAGTTGTTTTTTTATTTTTTCAATGTGGTTTAAATTTAAATTAAATACTACACATTCTGTGTTTTAAATTTTATAAAATGGATTCTATATTTGGAATAAGTGGTTTTAAATTATTTCAATAGGATACTTTTAGTTTTTTGGATATCATGAATATTAACTTTAGTAATTGTTTACCGTAGTTAGGGGTAAATCATTTAATTAAAGGTAAAAATATTATCATAAAATTTCCCTAAAATGTGTCAAAATCCTATTGTATGACTAAGGTAAACCCTTATCACTTATGTTTCTAAATAGAAACATATCATCGGCACTTATCCATTAAAATGACAGAGATATTATAAAAATCAAAGAACGTGACAAAATGTCACACTCTCGTTTTATATAAGTATATTAATTTTAATATAGAGATAACTAGAAGATAACATTGATTAAAAATAGTTTATGGAAGTATAAAGTAATTTCCTACATCATTTTAATTTATTTATAATTTTTAGTGATTAAATAATTAATATTAATGATGACATAATAGTGAAATTAAAATTATTTCATTAATAGAAATATTAAATAAATGATTTTAAAATTATTAAAATAATTATAATTTCAATTAATTAAGGTGTTAAATGAATTTAAAAAGTGAATATGAAATTTTAGGATTATATTAAATAATTTGGTTTTAAGTTATTTTCTTTTTGTATTTTATTAAAGTCAAAGAATTGAATAGTGTCAAAATTGACACTAGATATTTTATAGAAATAAAATTTTAAAGAAATAAAATTTTATTAAATTATTTGGAAATCATAAAAAAAATTAAAAAGTATAAAGTGATAATTATAAGGTCTAAAATGTAATAAAGTGTCCATTTATGAACAATTCACACCACATAAGTAAATATTTATAACATTATAATATTTATAATATAATTACTACAATTAAAATTAAATAGATTAATTAATGATAAATCAAAATGATAAGGTTTAAAATAAAATTAAACATGTATAAATTTAATTTATTGAGATTATTTAGACCCATACACATCTTATATTTTAAATAATTCACTTTGGATCAATTTTTAATTGAAAATTATTTTATATTTTAATTTAATATTTTGAGAGTTTCCTAAAGTGACCATCACCTTTCTTATAAAAGGGAACCCCTCATTATCTTTTAATCAGACCTATAAATCCCTTTTTATTGGCCATTATTTTTCCACTTCTCCTCCCATATTTTAACAATTCATTGTAGAGGCCATACTTTTGGTAGAGAGCCAACCTAAGGAGTCCTTTTGTGTGAATCAAAAGGAGACACTCGAAGGGAAGATAATTGTTTTACCAATTCAATTCAATTTCCTTTCTTCTTATACATTATATTACTATGTTGTTTTCATACTAAAGTAATAACTCCATTATCTTATACATTCTTAGATTTTATTATGATTATGGTACAACCATATTTCTCCTTGTATTCATCCTATGAATAATAATATCGCCATACATGCGTACGTACGACTTACCTTCTCAACACGATGAAGTAATTTGTTATTCAAAAATACATTATTTGTATGAGAATAATGATAACCATAATAGATATAAATAATGAATATAAAAAGATAATGATTCTGTATAATTAATATACCATCTAATTCTATAACCTTTAACCATCAAGGGAACGATTCTATCGCTCATGCATATGTAAAACATACTATCTCCACGACACGGTGACATTTATTCTCTATGTTAACCATTAAATAATGATTATAAAATTTATAATATGATTAAATATAATATTTATGAACTTAATATCATTTTGGATATGAATTAAATATATCTTTTGGATAAAAACTTAACTTACACAACAAAACATGCATAGGAAAATGAATCAGTTAACACCTAAAACAATGGTAATAATGAAATATTATTAACAAGATGATATAAGAGGATCATATATCATATCATAAATATCGATATGGTACGTTTATAATTTAATAGCATGATTGAACCATTATATATGAGGTTAAATCACCCTCTTCTAAAGGAAAGTACAGTTTAAGGCTTTATTTCACAATCTCATTATTATTCAAGATTGTTTATAAATAAGTATCTCTAGGGACATCAATATAATCTATTACCATTATTCTTAAAATATATTTAAAAATACTATTGAAAATTATTTAAATTCATTTTATCCATGTTTTAATTTTTATTAAATTATTTTAAAAGAATATTTTTATCATTTTCCAAACGAGGTACTTTATGAACTTTTTGTTAAATTAATGAAAGAATGTTTTTATTTAACTTATAGGGTGTCAGTGACTATTTTCCGCCGTTATGAAGCCTTAACATTTTGAAGCTTCGCTGAAAATATTTCAAGATTATTTTCAAAATAAATTTTTTTCTTTTATAATTGTGTAACTTTTAAATGATTTCAAATTAAAAAAGGGATATCTCTCTCAAACAGTTCTAATGATTATATTATATTATTTTCATACATGTCAGAATCCTTTGTTATAGTTTATTATTAATAGGGGTTTATTTATTATTATACAATCTTAAATATTGTATTGCAAGTTTTACGATATGTTTGACTTTGGATGTGCTATTTTTATTCTATTCATGGTTTATGGTTGAAAGATAAATTTTTTTTTGTTATATTTAATAAGAATGTGTTTATTATGATTCAGCCTTTTACTAAGAGGAATGAATTTGAATTTTTAAGGGATGAGTGGGGCCTACTATAACCCCTCGATGAATCAGTAGTTATCAAGAAATAAATTAGTGTCTTTGCACGAGGCCTTCATAGTATGGTTATTTGTGGTCTTGGAGCAGGGCCTTGACAGTGTGGTTATGATATCTGACATTATGTATTACCTTATTATTAGATTAATCTTTGATATTACATGTGATTATTCGATTAGTTAAATATCCATGTGATTGTTCAAATGGAATTATTTGATTTATTATTGTCATATTATTCGGAATATTATTTTCAAAAGTTTGGTGTTTCATTTTTATACCTTGACTTAAAAGTTTACACTTATTTTTGATAGATTTCTATATATTTTTTACCCTTACTGGGCATCTAATATCACCCCATTCTTACGATTTATTTTCCCAGGATTACCAGATGTGTATTGTGATTTATATACAAAGTTAATCTATGAGAATAATGGTTCTCTCAAAGGATTACCCATGTTTTATTTTAGGTTTTTAATATTAATGTAAGGTTCATGTATGTAATATATTTTACAAGACTGCTAAATTGATAGGTCCTTCAAGATTTGATTCCTTATAATCATGCGAATTTATTAAAATAATGCACTTGCTTCAGGCTTCTGGGGTCAGTGCATTACTATTGTTATCATATGAATTTTAACGACAACCTTGGAAATAATACTTAAAAATCATGGGTTATAGAACATCACCCTAAGATATACATTGAAAATAAGTATCAAAGAAAATCCTAAAATTTTAATAAAATAGAAAATATGTGGGTTTTAAAAGAAATACATCTCTATCTAGATACTACAAGTGGATAAAGGACCTTACTGTGCACCTGGTGTGATACTCTCAAGGATAATTCTTAGGATAATTCACATTAAATTTTCAATACATTATAAAGGTTTTAAAAAGTAAATATTTCCCCAAATAAACCATGTTTACTATTTAGAGATTATTTATACCTAAATTTTCAATTTAGGTTATATGATTCACTATTTCTATGATTATAAATTATGTTTCATAATTTTATGACCTAATATAGTGTATGTAATTGTTTAGAAATAGATCCTAGTGGATGAAATATAAATTGTATCAAGGCACATAATCCTAGTAGGGATTTTACTCATATGCAAGATAATGATGTTGGAGTAGGAGCTACAACTATTTCTGAACAACTTATAACCATATTGGGATAACTGAATCTTGTTATGAACAATTACCTTACCTATATGGAGTGTCCTGATCCACAACATGGAGGAAAAATGTTAAACTTCTTTATAAGACAATAACCTCTAATATGAAATGGGACTACAAATCTATTTATAGATAAACATTTGATAAGTTCTTTTGAGAAGATATTTCTTTATTTAGAAAGTAATGAAAGGGATAAGGTAGTCTTGGAAGTCTATTGCCTCTCAAAAGATACGAACCAATTATGGTCATTTATTTGAGACCAGAAAGAGGAGGAAGATATTTAAATTATAGAATAGAAGTATTTTAGGAAATTTTTATTGGAAGAGTATTTCCCTCGTGAAAAGAGAGTGGATATGGAGAACACAATTTTTGAGTATGAGGAAAAAGTAGGATGAGAATGTTGAAAATTATGAGGATAACTTTACCGTGTTAGTAAGGCATGATATAGACTACATGCATAACCCAATAAGTAAGATTGATCAATTCTTTGATGGGTTAAAACCATTCCTCTAATGGAAACTGGTCTCAAAATCATTGTCATTGTATGAAGATATAGTTTCATGTGCAATCAAGACAGAAAAAAAATTCTCGAAGACTTATGACTTTAAAGTAAAGAAATGGAAGAAGAAAATGTTGGAGCAAGAGATTGGTAAAGGGAATAAGGTAAATAAGTATTTTAACATATGTGATAATTGTGGGAAGAAACACCCTGGTACTTATCTGAAAGGAATGAGAGTTTGTTACAAGTATGGATAAAAAGGCCACTAGGATTGTAATTGTAAAGTAAAGAAAGAAGCTATAAATGTGAAATGATATAATTTTAAAGAGATGGGACATTATGAAAATGATGGTTAGAAGCATCAAGAAAATAAAGATCAGAATAAGAAAAGGTATCATGGTCAAGCTTATGTTGTTACTATAGTTGAAGTGGAATAATTAATGTTTTTGTGTTTTTGGATTCCAGAATTATATTATGATAGGAATTATGGGAAAAAATAAGGATTGTACTACAGTAAATTTTCTTTAATTATTTTGGATCCTGAAAATTTTTATTAAGTTCTTATTTTGATCCAATATTAGATATGTTAAAATAAGTTCCACATTTTGTTATTTGGGGACTTTCATATTAAGATTGATTTTGGAAAGTTAGAAACCCTATTGGACTGTTAATTTGGACATAAGTATTTTGGATGAGTCTTATGGTTCAAATGCATTGGATATTATTTCTTAAGTTTAAAAAATTTCGTAAGGTAAATTTATTTGGAACATTATAAATGATATTCTTTTAGAAAAAGGATAGAAAGTAGGTTGGTCGACAACCCATCGCATTCATGAAGGTCGTGATACTTGAACGTGAAACTGAAGGGAGACATGGGTGCAACACATACCATTGACTTATGTGATGTCCTTGTTAGTATATCAAAGATTTATTTATTCAAAAAATATTATAGATGAAGTATAATTTCATTTTTTGAACCCATTATGATTAATATAAATTGAATATTGTTAAATTTTATTAACTTTTAAAAAGAAAAAAGAGTTTTTGGTATAAATTGATTAAAGGATGAATCTTTACTCGTCATATAACTATTTTTCCTTAAGCTATTTATCTTTGAAGTAAATTAATTATTCAGCTCTAGTGAAAGGATCTTAAAACCAAAAAATATCATATTACTTTTTCTGATGAATCAAATGGTCCCTGAGTTCCTAGAATATTTAGATATTTCTGATTGTTAACTTTCTTTTAATCTTGTTCTCTATCACTCTCCATCAGAACATGATAGTTATATTTTTATTAAATGTCCATGTTTCCCTATATGTAACCCTTGTATGTGTTATCTTTAGTTACCTTTATACTTCCCTTTATTTATTTTAATGTGGGGGTCTCATTAATTTCTTTTTATGTTTTATTTCAACATAGATTTTTAGAAATTTGAAACCCCTAGTTTTTTATCCTATATTTAAATAGTGAGGATGCAATTTATTAAAGGAGGGTTGAAGGTAAAACCACTGAGACTTTATAATATTTTCATTTCTGAATAAATTTCATTTCGATACTTTCATGATTTTTACGCACCACAACATTAATCATACAATATACATAATAATGAGATGGCCTGTGTTACACGCAAGGCCCTGTTTTACAGAGCAACAGTATATTAATAAATTATTATTATTTAATATAATATATAACCTAGACATTAAATTAGAGGTTATGAATAGTATTTAACACAATTTTAATTTTATATATTCCATATAATACTAAAATTCATCTTATTCATTCTCTAGACATGATATAAGAAAATAATTCAATATTTTGGATAAAAGAAGAATTTTTCAAAAAATACAGTTTTGTCACCTTCAAATTGAGAACCCATTTTTAATTCAATATTTGAGACTTTTATATATTAAATTTGAAAAAATAAAATTTGTATTTGAAGTATTATTATCAAAATTTACATTGGTTTAATTTTTTTTCTATTTTTTAGATAAATTTCATGTTTAGATGAATTGTGAAAAATACAAAATTTTAATTGAAAAAAAATTCTTTATTCAAAATAATTTATAGTGTTAAATTATAAATTTGAATGGTTTTAAAGTATAATTAAATTATAATTTTATCATTTAATCAAATTTTGTTCATTGGAAGTAATTTCACATTGAAATTTGACATAAACACTTGTTAAACTTTTGATGGTTTTTACTTTTTACAAAAACATGTTATCTCATTTTGTTAACGGGGATTAATTTTAAATAAATTAATATGAATTTGGTGTTTTAAATTTTTAAAAATGGATTATATATTTTGAATTAGTGGGTCCAAATTATGTTAATAGGTTACTTTTTTATTATGAATATGAACTTTAGTAAATTGTTTTACCATAGTTAAGGGTAAATCAGGTAATTAAAGGTAAAATTAATGTTATAAAGTTACCCTAAAACTAGAAAAATTCTATTGGATGACTCAATTATACCCTTATCACCTATATTTTGATATGGAATCATTTAATGGTCACTTTTCCATGAAAACTACATAGATATTATAAAAAACAAAGAATGTGACAAAATGTCACACTCTCATTGTATATAAGTATATTAATTTTAATATAGAGATAAATAGATGATAAAATTAATTATAAATAGTATATAGAAATATAAAATAATTAACTACATAAAATTAATTTATTTATAATTTTTAGAGATTAAATAATTACCATTAATGATGAAACATTAGTGAAGAAAAAATTATTTTATAAATAGAAATATCAAATAAATGATATTAAAAATATTAAAAGAAATATAATTTCAATTAATTAAGATTATCCACGAATTTTATATGTGACTATGATATATTATGAGTATATTAATTTTTTTTAAAGTTATATTCTATTTGGATTTTATTTAAAGTCATGGAAATGAATGGTTTCAAAATCAACACTATTGATATTTTATAAAAATAACATTTTATTAAATTATTTTAATATCACAAAAATAAGTAAAAACTACACAGTGAATATTATAAGGTCTGAAATCTCATAATTTTTTCATTTATAGACAATTTACACCATATAAGTAAATATTTATAACCTTTAAATATTTATAATATTATTACTACAATTATAATTAAATAGAATAATTTAAGATAAATAAAAATGATTAATTTGGAAATAAAATAAAATTATGTTTGGATTTTATTGGATGATAGGATTTCAACACATTTAAATCTTACCTTATAAATAATTCACTTTTGATTTATTATTAATTGAAAATTAATTTATGTTAATTTAATACTTTGACAGTTTCTAAAAGTGACTCTCACCTCTCTTAAAAAAGGGAACTCTCCTCTTTTAATCAGACCTCTAAAGACATTTATATTAGCCAAACCCTACCCATTTCTACTCCCAAATTCTCTAAATGCATCCTAGAGGCCATAATTTGGGTAAAAGTCCAACCTATGTAGACCTTTTCTACAAATCAAATGGTGACACTCTAAGTAGAGGTGATTGTTTTACAAATTCAATTCAATTTATTTTCTTCTTTTATTTCCTATTCCTATGTTGTTTATACAATAAAATAATAAATCCAGTGTATTATACATGATTTAATTTCATTATTATTATGGTATAACCATATTCTTCCTTTTAGCCAATATACTAATAACAATATCACCATGCATGCGTGCGTACAACTTACCGTCTCCACACCATAGTGTAATTTTTTTTTCGACACTACTTTATTTGGATAGGAATAATGATGAGAACAATGGAAATAAATAATTAATATTACAAGATAATGATTATGTATAATTAATATACCATCCAATTTGATTCAATTTAACAATCAAGGTAATGATATTGTTTCTTGTGCGAACGTAAGACATATCATCTCCACAGCGTGGTGCGATTCATTCTCCACGTTAATCATTGAAAAATGATTATGAAATTTATAATATGAGTAAATATAATATTAATGAACTTAATATCATTATGGATACGAATTAAATATAACATATTCCTAAGAAACATGACTTACACACACAAAAATGCGTATGAAAACGAAACAGTTAGCACCCGAAACAATGGAAATACTCAAGTATTATTAATAAAATGATACAGGAAGATCAAATATGACATCATAAACATGGATATAGTCCTATAGTAATTTAATAACATGTTTTAACCATTATAAAGCAGGTTAAAACACCCCCAAAAAAAGTAAAGTACAAGGTGAGGTTTTATTTCACAATCTCATTATTATTCAAGATTTCTTATACATAAGTATCAAATGGGAAATATTTATCATCCATGTCCATGTATCATAAAATGTAATTAAAAATACTATGAGAAATTGTTTAAGTAGACATGTGGTCCCCACTATATCCCAACGATGAATCAGTAGGTATCAAGAGACAAATTAGTGTCTTGTCATGAAGCCTTGATGGTATAGTTACATATGGTCTTGGCAGGAGGCCATGATGATGTGGTTATGATTTCCATCATTATGTATTCCCTCATTATGAGATTAGTTATTAAAATTACATGTGATTATTCGAATATTATAATATCTAATTTAATTTTTAAATGGAATTATTGGATTTTTTATTTCTATAATATGCTGAATATTATGTTCAAAATTCTTTTGTATCATTTTTTTACCTTTCTTTAAAAGTTTGTACTTATTTATCATAGATTTTTCTCTATTAGTTTCCCTTACTGAGCTTCTAAGGTAACTCATTTCTTATTATTTATTTTTCAAGGATACCAAGATGTGTATTATGATTTATATTTAGGGTTAATCTAGGAGTATAATATCATTCTCAAGAGATTATCCATATTCTATTTTATGTTTTGAATTATAATGTATGGTTCATGTATGTAATTTAGTTTCCATGACTACTATGACGATCAGTCCTTTGGTATTTGATTAATTGTAATCATTCCAATGTATAAAAATAATTCACTACATTCGATCTTCTAGGTTCAGGGCATTACAATATGCATTCCAATTAGTTATTCATTTGGATGTGGATTTTAGTGGTTGTATGTAAGATATTAAAAAGTAACTCTAAAACATGATAGCTTTTAGGTATGTCACTATTATCTTGGTGTAGTAAAAAAGTAGAATTTTGTTTCATTTTTTATCAATGATGTTGAGTACATAGCTGTAGAAAATTTTTGGGCATGAATTCTATGGATGAAACACACTATACTAGACCATGGATATCAATTTAGAAATGTTCCTATAAATTATGACAATAAAAGTTCAATTAACATATTTAATAATTATATGTCACATTATAGGACAAAACATTTTGATATAATATATTAATTTTTGTGTGATAATTTTCAAAAATATGATATTAATCTGTAATTCATTGGAAACAAACATAAACTTACAGATATATTCATAAAGCTTGTGAATATAGAGATATTAAATTATGTCATACATTAATTTGGTTTGATTAAATTTTGATCATTGATATTTCAAATTTAAATTTTATTTGTGATATTTTATTTTAAAAATTTACAAGTGATTATAATTTCCAAGAAACCATGAGGAATGGTCACTCAATAGGTAAATATATCATGAATTATTTAGCCATCATGAATCTGTTGTACAATATTTTAACCTACTATGACATACACTTATGTAAAACTATAGTAATTAACATGGTTATTCAAGATAATATGACTATTTTTTCTGAATTTTTAATATTTTACACAATTACTATTTAATTAATTTCACTTGATTTATTTTAATTTGGCATTTTTATGCATTAAATGAATTAAAATTGCCTGATTCAAAATAGAATTAGTTTCTATCAAAACCTTATTCTTGACCCATTTCTAGCTTAGCATTTCTAAACCCTATTCTACTCACATATATTTCAAACCATGAACTTCTTAAACCACTAAAATTTAGTTTTCACAATGATAAATTTATATTCTAATCATACAGATGATTAGCCTCTTGTAAAGAAAAAAAACATCTTTCATAGGTTCATATGTTCATCCTTGCAACTCTTATCTTTAAAAATGTATAGTATTTTCATAAAAACTAGTCAATGGATAGTAGTCAAAGTTTTTTTTTGAAAATAAGTAGTCAAATTTTATAAAATAACTATCCCAAAAAAGTGATTAATCATATAGAATTGAATGAAATTTTAATCGATGATGCTTGATAATTTTAATTTAAATTTATATTTCAAAACTGGTTAAAATAAATATTTCATTCAAACCTTGATAGAAAGAGAAATTTTTTTTTTAATTCAAAATAATGATAAAAATGTTATAGAATTCCTTATGAAGGTGAATTTCAATATTTTCAATTTTAAAATCCCATTGGTCAATCGAGATTTGATTATGAAAAAGATCTTTAGGATATGACTAGAGATAGAGAAATGGGGAGACCAAATGATAAGGAGTTACTCCGAGAGTGAAGACTATTGATAAAGTTTATTAAACATCTGATTTTCTCCAAGAAGTGTGAATTTAGAATTATTAGGCACCATGATCTTTTCTTTATTTATTATCTAACAATGGTGTGAAGATTACTCCCAACGAGTATATACCCTTGTGGTACCTGATCCTTCTTAGCATCCATAAGACCCATGATCAAATATGGGCTGGGGTGAATTTCTGGGTATTATAGCAGTACTATAGCAGGGAACTGTTGTAGGACCACAACAACGACAGAAATGTAGTATGGGAGATATTGTAGTGATGGAGGGACTGTAGCGAGAACTGTATTTGTAGTGGTACTATAGAAGGTATTATAGCGGTGTGGGTACTGTAGCAGTATTGTTCACCGAGGGGTCCTTTGAGCAAGAAAATGGGCTTTCAGGCCTTGTATTTGGGCCACTTGGCCTTAGTCCTTCGATCTATATAATGGGTCTCCCTCTACCATGTCTAAAGTGGTCTTTTCTTTAATTATAAATTAAGGCTTCGGCCCCAACCTTTACAAAAAAATGGCGTGAAGATAATTTTTCCTATATTATTCATAATACATTTAGAAGAATTTTGAAATCCCTCTTATTAGTTAAACTCTCTTCCTTACCCAAATATATTTTATTCTTTTCTTGATTTAAAGGGTCTTATTCCTCAAGTGTGGAAATTTAGAATCTTTAGATGGGATGTGATAAAATCAGAATATCAGTAATCGACTGAGAGTGAATTATAACCCTAGGATAAAAACATGGGTTAAAATAATTAAGAATCTATAAGATAAGTATAATCCTATGAAAAAATTATGCGGGAATTAATCATAAATATGACCTTTTTCTAGAACTAGATGATGTTATAGAGTATTCTTATGAGGCATATTTAACAAGCGGTGGGGAAGAAGTAATAAGAACATAAATGGAAATTAATTCTACTCTTGAATCCATGGAGAGGAATTTTCCTCCAATGAAAGTATAAGTTCCTTCACCTATACCTATGCTAGTTTCCTTTTATGGAGTTATGTCATATGGACCTGCTAAGACTCTTGAGTCTCTACCTTCAATATAAGAATAATTTAATTCTAATTTTGAATAAACTAGATAGTTTGTGACATTCCCTAATAGAAAATATATTTTTTGATTTAGATAAAGATGAATATGATGATGAGTTAATTCCTTTAGTTAAAGAAATAGAGGTTAGTGGAGAGGGGGTCACTAAACTAGTGTATTAGAGAGGAGGAGAACCCTTGTTTCAGAATACACCTTATAAAGGAGGTAATTCCCCCTTGATATTCTCTATTGATTATAGATTACCAAGATTTTAATGATGAAAATGATGATGATAATAATGGTGGAGGTAGTCCACCTAAGCATGATTGATCTACAATTCCAGTTGTGCTTAATATTATTGAAGGAGATTTATTTTATCAAATTAGTTTGGAGAATAGGATTGAGGTACCTTATCCTAGAGATTGGAGACCTGATGAAGAGGAAGTATTGGATTAAACTATGGAACAAGTGTTAGATTATATTTTTTTCTCTAATCTAGTAAATCATACCAATGTTTCATAATTTGTTAAACATACTGAATCCATGCCAAAAATTATGGAACCAATTTTTGATTATCATGTTTAAATTGAAATAATACCTTTATAGGATAAGTTGAAGTAAGGGTGCCTAAACACAACCTGAAATGACCAACCTAACCCAACCCAACTTGGTTGGTTTAGGGTGGGTTAGGTTAAACATGGGATATAGATTAGTTGGTTTAATATGGGTCTAGTCACGGGCTCAAAAAATAATGACATAACCTGACCCAACCAACCTAAAAAATCCCCAAAAATTTTCTTTCAGATTGGGTTCTCCATCTAATGATATATTTATTTTTTTAAGAAAAATGTTTTAAAATTTTTAATTGATGTTAATAGTGATTTCTATTCTATTAGAATTTGAAGAATTTTAAATGTTTTAAATTTGTCCATTTTTAATTTAATTGATAGATTTATATTTTTTATTGTTCCTTCCTTTACATTTTCTTTAATTTATCCAATTTAACTGATCTAACCTGACCCAACCCCACTCAGGTTGAATCAGAGTAGATCATTATAAGAATAATTTTTGTAACCAAACTCGACCCATCCTGACCACTTTTGAATGGTTCATGTGTAAAATCAACCCCTACCCAAACCATAGATACCCCAAAGTTGAATGAGACAGTAGTTTATCCCCAAATAAACAAGAAACTTCACTAAATCCTTATGTTTCATCTTAATATGTTAAAACATTATTTTAATGAGGTTAAATTGGATTTATTGAATGTGTTTAAGTGTTTTTCTAGCTTTTATCACAATATTTGAGATAGATTAAGAATATTTTTGATCCATGGATATATCCTCTATTTTGTAGGAAATCAATCCAATACTCTTTTATGATATTGATTTATTGTAAAATGAAATTCCAATGTTTAATGAAAAATATGGAGTTCTTTAATTAGACTTTTAGGATTTGATGAGGGATCATGCACATAGAGACATTATTGTTTTTTCACATAAATATACTTCCATATCACCAACTATTACCTCTACCAATTCTATATCTACACCACTCACTTATAATTCATTTTCTAAAGCACTGATAAGGTATATTTTACGGGATATGATATAAGTTGTATTGAATGTTTTTTCACAAATCCGAGTGATGATGAAATTTACCATTGTAACATAGGATGATAATATTTAGGAATTAGTAATGGAAGATACTAAAATTATTTAAAGATATAAAGAAATAATCACAAAGGCCATTGCATATTATTTTTCATGTTATTTCACTAAGGATACCACAAAATCCTTGTTTCATAATATGGTCAGTGATCTTAAGATGCCTCCAGTGACTAGATCATTCAAGAAGCATGTTAATTAGTTGAAAGTTTTATAATCTCTATTATAAATATATCTAAAGTATAAGAATCGATATTTTTAGTTTATGGAGCATGGATCTTCTGCTTTATATGACTTTAGAAGGATGATGGAACCGTATTTGTATGTTTACCACATTGTTATAATAATTTCATCTTCCATTCCTATCACAACTCAAATAAAGAATTAATCTTTAATTTATCTAGATTCTACCACTTCTACCCCAAAAACACATTCCTTAATACCCTTTATTTATTCATTGGCTCAATAATGAAACACCATAAACCCGTTATTTGGATTATTTTCAATGGTAACGATTATGCTTCTATTCCCAGGCCCATAATTGGGCCTTCCAAGAAAAAGAAAAATCTAATATATATCCTAAATCCCTCAGATAATCTAATTCTAATTCCAATTAGATTTTATATAGGAAATCATTATATTTTCCATTGTAATGGACTTTTTAAATAAATATAGTATCTATTTATTATTCTTGATTTTCATATTTTTAAATTATTACTTATTCTAGTAACTCATTTCCATATATATTATTTATTTTCTCTAACCATTTATACTATATTTTTGATAATCCTAAACGTGGGAGAATATATTTGGAAGTTATCTATCTTTAAAGAATGTGGTTTATGTTTTTATTTAAGTATTGTGTAATGTTTGTTTTATTTTGAAACTTTTGATGCCTTGTTTTATAATCATCAAAAAGGGATATATTATTGGATTGTCCCATCAATTAATTTTTTAATGATTCAAAATCATGTTTATTATAATTATGATGGATTTTATCATTTATTATAGTACAATATTTTTTATAAAAAAAATTATAAGTGTTGGATTGACCATTTATTGCATTGGATCATGTCCATGTACAAAAATTTGACTATGTGTATAAACTGCCATCTATGGAACAAAATTTTGAAAGTTATCAATTGTCTTTATGAGAAAGTGATCGACCATATGAATTATCATATCAAACATTCCATTCAAACAATGTAAAGAGTATTATAGTAAAAAAATAAGTTTTGATGCTAACACATTAAGTAAATTGATCGATTGCATGAAGAAAATTAATTGGTTGTATCTTTCAACTAACCGTGGATGAAAATTCAAGAAACTATCAGAGTGACTATATGATGATACTAACTAACCACATAAAGGAAGACATATTTCAACCATAATAAAAAAAGAACCTACCATGGTAGATATTGTCTTAATATTAGGAAGACCTACTATAATATCAATGAAACCTTTCAATATTGATCATAAAAGTTGACCTCTCAGGCATATGTTATCAAAAACTATATGTTTGTATATAATGAAGGGGTCAAAGAACTTCTAGTTTGTTAGACTGAATAAATCCATAATGAATATTTCTCAATTTCAACATATATATGGGCATTGTAAAAATACGAGTAATCTTAAAATGTGAAAAAGATATGTGAAACTGGTCGGTCTTCTACTTATATTTTTTCCACTATATAAAACTCTATTTTCTGCACAAAACTAAAAACCTAATAAAAAAACTGATTCTCTATTGTATCTGCTCTCGGAACTACCAAATGAATATATTAATAGAAAATAACCTTAAATATTAACCAAATTCAATCACATATAGATTTGTATTATAGTTTTCTCTCTTACCCTGTTTCTATTTAAATTTAAATATGATAAATATATTTTTTGGTGTAATTATAATATTTGTAATGTTAATATAATTTTTTTGACTTGGTTTTTTCACTACCTTTGTGAAAATATTTTTAGGAATCAAATTATATATACCCATTGTATTTATTAAATGGTTTATTTTTAAATTAAGGGTATTTTCATCTAAACACTAATAACTGACATTTTCATTATAAGCTTGATTCACCCCCTGAGAATACCATTGGGACTAACAAGATTCTTGATAATCTGAATTTCGATCTGCAAAATCCACTCCATATATAGACATCAATAGATATATGTTAAGTGTAAGGAAAACCCCATTATGATGTCTCCAATAAAAGTATCTATGAGATTCCATTAATAATACATATCATTTATGATAGATTTAATAAAATTTTATGAAAATAATTTCCTTTTTAAAAAAATTATTTAATTATACTAGAATATGAAAATTCCAACTTTCTTCTTTAAAAATGAACCACAATTTTTGAAAGAACGTCATAATTCTAGAAAACTTGATCAGAACCCATTTAAAAGGATGTGTAAAAATTCCGTTAAAACCATAACGATCTAATAATAAAATTTAAAACCATTTTTACCAGTTATTTTCCCAAATAATTTATTAAATTTACTTTTAAAACATTAATAGGATTAAGATAAATACATTTTTAAATTATATATTCTTAAAAACCATATGAAAATGAAAAAGGTAGAAAACCACATTACATGAAAACAACTACTGAATGAATGTAACAAACTCAACTCCATTAACACAAATTTTTTTATAAAATCATTACAATGGTATTAAATACAGTTAATCACATACCAAAGGATGAAATAGTTTATTATTTTTGAAAAAAAAGATATACACATGGTTCCTTTATTACATTGGTAATTAAACATAGAACTTAAAAAGGAAATTAAATTTTACCCTTGATTTCAATCTAACATTTCAACTTTAGACCCTAGGGAAAAAGATAACAAATAAAATGGTGGGATCGTATCCATAGTAAGAGTTATATAAAAAGGAAGCTATCTTGAAATAAATAATGCATAATCAATATGGAAAAGGTAAAATAATGTAACACATCTTACATTTAATCAATAAATTATTCAAAATCTAAATCCATTGATAATATCATATTGAAAATATCATGGATCAAAATTCTTGAAATCTTAATGAAGGAAATGATTAATTATTTGATGTCATGGTTCCAAGGAAAAAATTATTATTACCATTAAGACATCTCAATAGATAGTTTAATATTTATGGTTAAAACACATTTAATTTGGAAATATTTTTCATCTCACTGGACTACAGATGCATCAAGGGGATATTTTAAATACGTTCTCTACCTGTTCTTCCATGTCTAAAGCATTCATCACACATCAAAATGATCGATTTAATTTCTTAATCAATAAGACTTATTAAAAAGTATCTCTATTGAGTAGAAGTTGTGAATTTAACATTATTTCATTAGAAATTCAAATAAATTTCAATATGGACATTGTATGTAAACAATTATATAAATTTTAGGAAAAAATCCAATGAATCAACTTTAAAAGATATTTTTAAATCAATGTGTCTAACACCACTTTGTAATCAGTAGATTAATGCTCCACATAAAATAATACAATTTGATAAAACATTAAATACCATGAATATAAATAGGATCATGAAATAATATATCAAATGGGTAGTACACCATATAAAATAAATAAGTCTTGAATAAGGGATGTCTCATAGAAATAAAAGTGAGATGAGAAAAACCCTGACATCACACTTCCTTTTGTTATTATATTCTTTGAACTTCTATATAATTGTTTAAGGAATGTTAGTAATTTATCAAAGATTTATTTTCATATTTATGGTAACTTATAAGATCTCATTATATAATTTTATCACCATATTGTTAATAATATTTCATTATTACCCTTGTTTTGGGTGTTAACTACCTCATTTTATTATGCATGTTTTGTTGTGTATGTCTCAGTTCTTGTGTATATGATGTAGTTCCTTAATATCAAAAAATTAAATTAGTGTTATTAATATGATATTTAATCATTAAGTTTATTTTTATAATCATTCTTAAATGGTTATCATGGGAAATGAATCAAATTGTGTCGTAGAGAGGGTAGATCGTACGTACACATGAGGGACAATATCATTCCCTTAATCGTGAAAGGGTAAGGAAGTGTATTGTATATTAATTTTTAAAGAATAAATATAATTTCATAATTATCATATATATCCATTATTTCTATAATTTTATACATCCAAGTAAAGTATTTATGAAAAATAAATTACACTACTACTTGGAGATGGTAGGTCGTACGCACACATGCACAATGCTTCTGTTTTTCATAGGATGGATAAAACATGGAATATGGTTGTCCCAAAATCATAATAAAATTTAAAAATATATATTATACATGATTTATTACTTTATCATGGAAATAAATCATTAATATTATGTATAAGAAAATATATTTTTTGATGAGTTGGTAAAGACGATTGTCTATTCCATGAATGAGCTCTTATAACATCTCTTAAGAGACCTAAGGGAGATCATTTTGAAATATTAGGACCTAAAAAACATGAATAAGGATGTTGGTAAGAGAAAATGGTAGGGTAAATATGAGGTATAAGGATCAATGTGTTGTCAATAATAGAGGGAGGAGGTTTCCTTTTGTAATTGAGGTGAGGGGTACTTTGGGAAACTCTCAAAATATTAAATTAATATAAATTAATTTTCAATTAAAAAACTATCAAAAAGTGATTTATTTCAAAGATAATATGAGGATGGGTTTAAATAATCTCATAAAATAATTTTTAGACAAGTCTATATCACATTAATACCCTAATGTTTCTTTGTTTAAACCCTTTTTAAAATCCTATAACTCTTACCATAACAACTTGAAAGTTTACTCTTTAAGGGTTAATATAGTGACAATAAAATTCGAAACGGACCAAAATAATTAAAGAAATTTGAAACTACATACCATCTTTTTTGTTATAAATTTCTATCTTAATGAATTCTATATCATTTACCAAAATATTATTTATATCAAAATATCATTAAAGTCAATTTTGTAACTATTTATTTATTAACTTTTTACAAATATCATAACAATATTATATATTCAAACTAAATCTTTTAACCCATCACTAACATGTAAAAGTGATATATAAAATTATTGGATGACATTAATTATCTCAAATTATATTTATTTTAACATTTTTTATATCATTTATTATATTTTTACATTAATTAATCAATTGTAATATCATCATTGTGTAAGTCCTTAATGTGATTATTTGTTTCCTAAAAATAAATAATAAATTACCATTATTAGGATAATATTTTATATTTGAAATAAATATTTATTGTTAAATATATATTCTGAATAAACTTATATTAAAAATGTACTACTTGTTAAAAACATAAATATGACATATTTGACTTTTCATTAAATAAAATACTATAAAAGACATAATCTCAAAAAAGCAGTTCCAAGAGATTATAAAATTTTCCAAGGGGTGATTTTATTCTATAATAACTCATTCAATAAAATTAGGATAAGTTTTAGGTTAATTTTATAATATTTATAATATTTTTATTAACCTTAATTACCTTATTTACCCTTAACCATCGTAATACAAAAATTACAAAAATTATTATTCATACTATCCAAAACTAAAATAGAACAATTTACTAATTTTTTATCTTATGATTAAAAATATGGAATACATTTAAAAAATTGAAAATACATAATTGGATAAAATTAATTTAAAATTAAACTCGTTGACGGTGTGATAAAATGGGTTATTAAAGAGAAAACGTTCGAAAGATTATAATAGATGTATATCCATATTCAATTTGAAATTTATTAATATAGAATAAATTGTATTATATGGTATAAAATTTATCTAATTATATTGTAAATCCAAAAAAATAAAAATTTAATACTATAAATTATTTATATGAAAACACTGCTTTCAATTAAAATTTAGTATTTTTTACTATTCGTCAAAAAACGAAACTTATTAGAAAAATACCAAAAATTAAACTAAAATACAATTTTATATTACTATTCAAAATAAGTTGTTTTTACTTCAAATAGAATTTATAAGTGTCAAAAACTATATTTAAAATAAGTGTTCCATCAATAGGTGGCAAACCTGCCTCTTGAAAGAAATTTCTTTTTATACGTAACATTGGATTTATTCTTATCTTATGTCATTAAAATATATAATATGAATGTAAAAAAATTTGAATATATATAAATTTCATAATTTGGTTAATACTATTAATTCCTTCTATTTTATCTACTAGGTTATAACATAATTTTTTTGTGTGGTTAAGCTGGGTGTTTTGTGCAATGTAAGATATTAAATAAATTGAATTTTTTTAAGAGGGAATATACCATAAAATATTGGGGTGTTATAATAAAAAATTTTAAACAGTAAGATAATCCCATCACGTAAAGGAAAAAATAAATTAATTTCATCATAGGTGTCGCCCAAAGGAGACTAAATTTAGAGAAACCTAAGATACCCATACTATTTAAGTGATTGAAAAATCCTAACCAACTATGTGAAAACTGTTAGTTAGAGCGTCACCAATGCCAAGAGGAAATTGGAGACCCCAAGTGTCACCATATACAAATATTATAAATGTTTATTTAGTTTTTTATGATGATAAAAGGTGTTTAGATATAATTTCAATGTCCAACGATACTTGTCCTTGTGGTCTATGCCCAAATTATCAGGCTCCCATGATCAACTTGTTAAAGGTGAGTAACATCAATAACAAAATCAAGAAAAAAAACCACGATTACATATAAAATAATTTATAATCTCACCTTTTGAATACCTTTTAAAAAATATCCCCTTATCATAAAAATGACACAACACATGGAGCCAACATTTTCAAATCACAATATAAATCCTGGGGTAAATCCAAACCACTTTCATAATATTCCCATTTGTCCATTGATTCCTTTCTAAGAACTCAAGTCATAAATTTTTTTAAATGTTTTATCAAAAATTCCATAAAAATTCAAAAAAATATTCAAGATATATAAATCCCTTTTTATAACCCAGTGTGTCTTAATAATTTAAAAAAAATTCTTTTAAACCTAAATAAACTTAATTCTAATAAAAATAATACTGAACGCACATATCATGAAGCCCAAAATATCATTTAAAATGTAATTATATGTTACAAAATAAAACTAAGATATATAAAAAAACAACATATAATATCAACTCCAATGATTAATGATAATAAAAGAACCTTTTAATGGATCCATTTAACTGTGAAAACCAAGATGAATTTTATAGTTATTAAATCTAGAAAACAATTTGAAGTCAATAGATATATTAAAATTTTCTTTTTAATATTTAATTTTAATGAATATAAAATTTAGGTATTATATCAAACACTTATAAGGAATTTAAAATTAGTTCTAACTTCAAATGGATTAAGAGCCATTGAAAACCACAATTATGTCAACTGAGAAACCACAAAATAAAGAAAACACTTTTTTCAGGTGGTCTCTCTTAATTGTGCACTAAACAAGCACACGATACCCACATATAATAGAAACTTCACTTGATTTTCCTAGTATACACATAGTTTTTTTAATCATGCACTATCTATGTAAGTGGAACTGGGACACCTGGGAAGAGCTACATGGATTGACCACACTATTTACCTATACATTTTCTAGGTGTAACACTAAGAAAAATTTTGAAATTTTGAAAACATTTCATCCTAATAATTCATGAAATCATAATAAACCAATAATTAATCATGAAAATACACCAAATAAAATCAGGGTGTGGAAATTATCCTCACCATATCACTTTCTTCCCCCATAAAGTCTCCAGATACCGAAAAGGATACATGATCAACTCTACACATAACATAAAAAAGGATAGACATTGGATGAAAAAGATTCAAAAAAATTGAAACTAAGAAAATAGAAACATCAAATGAATCACTGAATATGTAAGTGATACTAAAAGATTAGAATGAGATAATAAATAATCCAAAACTTGTGATAGGTATCCCCACTGTATAATGTGTACACTGTCGTGGTGGAAAAATGGAAGCACTAAAAGGTAATAATAAACCCTAGATGAAGGGAAAAAATTCAATAAAGGGTACATTCATAGGAAAATAGTAATGATCATTAAATTATCTAAAAATATATTATTACATAAAAAATCCAAAATTAGGACATCATAGGCCAGTTACAAAGAAGGAACATGGCCGTAAGATGGAAACAAAATAAAAAAGGAATCCCTTGAACATACTCTATCAAACTACTTCCTAAATTTAAGACATAACCATTTTTCAACTTTAATTAATATAATAGTTCATAATACTCCAAAATACAACCCAAATATCTACCAAAAAATATAATTTATCCACTCTACCACTCCACCTAGAGTTTGAGTTGGGTCATAAAATGGAAATACTATAGTCAAACCATGGGAGGTATCAATTCCCATGATATGAACATCATATAATCCTTTGGTATATTTTTGGTGAAATTATATAAGTTAAAATTAACACCATACCCAACCAAAAACCACACAAAAAATCAACTTATCCAAAAATAATTTAACCAAAGGTCAAAATTTAAACCTAATAGGTTAGTATCACAACCACCAATAAAAGAATAAAAACACTAAGTAAAACTAAAAATCCCATTTTAAACTCTTTAAAAATCAGGAACTTTACCCCAAACAAGTTATAAATATACCATGTCATCAGAAAAATCATTAACACATTCCAAAAACATGAACCTATTTTTAATTCATTTTGTAAAAATTACTCTCTTGATTTAAAAACTAGGATTTCACCATTAAATCTTAGATTAAATTACAAAAACAAAATTCAAACCACTTCTCATTTTAAATGATTTTACAGATCCCAAAACATAAAAACCATTTTAATTTATTTTGTAATACATATTTATTAATAGAAAACCCTACTTAAAATTTACTTTTCAATTCCACAATTCATTTATTAAACCCCTTTTGAAAATCTAAAAAATCTAACTCATTTTGATTTTTCCTATAAAACTCCTTTATTATTTTCAAAACACACCCTTTACTACTAAAATGATGTTTACCAACACAAATAATAAAATAAATCCAACTAAATAACATAAAATATTATAAAAACATTCTTTAATTTGTTGTAAGTAGTAAACAATCATAACTAAAAGTGATTTAGGAGAAAAGGGGGTCTATCACAAAACTTAAATAGGGTTTATTGGTTGTGTAAGGTTTCTTTATATGTTTTAGTGAACTGTGAATTATTCATTGAGACCTTCTCATAACCAATCACAAGTGCTCCACATGGATTTTCAGACCATTAAGTTAACCATTTACCTTATTCCTTCTCCCAAATTCACCCCAAAACATAAAAAATCTCTAAAAACCAAAACAAACTCCAAATAATTAAATAAACCATAAATATAAACACAAAGACATTATAATTAAATGAGAAAAAAATCTCAAAACCATTCCTTATAAATATAAAAACAATAGTAACTCAAGGCTCTGAACAAGAAAGAGAAAACTAAACTCTCCCCACACATACATCTCAAGTTGGTACATTCCTATCCCTAGTTTAACATTAATTACCAAATAAAAAAGGGTGTTTTGATACCATTTTATAATGAACCATATTGGATCAAATTGACCCTTCACCAAGCTTATCTTTCAACAAGGCCCAAATAGAATTGTCTATCCTCACAAACTGGAAACTAGTGTTTGGGATTAAAGGAAAAATTATTGTAAATGGTTTATCATAATTAACCATAATAAAAAAATAATGGGTTTTTGTTACAAATATTTCATGAATCTCATATACATTGGACTTCGATGATAAGTGAAATAAATTGTTTTAAAAACATGGAAAATCAAACATGTGATAACAATAAATAAACATGAAAATCATACATCATAATATAAAAGAAATAAAATTAGACACAATAACATCCCATCTTAAAAAATAGGTCTAAATGACTAAAAGATATAAAATACAATATTAAAAAAGATAAGTTAAAACACTAAACTAATGATCTCCATATAAAATAAGTTCATTGTCTAACCACATCACTAAAAACCATCTCTATGAGAAACCTAGGGGAATAATTCAATGATAAGGATGTTTTTTAGAACCTAAATGAATACCCAAAAAATCCACTCATCCTAAATATATTTAGTGGTATATATAGGGAGTGAGAATAATCCCAATAGGATGTCACCAATAAAACAATATATACAATTCCTTTCATAATTCTTCAAATTTATATAAGTTTATTTAACATATTTTGAAAATAATATCCTTTTTAAACACTTCAATTAATATATACCACATATGAAAAAATAATTTTCCTTTTTTAAAATAAAACAACATTTTTAGATGGAAGGTGTTAGTTCCAGTGAAATCACTTAAAAATAATTTCAAAGGAAGTGTGTAAAATACATTAAAACCATAAGGGGTTAATAATAAAATTAAAAACCTTGATTAAAAATTAATTTACAAAATAATATAATTACTATATTTTTAAAAACATAGTAATAGTAAGAAATAAATTAGGCACAAATTCTACACACATGAAAACTACATGAATTGGTAAAATAAATAAAACCATATTACAAGAAAAAAATACTGAATGAAAACAAAGGTAACCAGTAATAACATCCACCCATCTAAAGGAAAAAATATATAGGTGAAATCATGGGGGAGGAAATAAGGAGACTAAGGTCATAGAAACCTAGGATCCTCATACTATCTCAGTGATCTAACCATTCATAGCCTGTTTTATGAAAATCATTTGGGAGATCATCATACATTCCTTGTAGTTATGGGACACCCAAACAGTGGAATCTTATCCATATAATATTTTTTTTGTTAGTGTCATTAAATGATCTTAGGGATATGGAGAGAATTTAAATCCCCAGTAATTCTTATCTTATCATTCCTTACCCAAGTCCCCATGCTTCCATGATGAACTAGTCAAAGGTGAGTAACATCCTCATGAAATCATGCATATAAAACCTCAATTAAATATAAAATAATTCATCATCTAACCTCCAAAAAATATTTTTATAATCCACGGACTTATTTTTAAAATGAAATATCACCCTACTCCATCAAACTCAAATCGAAATATAAAGAGGATTAGTCCAAATCACTTTCATAAAATTCAAACTAGGCCTCTCATTTCTCTCTAAGAACTCAAATAATAAAATCATTTTAAATATTTATTCAAATTAGCTTACACCAACAATCTATTGTTCAACGTAGAAATATCCCTTTTTATAACCCAATGTGTCTCACCAATTTAAAAAATACTTTCAACCCAAAATGAAGGCAATTCAATGAAAAAAAATATTTAACACATATTTCATGAAGCCTCAAAGATCATTCCAAATATCATTACATATTATAAATTCAAAGCAATATATAAATATCATAATAAAATAGAAAATTAACACCAAATAATAAATATAATAAAAACTCCTTTTTAAAGACTATATTTAATTAGGAAAACCATGTCAAATTCTCATGTTATTAATTCTATAAAACTTTCTAAAACTATTTTATATCATAAAACTTACTTTTAATGAATTAATATGAATGGAGTAGTCATTAATGGATTTTATCAAATACCTAGAAGGTGTTAGAAATTTGTTCAAACAATAAATTACTCAATTTCCATTGAAAACATCATTTATATCTTCTTAGAAACTACAAAGATAAGGAAAACCATTTTATCATAATCAAAACTAGAATTACACCATATATTTCAAATGAATAATTTTTTAAAAGAAATAAAGAACCCATGAAATGTTAATGAAATGAAATAACATATAGAAACCTAAATTATACCAATGGAAATGTGAATCCTTTGATGAACAATGCTATATATGGTTTTAATACGATCTTAACAATCCATAGAAACCAAAAATCACCAGTCAAATAAAACCCTTTCCACTGGGGTTCTACCACAATGGACTTAAGGGAGATGAACATGGATAAACTAGAATAAAAGAATAGAAATAATTTGGTGTTAAGAGAAAATAAAATCTAATCATGAATAATTCGCTTTGAATATAGGGCACAGTTCAAGAAATCCAAGGAGGGGGAGAGGGAGTATTAACTAAAATATATACTCAAATAATTCAAACAAGGGAGGTGGAAAGTGTGTTTGAGGGGTTTTAATTTGGGGAGGTGTAGAATATAAATTTCACATTTTTTTTAATTTCATGGGAAAGTTTCAAGGGATCATACAAGAGATTCCACTTGGTTTTTCTTGAATAGTATTTCCTAACTATAAACCCTCTATATGAGATCAACTCACAAGATCACCTCACACAGTTTCCCCTTGGATATTAATAGTTTTCCAAAACATGTATTATCAATGTGGTAGTCACTGAGATCCCTAGGAAGCAATTCAAAACATGGAAACATGATTTACCAAACTATTCACCAAATGTGAGCCTGAGTAAATTCTTAAATATTTGAAAAAAATACACAGTTAAATTTTATTTAAGAATGCTAGTGGTTTTTAGTGGATTTCAATGTCTAAAATTTTATTTGATAAACCTGAAATAAGGAAGGAATTAATTGAGGTATGTAATTCAATTTAATTTAATTTGTGTTTTTTAGAAAAATAAAAACTATGCACAGTTATAAAAGATATTAATGTTTTGTGTGCGTGTTTCTATATATATATTCTCATAAAAGGTAACGCCTTATACTAAAAAATGGAAGCATGATCCTATTTTTAATTATGATAATATTTCTAATAATTTTGGAAAAGGAAATGAGATAATTGTAGGTTCTCAAAATGGTAATGATAAAGTGAGAGAGTGGAATAACTTGTCCAAAAAATAAAATAAAAATTAAATTGAATAGATTAATGAAAATATATTTCAAAATGAAAAAAACATTAAAATTTTAAATGTTACAGATGTAGATTTAGATTCAATGTCTCGTCCAGGAGAAAATATTTTGAATAAAAAAGAAATATAAGGGATCAAATGATAAAGAAAAATACATTGAAATACTAAACATAATATTTTGTGGTGTCATATTTTTTATGATGGAGGGAAACACATATTTGACTATAAATCAATGATTATTACCAGATGTAGAGGTTTATATAGCACTATAAGATATAGGAATCACTATGAGATTTATTATATAGGAATATCTTCTTCTTACTATAAATTCAGATAGAATAATTCAATTATTATATTTCTTAGTTATATTTTGGAAGATGAATTTATATTCTATGAAACAAGATCTAAAAAATCATTGGTAACTATAACTTAAAAGAAATGTCATTTTTTAGAGTTATGTTGATATGGTTTTTAAATGAAAAATGATTTGGTTATTAATTTTGAATTATAACAATGTTGAATAATGGTATCATTTGAATAGAATTTGTATATTTTTCCATATTTTAGCATTTAATTTGATATGTTATGAGTACTTTATGTTTTTTATTGAATTATTTATATATAATGAATTAATTAAGAATATAAAAATCATTTGTTTATGCACTATGAATTTTTAAATGAAGTGGATAACCTAATGGATCAAATGAAATATCTTTATGAGTTAAAAGAAGGAGGCCATCAACAAATTAAATCAATGGATCATCCTGACTATCATGATCACACCCCCTCTACTCATAGATCTCCTGGGTCAGTGGTGAAGAGAGAGAGATTACCCTTGAAGTATACCTCTAATATCCCATAGGTTGGTGACTAGAACTGAGGGTATAACACGCATAAATGGGAGGTGTTTCCCTCAATATGTAATTTTAAGAACAAGTGATAAGATCATATCCACCAACCAACTCCATAACATAAATAAATAAACCATCCCAATACATGAATATAATGTATATAAAGAAATTCTACAAAAATACCAAAGGAAAGCCTAGGAAATGACCACAAAACTCCAACATCTCATGAATAACTCCATGAGATAGTAACACCAAGCTTTATCACTACCTATATCCAATAGATCTGGAAAAAAAATTATATTTATATTAAGTGTGTTAATATAAGTATGATCAGTAGGATCCTCCCTAGACCCTCTCATACAAATGTAAAAAAAGCATACTAAGGCCCAATGAATAAAAAAATAAACCAACTCATTTCCTAAGTAAAACTACATCCCATGCTCACCATGGATCATTCACTAATTAACATGTAGAAGTGAGGTATTCTATATTAAATAATATATATAATAAAATTACCTTCCATCCACTTCCACACTATTCTTTCAATCTCACTCCCCAATTCCAAACTTCCTATGCAATAATTGCTTCCATAATTCATCGTCCACCTCATGCATAAATACCACACCTCATCACATCACATTAATAGCCAAAAATAATCTTGGATCCCATTATAGATTTTTTATCATGAATTATACAACAAGTCATTATAGACCATTCATATACATCCATGGGGAACCATATTTACTATAACCATATACAAGTATGTGTTATAACCTTATGCCACTAAGGCGCACACATGTATGTATAGTAATACTAAGAGCCTTCACTACATATATAGAGAGATACATGTACCATAATCCATTACATCTTAGATATTCCTACTCATTTTGTTATGTTAAAGGGGGTGTACATGATAGGGAGAAGTCATGAATTGGTTCCTCACCAAAATAGATTTTAGGTAAAACAACCATACCAAAAACATTTGGTTTTTATCTTCCCACATAACTCATGTGGTGGAGAAAATGAAATCATAAAATATAATACTTGCTTCAGAACACATCCACACTCAGTTGAACTACCTCACCTTCAACTCACCTAGAGTTATCATCCCACTTTACACACAACATCCATCACTAGGGACTAGGGAACTATAATCCATACAATTATACAATAAACTATATATTTTTTATCATTAACCATTTCTACTTAGTAATTAGATATCACTATTTATTTATTTTTTAAACCCATTATAAATACTTTTTTGACCATTCATTTCATTACAAGACACAATAATTCATATTTTCCATTGAAAAATTTCAAATTTTCATCACATCATCCTTAGAAAATTGAACCAACCATTTTGTGAATTCTGTTATTTAGTATATATCATTTCCACATCAATAGCCCCCATTTAATGAGTTCATTATTAAGTAAATTATCATCCCGTAATTTGGATTATTTTATGATGGAATCATCCAAATATACCAAAAGAAGATGCACTAAAAATGCATAATCCAATTGTTGTGGGTAGCTAAAAGACGCAACAAACAAAAATCTATTAAAAAACATCAATGAAAATAGCGACCAATAAATAATATGGGAAATACCGCCTCTCAAATTCTACCCAATAAAACCATAAAAAATCCCTATACAACAACCTAAAAACTATGAAATCATCACTCTATTCTCTTTACCCATATATTCCCATTAGTCTCATATCAATGAAAGGAAATAAGATATCTCTATTGTCAACTTGTGTCGTCCACCCCTTTTTCAACCAACCACAACTCATCAAAATGGAAAAATGATATCAAACTATGGCTCTCCAATCCATTCCACTTATTTGGGTATCTCTATTTATATTCTAATCGGAGTAAGGAAGAAATAAAATGAATGAATTCATTTAACATCAAAGGGGGTTATCTTTAAATTCATCATTCATTTTTACACCCTTCCATTTAAATTTCAAATATTCTCTGAGTTTTTAAAAGGAAAAATAATCCAAACTGTAGTGTGAATATTTTTTGTGGAATAGAATACCCTTAAACCAAAATTCCACCATTTTTTGATTATCTGCACCTCTACAGTGTAGAAGAGTATTATCCCATATCTATCTACTACAACAAAATTATCACACTCATATTTCTCTAAGATACAGTATAGGGTCTTTACATCATAGAATACAGATGGAGTACCAAATCTTCTCCATACAGTATTCCTTACTGGTATAGTTTTGACCACTATGGTGCAGTAAAACTCCTCAAATCATCTCCCAAATAATTTTATAATTCACTCCAGACCTGACGGTGTGGTTGTCTTTGATATTATAGTGTGGCTAAATATAACCTATGATAATGAGTAAATCAACAATGTAGTGGTGAGAGTGATGTTGTCGGATATATTTGAAGATGAATATGTTGGTTCTACATCAAAACATCCAGATGAAATAATGTTTTTATAAGTCAGTAATCGTACTTGGGAAGAGTGTGTCTCACATGAGACATTAGTACAGTCAGACACTTCTTAAAGTATTTGTCGTATCCATTGAATGAATAATGAAGTGATTATGATTTCAGTGATCACCAAAGATCTCCCATCCTTACCCACACATGAGAATCTAATAACCTACCTTGTATACCGTGCAAGCATGCACGCTCCATGATTGACATGTAGCTCCCCTGGTCATGATCCAAGTCTATCTCTCACCATTTCAACACCCCAGCTGGTGATACAATTTCATCCTTAATGGGTCTGATCTACCATATGAAGATACTTTCCATATTTTTTAACCACCTAATAAAACCATAAAAGCTCACTAACTCAAAATACACTTCAAAAACATATATTTTATTTCTTTTTCAAAAGTTTCCATTAAATTTTCAATTACCCACAAATTAATAAAAACAATTCTTCTTTTTTAAAATTACTTAAAATTTATTAAAATTAATGAATTTAAATTCAGAAATTGGTTTCATAAAATAGGCTATCAATCATTCCATCCTAGAGAACACATACAAAAAAAGCATTTATAGTACATAAACTCATAATAAAAACATATCCATAACACCATAAAAATCAATCTTTTAGAAAATAAGAATGTGGTCACTCATCCCCAGATATTTTATCTCCAATAAAAACCATTTTTTATCATCTTGAATTAACCAATTAATTTATCTTTAGTCTCTCTAATAAAAAACATATCATTGGTGGCTATCAAATCTAATATCCAACGATAATCATGTATCAAAATATAATTTCATATTTAAATTTTTTAACAAATAAAAAAAATAAAAATCTGATGACAATTTCTTTAATCAATTCAACATTACAATTTTTATGTTTTTATACAATTTTAGGTATATAATGATTTTAAAAAAAAACCATAATCACAAAAAATAATAGAAAACTATCTAGAAAATAAAACGAGGCATCATAACATAGTAACACCAAATGTGATCTCAACATCCCATTCTAATTCATTTTTTAATTCAGTTATTATATTTATTTAGGTTGGTTCCACTAATTATTCAAATAAGATAAAGCATGATACTTTTTTACAGTTGGTTCCCTATATTTTACTATCTTATTACTTGATTACATTCATTATTAATGAAGTTTCTTATCACATCATTATTCTTCCTCTGTATGAAATTTGTATGTGATAATGTTCTATGATTATGTGTTGCACTAAAAGGTCATGTAAGTTCCCCGTTGTGATGAGAACCTAGAGGTTTCACAATAGTATTATTGAATATATGTTATGTGGATAGATTAAATCATATGATGGGACAAATATGACAAATTATATAAGGGATGAGAGGATTATAAGACATTCAGAAGTAATCTCTAAGATAAGAGGTTATGATAATATTCCCATTGTTAGGAAATCAATATTTCCATATGTTATTGAATGTTACTATGAAGAAACATATTTAATGATCCTCAGAATTTAGTATTATCATTAATGAATATCATGGATCGTTTACTTTGATGTATTGATGAAAACCATGATGGAATATTATCAAATAGAGTTAGGATATGTTGGGTGCGTTATAGGTGATATTTCATTAATAGATAATATGGGAAAGTATTCTTCCATTCCATCCATTGAAATAAGTTTATATCTCAAACCATTTGATGGAAATGGAAATTCCTACTTAAATCCTTTTCCACAGTGTTTAGTGGATGAGTTCATTTTTATAATGTCAAATAAAGATACATCGGGAAAAAATATTGATGTCACTGATATGAAACCTACTTGATTATAGATATCTTAATGAAGGTAATGTATTACATGTTAAGTGTTTATCGGAGGTTGGATGTAACTGTGACATTGAATTATTTATCTATGGGAACCTTGGTGTGTTACTAGATTCTAACCATGAAATTTAGGTGGTTATGCCTAATTCCACTAAGAAAGAGGCTTAGTAGGTCACACACTAAGTGCGTCCATAATCTTAGTAAAATTCTAGTATTTAATTTAACTGGTTAGAATAAATAATATTTAATCAGGTTTGGTTTATATAAATAATTTAATAAAAAGTTACTTGAAAAAAATTTGTGAGTTAAATGATAAAAATAAATATTTATTTGCATTTTTGGTGAATATTATATTTATTATATTTATTATATTTATTACAGAATAATTAAGTGACATTTATTTATTAATGATTTATTATTCAATGATCAGTAAATATCGATGATTGAAAGAGAACTAGGTTTAGTGGTTTAATTAGAAATTATATAAATAATATTTATTTATATATTCTTAATGGTGTTTCACATATCAACAGATTGATGATGATGATAATAATAATAATAATACTATTATTATTATGATGCATGGGATCAATTAAGAATTATAAATATGGAAATGGTTTAGTGTGTAATTTTTAAACCCTAAACATTACACAATAAATATATAATTATAAATATTCTATAAATGAATTTTGGTTTTCACAAAATATAACAAACCAGTCTCATTTTTCCCTCCAACGGATGCCCAAAGCGACTCACCACTAGCCTAAAGGGCATTCCCTATCCCCATGAGCTAGAAACGGGTGCCTAGGTATCACTGAAACACACTTCATAATATTTTATCATAATATCATTGTAAAAGAAATTGAATGAATATAATAAAAACCATAATGACTAGTCTGTACATCAGACTTCTATATGAGAGAAAAATAAAGAAAAATCAATATATCAAAACTAAGGAAGCAATAAATATAAAAATCACTAAAAATAACCATAACCACCCCAATATCCCTCTCTTACAAGTAAAATACGTCCCTCCAATGGATTTTGTTCACCCATAAGAAAATATTTATACTTTTCATGCAAAGAATTCAAAAAAATCATATTTGTTCAAAGAAAATCAAGTAAGGGGACACAATTACACTTTTCTAGAAAAGACAATGAAGGTCCAAAGAAACCATGTAATAGGAATCATAAATTGAATGTGATAAAATAAAAACTAATCTCAATAATCAATGATCAACGAGTGGTCTGAATAATTACTAGGAAACTAAAACCAAGGTAATAATATATTTGCGGGAAACAAAGAAATCGGTTTGCCACCACAATCCACCAAAACTAAAACGTCCCATTTTTATTTCATCCTAAGAAAGATAGTTTGAAATAAAATATAAAAATAAAAAATTTCTATGTATTTATACAAAGAAGAAAATGTACATCATAAGTATCCTAAAAAAATCTTAGAATTTTCTTAAATGAAAACAATCTCTTGGGAAAAAACCTTTTATACCAAACCACTTGACCAAAACACTAGTTTTAAAAACCATGTTTGAAACCCGACCATTTATAAAACTATTCATAATGTCCTAAAACCCCATCTTAAAACTTATACACACTTGGTGTTCAAAACAAATCATTTTTCACTTTTCTCATAAGAGATTACTTTTCAAAATTATTTCTAAAAATATTATGAAAACTTTTCAAACTAAATATTTAATTTCCATTCTTTAAAATTATTTTCAAAATCCATTTTCAAAGAATTTGTATATAATCCCACATGAATATGTTAGAAAGAAAACAATTGTTTACCACTATGTCATGTCGAACAATAAGAGGAAGAAAATGACAGGTACATTTGTGGCCAACAATAATCAAAGAATTAGGGGATTCAATAAAATAATAATGAAAATCCCCAAAAATAATATAATGGATCCTAGTGTAATAGGCTATATCCTAGGTCCTAACAAGAGACTATCCAAGCCTTCTCTCTACATGTGCCAACCTTCCGGTGTATGTTGAATCATAATAAAACTCACCCAACTAGCCTTCACCCAGCATCATCAGAATGCCAAACCCCATCTTGCCCTATTTCAGGCTAGAGGGGTCACTATTGGTGTGTGAATCTATAGTGTATCATAATCCTAGTCTCCCACTTAGATACCCAGGTTCCCATTACCAATAAAAATGGAGGTAAGAAAAAGCATCCATCCTTTTACTCAAGTATAATAAATTTTAAAACTACACTTGAATCACCTCCTACCCAAAAAAAGTTATCCTTGTAATCAATAAACATACATAGTATATGAAATGAAATAAACCAAATATCCCCATAATGGGTTACATGCCACTATGGTCAACAAGAATAAAAAATGGGCTCACAAGGGAATCATATCATTTATAAAAACTCATTTACATAAAATTATAAACATGACATCATTTTAAGTAAATATTGGAATTCCAATCCATTTCATAAAAAGAGATTTAAAATCAAATGGGAACTCAATATTTACTTTATTAAGTCACCATTGAAAATATTCAAAGCCACATCTATTTCAAAATAAATTCCACTGAGCTTAACTCACCCCTTTGAAAAATATATCCTCTGTTAAAAAAATTTAAACACTTTCAAAACACCCAATGCTTGGTTTGAAAGAAACATTAATTCTAGATAACTTCTTAAAACAGCAAGCAATTTCTTGTTATCACTTTAAAAATACAAAAAATGTACTTTAAAATCCAATCAGGAATTTTTCAAAAACACATTTCATGGATTCACATCTGATTCCATGGTTTAAAAATAATTTTTAGATCAAGTTGGAACTCATGGTTAATATTTAAAAGCATACTTAGAAAAGGATTTAACTTTCGAACAACTAGTATTTAAAGTCATGTAATAGAAAGTGACAGAAAAAATACACCTACCACAGACCAATGGAAATCAAGATGAACGAATGTTACGATGAGATGAAACACATCACCTTTGAAGGTGGAGGTTTATACACACAAAAACAAATCCCTCAAAACCCAAAATAACCAAAATGGTAATTTTTGAACTATAATTAACACTAAATATAACCATGAAAATGGATAGGGCTCATAGACGAGAGAAATTCAAGTGATATAAAATTAATGAAGAAGGAATAGGAGGGAAGGAGAGTCTTACCAAGGAGGATTTTGAGAGGAACAACTGAAATTAGAACAACAAAGAGGTTCAACAAGAGGGGGGGAAACACCCGTGGGAGGGGGCTTCTTCGAGGCATCACGTGATGAGAAAAGGGCTGGTGGTTGAGTCATGCAACATGAGGGTGGGTTGTTTTAGTTTTTTTAAACTAAATAAAATAAAACAGAAATATAAAAAATAAAATTTTAAAATCTAGTAAAACTGCATGTTTTTTCTAACCGTGTGCTAACTATGTGGGTGGAACTCCTTAGAGAAAACCCACCCCACACAATTTTCCCTAAGTTACACATAGTTGGAATAACCATGTTCTAACCATGGAAATTGGCACTGTCTAACTGTAGATGTAAAACTCACACTTGTCACATGGTTTACCTAACTATGTGGAAGTTGTGTTCTATATACCGGAATCACTATAAGGCCTACACGGTTACTCCTAGGGATCAAATAGTTTGTAACTTACCATGTTCATCCCATGAAACCCCAACCATGTGAGTTTAAAATAAACCACAAGCAAGGGTGACCTCATAGTTTTAATTCAAACCGTGAACCTTACCATGCATAGAAGGAAACCAATAAAATATATGTTTTTTACTAAAGATCCATGGATATTAAAAAAAATCCTCAAAATCATAAAATAATAATAAAATAAAAATCATAGTGACATGGTGGGTTTCAAATACTCACCACCAAACCACTTTCTACCCCAAAAATTTTTAGGTCTAAGTAAATGCCATAATGAGAACAAAGTTCTAGAATAACTCCCAAGAAAATAAAGAATCCTTAAGAAGCTGAACTTCTTCAAACTATCATTAACAAAAATCACATTAAAATTTTCAAGGAGGAACAACAAAGAAATTGAGAAATTAAACTGGTCTCCCCAACATATATAAATAAAAAAAAATGGAACAACCAGAAACCTTTTCCAAAAAAATAGATTATCACCGAGCAACCACATTTCCAAGATATCCAATGGGAATCACCAAACTCTAAGGTATGAAGGAAACAACAAACAATAAAATTCAAAACCACCAAATAAAGTTATGAACTTCAAACATCCTGTAGGGATATAGAAATAATCACTAGATTCTAATGAATCCAAAAACAAATTTTTAAAACCCATAATCAAACCAATAACCCAAGAACATCCCCAAACGGTAGAAAAATACGATCACACAAAACCATGGAATCTAACCAAGTAGATCAACAATGAAAAATTTTACTCATTACTAAAAAACATTGATATAACCTAAGGTTCAAAACCATCATACATGTGTATTTAAATCCAACTCCTCATAATACCATCTCGTGGTAATTATAACAAAAATCAAAACTTTGTGGCATCCACAACCCACATGGAAACAAATATATTGCCAAAGTATCCAAGAATTCACTCTAGGTTCTACCCATGTATGAAGGAAATATCTAAAACAACCCATGCCTTATGCTGATTAAGAGAAATAATAAGCATCAAGAAAATAGGCATGAATCAATTCCCAAAAAAGTAACACCTTCTATAATGGGAAACCAAAGAAACACTCATGAAACCCTAGGCTAGGTTATCCTCAATCTAAAACTTATCTAAACTCAATGATCATAAATATTAAAATCATATTTCATTCTAAATAGAAGAAACCAAACACTTGAAGGATACGTGAAATGATGGTCACTCGTCCAACATACCACAAACATTCCCAAGAAGAACCAAGGAAACATCCAAAACCAGATCTCGCAACAGAGTTCCCAAAATAATAGATCCTAGTTGATATAACTATCAAACCCAATCTCGCAATTATATACTACTAGAACCAATAATTTTCTAAGAGCCACTAAAGAAACACTACTTCAAATAAAACCAAATCAAAACGCTCTAAGAAATAAAATCACACATACCTCCCAATTTAGATCCTCAATAATGTTAAACAAAAAAGAAAAAATCATCATAAAGGAAGGACACTACTTTATACAAGACTATTTATAGGGTAGGAATCACACATCAAACAATATGATATATTGACCCTTATGGGTCTAACTATCAAACCCAAGCTCATGAATCTAAATCACTAGAACCAAAAATATATAAAGATACACTAAATAAATTCTTCCTCAAATAAAACCAAATCACAAAACTCTAAAAATTTAAATCACACATGCCACCCCATTCAGACCATGTTCAATGTTAAAAATTAGTAGGAAAGACCCCTAATGAAAGGACTATACTTTATATGAGAATATTTCTAAGAGATCAGACCAACATAAGAAAATACAATACATAGACCCTTATGAGTCCATTTCCATAAAATTTCACCATGTTTTCCCAAAACATACAAAGGGGAAAACAAAACACAACCTTTGATAAAACAATAAAGGCTTTCCAAAATCCAATTTTGAAAACCAAAATGCCTTTGTAGATTTCAAATTTTGTTTTTAAAATATTTTTCAAATAACTCACCCTTTTAAAATACACATAATACTGGTAAAATACCAATTTAGAAAACAAAATATTCCCTTAATATAGGGATAATATCCTTTAAAACATTGCACACATGAGTGTAAAAATCAATCATTGATAAAAAAATTACAAATTTCAAATAAAAATAACTATTTCAAAAAAATTATGAAACCAACCTCATTTTACAAATGACCTCTTAGGATTTATTTTGAAAATTGGAATATTTTTTAGGTGAAATCAATTTTTTACACACAGAAAATGAATTTTACATCACATACACAAATCATAAACAATGTAATAACACAATAAGTAACCAAAATTCCATCCAAATGTTCCAATATATCATAAGGTCTACCATAACCCCATTCTATGTCCCTCCACACAAGGAAATACAAAGGTCAAGTGATATAAATGAAAAAACACCTATGATGTGGAACCAAACATGAATTGGCCACATGGATAATGATTGTATTCCAATAATGAATTGGTTCCTAGAGTGTGTATAAAATCAAGTGTTCAGTTGTCACATGGTTTCTCAAACCCTACAAATGAACCTCATGTCTTGACTTCTTTATTCATCACCATCCCAAAACATCACATACATCCCCCAAGGAAACTCAACCATTACAAATTAGGATCTACACATCATCAATAGTAAACCCAATAAAAATATCCAACTCAAGATTAAAATCACACTTCCCATAGAAACTTTACTCTTAGGGAACTCAAGGGATAACTATACTCTCCATGAACTTACCTCTTAAGTTATAATGAAAATATCAAACACAATATTACCCTAACACCATAAATAGAAAAAAGGGAACCCCAAAGGATTAAAATCCTATGGAAAAGAATAACCTCACCTATAATACCATTTGTAATGAAATGGTTCTGGTCATCCCACCAATAAACACCCAAAGTATCCTACCACTAGCCTAAATGTCATTCTTAATCCCCATTGTCTAGAAACTAGTGTCTGGTAATCATAGGAACACACGTGGGGATAGTTTCACCTAATAATCAGAGTAAAATTAATAGAATGACTAGAATAAAAATATATCATGACTCTTCTATACATCGGGTATCAATACTAGATAAAAATAAACAAATTAGTAACCTAATATCAAAACTATGTAAGTATTAATCAGTAGTAATCACCAAAGACCTCCCTCATCGCCCTGGTCTCCTTCTCTTGTTGGGAAAATCTGCCCCTCTAATGGATTTTCTTTGGTCACCAGCAGATATTTCTACTCTACATCTATAAAATGAAAAAATACAATTTAGCCGATGAAAATAAAGTAAAGGTTCACACAACAAGTATTATATAAAAGTAAATATATTTCTTACTAAATAATGGAATGGGAACTAAAAGAAAAATTCAATAAAATAAAAACTAAACTTGTTAATAAATTCTCAATAAGTATTCAGAAAAAGAATCATGAACCTATAACTGAGATAATAATTTTGGTGTGAGGAAAAAATAACTTAGTAGGCCACCAAAACCAACCAAAACTGAGAAATAGATTTCTCAAAACATCCTCAGTATAAGAGTTTTAAAAAAATATGAAAATAAAAAATAAATATAGTTTTAAAAAGAAGAAAAAATACATTGAAACTATTCTAAAAACTCTTCTCTAATGTTTTTCTTAAATGGGAAAATTTTCTTGGAAAAAACCTTTTTCCTGGCCCAAACCACTTGGAAAAAATATATTTTCCCAAAATCTGTCTGAAAACCATCCATTAATAAAACTATAAACAATAGCCTAAAAATTGATTTCAAAACTCACACACACTTTGAGTTCAAAAAACCATTTTCTTCTTTTCTCATAACAGATTACTTTTTAAAATCATTTCTAAAAATAGTTTGAAAGATATTAAAACTCAAGCTTCCATTTTTATTCTTTAAAAATATTTTCAAATTCCCTTTTCAAAATATTTGAAAATAAAATGTCATGAATAATAAATAAAGTAAAAAATGAGGTACCACTATTTAAAGTTACATAATAATAAGAAACAAATGAAAATTACATATGTTTCTAGAAGTAATTCAATAAGTAAGGGAAACAATAAAAGGACATGGGAAATACCTTAAATTTATCCAAGGGATCCTAGTTTCATGGTCTCTACCCTATATCCTAACATGAGACCATCAAATACTTCCCCCAACACGATCCAACCTACTATTTTATGTTGTGTCCTAATGAAAACCCACCTAATTAGCCTGCACCCAGGCTTTTCAGAATGGAACACCCCATCTAGACGTATTTTACACTAGAGGAGTCACAAGTAGTGTGTGGCTCCCCAGTGTAGAATAATCTTATATGCCTACTTAACTACCCATGTTCCCATAACCAATCAAAATGGATCTGACCACAATAAATTATCCTTTTAATCAAGGATAAATCATTTTAAAACAATGAACACATCACCTTCTTCCCCCACAAAGTAATCCCCATAACAGATAAAAATTAACATCATAGGAAATGAAATAAAAAATATTTATAAGGGGTCACATGCCACTATAAGACATAAGAATCAAAAAGGGGCTCAAGACGGCATCACAACATTTATGAAAACTCAATTCCATAAATTGAAAAATGGTTCATCACTTTAAATCAATCTTGGAATTCGAATCCATTTCATCGAAACATTTTTTAAACTCAAATGGGAACTCATTAATCCCCTTTTCAAATCACCTTTAGAAATATTCAAAGCCACACAATTTTCAAAATAAATTCCACTTGGGTTAACTAACCCCATTTAAAATTCTCATCCTAAGTTAAGAAATTTTAACCACTTCCAAAACTACAAATTATTGGTTATAAATAAACATTATTTCATGAAAACATTTTAGAACAATACTTTGGTTCTCTCTCCCACTTTAAAAAAACAAAAAAATATACTTTAAAATCTAGTCTGGTGTTTTCAGAAGCACTTGTGATGGATTCACATCCTATTCCAAGGATTAAAAATCACTTTCATATCAATTTTAACCTTGTGGGTCATATATATATAAGCATACATGGAAAAAAATATATTTTAAACAATAAGAATTTAATGGCACGTAATTGAAATAAACTATAAAGATACACCTACCTTGGACCAATAGAAATCAAGCTAGAAGAAAACTTTGGTGATAAAAAACTTGTCTCCTTTAAAGATGGTGTCTCCCACATTAAATAACACAACCCTCTAAACCCTAAACACCAAAAAAGGTAGTTTTAGAACCATACCAAAATTTAACCCAAATAGTGTAGGTGGATAGGTCTCATGGGAGGAAGAAACTTTGTTGATAAAAAATTAATAAGGAATATGCGGGTATGGGAGGCTTATTATGGAGTATTTTAATAAGAATGACCAGAATTAGTAGATAAAATAGGTCCAATGAGTGGGGAAGGTGGCACACATGTGAGGAGAATTATCCTAGGTTATCTCACATGAAGGGGAGGCCTAGGAGTTGTGTCATGTGAAAGGGATATAGTAATGTGAGGGGTTATTTTATTTTAGGGGTTTTAAAATAAATATAACAAAATAAAACATCAAATTTTATAATCTTTTTGAACTGAATGGTTAGGCCATAAAATTTTCCTAACCATGTGCCAATCGTGAAAGATGCACTACCTGGCCAAAACATTCTAGACATGGATTCCCTAAGACTGTAATTGTTGAACTAACCATGCTACACCCATTACAATTTACATTGTCTAATTGTATATTGAAACCATATGTTAGTTTCACAGTTTACCTAACTATGTGAAAGTTGTTTGCTACACCACAAACTCACCATAAGGCCCACAAGGTTAATCCTAGGTATCGTACATTTTATACCTAACCTTCTTTATCCCATGTAACTCCAACTATGTGAGTTCATAATCAATGAAATTCCAGTGTGGAAACATTGTTTTCCTTCAAACCTTTCACTATATCCATGCACAAAAGGAAAGCCTCAAAATTTTCTATGTTTTGGTCCAAAACTCTATAGGCGTTTAAAATGAGCCTTAAAATCATAGAATAATAAAAAAATGAAAAAAATAATCACATGATGGGTGTCACGCAACAAAGAGATATAGAATCTATCAAGTTATAAAGAGAGACTTAAATGTGTTCTTCTCTCCTCATCTCTTGAGACTTTGAGAAGAAATTAAGAGTTATTACTTACTAAAGAAGAATTATACTATGATTAAACATAGACAACATAAGTGATTATGATTGGTCATATTAGAACCATGTGATTCAATGGTGATGTTAATAGATTGTGTTGTATATTAGTATAACCTATATACGGATTCTGCAATTAGATCTGACAGTTCAACAATGGTGCAATGATATCTATTCCACTAAATCATCAACAAAGAGAAAATTATGAGGTGAGGTAATTCTATATCTACTCATAAATTAATTGAAAATTATATGTGTGAACCTACTGTTTTTGTTAGGTAATTTTATTCTAGTAATTTAATCTATTATTTTCATTGGATATGATTTTTTGATCTTATGCCGCAAAAAATACACATGATTTAAGACTAAAATTCCAGTTTTTCATACCATCATAGGATGCTTCATCTGCTCCCAGAACCTTCAAGTGGTATCAAAGTTATCACAAGTGTAATTTATAATTATTTTTTATTCTTTGAATGATTGTGAGTGTTTACATTTTCTTCTATTAAATCAATTATTTTAATATATGACATCTTCATCTCTTCCCATTCTTTATTCCTGACAACATAACTAGTAATATTTAAATGATTAAAAATGAATAATAATTTTATTCCAACCATCTAGAGGTTCCAAATGTTCTTCCTAGAAAAAACCATAGTATGCCGCATGTTCGTCATGTGTATAAACCGTAAAATTTTGTTTTCATATCTATAACTTGTGATAAAGTTGGATAGATCCATCTTAATAAGATCTATGGTATGATAAAAATGGATTGGTGTGTAGGTCAAAATATATTATAAAATGGATTGAATAAATATATATCGTGTAGCTACTGTACATATTGGGTAGTCCCTGTTTTTCATGGTCAAGAACATGGGGTGTCCTGGAATGCCATGTATCAGATACATCACATAAGGATGGATAGATCATCAGAATATGAGGTTACACACTATGTATTCTTAGTTCACCCCATTTACATTGATAATTTCTACAAAATGAAACATTCCTAGTCATAAGGCATGTGTTTTGGACATGGGTAGAATACAAGTACATGCCATGTAGTTTGTTGTTAATAGTGTTCGTAAATTTTCAAATAATGAAGAATTAAAAATATAATTACGCATATTCATTATGTGTTGTGTATGTTGTTCATTCAATAGTACATTCCTTGTCATATGATTAAACAATCATATATTAAATTAATTTCCATGTTAATTTTTTTGATGAACACAAGAGGTTTCTTCCAATTACACTTGTGTACTACATTAATTTTAAATGAATTTTTTTTGTTTAAAATTATAGATTTTTGTGGGTTGATTGTGTCTAGATGGAATAAATATATATTAAATTAATTGGATTAATTTGTGGTGCATTATCTCAATTAAAGAATCGATCTAAGTAATTGATAGCTAGATTGAAAATTTATGCTTGTTTCTTATTATGTGGATGATCATGAAGTTAGAACAAACCTTGTATATGATTGGTTTATTTTAATCTATTATGGTTAGATTTTTATTCATGGCCACTGTGGAATCTCCTTCTTATTATGTAACAGTCTATGTGTCTGTGGTTTCTTTTATGTAAATAACATTTATCTAACCCATTGGATCCCCTCACCTATATGTGAGTAAAATATTTTGTAAGGATGGAGATCCCATGATAGATGAGGTAGTTTGATTCAAGGAGCTGAGGGAAAACCAATCGAGGTGATATATAGTAACCAAGGAGGAATGTTTCAACATGATCTAAGCTACAGTTCAAGGTATGTTTTCCCCTAGGGTGTAGGGTTAGTTTATCATATTCTAGATAAAATAATCTTTAAATAATCTCTTGGTATTTAAACACATATTTTATTTTTTTAGTTTCATGGTTAATTATTATTATTTTTATATTTCATGATCACCTAATAAATGAATTAACTAGCATGCATGATGGAATAAAATGTAAAATAGAATTATGTGTATAATGTTTTATAAATATTATTTAATCGGTTAATTAAAATCCATTTAATATTAAAAATGCATATAATAAGATAAAATGGTCTTTAATAAATAATGAAAAAATACATCAACTAATATATTATGCTAGTATATCCTTCCACTGCTTAAGTTAGAAGCAACAACATAGTTCAAAGTGGTTGACCAATCCATGTTAGGTTGATTTCAATTATCATGGAACCTCTTATTAGAAGTTGTGGGTTGAATTAACTTAGTCTAAATAAAACATTTACTACCAAATCAGGAGTTATTGTAACAAACTTTCAAGGGTTTATAAAATCTTTAAAATGTATTTATATATTTGGGAGTCCACTCAATAGATCAATGAACTACAAGTCAATGTAGTTTTAAAGTTACACCTACATAACACCCTTCAAATAACTTGTCAGACCCATGCCTGGGTTACAAGAAGGAGAATATAGATCCTTTACACTAGAATATATAAGAGATAAGATATTATAAAACTGATATTAAAAGTTAGTAGGTTTCAAAAAAAGATAGTGGTAGATTAATGGAATTTAATTAGTATTCAATTTATTAACCTATTTCTGTAATAAAAAAAGTACTAATTATATACAATTAATTTGTAAAAATGGAAAATAAAACGACATAGACAATATCAATATGATCCAAACTAGATAAGAATAATCTTATAACTAACATAAATTTCTAGGAATAATATAGGTGATTTCATGTTATACTACATCATGAAAGGAAATTGTATGTGATGGAAACCCCACTTCCTAAGTCACTTTCTACATCTATTAGTGAGGAAGATATATATATATGTGTGTGTGTGTGTGAGTGTGTGTGTGTGTGTTTGAGTCATTTGGTTGATGAAATGGATGTCTAATGATTCATGATATTATCCATGCCTAATGTCCTTCTAAATAAATATGAGGACATGGATGCGTATAGAATATTTTCTCACCTTGGATATTTCTATCAAGAGAAGGAAAGATCAGGGACATATGATATCTATAATGTGCCATTAATGTGAAGGAATGAAGATTTGGTTCCAACTTGTACATATGTAGCCATGATTATTAGATACAATGAGTGCCTGGACATCTTGGTTTTTAAGATCCCTAATTATCAAAGAAGAGATATCATTATTTACACACTATGCAATAACTTACGCAGTTTTATTGTGAATTTTAATATGAGTGATATCAAGAATACATCATTGAAACTTATTAATATTACTTTCTAAGTTGATAAATACATGTTTCATGAAAATCCCATTAACCTTATGGTAAATAAGAAGTGTAATAGAAAGTCAAAGGGTCCAAAGAATCATCCCAAGTCTAAAGCTCCTGAGAACTAGCCTTCCAAGAAGAATAATATCCAAAGGAAAGGAAAGGACCATGATACAGTATATATTTCATGTGTAAATTAGGTCCACTAGAAAATTAATTTCACCTTTTCAAATAAGAAATGGGCAGCTTCAGGTGAATTTTTTATCGATTGTAATGTTTCTATATCTAAAAGTTGGGTACTAGATACTACATATGGTGCTTAAATTTGAATCAAAATACAGGAACCATATAGATTTTGGAAGGTTTTCAGAGGAAATATGGATCTTTGAGTTTCTAATAGAGTGATTTTGGATGCTCTAGACATTAGATACTACCATCTCAAATTTATGATAGTATTTATTTTGGTCTTTATGAAATTTTATTATGTGACTAGTGATACCCAAAAAAATTATTTATATTTTTTTATTTATATATGGATGGATTTATTTTTATCTTTGGAAATAAGGGTTTGTAATTTTGTAAAGATATAAAATGTCATGGTGTGGAACAATTGAATAGAGTTATTTTTTATATTAAATTATGAAACCCAAATATTGGAAATTAATAATGAAACAAATATGCATGGCTCATTTAACCTCAAGTTGTGGCATCATCGACCTGGTCATGTAAAAAATAATCATTTGATGGAGCACTGTCAATATGGTTACTTAGACTATTTTGAGCTAAAAACACATGAAATATATCACACTTGTTTACAAGGTATGAATAATAAACCACGATTTTGATGGTCAAGGTGAAAGGGCCACGGATCTTATAGAATTTTTATACACCAATGTGTGTGGACCTTTTTATATAGAGGATTGAGGTATATTTTCATTATTTATTACCTTTACAAATGACTTGATTAGATGTTGTTATATATATTTAATGAGATATAAGTCTAAATCTATTGAGAAATTCAAGATGGTCAAGAATGCGGTTGATAATTAGCTTGGTAAAAATATAAATAAACTTCAATCGAATTTAGGGGTGAATATCTTAACCAATAATTGGTTGACTTTATATGAGAGTGTGGAATTTTATCTCAACTCACCCCACCTTATACACTATAGTGGAATATTGTTAGTGAAGGAAGTAATAGTACCTTATTGGACATGGTAATGTCAATTGTGAGTCACAAGAACATTCTTTCTTCCTTCTATGGATGTTAATTTCAGAAAATTCCATACATAATAAATTGATAACCAACAAAACTAGAAAACATTATTACAATAATGTTTTGGGATAAAAAGAAACTTGTTTTGTCCCATGTTCATGCATGGGGTTGTGAGGAGTGTGTTATGGTTAGGTCAAGAAACAAACTATCACCCCAGGGCATTAACTGTATCTTTATATTATAACCCAAGGAAACAAGGGGATACTATTTATTCCACCCTTTATAAAAGAAAGTAATTTTCCCAAGACAAACCATCTTTTTTGAGAGGGAGATCATCCTTAAGTATAATAGTGGGAGAAAGATTGAATTCGATCAAGTTGATGCTCATGTTATAAAATAGTTAGTATAAGAATTGATTCCATGGGTCCCTATGGATAAATTTGTTCCTAAAACAAAAGTGTTGGGTAGGATTACAAGAGAAGCGACAGAACAAAAGAGATATGGTTCTCTAGTCACCGATGATGGTTCACCATTATTAGTTAACAATAATGATCTTATATTTTATAAGGATGAATTAGAGATCTCATAAACAATAAGATGGAAGGAAGCACTTAATTCTAAGATGGATTCCATGTATCAAAATCAAGTTTCATTTATAACCGATCCCCCAGTTTAGGTAAAATCCAGTGGGTATAAATGGGTATTCAGAAGAAAGTTGGATGTGGGAGGAAAAGTGAATTCCTATAAAGCGTGGATAGTGGTTAAAGGTTTTATACAACGTCAATTCATTGAATATGATGAATCCTTTTCCCTAGTTTCCATGTTCAAATCCATCATAATTTTTCTTTCCATGATATATTACAATGACTATAAGATTTATAAAATTGAGTTCAAAAAGGATTTCCTTAATTGTAACCTTAAAGAGGATGTGTATATGAAACAACCATATGGGTTTTTGAATCCATAAAATTTAAAAATGGTATGAAATTTATAGATATCCATCTATGAATTAAATCAATAATCTAGTCCATGAAACATTTGATTTAATGAATCCATAAAATAATTTGGTTTCTTTATGAATTAATGTGATTTGTGTGTTTAAAAATGGTTTATTGGGAGTACATATATTATCATAGTAGTATATACTGATTACATATTACTAATTAGAAAATATATTGAATCCTTACAAGAGGTTAAGGAATAGTTGAGCAAGTTATTCTCCATGAAAGACTTAATTGAAAATGCTAACATTCAAGGGAATAAGATCATGTGTGGTAGATCCAACAATATTTTTGGACTAAATCAGAGTAAATACATTGACCAAATACAAAATATGTTCAATATGGAACAATACAAGAGGGTATTCATTTCAGTGTCACGTGGTATACATCTTTCTAATAAAAGTTGTCCTCAAACACAAGAGGAAAGAGAGAGATTAAGAGAGAGATATTAAGATCCCATATTATTTTTTGATAGGATTTATCATGTTTTTAATTCTATATACAAGGATTTATATTGCCTATGATTGAGCATGGTAAGAAGATATAAAAAAATCAGGTGAATAACATTGATCTACTATCAAGGATAACCTTATATATCTTAGGTTAACAAAATATATGTTCCTAGTGTATATTGGAGATGAGGAGATTGTAACTAAGGGTTACAATGATTATAGTTTTTATATTGGTCAGAATGATCTGAATTCATAATATTGATATATATTTTGTGTCAACAGAGGAGTAGTGAGATGGAATATTTCTAAGCACTCTGTTGTCACTGATTCTATAGTGGAGTCTGAGCATATATTGTATTCTGATGCATCCAAGGAAGAATTTTGTATTCAAAACTTCTTCCAAGAGCATGATGTGTTTCCCTGTAGTTAATACCCTATAATATTTTTCTATAGTAACAATACAGTGGTGTACTTTTCCAAGGATCCAAGGTCATATTAGAGGAAAAAACAAATAGTTCAAAAGTTTCATCTATTGAGATTTTTTTTCAACAAGTTGAAGTTTTAGTGATTGTAGTATTAATGGAGGAAAAAGTGGAAGAACCCCTAACCAAGTCTTTATCTCGACTGAGGAATGAGTATCATGTGAGAGATAGTGGAATAAGAGTTATTATCAGCTAGATATATTGAAAGAGCGGTATGTTAGAGTTGGTGACCTGTAATTGGATATCTTATTAATTGACTAAATGTTTTCATTATTAATTAATTTTCTTATCACATCATGATTATTTCTCTATATGAAATTTTTATTTGATAATGTCCTAAGAATATGTATCATGCTTAAATATCCATGAAGTTCTAGGCTATGATGAGAACCTAGAGGTGTCATTATGGTATTCCTGAATATATGTTCTATGGAAATATGATATTGTATGATATGACATAGACAATATAGTATATCGGGGGTAGGAGTTTCATAAGACATTGAGATACCTTTTCATAGTTTTCTCCCGTGGTATTCTCTAAGATATGAGGTTATGAGAATAGGCACATCATTAATAAATCCACATTTCCATGAGTCATTGGATGTTTCTATTAGTGGATGTGTGTATTGATTGTTGTACATTTATATTATCACTAATGAATATCATGAATTGTGAACTCTGATGTATTAATGAAAACTATTATGACATATACTCATGGAAAGATAGGATACGTTGGTTATGTCATGAGTGATATTTCATTAATTGATAATACGAGAAAGGATTTATCCCTTTTGTTCCTTGAAAAAATTTGATATCTCAAGCCCTTTTATTGAAATGGAACTACCTACATAAATTCATGGTTATAGTGTTCAGTGGGAGAGTTCATTTCAAAGAAATTCAAAGAATGATACATCAAGTAAAATGTTTGATGGAACTAGAATTCAACCTTCTTGATTCGAGATATCTTGATAAATGGATTATATTACATAGTTTGTGTTCATGGGTGGCTGGATTTCATTTTGACATTAACTTATTTCACTATGGGTGTCTTGGCATATTTTTTGACACTAACCTTAGACTTTAGGTGGTTATTACTAACGCCAGTAATAATGAGGCCTAGAGGGTCACACAATAAGTGTATCTATAATCTCAGTTAAATTATAGTATTTAATTTAACATGTTATAATAAATAATATTTATTAAAGTTTGGTTGATCACAAAAATTTTACAACATCTCTTTAAAAAGAATAAGTGAGTTAAATAATAATAATAATAAATATTTATTTTCATGTTTGGAAATTATAATATTTATTATATTTATCATAGAATAATTTAGTGACATTTATTTGTTAAATAGTAATTTTTTAGGGAATAATAAATGTCAACTCGGGAAAGATAACCAATTTTAGTGGTCCATTTGGAAATAATATAAATTATATATATTGATATATTATTAATGGTGATGAATATGTCAAGTGATTTATATTATTATTATTATTATGGGACATGTGTTCAATTAATAATTATAAATATAGAAAGGTTTTAGTGTGCATTTTCCTACCCTAAACCTTCTATAGTAAATATCTAATAATAAATCAATCCTAAATGACTTTTGGTGTGCACAACAGATAGGTAGAGACTCTATAAAGTTCTATAGAGAGATCTAAGAGTGTTATTCTCTCCTCCTCTCTCAAGACATCAAGAAAAATCAAGATTTATTCCTCCCTAAAGAATAATTATACTACAATAAACCATGAACAATGAAAGTGATCAGGATAGGTCATGATAGCACCCAAAAATTCTATGGAGATGTTCAAAGATTGAGGTGCACATGTGTATAACCTCTAGAAGGATTTTTTACTTGGATCCTACAACTTCATGATAGTACTATGAGATATATTACACCAAATCATCAATGAATAGAGTATTATTAGTTGACTTACTTCTATATCTACTCAAAAATTAATTATAAATTACATGTGAGACCCTCCTCTTCAATTTCTAGAAATTTAATCTTGTCACATAATCTATTGTTTTCATCAGACAAGAGGTTTTGATTATGTGAATCAATAATGCGATTTAAGACTAAAATCCACGTTTGGCATACAATCATTAGATGATTTATCTACACCTAGAACCTTGAACTTTTACATGAACACATAAAATAAGATTGAGAAGTGATGAATATCCTATTTAAATTAGAAGTTTAATTCCCTATGATAAATAATTAACAAACAAGGGTAAACCACCACCAAACTCAAATAAAAGGACCTCAAAACAGTCCATAACAGACCACCATCTTGTCAATCTCAAATATCATTCTAAAGAGGAAAAAAACTCTACAATAATCTATAAATGAAAGAGAACAATAAAGATAAAGATAACAGGAAATGAGAGGGTACCTTTATTTATAAGACTTTGATCTGATAATCCAAGGTGTTTTGACACTGAATGGAAGGGGTTGGAGGTTGGTGAGAGGACTTGGTCTCAACTAGGGTTTGATGGAATAAAGTGAAAATCAAAACAATGAATACTTGGACCTCTATTTATAGATGAATCCTTAAAGGCATCCACTATAGAATAATGGAACACAAAATTCCATTGGTGTCTCTAATCAAAGGGAAATCTGATTCATGAACATTTGAATTGGTAGATCCCTTAATTATCACACGCAATAAAAACCATTTTAAAATATTTTCACTAGAACCATTCCTTACATAATAGAATTTTTATAGGAATTTTTGATGCCCGGTAGGTTACCATGTCAAGTCACCGTGGCATAGGGAAAATCCCTTTCTCTTTTAACCCATCACACTAAGGCCTCTAACACTGTGGGCTCTAGATTTTTGTGTCCTCATCCCTCATGTGTTCTTCCTCACCTCAACCCCACATGACACCATGCCTAGTTCTATGGCATAGTGTTCTCCCCATATCACATAAGAAGTCTCACTGAGGACCATTCCTAGACAACTTTTTTATTTCATGGGTGCTTGTTTCAATATGAAAAAGGATCAAGACATCCAAAGAAACTATTTCATCTATTATGGGACAGCCCTCATTAATATTTATTAAAGGAGGAGTATCAAATAAAAAAATACTTATAAAAGTTCCTCTCTGAGAGTTTTCTCCCCATAGAAAGACAAGAACTGGAAAATAAACCCAAAATTCTCAAGCTCCAAATGACTAACCCAAAATGGATTCACACCATGCTCTCACCTCCAAACGAGCTTCACCACGAGAAGCACCATCCACACTACAATGGAATGGTGAAATTTTAAATGGATATAACTCCACTCTCACCACTAGATCACCTCAAAAATTTCACTCGACACCTCCAAGATCCAAAATATATATAAATAAATGGATTTGGAAAACCATGCCCTTAAAAAACTACTTAAAACTGATAAAGATTAAAATTTAAAACCAAACCATGAAGGAATGAGGGAAGGGGTACAACAACTACCCCATGATATACCTCTCAAGAATCATTGTAAAATAGAACCCCACTAACACAACATGAGGTAAGATAACATGAAAATGAAACATCAGTATTTATACCATAAAATAAGAAATTTTATTATAAGAATCTTAACAAATATCAAAAATCAAAAAACATTGGATATTGAGATCATAACTTTGACTCACACTTCCAAGGACACTCCTAAAAGACTTTATAACACTATAGTATATGAACTAAAAAATATCATGCCCACTCAAAACCTTCCCCTAACAGTCTTTGATCATAATAGGCCACTCCTTGAAGGTCGTGTTATCTTTAACTTCCATCTCACAAGTAAGAGGTATTTTTCATGAATCTATATTAACAAAATCTTATGTTACTAAGACTATGGCATAGCATATAACCTATGGTTGATCTCTCAAGGAGGCCACTCTCACACACTACTCTCCTATTGTAATTATTTGTAAACTAAAAAATATACTACCTAATGATATAGTAAAATAATGGGGGTGTATAAAAAATCATGTGATATATAAATATTTAAATGAAAATGAAAAAATATCAAAAAAATATATTTTAGGGAGAAAAAAGTTATTTATATTGGGAGTTTATAGAAATCAAATCATTATTCTTTAAAAATATTAATTATCAATACTCACTACAAAACACAGGCCTTTAATTGTGTTGGACTTTATCTGAGCTTTTATATAGCGCTGATAAAAGGTACCCTTTATAAATTCTTTGCTTTTAGCACTGATAAAGGTCCTGAATAAAATGAAATAATAAAATAAATTAATAAAATTGAGTTTAATAAAAAAAATTAAATAATGTATTAATTAAATAATTATTGATAAAAATGCATAAATTTATTATACTACATATAAATTATAAATATTGATAATTAGTATATGTTAGATATATAGATATATGTCAAAAGAAAATTAAACAAACAGAAAAAAAATAAGTAAATTAAGAAAAATATTAAACCTTTTATTAATTAAATAATTATTGATAATATTAACAAATAGTATACATTAAATATATATATATATATATGAATGTATATAAATATGATTTATATAATAGAAAATATTTATTCTTTACATTAAATAGTCATATATTTAATAAATGATGGTTTATAATTAACAATTAATATGAATTAAAAATAATGACAAATTGCATCGAGAAATGGAAATAATTGAATGTCATTTTAATTTTCAATTTAACATATATCAAATATGTATTATATTGGTTGCACATACATATATGTAAGTAATTAAATTTTATATAAAATGTATGGACAAAAATATTTACATAATTAATGAAATTTTATATAGAAACACATACATCTAGTATTTATGTAATTTATTCAAATTTTAGTATCCATTTTAGAATTTCATTATAACATGATACAGTTAATATATGATGTGTTTAATCATTAAATTTTATTTATTTATTTTTAATTTTATTAGAGTTAGGTATTAATTATTTTTTAATATTATTATTATTATTATTGTTATTATTATTATTATTTGGGTATTCAATCAATTTCTATTATTTATTTATATATATTTATTTACTATGTTTTAATATTTTCAATATGAATTCATCTTTATTTCAATATATATCCATATTTTTTTAATAAGTTATATTAATTAAATAAAACTTATCCATTTTTTAATATTTTTAAAGTTTACTCATTTTTAATTATACAATTATATTTATAATTATAAATAAATAAATAATATTGTTTAAAAACTGCTTATATATTTATAAATAAATAATTATATATATTAAAATAATTATAATTTTATAATAGATTTATTTGAATAAAGAATATATTTAAAATATTTATATTTATATATATTTATTATATATATATAATTATATAAATATATATAATTCTATAATTACATAAATATTATTTTCCAAAAAATATTTACATAATTACAAATAATTAATTATATATTTAAATAATTATAAAATTATAAAAAAAGTATATTTAAATAAAAAATATATTTAATATATTTATATTTATATTTTTTAAAGAAGATGGTTGCATGAATTGGTTTCCCAATTCATGCCCGCGAAGGAATTTTTTTTTAAAAGGTGTAGCATTACAGACTCAAGGTGTAAGTGGCTTACACCAGCAGGGAATAAAAGAGACAACATATAAAGAAATCAAGACAAACCAGCAGCAATATGCATCAAGCCAAGATCAAATCCAACCTTCATCATCAAAAATTCTAGAACTTAATGGGGATGGAGATAAAATTTAGAGAGGTAGCAGTGCATCCGGCCTCCTCACAAGTCAGCAAGCCAGCAAAACAGAGAAAAATAACCAGATTAAAAGCACACTCAAGCAGGAAAAAAAGTGAATGAAAACAGAATAAACTCAATTTTAAAGAGAGACTAAACTGTAAACTGAGAGTAGGAAAAATGTGTCAAGATGAGCAACATATATCAAAAAAGAATCTCCACTGAAATCCAAAAATCCATTCTTCTAAACAGTCTCATAACCAGTATAAAAAACCATAACCGATGCAGAAAAATCCTCCAAAGCCAGTAGGGACTAGAAAATGAAAATAGTTGCATCAATACACTCATTGACCTTCATCCATTGGTGGTAACAGCATTCCAAACAACTGTACAGATTCTAAGAACCAAACCAGAGGCATAAAAAACCATGCAAAGGAGTTCATAAGCTCCAAAGTCACATTTTCAAAACCAGAATAAGAAAAGAGAAGGAGCGTGAAGATGAAGTCCAAGATTCTATATGAGAGGTCCAAGAGTAATCAGGTTTCTAGAGAAGGAGGTCAAAACAAATCCAGATGGCAGACAGTTTCTAATCGGTAGAAAAATGCAAATAAAAATCCCAAACTGAACAGCAAACTGAAAAAACACCAAATAACCAGTAGACAGAAGTCATTGCCAAGGTATGTCCTTAAAATAAAAGTTTGGGTCTTTCTTAAATTCCTTATCCACTTTGATAAATATACTTTTTCTAATATCTAGATAAGTATCTGCAGTCATTTAATCATTTTTATATTTTCAGAAGGCAGTTGTGCCATTTTCTACAAACCAGGAGTCAAGTTCTTTTGAGAAATCCAATTTCTCCTCATATTGACAGGAATCCCTAAATGTAGGATCATTTTCCTCATCCTCACTTGACGAAGATTCTGAGTCAGAACAATCAGAGGATTGTGAGGATTCAGGTAAGGGTTCAATAGGGACAGGTTGTGGAGGGACCTCGTTTTCAATAATCTTGGCAGATAATGATCTAGTGATAATAGTCCTCTCACTATTGACATTTTCCCTATGTTTTTGAGTTTTCCGGGGATTCGGGGTGATGAAGCCATCAGGGTCAACAATAACCTTTTTTCCTTTTCGATCTTTCAAATGAAAGTCTTCCTTCATATGGGATATCTTATTAGCATCTTCCTGAAAAGACTCATCTGCTTCAAGTTGTACAGCCTCATTAGTCTCATGAACCTCTTCCTTAGTCTCATGGCCCTCAGAAATGGAGACCTCCATCATGGAATTATGAGGGGTATCATTTTCATGGGGATTGGATGATTGAGGATTTAGATCATCCATGGGGATCATGGTGCCACTACAATTCCTGGGAATGTCAATCTGATCAGCGGTCATCCCTTCTGAAGAAGTCTTTTCAACCCAAATTGATTTGAAATGTGTCAGGGGATGAGGTGTAATCCCACATCCTTTTACAGTATGGCCAATTCTAAAACATTTCTTACAAAAGTATGGGGCGTTCTCAAAAATCACATCCTGTAAAAAACCATTCTCCCCATTCTGAATCCAAAATCTCAAAGGCATATCCGGAGAAATGCCAATTTCTGTACAAATCCTAGCAACTAAGGGGTGTGAAATGTTGAGTGTAGCATTATCAATTTTGAGAGGCTGGCCGAATAGCCACGCAATATAGCTTTGGGCATTCTTCTTGAAGAGATATAAAGGCAGTTCTGGGAAGGCAATCCAAATAGGCGCAATAGGGGGTTCAACATCATAATCTAAATCCGGTGACCATTTGAATACTTTCATGGCAGAACCCCCAAAGGACCACGAACCATGGGTCTGAAATCTACAGTAATTGTTATCCAGTGTAAACTGAAAAAGAACATGCAAAGAATTCAAGAGTCTGATATGAAAATTTGTAAATCCAATGGTTTCCATGGTTTTGCGAAGATAATCCAAAGAAGGCCGACATTTTGTGAATTTACCTACTAATGAAAATCGGAGGTCCGCCGAGAGAAGATTTGCCTCTTCCGGTGTGAATGATATCGCTGATAAACCTCTATGTCTATATGCTTTTGGAGAGATGTATTTAGAGGTCTTTGATTCTTTGGGAGGAGAACGTCCGGCGACGACATCTACAATGGATCTGGCATCTTGGGTCCCCGCGTGAGAGCTAGGGTTTCATCCAGGACCACTCGACGACGGAAGCTCCATCTTGATCTTATTTATATTTATATATATTAATATATATTTAATAAATATATATAAAATTATATAAATATATTTAAAAAAATTATTTATAATTATAATTATAAATTCTTTATTAGTACTTAAGTATTAAGCACTGATAAAAGGAATCCTTTTCTATGATTTTTTGGAAGAATTGATAAATGTGTCTCAATCTATTTTAAGGACCCTAACCATCATGAACCAGTCGTGATATTTGAATCATTCCATGGAATCCACCTGCTATTGGCACTCCTCTGGGTCTAATTCAAGCTCGAATGAGGGCTAGGATCAAGGATCCAATAATTCCAAGGCTCAAATCCAAGGCTCCAATGATTCAATTGTCGAATGAATCCAACGAATGAACTAAATCCATGTTTAGTGATATCTCTACTATCTCACAGACGATTAAATGTTTCAATTGAAGGTATGTTATTTTCTCCTCCTCACACATTGACTTATTTTTCGAAGATATCTATTTGTGAGTCGAATCTTTTTTTTATTAGTGATTCATAACATTTATTTATCATCGTTCATCCATTAATTCATTACATAACAATTTCTTCACACACTATTCATTTGTAAATTCTTCCCCTTCCAAATTTATCGTAAATATGGTAGATATTGGTGACAACATAGGGAATGAATTAGTGACCACTGGACATATACAATGGGGATCTCTTCATTCATTCAACCTGATGGATGTGGAAGCCAAGGGTTATTCTACTCAATTGAGGGATGCCTCCTACCATTAGACTTTGGAAATACTAGTCCTAATAAACATGTGATAGTAATGCACAAGTTCCTTAAATGGGATAAATAGCTATAGGTATTTAAGTAAATGATATTGATCATTTCTATAGAGTGAAAATCAAGTTGGGACAAAACATTAAGAAAAAAAATGAAACACATATATGGGAAAACCCCCAAGGATTGATCATTGTTTCTCATAATATTGTATTAATAATCTTATATTTTCATTATTTTTGTTATTTTTTTCCATAAATTTCTAAAATCCACAATATTTTTCATTTTTTTAAAAAAAAAATATAATACCGTCAATATAATAATGTAGTAGGAATAGTGAGTGATCCGAAATAAATCCTTTAAGGAAATGACCATGGACATCAACTGTGTTGTACTGATGAGGAATATAAATATTATTTTTTACTACCCAATAACAGGTGTATCATAAACTCAACCCCATAATCTAATATATACTTCTTTACCACAAAATAAAACCCATTCTTAATACTTCTTAAAATTTTAATCCCTTTTAGACAATTATATATATATATATATATGAATAAAACATAATACATACGACAGGAGTATAATTATAAATGGTTAAAATTAAATACTAATTGTAATACATTGATTTATACTTTGAGTGTTAATATATATCATAGTGAATAAACTAAAGAGGTTGTTTCATTTAAATCTCTAATTTTTTATTTTAATTATTAACAATCTATCCATTCTAATTAGTAAAAAATATATATCAATTTTATCTTTTCTTTGTAAAAACTTCTAAACCCACCCATTTTATGTTAGTATTTAAATTTATCATTATCTAATATGATCAATTTTTCACTACCACAAATAAATTTCATCTTTAAAAAAATTACCATAAATATTTATCGAACCCAAATCAGAATATGATTTGACTATTTTTTTATACCTTTATAAAAAAATAAAAATCTTTGAAATGATAACCCACCCATTAATAATTACTAAAAATATCAATATTTCCTTCATAATGCATCTAATAAACAATATGTTTGTTTTACTTTAATCCATCTAAAAATAGTCATTCTCTAACATTGCCTTTTATTTTCAACATCTTTTAAATGTAAAAAAATTATCTTAAGACATAAACCATTTCATATAATACATTTCTAATTATTTCTTCACGTTCATATTTTTTAAAAAAAATTATGAAAATCCTTCACTCAACAATTTAATTTATCACATTTTCAAAAGAGTTCATTCAGTAGTTGAAATTGTTCATCCAAATTTACTTATGAAGATTCATCTCACTTCAAAACTATTTTTTTAAGAGTGGATCATACCCCCTTTAACATCAAACCACTATATCTTCCATAATTTCCTTTATTTATCTCATTACAACTAAAATTTTATACTATGTTCCCAAAATTACCGTAGAACCCATAATGGCCATGAAGATGAATTTTTTTTATAAATCCTACACTCTGCCTACTTGGAAATATTACATTTTTTCAACCCATCTAGACATAATTATTGAACTAATTTATCAACTAATAATTTTGAGGGGTTTAAAACCTTTATCGTTATTGGGTATATTTTTTTCCAAAAATTATATTTTTTATTCCTTATAGATTTTTAATTTAAATTGAAATTATAATTTTGATATGTTTTCAAATATTTAATATACCATAAATATTAAATGTAATAATTCATTAGTTTGTTACATCACTTGTTTAAAAAAGAATAGAGATTATCAAATTCTATATATGTTTGAACAATTATTAGAAATTATTTTTAGTTATTAGTCATTTAAGTCTACATGTATTGGTTCCATCCTTAAAAATATCGGATTACCATCCATGTAATTCTCACAAATGGGATGCATTACCCCTTTTATAAAACACAATGGAGTTCAACTATCATCCTCATCAACTCTATCTTTTGAACAGTTATTGCAATTTTCTTCTTGTGACTCATCCCCTATATCTTTCATATTTCTTGTATAATTCTGGGAAGGTGTAATCCCATGTACGACAAATGCTTAGAGTATTTCAAGAACCATAAGTGCATGTCCATAACAGTTTAAGGATGAGTGTCAAATAATACAATAAAATGATAACTGTTCAGGAGATGAGATAATGAAGATGACAATTGTCTATTACTTTCAGATTTGGATACATTCATAAGATAACACATACCATAGTGGAGTAATTATTTTCTTAAATTTAATTACCCTTTTTCATTAAATTATACTATAATTCTTTGAAACAATCAAATGAAGAGTTTCCCTAATTATAATTATCTATAACTTTCACCTTTGACAATGAATATATTATTTTTATTTTTTTATTATTATAAAAATAGAATATTTTATGAACCTAATATGAGGTATATGAATCAAAAATGGATGCATTCTAATCTTTTGAAAATAGAGTATAAATATGGAGTTAAAGATTTCATCATGTTTGCAATAGAGCATGTATTCGTCCCTTATAAAATCCTTTTTCCATGTTTATATTATTTTTATTCATGAAAACATAGTTCAAAAGAGTTATAAGAACATTATATTTTTCATAGAATAGATCAGACCTATAAATGTTTTATTGAACATGGGGAAAACTAAATGTGCACACCAATTGGGATGATTCTGTAGTTTATGGATCAATTGATATGAATACTAGTGTAAATGATGATAGAGATCACATGGGAGAAATGAAAATGGAAATTTAAGATGGCCTTAATGATTGTAAATAGTTGTTTGAGAAGTTAAATAGATGTGATACACTACTAGAAAACTGGTCTTTGGAGCCCCCTCACCTATAGCGACTTCTACTAGGGGTCGCTATAGGTAACCAATAGCGACCGACAATGGCGGTCGCTAGGTTTTCCCAAAATAAAGGGGGGGCTTCGGTGCCCCCCCCCCCTGAACCCTCCTCCTCCCTCCTCTCACCTCACCGCTTCAGCCCCCCCCCCCTCTAACCCTCCTCCTCCCTCCTCGCCTCGCCGTGCGCCCTCCCTCGTCGCCCTCCCCTATCGTCGCGCACCCTCCCTCGTCGTCCCGCGCCCTACCTCGCCGCCCTCCCCCATCCCCGCGTGCCCTCCCCCATCCTTGCGCGCCCTCCCTCGCCGCCCTCCCCCCGTCGTCGCGCACCCTCCCTCGTCGCTGCACCCCCCCCCCCCTCGCCTCCCTCCCCCGCTGCTGCGTGCCCTCCCACGCCACCCTCTACCCTCCGCCCTTGTCAGCCTCCGCCCTCCGCCGTCTGCCCTCCAGATGCCCTAAACCCTACCCTCTGTCTCCTCCGGCCTTCCTCTGCCTATTCCATCCGGCTTCGGCCTCCCTCCACCCTACTCTCCTTCCCCTCCGGCCTCCCTCTGCCCTCTGGCCTCCCGCCACCTGCCTCCGGCCTCCGACCCATCTGCCCTTCGGACTCCGCCCTCGTCCCTCCACCCCCTTGCCCCCCCCCCCCCGCACCCTGGACGCCCCCGCCCCCTGCACCCCGCCAACCCCCGTCCCCTCTGTCTTTGTCCCCTCACTCGTCGCACCACTACCACCCATCCCCTCCCTCACTATCCTCTCCCTTTCCACACCGCCACCGCCCGGTCCCCTCCCTCCCTGCATAGCCACTACTCATCCCCTCGCCGCTACCGCCCGTCCACCCTGGCTCCCTCTATCCTCGGTCCCCTCCCTCATCATCCCACCCTCAGTGCACCGTATCCACCTCACAGCCTCCTCTCCTTCAACTCCCCGTCGTTGCCACCGCCTGTCCCCTCCCTCACCACACCACCTCTGGCTCCGGATCCCCTACGCTGCCTCTCCTCTCCCTCTCAGCACCGCCTTCAGCTCCCCTCCCTTCCAGGTTTGTAGCGCAATCAGGTATGACATGGGCATTCAATTACATTATTTTTTTATAAATGGTTTACAAACAATTAATTAGTATTTATTTTACATGTATTTGATATGAAAAATGCAAATGTAACAAGTCTTGTGTAAATGTTTGTTATAGAGATCTTATTATGGATAAGAGTTGGATTGATCTTCCAAATCGAACTTCTAGAGAATATTTCAATGGAATTATGCAGTTTATTTACTTCACCAGATGATTTTAAAGTGACTATATTAGTTTTCCATGTAGAAAATGTGCTAACTGATATCAATTCACACGAGATACTGTGAGAGATAACCTATTCTTTAATGTATTTCTGAAAAATTATAAGAGTTGGACTCGTCATGGAGAAGAATAAGTTCTATTTCAAAATATAGATTCAGTTCAGATGGATGTTGATGCAAGTATGAATGAATCAATGTATGAAATGATTACTGAAATGGTATGTGAGTTAGATCCTGAAGGCATTGACATCCAGAATCTTGAGACTGATGAGATAAATCTTCGCTCGGGTGCAGATCGTGATTCAAGGAGGTTTTATGAAGCACTTGATGATGCAAAAACAGAATTATATCCTAGATGTACTTCTTACAATAAATTTTCGTTTATAGTAGAGTTGTTGCATTTGAATACATTGAATCATTGGTCAGACACATCATTCGACATGTTGTTGGTGTTATTTAAAAAGGTTCTTCATGTCGACGCTAAGATTCTTGAGTCATATAACCATACTCGTAAGTTGACAAAGAAATTAGCTTTTACATATGAGACCATAGATGCATGTGCAAACAACTGTATGTTGTTTAGAAAGGAAACTTCCCATTTGGATATTTTTATGGTTTATGGTGCTTCCAGGTGGAAAGAGAACAGGGGAAATCAGACTCATCCAAATCAGATTGCGATACAGGGGAAATCGATTTTCATAAAACAAATGCATTACTTTCCCCTTAAACCAAGGTTGAAAAGATTTTTCATGTCATCTAAAGTTTCTAATTTAATGAGATGGAATGCAGAAAGAGTTCATGAAAGTGATATGTTAACCCTCCTGGTAGACTCTCAGGCATGGTAGGATTTTGATAAAAGACGTCCTGACTTTTCTAAATATGTTCGTAATATCCGATTGGGATTGGCAGCATAAGGTTTCAATACATTCAATTCTATGGTTGGTGCAACTCATAGCACATGGCATGTGGTGTTGGTTCCATATAATCTTCGTCTGTGGCTTTGTATGAAGCAATAATTTATTTTACTTTCCACCCTTATTGATGGACCTAAAAGTCCGGGGGATAAGATGGATGTTTACCTTCAGCCATTGATTGATGAGTTGAATGAATTTTGGGGTGATGGTGTGATGAATTATGACTGTGAAACGAATGAAACATTCAAATAGTAGGATACTTTATTGTGGAAAATCAATGACATCCTAGCTTATGAAAATTTATCAGGCTGGAGTACGAAAGGGGAATTTTCTTGCCCTTGTTGCAATAAAAGTAAAAAATCTGTATGGCTTAAGCATTCCAAAAAAAGGGAATACATGGGTCACAGATGTTTTCTCCCCCCTCAACACAGGTTCAGAAAGGATAGAGTGGCATTTAATGGTTCTAGAGAGTTCAGCCCAGCACCAAAGATCATGACAGGAGTCAAAATGTTATCATAGATTGAGGAAGAAAGCATCTGCATGGTATATGAAATTCAGGATTTGGTGGCTCCTCCGGTACGTAATATTCGTGTTGCGGGTAGGCAGTGCAGTCACAATTGGAAAAAGAAAAGTATTTTTTATAGTCTTCCATATTAGAAAACTTCAATTATGAGGCATAATTTGGATGTCATGCACATTGAAAAAAACTTTTGTGATAACATATAGTTGACCATTTTAGGTGTCAGTGGAAAATCAAAGGACCATGTTAATGCATGTTGTGATTTGGAAGAAATGGGTTTAAGGAAATAGTTGCATTTATAGTTAGCTGAGGGAAACAAGGAATATATGCCTGATGCACAGTATACGATGACTAAAAATGAGAACGAGACATTTCTTTACATTTTGATGATTCTCAAGGTGCCTGATGGTTACCCTTCTAATATTTCAAAGTGTGTGAATCTGATGAGCAAGACATTGCAAGGGTTGAAAAGTCATGACAATCAGATACTACTTCAGCAGTTGATTCCAATCACAATTTGTGATTGTTTATCCCCCAATTTTGTTCAGCTATTGATTGAGATGAGTAAATTGTTTAGACAGCTTTGTTTAAAAATCAACGAATGAGTGATTTAAAAAGTTTACAGGACCGAATTGTACTTACGCTTTATCACTTTGAGAAACTATTTCCCCCCACATTTTTTGATGTTATGGTCTACTTGATAGTTCACCTAACTGATGAACTAATGGAAGCTGGTCCAGTTCAATTCAGGTGGATTTATCCTATTGAGCGGCATTTGAGTACATTGAAACAATTTGTACGCAACAGAGCTCGTCCGGAGGCATCAATTTCCAATGGTTATTTGATAGATGAGTGTACTAATTTTTTTAAGAATATATTACGGATGTTAAAACAAAATTAAATAAGCCCTCTCAGATTCATGATGGTCCAGTTGGAGAAGGAACCACATATGATATGGACAACATCAAGTGGATACAAGCACATTGATATATCTTGTTCAATACTCCATCAGTTGCACCATTAATGCAGTAACTATCTTATCACTTTTATTGTTTAACTTTTACATCTTTTGTTTTCATAAGTTGACCATTTAACCATCGCGTTATCATTTTCAGGAAACACATTAATGAGATAAAATAATAGATGTATCATGTGACTGAGTTGCAAATTCAACAATCTCATTATGTGTCATTTCATGATTGGTTCAAGAATTATGTACGTATAAAATGATTTTCATTATGAGTGAAGTATTATACTGATTTCTTTCTGCATACATTATTATTGAATTCTATGAATTATGTAGGTTCATAAGCTGAGGGAGTTAGGGGACCCCACGCTAACTAACGAATTTATCCAACTGGCTGAGGGTCCATCTATAAAGGCTCGTCGTTATAAATCTATAGATGCTAATGGTTTTAGATTTCGCATTAATGATGTTGATGAAAAATGAGAAACACAAAACAGTGGCATCGGGTGTCCATTTGTCGATTCTAGTTATTACTTTGGTCAACTGATAGATATCATTGAAGTTTTATACACACACGGGTTGAAGTACATATTGTTAAAGTGTAATTGGGTTGATCCGGTGCATGGATGTAAAGTCGATCAATATCAGTTTTCATTGGTGAATTTTAACTATATGTTATACAGAAATGAACGAGTTGATAATGAACCTTTCATTTTGACATCCCAAGTGGAACAAGTATTCTTCGTTATTTTGCCTTCTAATCCAAGTTGGCAAGTTGTTGTCAAAATGTCTTGGCGAGGAGTGTTTGTATTTGAACAAGATGAACCTGAGACTGTTCCTTTTGTTTCCCAACAGTTTGATCAACATACGATATTTCAACGTGAAGAAGATACTTATTTGGGTCAGAGTGGCTGTTGTAGGAGAAATGGTCGATTTTCATGCTTAATGAAAGGTATAATTTTTTTCTAGCTATTCAGCCTAGGATATCAAAAATTATCTAACCATTTTATAAATCCCTTATAAGTTTAATCCTCACTTTTGGAAGTTTATTCAGTTATAAATATTTAGGGTGATTTAACTCATGTTATATGTTATTTTCTGTGTATATTCCCATTGAGGTATTCTTCATTTGGTTCATGTGCTGCTTGAATTTTTATTAATTCAATTTGAAATTTGGCTATGCATTGATTGGTTTTGTACATAATTTGTAGTTCTGTTTTTTTAACTTTATGATTTTTTAAAATTCATTCACAACTAATTATTCAATCCCTTTTTGTTTAATTAACAAATTTAAAAGTTTGATTTTTTTTAACAGTCCAATTTATCATTTGGATACTTTGGATAGTCCCCTTACTAATGTTTTCTATGACTGCAGGAATGTCAAGGGAAGAGGTAGCAAATCCACATCATCCATCTGAGGCATCCACGTCTCAGGTTCGAGGTATGTTTGAATGTCATTGTCTCTATTTTTTATTTAATTGATAAACATATATATATATATCTATATATATAACATCTTTCAAATTGTATATAAATTTTTTTTCAACAGGATCAAACTCGACTGCTTCTTCCTCTCGCAAGAGAGGCCCTGGTCGTGGCATATTATGATGGAATTCTGACACGATGTTTGATGTTTCCTTTGATGGGGTATTTCATCCTGTGGGATAGAATTCCCCTACATTTATTCATCAACTGGATCATATCATACGTGACCCACATCAATTTTCATTGACCACGCGTGACTGGGCTTCTATCGCTTAGGACACATTAGATCGTCTTTGGAGGGATGTTCAGGTAATAAGACCATTTTACTTTATTCCCTATGTATAAACAACAATAACATATGTTACTTTTTTTCTTTAATAGAAAAATTTTAAAGTATGTCTCGATTAGTTTCGGCCAGTGTGTATGAGAAAATTCCATAAGATGCGGAAAGACTATAAAGGCAAAGTCAGGAGGGACTACTGGGTACCAATTGTGGGTGCCCTAGACATTCTGGAAAAGGTCCCGAGAGGTGTCCTCCCGGCTCAATGGCGTGATTTAGTTTCATATTAGTCTACTGAGGGTGTTGCGGTTTGTATATTTATTTTGGTTTATATATTTTCAAGAATATGTGGTTTGTTTTAAATTTGAATGAATTGAATGTAGGAGGTGTCAACACACCATTCTGAGAATCGAGCGTTACAGGGACCACCTCACAGGCTCGGGAATCGTCACGTTTCTCAGATCCGACATGAGGTATTTATTATTCATTTTTTAATTTATTAATTAATATGGTTTTGTGTTTATATTCTATTCACATACAGTTGCGGGAGCAAGGTGCACCGACTGATAAAATTTCGGTGTGGATGAGGACTCGTGATCGCAATGATCCAGAGGCTGCAATATTGATATAAAGTGCTTGTAATCATTACCAATAATTACATAAAATCTGTATATTAATATATGTATATATATTTAAATATTTCACAGGCTCAATTTGAATCTGAGTTAGAACATCTGCCAGAGGACCAGTGACAGCTTCCCATGCGAAGGGATGGGATATTTCATCGCATTATTGGTCAGGACGGGCATGGATATAGTTTGACCTATGGAACAAGGATTCCTCATTTTGTAGTGTCACGCGCTGCGGTTTTCGGTCCTGCTGTTGCTCAGATGACACAGCAGTTGTCTGATTTTGAGGCACAACTGCGCGCTTCCGAGGAAGTAAATGCACAATTGATCGCTGAGGTTAGAGAACTGCGGAAATATGTGCGTCCAGGTGATGGTGCAGGGGATCAGACACCGCAGGTTTATAATGTATTTATTTATTTAATTTATATTATTTTTTTATGAAAATATTCATAATGTTTATTTGTTTTAGGCCCCTAACCCACCTGATGGAGGTAGTAGTCATGACCACACATGACGCATCATATTCACGAGGTGTGTTTCTATTTTTAATTGTGGGGTTGTTATTGATAGTTAGGATGGGTTTCTAGTGATATTTTTTGTGATTTGGGGGTATCATGTGTGTTTTTGGCCTGATGCAATCTTTGTGTGCACAAATTGAGAAGTAACCATGAAACTGATTAATGATTTGGATATTTTTTTTGTTCATTTAATTCTTCAATATTTTTAATTTCATGTTCTATAGTAGTTTTGAAAAAACCATGTGATTCATAGTATAAACCATGAAACTTTTTTTTTGATGACTGAGCTCAGGTTCACAATTTGTAGTCCCCGGTCCACAACCTGGACAGCCTCCCCGCACCCCAGACAGCCCTCCTCGAACCCCAGATACCCCCCCCCCCCCCGCACTCCGGACAGCCCCCCCCCCCCCACCCCATGCGCATCCCGGATAGCCCTCCCCACACCCTGGACATCCCCCCCCCACCCCCTGCACCCCGGACAGCCCCCCCCCCCCCCCACGCACCCCGGACAGCCCCCACATCACGGACAGCCCCCCCCCACCCCCGACAGCCCTCCCCGCACCCCAGACACCCCCCCCCCCCGCACCCCATACAGCCCTCCCCGCACCGTCAGAAAGACGACACATCAATCAGAGGTGTCGTTTGACCGCGGTGACCGGAAACGCATTTCTGGAGTCATAAAACCCCAAAACGGCATGAGACGGTCGAATTCAGAGTAAACATACTCCGAAAGACTTGAAACCACATGAAAAAAATAGGAATATTATTCATGATGTGTAGGAGGATAGGGGACGCCCATCGGACGTGCGGTATGCACGATACGACCGATTGTGTCGTTTTTAGTAGTTTGGTGCATGCTAAAAATGCGCGTTGGGGTGTCAAAACCACCCGAACAACCTTGGAATGCCATGAAATCATACGACAACAGCCGTTGTGTGAATTTTGAAATGGTCGAGCAAACAGCACATCAATGAGAAGTGTCGTTTGACCGAGGTGACCAAAAATTCGTTTCTGGAGTCATAAAACACCAAAACGAAGTGAGACGGTCGAATACGGAGCAAACGTGCTCCAAATGACCTGAAACCACACGAAAACAACATGAGTATTATTCTTGATGTGTAGGAGGAGACGGAATGCCCATCAGATTTGCGGTACGACCAATTGTGTTGTTTTCAGCAGTTCGGTGCAAACTAAAAGGGCATGTTGGGGGGTCAAAACCACCCGAACGACCTCAGAATGCCATGAAATCATACGAGAACAGCCGTGATGTGAATTGTGAAATGGTCGGGTAGATTGCATGTCAATCGAAGGTGTCTCATGACCATGGTGACTGGAAACACGTTTTCCAGATTCATAAAACACCAAAATGGCGTGAGACGGTCAATTTCAGAGAAAACGTGATCCAAATGATCTAAACACACATGAAAACCAAATGAATATTATCATGACATGTATTAGGAGATGGAACACCCATCAGATGTGTGGTGCGCGCGGTACGACTGATTATGTCGTTTTTAGTAGTTCGGCGCACGCTAAAAGGGCGCGTTGGGGGGGTCAAAACTACCCGAAACGACCACGAAATGCCATGAAATCATAGGAAAACAGTCGTGGTGTGAATTTTGAAATGGTCGGATAGACGGAATGTCAATCGGAGGTGTCGTTTTACCACGGTGACCAGAAACGCATTTCTAGAGTCATAAAACACCCAAAACGGCATGAGACGGTCGAATTCAGAGAAAATGTGCTCTGAATGACCTGAACCACACAAAAACAACATGAATATTATTCATGACGTGTACGAGGAGAAGGAACGCCCATCGGATGTGTGGTGCGCGCGGTAGGACTGATTGTGTCATTTTTTAGCAGTTCGGTGCGCGCTAAAAGGGCGCGTTAAGGAGTAAAAACACCCGAACGACCTCAGAATGCCATGAAATCATATGAAAACATCTGTGGTGTGAATTATGATATTTTCAGGTGGACGACATGTCAATCGGAGGTGTTGTTTGACAGGGGTGACCGGAAACGCGTTTCCAGAGTCATAAAACACCCAAAACGGCGTGAGATGGTCGAATTCAAAGAAAACATGCTCTGAATGACCTGAAACCACATGAAAACAACATGAATATTATTCGTTATGTGTAGGGAGGAGACGGTATGCCCATCAGACGAGCGGTGTGCATGGTACGACCGATTGTGTCGTTTTAAGCAGTTCGGCGGCGCGCTAAAAGCGCACGTTGGGGGGTGAAAACCACTCGAACGACCTCGGAATGCCATGAAATCATACGAAAACAGCTGTGGTGTGAATTTTGAAATGTTCGGGCAAACGTCACGTCAATCAGAGGTTTCGTTTAACCGTGGTGACCAGAAACGCGTTTCCGGAGTCACAAAACACCAAAATAGCGTGAGACGTTCGAATTCGGATCAAACGTGCTCTGAATGATGTGAAACCACACGAAAAAAAAACATGAATATTTATTCATGATGTGTTGTAGGAGACGACATGCCCATCAGACGTGCGGTGCGCGTGGTACGACCGATTGTGTCGTTTTCATCAGTTCGGCGCGCGCTAAAAGGGCGCGTTGGGGGGGGGCGGGGTCAAAACCACCCGAACGACTCTCGGAATGCCATGAAATCATACGACAACAGCCGTGGTGTGAATTATAAAATGGTCGGGTAGATGACACATCAATCGAAGGTGTCATTTGACAACGGTGACCGGAAACGCGTTTCGGAGTCATAAACACCAAAACAGCATGAGACGGTCGAATTCAGAGAAAACATGCTCTGAATAACCTTAAACCACAAGAAAACAACATGAATATTATTCATGATGTGTAAGAGGAGACAGAAAACCCATCAGAAGTGCGGTGCGTGCGGTATGACCGATTGTGTTGTTTTTCAGCAGTTCAGCGCCTGCTAAAATGCCGCGTTGGGGGTCAAAACCAACCGAACGACCTCAAATTCCATAAAATCATAGAACAAAAGCTGTGGTGTGAATTTTGAATGGACGAGAAGACAAAACATCAATCGGATGTGTCTTTTGACCGCAGTGACCGGAAACGCATTTTCGGAGTCATAAAACACCAAAACGATGTGAGACGATCGAATTCGGAGGAAACATGCTCTGAATGACCTGAAACCACATTAAAACAACATGAATATTATTCATGACGTGTAGAAGGAGACTTCACACCATCGAACGTGCGGTGCACGTGGTACGACTGATTGTGTCGTTTTCAGCGTTTCGTTGCGCGCTAAAAGGGCGCGTTGTGGGGTCAAAACCACCCGACCGACCTCAGAATGCCATTAAAATCATACGACAATAGTCGTGGTATGAATTTTAAACTGTTCGGGCAGACAACACGTCAATCGGAAGTGACCTTTGACCTCGGTGACCGGAAACACGTTTCTGGATTCATAAAACACCCAAAATGGCGTGAGATGGTCAAATTCAGAGCAAACATGCTCCGAATAACCTGAAACCACATGAAAACAACATGAATATTATTCGTGACATTTAAGAGGAGACAACGTGCCCATCGGATGTGCGGTGCTCACAGTATGACCGATTGTGTCGTTTTCAGTAGTTCAGCGCGCACTAAAAGGGCACGTTGGGGGGGGAAAACCACCCGAACAACCTCAGAATGCCATGAAATAATACGACAACATCCGAGGTGTGAATTGTGAAATGGTCGGGTAGACAGCACGTCAATCGGATGTGTCGTATGACCGCGGTGATCGGAAACGCATTTCCGGAGTCATAAAACACCCAAAACAGAATGAGACGGTAGAATCCAGAGAAAACGTACTCTGAATTACCTGAAACCACACCAAAACAACATGAATATTATTCGTGACGTTTAGGAGGACACGGAACACCCATTGAACATACGGTGCGCGCGGTACGACCGATTGTGTCGTTTTCAGCAGTTCGGCACGCGCTAAAAGGGTGCGTTTGGTGGTCGAAACCACCTGAACGGCCTCAGAATTCCATGAAATCAAAGTAAAACTTTCGTGGTGTGAATTTTGAAATGTTCGGGTAGATATCATGTCAATTAGAGGTGTCGTTTGATCGTAGTGACTGAAAACGTGTTTCTGGAGTCATAAAACACCCAAAACGGTGTGAGATGGTAAAATTCGGATCAAACGTGCTCCGAATGACCTGAAACCACAAAAAAACAACATGGATATTATTCATGACGTGTAGGAGGAGACAATACTCCCATCGGACGTGCGGTGCGTGCGGTATGACCATTTGTGTCATTTTCAGGAGTTCTCTGCCTGCTAAAATGGAGCGTTGGGGGGTCAAAACCACCATAACGACCTCATAATGCCATGAAATCATACGAAAATAGCAATGGTGTGAATTTTAAAATGTTCGGGCAGACAGCACGTCAATCGAAGGTGTCGTTTGACCACGGTGACTAGAAATGCATTTCCGGAGTTATAAAACACCAAAAGGGCGTGAGACGGTCAAATTCGGAGCAAATGTGCTCCAAATGACCTCAAACCAAATGAAAACAACATTAATATTATTCATGATGTGTAGGAGGAGACAACATGCCCATCAGATATGTGGTGCGCGCCGTACGACCGATTGTGTCGTTTTCAGCAGTTCGGCGGGCGCTAAAAGGGCGTGTTGGGGGGTCAAAACCACACGAACAACCTCGGAATGCCATTAAATTATACGACAACATCTAAGGAGTGAATTGTGAAATGTTCGGGTAAATGGCGCGTCAATCGAGGGTGTCGTTTGACCGCGGTGACCAGAAACGCGTTTCTAGAGTCATAAAACACCAAAACGGCGTGAGATGGTTGAATTCAGAGCAAACGTGCTCCGAATGACCTGAAACCACACGAAAAAAACATGAATATTATTCGTGACTTGTATGAGGATACGACACACCCATCAGACGTGCGGTGTGCGCGGTACGACCGATTGTGTCGTTTTCTGCAGTTTAAAAGGGCGTGTTGGGGGTCAAAACCACCCGAACGACCTCGAAATTCCATGAAATCATACAACAATAGCCGTTGTGTGAATTGTGAAATGTTTGGGCAGACGACATGTCAATCGGATGTGTAGTTTGACCGCGGTGACTGGAAACGCGTTTCCAGAGTCATAAAACACCAAAACTGCATGAGACTGTCGAATTTGGAGAAAACGTGCTCCAAATGACCTGAAACCACATGAAAACAACATGAATATTATTCGTGATGAGTAGGAGGACATGGAATGCCCATCAGATGTGCAGTGTGCACGGTACGACCGATTGTGTCGTTTTTAGCAGTTCGGTGCGCGCTAAAAGGGCGCGTTGGGGGGTCAAAACTACCCGAATGACCCCGGAATTCCATGAAATCATACAAAAACAGCCATGGTATGAATTGTGAAATGTTTGGGTAGACAGAACGTCAATCTGAGGTGTCGTTTGACCGCGGTGACTGAAAACACATTTCTGGAGTCATAAAACAACCTAAACGGAATGAGACGGTCGAATTCTGAGCAAACGTTCTCCGAATGACCTGAAACCACACGAAAAAAACATGAATATTATTCGTGATGTGTAGAAGGAGATGGAACGCCCATCAGACTTGTGGTGCGAGTGGTACGACCGATTGTATCGTTTTCAGCAGTTCGACGCGCGCTAAAAGGTCATGTTGGAGGGTCAAAACCACCCGAACGACCTCGGAATGCCATGAAAGAATACACCAACAACCGTGATGTGAATTTTGAAATGGTTGAGGAGATGTCACATCAATCGGAGGTGTTTTTTGACCGCAGTGACCGGAAACGCGTTTCCACAGTCATAATACACCCAAAACAGCGTGAGACGATTGAATTCGGAGCAAACGTGCTCTGAATGACCTGAAACCACACGAAAACAACATGAATATTATTATTGAAATGTAGGAGGAGAAAATATTCCCATCGGACGTGCGGTGCGCATGGTACGACTGATTGTGTCATTTTCAGCAGTACGGTGTGCGCTAAAAGGGCGCGTTGGGGGGTCAAAACCACCATAACAACCTCAGAATGCCAGGAAATCATATGACAATAGCCGTGGTGTGAATTTTGAAATGTTTGTGCATACGGGACGTCAATCAGAGGTTTTTTTTGACTGCGGTGATTGGAAACGTGTTTCCAGAGTCTTAAAACACCAAAACGGCGTGAGACGGTCGAATTCAGAGCAGACGTGCTCCGAATGACCTGAAACCGCAGGAAAACAACATTAATATTATTCGTGACCTGTAGGATGAGAGGGCATGCCCATCGGATGTGCGGTGCGTGCGGTATGACTGATTGTGACGTTTTCAGCAGTTCAGCCCATGCTAAAAGGGAGCGTTGGGGGGTCAAAACCACCCAAACGAACTTTTAATGCCATAAAATCATACGACAACAGCCATGGTGTGAATTGTGAAATTTTCAGGCAGACGACACGTCAATCAGAGGTGTTGTTTGACCGCAGTGACTGGAAACGCGTTTCTGGAGTCATAAAACACCCAAAACGGCGTGAGACGGTTGAATTCGGAGCAAACATGCTCCGAATAACCTGAAACCACACGAAAAAAAGATGAATATTATTCATGATGTGTAGGAGGAGACATCACACCCATCAGACGTGCGGTGCGCACGGTACTACCGATTGTGTCATTTTCAGCAGTTCGGCGCATGCTGAAAGGGCTCGTTGGGGGGTCAAAACCACTCGTACGCCCTCGGAATGCCATGAAATCATACGACAACAGCCATGGTATGAATTTTGAAATGGTAGGGTAGACGGAATGTCAATCGGAGGTGTCGTTTCACCGTGGTGACTGTAAACGCGTTTCTAGAGTCATAAAACACCCAAAACGGTGTGAGACTGTCGAATTCGGAGAAAACGTGCTCTGAATGACATGAAACCACACGAAGACAACATGAATATTATTCGTGACATGTAGGAGGAGACAACATGTCAATCGGACATGTGATGCATGCAGTACAACTGATTGTTTCGTTTTCAGTAGTTCGACGCACGCTAAAAGGGCGCCTTGGGGGTCAAAACCACTCGAACGACCTCAGAATGCCTTGAAATCATACGACGACAGCTGTGGTATAAATTTTGAAATGGTCAAGTAGAGGGCATGTTAATCGGGGGTGTTTTTTGACAGCGGTGACCGGAAACATGTTTCTGGAGTTATAAAACACCCAAAATGGCTTGAGACGGTCGAATTCGGAGCAAATGTGGTCGGAATGACTTGACACCACACAAAAGCAACATGAATATTATTTGTGACGTTTAGGAGGAGACAGAACACCCATCGGACTTGTGGTGCACGCGGTACGACTGATTGTGTTGTTTTCAGCAGTTCGACGCGTGCTAAAAGGGCGCATTGGGGGGTCAGAACCATCAGAACGACCTCAGAATGCCATTAAATCATACGAAAATAGCCATTGTATGAATTGTGAAATGTTCGGGTAGACGGAACATCAATCAGAGGTGTCGTTTGACATCGATAATCAAAAACGTGTTTTCGGAGTCATAAAAAACCAAAACGGCGTGAGACGGTCGAATTCAGAGCAAACGTGCTCCAAATGACCTGAAACCACACGAAAACAACATGAATATTATTCGTCACCTGTAGGAGGAGACGACATGCCCATCGGATGTGTGGTGCGCGTGGTAGGACCGATTGTGTCATTTTCAGCAGTTCGGCATGCGCTAAAAGGGGGCGTTGGGGGGCCAAAACCACCGGAACGACCTCTAAATACAATGAAATTATACAACAATATCCGTGGTGTGGATTGTAAAACCTTCGGGCAGACGACTCATCGATCAGAGGTGTCGTTTGACCGCGGTGACCGTAAACACATTTTCGGAGTCATAAAACACCCAAAACGGCATGAGACGGTCAAATTTGGAGAAAACGTGCTCCGAAAGACCTGAAACCACATGAAAACAACATGAAAATTATTCGTGATGTGTAGGAGGAGACGACACACCCATCGGACGTGTGGTGTGCGTAGTACGACCGATTGTGTTGTTTTCAGCAGTTCGGCGCGCGGTAAAAGGGCGCGTTGGGGGGTCAAAACCACCAGAACGACCTCGAAATGCCATGAAATCATACGAAAACAGCCGTGGTGTGAATTGTGAAATTTTCGGGTAGAAGGCATGTCAATCGGAGTTGTCTTTTGACCGCGGTGACCAGAAATGCGTTTCCAGAGTCATAAAACACCCAAAACGGCGTGAGACGGTCAAATTTGGAGAAAACGTACTCCGGATGACATGAAACCACACGAAAACAACATGAATATTATTCGTGACGTGTAAGAGGAGACAACACACCCATCCGGCGTGCGGTGTGCACGATACGACCGATTGTGTCATTTTCAGCAGTTCGGTGCGCGCTAAAAGGGCGCGTTGGGGGGTGAAAACCTCCCGAACGACCTTGAAATGCCATGAAATCATACAGAAACATCCGTGGTGGGAATTTTGAAATGTTCAGGCAGACGGAACATCAATCGGAGGTGTCGTTTGACCGCAGTGACTGGAAACGCGTTTCTGGAGTCATAAAACACCCAAAACGGCGTGAGACGGTCGAATTCGGATCAAACGTGCTCTAAATGACCTAAAACCACACAAAAACAACATGAATATTATTCGTGACATGTAGGATGAGATGACATCCCCATCAGACGTTCGTTGCACGCGGTACGACCGATTGTGTCATTTTTAGCAGTTTGGCGCACGCTAAAAGGGTGCGTTAGGGGGTCAAAACCACATGAACGACCTCGGAATGCTATGAAATCATACGAAAATAGCCGATGTGTGAATTGTAAAATGTTTGGGCAGATGGCACATCAATCGGAGGTGTCGTCTGACCATGGTGACCGGAAACGCGTTTCTAAAATCACAAAACACCAAAACGGTGTGAGACAGTTGAATTCGAAGAAAACGTGCTCTAAATGACCTGAAACCACACGAAAACCACATGAATATTATTCATGACATGTAGGAGGAGACAGAATTCCCATCGGACATGCGGTACATGCGGTACGACTGATTGTATCGTTTTCAGCAGTCCGACGCGCGCTAAAGGGGCCTTTTAGTGGGTCAAAACCAACCGAGTGAACTTGGAATGCCATGAAATCATACGACAACAGCCGTGGTGTGAATTTTGAAATGGTTGGGTAGACGACACATCAATTGGAGGTGTCGTTTGACCGCAGTGACCAGAAACGCATTTCCGGAGTCATAAAACTCCAAAACGGCATGAGAAGGTCGAATTCGGAGCAAACGTGCTCCGAATGACCTGAAACCACATGAAAACTAGAGGAATATTATTCGTGACGTGTTGGAGGATACGGAACGCCCATCAGACGTGTGCAGAGAACATTCCATTTTAGACAACAAAACAATTTCACAAACTAAACCAACTAAGAAAAAAATCCTGAAATGATAGCATTTCTTAAATTGGGGGTTTTAAATTATTATAGCACCATGATTTGATGTCAGATTTAATTTTATTATATGTATATAATAAATAAATAAATATGTCTAACTTACGTTTGTATTTTTAGTAGTTTTTTTGTCTTATTGTAGGTTTATTGAAGCAGAAGATTGAAATTAATGGACCTGTTCGGATCGTTGAAGCATGTTTATCATTTATTTTTTATGACGATCTTGATGTTTATGATGTTTGAAATTGTTTTCCGTTTTTTTATGATTTTTACCTTGTTTTATCTTTAATTTTTCACCGTGATTTTTTTTTTTAAAAAAATTTCCCCAGCCTGGCGACCGCCATGGGCGGTCGCTATAGGCTGCATGGTACACACATTAGCGACTACCATTGGTGGTCACTAATGATGAACCATCAATAGCACAACGACTGCCAGGCGGTCGCTTTACGCTGCCAGGTGAAAAAATTAGCGACCACCAATGGCGGTCGCTCATGTTGACCTGTCAATAACAAAGCGACCGCTAGGCGGTCGCTGTATGCCAGAATTTCAGTCACCTAGAGCGATCGCCATTAGCGGTCGCTGTTGGCCTATTACGACGAGACTAAAGAGACCACCAATGGCGGTCTCTAGAGGCCTATAGGGACCGCCAATGGCGGTCTCTATAGACCTAATTTTTAGTAGTGAAAAGAGACCATTGTATACTAGTTTTACTAAATACATAACATTTTCAGTCATATTGAAGTTATATGATTTGAAATCTGGAAGTAGATTTAGTGACACCAGCTTTACATAACTACATGGTCTCTTGAATGATATTCTACCAAATGAAAATGAAATACCATGTTGAAAATATGATGCTAATAGAATTTTAAGTTCAATGGGAATGATCGTTAAAAAATACATGCTTGTAAAAAATATTTCATATTGTTTCGCAAGGACCATGAATCACTCATAAAATAACCTAACTGTGGTGCAGATTGATGCAAGAAAAAAGAATCAAATCCTTTAAAATGTGTACATTACTTTCCTATCATTTCATGTTTTACAACACTATATGGATATTAGGAAACTGTGAGACAATTTATATGGAATTAAAATACAATAATTAAAGATGGGAACCAACATCATCTAGTAGATTATCCTCAGTGGAATAAAATTGATTTCAAGTATCTTGAATTTGTAAATGAGTCGAGAAACTTTCATCTTGCATTATCTACAAATGGAATAAATCCTTTTAGTATATAGATTATTACTAAAAGTACATGTACCATTATCTTGTTAAATTATAACTTTCCTCCATAATTATGCATGAAATGAAAATACATTATGTTTTCACTATTTGTATTTGGACCAAAGAAACCTGGTAATGATATTGATTTCTATTTGGATCCATTTATTAAAGATATGAAATTGTTGTGGGATACGGGTTTTATAATGTATGATACTCGTAGAAGTTAATAATTTACATTGATGTCCATATTATATGGGATGATAAATTGCTTCCCAAGTTATAGAGATTTATTAGGCTATAACATGAAAGGAATGTTGGGGCATACCATATGTGAAAAATGCACACACTCAGTTAAGTTAAAACAGTACTTAAATAGTATATTTTTTGGACATCAGTTTTTTTCACTTGATGAAATAAATACTAATCCTAGAAAACATCATTCAATGGGAAATATCAAACAATTCACAACACTCACTCCACTAACAGTTGATCAAATATTCAATAAAGAAAAAAAATATTGACACTATTTTAGGTAAAACATTTTAAAAAAAAATTATAAAAAATGTATGCCATAAGTATTGGAATTGTTTGTATGTCAGAAATTTTCTTAATTTCATGCATCTAAAAAAATGTATTTGATAGTTTTTTTGGCATGTTAATAAATGATCTTGGAAAAATGAAATATTGCATCAAGGGTAGGTTGTACATGCTTGACATGGGGATATGAGAAGATTTGTCACTGGTGAGGGGTAAAGGGAATAAATTTCTTCCTCTAACCACGTACACTCTATTCAGAGATGAAAAATTACAATTTTCCCTTTTCATTAATTGTGTAAAAGTTCCATAGGGGTATTCATAAAATATCAATAATTTCATTTCAATGGATAATTTGAAGTTACAGGGTAGAAAATCACATAACTTTCATTATTTGATGAAATATTTCATGCCTGTTGCTTTTCGTTTCATTCTGCCTCAAATTGCATAGCATCAATTAACCAGACTCTTCTTATTTTTCAAATCCATATGCAATAAAGTTATAGACCTGGTGAATTTTTCAGTCATTAATAAAGAGGTTACAATCATATTATATGAATTAGATATATTCTTACCACTATCATTCTTTAATATAATGGTCCGCCCAATGGTTCACTTGGTTAAAGAGGTTAAACTTTGTGGTCATGTCTGTTATATATAGATGTACCCCATTAAATGGTATATGAATATTTTTGAAGGGTATGTAATTAATCAAAGTCGATGATTATCCAATAGAAACACATATTTTGATTACATTTTAAGGGTATTAAGTGTTCATTTTTTATCTTACGGGCCTGAGTTAGTGGATTTTAATTTTGAACATCCATTCTCATCATTTGTGCACTTCATGCCTAATATGCACCAATTTAGGCCCAATTTTTCATCTGATTTTAAAGAATGTAATTATCCATATTTTAATTTGATATTTTTTAAATGGATATAAACATAAATATGAACATTTTTCATTCAGGGATCAATGGAGGATTCGTAAAGGATGATGGAGATATTTGGCGATGAAAAGAAACAATTCTAGAGAAGGCAGATTGGATATCATCCCACTAATGGGAATGTGGGGCCCAAAATACAGGCCCAATGAAGCCCAAACTTCATTTTAGACTATAAGACATATATAGGAATAAATCCTTCTTCTGTATCCAGTGCTAATTCATCTTAAAAGGTGGTTATTAAGGTGGACCAAGTTGAAGATTCAATTCTGGGCCAGATTATGCATCCCAGAAAAACATAACACTATTTTTATGATATCTCTCTAAAGGTTTATTATTTTGGGCTGAAGGTTTACAAGACGTTCTGAGACATCCTGGGATTCATTTAAGTCTTCTAGGTCCCACTCTAATTCGGCCTTATAGAAGGTCCTTTAGGTGAATCTTTCTGGTGGATGCAAGCAGGCTGCAACTTCGGGGCAAGAAGTGGAAAAGTATCTCAACATTAATGTTCCACCCACCTTTCCCCAACACAATTAATTGAAGGCACATGGCATGTTGGGGGCTCGGCCAAGACTTCATTTTTTCCTATTTAAGGCAGTAGTGGTGGAGTATTTAGGGATCTTGGATGCTTTGTTTCATTGTAATGTTTTGCTGTCCATTTGATGTTGTAATCATTCTTCATTCTCATGTATGTTATTTGAATCACATTAGTTATTAATAAAATTTCTTCATTTACACTTTTTCTTTTCTTCTTCTTATCACTTTGATACCTTTTCTTTAATGTGTGAATTTATTCACACCAGCACTTGTGAATTTATTCATACAACGGTGGAGTGATCGTTTCATTGTTTTATTTTTCCTCTCCAATTCTTATTCTTTAAGTCGACTTCCCACTTCCATTTATTTAATAGCATAAATGGAGGGATAACCCCTTATGTTCTGGTCCTAGGGATTTGCATGGGGAATATTGGATGTTATTTTATGATCTAAAATTCTATAATCATTTCATTAATTTAAGATTTCCATTTGATGATTATTTTCTTCTTAATCTTCGCCAACTTTAACAATGACACATTTCGAGTGCTAGTACGATCCAATTCCTTGGAGTGATCATTAAATTGATCCTCTAAGTGCATTAGTTATTAGCCTTTTAATTGTGTAGGGATTAAATTGGTGAATGATGTTGAGGAATTATATCAATTTGTGGATACGTCTTGAATTAGTGAAATGAACGTTATAAGAAAACAAATACATCCAATCTAACCCTAGTAACAACTTAGGATCAACTCATCTCCATTAATTGTTTTAGACTAAGTAATTATATATGTTAATTTATTTTCATTAGTTTAAATCAGTAGTTATTAAAATCAAATCAATCCAAATAGTTAGCCACTCCATAGCCAAATCCTTCCAAAACCAGAGTGTCTCTCGGTTTCTTATTCGGTCCATGTGGATTCGACCCCTACCTGTACTAAAACGACCGCATACCTATAGGGTAAATTTGGGCGCAAACAAATTCTGGAACCGTTGTCGGGGACTCAAGTAAGTTATCTTATACATTATCATCCTTTTCTCACCCCACGTTCTCTATTCTCACCCCATCTCTCTTATCTTTATCCCTTTCTATTTGTGTGTGTCTTGAGAATCTAGAATCCAACATTATATCTTCTCCAATGAAGTATCTTCCAAATTATCATGTCAAAAACTCATGCTGGAATCAAATGGAATGTCAATATTGGGAAGCCCCTAAATTAGTAAATTTCTTTGATCAACCCTTGAATGATTACCACACACCCGATGAAATGTACAATCAATGGGTTGATGATTGTTTAAAGGATAAATTTCCATCCCTCTCAAGGAAGATTGAAGAGATAAAACTCAATGAAGTTCACAATTTACAATCTTCAATCCAGCCTAATCCTCAAAAACCCCTTGAAAAATTGTGTAATCAAATGGAGATGATGAGTTCCGAGGTATCATCATTGAGATTAGAACTACAATGCATTAATACTTGTGAGGAACTCATCCATACACCAACTGTACCTTCCAAAAACTTATGTGAAGTGTCTAGTTTCCCACAAGCCTCTCATGAATTTTATGAAGAACTGACCTTTGGATTTGGGGTAGGGTAAGTGTATCAAGAAAGTTTTGAAGGGTCTTTAAATGAGGAGGAAATTTATTTTTTGGATTCAAATGAGAAGAATTTGACATCGTGGATTGAGTCTCCTATGTATAACTCTATTGATGATTTTTCAAAAACATCATTCACTAAACCATTGAGAGAAATTAAAAACCTTGAGTCCATACCCATTCTTAACATTGATCTTTCCAATTTTAGGGTTGAATCTTCTATTCAAAAGGAACCAATTTTTTTGAGAAATTTGAAAAATGAAACTGAGTTGGATTCAAAATCTCAACCTGGGTCTGATTGTCTTATCAATACCGAGCTCAAAATCATTGTCCTTCCCTCCCCTCTCAAGTATCCCTGTATAGGGTATAATCATGACCTTTCAATTGGAATTCATTCTTCTCTTTAAACAAATAATTTTGGAATGATCATTGATGTATTTGGAAATACTATAGAAGAAAAACGACCAACCATTTCTGATATTCCTTGGATTTTTCCATTCATTTTAGAAAATAAGATTGTTCATGAATCAAATTCAAAATCTTCTTAACAACCACAAGGGATAAACATTATCAATCATGTCAAAGTGGAGAAACATGGGGTCCTCAAAATGTTGAAAGTTAGTATTGGGTAAGTTAGGAGGTTCATGTCGAGCTAGAGACGTTAAACAAAAGCGCTTCATGGGAGGCAACCCATGGTTGTCATGTTTTATTTCATTTAATTAGTACCTAGGAATGTTGACCTGTTCTTCTTTTATGAGTATGGATGGGTATGAAAGGGGAGAACCGTATTCATCCGTGTCACGCGGTGTGATCCCTGATTAATACCTTACCCAGAAAATATTAAGAAGACAATGTATCATCAGTTTATTTTTATTTTATTTTAAGTTTTTATAGGTATTTAAATAAAATAGATTGTTGACTTGTTCTTCTTTTATGAGTAAGGATGGGTATGAAAGGGGAGTGTCGTATTCGTCCGTGTCACGCGGTGTGATCCCTGAGTAATACCTTACCCAGAAATTTAATAGAAGACAATGTATCATCAGATTATGTTATTTTTACCTTTTTTTAGGTTAAAAAAATACAAAAAATATATAATAACAATTAAAGGCATGTCATAGGTCATTGGGAAAAGCTGGTCACAATAGTCCAAGTAATTTGGAGACAAACCGGAACTGAAGGGAGACATGGGAATGCATTTTCAACATCAACCACCAGGTGACTTCATTCCATAATTTTCATTTTCAATGACTTCGTTGAACTTCTATCCTGCCCCTTCTATGTTTCAATTCTTTAAACCCTGGGGATAGTGTTATTCCATGTTGGGGGGAGATGAAAATTTGTGGAAGGAAAAATTTCATTAACCTTGAACATGATAACCCACATTCCAAACTCTGAAATTGGATATCAAATAATTTTGCATGCCTTGATTCTTATTTTAATGTAAGTTTATGTTCATGTGCATAGATATTGGAAAGTGCGGTAGTCCGATGTGATTTTTCACTGTTATATTTTCAACCATTTAATAAAAAAACATAATGCACGTCCTCTAGATTGTGGGGTTTTAGATTGAGTTCTTGGGGACCCATACTAAATAGCATAGGATTGGCGATCATTTTAATTTTAACATGAGTATTAAAAAAAATCAATTGCGCGTAGAGCTATTAATTGACCTAATGTGTGGCTTTCAGCACTTGGGGATCATGACTCCATAGTTGGCTGGCCCAGAGTTGGGCATTTTATCTCTATTTGTGGTAATTTGAAATAGTTTTTGATTGAGTTAACTCGAGATGATGCCCGAGTATGTGAGCTTCACTTGGTGCCCTAAGGTCTTTGAGCTTGGGAGTCATCGGCAAAGTCTTGCTACATGGGATGACTCGATTGAGTTCAATTTCAATTACCATGGAAAAATTTCAAAAAAAAAAATAAAAAGCAAAAAAAATAAAAAAAAAGAGTACTCATCTTATTATTAAAAATTGATTGCTCATAGTGCTTCCATCTTTTCTCCCTCGAATGGAAATGAACCACCATGTCTATTGTGATGCACAACACTTCATCATGCTTAATTGAATTTGGATGAAATATGGCAATGAATTTGAACAAAGGAATGGGCTTGGGATTGAGATATGCCTCTGGACATAGCTTGTTTTAAATGATTTTTATGGGTTTCATAATTGTTTGGTATGTGATCTTTGGGTGAGAATGTGTATTAAAATGTTTTTGGAAAAGGTCATTCGAATTTCATATTTGTAAGATATATTTTTCTCGGGACTAGCAAAACTCAAGTTGGGGGAAGTGATTAGCCAATAGAAACACATATTTTGATTACATTTTAAGGGTATTAAATGTTCATTTTTGATCTTATGGGCCTGAGTTAGTGGATTTTAATTTTGAACATCCATTCTCATCATTTGTGCACTTCATGCCTAATATGCACCAATTTAGGCCCAATGTTTCATCTGATTTTAAAGAATGTAATTATCCATATTTTAGTTTGATATTTTTTTAAATTTATATAAACATAAATATGAACATTTTTCATTCAGGGATCAATGGAGGATTCATAAAGGATGATGGGTATATTTGGTGATGAAAAGAAACAATTCTGGAGAAGGCAGATTGGATATCATCCGACCGATGGGAATGTGGGGCCTATAATACAGGCCCAATGAAGCCCAAATTTCCTGTTAGACTATAAGACATATATAGGAACAAATACTTATTCTAGAGCCAGTGCTAATTCATCTTAAATGGTGGCGATTAAGGTGGACCAATTTGAAGATTCAATTCTGGGCCAGATTCTGCGGCCCAGAAAAACATCCCACTATTTCTATCATATCTCGCGAAAGGTTTATTATTTTGGGCTGAAATTTTACCGGGAGTTCTGAGACATTCGGGGATTCATTTACGTATTCTAGGGCCCACTCTAATTCGGATTTCTAGAAGGACCTTTAGGCGCGTCTTTCTGGAGGATGCAAGCTGGGTGCAACTTCGGGGAAAGAAGTGGAAAAGTCTCTCAACATTAATGTTCCACCCAGCTTTCCCCAACACAATTAATTAAAGGAACGTGGGATGTTGGGGGCTCGGCCAAGACTTCATTTCCTCCTATTTAAGGCTGTATTGGTGGAGGTTTTAGGGATCTTGGATTCTTTTATTCATTGTAATGTTTTGCTGTCCATTTGATGTTGTAATCGTTCTTCATTCTCATGTAAGTTATTTGAATCACATTAGTTCTTAATAAAAGTTCTTCATTTCCTCTTTTTCTTTTCTTCTTCTTATAACTTTGATACCGTTGCTTTAAGGTGTGAATTTATTCACACCAGAACTTGTGAATTTATTCACACAACAGTGGAGTGATCATTTCATTGTTTTATTTTTCTTCTCCAATTCTGCTTCTTTAAGTCGACTTCCCGCTTCCATTTATTTAATAGCATAAATAGAGAGATAACCACTTATGGGTTGGTCCTAGGGAGTTTCATGGGGAATATTGGATGTTATTTTATGATATAAAATTCTATAATCATTTCATTAATTTAATATTTCCATTTGATGATTAATTTCTTCTTCATCTTCGCCAACTTTAACAATGACACATTTCGAGTGCTAGTACGATCCAATTCCTTGGAGTGATCATTAAATTGATCCTCTAATTGCCTTGGTGATTAGACTTGGAATTGTGTAGGGATTAAATTGGTGAATGATGTTGAGGAATTATATCATTTTTTGGATACGTCTTGAATTTTTGAAACGAACGTTATAAGAAAATAAATACATCCAATCTAACCCTAGTAACAACTTAGGATCAACTCATCTCCATTAATTGTTTTATACTAAGTAATTATATAATTTAATTTATTTTCATTAGTTTAAATCAGTAGTTATTAAAATCAAATCAATCCAAATAGTTATCCACTCCATAGCCAAATCCTTCCAAAACCAGAGTGTCTCTCGGTTTCTTCTTCGGTCCCTGTGGATTCGACCCCTACCTGTATTACAACGACCGCATACCTGTAGGGTAAATTTGGGCGCAACCAAATTTTGGCACCATTTTCGGGGACCCAAGTATGTTATCTTATACACTATCATCATTTTCTCACCCCATGTTTTCTATTCTCACCCCATATCTCTTATCTTTATCCCTTTCTATTTGTGTGTGTCCTGAGAATCTAGAATCCAACATTCTATCTTCTCCAATGAAGTATCTTCCAAATTATCATGTCACAAACTCATGCTGGAATCAAATGGAATGTCAATATTGGGAAGCCCCTAAATTAGTAAATTTCTTTGATCAACCCTTGAATGATTACCACACAACCGATGAAATGTACAATCAATGGGATGATGATTGTTTAAAGGATCAATTTCCTGCCCTCTCGAGGAAGATTGAAGAGATAAAACTCAATGAAGTTCACGATTTAAAATCTTCTATCCAAAATAATCCTCAAAAACCTATTGAAAAATTGTGTAATCAAATGGAGATGATGAGTTCCTAGGTATCATCATTGAGATTAGAACTACAATGCATTAATACTTGTGAGGAACTCATCCATACACCAACTGTACCTTCCAAAAACTTATGTGAAGTGTCTAGTTTCCCACAAGCCTCTCATGAATTTATTGAAGAACCAACCTTTGGATTTGGGGTAGGGTAAGTGTATCAGGAAAGTTTTGAAGTGTCTTTAAATGAAGAGGAAATTGATTTTTTGGATTCAAATGAGAAGAATTTGACATCGTGGATTGAGTCTCCTATGTATAACTCTATGGATGATTTTTCAAAAACATCATTCACTAAACCATTGAGAGAAATTAAAAACCTTGAGTCCATAACCATTCTTAACATTGATCTTTCCAATTTTAGGGTTTAATGTTCTATTCAAAAGGAACCAATTTTGTTGAGAAATTTGAAAAACGAAACTGAGTTGGATTCAAAATCTCAACATGTGTCTGATTGTCTTATCAATACCGAGCTCAAAATCATTGTCCTTCCTTCCCCTCTCAAGTATCCATTTATAGGGTATAATCATGACCTTTCAATTGGAATTCATTCTTATCTTGAAACAAATAATTTTGGAATGATCATTGATGTATTTGGAAAGACTATAGAAGAAAAAAGACCAACCATTTCTGATATTCCTTGGATTTTTCCATTCATTTTAGAAATAGGATTGTTCATGAATCAAATTAAAAATCTTCTTACCAACCACAAGGGATAAACATTATCAATCATGTTGAAGTGGAGAAACATGGTGTCCTCAAAATGTTGAAAGTTGGTATTGGGTAAGTTAGGAGGTTCATGTCGAGCTAGCGTTGTTAAACAAAAGCGCTACATGGGAGGAAACCCATGGTTTTCATGTTTTATTTCATTTAATTAGTACCTAGGACTGTTGACCTGTTCTTCTTTTATGAGTATGGATGGGTATGAAAGGGGAGCACCGTATTCATCCGTGTCATGCGGTGTGATCCCTGAGTAATACCTTACCCAGAAAATATTAAGAAGACAATGTATCATCAGTTTATTTTTATTTTATTTTATGTTTTTATAGGTATTTAAAAAAATAGATTGTTGACCTATTCTTCTTTTATGAGTAAGGATGGGTATGAAAGGGGAGTGCCGTATTTGTCTGTGTCATACGGTGTGATCCCTGAGTAATACCTTACCCAGAAATTTAATAGAAGACAATGTATCATCAGTTTATGTTATTTGTACCTTTTTTTAGGTTAAAAAAATAAAATATATATATATATATAAAATTAAAGGCATGTCATAGGTCATTGGGAAAAGCTGGTCACAACAGTCCAAACAATTTGGAGACAAACCAGAACTGAAGGGAGACATGGTAATGCATTTTCAACATCAACCACCAGGTGACATCATTCCATAATTTTCATTTTCAATGTCTTCGTTGAACTTCAATCATGCCCCTTATATGTTTCAATTCTTTAAACCCTGAGGATAGTGTTATTCAAAGTTGGGGGTGAGATGAAAATGTGTGGAAGGAAAAATGTCATTAACCTTGAACATGATAACACACATTCCAAACTCTAAAATTGGATATCAAATAATTTTGCATGCCTTGATTCTTATTTTAATGTATGTTTATGTTCATGTGCATAGATATTGGAAAGTGCGGTTGTCCGATGTGATTTTTAACTGTTATATTTTCATCCATTTAATAAAAAAACACAACGCACGTCCTCTAGATTGTGGGGTTTTAGTTTGAGTTCTTGGGGACCCATACTAAATAGCATAGGATTGGTGATCATTTTAATTTTAACATGAGTATTCAAAAAAATCAATTGCGCGTAGAGTAATGAATTGACCTAATGTGTGGCTTTCGGCACTTGGGGATCATGACTCCATAGTTGGCTGGCCCAGAGTTGGGCATTTTATCTCTATTTGTGGTAATTTGAAATTGTTTTTGTGTAACACCCCGAGAGTTTATGAAAAATATTCTTTTAATTTCATTAATGTCTTGTGTTGTATTCTACACCAAGATTACCTTGCGCTATACACAACACCGTATTAGCTTGCAGTATACACAACACTATTCTTGGATCGTGTTACACACAATTTTGATAATAGTTATTCTATGGAACATTGAGTATATATATATATATATATATTCAATGTATAAATGAAATATGGTTGGATTTTGTTATACGAAACAAAGAAGGATTCTTTCACAACACGGAACCCTGACTTGGCTTGCATTACATGCAATCGTGACCTTCCTCGATAGCGTGTGTTGTACGCAATACTGGGTTTTAATAAACAACGATATATTATTATAATATTGTCATGAACTAGCCGTTATGAATAGTTTTAACTAAATTTTGAGTTTAATAACATTATTATTCATCTTACACATTTTCTAGAACATGGTATAAGAACAATATAAATTTTTCGGGTAAAATAAGTATTTTTCAAAAAATGCAGTTTTGCCGCCTTTTGATGGCGCACCCACTTTAAATCTAGTTTTTGAAATGTTTATAAGTTCAATTTGACAAAATAAAATTCTTCTTTTGAATCAGGATATAAAAATTTACATTAGATAAAGTTTTGATATTTTTCCGATAACTTTCATATTTTAATGAATAGTAAAAACATGCTATATTTTAATTAAAAACAACTCTTTTCATCGTAATATCTTATGTGGTTAAATTATAATATTTAATGGTTTTAAAGTATAAATAGAATATATTTTTACCATCTAATATAATGTATGTCATTATCATTGATTTTACCTTGAATTCGTAGGTTAAATCAATTCAATCTTTTGCAATGTTTTAAAGAAAAACCCGTTTTCGTTCGACAATGGGATTAATTTTAATTTAATTTCTGCATATTTTTTGTATTGAATTCAGAAAAATGGATTCCATATTTGGAATCATTGGGTCCAAATTATGTTAATAAGCTACTTTTTATTTTTGGGCATTGTGAATAGTAACTACGGTAAATTTTATTTACTATAGTTAAAGGTAAATCGGGTAATTAAGGGTAAATATAATATTATAAAATTACCCTAACACTTGGAAAAATCCTATTGGATGGCTAAAAGTAGACCCATATAACCTAAGGGTCGGATTAGATTCATTTTATGGACTTTTTTCCATGAAAATAATTTAATTATTATTAAAACCAAAGAATGTGACAACATGTCACTTTCTTAAATCTTATAAGTATAGGAATTTTAATCTAGTGATAAACTTCATGAAACTTCAAACATGAATAGTCTCCAGAAATATAATACAATTATCTACATCATAGGAATTTATTTAGAATTTTTAGGGATTAAATAATTATCATTTATTATGACACAAAGATGATGCAGTAATTGTCTTATTAATGAAATATTGACATAATTGATGTTATAAATGCCCCAATAAATGTAATTTGAGATTTGTTATGACTTACACTAATTTTATAGGTTAATATGACATGTTATTGTTGATTTAAGTAACTTTTTTCGAACTTATCATTCTTTTATGAATTTCATAAAAATCATGTACCAAATAGTGTCAAAATTGACATAATATAGTTTTTAAAACAAATATTATATTATTAATTGTTATTTTATTCCTAAAAATCTAAGGTTTGGTCAAATGACTTAGATAAGATTATATATATTAATAATAAACAACTTGGGGTTCTTTTGGCTTGATATAGTAAGTTTATTAACCATATAGTGTAAGAAAACAAAAAGACACGGTAAAAGTTAAATTATTTAACTTAGAGTTAAATCTAATTGATAAGGTTATAATAATAACCTAAACTTGTCTAAATCCTATTGGATGAGATGATTTAGACCCATCCCCACCTTAGCCTCAAAATAAATCAATTTGGAGCTATTTAAAACCGAACTTGACTTTATAATAAAATAATATTTTTAGTTATTCCAAAGGTGCCCCTCTCCTCCCTTATAAAAGTGCACCTTCTCCCTCTCTTCCTCACAAAATTTTGAGCCTTCAAGCTCGGCCAAACCCTGACAAATTCTCTTCTCCACTTCCCTAGAAACATCCTAGAGGTTCTGGTATTCCTCAAAGACCAATTTTAGTGCCCTAAGAGGAGGCCTCAAAGAGGCGCTTCAAAGAAGAGGTAATTTCCGTTACCGATTCTTTCACCTTTATTTCTTCTTCCACTTCTTATTAGGTTGTTTCATTATGAAGTAATAACATCAGTATCACTCATATAATGATATGTTATTATAAGTATGAAACAATCCTATTTCACCATCTATCCATCCTACGGAAAATGAAATCACCGCGCGTGCGTACGTACGGAATACCGTCTCCACGCCGTGGTGAAATCTATTTTCCACCACCACCTTACTTGGATGGGTATAATGGTGTAAATAATAACTATATATTATTATTTTAAAGTGATATTGATTCTGAAATAGTATACATACACTCCAATACAGTCCCACGATCATGAGAACGATATCATCGCTCGTGCGTACATACGGACTACCGTCTCCACGACGCGATGAGATTCATTCTCCACTTTAACCATTCATGAATGATTATAAAGTATATATAATAAGTAATCATGAAATATATGACATAATAATGATACTGGATTTATGTGTATATATATGTATGTCATCTACTTAATTCCGTTCAACTCAATAAGGAAATGAAAACAGCGTTCATGCGTACGTACGGCCTACCGTCTCCATGAACGGTGTATTTATTTCCATTTACTGATTTATTATATATATGTATATTCTGAATATATATATATATATATCATGTTTTATATTCTGTAATTAAGTAATCATGATCTAGGTAATCATATGAATAATTACATGTCAAAACACGGACGACAAATGAAACAATTTTACCCAAAACGCTCTTTAACATGAAATTTACAAAAGAACGGGTAATATAAAGTCATAAGTGAACCATATATGATATCATAACAATTAATATGATTCTGGAATAAGTCAATAACATTATTTAAATAATTATACAGGAGGTTCAGACACTTACAAAGCAAGTCAGACCTAAGGTAAGGGAAATATCACAATCTCATTTTTATCCGAGATTGTTTATACTTTGGTATTTACTGGGGTGTATTTTATCATCCACATCCATGTTCCCTAAATATGTAATATTATTTCCATCCACCTACAATTGTTTAAATCCAATTTTACCCTTCGGTGAGTTTTTAGTAAAAGATATGAAAGGAATCTTTTGTCGTTTTTCGTACGAGGTACTTTTTGAATTTTCCGACAAAAGTACGAGAAGAATGTTTTTTTTAACTTATACGGCATGAATGGATTTTTAAAACATTTTTTCCAAGAAGATTCCTTTAAAAATTTTCAATTTTATTTTTAATCAACTTCTTTTAGTTTAAAGTTGTATGACATGTTAAGAAAGGAAAAATGTTTTTGAAGAAGAAAGGATATTTTCCTCAAGAATGGAGTTCAAGTATTTTATCAAAATTATTTTCCATCTAAGATAATAAAGGGTTCTGTTTTTATCCCTATTATTACATTGATTTGATTATGTTGTGATGGAATTATTTTTATGAATTCCTTTATCTTATATGAATTGTTTTATGATGTCATGATGTTTAAGATTCCCATTTGTATTACATGGGTTATGCAATGATGTATGATTTATGATTTTGTGGCACACATAAGAATGGTATCATTATGAGATGGGTGGGACCTATATCTCCCTCCAATGCATTGGGTAAAAATTTTATATCTCATGAGATAGACATGGCTGGAATGGTAGGTTATACCGGTTCAGTGAAACAGGACTGAAATGAGGGTGACTCGGTTCAGAAAGGGACTTTGTCCACTAAGTTAGTCTTGGCAATGAGTCTTGACTAACAAGAAATGATTCTCTATGATTATGTGTGTATGACACAATGTTTCATGTTTTAAGTTATGATTATTGTGATTACATTTCACTGCCATGATTTATCCCATGTTATGAAATTATGCTCTCTTTTTCAGGTTAAGATTTTCAAAATGTTATGTTCTTATGATGTGATTGATATTTCTTTTGTTTACCCTTACTGAGCATTTGAGCTCACCCTTTTATGTTTTCTTTTCCCCAGGATATAAAGAAAGGTTTTAGGTATAAAAAAAGGAAGATCTTTATGGGAGATGTTCAAGATCTTTCACCAGGATTAGAAGATTATATTCTGAGTTTCCAAAGACACTAAACTATTACGATCCTTGTGTGTGTGTTTTTGTTATGTACTAAGTATTCAGAAAATGTAATGTAATGTCAATGTACGTCAAGCTTCGGGTCTCTACAGATGGTATCATAGGAAAGGTTTAGTCAACCTTTGGAAACTAGGATGCGAAAACGTTAGTGAGATCCCAAGAGATATTTCTAAGGTATGTCTAAGTCTAGGGATGTCCCTAAGGTTAAGTATGCGTATAGGTTATAGTACTAGAATTACGCTAACGATCATAGAATTAAACCTAAAATGTTAGATATTGAAGGTACTCCCCCTTTATTATGTTGTTTTCCCTAGCATGATTTTTGCCTCTCACACTATTCTTTTTGGGTTTTAGACGGTGTCTGGAACCCGAAGGAACCGTGTTCATCAATGCAATGGACAATGCAATGATTGCCCTCCTGAACAAACAAATGTTATGGGAGATGGAGTGCAAAATCTTATTGCTATACTTACACAAGCTATGAATCCTTCTGGACTTCCAAATGAGCAGAGAAGGGAACAATATTCTATTGAGTCCTTCATGAGGCAACGTCTACCTTTTTTCAGTGGGTCTTCTGATCCACTTGTTGCCGAACAATGGATCAGTACCACTAAAAAGATATTTTCAGTTCTTCAATGTTCTGAGCATGATAAAGTCATCTTAGCAGTATATCGTTTGGAAGGTGAAGCTGATCAATGGTGGAATTTTATCAAGAATACGAGGCCAAGAGATGGAATTGAGTCCATGGAATGGGACGAGTTCAAGAACTTGTTTTTCAGTAAGTACTTCCCTCGTATGCTTCGAACAAAGATGGAAAAGGAGTTTCTTGAGCTGAAGCAGAAGGATGATGAATTTGTTGGTATATACGAAGCGAATTTTACAAGACTTGCAAGGTATGCATCTGGCATTATCATCCAACCTGAAAGTAAAGTTGATCGATTTTTCAATGGCTTAAAACCAAGTCTTCGATGGGCATTAGCTATAAGAGACTTCAGTAGCTATGAAGAAATTGTGCGTTGTTCTATCAAGGTAGAAATGGAAGTTGGTGTTACATATCCATCTCATGGTTTTGATAAGAAACGAAAGATGGAGTTCAAGGAGAAATCTCAGAATAATGGTGAAAATAAGATGAATGTTTCCTTATGCAAAAAGTGTGGAAAGAAGCATGGTGGAGATTGTCTTAAAGGGACTAGAAAATGTTTTAAGTGTGGAAAAGAAGGTCATCGAGCATCTGAGTGTCGAAGTAATGGAAAAAGGGTTTCTAATGATGTGAATAAAGCAAACACTGCAGAGAACGCACCACCAACACTTCAATGCTTCAAGTGCAAGGAAATGGGTCATTATGCTAATAAATGCCCTAATCCAAGGGTTAGTGATGATCGACATGAGAAACTGCTTAAGGAAAAGGACAAAGGAAAGTCACATGCGATCACTATTGGCGATGTTGAATATGACAATGATGTGGTGGAATGATTATGTGTTTATGTAATGGGATTCCAAAATAATGTTGTATCATAAAGTATTGGAATATTTATGTATTGGTATAATGTGGTATTCAAAGTGATTGAGATATTTTTGTAAATAAGATTATATGCGCATAATGAAGGGAAAACAAGAAAACGAAATGTTTAACAGTATTCATGAGCTCATGATTGATATAAGGACTAAGTGATATCATGGTTTGAGTATATAGAATTTTGAGGATTTTGGTATGTGGAAAGTGTTAACTTTTAACTGCATTCATGTTTTCACTAAGGTTCAATGGGTATTCAAGAGAGTACATGATTAAGGCCTTTGAATGATTGGAATGTGACCAACAAGACATATTTTATGATATATGGGGATCAACGATGGTATTAAATCTCTGGTAATCGTTTTCACTATATTATGAGAGTGGACTGAAGTATTATGGATAAGCCTAAAGATTGGAATGGATTATGTTGGACATAAGTTAGTATTGTTTAAGGATAGAAGTTTTTTTCGATATTATTGATGGGATGTTATAGTAATATAGTTTTAGAAAAAGGACAACCTGCAGGACAGGCGACAACTCATTGCGTCGGACAAGGCTGTGGAAATCGAACCCACAACCGAAGTGCGACTGGCCTTTATCGCCTACCACTGACCTACAGGAAGTCCTTGTTTAGTAGAAACTAGTTTTATTATATTACGCAGTATGATATATGAAGTATAAGTCCATTTTAGGAACCCTATATGATGAATCTCACTATAGATGGACTTTATGTATTTTTTGATAACTTTTCTAACCTTTTGTTTGAGATAGATGGAATGACCCATCATTCTATCACATGATCTGCTAACACATCACGAATGACAAATTCAACTTCATTTCTTTAAGAGATGAAGTGGAAATTGTCCAAAGAACAACAAACGGTGAGACTATACCAAAATCATGAAAGTATTTCTTCTAATTCCGATTTCATCAACTTTAGGGAAATGATCTTGAAAACCAAAAATGTTGTCCTAGTGCTCTTATATCTAATGAATCATATGGTACCTTATATCATCACAAATTTATGGATTTGTGATTGCTGGCTTTTCCATAGCCATGTTCTATACCACTCTCCATCAGAACATGATGGTTAGATTTCTCTTCCATATCCATATTTTAACCTATGTGGAAACCCAGTGATTAGTTTATTTGGGTAACCGTTACGTTTCATACTTTTGTTTTTAAAGATTGGTTTTGGTATTCCTTGTGGGTTTCTATTAAAGAAACTTGCGAATAGTAAACCATTTATAACCCCAACGAATTTCGAGGGAGAAATTCATTTTAAGGGGGGTAGAATGTAACACCCCGAGAGTTTATGAAAAATATTCTTTTAATTTCATTAATTTCTTGTGTTGTATTCTACACCAAGATTACCTTGCGCTATACACAACACCGTATTAGCTTGCAGTATACACAACACTATTCTTGGATCGTGTTACACACAATTTTGATAATAGTTATTCTACACAACATTGAGTATATATATATATATATATTCAATGTATAAATGAAATATGGTTGGATTCTGTTATACGAAACAACGAAGGATTCTTTCACAACACGCAACCCTGACTTGGCTTGCATTACACGCAATCGTGACCTTCCTCGATAGCGTGTGTTGTACGCAATACTCGGTTTTAATAAACAACGATATATTATTATAATATTGTCATGAACTAGCCGTTATGAATAGTGTTAACTAAATTTTGAATTTTATAACATTATTATTCATCTTACACATTTTCTAGAACATGGTACAAGAACAAAATAAATTTTTCGGGTAAAATAAGTATTTTTCAAAAAATGCAGTTTTGCCGCCTTTTGATGGCGCACCCACTTTAAATCTAGTTTTTGACATGTTTATAAGTTCAATTTGACAAAATAAAATTCTTCTTTTGAATCAGGATATAAAAATTTACATTAGATAAAGTTTTGATATTTTTCCGATAACTTTTATATTTTAATGAATAGTAAAAACACGCTATATTTTAATTAAAAACAACTCTTTTCATCGTAATATCTTATGTGGTTAAATTATAATATTGAATGGTTTAAAAGTATAAATAGAATATATTTTTACCATCTAATATAATGTATGTCATTAGCATTGATTTTACTCTGAATTCGTAGGTTAAATCAATTCAATCTTTTGCAATGTTTTAAAGAAAACCCCGTTTTCGTTCGACAACGGGATTAATTTTAATTTAATTCCTGCATCTTTTTTGTATTGAATTCGAAAAAATGGATTCTATATTTGGAATCAGTGGGTCCTAATTATGTTAATAAGCTACTTTTTATTTTTGGGCATTGTGAATAGTAACTACGGTAAATTTTATTTACTATAGTTAAAGGTAAATCGGGTAATTAAGGGTAAATATAAGATTATAAAATTACCCTAACACTTGTAAAAATCCTATTGTATGGCTAAAAGTAGACCCATATAACCTAAGGGTCGTATTAGATTCATTTTATGGACTTTTTTCCATGAAAATAATTTAATTATTATTAAAACCAAAGAATGTGACAACATGTCACTTTCTTAAATCTTATAAGTATAATAATTTTAATCTAGTGATAAACTTCATGAAACTTCGAACATGAATAGTCTCCAGAAATATAATACAATTATCTACATCATAGGAATTTATTTAGAATTTTTAGGGATTAAATAAGTATCATTTATTATGACACAAAGATGATGCAGTAATTGTCTTATTAATGAAATATTCACATAATTGATGTTATAAATGCCCAAATAAATGTAATTTGAGATTTTTTATGACTTAAACTACTTTTCTAGGTTAATATGACATGTTATCGTTGATTTAAGAAACTTTGTTCGAACTTATAATTCTGTTATGAATTTCATAAAAATCATGTACCAAATAGTGTCAAAATTGACATAAAATAGTTTTTAAAACAAATATTATATTATTAATTGTTATTTTATTCCTAAAAATCTAAGTATCAGCCAAATGACTTAGCTAAGATCATATATATTAAGAATAAACAACTTGGGGTTCTTTTGTCTTGATATAGTAAGTTTATTAACCATATAGTGTAAGAAAACAAAAAGACACGGTAAAAGTTAAATTATTTAACTTAGAGTTAAATCTAATTTATAAGGTTATAATAATAAACTAAACTTGTCTAAATCATATTGTATGAGAGGATTTAGACCCATCCCCACCTTAGCCTCTAAATAAATCAATTTGGAGCTATTTAAAACCGAACATGACTTTATAATAAAATAATATTTTTAGTCATTCCAAAGGTGCCCCTCTCCTCCCTTATAAAAGGGCACCTTCTCCCTCTCTTTCTCACACAACTTTGAGCCTTCAATCTCGTCCAAACCCTGCCAAATTCTCTTCTCCACTTCCCTAGAAACATCCTAGAGGTTCTGGTCTTCCTCAAAGACCAAGTTTAGTGCCCTAAGAGGAGGTCTCAAAGAGGCGCTTCAAAGAAGAGGTAATTTCCGTTACCGATTCTTTCACCTTTATTTCTTCTTCCAATTCTTCTTCTTAGGTTGTTTCATTATGAAGTAATAACATCAGTATCACTCATATAATGATATGTTATTATAAGTATGAAACAATCCTATTTCACCATCTATCCATCCTAAGGAAAATGAAATCACCGCGCATGCGTACGTACGGAATACCGTCTCTGCACCGTGGTGATATCTATTTTCCACCACCACCTTACTTGGATGGGTATAATGGTGTAAATAATAACTATATATTATTATTTTAAAGTGATATTGATTCTGAAATAGTATACATACACTCTAATACAGTCCCATGATCATGAGAATGATATTATCGCTCGTGCGTACGTACGGACTACCGTCTCCACGACACGATGAGCTTCATTCTCCACCTTAACCATTCATGAATGATTATAAAGTATATATAATAAGTAATCATGAAATATATGACATAATAATAATACTGGATTTATGTGTATATATATGTATGTCATCTACTTAATTCTGTTCGACTCAATAAGGAAATGAAAACAGCGTTCATGCGTACGTACGACCTACCGTCTCCATGAACGGTGTATTTCTTTCCATTTACTGATTTATTATATATATGTATATTCTGAATATATATATATATATAAATCATTTTTTATATTCTGTAATTAAGTAATCATGATCTAAGTAATCATATGAATAATTACATGTCAAAACACGGACGACAAATGAAACAATTTTACCCAAAACGCTCTTTAACAGGGAATTTACAAAAGAACGGGTAATATAAAGTCATAAGTGAACCATATATGATATCATAACAATGAATATGATTCTGGAATAAGTCAATAACATTATTTAAATCATTATACAGGAGTTTCGGACACTTACAAAGCAAGTCAGACCTAAGGTAAGGGAAATATCACAATCTCATTTTTATCCGAGATTGTTTATACTTTGGTATTTACTGGGATGTATTTTATCATCCACATCCATGTTCCCTAAATATGAAATATTATTTCCATCCACCTACAATTTTTTAAATCCAATTTTACCCTTCGGTGAGTTTTTAGTAAAAGATATGAAAGGAATCTTTTGTCGTTTTTTGTACGAGGTACTTTTTGACTTTTCCGACAAAAGTACGAGAAGAATGTTTTTTTAACTTATACGGCATGAATGGATTTTTAAAACATTTTTTCCAAGAAGATTCATTTAAAAAAATTCAAGTTTATTTTTGATCAACTTCTTTTAGTTTAAAGTTGTATGACATGTTAAGAAAGGAAAAATGTTTTTGAAGAAGAAAGGATATTTTCCTCAAGAATGGAGTTCAAGTGTTTTATCAAAATTATTTTCCATATAAGATAATAAAGGGTTCTGTTTTTATCCCTATTATTACATTGATTTGATTATGTTTTGATGGAATTATTTTTATGAATTCCTTTATCTTATATGAATTGTTTTATGATGTCATGATGTTTAAGATTCCCATTTGTATTACATGGGTTATGCAATGATGTATGATTTATGATTTTGTGGCACACATAAGAATGGTATCATTATGAGATGGGTGGGACATATATCTCCCTCCAATGCATTGGCTAAATATTTTATATCTCATGAGATATACATGGCTGGAATGGTAGGTTATATCGGTTCAGTGAAACAGGACTGAAACGAGGGTGACTCGGTTCAGAAAGGGACTTTGTCCACTAAGATAGTCTTGGCAATGAGTCTTGACTAACAAGAAATGATTCTCTATGATTATGTGTGTATGACACAATGTTTCATGTTTTATGTTATGATTATTGTGATTACATTTCACTGCCATGATTTATCCCATGTTATGAAATTATGCTCTCTTTTGCAGGTTAAGATTTTCAAAATGTTATGTTCTTATGATGTGATTGATATTTCTTTTGTTTACCCTTACTGAGCATTTGAGCTCACCCTTTTATGTTTTCTTTTCCCCAGGATATAAAGAATGGTTTTAGGTATTAAAAAAAGGAAGATCTTTATGGGAGATGTTGAAGATCTTTCACCAGGATTAGAAGATTATATTCCGAGTTTCCAAAGACACTAAACTATTACGATCCTTGTGTGTGTGTTTTTGTTATGTACTAAGTATTCCACAAATGTAATGTAATGTAAATGTACGTCAAGCTTCGGGTCTCTACATTTTGATTGAGTTAACTCGAGATGATGTCCGAGTATGTGAGCTTCACTTGGTGCCCTAAGGTCTTTGAGCCTGGGACTCATCAGCAAAGTCTTGCTACATGGGATGACTCAATTGAGTTCAATTTCAATTACCATGGAAAAATTGCAAAAAAAAACAAAAAGCAAAAAATAAAATAAAAAAAAGAGTACTCATATTATTATTAAAATTTGATTGCTCCTTGCGCTTCCATCTTTTCTCCCTCGAATGGAAATGAACCCCCATGTCTATTGTGATGCACAACACTTCATCATGCTTAATTGAATTTGGATGAAATATGGCAATGAATTTCAACAAAGGAATGGGATTGGGCTTGATATATTCCTTTGGACATTGCTTGTTTTAAATTATTTTTATGGGTTTCATAATTGTTTGGTATTTGATCTTTGGGTGAGAATGTGTATTAAAATGTTTTTGGAAAAGGTCATTCGAATTTCATATTTGTAAGATATATTTTGCTCAGAACTAGCAAAACTCAAGTTGGGGGCAGTGATTAGCCAATATAAACACATATTTGGATTACATTTTAAGGGTATTAAATGTTCATTTTTTGATCTTATGGGCCTGAGTTAGTGGATTTTAATTTTGAACATCCATTCTCATCATTTGTGCACTTCATGCCTAATATGCACCAATTTAGGCCCAATGTTTCATTTGATTTTAAAGAATGTAATTATCCATATTTTAATTTGACATTTTGTTAAATTGGTATAAACATAAATATAAACATTTTTAATTCAGGGATCAATGGAGGATTCATAAAGGATGATGGGGATATTTGGCGATGAAAAGAAACAATTCTGGAGAAGGCAGATTGGATATCATCCCACCGATGGGAATGTGGGGCCTATAATACAGGCCTAATGAAGCCCAAATTTCCTGTTAAACTAGAAGACATGTATAGGAACAAATACTTCTTCTGGAGACAGTGCTAATTCATCTTAAATGGTGGTGATTAAGGTGGACCAAGTTGAAGATTCAATTCTGGGCCAGATTCTACGGCCTAGAAAAACATCCCACTATTTCTATCATATCTCGTGAACGGTTTATTATTTTGGGATGAAATAGTACAGAGAGTTCTGAGACATCCGGGTCTTAATTTAAGTCTTCTAGGTCCCACTCTAATTTGGATTTATAGAAGGTCCTTTAGGCGCGTCTTTCCGGAGGATGCAAGCTGGCTGCAACTTCAGGGCAAGAAGTGGAAAAGTCTCAACATTAATGTTCCACCCAGATTTCCCCAACACAATTAATTAAAGGAACGTGGGATGTTGGGGGCTCGGCCAAGACTTCATTTATTCCTATTTAAGGCAGTAGTGGTGGAGGATTTAGGGATCTTGGATGCTTTGTTTCATTGTAATGTTTTGTTGTCCATCTGATGTTGTAATCGTTCTTCATTCTCATGTAAGTTATTTGAATCACATTAGTTCTTAATAAAAGTTCTTCATTTACTCTTTTTCTTTTATTCTTATTATCACTTTGATACCATTTCTTTAATGCGTGAATTTATTCACACCAGCACTTGTGAATTTATTCACACAACGGTGGAGTGATCATTTCATTGTTTTATTTTTCTTCTCCAATTCTGCTTCTTTAAGTCGACTTCCCGCTTCAATTTATTTAATAGCATAAATGGAGGGATAACCCCTTATGGGTTGGTCCTAGGGAGTTTCATGGGGAATATTGGATGTTATTTTATGATCTAAAATTCTATAATAATTTCCTTAATTTAATATTTCCATTTGATGATTAATTTCTTCTTCATCTTCGCCAACTTTAACAATGACACATTTCGAGTGCTAGTACGATCCAATTCCTTGGAGTGATCATTAAATTGATCCTCTAAGTGAATTGGTGATTAGACTTGGAATTTTGTAGGGGTTAAATTGGTGAATTATGTTGAGGAATTATATCATTTTGTGGATACATCTTGAATTAGTGAAATGAACGTTATAAGAAAATAAATACATCCAATCTAACCCTAGTAACAACTTAGGATCAACTCATCTCCATTAATTGTTTTATACTAAGTAATTATATATGTTAATTTATTTTCATTAGTTTAAATCATTATTTATTAAAGTCAAATCAATCCAAATAGTTAGCCACTCCATAGCCAAATCCTTCCAAAACCAGAGTGTCTCTCGGTTTCTTCTTCGGTCCATGTGGATTCGACCCCTACCTGTATTACAACGACCGCATACCTGTAGGGTAAATTTGGGCGCAACCAAATTTTGGCACCGTTTCTGGGGACCCAAGTAAGGTATCTTATACACTATCATCCTTTTCTCACCCCATCTCTCTTATCTATATCCCTTTCTATTTGTGTGTGTCATGAGAATCTAGAATCCAACATTATATCTTCTCCAATGAATTATCTTCCAAAGTATCATGTCACAAACTCATGATGGAATCAAATGGAATGTCAATATTTGGAAGCCCCTAAATTAGTAAATTTATTTGATCAACCCTTGAATGATTACCACACACCCGATGAAATGTACAATCAATGGGATGATGATTGTTTAAAGGATCAATTTCCATGCCTCTCGAGGAAGATTGAAGAGATAAAACTCAATGAAGTTCACGATTTACAATATTCTATCCAGCCTAATCCTCTTAAACCCCTTGAAAAAATGTGTAATAAAATGGAGATGATGAGTTCTTAGGTATCATCGTTGAGATTAGAACTACAATGCATTAATACTTGTGAGGAACTCATCCATACACCAACTGTACCTTCCAAAAACTTATGTGAAGTGTCTAGTTTCCCACAAGCCTCTCGTGAATTTATTTAAGAACCGAACTTTGGATTTGGGGTAGGTTAAGTGTATCAAGAAAGTTTTGAAGGGTCTTTAAATGAGGAGGAAATTGATTTTTTGGATTCAAATGAGAATAATTTGACATCGTGGATTGAGTCTCCTATGTATAACTCTATTGATGATTTTTCAAAAACATCATTTACTAAACCATTGAGAGAAATTAAAAACCTTGAGTCCATACCCATTCTTAACATTTATCTTTCCAATTTTAGGGTTGAATCTTCTATTCAAAAGGAACCAATTTTGTTGAGAAATTTGAAAAATGAAACTGAGTTGGATTCAAAATCTCAACCTGTGTCTGATTGTCTTATCAATACCGAGCTCAAAATCATTGTCATTCCTTCCCCTCTCAAGTATCCCTTTATAGTGTATAATCATGACCTTTCAATTTTAATTCATTCTTCTCTTGAAACAAATAATTTTGGAATGATCATTGATGTATTTGGAAAGACTATAGAAGAAAAAAGACCAACCATTTCTGATATTCGTTGGATTTTTCCATTCATTTTAGAAAATAGAATTGTGCCTGAATCAAATTCAAAATTTTCTTTACCAACCAAAAGGGATAAAAATTATCAATCATGTTGATGTGGATAAACATGGGGTCCTCAAAATGTTGAAATTTGGTATTGGGTAAGTTAGGAGGTTCATGTCGAGCTAGCGACGTTAAACAAAAGCGCTACATGGGAGGAAACCCATGGTTTTCATGTTTTGTTTCATTTAATTAGTACCTAGGACTGTTGACATGTTCTTCTTTTATGAGTATGGATGGGTATGAAAGGGTAGCACCGTATTCATCTGTGTCACGCGGTGTGATCCCTGAGTAATACCTTACCCAGAAAATATTAAGAAGACAATGCATCATCAGTTTATTTTTATTTTATTTTATGTTTTTATAGGTATTTAAAAAAATAGATTATTGACCTATTCTTCTTTTATGAGTAAGGATGGGTATGAAAGGGGAGTGCCGTATTCGTCCATGTCACGCAGTGTGATCCCTGAGTAATACCTTACCCAGAAATTTAATAGAAGACAATGTATCATCAGTTTATGTTATTTGTACCTTTTTTAGGTTAAAAAAATACAAAATATATATAAAAAAAAATTAAAGGCATGTCATAGGTCATTGGGAAAAGCTGGTCACAACAGTCCAAGCAATTTGGAGACAAACCAGAACTGAAGGGAGACATGGGAATGCATTTTCAACATCAACCACCAGGTGACTTCATTCCATAATTTTCATTTTCAATGTCTTCATTGAACTTCTATCCTGTCTCTTCTATGTTTCAATTCTTTAAACCCTGGAGATAGTGTTATTCCAAGTTGGTGGGGAGATGAAAATGTGTGGAAGGAAAAATTTCATTAACCTTGAACATTATAACACACATTCCAAACTCTGAAATTGTCTATCAAATAATTTTTCATGCCTTGATTCTTATTTTAATGTAAGTTTATGTTCATGTGCATAGATATTGGAAAGTGCAGTTGTCCGATGTGATTTTTCACTGTTATATTTTCATCCATTTAATAAAAAAACACAATGCACGTCCTCTAGATTGTGGGGTTTTAGTTTGAGTTCTGGGGGACCCATACAAAATAGCATAGGATTGGAAATCATTTTAATTTTAACATGAGTATTCAAAAAAAATCAATTGCGCGTAGAGCAATGAATTGACCTAATGTGTGGCTTTCAGCACTTTGGGATCATGACTCCATAGTTGGCTGGCCCAGAGTTGGGAATTTTATCTCTATTTGTGGTAATTTGAAATTGTTTTTGATTGAGTTAACTCGAGATGATGCCCGAGTATGTGAGCTTCACTTGGTGCCCTAAGGTCTTTGAGCCTGGGAGTCATCGGCAAAGTCTTGCTACATGGGATGACTCGATTGAGTTCAATTTCAATTACCATGGAAAAATTGGAAAAAAACAAAAAGAAAAAAAATAAAAAAAAGAGTACTCATCTTATTATTAAAATTTGATTGCTCCTAGCGCTTCCATATTTTCTCCCTCGAATGGAAATGAACCCCCATGTCTATTGTGACGCACAACACTTCATTATGCTTAATTGAATTTGGATGAAATATGGCAATGAATTTCAAAAAAGGAATGGGATTGGGCCTGAGATATGCCTGTGGACATAGCTTGTTTTAAATGATTTTTATGGGTTTCATAATTGTTTGGTATGTGATCTTTGGGTGAGAATGTGTATTAAATTTTTTTTGGAAAAGGTCATTCGAATTTCATATTTTTAAGATATATTTTGCTCGGAACTAGCAAAACTCAAGTTGGGGGAAGTGATTAGACAATAGAAACACATATTTTGATTACATTTTAAGGGTATTATATGTTCATTTTTGATCTTATGGGCCTGAGTTAGTGGATTTTAATTTTGAACATCCATTCTCATCATTTGTGCACTTCATGCCTAATATGCACCAATTTAGGCCCAATGTTTCATCTGATTTTAAAGAATGTAATTATCCATATTTTAATTTGATATTTTGTTAAATTTATATAAACATAAATATGAACATTTTTTATTCAGGGATCAATGGAGGATTCATAAAGGATGATGGGGATATTTGGCGATGAAAAGAAACAATTCTGGAGAAGGTAGATTGGATATCATCCCACCGATGGGAATGTGGGGCCTATAATACAGGCCCAATGAAGCCCAAATTTCCTGTTAGACTAGAAGAAATATATAGGAACAAATAATTATTCTGGAGCCATTGCTAATTCATCTTAAATGGTGGTGATTAAGGTGGACCAAGTTGAATATTCAATTTTGGGCCAGATTCTGTGGCCCAGAAAAACATCCCACTATTCCTATCATATCTCGCGAATGGTTTATTATTTTGGGCTGCAATTGTACAGGGCGTTCTGAGACATCCGGGGATTCATTTAAGTCTTTTAAGGCCCACTCTAATTCGGATTTCTAGAAGGTCCTTTAGGCACGTCTTTCTGGAGGATGCAAGCTGGCTGTAACTTCGGGGCAAGAAGTGGAAAAGTCTCTCAACATTAATGTTCCACCCAGCTTTCCCCAAAACAATTAATTAAAGGAACGTGGGATGTTGGGGGCTCGGCCAAGACTTTATTTCTTCCAATTTAAGGTAGTAGTGGTAGAGTATTTAGGGATCTTGGATGCTTTGTTTCATTGTAATGTTTTGCTGTCCATTTGATGTTGTAATCGTTTTTCATTCTCATGTAAGTTATTTGAATCACATTAGTTCTTAATAAAAGTTCTTCATTTCCTCTTTTTCTTTTCTTCTTCTTATCACTTTGATACCATTTCTTTAAGATGTGAATTTATTCACACCAGAACTTGTGAATTTATTCACACAACGGTGGAGTGATCATTTCATTGTTTTATTTTTCTTCTCCAATTCTGCTCCTTTAAGTCGACTTCCCGCTTCCATTTTTTTAATTGCATAAATGGAGGGCTAACCCCTTATGGGTTGGTCCTAGGGAGTTTCATGGGGAAGATTGGATGTTATTTTATGATCTAAAATTCTATAATCATTTCATTAATTTAATATTTCCATTTGATGATTAATTTATTCTTCATCTTCACCAACTTTAACAATGACACATTTCGAGTGCTAGTACGATCCAATTCCTTGGAGTGATCATTAAATTGATCCTCTAAGTGCATTGGGTATTAGACTTGGAATTGTGTAGGAGTTAAATTGGTGAATGATGTTGAGGAATTATATCATTTTGTGGATACGTCTTGAATTAGTGAAACGAACGTTATAAGAAAATAAATACATCCAATCTAACCCTAGTAACAACTTAGGATCAACTCATCTCCATTAATTGTTTTATACTAAGTAATTATATATGTTAATTTATTTTCATTAGTTTAAATCAGTAGTTATTAAAATAAAATCAATCCAAATAGTTAGCCACTCCATAGCCAAATCCTTCCAAAACCAGAGTGTCTCTCGGTTTCTTTTTCGGTCCCTATGGATTCGACCCCTACCTGTACTACAAAGACCGCATACCTGTAGGGTAAATTTGGGCGCAACCAGTCGATCATAAGGTTTTATTACCACATGATATATTGTTTAAGAATCTGTTGAATTATGTATAGATTACCTATTAGATGTTGACATAATAGGTCTCCCAAAGTGTCATCATAGAGAATGCCTTATGGGTAAAGGGATTTCCAGAATATATTTTGTTATAATTACCTTTATAGAGTGGGGGAAATCTAAACTTTACATTTTACATAATTGTGAAAATTTTGATCCATATGTTGAATCTGACAAATAAATTCTTGAAGATTCGAATCCATCAAGGGATGAAAGAGGACATCAAATACACATAATCAACATTTTAAAGGATGGTTCAAATATCAAATTTATGAATAGTTATCTAAAAATATGAATTCAATTTTCAAATGACTTTGATGGAAAAATATGGTACTGAATGAAAATGATATATATTATACTGGTTTTTTAATCAATGGTTATATGTTCTATATAAAAGCACACAATGAGTATAGTGTCATGCCAAAAAGTGGTGTTACACTTATGGAGGAAGTGATGCACATATATGGTTCCAAGTACAAAAATATAATTTATGAAAATATTCCATATTTTGGCATTATCTAATAGATATATGAGTTTGATTATACAATATTTCAAGTTCCAATTTTCTATTACAAGTGGGTTGACAATATGAGTGTAGTAAAAGTTGGTGAAATGGGCTTTTTGATTAATAATTTCAGTATGGAAGGGTAAAAAGATGATCTGTTCATAATGGAATCACAACAGTGAAGGTAATTTATGTCTTAGATCCTGCAAACAAGAATTAATTAATTTCCCTACTAGAAACTAAAATAAATTTTGGGTCAGATGAAAATTAAATCAATGACGACCATTTCATTGGGAGATCACAATTAGATCATGTAATTCCCAATATATAAAATGTCTTATACATTATATAGAACCCCAAAGAGGGGATTTGGATTCTTGATATAGGAACTAAATCCCTAAAACCTATAAAAAATAGTGTTCAATGATAAGGTAAAAGTTTTTTTAATATACTATGTTTTTCCTCCAAATATTAACTATTTTCTACTTCATCAACATAATAAAAATTAAATGATTGACTACTCATTAAGATAATGCCTTCTGAACATGATGATGCTACCAATCCAATATATAAATAGACTATAATGAAGAAATCCCTTTGGGAAGATGAACATATAATGTTACGATATACATTCACTATTTTACAAAAAAAATATATAATAAAATTTTGATTTAATTTTAATTATTCCTTGTTGAGTTTATTTAATTTATAATACTTTTTTCATATTTCATTCTTTTATGCACTAAAAAATTGAAAGACCTATCCTCCCTAAAATCCATTTCACCCCTATAGTGTTGGAATTTATAATTTTCCTACATGCTACCCCCACTTATCAATCACATAGGTATACTTGATATTTACAAAGTAAAATAATTGTCCATATAATTAATGTATTGTTTCATATTTATGTTTACTTTATTTAATTTTAGTATTACTCACATAAGAATTTTTTTCTTATACAGGTGAATTCTTTTGTTCGAGTTGTGGTGGTTTGTTCAAAGCTACTCATACTCATCATATATTGAACTTTAAGGCTACAACTAAGATAACAATAGTAAGTAAATGGGTCAAGAATGTATAAAACCATCATGAAAAGTTGAATTTCTACTACTTGTTTGATTAATTTTTTCATCATTTTATATATAATTTTTAATTTAATTTCCTTTTCATTTTTATCTAATACTTATAAAATTTTTTCAAATATATTTTTGTAATTCATATTTCCATAGTTCCTTTTTTAGAAGCTTTATGTCTATATTTCTTGCCTTTATTCACCAAAATATCCACAGATCTCTTCTCTCTCAAAACCATTTCACCCCTACCGTGTTGGAATTTATCACATTCCTTCAAGTGCCCTCAAGTGCTCAACCATAGAGGTAATCTTTATGTTTGAATAGTAAAACAATTATCCATATAATTAATTTATTGATTCATGTTTATGTTTAATTTATTTATTTTTAGTATCACTCATATAATATTTTGTTTCTTATATTGGTTGATTCTTCTGGTTTGAGTTTGGTTGGTTTGTTTGAATATGCTAATGCTCGCGAGAGATTGAAGTTCGAGCCTACAGCTGAGATAATGACAATAAGAAAATCCATCATGAATGAATACAACCATCATGAAAATGTGAATTCCTACTTCTTATTGAATTATTTTTTTTATCATTTTATCTACTATTTGTAAGTTAATTTAGTTATTATTTTTATCTAATACTTATTTAATTTTTTACAGATCATTTTGGAAGTAATATTTGTCTTTCAACTGTCTCCAACAAGACACAATAGAGAAAAATGATCTTTTATTCCAATGTTATAATGACTTCCATTGAATTTCTTTTTTGAACTACAACACTAAATATTTATTTTATGTTCTTATCCAAAAAAGGATTTTTAACTAATAACATCAGGTCAATATGAAGTTTTGTATGTCCAATAAATAAATCCAATGGAAAACCTGGTAACAATAGTATTTAGTATTGTTTTTTAGAGTTTGGGATGTGTAAGAATCAGTTGTACCACATTCTATCATACGGTATGATCGATATGACTCCAAGTTCATATATATATATATTTAAAATTGACATTAAATTTAGTAAAAAAGACAACTGACATACTCAAAACTAAGAAAAAATATTCATATTGTTTTGATGCTTTAAGAAAACAATCCATAATTTAATTTTTATTTGTATGAATTATCCTCTCCTAAATCCAATACACGATGCGCTTGGTAGGTCTCAAAGTGTCCACTATCAGTTTAAAATTGACATTTTAGTTAAAAATGTGTCACTCAGTGAAAAATAATAAAACATGCTCGTATTGTCTTGATAATTTAGGAAAATGATTCATAAATCATTTTTTATGTGTATGAGTCAGTCTCATGTAAAACTAAAACATGATGTGAACTATATGAGTTAAAGTGTGTGTTTCTAGTTTAGAATGACATTTTAGTAAAAAAGTTAAGTGACACACTAAAAAATGAGAAAATGAATTTCGATTATTTTAATACTTTAGGAAAACAATCCAGAAGTCATTTGGGACCTTTAGGAATCAAATAAACATAAATATGACACATGGTGTGACCGATATGACTCCAAGTGCATATTTATATTTAATATTGGCATCAATTTTAATAAAAAAACTAACCTTATCAAAACCATGAAAATGAATTAGGATTTTTTGATAATTTAGTAAAGTGAAAAATAATCCATTTTAAAAAATATAGGATTTACCCTCACTGCAATATGATGCATGATATGCTCGATATAACTCAAATAGTCTCTTATCGATTTTAAATTGATATTTTAGTTCAAAAATTGTCACACACTGAAAACTGATAAAACACACTTGGATTGTCTTGATAATTTAGGAAAACAATCCAGAAATCATTTTCGATGTGTAGGAATTTCTATCTCATAAAACTGATACATAATGTGACTAGAATGAATCAAAGCATGTTTTTCAAGTTTAAAATGCCATTTTAGTAAAAAATAAAAGTTACATACTAGAAATAGAGAAAACTTATTATCATTATTTTTATACTTTAGTAAAATGATCCATAATTCATTCTAGAGATGTAGGAATCATCTACACCTCAATATGATGCACTGTGTGAGTGATATGACTCTAAGTGTATATTTTTATTTAAAATTGATATGTCATTTTTGATGTATGGGAGTCGAGTTCACCTCAATATGATACTTGATGTGAGTATTATGACTCATAGTATCCGTTATTTGTTTAGAATTGACATTTTAGTTCAAAAAGTGTCACTCATTGAAAACTAATCAAACAAAATCATATTGTCTTGATAATTAAGTAAAATGATTCATAAATCATTTTTTATGTATAGTATTTGTCCTCACATCAAATCAATGCACTATGTGATCGGTATGAGTCAAGGGGTGTGTTTCCAGTTTAAAATTACATTTTAGAAAAAAAAGAAAAGTGAGGTACTCAAAACCATGAAAACCCATTCATATTATTTTGTTACTTTAGGAAAATGATCCATATGTCATTTGAGAAATTTTAGAATCATTCTCACCTCAATATGTTGCATTTTACAACCAGTATAACTCTATGTGTATCTTTTTATTAAAAATTGACTTCCATTTTAGTAAAAGGGACAACTGGCCTACTCAAAATCGAGAAAATGAATTCAGATTATTTTGATAACTTATTAAAATTATCCATAAGTAATTTAAGATGTATTTGAATCATCTACACCAAAATTAGACACATGGTGTGACTATTATAATTCCAAGTGCATATTTTAATTTAAAATTGACACCAATTTTTAGTAAAAAGGCAATTAACCTACCCATAACTGATCATACACATTCAGATTATTTTTGATAATTTAGTAAAATTATACATAAGTAATTTTAGACATGTAAGAATAATCCTCACCTCGATCTGACACATGTTGTGACTGGTAGACTCCAAGTGCATCTTTTTATTTAAAATGGGTATCAATTTTAGTAAAAAGGATAACTAAACTCCATAAAATAAAGAAAAAACATTTATATTTTTTTGATACATTAGGACAATGATTCATAATTAATTTTCTATATGTAGGAATTAGCGTCACCTCAATTTGATACACGATGTTCCCGATATGACTCAAAGTGTTAGTTATCAGTTTAAAATCAACATTTTCATTCAAAAAAAATTCACTCGCTAAAAACCAAGAAAACATGCTTGGATTATATTAATAATTTAGGAAAATGATTCAAAAATTATTTTGGACATGTAGGAATTTATCTCTCATAAAACTGACACACGATGTGACTGTTATGAGTCAAATTGCATGTTTCTAGTTTAAAATTACATTTTAGTGAAAAAGATAAGTGACATACTCAAAATCGAGCATAAATATTATAATTGTTTTGATACTTTAGAAAAATGATCCATAATTCATTCGATATATGTTATATTTTTCAATATCTGAATCCGATACATGGTGTGAGTGGTGTGACTCCATGTTCATATTTTTATTTATAATTGACTTCAATTTTAGTAAAAAAATAAATTGAACTACTCAAACAAAGAAAAAACATTTTTATTGTTTTGATACTTTAGTAAAATGATCTATAAGTCATTTCTGACATGTAAGAATCATTCTCACCTGAATCTGATACAGGATGTGCCTGGTAAGACTCAAATTTTCCATTATCGGTTTAAAATTGATATTTTAGTTCAAAAAGTGTCACTCACTGAAAATCAAGAAAATGCACTCAAATTTTCGTGATAATTTAGTAAAATGATTCATAAATTATTTTTTATTTGTTGGAATTATTCTCACATCAAACCAATGAATTATCTAACTGGTGTGAGTTAAAGTGTGTGTTTCCAATTTAAAAGGACATTTTAGTTAAAAAGATAAGTGAAGTACTCAAAACTGAAAAAATGTATTTAGATTTTTTTGATAAATTATTAAAAATTGGTATTTCATTTTTTATGTGCAGTAGTTATCTTCAACTCAATATGATGCACGGTGTGACCGGTGTGACTCCAAGTGCATATTTTTATTTAAAATTGACATCAATTTTGATAAAAAGGAAAACTGACAAACTCAAAACCAATAAAACACATTCATATTGTTTTTATAATTCCTTAAAATTATGTATAATCATTTTTGACATGTAGGAATTTTCTACGCCTCAATATGATACACGATGTTCATGATATCACTCAAAGTGTCTGTTATGAGTTTAAAAACGATATTTTTGTTCAAAAAGTGTCACTCACTAAAAAATGAGAAAACATGCTTGTATTCTCTTGATATTTTGGGAAAACAATTCATAAAGAATTTTTTATGTGTAGTAATCATTCTCACGTCAAGACGATACACATTGTGACCAATATGATTCAAAGTGAATGTTTCCAATTTATAATGAAATTCTAGATAAAAGACAAGTTTTGTACTCAAAACTAAGAATTTTTTTATTGTTTTTATATTTTTTAAAATGATCCATAAGTCATTTGAGACATTTAGAAATCATATGTACCTCAATATAACTCTTGGTGTGACTGGTATGACTCCAAGTGCGCCTTTTTATTTAAAATTGACATCAATTTAAGTAAAAAGTAAAACTGGCCTACTCAAAACTGATAAAACACATTTAGATGGTTTTTTATACTTTAGAAAAAATATACATAAGTCATTTTTGACTTTTGTGAATCATTCTCACCTCAATCTGATACATGATGTTCCCATTCTTTCTCAAAGTATCTATTATATGTTTAGAATTGATATTTATTTCAAAAAGTGTAACTCATTAAAAACTAAGAAAACACACTCAGATATTCTTAATAATTTAGAACAATGATTCCTAATTAATTTTGGACTTTTAGGAATCCATATCATATAAAATCGTCACATTATGTGACTAGTATAAGTCAATGTGTGTGTTTCCAGTTTAAAATAGCATTCTTTTAAAAAAGACAAGAGACATACTCAAAACTGAGAACGCTTCCATATTGTATTGATACTTTATAAAAGTAATCCATAAGTTATTTAAGATTTTTAGGAATCAGTTTCACCTCAATCCAATTCATGGTGTGACTGGTATGAATCCAAGTGCATATTTTCAATATATAGGTGTTATTTTAGTTTAAAACACACATCACATCGCCAAAACCAATAAACCGAGCTTAGATTGTTTTCTCATCATTATATATGTTATTACTTAATTAATTTCCTTATCATTTTTATCTTATAATTATTTAATTAATTTTCTTAGAGATAATGCTTGAAGATGAGTAATAAATGGTGTGACTGCAAGAATCAACAACAACTCAATCTAATACATAGTGTTCCTAGTATGACTCAAAGTATAGTTTAAAATTAATACTTTCTGTTAATTTATTTATTTATATAGTTAAAAACATAATAATTTTTTTTTCTTATATAGGTGTGTTCATTTGATCAATTAGGGGTGGTCTGTTCGGAAATAGCGTGAGTCGGGGTCAAGATCAAAAGACAAAAGAACATTGATGTTTTTCAATGTATGTAATAATTTGTACATATATAACTGTAGAAACCAATGTTTAAAATGTCTATAATATAGATTTTTTCTTTTATTTTCATTCAAAGATTCATTTCAATTAAATAATGTATGTATACATGATTTTTCTAATATTTGGTGGTGTTTTGGATGTTACGGTGTGCTGTTATAGCACGCTATACTATGCCCCTTTATCTGTACATTTTCTAACACTGATAAAGGTAATCATTACCAGCACTTCTATAAGTATTAGTAAAGGAACCATTTATTTGAACTAAACAAAATAGATGATAATTTTTTTCTTTTATCAGTTCTTTTTTAGGACTGATAAAATCATAGGGATTTTAAACTCGCTCTGATATTCAACGCTTCTCTAGCACTAATAAAGACCATTTATAACACTTTTAAAGGTCTATTTTGTAGTAGTTAATATACCAAATATTAAGATCAACCATATAAATCAACACCCTCTCATTTTAAATGTCAATACTCAATATTTACCCTCTACATGCGGGATAATATCCCTTACATCATTCCTACAATGCCACATTGACACTCAGTATGCAATATTATGATGATGAATGAGAGGGAGAAAATGAATGGGGGAAAAGAACACAATTGTAGAAAAAGTGGGGTGACATCACACCACAATCAATTTATCCACTATTTAAATTCTCAAAATAAAATTAATAGAATACATTTAAGTGAAATTAACTCAAGGATCAACTTCTACTTTCCTTCAAACAAACGATGATGTTGGTTCTCGATTTTCATAATGATGTAAAATAATTCAAAAGGAAACACAAAATAAAAAATATAAGAGAAGATAAATATAAAGAAATAACATATATCAAAATTATATGAAATAATTATAGTTTTAAAACCAATTCTAATATACTGAAAATGTCTAAATATTTTGAAATAATGTTGAAAAACATTTTTATAGGCATGAGGGGTGAATAATTTTGCCTCTAAATATCACCTTTGAAATTTTGTAGGTAGTTTAAATGGTAAATAGAAGAATTTGGAAGTTTTTTATTCCATAAAGTTATTAAAATGTATCTCCTCTACCAATCCAAATTATTTATGCTCATTTTAACTTGTGTTTAGAAATTAATCAAGAAATTACTAAATCAAAGTTTTTCTTCCTTAAAGACTCCTTAAATTTACATCAATAAATAACACTTAAATTTATGTCCATGAAGTAGGATTAATCTCAAGATTCCATAGTAAATAAAGTTTTTACATGAGTTATTCTCTATGAACCTTAAAAATTTCATCTCTTTGGGTCTTTTAATTTTTTAAGTATGTTAAAATCTTTAAAATTCATTAAATATATACAAAAAAATTTAGGCCCAACTAGTGATCTTTATTTTGGCCACCTATTGACGGATTCATTACTTGGATGAGTTGGATAAAATGTTTATCATCAATCATTTAAACCTAAATAATAATTTAAAAAATTGGATTAGTTTATAAGAATATTAGTTCTAACTACATAACTTATTTAGAAATACATAAAATTCCAAAATAATGCATTTTCATAACTGAGTCCAAAATAATCCTAAAATATAAAATGTGACAATTAACCTAAAAATAAACATTTGTGTGATTAAATATTAAATTAAAAAAATAAAATGTATGAAAATATTAGCTTCATCAATCCCCCACACTTAACCATTGCACTTCCAAACCATCATATATACTAAGAAAAACAAACTTATGGAGGCCTAATTGGAAACAAAACATAATTATCACGCTCAAAGAAGGTATCATGCCTCACACATGGATTAAAATTTACAAAATCCTACTCAATAATAAAATTAAATTTAATATAAATTCAATCCCCATGTGAATATCATACCTACCTCCCCAGAAATTCATTTCCCTCTTCAATCAATGATTTTTAAATTTAGATCTTTTTTCATTCTCAAGAACATGTGTCATATCCTTAGTCTTGTGAAAATTCTCATCTACCGATACTGAAAAACTTAAAACAAATTCCAATATTGAGGACTTTTTCATGGTGAATTATTTGGGTATGGGTTGTTGGATAAAATATTTAAAAATTCAAGTCTAAAAAGAGTTTGTTGAAATCTTAAATACCAATGCATCAATATTAAAGTGAAAACATGGTAAATACCTCACTCCATTCCCCTTACAAGGTATGAAACACAACACCACCTTTTTCAATGATATGGGACATGATTCAAATAATAAATACAATGAATTCATTTATCCTAATTATCGCTTTTTTCCATTTCCTTTTTTTAATTTATTTTACTTTTTTCATGGAGGGTGAAATGAAAATAAAATATAAACAATGAATGAAAATACCTGCCCCCATTGTTTATGAAGGACATGATTCATAAAATTATTCATAATGAAATTTTAACCACATTGATAATTTTTATTCTATTCAATGTTTTTATATTTTTATAGATAACCATATGATGATAATAATGAAGCACAATGAATAACAACACATTCCAATTACTCAAATTCCCAAAATTTAGATACACACCTCACACCACCCAATAATGATCTCCAGCCCATATAATATGCATTAAAGGCACTTCCCCCACACTCAAAATTGAAATATTCATAAAAAATATATTAATAGTGAAGTTAGGTAGGGAATAATCAACTTGAAATATGACATAAATCTATAAGTAAATTCATGGACCCTAATGTCTAAACAAGGGTATAAGTAAAGGTGGGTCTCAAGTTAAAATGAGGAAAGATAAAAAAACTGCCTTAATTACATCAAAAACATTCTATGAACTCCAAATATTTGAAATATAAAATCATGTGTTCTAGATGAAATAAGATGAGTCAAGACTATAAAAAAATATAAATGTTAAGTAAATTTAAAAAAATATAAAAACTTCTCGGGTTTGGAAATATTTCCAATTTAAATATTACTAGTTCACATAAGTTCCTCATTCATTCAAACTTCCTCAAACTAAAAGATTTTAAATCTTAAAAAAATCCATTTTATAACTAATTTAAATCCTAAAATGCTTAAATAAAACAATGTTCCAAAAATTTTAGGATGGTTTCATTTTTCCTTAGTATTCAATTAAGCAAAATATCTTTGAAACAATCTAAAAATTAAAAACCAAAACTAAAACATTAAAAGTAAATTAAATAATATTTCCAAAACATGAGGAAGAAGAAAGAAATATAAACAAAAATTATTAAAATATATTGACATTCACTCACCACACACTTATTATTTTGAAACCTTTTCAACTAAACATAACATATTTTAAAATAAAAGGGAAATAAAATAAAAGATAACGAAAGATATAACCTAATATTATTTGAAAGTGGTAGGTTTTTGTTAGGCACATAGATACTACCTATTCAAAACTATAAGAAATAAAGGAAAAACAAATCAGAAGAAATTTATTAAAAGTAAAATGAAAATAATAGGAATGTGAAAGTGAAAGAAGGGGATAAATCTTGGTTAAAAAAAAATTTGGTGCTAGTTTTTGACTACCTCAAGTACATAGTTCAAATTTTCACCCAAGGTTTTATGGTGGATGTGGAATGTGTGATTTGAAACACTGCATTGTTTTCCTCCCAATGTATAGTCCTTCAAACTAGTTATAGAAGAAACCAAGTATAGAATACAACAGATCCATCCCCTTATCAATGATATATAGCTTTTATGGTGGGGGAATAAGAAAGAAATGGTCACATTAATTTACTGCCACTATTTTTTTAGTCTATTAATCATCTAAGACATGGTCATATGAAGATACATTAAAATTTTCTAAAAAGGGGAATTCCATGAAATGATAACATTGAATAATATAAAACTAAGAATAATCAATATAAAAATATTCCCTTTCAAGTAGGTCAACTTGAAAATTTATTTATTTCGACAGGGCCATTGCTATCTCGGTCTCAATGAGTGTATCATCTTCCTCATCTTCCAAGGAAATCCATGTATTTGAAAAATCAAGAAATTTGATGAAATGGGAGGTAATTCTTAATTAATTTTCAAGAAAATCATAAAGATATGGTTTCAAAGAAATTTTATCTCCATGAGTAATCTCAACTTAAATTTATTCTTCTTTTTATAACACCGCTTGGATTTGGGTTATTAGAGTTAGAGGTGGGTAGTCAATATTCTACATATTCTCTTAAAAATCCATCATCTCATCTTCTTCTAAATCGAGAGAGAGGTAGATATATATTTTTTTCATTATTAAATATGGGATAATTAAATAACTTCTCATCTTCTCCTAAATCAACCTAATATTCATCCAATTCATCTTGATTTCTCATGTGCTTCAGTTGGAAATTATAATTCTTTAACCTCCTATAGAAATATTATTTAAAGGTTAAAGACTATCCCCACCATAACTTAATCCTTATAGGTTTATTCAATTAAAAAACTAGTAAAAAAAGAATTGATTCCTCTTTTTATTGAGCATGTTTCCAATATTCCAAATCCTTCAGAAAATTTGAAATTATTTCCATTTGATTATTCGACTATTTAATCATTTTTTAATTTCTTTTCATTGAATACTTTTTTAGTCATACTGATAATTTCATCAAAATAGTTAATAAGACATGGATATAAAAAAGTGCTATTAAATTTTGTTGTTGACCAAAGAAAAAAAGATATACAATGACATTTTTTTTTTAAATTTATTTATTTTTTTGGCTTTTTAAAAAACAATTTGTAAGCTTATAGCCCCCTCCTAAATGGATCCAAATTGATAAGAGATATTTTTTATAAATCCCTATAAATACATTCTTATTTTCCGAAAACTCACTACTTCAAAACATGATTTCAACATTGTCGAACCTTATCAGTGCTAGAAAAAAGTGTTCATAAAGGACTCCTTTATGAGTGCTAAAAAATCACTGATTAAGGATCCCTTTTATCTACACTTTTTTTAGCATTGATAAAAGGCACTCTTTATCAATGCTTTTTAGCACTATTAAAAGATACCCTTAATAAGCGCTTTATTTTTAGTGCCCATAAAGGGATACTTTATCAAAAAAAATTAGTGTTGAAATAGGTCTGAATAAAATGAAATAATTAAATAAATAATAAATAAAAAATGAGTTTTTAAAAAATAATAATAATAATTTTATTAATTAAATAATTATTGATAGAAATGAATAAATTCACTATACTATATAGAAATTATAAATACTAATAAATAGTAGATATTAAATATATAGATATATGTAAAATTAAGATTAAACAAAAAATAATTAAAAATAAGTTAATTGAGAAAAATATTAAACATTTTATTAATTAAATAATTATTGATAATCTTAATAAATATTATATATCAAATATATATATATATATACATATAAAAATGTATATAAATATGATTTATATAGTACAAAATATTTATGCTTTACATTAAATAGTAACTATATTTTTAGTGAATAATGGTTTATAATTTGAAATTAATATGAATTAAAAATACTAACTAATTATATCAAGTAATTGACATAATTGAATATCATTTGATTTTTAAATTTATGATATATCTAACATGTGTTATATTGATTTCACATATACATAATTAATGCATTTTTTGTGTACAATGCATGCACATAAACAAATATTTATTTGGGAATTTAATCAATTTCAATTATTTATTATATAAATAAATATATATTTAGTGTGTTTTAATATTTTCAATATGTATTCATATTTATCCCAATATATATTAATTTTTTTAATAATTTATATTTAATTAATAAAAATTATCCATTTTTCAACATTGTTAGTGTACTCGTTTTTAATTATTCAATTTCATTCATATTAACATGAATGCACTTAAGATTAAATATTCACTAATAATGTCAAAAATATAATTGTAAAAAATTATTTATAAATAAATATATTTATAAATTTATATTTACCATTTTTATATATTTATATATTTATAATTATAAATAAATAATTATATATTTAAATAATTATAAAATTATGATAAATATATTTAAGTAATGAATATGTTTAATATATTTATATTTATATATATTTATTAAATATATATATATATTAATATACATATATAAGTATATTTAAATAAATATATATATATATATATAATGATATAAATATTATTTTTTAAATAAGTATTTATATAGTTATAAATATATAGTCATAAAATTATAATAAATATATTTAAATAAAGAATATATTTACTATGTTTATATTAATATATATATATTAAATATATATAATTATATATAAATATACTTACAAAAAAATATTTATAAATATAATTATAAATCATTTATCATAGCATAATTAATTAATGTTGATAAATATGTCTTTTATTAGCACTAATTAATTTAACATTGATAAAACTTATCTTTATCAACACTTTTTTGACAGTGCTGATAAAAGTATCCCAATCTATTTAAACAAACCTAACCAATCATGAAATTTTCGCGTTATTGAACATTTTCGTAGAACCCACCCTCTATCAGATCTCCTCATCAATCAATCGAAGCTCAAATTAAAGATCAAATCAAAGACTCGAATAATTTCAAGGCTCAAATCCAAGGCTCGGATGATTCATGGGTCGAATGAATCCAAGGTTGGAACATTTTCCATGTTTTTTATATCTCTACCTTCTCTCTGCCGATTCAAAGATTTAATCCAAGGTAACTTATTTTCTCATCATCCTCCTCACTCATTGATTGATTATTTAGCGAGATCTATTTTCATTTTTTTTCTTCATTCTTGCTTTACCATCAACATATCCCTATGGTCAACAATTTTTATTGGGGATATTTGGTTTCATTGAATAGTGTTATTGTTCCTTGTACACCCCCTCCCTCACTGCTTGCAAATTCTGTGCAACCCACCCACCCAAGGCCACTCAAGAAAGTAACTGTTTATTGTTGACTCTAAAATTTCTATTGGAAACATGTATCTTTAATTATGAGACTTCATTCCACTCTATAACCAAGAAATGATGCATGTATTATTACGTATCTCATTTTTCATCAATTTCCATTTAGTTGGTGATAAAGATCTTCAAATTATGGGGAAATACATTGTTAAATATGATATTTCATATGAATGTTACTTGAACTAATAAAGTGTTAGGCACATACCAAGTTTATGGATGAACATAATTTCCATTGGTCTGCTGGATGAAGTAGGATTTGGCTCATGGTTCGAATATATATTATAAAAATATATAATATAAAAATATATACTATAAAAATATATATTATACAAATATATTATACAAATATATTATGAAAACATACTATATGAATATATAATATAATTATACTAAAAATATATATGTTAAAAAATATGTTATAAAAATATTTCACACAAATTTATATGCATACAATTAAAAAATAAATTTTTTTTATAAATTTTTAAGTAAATAAATCTATATTATATAATATATATGTATATATTATAAAAATATATATATTATAAAAACAAAAAATATATATTATATTACAAAAAATATATCAAATAAAAAAATATGTTATAAAAATGATGATATATATCACACAAATAAAAATAAAAACTTATATATATATATATATATATATATATTATACAATGAACAAATATATATTAGACAAACATATATTACACAAGTATTTTATACAAATATATTTTACAAATATATTATACAAATATATTATACAAATATGTTATAAAAATATATTTCAATAGAGTTCATTCAATGGTTGTAATTCATCTTTCAATTTTACTTATGAATATGGAGGTTTTAAAAATAGGTCATGATCACTCTTGTGAGGAATAATCTATGAAGATAGTCGATCTTTGAGATAAAGTATGATGAAACATGACCACACAACTTGTCAATGTTTTTTTCCAAAAATCATATGCATTAAGAAGTGACTGTTGGAACCATGGTCTTCTATGCATGATTTGGAGTGTGTTTTGTGTTTGTTGCCAATCCTCAATAGAAGCTCGGCTCGTGTACCAGCAAAGAGATCATACCTTTCAAGACGACAACAGTATTGAAGGTGGCGTCGTTTCCCAGTGTTTGCCAAATTTTTGGGGTCCAAAATCTGGAAATTGGTGAGCATCGCGAAAATAGGATTTCCATGAAGATCATGTTTTTATATGGCAAAGGAATGAATTTCGCGAAGAGAGGATGCATGGTTTGGAAATTGCGAAGACCAGAAGAATGGAGGCGGTGAGTCTTCGCGATTACGTCAAAACTTCGCGAACGGCAGAGTTGAAGAGCTTCGCGGAGAAGGCGCGAAGGAATGTTGTGATTTGCGAAGGGAGATTCACGGCACTGTCGCGAAGGTATGTTGACGGTGACTCTTCGCGACTACGTCAAGCTCCACGAACCGAAGATTGTCGTGGAGCTTCGCGATTTGGACAGAATTCTGGCAGAAACTTTGGAGCTTCGCGATTTGAGATGACGTGGCGTTGACTTCGCGTGGAAGGGACAAGGGTCGGTGGAATCACCTATAAATAGAGGCAGACCCCCTCAAGAGAAGTAGAGAAACTTTCAGAGAAAGTCCTTTGCTCTCGGTTCGCAAAGGCCTCTCGCGAAGGCAGCGTGCTTCGCGAAAGAGGAGCTTCGCGGCGGCTATTCTAGCTCCGCGAAAGACGTGTGCCCCGCGTTGGCTCAGTGAGCATCGCGAAGAGGCAGGAGCTTCGCGATAGCCAAGCATTGCGAAGTCTGGAGCATCGCAAGAGTGCTTCGCGATTGAGCTTCGCGATTGAGCTTCGTGAAATGGCATGGGCTTTGGGAAGTCTTGTTTGAGCTTTTCCAAATTGTGAGCCTCGCGAAGTAGGGTACTTTGCGAAGGCCTTTTTCCAAAGGTTGTTTGCCCTGTGGACAAGGGAAAAGGGGTTTTTTCTTAGTGGTTGGAATTTGGATCTTAACAGAGCATTAAACTCAGGACACTGATGCAAGCAAAGTCTCATGCTGAGTATGAGACAATTATCTTCATGACTTTCAATTGAAGAGACCATCACGTCTATAAACTGAGTGGAACTTCACCAACAGCAGTGAGCCAGGGGAAGTCAACGGTAATGACCCGAGGGACGCAGTGAGCTATCCCTGAACAATTGTAAAGGCAGTGAGCCTGGGACAGAGTGTCTGTACCCGAACTTGTGTAATCTACAGCTAGTGAAGCATAGTGGTTTTTGGTACGACTGACAACCTGTCGGCGTATGCTCCTTGGATGTAGCCCTTAGTGGTGAACCAAGTAAAAAGGGTTGTGTCTTCTCTGTGCATGTGAATGTTTGCTTTCCAATCATTATCTTCCTACAGGTTCAACAAGTTCCTACCAACGTGGGAACAAGATCCATCACTTTAAAAAGGAAAAGTGGTCACCTTGATTCACCCCTCCCCTCTCAGGGTGTCCCGGGGTCCTTCAAGTGGTATCAGAGGGTAAAGGTTGCTGGTGTTGAATTAGACCCTTGTTTTCATTATGGAAAACACGGTCAATGTTAGGGGAGTCCCTCCCTTCGATGGAAGCAATTTCCAGATCTGGAAGAACAGAATGAGATCTCATCTGAGATCTCTTGGAATGGAAGTTCTCTTTTCTACTGTGCAAGGAATACAAGTCACTGATCCAACAGGCCTTGCTATGACTGAAATAGACAGGAAACTTCTTGATGCAGATGCTAAAGCACAGAATGCACTCACTACATCCCTTTCTGATCAGATCTACCTAAAGGTGATGAACTGCACCTCAACAAAATCCATGTGGGATAAACTTGAGAATATTTATGAAGGTGATAGCAAAGTGAAGGAGGCAAAACTACAAGTGCTGCATAATCGGTTTGATGAACTGAAGATGTATCCAGATGAGAATGCAGACTCTTTCTTCAATCGAATTACTGAAGTAGTTGGAGCTATTCGGGGTCTAGGCGAAGAAATCAAAGACATTGATATTTTAAAGAAAATATTGAGAAGACTTCCACCTCTTTATAATGCGAAGGTGTCAGCCCTTGAGGAAAGAGATCTTTCCAAACATTCTCTAGATGATCTACTCAGCAGTTTGGTAGCATATGAAATGAGAGTCAAACCTGAAGATGCTACGACTCGGGTGAGCAAGGAAATGGCATTCAAGGCCTTGGATAAACTGAAAATCTCAAAGGATAGTAGCGGTGAAGATGACGAAGAAAAAGAAATTCTTTCTCTCATTGCAAAGAAGTTCCAGAAGGGGAAAGGGAAATTCAAAGGGAAGTTACCTCTCGCGTGTTTCCATTGTGGAAATGTTGGGCACATTGCCTCTCAGTGTTTAAAAATGATCAATGATGAATATAGTGAGGATGAAAACATCAAGAAGACTCAGAGAAGGTTCTTCAAAAAGGGGGACTTCAAATCTGGTAAGAAAATGCAAAGGAAGATTTTTGTCTGTGAAGAGAAAGAAGATGATAATGAATTCTGTGATGAAGAAGAACCAGAATTCAAAACTGGGAACCATGCTTCTATGATGGCCACTGTTGAAAAGCCAGAAGATACTGAAGGAGAAAAACAACTGCGAACATGTGTAGATCCTGAGATGCAACTTAAGGATGCGGTTAGTAAGCTCAAGATTAAATGTAAGAGCTGCAATAAGTGGAAATCAATTGTAGAAGAATCAACTGAATACATTGATCAACTTGAAGCTGAAATTGAACGACTGGAAGAATTTGTGAAGGTATAGTCTAAAATAATTGAAAGTAATGATGATGTAGTAGATCTGAAGCTGAGAATTGAAGAGCAGGGTAAGGTCATCAATGACCTCACCTCCAGACTGGATGAAAAATCCAAGACTACTGATGGTCTTGAGGAGGAAGTAATTACTCTAAGGAGTAAACTGGAGACTGAATCAGTTCCAAAAGAATCAAGGAAGAAAATGCAGTTTGGAAGATTCTCAGATGCAGAATTACTAGAAAGAGCCAAGTGTGGTTCAGATGGGGTTGAAAAAATCTTGAGTAATCAAAGACCCACTTGCATGGGAAAGAGTGGAATTGGCTGTGAGGCTGAGACATCAACTGCTGGAAGTGAAAAGACCCAAAAGAAAGATAAGATGAAAGTTGACCATGCTGAAACGTTGCCTAGAATTCCGAAAAAGGAACCCTCATTCCAAACTAAAAGGGGACCTACAAATTATCCTCAAACATTCAGAAATGACAGACAATCTTACTATTCTCCCAAGGAAGAATGTATGAGGAGAAATTCAAGTGAGAAGACATTTCCTCTCATGAAGTGTCAGTTCTGTGGCTATCTGGGCCATACCATGTCATATTGTGAAGACGCAAGAAGCTATCTGAATGGAGATGATATAGAAGCTCAACAATGGAGAACAATTTCATATCCTAATTCTTATAGAAGAAATAATTTCTATGGATATTGTTTTTGTTGTTCTAATTTTGGCCATAAGGCCGCTAATTGCAGGCAGAGAAGGGACATGGACACCTCATACTGAAGCTCAAGACAAGTCAAGTCTTGTCAGCAAGATAGTGTTTCTCTTTCAAATAGGTTTTCACCTCTCAAAGAAGACTTTGACTATGAAGAACCTGGGTATGTAGAAGAGATAATTGAAAGACCATCAGTTATTTATACTCGATCTAATGTCTCATGGAAGGAAAGGAAGAAGATTGAGAAATCCAACCTTGCATAGGTGGCCCTCAAAGCTACAAAGAACAACAGTACCTGGATTCTGGATAGCGGTTGTTCATCTCATATGACAGGTAATGCCGGCCTACTAACGAATATCATAAGGAATGTCGATGGTACAGTAAGATTTGGTAATGATGGGGCTCTGAAAATCAAAGGGAGTGGAAGTACCGAATTAGCTAATGGAGAGCTAAAGAAGACTGAAGTCTTTTACGTAGATGGCCTACGTCATAATCTCCTCAGCGTGAGTCAACTCTGTGACTCCGGACTTATAGTCACGTTTAATCAGAAAGGCTGCACTATCAAGGGAAATACTGGAAATTCTCTTATGAAGGGATGCAGAACAGAAGGCAACTTGTATCAAGTTGATAGTGAAGAAAATGTATGTTACATGACTATTGAAGAAGAAAACAATTTGTGGCATCGGAGACTGGGACACATCAATCAACAAGACAAGGAGAAAATATCAAAATTGAGAATTGTCATGGACATTCCCAACCTGAAGCGTGAACGTGAAAAATATTGTGATGCTTGTATGCGTGGGAAGTTGGTCTGCAGTTCATATCGACCAAAGAAGAAAAGAGCATCTCACCTTCTTGATCTGATTCATACAGATGTTTGTGGGCCAATAAATGTTGCCGGAACTCATGGAGAAAGGTACTTTGTCCTTTTCATAGATGATTATAGTAGAATGGCATGTGTGATGGTCTTTCACAGGAAACGACAAGTCCTTGACTGCATGAAAACATATCGGCGAATCGCCGAGAATGGTACTGGACGAACAATCAAAGTCTTGCGATCTGACAATGGAGGAGAATACACATCCATTGAATTTGAGAATTATCTGGAGAAGCATGGGATACATCATGAGGTAGATGCTGTGAGAACTCCACAACAAAATGGAGTTGTTGAACGTAGGAATCGACAGGTGAACAACATGGCACGAACAATGCTGATTGAGAGTCGTATTCCACGACATTACTGGAAAGAGGCTGTTCAAGCTGCAGTATACATTCAGAATCGAAAAGGACTTTATATGGGTGAGACGAAGACACCATATGAATTGTGGCATGGACGAAAGCCTTCTCTGAAATACTTTCATGTATTTGGAAGTAAATGCTTCATCAGGAACAAAGAAGGAAATCAAGGGAAGTATGGTGACAATGCAGATGAAGGAATTTTCCTCGGTTACTCAATGAACAACAAAGCCTACAAATGTTTCAACAAGCGTCTGGGAAGGATTGTGGAAAGTAGTGATGTTAAGATAATTTAAGAGAAAACCACAAATGCTTCAAGGACGCCATATGCTGATGTGATATAAATTCAAGAAGAATGTGAACGTGAAGAAAATATAAATGCAGAAATAGAGGAAGTTGTTCAAAACACTCAGCAGTCACATCAAGATGTTGACTCAGAAGAAGAATCTGAAGAAGAAACAATGGCAGAAGAGAATACTACTGAACCTCGCAGGAGAAATCGAAGAGCTGAGATTGATCCATCCAACATAATTGGGGACATGAGTGCACCCACTCAAACAAGAAGGATGAGGAATACCACGCAATCTGCATTTCTATCTGTTGTAGAGCCATCCTCATTCGAAGAAGCTGCAAAAGATAAGTCTTGGGTGAAAGCCATGAATGATGAATTAGATCAGATTGACAAGAATAAGACATGGGATCTTGTCCAGAGGCCCAAACGTCACAATGTTATTGGTACCAAATGGATCTTCAAAAATAAGTTTGATGAGCATGGAAGTGTCATCAGAAACAAGGCACGACTGGTATGTAAAGGATACTCCCAGATTGAAGGCATTGATGTCGAAGAAACCTTTGCTCCAGTGGCTAGACTGGAGTCAATCAGGCTTTTCCTTGCCATGGCACTCCAAAGAGGATATAAAGTATATCAAATGGATGTCAAGACAGCATTCTTGAATGGTGTACTCGAAGAAGAAGTCTACATTGAACAACCAGTGGGCTTTGTTTTGGGTACTGATGAAACAAAGGTCTGTAAACTAAAGAAAGCTCTATATGGTTTGAAGCAGGCACCACGGGCATGGTACTCACGGCTGGACTCATATCTCAAGAAGTTGGAATTCAAAATAGGAGGAGTTGATCACAATCTCTATGTGAAGAATTCTCCAAAAGATCAATTCATGGTTCTTGTCTACGTTGATGATATCATATTTGGTGGCAGCAGGCAGAAATCAGTGGATGAATTTGCCAACCACATGAAATCCGAATTTGAAATGTCTATGATTGGGGAGCTCACATATTTCTTGGGGCTGCAAGTGATTCAAAAGAAGGAATAAACTTTCATTTCTCATGAAAAATATGCAAGAGAGTTGCTGAAGAAGTTCAATATACAAGACTCCAAACCAATGTCAACTCCGATTGCAGTTGGAACTAAACTTGGAAAGCATGAGGATGGGAACTCTGTTGATCCCACCATGTACAGGAGGATCATTGGAAGCCTACTGTACCTGACAGTGACAAGGCCAGATATTGTCTTTGCAACATGCCTTGCGGCCCGCTTTCAGAGTAATCCAAAGGAGGAACATCTGGCAGAAGTAAAAAGAATCATGAGGTACATTCAAGGTACACATAACTTCGGGTTATTTTTTGCTGCAGGCAGGGACAGTGAATTATCAGCGTTTTCTGATGCTGACTGGGCTGGTGATGTAGTAGACAGAAAGTCCACTAGTGGTGGAGCTTTCTATATTGGGCATAAATGTGTTGGCTGGTTGAGAAAGAAACAAGAAAGTACTTCTCTTAGTACTGCTGAAGCTGAGTATATCTCCGCCACAAAGGCATGCACTCAACTGCTATGGATGAAGCAACAATTAACTGACATTGGCGATGAGGTGACGCAACCAATGGTGATTTACTGTTACAATAAGAGTGCAATTGATCTTACGAAGAATCATGTTCAACATTCTCGTACAAAACACATTGAAATCAGGTATCACTTTATCAAAGAGAAAGTTGAGCAAAGCGTGATTAGATTGGATCATGTGGGAACAGATGAACAAGTGGCTGATATCCTGACAAAGCCACTGTCAGCGGCTGTGTTTGAGAAGCATTGGTTGAACCTCGGTGTTCGACCACCTCCCAATGCATAAGGAGGATACAGAGTACCCATCTCCCCATTTGTTCTAAATGTTTTAATTTGTTTATGGATATGTTGCAGGGTTATGGGGGAGATACTCTCCAGGGGGCGTATGGTTAGAGCTGCACGTACAAAATTTTACTGGTCTTTGGATTTATTGTCAATGGGGGAGAAAGGAGAAGAAAACATTCAGGTAAACTTCTGTGATGAGAAGAATGAGAAGGAAAAACAGTTGAACCCAATTCAAGCCTTCTCTCTTGTTTTCTACACTGAGCATTGCTCACGTAGACTTAGAGTGTTGGCTGGGTTGATTCCTTCGGTTTTTGGTTTTCACATTAATGGAGATCTATGGAATTTTTCTTCTGATTGCCAACAAACCCAAAGGGGGAGATTGTTGGAACCATGGTCTTCTATGCATGATTTGGAGTGTGTTTTGTGTTTGTTGTCAATCCTCAATGGAAGCTCGGCTCGTGTACCGGAAAAGAGATCATACCTTTCAAGACGACAATAGTATTGAAGGTGGCGTCGTTTCCCAGTGTTTGCCAAATTTTTGGGGGCCAAAATCTGGAAATTGGTGAGCATCGCGAAAATAGGATTTCCATGAAGATCATGTTTTTATATGGCAAAGGCATGAATTTCGCGAAGAGAGGATGCATGGTTTGGAAATCGCGAAGACCAGAAGAATGGAGGTGGTGAGTCTTCGCGATTACGTCAAAACATCACGAACGGCCGAGTTGAAGAGCTTCGCGGCGAAGGCGCGAAGGAATGTTGTGCTTTGCGAAGGGAGCTTCGCGGCGCTATCACGAAGGTATGTTGACGGTGATTCTTCGCGACTACGCCAAGCTCCACGAACCGAAGATTTCCGTGGAGCTTCGCGATTTGGACAGAATTCCGGCAGAAACTTTGGAGCTTCGCGATTTGAGATGACGTGGCGTTGACTTCGCGTGGAAGGGACAAGGGTCGGTGGAATTGCCTATAAATAGAGGTCGCCCCCCTCAAGAGAAGTAGAGAAACTTTCAAAGAAAGTCCTTTGCTCTCGGTTCGCAAAGGTCTCTCGCGAAGGCAGCGTGCTTTGTGAAAGAGGAGCTTCGCGGTGGCTATTCTAGCTCCGCGAAAGATGTGCGCCCCGCATTGGCTTAGTGAGCATCGCGAAGAGGCAGGAGCTTCGCGATAGCCAAGCATTGAGAAGTCTGGAGCATCGCGAGAGTGCTTCGCGATTGAGCTTCGCGATTGAGCTTCGCGAAATGGCATGGGCTTTGTGAAGTCTTGTTTGAGCTTTTCAAAATTGGGAGCCTCGCGAAGTAGGGTACTTTGCGAAGGCCTTTTTCCAAAGCTTGTTTTCCCTGTGGACAAGGGAAAGGGGGTTTTTTCTTAGTGGTTGGAATTTGGATCTTAACAGAGCATTAAACTCAGGACACTGATGCAAGGAAAGTCTCATGCTGAATATGAGACAATTATCTTCACGACTTTCAATTGAAGAGACCATCATGTCTATAAACTGAGTGGAACTTCACCAACGGCAGTGAGCCAGGGGGAGTCAACGGGAGTGACCTGAGGGACGCAGTGAGCTATCCCTGAACAATTGTAAAGGCAGTGAGCCTGGGACAGAGTGTCTGTACCCGAACTTGTGTAATCTACAGCTAGTGAAGCATAGTGGTTTTTGGTACGACCGACAACCTGTCGGCGTATGCTCCTTGGATGTAACCCTTAGTGGTGAACCAAGTAAAAAGGGCTATGTCTTCTCTGTGCATGTGAATGTTTGCTTTCCAATCATTATCTTCATACAGGTTCAACAAGTTCCTACCAACGTGGGAACAAGATCCATCACTTTAAAAAGAAAAAGTGGTCACCCTGATTCACCCCTCCCGTCTCAGGGTGTCCCGGGGTCCTTCAGTGACATGGGAACTAGAAGATATAATGAAATAAAATTATTCTCATATGTTCTCATTTGAGTAATGGAATTTTAAGGGTGAAATTTTTATAGGAGATGGAGAATTTATCATCCCATATTTTAGTTTGAATTTTCCTTGTATATATTTCATGTGTGTCATAATTGAATAAATTGTTTCATGTGATATATAGATCTAAATAAACAGTGTTTTATTTTACTATAGTAGAATATTACAATATAAGATGTAATAAACATTATTATTAAATTATAAAAAAAATATAAAGAATATGATAAATAAATCTGTAAAAGTAAAATAAATACAAGTTAATAAAAAGGTTTTATACTTTTGGCATTGTTTTAAAGGTTTCCCATTAAAATCATATCATCAAGTATAAATATAGAAAGAAAGAAAGATATTTTAAAGATTATAGTTATTTTATAATAGAAATAAATATATGAGATGAATAATTTTGAGATAATTATTTAAGAAAATATATAGGAATATAATAGGATAACATGGTCATTATATATTCATTTTATATATATAATCATTGGGTATACATATAGTCCATGTGTCCATTACAAATTTCATAACAAAAGTATAATCCTTATGTATAGGTGAGTAATTTATTATAAATAATAAATTTTACATATATAGATAAATAAATAGAATCCATTTACAAAGAAATAGTTTTTTTACGAAACAATTTTTTATCATATATATTATTTGTTTTTATTTAAAACATAAATCGAAAATTTTTAGATTTAGAATTTAATAAAATTGAATTAATATTTTGAAATTGAAAATTGAATTTATGTAAGAGTATAAATATTAATTATGGGGTAAAAATTAGTTACTTTGGTGAATAATGAAAATAAATCAGTAAATATGATAAATATGATATATATATATATAGTAATAATGATATTTATGTTTATAAAAAAATAATAAAATATTATCATAACATGTCCTTGTCGAGGCCCCTTGAATCACATATAAGAATGTTCATACCCAAAAATATCACCTAATATAGGCCAAGAGTTAATAACTAGTTACAATGGTGTAATTATCACAAATGGGAGACATTACCCCTTATAGAGAACATAATGAAGTATAATTTTTATCCTCATCAGCTTAATCTCCAAAATATTTATTATTGCATTTTGTAACCTTTAGACTCATCCCCCATATCTTTTATATGTCTTATACTACTCTATGAATTATTCATCTAATGAATGACTACTGCTTAGAGTATTTCAAGCAAAATATGTGCATTTCAACATGATATGGAGGATGTTTGTCAAAAAAAATGCAATGATAAATGTTTGGGAGATGAGCTGATGAAGATGGAGATCAAATACACCTAATAAACAGTTTATAGGATGATCCATTCATTGGGAGATCACAATCAATTCATGTTGGTCCTAATATAGACAATGTACTATTTTTTAAAGGAGACCGCAAATAGTGGATATGGATTCTTGATAGAGGAACCAAATCCCAAAAACCTTTAAAAAATAAAGAGACTTCAATGGGAAGGTAAAATTGTTTTTTAATATACTATTATTTTTTCTCATAATATTATATGTTCTTTATTTAATTAACATAATTGAAATTAAATATTTGAATACTCATACATATAATGTATTCTTCACATGATGATGTCACCAATCCCTTAAAAGAACAAACTATAATGAAGTAAACCCTTTGGGAAGACGTAAAGGTAATATTATGATATACTTTCTCTATTCTACCAAAAACAATATAATGAAATATTTATTTAATTTTCATTATTTCTTGTCGAGTTTATTTATTTTAGAATATCTCTCTCTTTCTTCCATGTCTTTTTTCACCTAAACATCCACATACTTCTTCTCCCTTGAAACATTTTCACCCCAATAGTGTTGGAATTTATCACTTAATTTTAAGTTCCCTCCACTACTTAATCACAGAGGTAATATTTATGTTTTCATCATAAAATAATTTCCCATATAATTAATGTATTGTTTCATATTTATGTTTAATTTATTTCTTTTTAATATTACTCACATAATAATTGTTTTCTTATATGGGTGAATTATTTTGTTCGATTTTGGGTGGTTTGTCCATGTTTCATGTCATTCTACACCAAATATTCCACACACTTCTTCTACCTCCAAACCTTTTCACCATTGTAGCATTAGAATTTATCACTTTTATTTATGTTACATCCAATGCTCAGTCACATATATAATCATTAGGTTTTTACAGTAAAATCATTGTCCATATAATTAATGTATTGTTTCATATTTATGTTTAATTTATTTCTTTTTAGTATTACACATATAATAATTGTTTTCTTGTATATGTGTGTTATTTGTTTTGAGTTGGGGTGGTTTTTTAAAACCTTATCATGCTCTTGAGAGATTGTACTTCGAGCCTACAACTAAGATAATGACAACAACAAAATGTTTCAAGAATACATACAACCATCATGAAAAGGTAAGTTCCTACTACTTATTTAATTAATTTTGTCATCATTTTATCAAATCTTTTCAAGTTAATTTCCATATCCTGTTTATCTAACACTTATTAATTTTTTTCATAGATATTTTGGAAATTAATATTTTTCTTTCAACTATCTACAACAATCCACCAAGAAGATAAAATGTTTATTTCTTCCAATGTTACCACGATTTCCATTTTTGTTCCCTTTATTTTCGAACTGCCAAAAATTGAAATTGATTTGATGATTTTAGCCAAAAAAAACATTATAATTGTCAATATCCAAAATATTAGAGTGCACATGAAATTTTTCTGCTCTTCTCTCTTTCAACAACAAAAACGGTTTTTTTGCTAAGAACATCAGTTCAAAATACAGTGTTAAAAATTCAATAAATAACGGAAATCGAAATCATGGTAATATTGGTAGTTATTAATTTTTTTATATAGAGGTATGTGTATAAATTATCCAAACCTCAATCTAATATAGGGTGTGACTGGCATGACTCCAAGTGCTTCTTTTTATTTAAAATTGACATTAATTTTAGTAAAAAATACAAATTACATACTCAAAATTGTGAAAAAATATTTATATGGTTTTTATACTTTAGGAAATTGGTACATAAATCATTTTTGACATATAGGTTTCATACATACCTCAATCTGATATATGATGTTCTTGGTATGACTCAATTTGCCTGTAATCATTTTAAATTTGATATTTTAGCTCAAAAAGTGTCACTCATTTAAAAACATGAAAAATCACACATATTTTCTTTATAATTTTGGACATCATTTAATAAATAATTTTTGAAATTTTGGAATTGGTATAATGTTAAACTACTACACGATTTGATATATATGAGTAAAAGTGTGTTTTTCCAGTTTAAAATGACATTTTAGTAAAAAAGAAAAGTGATGTACTCAAAACTGAGAAAACAAATTCATATTTTTTTTATAATTCAGTAAAATGATACATAATTTATTTTGGATCTGTAGGAATCAGCCTCACCATAATAAAACACACAGTGTGACTTGTATTACTTTAAGTTTTCTTTTTATTTAAAATTGACATTAATTTTAGTAAAAAGGACAACTTTCACACTCAAAACAAGGAAACAAAATTCCAACTATTTTGATACTTTAGTAAAAGGATCCATAAGTCATTTGGGACATGTAAAAATTATCCCCACCTCAATTTGACTCACAGTGTGACCGATATTCCTCCAAGTGTATCTTTTTATTTCAAATTGACATCAATTTTAGTAAAAATGAAAACTGAACTACTCAAAACTAAGAATACACATTAGGAATGTTTTGATATTTTATGGAAACTATCCATAATACATCTTTGATGTGTAGGAATTATCTTAACTTAAATAAGATACATGATTTTCCTGTTACAACTCAAAGTGTCCATTATCGTTCTAAAATTTATATTTTAGTTAAAAAAGTGTCACTCATTGAAACTAAGAAAATATGCTTATATTTTCTTGATAATTTATGAAATAGATTCATAAAAAAATTATAGGAATTGGTATCACATAAAAAAATATATTATGTGATATGTAAGAGTTAAAGTGTGTGTTTCCATCTTAAAATGACATTTTAGAAAAAAAGACAAGTGACAAACTCAAAACTAAGAAAACAAATTTAGATTGATTTGATACTATAGTAAAATGATCCATAAGTCATCTAAGATGTGTATAAATTATCAAAACCTCAATATGACACATAGTGTGATTGGTATGACTCCAAGTTATTCTTTTTATTTTAAATTGACATTAATTTTAGTAAAAAATACAACTGACACTCTCAAAGCTGAGAAAAAATATTCCAATTGTTTTGATACCTTAGTAAAATGATAAATATGTAATTTGGGAGATTTAGGAACCATTTGAACCTCAATCCAACACATGGTGTGACCGGTATGACTCCAAGTTATTCTTTTTATTTAAAATTGAGATCAATTTTAGTAAAAAGGACAAATGACATACTCAAAACTAATGAAACATATTCGGATTGTTTTAATACTTTAGGAAAATAATACATAAGTCATTTGGGTCATGTAGTAATCATATGATCCTAAATTTGATACACATTGTGACCAATATTACTCCAAGTGTGTCTTTTTATTTAAAATTGACACCAATTTTAGTAAAAATGACAACTGACCTACTCAAAACCGAGAAAACACATTATGGTTATTTTGATACTTTAGGGAAAAAATACATAATTCTTTTTTTTGTGTAGAAATCATTAGAATCTCAATATGATGCATGATGTTCCTGTTATAATTAAATGTGTCTGTTATCAGTTTAAATTTAATATTTTAGTTCAAAAAGTGTCACTTAATGAAAACTAAGTAAACACGCTTGTATTTTCATGATAATTTAAGAAATCGATTCATAATTGATTTTTGGCATTTAGGAATTGATCTCACATAAAACTGATACATGATGTGATCGGTAACCATCAAAGTCTCTATTTCGAGTTTAGAATGATATTTTAGTAATAAAGACAAGTGAAATACTAAAAACTGATTAAACACATTCAAATTGTTCTGATACATTAGGAAAATGATACATAAGTCATTTGAGACTTTTAATAATCATCCTCACCTCAATATGATGTACTATGTGAATGATATGACTCCAAGTGAAACTTTTTGTTTAAAATTAATATCAATTTTAGTAAAAATGACACCCAGCCTACTAAAAACCGGGAAAAAAATTCAGATTGTTTTTATACATTAGTAAAATGATCCATAATTAATTTTCAATGTGTATGAATAAACCACACTTTAATATAATACATTATGTTCCCAGTATGACACAATGTGTCTGTTATCAGTTTAAAATTGAAATTTTTGTTCAAAAAGTGTCACTCATTAAAAACCCAAGAAAATGCACTTGGATTGTCTTGATTATTTAGAAAAATGATTCATAAAACATTTTGGTGTATAGTAATTGGTATCAAGTAAAACTAACATGTTATGTAACTTGTATGAGTCAAATTGTGTGTTTCTATTTTAAAATGAAATTTTACTAAAAAAGACAAGAGACATACTCAAAACTGAGAAAACACATTTAGATTGTTTTGATACTATATAAAAATGTTTTGTAAGTCATTTGAGATGTGTCAGAAGCATCCCCACCTCAATTCAATTAATAGTGTGACCGGTATGACTCCAAGTGCATCTTTTCAATATATTTTTGTCTTCCAAGTTTAAAACATGCATCTCATCATCAAAACTGAGTAAACGAGCCTAGATTGTTTTCTCATCATTCTATATACTATTACTTAATTAATTTCCTTATCATTTTTAACTTATAATTATTTATTTAATTTTCATAGAGATCATTCTTGAATAGAAACAAGAAATGGTGTGACGTGCAAGAATCAACTACAACTCAATCTGATACACAGTGTTCCTGGTATGACTCAAAATTTAGTTAAAAATTAACACTTTCTATTAATTTATTTCACTATATTTTTACTAACATTATAATTGTTTTATTATATAGGTGAATTTTTTTCTAGAGTAGATATTAGGGTCAAAAGAAAAAATAATACTGATGGATTTTAATGTATGTAATAATTTTTACATATGTAATTGTGTAAATCAATATTTTAAATGCCTATAATATAGTTTATTCTTTTTGTATTTGTGTTGTAAATATTGTTTCATTTAAATTATGTGTTGGTTCTTGATTTTCCAGATCTCATGGTGTTTTTGGTTCTACAGTGTGTTATTAAAACTCTCTTCACTGGGGCTGCAGAGTGTTGTTACAGTACTCTGAAGCATGCCCCTTTTTCAGCACTCATAAATGGGTCATTTATCATCTCTTTTTAAGCACTGATAAAGGGGTCCTTTAACGGAACATTATTAAGCACTGATAAAGAGTTTCTTTATTATTGATTTTATAATCACTGATAAAGGTGACCTTTATCAGTACTTTTATAAGCACTAATAAAGGCTATTTTTAGTGATGTTAAAGTCCTATTTTATAATATTGACTCAAGCATAGCACACACCCTAGGGTCGATCTCTTGAGGCAGTTTTTCTCATAGAATACTCTCTTATTATCACTATTATAAAATAAATAATGTATAACTAAATCATATAATAATATATTATGGGGTTTTAAAAATAAATTTAATATATAAATATATAAATGAAAATGAAAATACAAAACTCAAAGATGTTAGTGATAAGAAAAACTATTGCTATAGGGAATTCACAGTGATGTTATCATTGTTTTTTAAAATTATTGATTATAAATACTATATACAATGTTTAGATAAACCTTTTCACCCATCACCCTCTATTTTTAAATTTTATTACCCCACACCAAGACTCCACCTATATAATAATCTTTCTCGTATCATCAACACAATGTTACACTGACCCTCAGCAAGTAGCATTATGATGACAGAGGAAAGGGAAAAATGAACTCAAAGATAATAATAGTAGATAAAGTAGGTTGAAATAATTATACAATTAATTTATTAACAAATTAAATTCTCATAATAAAATAAATAGAAGACATTAAATTGCAATGAACTCAGGCATCCACCACTACATTCCTTCGAACAAGTGTTGAAGATAATTCTCCAATTTCATGGTGATTGAAAATAATGGTGGTGGAAACACAAAATATAAAATGATAAAGAACAAAAATAATATGAAATAATATATATCAAAAGTATATTAAACTATTATAAAAGAAAAACCCATTGAAATCTACTAAAAATGGTCAACTATTTTGAAATTATGTTGGGACGCATTTTTATAGGCAATATGAGTGAATAATTTTGACTATAAACATCTATATCAAAATTCATCATATGATTGGAATAGAAAATTGGAAGGTATGGAAAAATATTATATTTTTAATTTTTTTACCATATATCCTCGGTCTATCTCCAAAATTAGGGCTCATTTTCACATGTGTGTAGATATTTATCACCGAATTACTAAATAAATATTTTTTTCTCTAACTCACTCTTAGAATTCCATTACTTATATATCCCATTCATTTATAATCATTAAGGTGGCCTAATATCTAAATTATATATTGAATAAAGATGTTCAATAATTTATTATATATTAATCTTAAAAATTTCAACTCCTTTGGGTTATTCCATTTTTTATATATGGCTCCATCTTCAAAATTCATTAAATTTATGAAAACAATTTGAGGCCTAACATTTGAGATTTATTTAGGACTCCTATTAATGGATTAATCACTTGGTATCATTGGAATAAATGTAAACCATGAAAAATTTAATCCTAAAAAATAATTAAACAAATTTTATTAGTTTATAAGAAGTTAAGGTCAAAATAAAAAAAATGATTTAAAAATACATAAAATTATTAAATATTTAATTTTCATAGTCGAGTCCAAAATATTCCTAAAACCTAATAATGTGACAATTAACCTTTAAAAAATGGGATTAAAACATTGAATTAAAAAATAAAATATATGAAAATATAAACTTTGTTACTCTCCCATGTCAATGACCTGAGCATCATCATGAAGGTACCAGAGAAGCTGTGACACAAAGAATACATCATGAATCATATTCATTTGTATGGGTGGTTCTATATGATATGAAACAACTCTAATATTCAACAACACCTAAAATGTTCCAACAATTTATGGAGAGGGATTACTACCATGACAAAAACCTTTATTGCCCATGAAGAAGATATACCTCTTAGAACACGTAATATCTAATGAAAAACTTTTTAGGCCTCCTCCATTAATAAATATAATACTTATGATGAACCTACTTTACCTCCATTCACTCTTGTATCACTTGTACCTTTTATTTAGTGGTATTCACCAATTTTGATCTTAAGGACCCCCCAACCTCTGCTCAACTAGATGAATATTAGCAAGGTCATCCATATAACACTTTGAAAAGATCCATAACAACAGTGGAGGGATAACTGTTACTATAATAAAACTACACCAAGGGTGGAAACCTCAACCATATACCTCTAAAATATACAACACATGTGTGAAACATTACCTCTATATTTGGGAAAGTTCTCTCTATCTGACCATCTATCGATGGATGAAAAGAACTTCAAGGGAATAACTGAGAGCCAAAATCATATTGTAGACCTCTTCAGACCCTAGAGGTAAAATAGGGATCAAAATCAAAGATAATTGTCTTCAAACCCCCATAATCTCTCCCTAACTCCTCCAGATACTACCTCATCAAAACCTCTACTAATCGTGAATCCCTAATCACTAAGAAGTGATATGAATTCTTCAACCAATCCATGATCACCAATATAGCATCACAAATTCCTTGAGATCTAGGAAAACAAGTTTCAAAGTCCATAAAGATATTCTCCCACTTCCACTGGGGAACATCAAGTGTCTAAATAAACCCACCTGAAACATGGTGCCCATCATTCACCCTCTATCCCACCAAACATCAATAGAAAAACTCTAAAACTGATTATTTTACTACAGACCACTAAAACTAATCTTTCAAGGCATGATACATATTTTCCACATAAGTATATATTACAAATGGTAAACTATGAAACTCACATTGAACTACATCATGCATCAACAAAGAAAGAAAGATACTCCCCTAGAATATAACCTAATTGTGACCATCTTAAGACCATCCCAAAATTATTCTTTAAACTCGTGGTTTCTCCATAGAACTTTGACCCGGGGCATTGTCTTTTTCCATAGAAATTTGTCTCTATGATCTAAGATCTTCACCAGTTAATCTTTATATGAGCGATAATTCTCCAATGGTACCACCTCTGGATGGAGTACATGTGAGGGTTCTGGTATGTAATTTCACAAAAGGAATACATGTAATACATTATATACTTGAGATAGGTTATGTAAGAGTGTTATTTAGTAGGAAATTTCTCCATTGTGTTCAAGGATCTCAAAGTGGTCGATGTATCTTGGACTAAGAGTTCCCGTCTTCCCTAATCTCAAAAATTTATTCCATGGAGATATGTTGAGGAATACCATATATCCAACATCAAACTCAAGGTGTCATAGACAATTTTAATCATAGATCTTCTATCGACTCTGAGCATCCTTGATTTTCTTCTTAAAGTTATTAACCTTTTACACCATTTCCTCAACCATTTTAGGACCTAGCAATTTTCGTTCCCTAACATCATCCCAACATGTATATTTTCTGCACCCGTTCACATAAAGGGCTTCATAGGGATCCATTTGGATGCTTAAGTGGAAATTTGTTTTTAAGAGAACTTGACTAGAGTAATATTTTTATCTCATACACTTTTTAAGTCATTTAATTATGCTCTCAAATTTTCCTCAAGTGTCTGGATAGTCTGCTCATATTGGCTATCATTTTGAGGGTGATAGGTCATGCTGAAGTTCAACTCAGTATTCAGAGAATATTGAAGACTCTTCTAGAACATAGATATGAATCTTAGATATCAACCAGATACAATCGATAGTGGTACTCCATTCATACTTACCACTTATCTGATGTATATTCATGCAAGTTTATCCATTGATAAATCCTCTCGAATCGCAATGAAGTGTGCATCCATTGTAGGATGATCCCCCAAAACCAATGTAGCAATGTTTCCTCCTGATGTCTTTAGACATCTGAAGATAATTTCCATGGTGATGTTTTCCCATTTCCATGTTGGTATGGGTAATGGTTTCATCATGCCATTAAACTTTTATCTTTCATCCTTCACTTGCTGATATACCAGGAACTTTTATGTATATTCAAAAATCTCCTTATTCATATTGTCCAACCAGTAGTTCTCTTGGAGATCTCAATGAATATTTGTGGATCCTAGGTGGATGGATAATGTTAAGCTATGTGCATCATCTAACAGTTCATTTATTAACTCAGGATTTGATAGAACACATAGTCTTGAACCAAATCTCACAATTCCTTGTTGATTAACATTTAACTCTAAGGATTTTCATATTCATATAGTTTACACTTTTTTCAAATTCCAACATCATTTCTTTGTGAATATTTTGTCTTCTCCAAAAGGGATGTTTGAGCAATCATTTTTTGATAGGATTAATGATATTCCTTCCTTTTTTATTCTCATTTCCATCTTTTCTAAATCTAATAAGATCATATCCCTCTTAACTCTCATCAATGATAGAATTTCTAGATCCTTTTTACTTAAAGTATATGATACATTATTTTTCTTTCCCTAGATGGTAGAAAATTGATCATTCATAGTCCTTGATCATCTTTAAACATATTCATTCGAAGATATTCAACTTTTTATGTGTGAATATATACTTTAGGTTTTTTGGATATATATATATTTCAAACTTCTCCCCAAAGAGATAATGCCAAAATATTTTCAAATTGAAGATCACGGCAACCAACTCCAGATCCTACATTGGGTAGTTCTTTCTATGAACATTCAACTATCTTAAACCATAGGCTATGAATTTTTTCTTTAACGCACATCCCAACCCATTCATCAAAATATTGTTAAATACCATGAAAATCTCTCCACTTGTGGGTAGTGTGAGAATAGGTGAAGTGATAAGCCTCCATTTCAACTCTTTAAATATCTCTTCATATTCATCATTCCAAAAAAAATCAACTCTATTCTGAGTTATCTTAGTAATAGGTTTTAAAAATCGTAAAAAAGTTCTCACAAATCAGTGATAATGCCCAGATAACCTAAGGAAAATATAGATATCTATCACATATGTTGGCCTCATCCATCCTTTAATTTCTTCAATCGTTAAAGGGTCTATAGATATCTCATTTATTTTAATGGTATTCCCCATGAATGAGACTTCCTTCGACCAGAACTCACATTATTTTACTTTTCTTAAAGCTTCCTCTTTTGTAAGGTCTTTGTCATAGTGATCAGATGCTCCTCATGCTCCTCTATTCTTTGGGAGTATATTATAATATCATCTATAAAGACTACTAAAATTTTGTTGAGGTAATATATAAATAAACAATTTATCAAGTCCGTTAATATTAATGGAGCATTTGTGAGTCTAAATGGAATTACTATGAACTCATAGTGCTCATAACTTGTACAAAAATAAGTCTTGGGAATATCCTCCATCTTCTCCCTAACATTGATATATCCTGACCACATATATACCTTGGAGAAGTATTGTGGTCCACATAGTTGATTATACTAGTCATCAAACTATTTTATAGGATAGTTTTTCTTTATTTTGATCTTGTTGATCTCATAATAACAAATTCCAAGGTAAATTTACCCATCCCGCTTCTTGATATAATAGACTGGTTCACCCCATGGAAAAGAACTTGGGCATATGAAACCTTCACCAAGATTCCCCTACAGTTGTTTCTTCATCTCCTAAAGTTCCACTACGACCATTATATACAAATTCTTGGATAATTATAACACCCTAGATATAAGCTCGATTGAAAATTCAACCTCTTTACTAGGAGGAAGACCATGAAATTCCTCTGCAAACACATCAGTGTATTCCCTCACAATGGGCATGTCTTAATGTTTGATTCTTTACTTAGACTCAATAATTTATGATATATATGTTTGATAATAGTTCAGTAATATCCATGCTTGAGATGATTGTTCTAAAAGAATATTCATCCTTCTCCTTGAAATTTAATAGAATCTAAGGAAGATTCACAACACAAAGAGTGATTTCCTTCTTGTGGTAATTTATGTTGGCTCTATATTGGGAGTTCCAATACATACCCATAATTTAATAAAATTATACCAATACAAAAAGGTTTACTGTAATGTTCAAACAAAAAACATTTTATAGGGGAGGAGTTATATTTTGAGGATGTAATAATTTCCCCATTTTACATTTTCACCGACAACTCTACTTCTATTCTTTGTGGTGGTGTTTTAATAGTTCTAATAAACTTTCGTGATATGAAGGAATTCGTAGAACTAGAATCAAAAGGTATTCTTCTATTATTGAATGAATAACTAGCATACCTATAGTTACCCTATCCTTTTACACATAACATTAGAAAATTTTAAGCATAATTAAACATCATTTTACAAGACAAGGATTGTGAAGTATAGTGTCTTGGGAGATAAGGTACCTAAAACTGAAAAACATGGGGCTAAATAAAACATTTATTTATTTAATATTAATAAATATATCCTAACATTAATTGTGCCCATACATCTTCATAGGGTAACCTAGATATAACATGAACAAAGCGATGAGCTAAAAAGCCCAGTAAGGGAATAAGCATAAGAATAGAGCTTTAACACATGGGTTAGAAGGCATAACATAATAAAAATAAAAGTCATGGAACATATGGAATAATAAAATATTAACATGGGATTATATAAATATAGAATCATATTAATGTTTACACAAAAAAAATGACTTTAGCATGAGTCAAGGCTTATTGCACCTAGAGGAGAGTAAGACAAGGTTAACCACCAAGACCGTTGCACATGGTAGCACGAGTCAAGGCTAAGCACTATGACCATGGCACATAATGTCTCATGAGACTCAACTTTACCCAATTCATTGGAGCGCTATCTAGGTGAACCCATCATAAAATTTTCATGAATATGCTTTCCACATATAGAATCATACATAATCAATCATACATAAACAAAATGGTACCCTTGGAAAGAAATGGGTATCATAATCATGTCATAAATCATAATAGATGGGTGTATCATACAAGTTCCCATGAAATAAATGAATTAAATATATATGGAAATTGATAATGGAAAATAGGCATATATCATGGTAATTTATGTCAAATAGAAGAGACAACATGTAAGAAGAGCATTTAAGAAATTTTAGAATCAAAACATTTTAGTGGGGTTTTATGGAAAATACTAAAGGGAATTTAAAATAGAAAAGAGAATAATATTTTATATATAACCATAAGTGAACCAATAATGTTTTCATAATTAAAATACTGATTTTATGAAAACAATTATGTCTTAAAATATATGATAGTTTCCACTTTAAACTGGGTAAGAATTCAAGAAGTTCACTAAAAATGGGTTTGCTTACCGATATGTATTGAGGAGGGAATAACATAAAAGCATGTATATACCAAAGATATAATGATTAATGGATATTGATACATGATTTTGGACATATAAAAATAAATTATAATATTTACATAAATTGAATATTGGATTTCATTTGGGCAAAAGGAGAGTAAGAATAACTCAAAGGAATAATGGAGGTTTGGGTAGAATCACATACCTTAAGTCCAAAGGTGTTATCCACTTGATATTAATGAAATAAATAATAAAATTAGGTTCATTAAAAAATAATTAATGAACCCATTTTAAATTTAATTTATTTAGTATAACCCTTTTAAGTTCATTAATGGACTTTTTGATGGGTTATGATGTTCAATTTCATTGTTCGGGTCTGTTTGTTTCATGATAGGTTTACTTATATACATGAATGGATAATCATGTAAAATGAGGATTCTTGTCTAGAATTTGAGTTAAATTTTATTATTTTACATCCATAAGGTTACATGGTTGTAAATTTAATTTGGTTACTTGGAGTTAAGTTGAATCATTATATAAAACTTTAGTGATAACCTTTTGGGTTAATTGGCGGGTTTCAATCACAACGAACACATTTAAATTTATAAAAAAACATGTGTATAAATAGATTATATAAATATAGATGAGAAATATTGAATATATTATATTCTATTTCAACTAAAAAAATTGTTTCATGGCCAAGATTGAAGATGGTAACAAAATTGAAAACTCGTCGTCCTTGAATGTGGTGAATTAACACATCTCAGATGGTGTTTTCATTTATAATATAAAAGAAGGGTAAAGGATATAAAATAATAACTTTTTCAACTATCATAAAACAATTAAATTATATTTAAGTTACTAGAGTTGCCATAATATTTTTATTAGTATAGGTAAGGATAGAAAAGAAAAAAAGGAACTTGAAAAGAAAGTAAAAGAATTGAAAAGATGAATTACCTCTTTAGTTAATCTTCCTTGAGAGCCTCTTAAAGGGAGATGATTTGGTCTTTTGAGGAGACAAATGGATTATTAACATGGGGGAGGATATTGGGGAGATATTTGAGTAGAATTTAGGCATGTTAGAAGGTTTCACAGAAGTGAAGAGAAGAGGGGAGTATGGGAGGTTTTTATAGTGGAGGGGAGGAGGATTTTCTTAATATTTTAATCATAAGTTTATTATTTTTTCATAAGACAAGTAATAGCATTGATTAAATGACCAAAAATAGTAATATTTTCATGTTAGTTTGAACCAAGGGTTCTTAACTCGAAAATTATGCTAGGAATAGTGCATTTAACTTATAATGTATATATACGGTAAATTGTCGTATTTTACTATTCATCAAAAATTATGTATTTTAGAAAAATCCCAAAAATTCACCCTAACCATTTTTCAATGTGTATAATCAAAAAAAGAAATCTATTTTTCAAAAATAATTTTCTAAATATGATTAATTTAATTTTTTTTATTAAAATCATAATAACATGAAACTTACAGATTTTAAAACTAAAACTGATTTTGTAATGCCTTTAAAAAGTACATAAGGTCTTATAAAATTATCATAAAACCATAAGACATAAAATTATTAATTTATTAACATGTTTTACGAAAATAAATTTTATTTTAAATTAATTAATTAATTTTAAAAAATAATTTAAGACTTACAAAAATAGCAATACTTTACAATGGTCATATTATCACTTATAAGATGTCTAAATTTTATTTATACATTCATGGGTGTGTTTAATATTATTTTGGATGATTTAATATTTTTAAGGGTCACATTACTATTCATAATGGTAACTATTCATAAGGGTTAGTTATTATTCACAGAAAAATTAAGTTTCACTTACCAGACTATAAACATCTTACTGATCGCAACCGCATATGTCAAATTTTTGAAATTCTAATCACAAAAGTGGCAATATTATTTTTAATGGTCATATAGTAACTAGTAGTTCGTTGAGTTTTAATTTCATATGATTATGTGACATTACAATAAGTGAATTTCCATTGAAAAAACATCGGTTCATTACATTCTTCCACCCTTATAAAATTCTGCCCTAGAACTTTTTTTTTAGATTTTATGACATAAACTGGTGTGGGTACTTTTCCTTCATTGTGTCCTCCAGTTTCCATGTTGCCTCTTCATACTTATGGTTTCACTATAGTACTTTGACCAGGTGAGTATTCTTGTTATATAGAACATTATCTCTGTGATCTAGGATCTTCACTGGATGATCCTCATAAGAAAGATCAATCTCGAATTGTACCACCTCTAAAGAGAGTACATGTGAAGGATATGGTATGTACTTCCTAAAGAGGGATACATAGAATACATCGTGTACTTTATGCATGATAGGTGGAAGTTCCAGTAGATAGGCCATAGATCAAACATGATCAAGAATATCTAAGGTGTTGATGTACCTAGGACTTAGCTTTCAATTCTTCCCAAACCTCATGACCTTATTCCATGGAGATATGTGGAGAAATAACATGTCCTTAACTTTTAACTCAAGGTCCCATTGACAATTCTCTGCATAACACTTTTGTTTAATTTGGGAAGCCTTGATGTGATACTGAATGGATTTCACCTTCTCCACCATTTCTTCAACCATTTGGGGTCCTAGTAGCTTTCACTCACTTAATTCATCCCAATACACCGGTGTTCTGCACCTTTTCCCCTAAAATACTGTGTATGGTGTCAATTGGATGCTCGAGTGGAAACTATTACTGTTGGATAATTCAACCAGTTGAAGATGTTGTTACCATCCTCATTTGAATTCCATAGAACATGCTCTTAACATATTTTCCAGTGTCAAAATTGTTCACTCAGATTGCCCATCAGTTTGAGGATGATAAGTTGTATTGAAGTTCAGTTCACTACTTAGAGAATGTTGGAGACTTTTTTAGAACTTCGAGGTGAATCTCAGATCTTTATCGGATACAATGGATAGTGTTACTCCATGGAGCCTTACCACCTATTTGATATATATCCATGAAATTTCATCCAATGAAAAGTCCTATTGAATTGAGATAATTTGAACAATCATTATAAGATGATCCACAATGACCCATATTGCATGGTCTCCTCTAGATGTCCTTGAAAGTCTAGTGGAAATTTCCATAGTGATGTTCTCCCACTTCCATGTTAGTATGGGTATCATTTTCATCATCTCTTTAGACTTTTTCCTTTCAACCTTCATTTATTGTCATACCAAACACTTTTATGTATACTCAGCACTCTTCTTCTTTGTATTGTCCCACCAAAAGTTCTATCAGATATCTCGATACATCTTTGTGATCCCTGGGTGAATAGAGAAGGTTAATCAATGTGTGTCATTCAAAATATCCTTATTTTTCTATGGATTGAATGGTACACATAATCATGACCCAAATCTTACAATTCCTTCCTCATCATTCTTGAACATAAAGGATTTCCCAATTCTAATGGAATTGACCCTTGTTGGAATTCCCACATATTTTATTTGATCATCCTTTATTTTCTCCATGAGTGATGGATGCTAAATTATTTGGGAAAGGACTGATGATGTTCCTACCTTAATGACTCCCATATCCATCCTCTAAAAATCAATGAATATTTTATCCTTTTCAATTCTCATCATTGATAAATATGTAGGATCATTTCTACTTAGAGCATTTTCTACTTTATTTGACTTACTAGGATGGTAGTGGATTGATTATTCATAATCCTTGATAATCTCTAACCATCTTTGTTGGTGAATATTAACCACTTTTTATGTAAATATATTTTGAGACTATTTTCATCAGTATATATCTCACACTTCTCCCATAGAGATAATTTCTCTATATTTTTAATGCAAATATCATAACCGTTAACTACAAATCATTCATAGGATAGTTTTGCTCATGTATTTTTAGCTTCTTGAAGTTTAGGCTGTCAATTTTTCCATTTTACATCAGCACACATTCTAAGCCCTTATTTGAAGCATAATTGTACACCATAAAGAGTTCTCCACTTGTTGGGAGTGTGAGTATTAGTGTAGTGATAAGCCTATTTTTCAACTCCTTAAAGAAGTCTTTACATTCTTGAGTCCAAAAAAAATTTACCCCCTTCCATTTCATCTTGGTCACTGGGTTTGAAAATCATGATAAGTTCTTCACAAATCATTTCTAATACCTAGCTAGACCCAAAAAGCTATGGATCTCAGTTACATATGTTTTCCAAGGCCACTCTTCAATTACCTTCTTCTTGGAATGGTACAAAAATATCCCTTTTCTAGTTATAACATTTCCCAAGAATGATACTCCTCTATACAGAACTCACATTAACTATAATTTTCATATAGTTTCTCCCTTTGAGAAGTCTTTTGTATAGTATTCAAATTCATCTCATGTTCCTCCTTACTCTTTGAGTATATCAGAATATCGTTGATAAATACTACCACAAATTTTTTGAGGTAATCTATAAAGACTCTATTCATTAAATCAATGAATTATTTGGATAATTAGTGAGTCCTAATGGCATCACAATGAACTCATATTGTCCATACCTAATTTTAAAGGTAGTCTTAGGAATATCTTCTTTACTCACATTTATTTTGTGATATCCCAGCCGAAGGTCCACCATAGAGAAATAACTGGCCACACAAAGCTGATCGAACAAGTCATCTATATGTGGTAGTGGATACTAGTTCTTTATCGTGATTTTATTGAGCTCATGATAATCAATAAAGAGGTGCATTGATCCATCCATCTTCTTAATGAAGAGTACTGGGGAACCCGATGGTGAACCACTTGGGCATATAAAACCCTTCTCTAGATTCTCATGTAACTGTTTCTTCTGTTATTCCAACTCTACAGTGTCCATTTTATATGTTTTCTTTTATATAGGTCGGGATCTAGTAATAAGTTCAATTAAGAAATCAACCTCTCTATCAGGTTGAAAACCAGGAAACTCTTTAGGGAATACATCAGTGTAATCCCTCATGATGGGAATATCTTCAAGAAGTATGATATCCTTTGTCCCAATAATTTTAGATATACATGCTTTCTCATAAGGAAGTAATATCCACACTTGAGACAATGATTATAAAGGATATTCATCTTCCACCTTACACGTATAAATAATTGGAGGATACTTTGGGATGTGAAGAGTGATCTTCGTTTACCGATAGTTGATGTTGGATTTGTATAAAAATAGCCAATCCATGCCCAATATAACATCAAACTCTACTGAAGGAAGTTTGAAAATATTTTCTAGGAGTTTCAGTCCACAAACATTTACCAGGGAGGAGTTATAATCCTCAGATGCAATAATTTCCCAATCCGCTATTGTCACCGATAACATAACCGCTAAATTTTTATGTGGTGTTCGAATAATTATACTAAACTTTAAAGATATGAAAGAATACATAAAACCAGAATCAAATAATATGTTTTCAATTCTTGAATTAATAACTAACATACCTATCACCACATCATAGTATAGATACACCTCAGCAATAGGGATAGCATAATCCCTTCCTTGTTGCCTTCGAGGTTGTCATTGATTTTTTCTGAAAACCCTTGGATTAGGGAAATTGTTCACATAATTCCCACACTCCTTGCAGTTATAACTCTTCACCACTGGCTAAGCGTTTATTTAAACCTTCCTTTCTTCTTCCACATTAGCAGGATTCTTCATATCCCTTCGGCAGTTCTTTTCTATGTGTCATATCTTTCCACATTTGAAGAAAATCCTAGTTCCCTTTAGATAGTTTCAAGAATACTTCTTCCCATAATTTTGACACATGGGATGTTCTATCTTCTTTTCATAATGGGGTTTATTTCCCAAACCATCCATATTAGACTCCATCTTATGATTTTTGTCACCAGACCCATGAGACCACTGGGAGTCTCTGATCTCCATTTCAACCTTGAGCGCACAATAGAAAATATCCTCATAACTATCAAAGTCTCAAATTTCCAACACTTTTCATAGACTTGGATTTAGTCCACTAAAGAATCTATCCACCTTTCCTTCGGTGTTCATGACAAATCCAAAGGCGTATCTTGGATTCCTTGTAAAGTTTGGTTCATATTTCCATATGGACTCATCTTCCTTCTTCTAGAGTATGAGGAACTCCCTTTCCATCTTGATATGGAGGGTTTGGTGAAAATATTTATTGGAAAATATTCTCTTGAATTCCTCCCAAACCATGGAATAAATTTCCTCTTGGGTCTTTGTATTCTTCATCAATGTCCACCACTGATCAGCATCCCCATCAAAATGATAGACCACCAGTATGACTTTCTCTTCTTATAAGCACTAGAGGATAGAGAATATCTTTTTAATAGAGTTAATCCACTATTCCACATGGAGGGGATCAGAAGATCCACTAAACATAGGAGGCCTTTTCCATATGAAGTATTCAATGAAAACTGTCTCTTTCCCTAAGGGAGGGGGTGTTCCATGTGTATCATGTTATTATTTATAACTTGAGCCAGTTGAGTAGGTACTTTCAATAAGTTTTGAGCTCCTATTCCCATCATATTTTTCATATCATCAGGTCAATATTCACATTCCCAGTCACATTGATTTTTGAAACATGTTCTTTTATTTCCCTCCATTAACTATGAAAAATAATGTACAATTATAGGGCTATAATACTTAGCTACTAAGCATAAAAAAATAAACTTTGAACATAAAAGGATAAACTTGTAAAGGAGAAGTATATCCTAACTTGTGATTCCCAAGGTTTAAATCTAGGTTATCCTTGATCTATTTGCTAACTTATATTCTTATGAGATCTTTTTTTATTCCCTTAATAATGGTTTGTACCAAGCTCGTGAATTTACCAAAGCATATCCCCTGGGGGTGTCAAACCAAGAATGCAGCAAGGCTCGTTTTTCTGCACCAATTCCCATTCGAGTCTAGCTCAAAGCGGTGTTTTCATGTTTTACCCCAAGATACATTTGTTCCATATCCTCCTCTACCTATTTGTATCCAGATAGGCATTTATTTTCTTGATAAACCATTTACTCTATACTTACTAAAATTCTGTTATGTTTTCTTATACATTGTCTCATCCTTAAGGTTCTTACTAAAGTGCTATATTCCTAATATCCAAATATAACTACCCCGTAATATGATAAAAACTATAGTGTACCTATCCTTTTACATGTAACATTACATAATTTTATAAATAATAAAACATCATATTACAATCCAATGCTCGTTAAGTCTTGTGTTTTGGAAGATTGGGTACATAAAACTAAAAACATGGGACTAAATAAAACATTTATTTATTTAATCTTCATAAATAGATCCTAACTAACATTATGCACATGCATCTTTATTGGGTAACCACAGGATAACATGAACAAATGGGTGAGCTAAAAATCCCAGTAAGGAAATAAGCATAAGAATAGAGCTTTAGCACATGGGTTAGAAGGTATGACATGATGAAAATAAAATGCATAGAACATATGGAATCATAACATATAAACATGGGATTATATAAACATGGATTTATAGAAATATATAATCCACATGAATAATGAATTTATCATGATTCAAGGCTCGTTTTATATAGAGGATCACAAGTCAAGGTTAAGCAACAAGACTATTGCACATGGTAGCACGAGTCAAGGCTAACTACCATGACCATTCCACATAAGGTCTCATGATACTACACTTTAAAAATTCATTAGAGTGCCATCTAGGTGTACACATAATAATATGTTCATGAATATGCTTTCCATATATAGATTCATACATAATCAATATTACAAAACCAAAAGGGTATCCATAGAAAGAAATGGGTATCATAATCATGTCATAGAGAAAAATAGATCGGTGTATCATAAGAGTGTCCATGAAAGAAAGGAATTAAAAAATACATGGAAATTGATAATATAAAATAGGATTATATCATGGTAAGTGATTTCAAATATAAGTGACAAAATGTAAGAACAGTATTTAAGAATTTTTAGCATTAAAACATTTTAGTGCAGTTTTAAGGAAAATACTAAAGGGCCTTTAAAATAGAAAAGGGAATAATATTTGATATAAAACAAGAAGTGAATCAAGAAGGTTTTAATAATAAAAATACTGATTTTATAAAAACAATGGGGTCTTAAAATAGATTATAGTGTGCACTTGAAACTGGGTAAGAATTGGGGAAGTTCCCTAAAATGGGTTTGCTTATCAGGAAGTATTGAGGAGGGAGTCTCTTAAAATAATGTATATCCCCAAAATAAAATGATTTATGTATATTGAAACATTATTTTGGACATATAAATATAGAATATAATATGTTCATAAACATAATACAGGATTTCATTTGGTTTAAAAGAGAGTAAGAATAATCCGAAGGAATAATGGAGGTTTGGGTAGAATCCCTTACCTTAAGTCTGAAGATGTTCTCCAATTGATTTTAATAACCTGAATAATCAAGTTTGGTTTATTAATTAATAATTACATAACCTATTTTACATGTAGTTTATTTATTATAACCTTTTTAAGTTCATTCATGGCCTTTTTGATGGGTTAGGAGGTTCAATTTCATTATTCGGGCCTATTTGTCAGTTTACTTATATACATGAATGGATAATCATGAAAAAGGATGATGGTTTTCAAGAATTGGATTTATATTTTATTATTTAACATTCATAAGGTAACATGGTTGTAAATTTAATTTGGTTACTTGAAGTGAAGTTGAATCATTATATAAAACTTTAGTGATAATGTTTTTGGTTAATTGGCGGGTTTTGATCACAATGACCACATTTTGATTTATAAATCAAAACCATGTGTAAAAAAAGATTCCAGAGACATAGATGATACATATAATATATATTATATCCTTTTTCAACTATAAAAATTATTTCATGACCAGAATTGAAGATGGTAAATGAAATTGAAAACCCTTCATCCTTGAATGTGATGAATTAACACATCTCAAATGGTGTTTTCATTTCTAATATAAAATAAGTGTAAATGATAGATGATAATAACATATTCCATTATCATAAAAAAAATATAGTACATTTAAGGTACTATAGTTGTCATAATATTTTGATGAGGAGATGTAAGGAGAGAAAAAAACAAAGGAACTTGAAAAGAAAGTAAAAGAATAGAAAAGAGGAATTTACCTCTTGAGTTAATCTTCCTTGAGAGAATCTTTAGGGGAGAGGATTTGGTTTTTTGAGGATAACAAGGGATACTGAACATGGGGGCTGATCTTGGGGAGAGATTTGAGTAGAATTTAGGCAACTCACAAGTCTTTTGATGAGTTAAGAAAAGAGGGGAGTGTGGGTGGTTTTTATAGTAGAGGGGAGGATAGTTTTTTTAATATTTTAATCATTAGTTTAGTATATTTTCATAAGAGAAGTAATAGTGTTGATTTCATGACCAAAAATAGTAATATGTTTATGTGCGTTCGAAACAAGGGTTCTAACCATATCAATGATGCTAAAAATAGTGCATTTAACTTATAATGTATATATATGTTAAATTACTGTATTTTACAATTCATAAAAACAAGTATTTTAGAAAACAAATTCACCCTGACCATTTTTTGTTGTGTCAAATCCAAAAATTAAATCCATTTTTGAGAAATAATTTTCAAAATATTATTAATTTAATTTTTAATTAAAATCATAATTACATTAAAAATACAGATTTTAAAACTATAACTGATTTTATAATGCTTTCAAAAATTACATAAGCTCTTATAAAATTATCTTAAAACCATAAGACATACAATTTTTAATTTATGAACACCTTTTAGAAAATAAATTTCCCTTTAAATTAATTAATTAATTGTAATTAATAATTTATGACTTACAAAAATAACAATACTTTTACTTGGTCATATTTTTAGTTATAAGATGTCCAAAAAAATTTTATACATTCAAGAGTGTGGTTACTATTATTTTGGACAATTTATTATTTGTAAGGGTCATATTACTATTAATAAGGGTAACTATTTACAAGGGTCAGTTACTATTCACCAAAAAATAAGTTTGACTTATCAGACTCCAAACATCTTACTAATCAGAATCGTGTATATTAGATTTTCAAAATTCAAATCACAAAAGTGACAATATTATGTTTAAAGATCACATAGTAACTAGAAGTTAATTGAGTCGTGATTTCATGTGATTGTATGATATAATTATAAGAAGGTAATTTCCATTAATAAAACATTAGGTCATTACATTACCTATCACCACTTCGTTTTTGGGATCCACCTTAGTGATAGTGGTAGAAAAAGATCCCCCTTTCTACCTTGGAGGTTGTTAGTTATCTCCGAAAACCCTTAGCTTAGTGCATTGGTTTTAAAAGTTTCTTAGTTCCTTGTAGTTGAAGTAATGAAAATTGCACTGAGGGTTGACTATATTATTCCTTTCCTCTATCGTATTAGTGGATTTCTCATATTGGTAATCTCTATTTAGGTTCCCTTCCTTACCGCACCTAAATCATTTCCTCGTCCCCCTTAAGAAATTTTTGGGGTGCTTCTTTCCGCACCTTTCACAAGTGGGATGTTGAAATTTAAAAGTACCATTATATTTCTCCATTAGATTGAAAAAATTAAACTCCACTTTATGCCTCTTATCCCCATGATACCATTGACATTCTCTGGTCTCTATTTCAACATTGAGGGAACATTGGAAATTTCACCATAGCTACCAAAGTATCAGTTCACTAGATCTTTTCATAGATTAGGTTTTATTCCAAAAAAATAAGTGGCCAACCTTAAATTAGGGGGTAACAACAAAGTAGGAGGTGTGTCGTGAAAGTATTGAGAAGTTTTTATAATACTCTTTAATAGATCTGTCATCTTATTTCTTAAGGGTAAGGAAATCCCTTTCCATTTTAAGTCCGATAATGCAATGCAAATATTTATCAAAAAACATTTTCCAAAATTCCTTCCACCCCCATAGCATTTATCTCTTCCTCGGGATTGGTATTCATGATCAAATTCCACCACTGATCATCTTCTCCCTCCATTACATAAGCAGCCAGTAGAACCTTATCTTGTTTGGAACATTGACGAATGGAGATGATCCTCTCAAAGGAGTTGATTCATTGTTCTGAAACTATAGGATTAGATGGTCTATTGATAGTTTGATATATTTTTCACATAACGGTATTGATTTCATGTTGTTCTCTATTAGGGGGATCTATATGCTTTTCCTGACTTAGGTTTATATTCATAAACTCAGTCAGTTGATAGAGTATCATCATGAAGTCAGTGATTCCTGTTCCCATCATGTTGGGCATCTCATTGGGGGAGTTATCAATTTTCCATTTGTATTGATTGTTTACCTGATTCCTCGTATTTCCATCCATTGGATAAAATAAAATTTAAAATTGTGGATGAATACTTTAATTCTATTAAACACATAAAGAGTAATATAATGACAATAAAGAGATAAATTATAAATTAACTTTATTTCTTAACTTATGAATTTCAAGGCTTCAATCTATGTTATCCATGATCTATTTCCCAACAAATATTATTATGGGTATTTTTGTTCCCTTAATAATTGTTAGTAATGAGATTATGAATTTAGAAAAGCATATCCCCCAAGGGTATGAAACCAATTGTGCAGAAAGGGTCATTGTAATGTACTAGGTTATGTCGAGTTAGGCCTGACGCAGTTTGTCAGATTTGTTACACTGAGGTACATATATTCCATAACCACGTCCACTTATAGTATCTAGAGAAGGATTTATTTTCTTGATAAAATATTTACTCTATACTTAACAAAATTTAGGGATGATTCCTTATACATAGCCTCATCCCGAAGACTTTCACAAGATTTTTCGTATCCTAATCCTAGAAATAACTAAACTTTTTGTTTCATACCATCTATAACAACCCTTATCTTTAATACAAACTATTTCAGGATTTATTACAAAATATTTAACTTATTATAACCCAAGAGATCAAAAATTCTAGTGTTTTTTAAAATTAATTACATTATATAACAACTTAAAATAATGAATATATCATCTTTATTGAAAACCTCCTTAACATGTTCATAATATTCCTTCATACTTCAAACTGCATGGGATAACCCGGGGACATACATAAGAAAGGGGTGATCTATAAATCCCAGTAATGTAATAAACATTCATAACATGAATATAATAATACATTTCATACAATAGTCATATAAAAAGGGAGTAATAATCATAAACATCACCGATGATACATGATATAACATGATAATCATAAAGGAAACATGGGAAATTTGGAAACAACTTAAAACACTGCATCATAAACACAGGTCAAGGATAAATTCTAAGAAATAATGATGGAAAAATTCCCATAAAGGAATCAAGTTCACATTATATTCCAAAATTATGTCTCATAAGACTAAATATTACCCAATGGATTAAAACACTATATAATTCTAGGCGCACCTGTCACTTTCATTTCATTCTCATGATTATGTGTGCCACAGAGATCATATAACATGGATTCATTCATCATCATATATTATTATAGGATCATGGAGTGTGTAATAAATACCTCTTAGTAAAAATTAATAGAATTATAAGTGTTTAATGTTTGACACGCTTGATAGGAAATGGGTATGGTATTCACTACACAATTTTTTCTCAAGGAAAATCATGGTGAATTTTAGGCAGCATAACAGCATCACTTAAAAATTCATAAAATTTGTTTATTAGAGAGAATGATGTCTCTCATAATTTTAAAATCAAATAGGTAGTAATAGAGACATTACAATTCATATCCCAACATTAAGAACTAGAAATAGAAGGCATAAGATAATAAGGAAACTTGAATAATGAAGATAAAGAAGGGATCCCTTACTTGAGTATGTAACTCCAAATTATTAGAAAGAGATTCTTGAGAGCTTTGGTGTAACACCCCAGTAATTTGTTTAATAATTTTAAATAATTTTAAATTAAGTGTTTTAATAAATAATAATACTTATAAATAATTATAATTTATCGCTTAAAAATTAATTAATGTTCTAAAAAATACTATTTTATAGTATTTTTTTTTGTATTTGAATATGAATATATATATTTTATTATTTTTACAAAATTAATTTTTATCAATATATTATTTAATTAAATATAGTATATATATTGAATATTATAATTATTTGGATAAATAATAAATTATTTTATGAATATATTCACAATTAGTATGATTTGAATTTTTAAAAATGGACTTACGTCATTGTGATTGGTAAGTTTTTTAGAGTCTAATAGCATCAACTTAATTTTTTGGTGAATAGTAACACGACCCTTATAAATAGTAATGTACCCTTATGAATAGTAATTTTACCCTTATGAAAACTAAAATGATCTTTATTAGTATTAACCTCACCCATGAAAGTATAAATAAAATTTAGGCACCTTAAAAATGAGACTGAATGTTTTAAAAATAAATAATTAAGTGTTGGTATTTTTGTGAGTAATAAATATTTATTTACAATTTTAAATTAATTAATTTATTTAAAATTTATTTTAATTTCACAAAATTTATTCATAAATTAATATATATTTTTTCCTATGGTTTTTGGATAATTTTATGATACCTCATATAATTTTTGAAAGTATTATAAAATCAATTTTAAAATTATAATATGCATTTTTCAAGTAAATAATGATTTTATTTAAAACATAAATTACACACGTTTAAAAAATTATTTTTATAAAATGGAGCCCATTTTTTAATTCTAACCATCTAAAAATGGTTAGAGATAATTTTTGGGATTTTTCTGAAATAGTTCATTTTTTTGTGAATACTGAAATTCGATAATTTATGAAATATACTAAATAAATGAATTTCGGCGTCATGATTGAGTCATGGATGATGTAAATGGCCATTGGTTCAAACTAACATACACTTTTTACTATTTGTAGTCACAATAATCATGACTATTCATAGTCTTGATCCAAAATAATTAAATAATTATTAAAATAATGGAAAACCCTCCACTCCTCCATTAAAAAATGGCCCCTCACTCACTCTTATATTCACTCCTCTAAGACTTGAATATTCTCATATTTCTTACCATATACTCTTCCTTAGTCTATCCCTACATGTAGGAGCTCTTTGCCTTTCCAAAATACCAAAACCCCTTCCCTTAAGGAGGTTCTCAATGAGGATATTTCAATAGGTAAACCCTATCGCTTTTTCTTTTAATTTCATTTTCAATTTGTTTTATATTCTTATATTCTCCTCACCTCCTTTGTCTAAATGATCGTGATATCTCCAGTGTAAACTAGATACTAAAATTATATCATTTTAATGTAATATACATCATCAAAATCCTCACTCTCTCTCCTTTATTTTATAAACAAAATCATCATCCGGGAGGTGCCAATTTACAACCTTCATGGACGATAATGTTTCGTTCTTTAATTTATTATTCAAGTATGGTAATGAAAAAAATTTCTGGTTAAAAAATATTCAAAAATATTTATTATATGTTATTTAATGATTATTTAACCATAATTTATACATCATATTAAAGAATAGAACAAATCTTGTCTGTTTTAATCGAAAAACTATCGTAAAAATATAAACGATTATCACTAGATGTATTATCTATTGATTCATCCTCATACCATGTAACAAAATGATATATATATATATATATATATATATAACTATTTAAACTTATAGATTTTAATTAATAATATATAAGATCAATTTTGTATATTTATATCCATTCTGCATGAACTCCATTACTTATAATCAATCGAACCTATCATGAAATCTTTGGAACGGAGGAATTAAATCTTACAACTTATCAATAAGGATGTAAATAAACTTAATAGAACTGTAATTAATCAAATATAAATAGATAAGTTTATAAATTAATTAATTAATGGATTTAATTTTATTATCCAATACATTAAGGTCAAGTGAAGAAAACATTCGTACATAAGGTAAGGGTTTTCTCAACTCACTTTCATTTCCATGTGATAAATCATGTGATTATTCAACTAGTAAAATATCCATTGTGAAGTTTCATGTGATTATTTATATGGTATTATTCATTTAGTTTTTATTCCTGTCATATTATGCTCAATATTATGTTTTAGTGGCATGAGTTATTCACTTTTCTTTATTGTTTATGATATCTTTTACTGTATTAATTACCCTTACTGAGCATCTGAGCTCACCCATATCTTATGTTTCCTTTCCCCATGTTATGAAGAATAAATATTTTAATAATATTTCAAGTATGTAGTTTATTTCATATTTTTTCATGTTTTTTTATAATGTATTGTGGGTATCATGAATACAATATAGTCTTCCAATACTTCTAAACTGATCACTCTGTCAATATTTGATTCCTTGTATCATGCCAATGTATTGAAATAATTCATTGGATCTGGGATTCTGGAGTCAGGGTGTTACATTTGGGTCACCTTGGGAGGACTCTAGAGAGGTTAGGGTAGAGTAATAATGATATAAAAGTATTTTTAGTGAAGATAAATGGGAGATTTGGTGGGTTTATATAGGAAATGAGTGGTGAATTATTTATATTTTCTCAAAAACATGTTTTGGATTCTAAATAATAAAATAACCAAAACCACACACATTCCCATGTTTTTCCCCATGTTTTCTACAAAATGGGAGTGTATTTAATTACTTTATAAATCCAAGGGACTAAATTATTAAAATATTACCCTTGTTGATGTGGAGGTGAGTCACACTCTTAAAGAGATTATTTTAAAACCTTAAAATATATTAGTGGTTTTGGTGGATCCATTAAGGATTTAAAAATAATAATAAAATAAACATAAAATCAGATTATTTTAAGGGGAAGACATATTTTTCCGTGGATACCATTTATAGTATTTATCACATTACTTTTGGGTCATTATGATGTCATAATAAACACTGTATATTTATATCGTATTTAATTTTTACACGAAAATTTTATAGTCTCAAAAAATTATGAAAAATTAACCAATGGATAATATCAATGTTCCAATTAAAAAATACTATTTAATTTATATGAATGATTGTCTAAATATTTCAATTTTAAATTTTAAAATAATAATAAATGTTTATTGAGAAATACTGGGTTTTTTTACAGTAACAGATTATGAACCCATATAAAAATTACATTTGAATTCATAAAAATTATATGATAATTTATATTTAATAAACATTATTTGATAATAATATTTTATTAAAATATTATTTTTTTAAGAAATACATTAATTCTTGAACACAAATTCCATAATTGAATTTGAACATTACCCAAAAATATTATTTTTGTTTTATTGTATACAAAATAAAAATAATTTATAAAGTAAAAATAAGAGGATGAAAATATATTCATTATTTTATAAAAAATAATGTATAAACTCATATTTCAAGTATCTTGATACTTATCTTTTTAATACACGAGAAAAAAGCCCAAGGGTAAAGTGTGTGATAATGAGACTTTCATGGGGTGGTTTCGCATACGTGCTTTGGGTTGCGATCTCAGTGATCTTGAACTTTTCTTATAGATAGTTTTGTTGATTATTAAGTTATTAGATAAAATCTTCGACTTAGTCAATGTCAATTCCCAATTATTCTATCTCCCATGTAAAATATAATAAATGGGATTCATAGGGTATGATCCTTGTGTTTGAGGTCATCACTTCCTTGGTATTTATCAATTAGGTTTGTTAAGACCGTATATTTATACTAATAATGTGATCACTATTAAGTAACTATATTGTCAAAGGCAATGATGCATAATGGTCATTTAAATATGATATAATATAATAAAACCAATTAATTGAATTTGTTTTCTATAACCATATAACATAATAATACATTTAATTAAACCACAAAGGAAATTTTATTTATAATAGTTTGGGTCGTTACTTAAATCCTGGTGTTCATTTGGGTATTTTGGTTTTCAACGTGGAGCTTGAATTTGGGACTTTGTAGAGGGCCCTATTTTTTAACCAGACTATGTGATGGTAATTAGAGAGGTTATATGCCTAAAAGAGGTGATTTTAGACTTGGTATGAAGCTTTAAAGGTGGTTGAATAAGTCATGAAAGAAGACATAGGGTTCATGATGCAGAGTTGGGGTTGCGGTATAATATTGTAGCACCACCAACTAGCCGGTTTAGATCCACTGAGTTGCAGTTGGCCAAAAAAAAGAAACCCCAGGTTCTACTTGGAACCACCAGCCAGTTGATATACCTGGGATGGATATATGGTGGAGGTTACCAGCCATCTAGTAGTATCCTTAGCACTTTTAAGTGTGTCCAGCTCTTTCATTTGGCATGATCTTCCTATTTCATTATTACAAGGTTTTTTTGTCCCTTAGAGGCCAGTCTCACCACCTTGCATACCTCCCTTCCTCTCCAATCCTCATGGGAAAATATCCATCATATGGAATCGGAATAGATTTTTTTCTTATGTTAGAGAGATATATGTTCATCTATAACTCCTATTCCCTCTATTTGTTTCTCTTACTATAGAGGTGTGTTCCTCTAGTTTTTGCTAATATGACCTATTTTCAAGGAATTTGTTTAGTTTATCATTTCCTTCTAATGCAGTTTAAACAGATGGTCAATACTCATTAAGTCTAATATCCTAGGTATAATTTAGGTGGTCTCTAAGACTAAACCATAGCTTTTTTATTTTTCATAAGTGATATAGTTGTGTGGTTAAACCAGTTATTCTGATTCTTGATCTTTTTTTAATTAATTACTTTAAAAATGAGTATTCCTTAGTTAAATGTCTCACATGACATGTCTTGAACCATAGATAAATTGATATTCCATCATGGGTGATCGTAGTTGTACTTTGACCAGGAATTGTCTTTAGGTGAGAAATGGTTACCTAATATTAAAGGGTAATTAAGAAGTTATATTTGGGATAACTGGTTGTAAAATGGAATTTCACAACCATCGGTAACTTGAGAATGGTTTAGGACTTAAAATTGAATCTAATGGGTTTTTTTTTGTAAAATTTTAAAATGTATTTGAACCTTTTTATGAGTCTAAGGGAATGTAAAATGATGTTTCAAAATGGGATTTTATGTTTGTAATGGACTATTAATAGGTTATATAAGTTTATGGAATGAACCCAATTAGAGTGAAATTTAGAACTGTAACTATAAATTAGGTGATAGTAGTTTTAAAATGAGAATTTTAAACCTTTTAATTGTATTGATATGTTAAATAATGGTGTTCATTAAATTGAGAGTTATTTAGAAACCTAAAATCTATTTTCCCTAATAAATTTTGAATGGTGTACTATTTGATCAAGCCCTTAGAAAAATGATGACAATCTTATGAGATGGATTAAGGATATGGGATCCTAAAATTATGTTTCTTGATAAGAAATTCATTGTTTCTAAATGTATTTTTCTTGGGTAAGTGGTTTTTATGTGTTTAATCCCTTAGATTTTGTTCTGAATATGAAATGGGTGGCATTCCTTGAGTGATTATAGATTCTCTTAGGGGACTCTCTTAGATTTCATGGGAGGATGCCTCATTGAACCCAATGATATCTAAATCTAAGTAATGTCATGAGATACCTTGTATTACTCACTAATTAATAATTGTGAGTGTGTTGGGGTTGTTCCACCTTGGATTTGGGTGATGTATTATATATTAAATTTCAGAGATTAATGTCATAGATTAACTTAGGGTACCCTTATGAATATAGTAGGATAATCTCCTAAAATTTGGGTAGACTATGTGGGAGAGAATTCATTGGATGTGGAACTATAGTTTTTTCAAGACTAATACACTAAATTCCTTGTATTGGTGGTTCTTTGGATTCTGTTTAGAGAATTACAAGTTATTTTTCCTTTGATTTTCATAGAGATAATTGAGAATAATTCAATGGATGAATTCAATGGATTTTGGATGACTCCATTGGATATTAATGCTTGGTGGAACCTTTGTGGGTTTCTATGGTCATTTCATGATTATGTTGTACTTATTTGTATACCTTGGAATAAAATGTTCTATACTGTATATTGTGTATACAGACTCACTAGAGATGATCAAAAAAGATATAGACCAATGTTGGGTGCCACCGTAGATCTTGGGCATCAAAGTCTGTGTTACAACCCTTTTATATATAATATTAACCTATGAAATTATTAAACTTTTATATGGTAGTTGTTCATTTATATCACTCCTTCAAGCACTCTCTTATGGACTGGTTATCTTAGGAATGTCATTGGCGGTGTCCTACTAAGTTTTACGCACACCTTTCTTGTTATTCCATGGAACATGGGTACCTAAGTAGAATAGTACTTCATTGTAGGTATAGGTTTATGAAAGTGCCTGATGTTGTTGTTTGTTTGGGTTTTTTAGGGATTGTATGAAGTATGGACGATGGGACTGGGCAGGAATCTAGACCAGTTTTGGGATGAGTTTGGTTCTGTTTTAATTTGTTTTATGTTATCAACATATATGATTCATCCATGGGGGGTTAATTATGACATGTATGGAATTACTCATTTTTGTATCACTTGATACTATAGTTATTTTTAGAACTTTACCTATTTTACCAGTGAAGTTATGTTGAATGTTTTCTGTTTTCATTATTTCCACTGTTCTAGATACTCTAATTATAAGGAAATAGTCTTCCCATAGTAATCTCATAGGCCCTCAATGCTAGTTGACAGACTCTAGCATGTGGGGAATCACACCTGAGGCATTTTGGAATGCTGGTTTGAGGCACTAGTTTAGTGGATTTGGTGGGGGAGGAGTTACATAGTGCTATCAGAGCATTTTATTTTTTTTAATATTTGGGAAAGTTTTATAGGATACTAGTAAAATGTTGAAACTATGTAATGATCTCATGATTAAGATTGATCAACCCACAGATGGGGTCAAACCCAATTTTCCTAAGGATGGGATTTGTTGTTCTAATATTTTTTTTATTATGGTTGTATTTGATTTTATCCCTAAGTAATACACTTGATTATTGATCTTATGGTCATATGATATTTTTTCTCATGGACTGTCATGGAAGGATGGTGTAGCTACATTCATGAATAATTTTAGGTGAATAAGTATTCACATGACAAACATCATGCTAGGGACATGGGTTATAGATGCCGATTGCATGTTGATAGTGATTTATATTCGCTCATGACTATATTTTTTTGGTTATGTTAGTCTTTTTTATTTCTTCTTATGGTATATATATTATATGTAATATAAGGGTTGGTATTTAAAATACCTACAACATCAAATATCATTTTTTACATATACCGATATGGTGGAATATTACTTGACCAGTTCCTCAGATAATTTATTGACTTATAGGTAGGTATAAATGGATTGATGATGGTATTGATTAAATAAGGTTTCATAAAGAATCATATAAGGTGTTTCACCTCATATAATTTGAATAGAACCCTATTTAATCAATCCTTGGGAATGTGGAAACCCTGATAAACCCAAAAAGAATTATTATAGTTTCTGGTAATGGAATTATTTAAAAAGTGGGAGTTTCTTGTAAAATGATGGTTGGGTTAAATAAAATGATAATAATAAACCTTTAAAGTGTATTAATATATATCTTGGGAATGGAATTATATTTAAATAACCTTGGAATGTAAAACCACTATATGTTAAAGGATGAATAGTGTATGTTTTTATGGTGATGGACCTTAAGAGTATGAAGTGACTAAAACACCTAATGTGTTTTTTTGACATGATGTATGGGTTGTGGAGGCTACTAAGAGCACCTGAGTTATGTGGTTTTTCTGTGATATTTTCAGATAGACCCCATGGAGGTAGTGTAACCTGATATATGAGTAAGTGACCCTAGTATTCCTAAAAGGGGTTAGAGGAAGATTGTAGTTTGTGAGAACCCTAAGTTGGGTGTTTTTCATATGAGGTGCCTTATGACCTTCAGATGGGGATGAGTGTTATTCCCTTGGTAGTGACCTTTTTTAGGATTGTTTTAGGGGATAGGTGGTAGGACCCAGTGACCTTTTATTTGCAACATAGGTTTATTTATTTCGTGAACTGTGAGGTTAACCCATGAGAAGGTTAGATTATTCTGTGAATACCTTCAGTGTGTAAGACTTGGATAGAAGCTTTGGATTATGAGATTAGTGTTTTTTTGGTGATACCAGTTTGTACATGGATGTGGTTATGCAACTTGAGTGCTAATACCTCATGTTTAGGATATTTGGGAAGGACGGGATCATGTGTATGAATATACATGTTGTGTAGATTCACTTTTTGTATGTGATCAAACTCAACTCAAAAGATGATGTGTTGGGTTATAAAATTGGACATAGTTGGGTGTGAAAACCTATGGTTTTGATATGATTGGTTGGTTTAATAGTGAGTACATATTTTTTATATGTATTTGAGGTAGTATAATTGAGTTTTGGATCAATTCATGTGAGGTGTGACCAGGTGTACGAATTGGAAAAGGATATCTCATGGAGGGTTTGAAATGTTAAAGTACATAGAGTGTTGGTGCTCAGTATAAAATTTGGAGGAATAGGGAAGGAGCTATCAAGTGCTTATCCCTATTGATTTTAGAGTGTTATTTGATTATCTTGGTGTAAATGGGGATGGATTCATGTGGTTTTCGAATGAATCCATCTAGAGATCAGTCATATAATGGACCTTGGAATGAATGAAGTGCTAAATTTTAAACTAGATTAGTGAGGTTACTCTGGGTTAAGTATTATTTTCCTGGGAATGACCATAGCAAATAGTTTAGGCAATAAATCCGAGTTTTGATGTGATTATACTCATGGAAGAATGAGTCAGGTGATGTGTTTGGTTAGTGTAGGAGTTTCAACCCATTATGATTTAAGGAATTAAGGTAATGAACAAAGGTAAGCATAATGCCTACAATGTTTAAAGTTAATGAGTATCCCCATGTGAGTTTAGGGCCAAAAACCTTAATGATATTATATGTGAAAAGATACTCGAGGATGTTGGGTGTAGAAGAAATACCCTAAACTGAGAGGAGTAGTGTCAATTATGATTTTATTTATATGAGATAGTTGATTTAAGAGGCCATTTATGGCTAGGTATTATTACGTAAGTGGTCATGTATTGGAAGGATCATAGCATGTGTGGTAAAGGCAGGACTTGTTGGGGGTTGGTTCTCGGGGATCAGAATAAGAAAATTTTTATGGTGGGGAGACCACCATAATATGTTTAGGGCATGGCCCTCACTTTAAATGAGTTTTAGTCAGAACCGAGTATGGTGTGGCTTAAGCTAGAAGGGGATAGAGCTCGATAGTTGGAATGACATTTGGTTATGAGTGGGCCATAAAGACTAGGGGGTTAACCCAATGTAATGATTATAAGAACAATCTTTTAATGGGGAGAATCCTGTGAATTTTGGTTGTATGAACCATTGGTGAGAAGGGTTGTCAATGTGTTGGATTGGTCTTTGGATAGTCATGATGGCACCATATGTTGGTTTGCGTGAGATTTTAATGTAGGTTTGATTCCTTGGGGAATTACGGAGGATAATTTACATTAAATTATAGATTATTTCAAGTGGTTGGTTCAACCATGGGATGGAATGAATTGATCAATACATGGTTCAGTTAGGTAGCACTTCAGTGCTCAGGTGAGATCACGGGGATTAATGCAGGTGATTGGTGAATTAGATATGAAATAACATCAAGTATTAGGTTTGAACTTAGTTATCCTAGAATATCATGGGGTTCTTATAGTAATTAAATCATCACGATCTATTAGTTTAAAGGCACATCAGTAGTGGTAGATGAGTGTTCTTGATTTTGGTCTATCGAAGTTTTAAATGGAAAATGACATTAGGAGTTGGATTCAAACTATAGTGTGTATGATTTGGTATTTTTTGGATTCCTTATAAGTTATGCATCATGATCGGGTGTTTTAGTATAATTTTGGTGGCTGGATTTGGGATTTCTTGTGATATATTGGTTGGAGGAAGTCCAATCATATGTTTTACATGGAATTCGATGTGGTGGGTTTGAAGTCACATCAGGCGTGTTTATAAGGATAAAATAAACTTTTTTATGAGTTGGATGGATATTTTAGAGAAATATTCGATGTGTTAGGGTTGTGTTTATGTGGGGGATGTATGTAAATTTTGGATTTAAAGATGGAAAAGGAGAGTTGGTTCTACTGTTGACCAGAGCACTCATGTGTGTTGAGGTACAATGTGTCAGGACTATACCGAGAGGGTTCTTGGACCTCTAAGAACATGCTTTGGCTAAGAAATTATATCATTGGAAGGTGTTGAGGTTAAAAATTATCCTTGTGAGCTAAGTCATATGGCGGGAAAATTATAGGCCACTGATTTCAACTTAATGATGACATGTGGGTTTTCTAGGATAGACATTAACCCTGGAGAATTATCAGAGTGTTCATTAAGAAATTCAAGGGTTATCTCATTATCTGGTGGTTTTGTTTCCTATGTTGGAGCAACATTTTGGAAAATCATATAGTATTTTTAAATGTAATGAGGACTTTGAATGGGATTTAATGACCAAGATAGTTCATGGTGAATATAGGAGAAACCATAAAGACTTCATGGGAATAGGAAGTGTTATAGTGGGGAGTTTTTAATGCATTGAATCCATTTGGATATTTGAGTTTTTGACGAGGATCTTTAATTTTGAACATGGTGGAAGGATCAGTTTTTGAATCAATCTATAAGATGGAAACTTGAGAGGTTTTACAACTCAAAGTGGTGATTTTTAGACTTTTTATGATGCTTGAAGGGTGGTTTTGGGAATCATGGGAGTGGGACATGGGTTTATGAAAAAGATTCTAGGTTATAGCATAATGTTGTAGCACCACCGACTAGTTTGTAGATGTCCATTGACTAGCATGTGGTCAAAATAGAAATCCATGTTCTTCCTATAGCCACTATCAAGCTGGTAGGTCCAGCTATCCAATGGAGGTTACTAGCTGGTCGTTGACCTTATAGATGCTTTTTAAGTGAGGGGATTCCCAATAATTTCACCCTGGCCTCCCCCTTTCCTTATTATTTGGGATTTTATCCCCATAGAGGCCAGTAGAACCCCCTTTCATGCCTCACTTTCTCTCTTATCCTCTTGGGAATATCTCCTTTATCTAAAATCTTAATCAAGTTATATAAATAGTGTTGTAGATATATAGGTATTTCTAAGATTCCAATTCCCTCTATTTTCTTTTTATAGAACTAATGAGGGGTTTTCCTAAAGTTTTATCTATTTTTTCCTATTTTCATGTAATTTTTATTGCTTCAATTTTCCTTCCAATTCAGTCTAAACCATTGTACAATACTCATCAAGTTGACTCTCTTGGGTATAATGTAGGTGTTTTCTAATCATTCCTTAGAAAAATGTCTCACTTGACATGTATTGAATTTTATATAAAATTATATTCCATGAGGGGTGATCTTAACTGGTTTTTAACAATGAATGGGATTGGGCTGAGAAACATTTGTTTAATTCGAGAGCGTAAATGAGAAGTTATAACTGGGATCGATGGTTTTAAAATGGAATTTCATTACCATCAATAATTAAGGAATTTTTTGAACCTTAAAATTGGATATAATGGGATTTGTGTGTTAAATTGTAAAATTGATTTAACCCTTGATATGAGTCTAATAGAATGGAAATTGATGTTGTGAAATGTGGTTTTATGTTTGAAATGGCCTTTTAAAAGGGCATATAGTTTATAAAATGACCCCAATTGGAGTGAAATAGTGAACTGTAACTATAGATGTGGTAAAAAATGTCTTAAAATGATAATTATAAACTTATTAATTGTAATGATATGTTAATAAATGGTTTTGGTTAATTGGAGAGTCAGTAAGAAACCTAAATGTTTTTTCCCTTATAGATTGTGAATAGTTATCTATTTGATCAAGCCCTTAAAAATATTATGAGGCTCTTATGAGATTGATTAATGAAATGAGATCTTAAAATGATATTTCTTGATAAGAAATTCATGTTTTTTAAATGGTTTATTCTTGGATAAATGTTTTTTATGACTAGAATGGCTTGGGTTTCATCCCTTGGATTCAGTTTTGTATATGAAATGGGTGGAATTACTTGAGTGAGCAAGGATTCCATTATGGGACTCACTTCGATTCCACGGTAGGATTTCTTATTGGATACAAGAATGTCCAAAACTGAGTAATACTATGATCTAACTTAGATTTCTCACTGATTCATTACTACGAATTCCTTGGGTGGATCTCCCTTAGATTTAGGTGATGTATTATGTATTGAATTCAATAGATTAATTTCATGGATTCCCTTGAGGTAACCTTATGAATGTTGTGAGATGAGAACCTAAAATTATGCTTGATTGTGTGAGATGTAGTTATATGGGTTTGGACTTGGATTATAGTCAAGATTGATACTCTGAATGTATCAGACTAGTCATTTCTTGATTAAATTTAGGCAATTCTAATGATTTTTCACTTGGATTCACTTAGATAGTTTTGAGAAGAATTACATAAAATACATCTATAGATTATGGATGACTTTGTTTGATGGGAATGCTCTGTGGATCCCCCATGGATTCCCATATTCATTTCATGTGTATGGTTTCCTTATTTGTATACCTTAGAACTAGATATTCCATATTGTACACCACGGGAAGAGCCTCATTGAAAATAGTAAAATTAGGTATAGAACAATACCAGGTGTCTCTATAGTTATTGAGAATTGGTGGTTGTGTTAATGAATTTTTATTTTGAATATTAAATAGTTATATTGTAAAACTACTATATTATAATTTTTTATTCATAAAACTCCAACTTTCACTCACTTATGAACTATTTATTTTTAGAAAATCATTGGTGGTGGCCTAAATATATTTAGTCAAACCCTGATTAGCCTTCCATGGAGTTGGGGTACTTGATCAGAATACTATTGAATTACATAGATAAGTTTGGGTAAGCACCATATTTTTTTAGTAACTTGGGTTTTTCTTTGGATTGTATAAAGTGTGTATAATAGTATTTAGAAAGGCTAGGGACTATTTTGGGGATGATTTTGGAACTATTTTATTTTTTATCCTTTTATGTTATCCACCTATGAGGGATCAGTTATGAAATATATGAAATTACTCTTTTCTATCATATTTGATATTGTAGTTTGTTTGGAACTTTCCCAGTTTGATCTCCATTATTATCTAGCATGTTTTATGTTTTCATTATTTCAATTATTTTTTCTTAATTAATAAATATGGAATATCCCATCTATGATAACCTCACAGAACCTCGCTATTAATCGGAAGTGTTTGGAATATAGAGAGGTCTGCCATAAGCCTTTTGGTGTGGCGAACTAGGGCACCGGTTCAATGGATTCTTGTCACGACCCGTCCTCGGGGCCCGTGCCGTGACTACCCCAAGCCCGCCTTCCATAGGTCAGGGGCTGGCGACTAGCACCAAGGCGTAAAATCCCGGTAAACAGGGAAGGCATTGCCTTTATAAGTAACAACCACCACAGAGTCAGCAAGCGGAAAGTAACTACAAGTGCAGAAAAGTAAAGGGGGCCGGAATACAAGCCCAACTGAAAGTACAACTGAAAAGGGAAAAGAACAGCAACTGAAGAAAAGACGGCGGCCTCTTGTCGTCCACTGGCAATCCCACCTGAAGGGTGGGTACAGATAGCCTCCAGGCTCCTCGGGTCCCACGTCCGCTCCGAGCACGTCCCGCCCAGTGGTCCGCCTCCAGGTACCGTCCTGCTCCACACCCCAACCGTGATCAGCGCTGTCCGTCGTCTGCATCCAACACAACAAGGTGCGGGCATAGCCCGTGCAGGGGTGAGTATAAGCTACTCAGTAAGGACCCCGAGACCCCCGAAGGTCTCCCGAAATCCACAAAGGATATAGCACAAAAGAAAGATGCAATCACGAAGTAACATCTGACTTGACTTAGGTATATGCCCATACATATACCTAAGTCCCCAATTCTAGCTCTGCTCACGAGCTCAAGAACAACTCAATCCATGCAGGAAAGAAAGACTCAAATCCACAACGGAGAGTAAACAGTAAATCCACATAGGACAGTTCAACACATTCCACAAAGGAGAGTAACATAAGATTCAGCTCAACCAGGTATACTTTTTCAGATGACGTCAAAGATGATCACTGATCCATCTAAGTCGTCGGACCCACGAAGGATCGATAGGTACTAACCCCCGCAAAAGACCCACACAGGATCGGGCTCACACAGAACCTGTAGGCAGTGGCTCACACAGAACCGGTAGTAAGGACCCACACAGGATCGGTAGCACTGATCCACGTAGGATCGCTGAGTGCAGTAGTCGACGCAGTCCACTGAGGATCTCTGCACAGTCGTCTCCGCAGTCCACGAAGGATCTCTGCTCTGTCGTCGTCGCAGTCCACGGAGGATCTCTGCTCTGTCGTCGAAGTCACAGCCAGTGCTAGGGTTCCCACACACAGCGAGCTCGTTTAGGAGGGTCCGCTCCACGAGCCGAGAGGCTGATACATCAACTGACATGTAGTCCGAAGTTGATGTATCCAAAAGTTCCGTATCGACAATAGGATCTCAACGCAACAGACGGCGCGTCAATCGGACGCCCGGTCTGAGAGTTATTGGCATTTTCGTCCCAGGGGGCCGGTTGGTTTTTAGGGAAAAACCAACCCGACCGTACTCCGCCTGTGTCCAATCCTCGGGCGGAGTATGCCAAAAGTTCCGTCTCACTTAGAGGAAACCACCACAGCTGACGGTACGTCGATCGGACGCCCGTAGCTCAAGTTATGAGCGTTTCCGCTCCGAGGGCCCGGTTGGTTTCGCGTACGAACCAACCCGGCCGAACCCAAAATCTTCAGAAACCTTGAGTGTAATATACCGAAACGACCGTGTCGATCCAAGGATCGTGTATCCGCTGACGGTTCGTCAATCGGAGGTCCCAGGCCCAAGATATGGGCAAAAGACCGAAGAGGGCCCGAAAACGGGGGTTCTGGGCCCGGGGCGACCCGGCCCGAACCCCCCCTGGGTCGACCCGAACCGGGTCGGCCCGACCCGGCCCGACCCGGCTGGGCCGGGTCCGGTCCGGCCTGGGCACGGCCCGGCCGACCAGACCAGCCGGTTCGGCTTCGGCCGAGCGGCCGAAGAAACCGCCGCGGGTTTGACCCGCGGCTTGGAGGAACGCGGCCCGCGCGGGCCGCGTGCTGGGTGGCCGGACCGCGGACGCGGTCCGGCGGTTCGCCGCCGCCGCGGCTCGGTCGCGGCGGAATTTCTGGCGGCGCGCCGGGCGCCGCCGCCGCCGCCTTCCGCGGGCCGCCGGAGTTGCTCCGGTGGCACGTTTCCTCTCCCGTCTGCGCCGTTGCTCCTCCCGGGGGCCGATCTTCACTGCGGAATCAACGGATCGCTCCTGCCGCACGATTCATCGTCGTCCGCCAAATCCGCACAACAAAAGATCGGCGGAGGGTTGCCGGGTCTTGTTCGTTAGACCCGCACCCTCCGCGTTAGTCATAAAAATCAATGGGAGGAAAAGAAATAACCAACAACAATTTTAAACAAATTAAAATTGTTCCGAGATCGGGTTCTTTATTTCAAAAGAATAAACACGGGAAATAAAATATTCCAACAACCCTTACCTCGATGTCGCCGTCGGACGTGAGGTCGTCGCGGAATCGCTCGTCGCGGAAGAAGGGGATCGTCGCGTCGTCGCGGAAGAGACGTTCGTCGCACCGCGGAAAAAGTGTCGCGTCGACGATCTCCGGATTTAGAACAAACGGATTTAATTAATTAAATCCGTTGTCATTGAAATTAAAAAGGGAGAAATAAACGATCCGATTCTCACCTTAGTTGCCGAACGAGGATCGGCCGCGGAAGAAGAGGCGTCGCCGAAGAACGTCGCGGGTAGAGCTCGTCGACGTCGCAGATCACGGTGTGCGTCGTCGAATTCTGGTCGCCGCCGTTCTTCGCGTTCTTCGCGCTCTTCGCGTTCTTCGCGGGGAGGGTGGAGGCTTAGAGGATCTCGCACAACAGGAGGATCCTCCAAAATAGACAAGTTTGTCTATTTTATTATTTTTCCAACAAAAGCAAAACGCGTAAGTAACGACCCATCGGTTCGTTGAATTAATTCAACGAACGAAACAGCCCATTTAATACACGAAATAAACCGCTCAATTAAATGTTATGTTAAGAATTAAAGAAAACGCGCCGGTTGACTTTTCAGTTACTTTGACGGGTTTTCGCGGGTGCGTTACTTAGCGAAAGAAACGGCGGGGCTCGTGCGGGCCCCACCGCACAAATATCCTAACAAGGGGTAGGATATTTCCGGATAGCACCCTATCCGCTTTAACTCAGTTCAAGTGGCTTCCAAGTGACTTCCAAGCGGCTTAAGTGAAATAAAATAAACTTGTCGCACAACCTTTATTTTATTTCCGACTTAAAGCCCAAAATTTAAAAACCACGTCTGAGCAAACGCAACTCTGGAAGAGGCGTTTCTAAGCAAATACCGGCGCTGCGATTTCATCGGTGTCCTCAGAATTCGATTCCGGGCACCGGTTCAAAAGATAGAAAAACCCGCTCGTCTGTTCACTGAACGTACCCGAGCCAAACTTCGGAAATTGATTCCAGGCACACCGGGCCTCGGAATCAGGTGCCGTCTGAAGCTGCGCTCTTGAAAAATTCCAAAGAATATTAAGAAAAAAATTTCCTTGAAATTTGCGGGTCTTTACATTACTCCCACCTCAGGGCTTTACGTCCCCGTAAAGATACATCAAAAACTAGGGGAACAAATGGGGGTACTGAGCACGCATCTGAGCCTCCCGCTCCCAAGTGCTCTCCTGGAGGTTCCCGTGCTGCCATCTGACGCGCACAAGAGGAATCGACTGCCCACGTAGGACCCGCTCCTGTTGATCCTCGATGTCCACTGGGACCTCCACAAAAGTCTCCCCATCGTCCACGTCCAGCTCCCCAAAGTCGATGATGTGCGTCGGGTCGTGCACGTATCTCCTCAGCTGAGACACGTGAAAGACGTCGTGCACCCGGTGCAACTGAGGTGGTAGATCCAGGCGATAAGCCACCTCTCCTATCCTGCTGAGGACCTGGAAAGGCCCGATGAAGCGTGGAGACAACTTGCCGCCTCGGCCAAATCTCCGTAAACCACGTCGAGGTGAGACACGCAAAAAGACGTGGTCGCCATCCTCGAACTCTAGTGGCCTCCGCCTCCTGTCAGCATATGACTTCTGCCGGCTCTGAGCTGTCCTCATCCTCTCCTGGATGATCTGGACCTTCTTTGTCGTGGCTCGGACCATCTCTGGTCCCACGAGTGCTGACTCCCCAGGGTCTGTCCAGCACAACGGTGATCTGCAGGGTCTGCCGTACAACGCCTCGTATGGTGCCATCCCGATGGTGGAGTGGTAGCTGTTGTTGTACGCAAACTCCACCAAGGGTAGGTGGTCCTCCCAGCTGCGACCAAAGTCGAGAACACATGCACAGAGCATGTCCTCGAGTGTCTGTATGGTCCTCTCAGTCTGACCATCCGTCTGAGGGTGGAAGGCTGTGCTCAGATGGAGCCGCGTCCCGAACGCCTCCTGCAACCCCTTCCAAAGCCGGGAAGTGAAACGAGCATCTCGATCGGAGACGATAGACGATGGCATACCGTGAAGCCGTACGATCTCCTGGACGTAAAGACGTCCCAAGCTCTCCACTGAGCCCTGCTCTCTGATGGGTAAGAAGTGTGCCGACTTGGTGAGTCGGTCGACAATCACCCAAATGGAGTCGTGACCTCTGGAAGTGCGTGGAAGTCCAGTCACGAAGTCCATAGATATCCCGTCCCACTTCCACTCCGGGACCTCCAAGGGTTGTACCAAGCCTGCTGGTACCTGATGCTCTGCCTTCACCTGCTGGCAGGTGAGGTATCGTGAGACGAACTCTGCCACAGCTTTCTTCATGCCCGGCCACCAGTGCTGTCGTCTGAGATCCTGGTACATCTTCGCCACTCCGGGATGCACCGCCAAGGGAGAAGTGTGAAACTCTCTCAGCACCTCCTCTCGTAAAGCGACTGGTATGAAGGTACGTCCTCTGAAAAGGATGTCGTGCTCTGCTCCAAGGGAGAAGCCATCAGGCGCCTGACATGAGGATATCAGTGCACGTCGGGTCTCACAGTCAGCGTCCCCACGCTGAGCCTCTCTGACCCGCTGTAGAAGTGGAGGAGAGACTGTGAGAGACTGAAGAAAGGCTGCTCCATCTCTATCCACGAAGGATATCTGTAAGGAGGCTAGCTGCTCCGTCGCCTCCTCAAGTAGTTGAATGCCCGTCCTCCTGCTGAGGGCATCGGCTACCACGTTCCCCTTCCCAGGAGTATAGACTATCTCAAAGTCATAGTCCTGGAGGAACTCAAGCCATCTCCTCTGTCTCAGATTCAGGTCCTTCTGAGAGAAGATATACCTGAGACTCTGGTGGTCATAAAAGACTGTGAAGCGCTCGCCCATCAGATAGTGTCGCCAAGTCTTCAGAGCGAAGACCACTGTTGCTAACTCCAGGTCATGAGTGGCGTAGTTCTGCTCATGCGGCCTCAACTGACGTGATCCGTAGGTGATCACGGCCCGCTCCTGCATCAGGATGCACCCGAGTCCAGTCCCTGATGCATCGCAGTAAACTACGTATCCAACTCCCTCCTCAGGCAACCTCAGGATAGGTGCGCTGGTCAATCTCTGTCTCAGCTCCTGGAAGCTCTGCTGACATCTGTCTGACCACACAAAGGGTTTCCCCTTATTTTTCAAAGCTGAGAGTGGTGCCGCAACTCTGGAGAAGTCTGGCACAAATCTCCGATAGTATCCGGCTAGGCCCAAGAAGCTCCGCAACTCCGTCACGCTCCTGGGTGGCTCCCAAGCTAGCACTGCCTCGATCTTCGCAGGATCCACTGCAACTCCCACCTCAGAGATGACGTGCCCCAAGAAATGGACCTCACGTAACCAGAACTGGCATTTTGAGAGCTTTCCATAAAGCTGGTGCTCTCGGAGTGTGTCTAGCACAACTCGCAGGTGGTAGGCATGCTCCTCCTCAGTTGTCGAGTATACCAAAATGTCGTCAATGAAGACCACGACAAATCGGTCGAGGTATGGCTGGAAGATCCTGTTCATGAGGCTCATGAACACTGCTGGAGCATTGGTTACGCCGAACGGCATAACCAAGAACTCATAATGGCCATACCGACACCTGAAGGCCGTCTTCTGCACGTCCTCGTCTCGAACTCTGAGCTGATGATAGCCTGACCAGAGGTCTATCTTCGAGAACCACCGCGCTCCCTTGAGCTGATCGAAGAGGTCATCAATTCGTGGCAGCGGATACTTGTTTCTCACTGTCACCTGGTTCAGGCGACAATAGTCGACACACAGTCGCAAGCTCCCGTCCGCCTTCTTGGCGAACAAAATCGGGGAAGCCCAGGGTGAAACACTGGGTCGGATAAACCCCTTGCTCTGCAAGTCCTCCAACTGTACCCGCAGCTCTCGAAGCTCGGCGGGGGCCATCCGATATGCTGGAGTAGATATCGGGGCTGTCCCGGGGTACAAGCCGATGTAAAAGTCTACCTCTCTACGAGGAGGTAGCCCTGGAACGTCGTCGGGAAAGACGTCCACGTACTGGTCCACCACTGCAGGAAAAACTGGACTCCGCATGTCCACTGCTCCTAGGATGAGGCTAGCCAACTGATGAGAGATGGGCTGCACTCTCCTTCGCGGAAGTCCATCCTGTGCTGCAAAGGTTCCCTTCTCGCCGATGAAGGTAAACCTGCTCCCGTCGGTGCGAACACATCGCACCTTGCGCCTAAAACAGTCGATCTGGGTATGAACCATGGATAGCCAATCCATACCCAAGATGACGTCGTAAGGCCTCGACGCCGCTACAAAGAGATCCCAGCCGAAGCTCTCGCCTCCTAGAGTAAGCTCACACTACCGGCACCAGTGCGTAATCGTCGAGTCTGCTCCCGTAGGAGTCTCTAGCCGTAAGGATCGAGCCAACGGCTCAGTCGGAATCTCCGAGCTCCGAACAAGGGAAGAGGCTATGAAAGAGTGACTCGCTCCTGTGTCTATAAGTACTGCAGCAAGGGTGGAATAGACACAGATCGTACCTCGAATCATCTCTGGCATGTCGGGGTCATAGGCCTCCACTGCCTGGAGCTGGGCCTGTCCCTGCCCGCCAGCTCCCTGTGGTCGAGGTGGCCCTCCTGGTGGTGGTGGGGGTAGAGCCTGGAAGCGTCACCCACCACCCGCTGCTCGGCCAGCTCCTCTGCCTCGTCCGCCTCCTCCCTGCGGACCGCCACGGTCGACCCTCTGCCTCTGCCTGGGTGGCCCCTCCACCGTCTGCTGCTCCTCTGGTCGGTGAGTCGGGTAGTCACGAGCCATGTGACCCTGCCCGCCGTAGGAGTAGCACAACCTGCCTCTCGGAAGGCTGGCACTCCGCTGTGTGTCCCGCACTGCTGAGCCAGTGTCCTGAGGCCATCTGCGTGGGGGTCTGGTCTGCCTGGACCCGAGAGTCATCCGTCGGCTACCTGCTGCCGAAGACTCAGCTACCTGCCGCCCTGCGCTAGGTCTCGCCGCTGAAGAAGGCTCTGCCAGGAAGCTCTCGATCAGGAGGGCTCTCTCCAGCACTCCCGCCTGGGTCGGAATGCTGAGGGAGATCAGCGACGCCCGAATCTCCTGTCGCAAGCCCTGCTCGAAGGTCCGGGCCCGGAAGAAGGGGTCCCGTACCATGTCGGTCGAGTAGCGAGATAGGTCAGTGAACCTTGCCGCGTACTGAGCGACCGTCATGCTGCCCTGGCGCAGCTGGAGAAGCTCCTGGATGCGCACCGCTCGGAGGGTGGCCGGGACGAACTCAGAGCGGAAGAGGCTCTCGAAGTCCGTCCAGAGCAAGGATGCCTCATCGTGTACCTGGAGCATCAAGCTCCACCATCGTCCTGCCGCCGCCTGCAGGAGGCTCGCCGCGAGAATCACCATGAGATCCGCTGGTGTCCTCACTAGCCTAAAGATCCGTACCACTGCCTCTAGCCAGTCCTCGGCGGCCTGGGGGTCCGCCTCACCGCGAAACCTGGGCGGTCGCTGGCTCTGAAACTCATGCAGTGCCCTGAGGCGACGTGCATCGTCTGCGTCTGGTACTGGTAGCATCGGTGGCTCGGCGGGTAAAGATACCGTCGGTGCCACTGCTGGCAAAGGGCCCTGCACCGAGGCCTCGTCGCTCAGTGGGCTGCCGTCGCGCCCTACACTCGGAACCCTAGCTGGCTGTCGTCACGGGGCCATCCTGAAAAGGAGAACAAGAGCACCACAGTCAGAACAGTATACCTGGTGAGTTGGCACAAGTAATCACAAGGAAAACGAGAGACTTTCATGAAGCAGATCTGTATACCCGGTGAGCTGACACAAGCAATTACAAAGAAAACTTGAAACACACACGCAATCAATGTTTTCATGCATTAAGTCGGAAATCAGGAGTCAGGGTCCTGGTGTACGGATACGTCGGACGCCGCACCAACACTGGGCTCCCTGAACTGATAACCACACTCAATACACTAAACACTATTGCTTCATATAGAAAGAAAAGACGATCAGAGTCTGCGGTAGAACCGACCACCTCTGATACCAATTTGTCACGACCCGTCCTCGGGGCCCGTGCCGTGACTACCCCAAGCCCGCCTTCCATAGGCCAGGGGCTGGCGACTAGAACCAAGGCGTAAAATCCCGGTAAACAGGGAAGGCATTGCCTTTATAAGTAACAACCACCACAGAGTCAGCAAGCGGAAAGTAACTACAAGTGCAGAAAAGTAAAGGGGGCCGGAATACAAGCCCAACTGAAAGTACAACTGAAAAGGGAAAAGAACAGCAACTGAAGATAAGACGGCGGCCTCGTGTCGTCCACTGGCAATCCCACCTGAAGGGTGGGTACAGATAGCCTCCAGGCTCCTCGGGTCCCACGTCCGCTCCGAGCACGTCCCGCCCAGTGGTCCGCCTCCAGGTACCGTCCTGCTCCACGCCCCAACCGTGATCAGTGCTGTCCGTCGTCTGCATCCAACACAACAAGGTGCGGGCATAGCCTGTGCAGGGGTGAGTATAAGCTACTCAGTAAGGACCCCGAGACCCCCGAAGGTCTCCCGAAATCCACAAAGAATATAGCACAAAAGAAAGATGCAATCACGAAGTAACATCTGACTCGACTTAGGTATATTCCCATACATATACCTAAGTCCCCAATTCTAGCTCTTCTCATGAGCTCAAGAACAACTCAATCCACGCAGGAAAGCAAGACTCAAATCCACAACGGAGAGTAAACAGTAAATCCACATAGGACAGTTCAACACATTCCACAAAGGAGAGTAACATAAGATTCAGCTCAACCAGGTATACTTTTTCAGATGACGTCAAAGATGATCACTGATCCATCTAAGTCGTCGGACCCACGAAGGATCGATAGGTACTAACCCCCGCAAAAGACCCACACAGGATCGGGCTCACACAGAACCTGTAGGCAGTGGCTCACACAGAACCGGTAGTAAGGACCCACACAGGATCGGTAGCACTGATCCACGTTGGATCGCGGAGTGTAGTAGTCGACGCAGTCCACTGAGGATCTCTGCACAGTCGTCGCCGCAGTCCACGAAGGATCTCTGCTCTGTCGTCGTCGCAGTCCACGGAGGATCTCTGCTCTGTCGTCGAAGTCACAGCCAGCGCTAGGGTTCCCGCACACAGCGAGCTCGTTTAGGAGGGTCCGCTCCACGAGCCGAGAGGCTGATACATCAACTGACACGTAGTCCGAAGTTGATGTATCCAAAAGTTCCGTATCGACAACAGGATCTCAACGCAACAGACGGCGCGTCAATCGGACGCCCGGTCTGAGAGTTATTGGCATTTTCGTCCCAGGGGCCCGGTTGGTTTTTAGGGAAAAACCAACCCGACCGTACTCCGCCTGTGTCCGATCCTCGGTCGGAGTATGCCAAAAGTTCCGTCTCACTTAGAGGAAACCACCACAGCTGACGGTACGTCGATCGGACGTCCGTAGCTCAAGTTATGAGCGTTTCCGCTCCGAGGGCCCGGTTGGTTTCGCGTACGAACCAACCCGGCCGAACCCAAAGTCTTCCAAAACCTTGAGTGTAATATACCAAAACGACCGTGTCGATCCAAGGATCGCGTAGCCGCTGACGGTTCATCAATCGGAGGTCCCAGGCCCAAGATATGGGCAAAAGACCGAAGAGGGCCCGAAAACGGGGGTTCTGGGCCCGGGGCGACCCGGCCCGAACCCCCCCCCCCCCCCCGGGTCGACCCGAACCGGGTCGGCCCGACCCGGACCGACCCGGCTAGGCCGGGTCCGGTCCGGCCTGGGCGCGGCCCGGCCGACCGTACCGGCCGGCTCGGCTTCGGCCGAGCGGCCGAAGAAACCGCCGCGGGTTTGACCCGCGGCCCGTGCGGGCCGCGTGCTGGGTGGCCGGACCGCGGACGCGGTCCGGCGGTTCGCCGCCGCCGCGGCCCGGCCGCGGCGGAATTTACGGCGGCGCGCCGGGCGCCGCCGGCGACCCGCGCCGCCGCCGCCTTCCGCGGGCCGCCGGAGTTGCTCCGGTGGCCCGTTTCCTCTCCCGTCTGCGTCGTTGCTCCTCCCGGGGGCCGATCTTCACTGCGGAATCAACGGATCGCTCCTGCCGCACGATTCGTCGTCGTCCGCCAAATCCTCACAACAAAAGATCGGCGGAGGGTTGCCGGGTCTTGTTCGTTAGACCCGCACCCTCCGCGTTAGTCATAAAAATCGATGGGAGGAAAAGAAATAACCAACAACAATTTTAAACAAATTAAAATTGTTCCGAGATCGGGTTCTTTATTTCAAAAGAATAAACACGGGAAATAAAATATTCCAACAACCCTTACCTCGATGTCGCCGTCGGACGTGAGGTCGTCGCGGAATCGCTCGTCGCGGAAGAAGGGGATCGTCGCGTCGTCGCGGAAGAGACGTTCGTCGCACCGTGGAAAAAGCGTCGCGCCGACGATCTCTGGATTTAGAACAAACGGATTTAATTAATTAAATCCGTTGTCATTGAAATTAAAAAGGGAGAAATAAACGATCCGATTCTCACCTTAGTTGCCGAACGAGGATCGGCCACGGAAGAAGAGTCGTCGCCGAAGAACGTCGCGGGTAGAGCTTGTCGACGTCGCAGATCACGGTGTGCGTCGTCGAATTCCGGTCGCCGGCGTTCTTCGCGTTCTTCGCGCTCTTCGCGTTCTTCGCGGGGATGGTGGAGGCTTAGAGGATCTCGCACAACAGGAGGATCCTCTAAAATAGACAAGTTTGTCTATTTTATTATTTTGCCAACAAACGCAAAACGCGTAAGTAACGACCCATCGGTTCGTTGAATTAATTCAACGAACGAAACAGCCCATTTAATACATGAAATAAACCGCTCAATTAAATGGTCTGTTAAGAATTAAAGAAAACGCGCCGGTTGACTTTTCAGTTACTTTGACGGGTTTTCGCGGGTGCGTTACTTAATGAAAGAAACGGCGGGGCTCGTGCGGGCCCCACCGCACAAATATCCTAACAAGGGGTAGGATATTTCCGGATAGCACCCTATCCGCTTTAACTCAGTTCAAGTGGCTTCCAAGTGACTTCCAAGCGGCTTAAGTGAAATAAAATAAAGTTGTCGGACAACCTTTATTTTATTTCCGACTTAAAGCCCAAAATTTAAAAACCACGTCTGAGCAAACGCAACTCCGGAAGAGGCGTTTCTAAGCAAATATCGGCGCTGCGATTTCATCGGTGTCCTCAGAATTCAATTCCGGGCACCGGTTCAAAAGATAGAAAAACCCGCTCGTCCGTTCACTGAACGTACCCGAGCCAAACTTCGGAAATTGATTCCGGGCACACTGGGCCTCGGAATCAGGTGCCGTCTGAAGCTGTGCTCTTGAAAAATTCCAAAGAAAATTAAGAAAAAAATTTCCTTGAAATTTGCGGGTCTTTACAATTCTAAGGTGGGTTCTTACATCACATATGATCAACATGATCCCCCTTATACACCAAAACACAAGGATAAAATCAATAAGAACCACCAAAAATTGGTCCATAAACTCATGGAACACAACATTCATTATTCCCATGAACATGTCTAGAGAATTCATACCACTAAATGGCATTAAAATGAACTCATAATTCTTACAATGACATTTGAATGTAGTTTTTGTAATATCCTCAGCCTTCACTCACTTATGATGATATTCAAATCATAGTTAAATCTTCAAGAACTAGATATCTCCCTTAATCTAACTGAATAAAATTTCAATCTATGTAAGGGGATATAATTTATTTACTATCACCTGATTCATGTGATGATAATTGATACACAAACATAGAATAACATCTTCATTTTTTAAAAATAGGACAAGATCTCCCCAATAGATGCATTATGATGAATGAATCCTCTCTATATAATATCATAAATCTAATTAAATAGATCATGTAACTTATAAGGGGATATCCTATACGAAGTCATTGATATTAAAAAGACACCTCATTGCAGATTTATCCCAAACTTGATCTCAAGTCAAGGGGTAGCGTCTCAACCTATTCCAAAAAGAAGTAAGGTTAATATTCGATAACCCTAGGAATCACCAACTATTAATCCTCTTCTATACTCAACATCATCCTAGTCATTGATGAAGATAAGTACTCTATATGTCGGCCCATCCAAGGGTATTTTTCACCAATAAATATAGACTTATCTTCATCAATTAAATAGAACATGGTTCACCTCCTAAATTAATACACATTATTCTACACAAAATACAACCAATGCATGTTGAGGATGATTTTTTATGGTTTTATCCACAAAAATAGGACTTATTCTCTAAAGAGATATTTCTTGAGTATCTAATCACAATCTCTACATGCATCATACTAGTTAGCTGAACATATAACTAGCATAGTCAACACCAATGGTACCAGAAGCCTATCAACCTCAAGCCCTAAATCATAGACTAGGGTTAGTGAAATGAAGGATTTTATAATTACTAAATAAAAAAGGTATAAAACCAAATAGAAAGAAGTTATATATTACCACACATGATGTCTGGCTTACCTAGTGTTGGAAACTATAAGGCATGAATTTGAGCATGGCCATCTCCATGACCTATCTGACCATAATGGATACTAACTTCATGACTAAACTATGATTAATATCCCAAATTACAATGGTAATTATAGGTCTCTTTACTAACTATGTCATACCCTTTATACCAATCAAATACTAGAGACCCCTATTACTTCTACCTTAAAGGATATTACTACAATGGTTGATCCTGAAGAGGGTCTCCATCTCCATGTGGACTACTGATTAGGGTTAGTCACTCGGTCTTCGAATGGAAATGACCTCCACATGTATAAAAAACGAAGCTCGATCTACTTTTAGGGATTTGAGAACTTCTAACCCCAGTGAAATGAGGTGAAGAAGGATGGATCTGACTCCCTACCATTATATTATTATAATTTATAGGAAATTGAGAACTTCTAACCATATTTATTCTCTATGTATATTAATATAATACTACCTCCCATGAAAATTTGGTCTTATATAGCATGCTCTCAATAACCTCTTCACTTTCCAACACCATAAGATATATCAGGAGCATGGACATGGTGACCAAGATCTAGATCTAGGGATGCAAAGACTCCTTGAAATTCTTAGCCTCAACCTCCTCATCTAGATGAAGGTCCAAATAATAAGTCAAGAGGGTCTTTTATCGGATACTAAAATACCACAACTTGTAGTTCCTCTAGTGGATAGTAAGGATCTCCTTCTAATAAGACACCTTTGTGGTCAAAGAAGGAAACTCGTCCTGGTACTTTTGATGGAACTTCTCCCATGAAATAGGAAACTCCTCGGGATATCTAAGGAACAAGAACCACCACTTTCATGATATCCCATGCATTATTGTCACAGCTAATGAAACCAAGTGCTCCCTCTAAGAATAGATCAAACTAAAGGCAATTTATATCTCCTCAAAACAAGCTTTGTTCACCTGATCAAAAATAGATCCATCATACTTCAAGAGACCCTGATATGGAAACTCTTAGAGTGTCCTCCTATAAGAGTAATCGTTGCTGACTTTTACTATTTTTTTTATCTACTGAAACATCTTTCATAATAAATTTTTCATGAAATTGATGATAACATCATCCTAGTTCTATAACTCACAGGAATAATTACTTCACTTAAAATGTTCAGTAAACTTAAAGGCCCTTGCATTGGATCATAGGGAACCCTAAATACACATGTCTTAGACTATCTCCCGTGTTTCCATCATGTACTAAGTCCAACTGATATTATTTCCATACCAACCCTTATAATACTCCTTGGTTCCTTTCCTCAAACTCCATTCTATCACTCAACCATCATCTCTGATACCACTCTATAACAACCACCTCCCACCATGGGAACCCCTCCTAGGATGATAGGTAAGAGAGGGAGATGACCCATAAAACCTATATCCAATAGTCCAAATGTTTTTGACTAGCACCGAGGGTATAACAATAATAAATGGGAGACATTTCCCGCAATATATAATTTTGGGATAAGATATAATATGGGAACCACCAATGAAATATAAGACATAAAAAAAATAAACCATCCAAATATTTGACTATAATGTTATATGGAATGAAAAATAATTATAAAAAAAAGAAATCTTAGGAAGCAGTTACGAAACTCCAACAGCTCCTAAAAAACTCCATGATATTGTAATGCACAACTCAATCACTAATCAGCTCATGCGGACTTGAAATTAGTTTATATATATATGTAGGGTGATCATACAAGGATACTCAATAGGGTCCTTCATATAAACTCTTATAAAAATGTGAAATAAACAAACTAAATTCTAATGAATAAACAAAGAATCCAACTTGTTACCTAAGTGGGTAAAACTATATCCCATCATCACAATGGATCACTCACTAAGTAATTTATATAATTAAATTATTTTATATTAAAACATTAATTTAATAAAAGTACCCTACATCTACTTTCCCACTACTTTATCGCTCTCACACCCAAATATTATACTTATTGTGCTATAATCCCTTCTATAAGTCATCTTCCACCCCCACACATATATATTACACATCATCACACTTCATCAACAACCAATAGTAATCTTGGAATCCATTATAGACTATGTATCATGAATCATACCTTAATCCACTATATCACATGCATGTACGCCCCTATGAAACTATGCTCACCATGACCGAATACAAGTATGTGTTATAACAATAATATTTTATATCCCTCACATACATTTATATTAAGACCAAGATCTATCATATCCTATATAGACCCATACCCAATACCTTAATCTATTATAGCTCATATATTCCTTCACATCATACTATATCAATGAGAGAGTGGGGAAGAGGTATAAGTCATCCATCCATTCCTCATCAACATTGATGTTGCGAAAAAAAACCCATTCCCAAAATATTTTGGCATCAGATACCCACCAACATGGGTGGTGGAGTGTATAAAATCATAAAATATAAGAATATATATTGAAAAAAACTACACTACGTGAAAAAACATAGCCTTAGACTCAAGTGCAGTTATCGTCTCTCATTACAAATGGCTGCAACCTCTATGGATTAGGGAACTAGTTTCCACACTAGCATATGGGCTTCATAATTCATTATCCTTAATAATCACCACATAATTTTTATAAATTATTGTTCATTTATTTTTTAGTCCCATTACATATCCCAATTTAACCATTTGTTTTACTATAATTCAATATGATTTATATTTTCCACTATAATATTCTAGATTTCCATCCCATTTTCCTTGGATTATTAAACCAACAATCCCAGGGTATTTTTATTTAGAATATATCATTACCACATCCAAAACACCAATCCATGAGTTCATTATTAAATCATTTATCTCTTCCTAATTCTTGGTACTCTAAGACTCTTCTTAAGATACTACAATAATATGTAGTGACAATGCATAAGAAAACTACAACATCTAGTTAGAAGGCACAAAAAATGAGCCTCCAAAAAATAGTCATCGATGAAAACAGCAACCAATAAGTAATATGGTCATTCCCAAATCCCAACCAGTGCCGAATAAACCCATAAACAAGACTCATGAAATATACCAACAAACAAGAAAGCCTCACTCTCAACCTTATCAATATATTCACATAAACCATATTTCTATGAAAGTAATTAAGTAGTCCCTTCTCCAAACTTGTATTGTGCAACCCTTTGTTAAACAACCCCCAGACATAAAAATAGAACAATTATCTACCATCATAGATAACAAATACATAGAAAAAAATGTATTTTCATTAGACAAACTTAGGTAGAAATCATGTGCATAACAACAAGGAATTCAATAATTTAGAAAACAATAATGGTATCTCTCAGACATAATCATTTTATCTTTAACAAAAAAAAGTTTTTATTACCATCTTGGGTTAAATAATTCATTATGAATAGGCCTCATCAACATGAAACCTATCATCTGTAGAAATCAAATTAAATATCTGACCATAATCAAGTTTAAACAAATTCATTTAAATTAAATAATTCTAAATGAAGAAAAGTTATAAAATTCTCATGCCACATTCATTAATCAGTTCTTTGTTACCATCATTAAATTTTTATCCAATTTCAAGGATATCAAACATTTGAAATAAAAACCATAATCATAGAAAAATATATCACACTATCTACCAAATAACAAGAGGTACATCAACATAGAAACACTTCAAGAAATCAAAACATGCCTTTCAAATTCACTCATTAATATGGTTATTAACTTAATTTATGTTGATTATACTATTTACCCAAATAAGATAAACAATGATATTTTCACATAGAAATAAAAAATAATAACTAGAAGTAATAAATCCTTTGACTCGATTATAAGTTCAACACCCTCCAATAATGAATGGATGGTCAAGAATTAACCACCAACAAACTTGAAGGAAAAAACCTTGAAACCTATCCATAATAAAACACCATCAATCCATGATAAAATTTTATACCAAACTAGAGAAGTTCTATATAGTGAACTTATAAAAATAAATCAAATGATTAAGATGAAAATAAGAGTATAAGAGAGAGTACCTCAATCCAAAAGACTTTAATTTGATAGTATAAGGTATCTAAACTCTCATAGGAAGTGACTGGAGGGTGTTGAGTGGGATAGGGGTCAACTAGGGTTATAGGGAATAGAGTGAAAATTAAACCAAGGAAGATCCATACCTCTATTTATGATGGAATCCTAGAATGACTGCACCACAGCAGAGAGGTATGCAAAATTCTTGTGGTGTCTCCGGTAAAAGGGAAATCTAATTCTTCATCAATTGAATTGGAAGATCCCTATATTATCATATACATTCAACAAAATATTAAATTCATTTTAAAATAATCATACCTGTCACCATGGTATGATTAAAGGTGTTTTAGACACCTAAAAGGACACCATGTCATTTCACCATGGAATAGGGAAAATTCCTTCACCATTTTGACCAACCACACTAAGGCCCCCTGTGCGGTGAGCTCCAACTCACTGTTTCCTCCTCCCTCATGCACTTGGGATTATCTTGGCCTTGTATTCCACCATACCTAGTTTTATAGAATACTGGTCTCCCAATTTCTCATAGTAAGACTCACCATGAACCATGCCTAACCAACCTAGGTGTTTCAAGGGTACTCTTTTTGGATAGGTAAAAAGCTCAAGACCTCCAGTAAAACCACAAATTCCACTAAGATGTGGTGTTTCTCCCCATTCCTCATAAAAAACAATCCATGGAATAATTATTAGAAAAATGGAATTGCTCAGAATTTTCCTCCCCATTGAATGAAAAGCATCACATATCAACCCAAAATTCCCATGATACTAATGACCAACCCAAAATAGCTTCACACCATGATCTTAGATAAAAACAATATTCACCATATCCAACACCACACCCACTTCCATGGTGTGATGGACTTATAGATGGATATAACTCCACTCTCGCCTCTAATACACCTCCAAAATTCAACCTGACAACTCCAAGGCCCAAAAACACAAATGAAGGGATTTAGAAAACTATTCCCTTACACTATATCTTCAATGAATTCTGAATAGGAGAGTCACAACACTCAATTTCAAGGAAATGAGAACATTCCTAGTGTTAATGATGTTTTTGGCATAGTTAATTTTGATATTATTACACTTAAAAATATTTTTTTTTGCTGAATGGACCAATATTTTTATGATTATCATAAATATAATGTTCAGGATGACTCTGCAAAAGAGAACACAAATAAGATTGGAAACTCTGATATTTAGTCACCTAAAGGTAACCAATTAGATTTTAATGTTAAATTGGAATATTAATACCTCTAAAGTTCCACCAAAGTTAAAAATTGGGTGTTTTAGGTAGAAATATCCTCTAATTTTCAACCAAATAATGGAATTCTCCAAAAGGATTATTTATACTTATAAAATATAATAGTTACTATATTATCTATTCTAGGATCTATTTTACTCATTTTTGAGGAGGAATATGTGAAATTAAAGTTTTATTCTCAGATTCTTGATAAATCAACATCCTCTAATGAAGGACCTGGAGTATTTCCAAATATTTATAAGAAACAGTTTACCAAAAAGATAAGGTAAGATAAACAAGTTTATATTGATCTCAACAATGATTTCATTGAATAAACAGAAGAACAAGATGAAGATACCTATAAGAAGTTTGAGGTTGGACTAATTAGAATTCATGACTGTCTAAATATTAGAAAACTAATGAATTATAGAATTAATGATGATTCCTTGAACAATACCAATTTTTATTACAAGGATCTCATTTGTTTCTAACCATTATGTTTTCAAATTGGTTTCCTTATATTTTGTTTTTCTAAAGGTTTTTGGCACTGTCATATTGTGATATTTTCTATCAAATGTGTATGGATTATTTTTCAAGTCATTTCACTTGTAATTATTTATTCGTCAGTGACTTGGGTTGTGAACTGACCACTAAGCTTCGGACATTACTTATGCATGTGTAGTGATCTATCTGAAGTGTTTTTTACAGGATTTTTGTTTGTTATTTATTGTTTCTTGTTTAAATTTGGGAGTAACGTGATCATGTGAATTAATGTGGGTGAAGATAAATGTTGTTTTTGTGGTCTAGTATGAGATTTGGATCTCACTAGCATGTAATGGGTTTTCTTTCTCTTCTGGCTATATAGGTGTTGTTATATGTCACAACTACATATTCACATTTATTAAGTGATACCATTTATCCGCACAAAATAAAAGCGTTGAAAAATGTGTGACCTTTAACAGTGATAAAACACTTATCTTTAGAACTATTAAAATATATAATTCATAAAAATAAATTCATATACAATTAAATATAATTTTTTGGTATATAAATGTATTTATATTTATAAAAATAAAATATGTCTTCGTAAATATGTTTTCTATAATACTTAAAATGTATTTAAAATTAATATATGATAGATTTATCAAAATATGATCTATAAAATAATTAAAAACCTACCAATTGGTAATGAGTAATAAAAATTTAATAATAATTTGGTGACAGAAAAATTAATTAATTAATTAATATCTTAAGAAAATATAAAAAATAGCTTTAATATAAAATGGCTATGATTTTTTATTCAGGTGTCTATTGGGGATCCTTGAGATATCAAATTCAAGATTGTGAAAATATATATACTATTTAATATACTATTTTCCTTGTAGCTTATTTTTTATTTTTTAAAATGGCGAGAAAGTCCTAAAAAAATAATTTTTTAGTTTGGATTCTCTAATTTTAAAAAATTTAATAGAATTTCAACTTCATTTAAGAATTTATTCTTGTATTTCTTCCATGGAGAATAAATTTATTCACTGATTTTATATTCATATGGATATTATGGTGTTGAAATTTTAAAAATATTCATATTTTAGTGTTATTTTTAAATTAATATATATATATATATATATATATATATATGTAACACCCCAAGGTTTTCTAAAAAAAATTGAAATGCATGAAACTTTGTTTAAGTAGATATTTATAACTAGCCTTTAAAAATAACTTTACTACCACAGTGTTTTGAATTTCAAGAAACTGTCATCTACAATTGTGTTTAGTAAGTTATTTGGAGTCTGATGAAACCAACTTGTTTTTTTGTGAATAGTAACATACCCTTATGAATAGTTATATGAATAGTAATATGACCCTAAGGAATAGTAAATTTTATTATTATTTTATCTTCCTAAGGATAAAAGATAATAACATCTTGGTTAATTTTTCATTGTGATAAAGAAGTAGTTGTAGAATTAGAACTGTTAATTTTTTAATTATGTATTCTTTTATTTAAAAATTAAATTAATAAAATTTAGAAAATTATTTTTCAAAACTGGACTTCATTTTTGACTTCTACATGTAAAAAAATGGTTAGGGTAAATTTTTGGGATTTTTCTGAAATTTAAGAATTTTTTATGAATAGTAAAATACGATAAATGCTAAATACTTTTTTTATTGCATCATAGGTGATTCAAGGATGATGTAATCCCACTTGGTTCAAACTCACATTCCATTTTTACTATTTGGGTCCACATGAATTAAGATTATTCATAGTCTTGAGCAAAAATATTATAATAATGATAAAAATAATGAAAAATACCCCCTCTCCTCCACTATAAATACTACCCTCGCTCCCCTCTTCCTCCCACACCTCTCAAGCCTTGAGATTTGTCTAATTTTTTCCAAATTCCCTCCCCAATATTCTTCCCCATGTCCTAGATCTTCTTGTCTCACCAAAATACAAATTCCAAATCCCTTAAGGAGGATCTCAAGGAGAAGAGATCAAGAGGTAAACATCCTCTTTTATTTTCTTTCTTTTCTTTCATTTAATGATATTATATTCCATTACCTTTGTCTTATGATGGGATATTTCATTATATATCCCCCATTTCTGCCCATATTATGTATGAATGATGAGATATCCCCTTCCTCTCATCAAACTATTTTTATGAAATTTTAAGAGATGTCGTTAGGCTGCCGAATTTTCGTGAGAAAATTATCATGTTTTATTTTATTTTAAGATTCCTTTCTTTTCTTATTCGTTCCTCACCTCCTCTTAACCAAGAGGCATGAAAGCACCATAATCTTCAATTTTCTGGATTCTCTAATGTTCATGTAAAATTCAGCATCATTATTTTTCTCCTCTCCCACTTATTCAAGGAATTAAAATATTGTCCGTGATGTGTCGAATTACCAACATCGTGGACGATGTGATTTCAATTTCAATTAATTCCCTCAGGTCTGGTCATCAAACCATATTTATGATTGAACCAGGTTATAATATATGTGTTATAAATCACCCATAGTTCTGGAATTCTTTTGTGCCCATGTTTCTAATTTATAAGACAAAACGATGTTGTTATTATCAAAAAACCACTAAAATGATCTAAACGAACATCATTAATGTTCTAACTTATGAATCATCCTCATGTAATAATTCAAAATGATTAATGGAATAATTTATGTTACTGGGTATATTTAAATACTAATCAATTCCAATTCTGGAGTTTCACTTCCAATCGACAAGAATGCCCACCATGAACCAATCATAGAAATCATGTAAAGAATTCACGCAAAAAGAGTGCAAGGGGAAAAATAATAACAATTAAGGGTGAAATGATGTTATGAAATGATAATATAATATGTTATAAACATGAAAATACTTTTTTAAAATATTAATAACACTCTTTTAACCATCATACAAGAGGTTTAAACAAGTTTTAAGTAAGAAAAACCCAAGGTAAGGGAATTCTTAACCTGATTTCCATTCTTTGGGTTAACCTTCTACTTCATTATTTATGTTCTATTTAAATTGTTTATGTGATGGGTTCTATTTATATTATGTTTTATTATGTGTATTTACAGTATATATACATAATCCATCCACTCTGTTAATTCTCTCTTCAATTTTAGGATATTTATAAGGGGCTTTTCTTTAAAAACCCTCTTTTTAAATTCCGTTTTACAAAATTCCAAATAAATGTTTTCATGGAATTATTCATGTTGTATGATTATGTTTTGGTTCTTGGTAATTATTTATGATGAATGTTGGGAACTATATCTCCCTCTAATTCATTGGGTATGAGTAAGTTGGAGGTCGGTCGTATGGTTACTCGAAGTGTAACAGCGATGGTTACACAAAGTAAGGTAGCCGTGAGGGTTACAAATTATAAGGTAGCCAAGAATGGTTAAATATTATGTAAGTAATTCCACAAGATACCTTTATGATTATATTTATGTTCTAATGTTTTTTGGATATTGTGTAAATATCATGTTACATGAAGTAAGTATATATGGGTGACAAGAATGTCTTTTGAAAATGTTTTCATACATTACGAGAATTGTCAAGGAATCATATTTAAGTTCTAATGTTTTCAATTTTGAAAAAATGGAAACTATTTTTATGGTTTCCACTCTATAAAAATGTGTAATGTTATGAATTTATTGTCCTAATTCTATAAAGTTCTAAAATTGAAAAGATATTCAATGTAAAAGGAAGTGTTTTCATGACTAAATTCAAGATTATGTATTTAATAAGGTCGGGTCCTTATAGTTGGTATCAGAGGGTGGTTTAGAAAACTTTAGGGGTTATGGTGATGTTAATGGAATACCATAAATGATATTCACTCTAGGTTTAAAATGTTATATCGTTTAAAGATTAACATGTTGCTTCATCTAAGATATGTTTGTTCAGAATGGTTGTACGCAGAAGGAACAAGGATGCTAAAGAGGAGAGGCATTGACAGAATGACATCCTTCCAGAACTACAGCCCGGAAAGGTAGGGATTGGAACTGAGCAGTTTGTGATAGTAATGGCTCAGCTAACACAGGAAATAAATGGTGGCGGCATCCATGCAAGAGAACCAATATAGGTACCACAATCGAACATGACAGTAGTGGAACATTTTATGAGACAACATCCTCCTGCATTCAATGGATCTTTTGACCCAGTAGCAGCTAAAGGATGGATCAAAGCCCTTGAAAAGATATTCGATGTTATGGGATGTTCAGACAATCAAAATGTAAGTCTTTCTATTTATAATTTTGAAGGGGAAGTTGATCAGTGGTGGTCAATGGTAAGGAATATCAGGGGTAGAGAAAATTTTGATTCCTTAGAGTGGGATGAATTTAAAAGTCTTTTCCTTGAAAAATATTTTCCTAAGGTGGTGATACATAGAATGAAGAAGCAATTCCTCGAATTAAAACAGAAGGAGGAAGACTTAGTGGTTGTGTATGAAGAGAACTTCACTCGATTGGAGAGGTCTACTCCAAATCTTATTCTAGATCTTGATAGAAAAATCAACCACTTTTACTCAGGATTGAAGCCAAGGTATCGAAGGGTGTTGGCCTCTCGTGAATTAAAAAGTTATGAGAAACTTGTCTGATGTGCTGAGAGGGTAAAGATGGAGTTTTATGATGATCATGTTCATTTTGGAAACAAAGAGAAGAAGAGGTCCAGTTGTCAAGCAATGGGTATGAATCAACCAAAGAAATCTAATGGTAAGAAAATCCAATTTCTAGTTTGTGAAAAGTGTGGCAAGAAACACCATGGGGAATGTCTTAGAAAAACTTAGAAGTGTTTTAAATCTAGTAATTTTGGACATATGGCCCAATATTTCAATGAAAATGATCCTATGAATAATCCTGATAATCAAACTATAGAGTGTTTTAAATTTGGTGAGATGGTTCACTATGCAAGCATTTTCCCAAAGAGAGACCTGAATGATGCAAAGAAGCCAGACTACAATCAGAAAGGTGTAGTGAGATCCTTTGCAACTACTTCAGCAAATATTGGGCCATCCAATGAAGTTGTATTAGGTAATTTTATTTTTCACTCATATTTTGCTAAAGTTTTCTTTGATACGGTCTCTACACATTCCTTCATCTCTGAGAAATTTTCTGGTAATTGGAAATACCACCTCAACAAATGAGACACGAACTTGTTATTAAAACACCAGGGGGAAATGTTATAGAAAATATGAATTATAAGAATCTTTCTATTGTGGTCTGTGGAAAGACTTTACCTACAAACCTTATGGTTTTACCCTTAGTCAAGTTTAATATTATTCTAGGGATGGACTGGCTTTCTGATTATTATGCTAAGATTGACTGTAGAGCTAAAGAAGTTGTTTTTTAAAAAGGGTTTCAGTTTGTATAAAAGAATGAACCCATATAATTGATAACATATCAGGAAGCTGAGAAACTATTGATGAATGGAAATGAATGTTATCTTTATAATATTGTTGAAAACAAGGGAACTATTCAAATTAATGATGTGCCAGTGGTAAATGAATACCTTGATGTTTTTCTCGATGAGTTACCTGGTGTCATACCTGATCGAGAAGTTGAATTCACAGTTGACATATTTCCTGATGCTAAGACAATTTTAAAACCCCCATATCATATGGATCCAATAGAACATCATTAATTTAAAAATCAGTTGTAGGATTTTCTTTACAAAGGCTTCATTCTTCCTAGCACATCACCATGGGGAGCCCTTGTTTTGTTTGTTAAAAAGAAAGGTGGTTCCATGAGACTTTTCATTGATTATAGAGCTTTGAATAACATCACTATTATAAACAAGTATCCTTTGCCTCATGTTGAAGACTTGATTGATCAGATCGAGGGATCTCAGTACTTTTCCAATATTGACTTGAGATCTGGATACCATCAGCTAAAGGTGAAGGAGGATGACATCCCGAAAACAGTTTTTCATACTAGATATAGGCATTATGAATTTGTTATTATGCCGTTTGGATTAACTAATGAACCTGCTGTATTCATGAATCTTATTAATAGAGTATTTCATGAATTCTTGGATAAGTTTGTGGTTGTATTTATTGATGACATTCTGAAATTTTGTAAAAATAAAGAGGAGCATGAAAAACATATAAGGGTTGTTTTGCAAACTCTAAAAGAAAAGAAACAGTATGGAAAATTTTGCAAGTGTGATTTTTGGTTGCAACATATTTCTTTTCTTGGGTACATTGTAAATAAAGATGGAATAACAGTTGATCCAACCAAAAGAAAAAGTAGTTGATGAATGGCCAAGACCCAAAAATGTTATAGAGATTTGTAGTTTTTTGGTCTTAGAAAGTTATTACAGATGGTTTGTTAAGAACTTTTCACGGTTATCTAGCCCGATAACTATGTTAACACAATAAAGGGTTAAATTTGTTCTGACAGAAGAATGTGATGTTAGTTTTTGGGAACTGAATAAGAGATTGGTTAATGCTACAGTTTTGGACTTGCCTTCCCAAAATGGTGATTTCGTTACCTACAGTGATGCTTCTTTGAAGGGACTTGGTTGTGTTTTGATGCAGAATAATCAGGTAATTTCTTATTCTTCAAGACAACTAAAACCTCATGAGTTAAATTATCCCACCCATGATTTGGAATTGGAAACTATGGTTTTTGCATTGAAAATTTGGAGGCATCATTTACATGGATCCAAATATCAAATATATACTAACCATAAAAGTATGAAGTATATATTTACTCAGAAGGAATTAAATATGAGGTAGATAATATTTCTTGAACTTATAAATAATTATGATTTCACGATCAATTACCATTTTAGAAAAGAAAACAAAGTTCCAGATGCCTTGAGTCGGAAAAAATCATGCATCATTAACCATGTTACATTTGGAACATGATCCCTTCATTAATGATTTGATGGATTATGGATTAGAAGTTGTTGGTGCAGGGAATACCTCTGTTTTTTTTTCAGGTTTCAGTGCAGTCATCATTGTCAGATAGAATAAAGCAAGCGCAGAAGGAATACTGTGAGCTATAGAAAAAGATATAATTGGTTAAAGTGGGTAAATTTACAGAATTTGACCTTGAAAAAGATTATGTTTTAAGATTTGGAAAAAGTTTGTGTCTGCCCAGTGATTCTCAGTTGAAGAAGGATTTGTTGTGAAAATCTTGTAGTTCTCCATTTTCGGTTCATCCTAGAAGTACTAAGATGTATAGAGACCTTCAAGAGTATTACTGGTGGGATGGAATAAAAAGGGATATAGCTGATTTTACTATGAAATGTTTGACATGTCAGTAGGTTAAAGCAGAGCGGAAGTTACCGAAGGGGATGCTTTAGCCTTTGTTAGTGCCAGAGTGGAAATGATAGAATGTATCCATGGACTTTGTGGTAGGACTACCAAAGACTTCTTGAGGTAACAATGTGATTTCGGTTATTGTTGATGGGATGACAAAATATGCACATTTTATTTCTATTCTAGATACAATGTCTTTAGATCATCTTTCTTGATTGTTCCTTATGGATATTGTTAGGTCAAATAGAGTTCCTCTTTCCATTATATCTGATCGGGATCCCAGGTTCACTTCTAAATTTTGGAAGGGACTTCAGAAGTATTTGGGCACAGAGTTAAATTTCAGTACAGCTTTTCATCCTCAATCAGATGGGCAGTCAGAACGAATGATTCAGACTTTGGATGATATGCTACGAGCATGTTCAATGGACTACTAGGGAAATTGGGATCAACATCTTTCTTTAGTTGAGTTTTCTTATAATAATAGTTTTCATTCCAGTATCCAGATGGCACCTTTTGAGGCTTTGTATGGGAAGCAGTGTCGGACTCCAGCGTTTTAGGATGAAGTCAGTGAAATAAAGTTTATGAAGCTAGAATTAGTTGATGAAGTGGCTAAGAAAGCGAGGATGATCCAGCAACACATGAGTACAACTCAGAGCAGGCAGAAAATTTATGTAGATAATAGATTGAAAGACCTCTCTTTCGAGGTAGGTGACTATGATTTCCTTAAAATCTCTCCTTGGAAAAGTGTGATGTATTTTGGTAAGAAAGGGAAGCTAAGTCCATGGTTCATCGGTCCTTTTGGAATCTTAGAGAAAGTTGGAACAGTTGCATACTACGTAGATTTGCCTCTGAGTTTGTTTCAGGTACACAATGTTTTTCATGTTTAGATGTTGAGAAAGTATGTGCCAGATTCATCACATGTCTTGATCCCAGAAGCAGTTCAGCTAGAAGAGAACATTTCTTATGAAGAGAAAGTATTTCAGATTATTGATCAAAAGGAACAGGTATTATGTAATATAAAAATCCACCAGGTAAAGGTTTTGTGGAGAAACCACATGGTTGAAGAAGCAATGTGGGAGTCCGAAAATGCTATGAGGGAAAGGTACCCTCACTTGTTCAATAAGTAAATAAATTTGTGAGGATGCAATTTCCATAAGGTAGGGATAATGTAACACCCCAAGGTTTTCTAAAAATAAATTGAAATGCATGAAACATTGTTTAAGTATATATTTATAACTAGCCTTTAAAAATAACTTTACTACCACAGTGTTTGGAATTTCAAGAAACTGTCATCTACAATTGTGTCCAGTAAGTTATTTGGAGTCTGATGAAACCAACTTTTTTTGTGAATAGTAACATACCCTTATGAATAGTAATATGAATAGTAATATGACCCTAATGAATAGAAAATTTTATTATTATTTTATTTTCTTAAGGCTAGAAGATAATAACATCTTGGTTAATTTTTCATTGTGATAAAGAAGTTGTTGTAGAATTAGAACTGTTAATTTTTTAATTAAGTATAATTTTGTTTAAAAATTAAATTTTTAAAATTTTGAAAATTATTTTTCAAAAATGGACTTCATTTTGGAATTCTATACATTGAAAAATGGTTAGGGTAAATTTTTGGGATTTTTCTGAAATTTAAGAATTTTTTATGAATAGTAAAATATGATAAAATATGATAAATGCTAAATACTTGATTTACTACATCATAGGTGATGCAAGGATGATTTAAGCCCACTTGGTTCAAACTCACATTCCATTTTTACTATTCTTGGTCACATGAATTAATATTATTCATAGTTTTGAGCAAAAATATTATAATAATTATTAAAACAATGAAAAATACCCCCTCTCCTCCACTATAAATACCACCCTCACTCCCCTCTTCCTCCCACACCTCTCAAGCCTTGAACATTGTATAATTTCTGCCAACTTCCCTCCCTAATATTCTTCCCCACGTCTTAGAGCTGTTGGTCTCATCAAAATTCTAAAACCAAATCCCTTAATGAGAATCTCAAGGAGAAGAGATCAAGAGGTAAACATCCTCTTTTATTTTCTTTCTTTTCTTTCATTTTATGTTATTCTCTTCCATTACCTTTGGCTTATGATGGGATATTTTATTAAATATCCCCCCTTACTACCCATATTATGTATGAATGATGAGATATCCCCTTACTCTCATCAAACTATTTTTATGAAATTTTAAGAGACGCCATTAGGCTGCCGAATTTTTGTGAGAAATTTATCAAGTTTTCTTTTTATTTTAAGATTCTTTTCTTTTCTTATTATTTCCTCACCCCCTCTTAACCAAGAGGTAGAACGCTCCAGAATCTTTTATATTCTGGATGATCTCGTGTTTATGGAAAATTCATCATCATTATTTTTCTCCTCCCCCACTTATTCAAGTAATTAAAATATTTTCCGTGATGTGTCGAATTACCGACATCGTAGACGATGTGATTTCAATTTGAATTAATTCCTTCAAGTCTGGTCATAAAACAACATTTATGATTGAAACAGGTTATAATATATGTGTTATGACTCACCCATGGTTCTAGAATTATTTTGTACTCATGGTTCTAATTTATAAGACAAAATGAGGTTGTTATTATCAAAGAACTACTAAAATGATCTAAACGAACATCATAAATGTTCTAACTTATGAATCATCCTCATGTAAGAATTCAAAATGATAAATGGAATAATTTATGTTACTTTATATATGTAAATACTACTCAATTCCAATTCTGGTGTTTCACTTCCAATCGACACAAATGTCCACCATGAACCAATCATAGAAATCATGTAAAGAATTCACCCAAAAACAGTGTAAGGGGCAAAATACTAACAATTAAGGGTGAAATGATGTTATGAAATGATCATATAAGATGTTATAAACATGAAAATGATTCTGTAAATTATTAATAACACTCTTTTAACCATTATACAGAAGGTTTAAACAAGTTGTAAGTAATAAAAACCTGAGGTAAGGGAACTCTTAACCCGATTTCCATTCTTTCGGTTAACCTTCTACTTCATTATTTATGTTATATTTAAATAGTTTGTGTGATGGGTTATTTTTATGTTATATTTTATTATGTGTATTTACAGTATATATACATAATCCATACACTCTGTTAAGTCTCTCTTCAATTGTATGATATTTATACGGGGCTTTTCTTTAAAAACCCTCTTTTTAAATTCTGTTTTACGAATTTCCAAAGTAATGTTTTTATGGAATTATTCATGTTGTACGATTATGTTTGGGTTATTTGGAATTATTTATGATGAATGGTGGGACCTATATCTCCCTATATTGCATTGGGTATGACTAAGTTGGAGGTTGGCCATATGGTTACTCCAAGTGTAACTGTGATGGTTACACAAAGTAAGGTAGCCATGAGGGTTAAAATTATAAGGTAGCCAAGAATGGTTACAAGATTATGTAAATAATTCCCCAAGATACCATTATGATTATATTTATGTTCTCATGTTTGTGTGGATCTTTTTTAAATCTCATGTTACACGAAGTAAGTATATATTGGTGATTAGAATGTCTTTTGAAAATGTTTTCATACATTACAACTATCCATGGACTAATGTATTCTTTACTTCTTTTCATATCCCTTACTGAGTTTTTATGCTCATCCCATGTTTTTAAATGATTTTCATAGGTTAATGTATGTTTAAGTCAAAGAATAAAGCTATGTTAAATGTTGATGAATTGTCAAGGAATCATGTTTAAGTTTAATATTTTCAATTTTGAAAAAATGGAAACTGTTTTTATGGTATCCACTCTATAACAATGTGTAATGTTATGAATGTATTGTCCTAATTCTATAAAGCTCTAAACATGAAAAGATATTCAATGTAAAAGGAAGTGTTTTCTTGACTAAATTCAAGATTATGTATGTAATAAGGCTGTGTTCTTATAATATATACTTGTTTTCATATATTTACATATAAACATTTAATTTTATAAATAAATATTTAAACATATTTACATGTAAAATGACTTTTAAAATATATAAACCATATGGAATAAAAAGTTATTTTAAATTTTATTTAAAATAAAAATTTATCCATTTTTTACAATATAAAAATTTACAAATATTTATATACCCATACAAATGTATATATAATTCTTATATATAGGCATGTGTGTATATATATTTTTCATCAAAAAAATATTAAAATATATATACATACATATATATAGACACACACACATATATTCAAATATATATACACACACACACATCCACACACACACACTATTGGAAAAATGGACTTTGATAATACTTTTTTCACTATATCAGACAGTTTAAATTTACACTATTTTTTTGCATTAGTTTTATGAACCGCTATTTTTAGTGCTATCAAGAATTAAATCGCATCATTATTTTAAAAATGACTTCAATTTTGTAAAACCACTATAGAACCCTTAATTAATTGTAGATTAAACTGCTACAAATTAATTAATTATTCACAAGGGTTCCTAATAACATGTATTAATTTCATGATGGTTATCATTGTGTTGAATGGTTTTACTTATATAGTGATGACAAAACCCTTTGTGGAATATTTGTGTGGATGTTTGATAGATTCCAAATTTTATAATTGGTTTTTTAGTTACGGTTAGTGGTTTAAAATGCCTCAAAATGAGATGTGGCAGTTTATAAATATGATCAATGGTTTAAACCTCCAGGAATGATGATATAAATTTTTAAATCTTCACATACAATTCAAGATCCTATGCTAGAAATTCAGAACACACAATTACAAAAAACAACAGAAAAAAAATAAATTAACATTATCAAACCAACATCAACTATAATTCAACATTTCATAACATAAAACATATTAAATAAGTGAAATGTACAATAAAACAACCCATAAATTCATTGAAATGTTTTAAAAACCAAAATATGTATCAGCATAACAACAAATAATACATCGTAGACCATCATAAATTACATTGACAAAACTATGGATGCTTTGAGATGATACTCAATCCTTATCTTGATGACTTTCAGCCTCCAGTTCTTACAATTATAGTATTTAAAAAAATTAATTTGATTATGTTAAATAATAATAAAAAATAAAATAAAAAATATAAATGTGTACCTTCTAAGATTGTCACTTAAACAAGTGATGTATTAGTGGTAACTATTCCTATAGTAGATGGTGACGTTCCTAATGGAGTTAGGACTACCACTAGTAGTGTAGTGTCATATGAGTATATATATTGGATGTAATGAATGTGTCTTTTATTCCTTAACATTTTTCTAATAAATAAAGAGTGAAATTATTTAATCATTTTAAAATTATACAATAAAATAATAAAATTTAAAATTTAAACTTTCCAATAATTTATAGGTAATTAAACAGTTTATTTCATGTTTAAAAATTTTGATTTATTTTATTAAAATTTCAATATTGTTATATATAATAACCAATATATGTATTTTTATTTCATATTAATTTATTTATTTTATACTTTTTGAATGTACAAATGAAATTATTTTACCCTTATACCATAAACAATCAATGTTTACTCCATGATTTTTCAAGCCTAACTAGGGTACACAAATGTCAATATTTTTTATATTAATGTGAAAATAATTTCTATGATAGAAACTATATTAAAGAGTCACCCTTTTGTAATAGTAAAAAAAAATATGATAAACTATGTTAAAGTAGGATTCAACATACATTAGTTTAATTCATAATTTATTATCATCATCCACCATTAACAATATTTCCTCATCTTCACCCTCTCTTTCAAGACCGATAGTTTAAATTCCATCATGGAAAAACAGATCAATCATTTCTTATCAACAAGGTTCACAATCAATAATCCATTCTTCAATGTCATCAAAAATATCATATAAGTCTCTTCATTTCATATAGACACTAAAACTCCATCCTTCATTGATTTCATCATCAACATAATATACCATTTTATCTTATGAAGCCAAAAATATATAGATTGTGTTCTTCACACTCATCAATATCAATCAAGTGATTTAATTTTATATAATGAAATTGTATCAAATCATTATTTATACTATGAAAAATATCATCCCAATTGAATTTTAATAACATAATAAAATATTGTCCATGATAATTTATTTCAATAATTTTAATAAACATTCCACAATATCACAACTCTATAAATTTTGTAAAGATTCCATAGTTTTAGGTTTTCAAACCTTCTTTGTGACAAGTTGTATGAAACTTTAGTCCTTTAATATTATAGGCATCAAATTTCCTAGTTTTATTCAAAATCCCTCGAGCTAAATATTTAAAATTAGTAGACAGTTCATCTTGATTATCAAAATCAATATCTATACAAATGGATAAAAAATATTAGTATTTATAAAATATAATTATCAAAAAATTATAAATATAAAGCTGATTATGAACTTCCATGAAATGAAAACTAATCGATCATATTTGTGTTCACATATTTTATTATTTATTTTTCATTTTGAGTTCAGTTTAAAATTCATCTATTTGTTTTTATCTTTGGTTATTTAATGAAAGGTTATGAAATATCACAATTTATTAGAAACATTTTTTGTCCTTGGATGAACTCTATATGAGTTAGAGAAAATGTGGATATCTTTCTAACTATAAGACCTAAATTTGAAAATATTTTTGATTTACTGTTGGCTAAATATAATTTTATTTATCATTAGCCCATCCAAATTTTTTGAACCTTATCTCAATATCATCTAAATACTTCAATGATAATGTGAAACAATTTTTATCCAAGTAACTTTTAGCAGTAAATCCTTCTAGTTGATCTTTCTTCATCACATAACACTTCAAGTAACTAAGGTATCAAATGAATCAACATGTGATAAATGTATATGTTATGAAAAAACATAATTAAATGGTTAGGGAAATTTTAAAACTTGATATATCTATATGGGATACATCAATAAATAATGTATAGGTCCTCAAGAGTTAGCATCCTTTGAAAAATCCACTATCAAATGACATCATATTGAAATATTATTAGGAAAATATCAACTACATATAGAAAAGTTTCCATTAAATTATTTCTTATAATTTATCAAGATTGTCAAGGTTCTTAGTTTCCACACATATTTTTCTAATGAACATGAAAAAGTCAATTATGACTGCTATTATTTTAATAGGTAATACGTTATGAAATTAAAATGGTAACACCGTCTACATAAAAACATGTGAATCATAAATTGTCAATAAATGTAGATTATAATGTTTTATGTCAACATATTCTGAAATGTTACCAGAAAATCCATCAGGTACTTTCAATTTTTAATGTTTTTGAAGGAACGTGTCTTTTTCATGATTTTTTAACAAAAAAATTATTGCATGATACTTAAATTTCTTATTTTAACATAGATCATATTTTATATTCATTTATTATAAGTATTTACATGTATTATTATGAACTATTTTTTCCAAACTCATTAATTATTGTGAAAATAAAATTATCACACACATTATTCTCAATGTGCATAACCTTGGGATTATGGCACAACATCTACAGTTTCTAGTAAGAAAGTTTGAAAAATATAATTTTTTTCCTTCCATTTTGTGTTATAATTCCATATTATGTGGTATAAAATATTTTCCCACCATCATTAACTTAATTTTATTTCCAAAATTTTAAAACAAAGTTTGATAATTATGTCAAAATTTCTAAACCAAATAATAGTTTTAAAGGGGGGATCAGATCTGTTTTTCTATAAAATCATGAATTATTTAATCAAAATCTATGAGATATATTTGATAATTGATGGTGACACATAAAACACCATTTTCTACCATAAATAATCCTCTTATAATTAAAATTAAATTTAAAAATTTTATATTCTATACCAGTGTGAGTATTCCAACTAGAAAATTTATCAACTCAAAAAAGTCACTAATGTTCTACATAAGAGAATCATGCATTTTAAAGAAATTCATGGTTGATACATATAGTGTATCCACACCATTTTCCCATAATATTTGTAATTCATATATATGATACTAGATATATACATCGATATCATTTCGAGATATTTTTTTCCTGGAATAATAATTAAAATAATAAAATAAGTTTTTTCATACACATCTATGGAGGAAAAATTTAAGGGATAAAAATAATTGGAGTCACTAGTACATAAAGTACCAAATGGATTAAAACCATCACTAACCAGTCTCAAATTCAAATTCCTAAGAACTATATAGAAATTTGGATGTAAAGAATAAAAATATTTCCTTGCTACTAAATCTATTGGATGATACATAATCCCATCACAGTTGTTTTTCATAGAATGTGACACCATATTTTCTATGGTTTTAGAATATGTTAAAAATATTTTTAATCGGGTTTTCAAAGGAAAGTAATGTAAAACCTTTACAAGACTTTTATTTCTCTATTTCTTTTTAGTATAATGTTCAATAATCATTACATCATTATACATTGATTTCCATATACAAGTATGACATATTTTACAGTCCTCTCTATCTAAATATTATCCCAAATATAAAATAAAATCATTGGGAGATTCATGTATCATTTTATAATTTATACCCAACTTATAAATAACTTTTTTCAAATCATAAAATGATTCAGGGATCTTAGAATTACCAAAATAATCATGAAAAAACTCTAATATCATGGAAATTGTTTTATTTTCAATTTCACATGAATAGTTGATATAGTATAATTTTAGTTGAAAGAGAAACTTTTAATATTTTTCACACCCATTATACATATATTGATTTCCATTTCTACAAGTTCATAAAACTCATCTGATTGCTTAGTAAGATTGTCCAATGCATTAATCTCTGTAAAATCATGTTGGGATCTTTTTGAACTTTTATAATCTTTATATTGATTTATTATTGTTCCCAGAAATCATTAATTATGTTTTGAATTTTATTATCTATTATCATGGTAGTATCTTGATGGATATGATGTTGGAAAACTATTGATCTTTCTATGTCTGTTGATTCTCCATGCCAAATCCATCAAAAATATAAAATAGGAAATTGTTTCAATATTATGTGTCCATAAACATAATTTCTTTTAAACTATCATCTAAAATTAAAAATAGGACATAAAAATTTAATTTTTCCATCTATAAATACATTTTAAAATGAAAAATAAAAAATCCTCTAAACCATTAATATATTTTGGTGTATTTTAAGGTAAAGTAGGATATGTTTTATCCATTCTTATAATACTAAAAATTACTACAAAAAATGGAAAACTAATTAATGAAATAAAATCATGTTTAAAATATAAAATATGATTAACATATAATCCTTATGAAACAAATAATAAAAATATAAAATAATAATATATTGTAAACTATAATAGAGTTTCTTTATGGTATGTATTCTCTATCACAAAGATAACATACAACAACAAAATATTATATTTCAAAATTCAATAAATATTAATTATACGATCATTTGAAACTAAAACCTTAAAATTTAAACTAAATCAATCAATGATTCAATAAGAAAATAATTAATCCTTGGTAAACATACCTCAAATCGAAAGTAAAACTCATCGCCTTTGACAATAATTTTTATAAAGGGTTCCAACTTATGTGTTAAGAATCACATATACCAAAATATAGATGTCAGAAGCAACATCACCCATTTAGGATTTGGAAAAAATGATCATAGTAAGGGGATATCAGATACCAATAATAATAGGAGGGAGAAGAAATGGTGTATGAATGAGATTTTACCATGAAGTCTAGGGATTTTATTTTGAAGAAATCAAGGTGAATTAGTGAGAGAGGGGAAGAGATATGAAGGGGGAAGGATTCATGGATATGTTGGGGTCAAGGATAGGGAAAGGAGTTATGGTTGTGTTTTTTATGGGTTTATTAAGGGTGATTTCATTTAGAGATACTAACTTAGTGACGTTGGTTAAAAAACCCACATGAATAATTTATAAATAGTGTCTTTAGAAAAGCGTTATTATAACAATCCGAACTCTTGTTCCAATAGATTTTGTGTAATTTATTACATTAGAATATATACAATGGATACCACCATATATAATCAATAAATTTGAAAGTCTTTGTAAACTAGATACATACATGATTCCCATATTATATCAAAATTAAAAAATATAAACATAAAAAAAGTAAAAAATATACATCATTGAAACTCATTCAAATATTTCTTTTTCATAACCTAGGAAAATGAAGAAAAATAAGGGTGATCTCACATTCTCAGTAAGGGTTACATATAGTAAAATCAATCATGATTAAATATGAAATAATAAATATTTAAAGTAAAATATTTGAAAACCCATTCCATTTAATAAAAAATTTGATCACAAATGAATTTTTAGATAGTATCAATATAGTAATATCGTGGATAATAATAATTGAATTATGAATGGAGGAAATTCAGGATATTGTACATCATGATCTCAGAAATCATGATATATCTATAGTTAAGAACTTATACCAAGAGAGTTTAAAAATATGGGTAAAGGCCCATTTAATTTGTTCAATTGATTTGTATCATGAGACCTGTCAATGCATTGAGGGGATATGTAATCCCATGCCCCACTAGTCACTACATGTCCAATACATTCCTCATATATCGAATAATTGATTTAATTCATGAAAAATATACCTTATCAAAAAATATCTATATTGAGTAAAGAATATGGATTTATCAATAATTCCCTAGATAATCAAATACATTCAAATTATATCACTATATATAGAAATGGTATAATTTTTATCCAATAATCATATTCATGATACAAATAATGCGGATATTTAAGAGAAATATAATATCCAACGATCACAAGTAAGTGAATGTTTAAAAAGATGGTATCATTAAAACATATCCCAAATGGTTAATAAGTAAATTAAAGGGTTTTTTCATTGATTAATATAATTAAATTAAAATATTATAAAAACATTATTGATAATATAACCTTTCCATTACTTAAAATCACTCATTTAAAAAAATTGTGCAATTATAAAGTAAAATATTTTATTTTAAAATAACCTTTTAAAATTGAAAAAGAAGATTCAGATCAAAGATTATTCATGATGGTGGGAAATTCTACACATGCTGTATAAGTTGAAAAAACATTTCATCAATAATTTTTTCTTAAAAGTCCCAAAGTACCTCATTGTGAAAATGAAAAAAAATATTCTTTTCCAACCATTTTGTAAAATGTAAACATGGGTAAAAATGACATTAAACGATCATATTAAAATAGAAAAACTATATTTTAAACACTTTTAGAAATTATAAATATGGAATAAAAATATATCTCATCCAAATATAAATAAGATTGGGTTTTCTTTTAAACATTTCTTTGCTTGATTCAAGTTCCAAAGAGAGGAAAAATTGGAATAAACTATGGAAACTCTTTAAGGGAGTAAAATTGAAATGAAATATAATAATTATGAATAAATATATATTTATTTTAATTTCCTAAAATTTTGATTATATAAACCACAAACAAATAAATAGGTGAATAATGCCAAATATGTATCAATGGAGTGGAAAAATTGGAATGAAATCTCTTACCTCAAGTCTGACTTGTCACGTATCTTCTCTAGCATCCTATTTAATAAATTCAAATTTATTATAATTATATACCTAAACTATATTTATATATATTATATCATATATTATCCATTTATAATATTTTATCACCCTTTTTTTAATAATCATTTATTATTATCATTGTTTCGAGTGCTAACTACTTTGTTTTTCATGTATGTTTTGATTCGGTAATTCTGGTCGTTTTACTTTTATTATGGTTTCATAATATCGATAAGGTTATTCATGGTATAAATATAATATTATATATATATATATATATATATATTCATCCTTAAAATATAGATATTGAAAAATTAATTACATTGTTCATGCAGACGATAAGCCATATGCAAACATGAACATTGTTTTATCTTTTAAATGGATGAAATCAAAGAAAAGTGAATAATAATAAATATTTATAGAATAATTAATATATAATATGTTTATATCATATATATTCATTAAATATATCCTCATTACCATCTATGTAAAATGTAAATGAAAAATTGATCACATCGTTTCATGGAGGTGGTAATCCACACATATGCACGATTGACATTATCATTTTCCAATTGATTGGAATGTAAGAAGTTATAATTGATATTATAGATCCGTAAAAATATTTATGTCATAAATATCATATATACCCATTATTAAAATCAATATAATCAACACATTAAAGAGTTGATGAAAAATTAATTGCACCGCTATGTGGCAATAATAAGTTGTATGTATGCACAGGTGATGTTTTCACATTTAATATGATGGAAGAGAGATGGAATATAGTGGTAACAGAACTATAATAACATATAATTATATTTATGATATTTTATTTATTATCTTAGGATGTTTACGACACTTTAAAAGGATGTGTAATAAGAAATAAACATGAAGTACTTGGTAAAGACGATTACCACTTCTTCGGTAAACTTCTTTTAGATCTCTACTTAAGGGGACTAGGGTTGGTCTTTTGGAATGAACATAGCCTATATAACTTATCTGAGGATTTTTTATAATATAATATTTCAGGTTCATTTCAAGTTATATCGCTTCAAGTGGTGTAAATAAGTGGGGGAGGAGGTGCCCAATTATAATTGAGGCTAGAGACACTTTTTGAATTTCATAAACGATTAAATTATAATAAATTTATTATAAATCAAAATACATCCAAATGGTGAGGTATTAGAGCCTAGGGTTTTATATGGTTTAAATATCATCATCCAAGAAAATTTAGATATATTTTTTGGTGTTTTAAACCTTAAATTTTGGGTTAACCCCTTAGTTAACCTATTTTAACATTAACTGTAGTAACGCATTTTTCACACATAAAGGGTTATAATTTTATATATAAGGTAAATATTGACTCATAAATTAAAAAAGGAATGAAATTTTATACCATATCTTACCCAGTATTCCTATTTCAATATTTTAATGTTTTTTACATAATTTAATAAAATATTATGTTGATAAATTATCATTAATGAAAATTTTAAAACCATTCATTTAATTTGACTTCAAATAAATTAAGAAAAAGTTGAATTTAGAATCTATTTCAGTTACACATCATTAATATTTCATATTCATCTAAAAATTTTATGTAAAACTATAAATCTCTAAAATTATATAATTTGATAATATTTTTAATATCATTTATTTCATTTTTCAATTAATTGAATAAATATTGTATTAGTGTTGCGCAAGAATTTAAGGAAATTATATGATCAACAAAAATTATAAATAAATTATAATCATGTAAATAATTTCATTATGAAAAAAAATTAATATTTATATTCTTTAATTACATGATTTTCCCCAATGTGTTCACAAAATAGATTTTTGAAACTAAGAGGGTAACATTTTGTATCTTTCCTTGATTTAAATATTATTATTGGTGCTGAATTCAACTTGAGGATGAAAACAGTCATCCTTAAAAAAAATTAGGGCACATTTTTACTCAATAGAACATTCTGATAATTCCAAGGGAGGAACACCCAAGATAGATATTCCTGCAAAAGAGCCTTAGACGCCCATTGTGACGATGAAGGCCATCTTACACCTCGGCCAGTGAAAATTGCTATGTAAAGTACGTAAAAGTACAAAGTAGGGAGAAAAAACATTGTCTTGCACGTAATAACCTTACTCTCCCAATGCGACATCAAATTCCCACTTCTACACAGCGAATCTTATGCACCACTACTGAGAATTATTTCTATAAATAGAAGGGTACCCCCTTTCTTCAGGGTAACGATTCTGAAGTTGAACCATTGGTTCACTGCACGCAAGACCTCCCCTTACATGATAGCATGAAAAACATGGATCTCTCATGGTATGAGATCTTGTGCAGTAGTTCCCCTATGGTTCCCCCTTCATATGGGCCTACAAGGGCTTGACCCTCACCTATTTCCTTTTTTTCCTAAGTCAAGTGCATAAAAAAGTAGCCTCTTGCATGCAAACCTGGTCCAAAGTTACACCTAATATTCTTCTCAATCCCCTCTCTTCTACGTGAAAGCCTCCAACCATGTGTACACCCCTTCCCTTAATCTCCAGGGGTTTCCTTTACTCAAAATCACCGATTGTCATCCTCTTTTCACATAACTCACATTTATTCCACGCACCTCCTCCATGCTTCCCTCTAGGCTTGTGCGTAGTGATTTTTTGGCCCCTCATATGGTGTTCCATGTTGTACTTCTATACTTATTTAATTTTCTCATAGGTATGCTAATGGATTTTTCTTTTTGGAATATCCATGCTAACATATAACCCACTATCGACCAATCCTCCACACCACTCCCTTCAAGAATTCTAAATGCCTTTCCTTCCCTAAGGGTTGGTGATCATCAGTTATGTAATTCCAATAGGTGAGGAGTGAGTTCCCCTTATCCGTGATATAGGATGTAAAACTACCTAGCTCTATCATCCTATGCACAAAATATTAAACTGTGGTCTCACCACATGCATTCCACATGGGGTTCCATGCCTCGGGCATTTTACACGCCCACTCGTCTCCATGGGAGTGACATCTTCCTCACATAGAATCAAATCCTCATCACATGGAATGAGAACCTCCTCAGTAAACTCTAATGCGTAAGACCCACAACATCTCTTTCTGACACAAATTTCATGATGCAAACTTCAGGGAAGCTTCTACCTCTTATTTATCACACTGAGTATGACTCACATGGGCTTAGAGATTGATAGTAACCATAACCCTATCCCTTATGAACTACTTGTGTTTTGATCCATATCTTCTACACAAGATATCTAGGATACCTCCTTGAGGTTCAATCCCAATTAATGGTAGATTCAGGTCCTACCTCATAAGGATGTACCCTCATGATGTGACACCTCCCATTTATTAGTCACATCCCCTGGATCCACCTCCATGGGGTGTTTTAATCTATCATCCACTTCATCTATATCAATACTAATTCTACCTTGTCATCCACATCCTCGTAGGATCTGGATATTCATCCATGTTGATTCCATGGGCATCCCTTCTAGAGTAATCCCCAATTTACACCTTCATGGGAAGACCTTATGCGTAATATCCAACCATATTCTTGGGCCTACTCCTTAGGTGCAATCCCCATGTTCCCCATTCAGAACTATATGGAATTTGATTCACAACCAACTGGGATATGTAGGAAACCTCCGTGATGTTCAATCCCAACACTTCATCCATTCCACCTCATTAATGTCGATTCAATCTCTATCAAGTCACTATTATCTTGTTAATCATTCCATCTATCTGGGAATATGACCATTTGTAAGCCTCATATCACTCATCATCCAGCCAAGAGCAATCATCTTGGGATGGGTAGTTCCAATGCATAATCCTCACACCATCACTCTCAAACTACATGGGTTTTGATCCTTGTATTCTAAATAGAATATGTAGGATTCCTCCTTGAGGTTCAATCCCAACCAATAGTAAACCTAGGTGCCTCTCTCATAGTGATGTACCCCTTCAAGATGTGACAACCTTCTCTATATGGGACACACCACCATGGGTCCTCATCATTGGGTGTTCCGACCCATCCATCTGGTAAACCTTATTGGTGCTCCCCCTAGGGATGTACCTCTCTAATATTCCCTCATTAAGCATTCTGATCATTCACTTACATCTACACAGGACAAAAAACTCACAAACTTTCCTATACACAAGATGTTAAACTCACAGTCTACCCCATGTTAAACATGGTACACTTAAGTAAAACCTTTATAGATATGCCTCTAGCATAATATAACTCATGATCGATGTGACATGCCTCATGTTCTACAACCTATAGAATCCCTCTTATGTCAAATAATATAGGTGAGAAATGATCCAACATCCAGACATGCCACAAATTCTAAACATGACTGCTCTCTTGACTAAAGGTTTTTCCCTTACTAGACCCCCTTGGAATGTTGAAATACAAGTAGTGTAATTAACTAGTATTCACAGATAGATAGAACCATGAATTATTTTCTCAAACTACATCTTAATCTTTAAGGGAGACCCATACTAGGTGATGAATTCCCAGTAAGAAACCATGTAAGGAGGAACTAATATCCCATTATCTCATAAAAGCAGAATTCTTCCCCATCTTATCGATAGTCATCACGGAGGTCTTCCCCATGTTCAGTTCAATCAGTACGAAGGCCCTCCACATGCTACCACTACCAACCAGTACGAAGGGCCACCCTGTACCATAAGCATCCAACATAGATGTCCTCCCCATGATTCCATAAGCTTAATTAGAGGCCCTAATTACTCCCACACTCATCATCATTGAGGTCCTCCCCACACATCATGTAACTACTACAGTGGTACTCCCCATACCCATACTACTCAACATAGAGATCCTCCTCATGTCCCATTTGATATATGCCCAGTTGCTCCTCGGACCTCAACTCATAAATATAAGGTCCTCCCCACTCTCATAGCCAATATAGAGGTCCTCCCCATGGTCATGGTTACTCAAGAAGAGTTCCTCCGTATTACGTCATCATCTAGATTAGAGGCCATCCCCCTCTCATAGAAGTTCAAGTGAAGTCCATCCCTGCTCTGATGACAATAGATGCAAAGGTCTCCCCATATCCTAGCCACCTTAAGCGGAGGTCCTCCTTATTCTAGCACCAACCCGCATGGAGGTCCTCCCAATGTTGAATATTTACCCTAAATTAAAGAACCATACCAGGCCAGAAGGGAGAACCATCCACACCAAAGTAATAACTCTAATAAGCACCAAGTCATTGTCAATCTAGTCTACTTCACATATTTTTAAGTGGAATGTGACTGAATTATTGAGCCTTCACCCTAGTCCTCTATATCAGAACATGGGTTAGGATCCTAGCGTGTGAGTTTAATTGTCCAAAAATGTGACATGAACCTGATACCTGAATCCCTTTCCAGGTACATGTAAAAGGAATAATATTTGGATCCCTTCCAGGATCTCATTGTGCATTCCTCTCTATCATCTCTGGTTTCATTATCTACCTTGACATGATATCACAAAGTATTGTTATATGTAATGGTAGCTGACGAGCACCCATCAGACCCACCAAAAATGGTTTCTTCCCTCATTCAAGAGTCAGTGGTCAATACCCCATCCTACAAGGACATTATGATGCGGTTGGTATGATCGCATCATGATTCACTACTTTATTTCACCCTTATATCACTATTTTAAAATTATTTTGTATTTAAAATTAAAAATATTATCTCAAATTTTACATCCTATTTGATTCAATGATTAATGTTTATCCTTTAAAAAATGTAAATTATTCTTCTTTTGGTGATTTTGTTGTTGGAGGAGGTGATTTGGAGGGTCGAAGATGTTCCAGAAGGAAAATGGGCCAAACTTAATGGAATCCCAAGGACATCTCTCCACTATTTTGAACATTCTCAAAATCAGTCATTCCAAATAGGCTGAAATTTTTTATTCCTCTCCATAACTTCATGGAATATGACTAATCTCAAGAAATCAAATCCCAATTCATCAATTAATGTGGTCATATGAACCAATCTATCCAGGGACATAATCTTCATGAAGTCAATGTTTTGGTTCTATATTTCAGAAAAATCTCATGCTTTGACCCACCATTGGATGAAAACTTTGACATGGAGATATTCAAAATGCATTAATAAAAATTTTATCTTTTTTCCAATCCTAGGTAAATCCATTTACCAACCCAAAATCGCGATAAAAGTGGTATCTATAAATCTAGGTGCCCAAAACAACTTCCCATTTTGGCTATAAATTGACACCTTGAGAACCTCATTTTCAAGTTCGACCAAGGAGTGAAGTGCTGCAATTTTTGAGTTTAAGAGGAGTCCTTTGATCACCATTTAGGTTCTGTAACTTCTTATACACATAGGGGGAGCTCTTGAAGCAAGTATCTATACATCAAATCCTTCCTCTCTTTCTCATGTTGTAATGTTTGTGTTTTCATAATGAACTTATTTATTCCCCATTTATTTCTTCTATTTTATTCTATTTTTTCAAATATATTATTCTCTTAATATTCCTAATTGGTCTTGAAATAAAAGTAGAAACTATATTGGGTTCTACCCTTTCAAAACCTTTTCACATGCAAAACGTTTCTATGATAACTACACCGCTCATGGAAGATTAGTTATTTTTAGTTATCAATATACCTCTAACCTTCTTCATTCATTTATTTTGAATTAATGAGGTACTATAATTCACTTAATATAATTTATTAATTGAGTTTTTAATTTAAATAAAACTAAGAATTCAATTGAACAATAAACACAAAACAGATGAGGTTTAGAATTGAGGGAATTGTCAGAGCACGATCTAAATCGGTAATAAAAACCACACAAGATATGTTTGTAGAGTTAAAATAAAATCACTAAAATAAATTTATCCTCATTTATAGAGTGGGTTTCTTACTTAACTCACCACTGACCATAAGTTATCCTTGTAACATCAATTGAAGCAAGGTGCGATGATTGCATGTACTAAAGCTGGCATGAGGTTTAATTCATTTCATCTTCATAGTTTAGTTAATTCTCATTGGGTTTGGGGGTTTTCAAATTATGGGATAATAATTAATTGGATGTTAATTTAGATGATAATGATAAAAAATTGAGTGAAGTGGTAGAGTTAGATCAATTACACCTTTTAATTTTTTTTCAAAAAAAAAAACATCTTCATGTTATGTCTTTTTAATCGAACTTCATTTCAAGAATAAATAAAAAAATAAAATCTTCTTCTAGAAAACTTCTTATAAATTTATAAATAGTAAACCCCCCCCCCCCACCATAATATTTTAAAGTTGTATGTTTAATTTATTTTCAAAATACTATTAAAATTTGTTTTAATTACCCCCTCTTTGGGAGATGACCTTGGTCGCCCACTCTGTTGCACCAAAGTACCCAAACACCATATATCATTGGAGAGCACCCATGATAGAGCCTTTCACATTGGATTCTTTACCAGTGAGGAAAGTAATTATTTCAACCAATTATAGGTATTCCTTTTATTTTTCATTTTATTCTCTTCTTCTCTTCTTTCTTCCTTATTGACCCAATCTGAATGTTTCTTCATCTTTTGTTTTCTTCTTCTTATTTTGTTTTATTATTCTTCTTATTTTTGAACAAACAAATCAAAATTCTCATTTTTATTTTATTATGGTCCACTTTTATTATTTTAATATTTATTTTATTTATGACACAAACTAATCCTTATGATCTCTTAGATATTCATCCTGAGATTGAACGTAGCCTTAGGGATCGATTCAGACATTCTCAATGTACGAGAAGTTTCAACACTAAACCAATTGGAGAATTTCTCCATTATGGGAACACCGAAATTGGAAACAATTCTAAATAAATATTAAAAAATTACCAATGGTTGAATACAATAATAATGAACATAATAGAATCATTTGAGAATTGGCTACACCAGACATTACATATCAAAAAAATTGCAATGCATACCCAAATCTTGATGTAGAATTTGAACTGAAATCTAGGTTAATTAACCTTATTTATAATTTTCATGGATTATATAAACATAAAATAAAACTAAGATCATTACCATTATCACTTGATGGAGCTTCGAAAGATTTGATGTATTATTTACAACCTGAAGATGTAACTTGTTGGAATGATTTGAAACGTCTTTTCTTGCTGATATTTTTTCCAGCATCAAGGACAACATCAAGTTAAAACTGACCTCTGGGATCAATAAAGAACAAGGTTAGTCAATTTATGAGTACTGGGAACAATTCAAGAAGTTGTGTACAAGCTTCCCTCATCACCAAATCAGTGAGAAACTACTCATACAATACTTCTATAAAGGACTCACACCTATGGAGAGGATCATGGTGGATGTTGAGGCTAGAGAATAATTAGTTGACAAAACACCAATATATGCATGTGCGTTAATCAGCAAGATAGTAAAATCTCCCAAAAATTTGGAGATTGAGTTACACTACATGTCATAGGAGTACATCAGGTAAGTCATTCCTCTATTGAAAATCATTTGATTGATACTAAGATGGAAGAATTGACCACTATGGTGAGGCAGATTGCTTTGGCTCAAAATAAACCCCAACCCACTCTTGTGAGGCCAAGTGGAATTTTCACTAAAACAAACAACCAAAATGACTATTTACCCTAATTACAAGAGTCAGAGGATTGTGCAGCTGTATTCCCTGGGAGAAGATATTATCAGCAACAACAGACACATCCCCAGAAGAAGTATGATTCCTTTTCTCCAACATAAAACCAAGGGTGGAAGGATCAATCATACATGAGGTATGACTCTAGACAACAAAAAAGGCCCCCCTTTTCAACAAAATTTCCACAACCTCCCCTTTACTAACAGGGTTTCCAACAACCCCAAAGGAGATTTGAAGATCAAGCATCAAAAAGTCAACAAAAAGGTACTTCTCAACAAAAGGTCGGTTTTAATAGTGATGATATTTTGAAACAAATTGTTCTTAATCAATATAAAGAGCTAAATATTTATGGTTCCGGGCTGTGGGAGTTGAAGACTCAAATGATCCAGATTTTCATTTCCCTCCATAAACTGGTAAGTAAGAACTCCGGAAATCTTCCTTCGCAACCTACCCAAAATCCCAAGGGGAATGTTAGTTCCATAACATTGAGAAGCGGGAAGAAAACAATTGATTCTACTGCACCTACAAACCCATTAGGATTCACCACAACTCCTAAGTGGCCCAATTCAAGAACCACTGATGAGCAGCCCAAGGAGAAAAATAAATATAAAAAAATATTAATGATGTTCCTCCTAAATCCCTTCCATTTACAAACAGTGTTTTACAAACCAAGAAGATAGATGAAGAGGCAACACAAAAAACAAATTTGGATATATTCAAGCATGTTGAGATCAACATACCTCTACTTGAAGCAATAAAGAAAATCCCAAGGTATACCAAATTTTTAAAATAACTTTGTACCAATAAAAGAGGTATTAAGGGAAATGAGAGGATCAATCTTAGAAGTAATGTGCGAGTACTCATTATGCCAACTCTAATAATTCCAACAAAGTTCAAGGATCCCAGGACATTCACCATACCATTAACCATAGGGGGGTTACAGTTTTCTGATGTTTTATGTGATTTAGGAGCTTCCATAAATGGGAGGCCTCACCCTGCATTCTCTTCTTTACAGGTTGATGAGTTGAAGCTGACGAGAGTAGTGGTGAAGTTGGTGAATAGAGCTATAGCATATCCAACTTCAGTCCTTGAGGATGTACTTGTTTGGGAAAGAGACAAGATCCTTTTAGTATATTTCTACGTGCTTAGCATGGAGGAAGATTAGGTAAGTTCTAATGTTCCCATTATATTTGGTAGTAAATTCTTCAAAACTTGAAAAACTATCATAAATTTTCATTATGGTACACTTTACATCGAGTTTAGAGATAAATTTGTGATATTTATTGTCATGGACTCAATGAAGTCCCTCATAGAGGACCATTCTGTTTTTCTTATCTCCCATTTTGAACCACTAATTAAAAACCCCGTAGAATTTTATTGTCCCATGATTAGGGAGATTATGAGCATTGGTTCTAGTTTTATGTCTAAGAGTAATTCAACACCAGTTTCTAATGTACAAAACTCTCTTATATTTGATTTTTAAATAGATTCATTTTCTGATTTTGATCATCTGAACTCTGAATATGACATTGATATTGAGTATGCTGATGGGTATTTTGTTATATTCTCTGGTTTTGATGGTTTATATTTTGATATTAATGTTCATTGTGCACATATTTTAGTTACTTCAATTTCTCTATCCATACATAACCCCCTACATTGGAACTCAAGCCATTTCCACCTAATCTAAAGTACCCATACTTGTTAAGTGGTGAGAAATTTCCTTTTATCATTACCAACAATCTCTCTTTTAGACATGAATAATTTTTTTTGAATCATTTGAGGAAGAACATTATGGAAATTGGGTGGACCTTAGATGAAATATTTGATATTAGCCCATCCATTTGCATGCATTGGATTCCTTTGGAGGATGGGGCTAAACCGGTTAGGCATCCACAAAGAAAACTCAATCCAACCCTCATGGAAGTTGTTAAAAAGGAGGTTGAAAAATTGCTCAAGGCAAGTATAATTTATCCCATTTCGTATTATCCGTGGGTTAATCCTATTCAGGTTGTGCCTAAGAAAAGTGGTGTTACCATTGTTAAAAATGATAAAGAAGAGTTAGTTACGATGAGGGTGAAAAACAGTTGGTGTCTGTGTATTGATTATAGGAGCCAACGAGCTCGTACCCGAGTGGTAAGGGCTCCTACTTGGCATCCAAGAGACCTAGGTTCGAAACCAGGTGGAGGAAAATTTCTAGGGTATTGTATCAGTACTGTAGAAGTATTGTAGTAGTTCTATATCAGGTACTTTAGTAGGCACTATTCGATATTGTAATAGCCCGAACTATTCACCCAATTTGGGCCTTCAGGCCATCGTTTTGGGATTATAGGTCTCAGGGCCTTTGGATCATCAAAGAGCTTTGGGCTGCAAGGAATTCAGGCCATAGAGACCATAGAGTATCCCAGTTCACATAGAGTAGGCCTCATAAGAGGATCAGAGAAAAGAGTAGCAGTCATCATAAGTAGAGCTAACCAGATTGGAAGAATGAGAGGGTATGACAACTGCCATTGAGACCAGGCACCATAGAGCTTTGTATGGGGCAATGCTAGCTGATCAGAAATGCAATGTGGGGTGCTAGACGATCAATGATACAAAAGCTATGGAGGGGAAGTTCTATTGGGTTGGGCCTATGGGTCATGTAATGTGCATAGTATGCCTCTGGGCCTTTGGGTCATCTATTGTCTTTTGGGTCATGTCGGGCCTTCTGTCTTGGGCCTATGGGTCATGTAAGGGTTCCCCTTCAACCCTTAAAAAGATATTATCCATTATAAAATAAAAAAGAAGGACTTTGGGCCATTCAGGGTATTGATTATAGGAAACTAAATGATTCCACTAACAAGGACCATTTCCCCCTCCCATTTATTGATCAAATGCTTGAGAGACTAGCTGGGAAAATACACCATTGTTTCTTGGATGAATTTTCTGGATTTTTTCTGGTTTCTATTGCTCTGAAGAATCAAGAAAAGACAACATTCACTTTTCCATTCGGTATGTTTTCTTTCTAAAGAATTCCATTTGGACTTTTCAATGCCCCAGGTACCTTCTAGAGATGTCAGGTGAGTAGTTTTTCAGATTTCATTGAGTCTTTCATGGAGGTATTTATGGATGATTTTATAGTGTTTGGGTCTTCATTTGATGAATTTATCTCTATTTTGGGAAAGGTTTTGAATCGTTGTATTGAGAATAATTTGGTCTTAAACTTTGAAAAGTTTCATTTCATGGAAAAGCATGGAATTGTCTTAGGTAATGTAATGTCAAAACATGGTATAGAGGTTGATAGATATAAGATAGACATTATTTCATCCCAACCATATCCTTCATGTGTGTGTGATGTTAGATCTTTCCTATGGAATGCAGGATTTTATAGGTGCTTCATCAAATATTTTACTAAGATTACTCTTCATATGTCATGATTACTTCAAAAGGATTCTGATTTTGTGTTTGATGATTCTTCTAGGAATTCCTTTGATGTGCTAAAATAGCGTCTGACCACTCTACCAATCATATAGCCTCCATGGTGGGAGATTCCATTTGATATTATGTGTGACGACTCCAAATTCATGGTTGGAGTTGTCTTATCTCAAAGGGTGGAGGGATTTTTACGTGTGATTTCCTATGCTTTGAGGACATTACATTCATCACAATAAAACTACACAACCAAAGAAAAGTAGTTTCTTGATGTCATATTTTCTTTAGATAAATTATGTTCATATTTATTGGGATCTGAAGTAGTTTTTTTTTCTAACCATGCAACTCTGAGGTTCCTATTGAAAAATCCAGATACAAAGACTAGGCTTATCTGAGGGATGATCTTTATTCAGAAATTTGATATATAGATAAAGGAAAAGAAGGGGTCAGAAAACATGGTGGTGGACCACATGAGTAGGCTTACTCACACACTAGAGGCTGAGACCTTGGACCACATACCCTTTTGGGACACCTTCCCCGATGATCATCTTTATTCCATCTCAGGTATGCATTCTTGGTATGCTGATTTAGTGAACTATCTTGTTGCATCCAAATATTTAAAAATTTAAAGAAAAATAATGTACAAAAGTTAAAGAGTGAGCCAATATTTTAAGTTTGGGATTATTCGTACCTTTGTTACATGTGTTGTAATCAAGTTATTAGGTGGTGTGTTACTAATCATGAGTTTCAGTCTGTTCTTCATTTCTACTATATACTCTCATGTGGAGGAAAATTTGGACCCCAATGAACACAAAGAAAGTCTTAGAATCTGGATTATATTTTCCTTTCTTGTTCCATGATTCTCATGTCTTTTTTAAGTTTTTCTCATGTTTTCAACACACTGGTAACATTTCTAGGAGACACAAGATGCCTCAACAACCCATATTATTCTATGAGATTTTTTATGTATGGGGCATAGAATTTATGGGTCTTTTTCTTAGTTCATTTGGGTTTTTTTATATTTTGGTTTTAGTTGGTTATGTGAGTAAATTGGTGGAGGATAAGATGACCAGGACTAATGATTCTCATGTTGCAGTGGACTTTGTTAAGACATATATTTTTTGTAGTTTTAGAGTAACAAAGGCCATCATCAGTGACCAAGGGACACACTTCTACAATCCAAATTTGGATTTCCTCCTTCAGAAGTATGGTGTGACACACAAAACATCAACACCATACCACCCCCAAATAAATGGTAGGGTTGAGGTTTTAAATTGTGAGTTGAAACAAATTTTGGAGAAAACCGTGCAACTGAATAGGAAGGATTGGAGAAAGTGCTTGGATGATGTGCTATGGGATTCTAGGATAACATACAAGACACCCATAGGCACGTCCCCATTTCGTATAGTTTTTTTATAAAGTATGTCATCTCCACATGGAAGTTGAGCATCAGACTTATTAGGCTATAAATAAATGCAACATGGATTTAGACCAAGCTGGAATTCAAAAGAAGCTACAAATTCAATAGTTTGAGGAGATTTGATTTTAGTCATATGAGATCTCAATGATCTAAAAAGAAATATCAAAAGAATCTCTGGATATAATGATCCAACAATGGGAGTTTTATGTTGGAGATAAAATATTACACCATAGTTCACAACTAAAGCTGATGTGCAGTAAGTTTCATTCTATATGGTTAGGTCATTATATTTTATCTAATTTTTTCCCTTATAGTGTAGTGTAGATCACAAAATAGGACACTCTAAGAATCTTTACAGCCAATGGGAAGCATTTAAATTAATACATTGAGGGAATTTCTACTGATGTAATGGATTTTATAACACTACATGACCCCATCATCACTTGAGAATATCAGGCTATTTCTAACACTTTTACTTTTATATTATTTTTCCTATCTTAAATTCTGTATCTCATGTGAATGTATCATCTCATGGACTCACATTGAGAATAGTGAAATATTTTAATTGTGGGGGAGGGAACCTTTTAGTTTAGTAACGTCAATTGTTTTTTAGTTTTTCAAAAAAAAATTAAAAGAAATATTTGTGTGTTTATGAAACTTTTGAGATGAAATTATTCTCATCGCCATTTTAAAATCCATATCAATTTTTTAAAACAATTTATTCCGTGAAACTGAGCTTAAATGAATGCTTAAAATCACTTTGTTTCAAGTTCAAATCTTTAGGAATTTCATGAAATGTAATCTGAATTTTTAATCCTATGCCACATTTCACAGTCTTTATATTTGAAATCACTTCCCTATGAGGCTTCTCAACCATGTTTTTCATATTATTTACATTCACCTCACTTCTTGAGAGAACCAAACCATGCTTGATTTAACCATAATTTGATTTATTCCTATCAAAACTCAAGTGTTTGAGGTACTTTTGTTTTAAATGAATGAGGTGTTTCTTTGGTTTTGCAACCCCTTTTATAATGATCCTTTTTTTAATATCCTGCCTTAAACATTTAATCTTTTTAGCCCATAAAAGCCATGAACAACCTGTTAGGTTAGCAAAATTACAAGCCAATTTTCCATATCCAACAAACTCTTGAAGTAAAATTGCATAATCTAGTTGAACCTATGTGTGGGGGAATCTGTCTTGTGTTGTGCTACGGTATTTTGTCATACTTTGGGTAGAAATTTAAATCTTGAAGAGATGTGTGTGTGGATAAAAAATCATTATGTTTAAATCTATTCTTGTTTGAGGATTTCATGATAAGTGAAGTTATGCATTTATATAGATTCTAATAAAGGATGAAAGTTGTACCTATCTTGAGATTTCAAGAAAATCATGTTTGAGAAGATTGACATTTTTGTTGCCGAAATGTTGAATGGTGTGCACATTCCCTTATTTTTTACGATGATGAACACGAATTGATGCTAAGGGGATGGAGGAGGAGACCATATTTAATTGAAAATTATAATAATGAATATTTTCTTCAAAAAGAGTCAAACCCTCCTCATTCAGCCTCATAATTTCTCACATCTAAATCCTAAAAACCAAAAGCCACATAACAACCCTGAAAATTCCTCATGATAAACATATGTCCTTGACTCACGTCGGGTGGAGATGTAGGATTTTATCAAGCCTATGTTGACCCTTGTATGAGTTTCGTTGAGAAGGCATTACTGAAAAATTGACATTTGTGTGATAAGAGAAAATTCATGTGAGGTAAGTGTTTTGTGTGCATGGGAGGATAAATTATTTAGAAATATATTTAATGATGTGAATTAAGAGCTTAAAATAGTATTTTTTTGAGGAGACATGATATCTTTTGTTTCTTGTTGCAAATTATTTGGATCTCAAAGATATGTGTTTTAAAAAAATTTGATTTGATATTGATGTCTACTTGTCACAATTTTTTGGAATACATGATATGAGGTCATTCCCAAGAGTGCAAAAGGGTAAGTGTGGGGGTGTGATCGCATCACGATTCATTTCTTTATTTCACACTTACATCACTATTTTAAACTTCTTCTGTATTTAAAATTACAAATATTATCTCAAATTTCACATCCCATTTGATTGAATTATTAAATTTTTATCACTATTAAAAATGGAAATTATTCTTGTTTTGGTTATTTTGTTGTAGTAGGAGGTGATTTGTAGGGTCTGAGATGATCCAGGAGGAAAATGGTCCAAACTACATGGAATCCCAAGGACATATATCCACTTTTTTGAAAATTTTGCAAAATACATGCCTCAATATGGACTATAATTTTTATGACACTAATTAAATTCAATGGATACAACTCATCTCAAGAAATAGAATCCCAATTCATTAATTAAGGGGGACATCCGAACTAATATGTCCAGGGGACATAATTTGCACGAAGTCTAAGATTTGGTTATTTATTTTGCTCATATATCACGTTTTAATCCACTATTGGCTGTAAAATTTGACATGGAGACATTCAAGATGCTGGTATACAACTTTTATACTTTGTTCAAGTCGAGATAAGGCCATTTACCCACCCAAAACTGAGACACAAGTGGCATCTCGAAATCTGGGTGCCAAAAACCACTTCCCATTTTGGCTATAAATTGACACCTTAGGAACCTCATTTTCAAGTTCAACCATGTACTGAAGTGAGGTCATTTTGGAGTTCCATAGGATTCCTCTCATAACCTTGGAGGTTCTATAACTTCTTATACTCATAGGGGGGTCTCGTGAAGCAAAGATCCCTTCATCGAAGCCTTCCTCTCTTTCTCATGTTGTAATGTTTGAGTTTTCATAATAAACTTATTTGTTACTCTTTTATTTCTGATATTTTATTTTTTTTGTTCAAATTTATTATTCTATAAATATTCCTAATTGGTCTAGAATAAATAGTAGAAAAGATATTGGGTTCTACCCTTTCTAAACCTTTTCACATGCATAACATTTCTATGATGACTACACCGCCCATGGAAGAGAAGTTATTTTTAATAATTGATCTAACTATAACCATATTCATTAATTTATTTTGAATAAATGAGCTATTTTAATTTACTTAATATTATCTATTAATTTAGTTTTTTATTTAAATTAAAATAATAAATAAATTTAACAATAAACACAAAACATGTGAGATCTAGAATTATGTGAATTGTGAGAGTGTTATCTTAATCAGTAAAACAAAACCACAATGGATAAATTTGTAGAGTTAAAATACAATACCTAAAATCAATTAATCATAATTTATAGAGTGGTTATATTCCCTAACTCACCATTGACCATAAGTTATCCTTAAAAAGTCAAACAAATCTGTGTGTGATGATTGCATGTTCTAAAGCTAGCCTCAGGTTTAATTCATTTCTTTTTAATGGTTTAGTTAATTTTCATAGGTTTTGGGGGTTAACATATTAGGGGATCATAATTAAGTGGATTTTAATTTAAATTATAATGATAAATAATTGAGTTAAGTGGTAGAGTTAGATCAATTACACCTTTTAGAATATTTTCTTAAAAAATATCTTCTTGTTATTTATTTTTAATCAAACATCATTTCAAGAATAAAGAAATACAATATTATTCCAGAAAACTTATTATAGTTTTATAAATATTAACCCCACATCCTTTCAAGTGGTATGTTTAAGTTATTTTCAAAATACCTTTAAATTGTTTTTTTAATTACTTAATCTTTGAGAGATGACCTTGGTCAGCCAATCTACCTCACCTAAGTACCCACACACCATATATAATTTGAGAGATCCCATGACAGCGCCTTTAAAATTGGAATCATTTTCAGGGAGGCAATTAATTATTTCAACCAATGAGATTTATTCCTTTTATTTTTCATTTTATACTCTTCTTCTATTCTTTCTTCCTTCTTTACCCAATCTGAATTTTTCTTCTTCTTTTGTTTTATTCTTCTTCTTGTTTTTTGAACATCGACTCGAACTTCTCCTTTTTATTTTATTATGGCCCACTTTTATTATTTTAATTTTTATTTGATTTATGACATGAATTATTCCTGAATATCTCTTATATCTTGACCCTGAGATTGAATGTAGCCTTAGGGATCGAATTATACATTCTCGATCTACTAGAAGTTTCAAAATTCAACCAGTTGGAGAATTTCTCCATTCTGAGAACACAAAAATTAGAAACACTTATAAATCAATATTAAAACATGAAAAAATGTATAAAAACAATGACAATGAACTTAATATAACCATTCAATAATTGGTTGCACCAGACATTAATTATCAACCAAATTACGTTGTGTACCCAAATCTCGAATCAGACTTTGAACTGAAATCAGGGTTAATTCACATTCTTCCAAAGATTCATAGCTTATCTAGTGAGGACCCAAACAAACAAATTAATGAATTTAATGTGTTTTTCTTGACCATAAAACCCAAAAATGTATCTAAATATCAAATATAACTAAGAGAATTCCCATTCTCACTTGACGGAGCTACGAAATATTGGATGTATTATTTACAACATGAAGATGTAACTTGTTAGAACTATTTCAAATGTCTTTTCTTGTAGATTTTTTTTTCTAGAATCAAGGAACACATCCATTCGAATAGAGATATTTGGGATCACGAAAGAACAAGGGGAATCAATGTATAATTACTAAGAATGATTCAAGAAGTTGTGTGTAAGCTGCTCGCATCATCAAATCAGTGATCAACTCCTCATCCAATACTTCTATGAAGGACTCACACCTATAGAGAAGAGCATGGTGGATGATATGGTTGGAGGATCATTGGTTAAAAAAATACCAGAAGTTTCATATTCATTGATCAATAAGATGGAATAAAACTCCCAATAATTAGGCGATCGAGGTACACCACATGTTAAAGGAGTACATTAGGTAAGTCCTTCCTCTCATGAAAATAAATTGATTGATACTATGTTTGAATAATTGAACACTATAGTGAGGAAAATTGCTTTGAATCAAAAGACATCCCAACACACTCTTATGAGGCCATGTGACATTTACATTAAAACAGACCACCCAACTGATTGTTTCCCCCAATTACAAGAGTCAGAGGATTGTGAAACAGTATTCCCTAAGAGACTATATCAACAGCAACAACAGACACATCCCCGGAATAAGTGTGATTACTTTGCTTCAATATACAACCAAGAGTGTAAGAATTAATTATACATGAGGTATGGCTCTGGACAATAATAAATTCCCCCTTTTCAACAACATTTCCAGCAACCTCCCCCTTACCAACAGGGTTTCCAACAACCCAAAAAGATATTTGAAGCTCAAGAATAAAAAAGTCAACAACAAGGTACTTCTTAAACAAAGGTATATTATAATACTAATGATACTTTGAAACAAATTGTTCTTAATCAATAGAATGAACTGAAGTTTCAATGTTTGGAGATGAGGGAGTTGAAGACTCAAGTGAACCATATTTCCACTACCCTCCATGAACAGGTAAGTAAGAACTCTAGAAATATTCCTTCCCAACCTACTCCAAATACCAAGGGGGTGTTAGTGTCATCACATTGAAAAGAGGGAATTAAATAACTCATACATCTACACCTACTATCCCACCAGGATTCACATAAACTCTAGGGAGACCCCATTCAAGAATCACCGATGAGAAGCCTAAGGAGAAAGAAAAAGGTAAGAAAAAGACTGATGATTGTCCTATTAAACCCCTTACATTTCCAAATGGAGTTGTAAAAACCGAGAATATGGCTAAATAGGTGATGAAAAAAAAGTTTTTCTGGATATATTAAAGCGTTTTGAGATCAATATCCCTCTACTTGAAGCAATAAATCAAATCCCAAGGTATGACAAATTTTTAAAAAAACTTTGTACCAATCGAAGAGGGATCAAAGGAAATGATATTATTAATCTTAGAATGAATGTGTTAGCACTCATTACACCAACTATAGAAATTACAACAAAGTGCAGGGTTCCTGGGACATTCACCATACCATGAACCATAGTGGAGTTACACATTTTTGATGATTTATGTGATTTGGTATCTTCTATAAATGTGATTCCTCACTCTGTATTCTCTTCATTATAGGTTGGTGAGTTGATGCTGACAAGAGTAGTGGTGTAGTTGGAAAATAGAGTAATAGCATATCCAGTGGGAGTCCTTGAGGATGTACTTTTTTGGGTAAGAAACTTGATCTTTCTAGTAGATTTATATGTTCTTAACATGGAGTATGATAAGTTAAGTTCTCATTATCCCATTATCTTAGGTAGTTCATTCCTCCAAACTAAAAAATCATAAATGTTCATGATGTTGCACTTTCCATGGATTTTGAAGATGAAGTTGTGATATTTAATGTTATGGACTCAATGAAGTACCCCTGAGAGGACTATTTTTATATGTTTATCTCCCATTTTCAACCACCAAATAAAAAACCCCATGGAATTTTGTTGTCCTGTTCTCAGAGAGATTATGATCATTGGTTCTAGTTTGAGGTCTAAGATCACTTCCACACCATTTTTAATGTATAAACATCTCTTAGATTTGATTTTGAAATGGATTCAAATTCTGATCTTGATCATGTGAACTCATATTATGACACGGCTATTGAGTATACTAATGGGTTTGATGCTTTATTCTCTATTTTTTATGATGTATATTTTGATAATGATGTTCATTGTGATCATATTTCACTTCCTTCAATTTCTCCATCCATCCCCTACATTGGAACTTGAGCCATTTCCACCTAATATCAAATACTTATAATTGTTAAGTGGTGAGAAATTACATGTTATCATTGATAACAATCTCCCTTTTGATAATAAAGAAAAAAATTTGAATCTTTTGAGGGATAACATTAGGGAAATCAGGTGAACATTAAATGACATATCTAGTATTAGCCCCTACATTTGCATGAATAGGATTCATTTGGAGGATGGGGCTAAACTGTTTAGACAACTACAAAAGAGACTAAATCCAACCCTTCTAGAAGTTTTTAAAAAACAGGTTGAAAATTTGCTCGAGGGAGGTATAATTTATACCATTTCATATTCTCAATGGGTGAGTCCTATTAAGTTTTTTCCTATGAAAAGTGATGTTACTATTGTTAAAAATGATAAAGATGAGTTAGATCCAATGAGGGTGAAAAACAGTTGGCATGTGTCTATTTATTATAGAAAACTAAACCAGCCCACTCGCAAGGAAAGTTTCCCCCTCCCGTTTATTGATCAAATGATTGATAGACTAGTTGGGAAAACACACTATTGTTTCTTGGATGGATTTTCAGTATATTTTAAGGTTCATATTGCTCTGTAGGATTAGGAGAATACAACATTCACTTGTCCATTCAGTACGGTTTCCTACCTAATGATGCCATTTGGACTTTTCAATGCCCGAGGTACCTTCCAGAGATTCGTGGTGAGTATTTTTTCAGATTTCATTGAGTCCTACATGGAGGTATTTAGGGATTATTTTACAGTGTATGGGTCTTCATTTGATGATTTTATCTCTCATTTGGGAAAGGTTTTGAATTATTGTATTGAGAATAATCTGGTCTTATACTTTGAAAAATATCATTTCATGGTAGATCGTGGCAGTGTCTTAGGGCGTGTAGAGTCAAAACATTAGATAGAGGTTGATAAATCTAAGTTAGATATTATTTCATCCCTACCATATCTTTCATGTGTGTGTGATGTTAGATATTTCCTATGGCATGCAGGATTTTATGATCCCTTCATCAAATATTTTAGTAAGATTTCTCTTCCTATGTCACGATTACATCAAAAGGATTCTTATTTTGTGTTTGATTATTCTTGTATGAATTTAATTAATGAGCTAAAACAACACCTGAACACTCCACCTATCATACATACTCCATGGTGGGAGCTTCCTTTTGATCTTATGTGTGACACCTCCAACTTTGTGATTAGAGCTGTCATTCCTCAAAGGGTGGAGGGATGTTCACATGTGATTGCCTATGCTTTGAGGACATTATATTTAGCCCAATAAAACTACACAAACACGGAAAAGGAGTTTCTTGCCATCAGATTTTATTTAGATAAATTCTGTTCATATTTATTTTTATCTAAAGTATTATTATTTTTCTAACCATGCAGATATAAGGAACTTCTTAAATAATATAGATGAAAATACCAGGCTTATCCAATGGATGCTCTTTATTTAGGAATTTGATTTTGAGATAAAGGACAAGAAGGGGTCAGAAAACCTGGTGGTGGACTACATGAGTAGGCTTACTCACACACTAGAGGCTGAAACTTGGACCAGGCAACCCTTTAGGACACTTTCCTTGAAAATAATCTTTATTCCATATCAAGTGTGAATCCTTCGTATGTTGATTTAGTGAACTCCATTGTTTCATATAAAGTCTCTTAAAATTTAAAGAAACATCACATCCAAAAGTTAAACTGTGAGTTGATATTTTTTGTCTGGGATGATCCATACCTCTGGTTCATGTGTAGTGATCAAGTTATTAGGGGGTGTGTTCATAATCATGATTTTTAGTTTTTTCTGCATTTCTTCCATACACTCTCATGTGGAGGACACTTTAGACCCCAACGAATAGCCAGGAAAGTATTAAACTCCATATTATATTGGTCTTTTTTATTCCATGATGCTCATATGTTTTGTAAGTCATGCTCACATTTTCCACACACTGGTAACATTTCAAGGAGACCCAAGATTCCCCAACAACCCATATTATTCTATGATATTTTTTATGTATGGGGCATAGATTTTTTGGTACATTTTCTTAGTTCATTTGGGTTTTTTATATTCTAGTTTTTGTTGATTATGTGAGTAAATGGATGGAGGCTAAGGCCACTTGGACTGATGATTATCATGTTGTAGTGGACTTCATCAAGACATGTACTTTTTGTATGTTTGGATTACCAAAGGTCATCCTCAATGACCAAGGGGCGCACTTCTGCAATCGGAATTTGGCTTCCCTCCTTTGTAAGTATGGGGTGACACAAAAAATATCAACATTATACCACCCTCAAACAAATGGCCAGGCTGAGGTTTCAAATCATGAGTGGAAACAAATTTTGGGGAAAACCATGCCGCCGAATAGCAAGGATATGAGAAAGAATTTTGATGATGCACTATGGGTTATAGGACAACATAAAAGATACCCATCAGTATGTCCCCATTTAAGATTGTTTTTGGGAAAGTATGTCATCACCCCATGGAAGTTATGAAACAGGCTTATTGGGCTATAAAGAAATGCAACATGGATTTGGCCCAAGATAGAATTAAAAAGAAGATGAAAATTCAAGATCATGATGAGATTTTATTGTCACCATATGAGACCTCAAGGCTCTAAAAAAGATCAAAATTGGCTCATGATTAAATGATCCAACAAAGGGAGTTTCGTGTTGGAGAGAAATTCCTACTCTATAGTTAATGACTAAAGTTGATGCCCTCTATGTTGTGTTCTAGATGGTTAGGTCCTTATATTGAATACACTATTTTTCCTTATGGTGTATTGGATATCACACAAGAGGACACTAGAAGAATCTTTATAGTCAATGGGTAGGTTTTGAACCAATACATTGAGGGAATTTCTACTAATTGAGTGGATTTTATCACACTTAATGACCCCATCATCAGTTGAGAATATTAGGCTATTATTAACCATTTCACTTTTATATTATTTTTCCTATTTAAAATTATATATATCATGTGCACATATCATCTCATGATTTCATATTGAGGACAATTCAATATTCAATGTGTGGGGGATGGAACCTTTCAGTTTAGTCATTTCAATTTTTTTGGTTTCTCAAAAAAAATTGTGTTTTTTTTAATTTTTGTGTGTTTCTAAAACTTTTGAGCAAAAATTATTCTCATATCCATTTTAAAATACATATCAATGAGTGAAACAATTTATTCAACAAAACCTAGCTTAAATGAATTCTGAAAATGGATTTGTTTTAAGATCAAATCTATTGTAATTTCAAGAAAATTACTCTGAATTTTGAATCACATGCCACATGTCACTATCTTTATATTTGAAATCAATTTCCTATGAGGCTTCTGAGACATGTTTTTCATATTATTTAAAATCACCTCGCTTCTTTATAAAACCCAACCATTCTTTATTTAACTAGAATTTTATTTATTCCAATCAAAACTTTAGTGTTTTACATAATTATGTTTTAAATGAATAAGGTGTTTCTTTGGTTTTACATACCCATTTTATAATAATCCTTTTTTTCATGTCCTAAATTAAACATTTAATCCTTTTAAACCATAGAATCCATGAACAACATGTTAGTTTAGCCACATTACAAGACAATTTTCCCTATCCAACCAACTATTAAAGTGAAATTGCATAATCTAGTTGAACTTAAGTGTGGAGGATGTTGTCTTGTGTTGTGAAACCACATTTTTTGATAATTTGGGTGGAAAATTAAATTCTAAAGATATTTTTTTGCTTCTGAAAAAAAAAATTATGTTGAATTTTTTGCCTTTTCTAGAGCTTTCATGATAAGTTTAGTTGATTCTTTCATGAGATTCTAATAGTTGAAAAAAGTTGTGCCCATATGGAGCTTTCAAGAAAATAATTTTTGAGAAGATTGACATTTTTGCTACTGAAATATTTAATAGTGTGCACATTCCTATATTTTTCATGATGATGAACACAAATTGAGGCTAAGGGGATTTCTGGGGATACCATATTTAAGTGAAAATTAGAATAATGAAATTTTTCTTCAAAAAGAGTCAAGACCTCCTCATTCATCCTCATAATTTTTCACATATAAATCCTACCAATTGAAATCCACAGAACAACCCTAAAAAGTATTCATGATAAACATATGTCCCTGACTGACATCCATTGGTGATGTAGGAATTTATCAAGCCTATGGTTACACTTGTATGAGTTTGAATGAGAAATACATTTTTGAAAAATTAAAATTTGTGTGATAAGAGAAAATTCAAGTTAGGTAAGTATTTTGTGTGCATAGGAGGATAAATGAATTGGAAATATATTAAATTATATGAATTAAGAACTTGAAATAATGGTTTTTTGGGGAGGCATCATATCTTTTGTTTTTGTTTTCTAATTATTATATCTCAAGGATATGTGTTTTAATTTGTTTTTTGATTTGATATTGATGTTTACTTTTCACAATTTTCTAAAATACATGATATGAGGTTTTTCCCAGGAGTGAAAAGGGTAAGTGTGGGGGTGTGATCACATCATGATTCACTGGTTTATTTCACCCTTACATCACTGTTTTAAACTTGTTTTGTATTTAAAATTACAAATATTATCTCAAATTGAACATACCATTTTATTAAATTATTAAATTTTTATCACTGTTAAAAATTGAAGTTATTCTTGTTTTCCTAATTTCATGATAGGAGGAGGTGATTTGGAGGGTTAGAGGTGATCCTAATGAAAAATGAGCCAAACAACATGGAATCCCAAGGACATCTGTCCACATTTTTTAACATTTCTCAAAATTAATGCCTCCAAATAGACTGAACATTTTTATTCCGCTCCATAACTTCATGGTATACAACTCTTATCAAGAAACTGAAGCCTAATTCATCCATTAAGAGGTCCATCCGAACCAATATTTCTAGGGTATAGAAAATGCATGAAGTCAAATTTTTGGTTCTATATTTTGGCCATATCTTGCACTTTCATCCTCCATTGACCACCAAATTTGACTTGGAGGTATCCAAGATTCTGGTCTAAAACTTGTTTCTTTTTTTCAAAGTCTATATAAGGCCATTTTCCAATGAAAAACCTAGAAAAAAGTGGTATGTTGAAATCTGGGTGCCCAAAACCACTTCCCATTTTGGATATAAATTGACACCCTAAACACCTCATTTGAAAGTTTTATCAAGGAGTTAAGTTCTACAATTTTTGATTTCTAAAGGATTCATCTCATCACCTTTGAGATTCTATAACTCTTTATACTCACAGGGGGAGATCTTGAAGCAAGTATCCCTTCGTTGAAGCCTTCCTCTGTTTCTCATGTTGTAATGTTTGTGTTTTCATAATAAACTTATCTGTTCCTCTTTTATTTTTTTATCTTTTCATTTATTTTTTTCAAATTACTTCTTATATTAATATTCCTAATTGATAAATAATCAAGCGTATAAAATACATTGGTTTTTACCCTTTCTAAACCTTTTCACATGAAAAATGTTTCTACGATGACAATACCTCCCATGGAAGAGTAGTTATTTTTAGTAATCAATCTACCTATAACCTTCTAAATTAAATTTTTTGAATCATTGAGATACTATAATTCACTTAATATGATCTATTAATTGAGATTTTAATTTAAATTAAACAATGAAATAAATTGAACAATAAACACAAAACACGTGAGGTCGAGAGTTGTGTGAATTGTGTGAGCGTAGTCTTAATCCATAATACAAAACAATATGGAATAATTTTTAGAGTTTAAATACAATTTCTAGACTCCATTCAACCTCATTTACATAGTGGTTTGTGCCCTAACTCTCCACATACCATAAGTTATCCTTATAACATCAATCAAATCAGGGTGCGACAAATGCCTGTACTAAAGCTAGCCTAAGGTTTAATTCATTTCACCTTCATGGTTTAGTTAATTCTAAAAGGGTTAGAGGGTTAACAAGTTAGGGTATCATAATTAATTGGATGTTAATTTAAATGATAATGATAAATAATTGAGTGAAGATGTAGAGTTAGATCTATTACACCTTTTAAAATATTTTCTAAAAAACATTTTGTTGTGTCTTTTTAATCGAACTTCATTTCAAGAATGAAAAAAAATCTTCTTCCAGAAAACTTCTTATAGTTTTATAAATGGTAACCCCCCCCCCCCACATTATTTCTAGTAGAGTTTTTAAGTTATTTTCAAAATACCTTTAAAATTTTGTTTTGATTACAGCCACTTTCAGAGGAGGCCTTGATCAACCACTCTACTATACCAAAGTACCCAAACACCATATGTCATCTGAGAGTTCCCACGACAGAACCTCTTAAATTGGCACCACCAATATTCACCTCAACTTTAGAGATGCCCCATTCAAGAACCACTGATGAGAATCCAAAGGATAAAGAAAAATTAAAGAAAAAGATTGATGATGTTCCTCCTAAAACCCTTCTATTTCTAAATAGAGTTGTACAAACCAAGAACATGGTTGAAGAGGCGATGAAAAAAAGAAGTTTTGGATTCATTCAACCGTGTTGAGATCAACATACATCTACCTAAAGCAATAAATCAAATCCCAAGTAATTAAAAATGTTTAAAATAAATTTCTACCAATCGAAGAGGGCTCATGGGACTAATTTCTCGGTACTGTAGCAGCACTTTAGCAGGGAACTGTAGCAGCAGTGGAACTCTAGCGACGGCGACACAGTAGCGGTGGAGGCACTATAGAAGAACTGTAGTGACAGTGGTACTATAGCAGGTACTATAGCTGCCTAGGTACTATAGTATTACTATTCACTGAAGGGCTCTTTGAGCCAAAAAATGGGCTTTCAAGCCCGGTCTTTAGGCCACTTGGCCTTGGGCCTTCGAGCTATGTAATAGGTCTCCCTCTACCTAGTCTAAAGAGGTCTTTTATTTAAATAATAAATTCAGGCTTATGCCCTAACCTTTAAAAAAAGAGGGCTCAAGGGAAATTATAGGACCAATCGTGGAAGGAATGTGTTGGCACTCATTACACAAACTCTAGAAATGACAAAAAAAGTGAAAGGATCTCGAGACATTCACCATACCATGCACCATAGGGGAGTTAAACTTTTATGATGCTTTATTTGATTTGGTGGATTTTATAAATGTGATTCCTCACTCTTTATTCTCTTCTTTACTGGTTGGTGAGTTGAAGCCAACGACAGTAGTGGTGCTGTTAGAAAACAGATCTACAACATATCTAGTGGGAGTCCTTGAGGATGTACTTATTCTGGTAAGAAACCTGATCTTACCAATAGATTTCTACATTCTTGACATGAAGTATGTTCAGGTAATTTATCATTCTCCCATTATCATTGGTATTCCCTTCCTCAAAACTACAAAAACTATAATTAGGGTATACTTTCCATGGATTTTAGAGATGAATTTTTTATATTTAATGTTATGGACTCCATGAAGTACTCCACAGAGGACCATACTTCTTTTGTTATCTCCCATTTTAAACCACCAAATAAAAACCCAATGGAATTTGATTATCCTATGCTTAGGGTGATTATGAGCATTGGTTCTAGTTTGATGTCTAAAGGCACTTCCACACCAGTTTTTAATGCATAAAACTCTCTTAGATTTGATTTTCAAATGGATTCAAATTCTGGTTTTGATCATGTGAACTCTGATTATGACATTTCTATTGAGTATGCTAATGGGTTTGATGCTTTATTCTTAGGTTTTGATGATTTATATTTTAATATCGATATTCATTGGGAACATATTTTAGTTCCTTCAATTTCTAAATCCACATATCACCCCCTACATTTGAACCACAACCATTTCCACCTAATCTCAAATACTCATACCTATTAAGATTTGAGAAATTTCCTATTATCATTGCTAACAATATCCCTTTTGAACATGAAGAAAAACTTTTTAATCTTATTTAGGGAGAACAATAGGGTAATTGGGTGGACCTTAGCTGACATATCTGGTATTATCCCCTCCATTTTCATGCATATAATTTTTTTGGAGGATGGGGATAAACTATTTTGGAAGCCATAAAGGCACATCAATCCAACCCTTCTAGAGGTTGTTAAAAAGGAGGATGAAAAATTTCTCAAGGCAGGTATAATTTATCCCATTTCAGATTCTCAGTGGGTGAGACCTATTCAAGTTGTTCCTAAGAAAAGTGGTTTTATTGTTGTTAAAAATGATAAAGAGTAGTTAGTTCAAATGTGGTTGAAAATAAGTTGGTGTGTGTGTATTTATTATAGGAAACTAAATCAATCCACTCACAAGGATCATTTACCCTTCCCATTTTGTAAGAACCTGTGTTTTTTCAGACTGTCATTTTAAGAAGAAATTTGAATTTTTGTTGTTGGATGCTCGTGAGGGTTAAAATTATCATTTAATCAAAAATATGTCCTCAAATAATTTTTTTCCAACTCCACTGGTCTCGAAATATGGTGTTTACCCTAGGATTGGAGTTTGGTGGAAATATTAGATGTTCAAATTTTAGTGGAATATTTAATATTTAATATTATTAAATTAAATATTAATTAATTCAAACAGGTTATTTTAGTGATGACTTTAAAATGGATCATCATATTGATATTTTATCAGTGTCGTTGAGTTTGGAATGGGGAGTTTAGCCTAGGCAAGGTATAAACTTCTGTCAGGCTCTAGGGCCGACCTGGGCCCCTTTTTCTTTTCTTTCTTTTATTATTATCTTTTACATCTCTTCTTTCCCCCTCCTTGATCACGTATCCTATGCCTAATACTTGGCCATCTCATTTTTTGAGAAATTAATATTGATAAAGAGAGAGATATAGAAGCCAAGAGGGGTACCGTTTTGAAGCTCTCGACGTGTAGAGTTGGCATGCGGCATCCGTGGACAAGAAAATCAACCAAAGCTTCAGTGGTTTTCGCCCGAAGGTAGGCTTGTTTAAATTTTCTCGATAGATACAATTTAAACATGTTGTCTTAATTTTATAAATCCTTATATTTCTTTATTGTGGCCCTGTGTGGCTCGATCTGTTGTTTCGGGGGGAAACGGGGGTTTCGGGCAATTCGAGGGATTTCCCGTCGAGAAACCCAGGTTACACGGCATGTGTTCCTCACATTTGGGGAAGAAGAAGTTTTATTAAGTACACTCCGTGTACTCTGAGTACATGTCATGTAGTGGTAGGTCGTGTGTCCGGTCGTGTAAAAATAAAACACAGAATAGTGATTTTTGAATAGTACATGTCGTGTACGGGGACTACACACCATGAAGTGGCACATGGGCATGTTTCCGGGTGAAAAGACACACGAGAGGGAGTTTTTTTAATATTAAATGATATGTATAGTAATTTACATGTCGTTTACTACTAAATAGGCAGACCCCATGTACTCCAGAGTACATGCCATGTACTTTTTCCAGTCTGTTTTCGTCTAGGGGTTCTTTAAACCCATGTAACTTGCAATCCAGGGGTCCGTTTCATGTGTCATCTATATAAACATGAACTTTTCTTTTATAACCTTTTATGATTAGTTGGAGAACTTTTTTTATTGGGAATTATGCTCGGTGGTATCAAATGTCCAAAATAATAATAATATTTTAATTATTATTATTTGGCGATTATTGAATCAGACATATCTTCTACGTCTGATGTCTGTTCAATGCACCATCAGTGGCATTGTGACCTATAATTAAACGTATATGTTTATATAATTATTTTAGGTTCTAATACTGAAATTAGGTGTGGACCCCACTTGGTATTGTTACAGTGAATAGTACCTTGTTCACCGGTTGACCATTTTGGATGTGTGATTAGTCCATTCTAAGCATTGTTTTCATAGATCACAATGGTGGAATCCTATTGACATTTAATGGTCATATAAATAGTGTTTTTGGGGTTTCTATGTCAATGGAGAGGTTCCTACTTCATTTATCGAGTTCAGTTGTCACATGAGAGTGAGACTTTGTGTGGATGATAGGTTCGGTTTTCAGACCAACTTTGTTGAGACCTTTGATCTGAGATGAGTTTTGAGATATCTCTTGTGACCTATGATTTTGAGGAAATTTCACTTGTGAGATGTTCCCTTCTAGCCTACGATCCCATGAGACCGGATACCTCCAAGGATACTCGGAGGGATTCCTTTTCATATGTACTGACCTAGGGAGTCCCATGTATGATCTCTCATGTGTTTTCCTTTGAGTGGATCCGTGTTTTAGGATATCTCGGTTGTTCTTCATCCAAAAATCGCATGTAGGATTCCTCCCTTGTTGTTCACTAAAGATATTGTGTTGGATGCCATCACTTGTGTTTACCAGGAGGATCCCGAGTAGGATGACTCCTCGGTATTTTAATTGAGGGACCTAGTGAATTCCCAACATATGACTGACCCTAAGTTGTTACATCGGGTTTGGGTAGAGATGGTGTTCGGGTGTCACTTAGAACTCGTGCCAAACTTGTAATCCCATGGGGCTATGGATGTAGTGTTGAGATGGGCATTTGGTCCACCCTCTCACATTTTTTTATATTTGACTTGGTTTTTCTCATGTAGCAGTGTTTACCAGAGGTGATTCATAGATTGTGGTCGTTGAGCTAGACGTGAGGCATCTTTTTTTTTGGATTCCAAAAATTCTCTACTGGGATTCGGCTTCTAAGACATGTTATTTCTGATATTTTATAGGTACCATAAGTATTTACTGGGACTCGTCTGTTAAGCCTTATGTGTTGACGTGTATGCCTTGAGTGATACATGGATTCCCATTGTAGGAAAGCCTTGGACACTCTCATTGGGATGTTTAATTATGTACCCTGGGTGATACATGGATTACCATTATATTAATTCCATGAATTGTCTCAGTGGACTGTTGAATGTAATTAAACCTTGAGTGATACATGGATTCCCATTGTAGGAATTCCATGAGCGGTCTCATTGGTTAGATATGGTTATACCTTGAGTGATACATAGATTTACGTTGTATGAATTCCATGAATGGGCTCATTGGTTGGATATGTTTATACCCTGGGTGATACATGGATCTAGTTGAGGGATTCGATGAATGGGCTCAGTGGGTAATATACTTATGTACCCTGAGTGATACTTGGATCCAGTTTAGGGATTCCTTGTATGGGCTCATTGGGTTGATGACTCCTACACCTTCATTGATATTTGGATTACCATATAGGAATGCCTTGGTCGGGCTCATAGGTTGGATGTTATATAACTTGAATGATTATTCTCTTCTAGATTAGTTAGTATTGATTGTCGGTATAATGTATCCTTCTTTACATGGTTGACCATCGGTATATGGAAATTTAGTTGTGATTGGAGGTGAGTACGAGTGAACCTAGGTGTAGGAACAGTTTCCCCCTGTGGTAACATAGATTGCTCATAGATATAATTCCATCGTTGCATGAAGATGGTACATGTTGATGGGATTAAGGACCCAAATATCAACATAATGATACACAGATTGACTAGAACAACATCCAGCACAATGCCCTTGAACAAGATGTCCAGGCGATTAGGATTACAGACCTAAGTATCGACTGCTAATGTGGTTTCTTTTTATTTGATTAAAATACACATGAATATTCATATTTATTTATATGTGTATAGGTATGGGACTGTACACATATACGAATATAGATATGAATATCCACAGGGGAACTTCCACAGTAGATTGGGATTATGGACCCTGAGTTCGATTGTGGTTTCACGTTTGGTTTTTACCACCTTTTGGTTGTGTTTCAGCTAGGCTGAGCATGCTGATTTTGTATGCACTTTAGCAGCACAGTTATAGAGTGCTTGTCGGGGTGGCCTAATAAGATTATTTCTTGCCCCTGCACGTTCACATCAGTGTACGTGTAGACCTTATATATAATTTTTAGGTTGTTCATGTGTTGAATGGTGGATAGGGATGAGACTCAGTGTTGCATGATCAAGCGGAGTAGCTTGAGTGGTTCTACTGATCGGGTTGGTGCAGTTCGACAGTGTTTGAAGATTGGGTACATGGGTTATCTCAAAGTTAGTAGTATAGACCTATACTTTTACTTTATGTTTATTTTTTTCCTTTTATCTGTATTTTTTTCCTATTGGGTGACCATTGTGGTATTGTATTTCACAAATGTTTGGGATTTTATAGTATTTTTCTATTACAGCTTGTTCTTTTTTAGTTTTTTATTGATTTTTCACTCTATTTACATTTTGATGTGTCTGATACTTAGTTATTTCCACTGTTTTCTTACTTTGGTATGAGGGAATAGTCTCCACACTATCACACCCTAGTCCCTCAGTGCTAGTCAACAGCCTCTGGCGTACGGGGAGGCGCGCTTGAGGCCTTGTGGTGAACTGGCTCAGTGCACTGGTTTAGTGGCTTCCAGGATGGGACGTTCCACATTTATTGATCAAATGCTTGATAGAATACCTGGGAAAACACACTATTGCATATTTTAAGGATTCTTGGGATATTGTTATGTTCCTATTGATCCAGAGGATTAGGATAAGACAATATTCACTTGTCCATTTGGTACATTTTCTTACCGAAGGATGCCAATTGGACTTTCCAATGCCCCAGGTACCTTCCATAGATGCATGGTGAGTATTTTTTAAGATTTAATTGAGTCATGAATAGAGGTATTTAGGGATGATTTTATAGTGTATGGTCCTTTATTTTATGATTATATATCTATTTTGGGAAAGGTTTTGAACCATTGTATTGATAAAACTCTAATCTTAAACTTTGAAAAAATGTCATTTCATGGTAGATCATGGCATTGTCTTAGGGAATGTAGTGTCAAAAAATTAAATAGAGGTTGATAGATATAAGGGAGATATTATTTTATCCCTACCCTATCATTCATATTTGTGTGATTTTAGATCTTCCATAGGGCCTGTAGGATTTTATCAGCACTTCATCAAAGATTTTAGTAAGATTTATCTTCCTATTTCACGATTACTTAAAAAAGATTAATATTTTGTGTTTGATGATTCTTGTAGGAATTCCATTGATGACCTAATACATCATCTGACCACTCCACCTATCATACAGCCTCTACGGTGGGAGATTCCTTTTGATTTTATGTGTGACGCCTCTAACTTCATGGTTGGAGTTGTCTTATCTCAGAGGGTGGAGGGGAGTTCACATGTGGTTTCCTACACTTCTAGGACATCAGATTCATCCCAATAAAACTACACCACCATAGAAAAGGATTTTTTTTCATCGTATTTTCTTTATATTAAATACTTTCATATTTATTGGTCTCTAAAGTAATTGTTTCTTAAAAACATGTTTCTCTGTGGTGCCTCTTAAAGAAGCCAAATGCAAATCCCATGCTTATCTGATGGATGATACTTCTTTGGGAATTTAATATTGAGATAAAGGACAAGAATGGGTCAAAAAGATATAGAGTACCACATTAGTAGGATTACTCACACTCTAAATCCTAACACCTTGGATGAGGTACCCCTTCAGGACCCTTTCCCTGATGAGTATCTTTATTCCATATCAAGAAGGATTCCTTGGTTTGCTGATTTAGTGAACTACATTGTTGCATCCAAAATCCCTGCAAATTTAAAGAAGCATCAAGTTAAAAAGTTAAAAATTGATTCAATATTTTATGTTTGGGATGATCCGTACCTTCAACACATGTGTAGTGATGAAGTTATTAGGAGGTGTGTTCTTGATCCTGAGTTTCAGTCTGTTATGCATTTCTTCTATACACTCTCATGTGGAGAACACTTTGGAACCCAAAAAAGAGCCAAGAAAGTCTTAGACTCTGGATTATATTGGCCTTGATTATTCCATGATGCTCATGTCTTTTGTAAGTCATTCTCATGTTTCCAACACACTAGTAACATTTCTAGGAGACACGAGATTCCCCAATAACCTGTAACAAACCGAACCCGAAAAGCCACCCAAACAGTGTTAAACGGGTCGGGTGTTACTACCTTAGGCGCACCTCCCCAAATTCCAAATGCTAGGGACTAGAAGTGAGGGTCTTATAGGTATAGTGGAGAGGCTATACCCTCTCGGATGATAATAAGGGTACTGGTCCGAGGATAATAATAAAGGTACAGCGGAATAAACAACTCATCAGACTCGAACCAGACCCGTAGAGCGGAAGCACAATCAATATCAATAAATAGTATAAGCAATAAATATAAACAACAGAAGTAGAAAGTAAACACAAAATCATGAAGAACACTTGTATCTACCACTGAACAACAAAACATGCATCCAAATAAGGTGATACATATCCATATATAAAAAGGGCGTCAATGGCTAACCAACTGTAGCTACAAAACAAGTAAGCATTCTGATATTGGAAAGAAATAAAAACAAGGTAAACTCAAGCTTGGAAAGACCTCAAGGTCTATATAATCTCCATGCAACAGATAATGCAGTCCAACTTCCGAATCTGACCTCTTTCTTGCGCATAAATCCATAAAGTCTACGTGTATCTCGAAGAGCCCCTGCAGGGTGTGAGATAAATATCAGTAGGATACCACCCAATAGTGCATACCAAATATAAGTGTTTAAGCTGGCATGTAGTTGTGTGGAAAACAGTAAACATTACGATGTACACAACGAAACACAAAATCCACTGGTGCTCGGCAGCCACCATAGAGTTTTACCTACTTCGACCAACGCTAGAATCTCTGTCATATGACCTGGCACCATGTGCCCCCTGACACTGCTTGTCTTAAGTACCGACATCCTGAAGGGACGCCCAAAAAATAGTAACTCGGAGGAACAATGATTCTTGTCCTCAAATAAGTAACCAGAGGGACAATGATGTCTGCCCTCAAATAAAGTAACAGGAAGAACAACGATTAATGCCCTCAAATGAAGTAACCTAAGGGACAATGATGTCTGCCCTCAAATAACGGTGAGCCTCTGCCCCCCACCTTATAGCCTCAATTTTATCCCCTGAAGGCTTCTCACCTTCCACGTGGCTTCCAATGGAAAGCACCCCCAAACCAATAGTACCTAAATCACAACTAATAGGGGCCTCTACCCACACGAGGGGTCAAAACCACCTCATCATGGATTCTATCTGTGTGCACACTACTCAAAGTTCCGGGTGAGCGGTAATCACCAAAATAGTAACCAAGCCACAACACCTCTGACACCTCATGTCCCTATGACCATGTAGCTCAAGTCTGACGGCCTCTCCATCCAAGTAAATCAGGCCATGCCCAACCGGACAGTCACCCTGCCTCAAGACGATGTCCATGACACCCAATCCTATGGTCAGAACTACCCAATTTAACCCAGGCTAACCCCAACCTGTGATCCACATCACTCAAGAATATCTGGGCCATGCCTAACACAACCCAAAGGTTCCATCATATGCAATTCAGCAATTACATATATAACACATTTAAACAAAAAACATACATAGGGAAAACAATCTAAACAATTGAATTGCACTAGACCAACGATCATCAAACAACACCACTGAGGTCTTTCATGTTTCTAACAATTCATATAAAGGTTTAATAAACTAAACTCAATAGTTTAAAAAAATACAATTCAATTATAACCATTTTGGAACTCCTCATCCAAAATGCCTTAATGAGCAACAACCACTCGTCCGGCCCCGCTCAAGAAAAACTAGTAATATGGAATACCCAAAGGCATCCCATAGGTCAAATAACAATTAAATAGGCAATAGCAGGTAAAATAGGGTCACACTCAAAATACCTAAAAATTCACCAAAGGTCACGCCACCCAAAAGTCTAAAAAAACACAAAAGAAGGTATGAACCACCTACCTGAGACTTGTAGACATAGGCACGTCCAATATCAAGCTCCAATTCAAAGCTGATCTTCATAGGTCTATGCTTCCGTTAAATTCTGGCAATTCCACTCGGATGGCAACTGTGACGCATGAGGCAAAGAAACTGGAACGAAAAAGGGTGTGTAGTTTTAGCCTCACTGTTGCGATCCTACAGCCATCCGAATATTGAATAACAAACGTCAGAAGATAATTATAGGGTAGGAAACGTTCTTTAGAACTTTGGAATGGACCTATCTGGAGTTGGGGAAGGAGCTATTTTCCTAAAAAAAATGTGACACCTGATAAAACACTATTTTTTTGAATATTTTATTTATAATAAATGATATAATTTCCTCACATTTTCTTAAATATATTCATTTATGAAATATTTGGGATTAGATCATTCATTTGAAAATTTGTTGAAAATTCCAGTTTTACCCTTTTAAAATGTACTGTAGTATTTTAAAGATAAATATTTTAATATTTATTATTTGAACTTAATATGTTTTAACAGTGTTTCTAACTTAATGTTATATAACTTTCATTCAGGACACTAGAGCTAAAGAGTGCATTTGAATAGAGTAAATGGGTCATTAATCCAATGGTGATCTGGACTCGGTAGAATTGACATGAGTTCTGTATTTGGGCCATATCTTCTTTATTTGGGCTTGGATTGAGCCCAACTTTTCAAAAAAGCTCGGGGACGTGATTAATCGCATATGATCCTTCTGGAAGGCCATCCAATTCAAGCGTTTGTGTGGTCAAATGGTCTGTTCAAATTGGAATAAAATATTTGGCCGAATTTCCACATTCACACTTGAATCCACTTGTAACCTCTTCTCCCCTCCCCTCTATAAATTGAAGTTTTTCTCATTTTGAGAGGTTGGGAAGTTAATTGGGAAGTTGAGGGCATAGGATAAGTAGATCCACTCTAATTCTCCAACCATTTCAATAAGGGTAGCTCTTGAAGCAAGGATCCCTTCGACGAAACCTTCTTCTTCTCCTTCGTGTTGTAATGCTTTTGTTTGTGTAGTAAATTTCTTTGTACTTCTTTTATTTATTCTATTTTCTTCTATTTTATTTAAATTTCTTATTCTCTTAATCTTCCTATTTGGTCTGGAATTCTTGAGTAGAAACGTGATTGGGTTCTACCCTTTCTAAACCTTTGCACATGCAAAACGTTTCTACAATGATTACGCCACCCATGGAAGAGTAGTCTTTTAGTAATCGATCTATCTCTTAACTTATTCATTCATTTATTTTGAATCAATGAGATACTATAATTCACTTACTATTATCTATTAATTGAGCTTTCATTTCAAATGAAACTAAGCAAGAAATTGAACAATAAACACAAATCACGTGAGGTCGATAATTGTGTGAATTGTGAGAGCGCGAACTTAACTAGTAATTCAAAACCACACGGGATAAATTTGTAGTGTTCAAATATAATCTCTAAACTCAATTAATTATAATTTACAGATAGGATATGTGCCTTAATTTACCACTGACCATAAGCTAACCTTAGAACATAAATCAAAGCAGGGTGATGTGATTGCATGTTCCGAAGTTAGACTAATGTTAAATTCACTTCATCTTTGTGGTAAAGTTAATTCTCGTAGGGTTAGGGATTTAACAAATTATGGGATCATAATTAATTGGATATTAATTTAAATGATAATGATTAATAAGTGAATGAAGAGTTATATTTAGATCGATTACGCCTTTTAAATATTGTCTAAAAACATCTTTTTGTTCTGTCATTTTAATCGAACTTCATTTCAAAATTAAAAACAAAAAAATGAAATATTCTTCCAGAAAACTTCTTCTAGTATCATAAACTATAAACCCCCCCATATTTTCAATTAGTATTTTTATCCTTCAAATGATGTTTGGTTTCGGGTTACTTAGGTGCAGTAGAGTGGCTGACCAAGGTCGTCTCTCAAAGGAGGAAGTAAATTCAAACAACTTATTAAAGGTATTATAAAACTAAAATAAAAGAGGATAAAAATAATACTTGAAAATATGGGGGGTTTATCATTTATGAAACTAGAATAAGTTTTCTAGAAGAAGATTTCATTTTTTTGTTTTTAATTTTGATATTAAGTTCGATTAAAATGACACAACAAAAAGATGTTTTTTAGACAATATTTAAAAGGCGCAATCGATCTAAATATACCTCTTCATTCACTTATTAATAATTATCATTTAAATTAATATCCACTTAATTATGATCCCTTAATTTTTTAAATCCTGAACCCTATGAGAATTAACTTTACCCCAAAGATGAAGTGAATTTAACATTAGGCTAACTTCGGAACATGCAATCGCAGCACCCTGCTTTGATTTATGTTCTAAGGTTAGATTATGGTCACTGATAAATTAAGGCACATATCCTCTCTAGAAATTAGAATTAATTGAGTTTAGATATTATATTTGAACACTACAAATTGATCACGTGTGGTTTTGAATTACCAGTTAAGTTCGCGCTCTCACAATTCACACAATTCTCGACCTCGCGTGATTTGTGTTTATTGTTCAATTGCATGCTTATTTTCATTTAAAATGAATGATCAATTAATAGATAATATTAAGTGAATTACAGTAGCTCATTGATTCAAAATAAATGAATGAAGAAGGTAAAAGATAGATTGATTACTAAAATACTACTCTTCCATGGGTGGTGTAATCATCGTAGAAACGTTTTGCATGTGCAAAGGTTTAGAAAGGGTAGAACCTAATCACATTTCTACTCAAGAATTCCAGCCCAAAGAGGAAGATTAAGAGAAGAATAAATTTAAATAAAAAAGAATAAAAGAGAAGAAATAAAATAAGTACAAAGAAATTTACTACACAAACGAAAGCATTACAACATGAAGGAGAAGGAGAAGGCTTCGTCGAAGGGATCCTTTCTTCAAGAGCTACCCTTATTGAAATGGTTGGATAATTGCAGTGGATCCACTTCTCCTCTGCCCTCAACTTCCCAATGCACGTCCCAATCCCTCAAAATGATAAAAACTCCAATTTATAGAGGGGAGAGGAGTAGAGGTTACAAGTGGTTTCAAGTGTGAATGTGGAAATTCGGCCAAATATTTTATTCCAACTTTCACCACCCATTTGACCACCAAAACGCATGAATTGGCCGGCCTTATAGAAGGATCATATGTGAGGAATCATTTCCCAGAGCGTTCCTCAAATTTGGGCTCAATCCAAGCCCGGATGAAGAAGATATGTGCTAAATACAGAACCCATGTCCATTCTGCCGAGTCCATCCCACCATTGGCTGAATGGCCCATTTACTCCATCCAAATGCACTCTTTAGCTCTAGTGTCCGGAATGAAAGCTGTATAAAATTAACTTGGTAACACTGTTACAAAATATTAAGTTCAAATAAAAAATAATAAAATATATATCTTCAAAATACTACAGTACATTTTAAAAGTGTAAAACTAGAATTTTCACTAAATTTTAAAATGAATGATCTAATCCAAAATATCTCATAAATGAATATATTTAGCACAATGTGAGGAAATTATATCATTTATTATCAATAAAATATTCAAAAAATAGTGTTTTATCAACTCCCCACACTTACCCTTTTACACTCTTAGGAAAAAACCTCATATCAAGTAAACATCAATATCAAATCAAAACCAGTTTTAAAACACATATCCTTGAGATCAAACAATTAAACACCAAGAAACAAAAGATATCAAGCCTCATAAAAAACCATTATTTCAAGTTCTTCATTTATATCATTCAATATATTTCCACTTTATTTATCCTCCCATGCACAAAACACTTACCTCACTTGAATTTTCTCTTATCACACAAATGTCATTTTTTTGCAATGTATTTCTCATCCAAACTCATACAAGGGTTAACATAGGCTTGATAAATTCCTATTTCGCTACCCGAGGTGAGTCAAGGAAGTATGTTTATCATGAGGAATTTTCAGGGTTGTTCTGTGGCTTTAAGTTGGTAGGAATTAGATGTGAAAAATTATGAGGCTGAATGAGGAGGGCTTGACTCTTTTTGAAGCAAAACTGCATTAATCTAATTTTCACTTAAATATGGTCTTCTCCTCAATACCCATAGTATCAATTCAGCTCCATCATCAACGCCTTTTCATTTAAGAAAATAAGAAAAAGTAAAAGATATGTATTTAAGGACTAAACGTCATGTATTGGCCTTTTCCAGTACTCTGACTTAAGTAAAGATAGCCACATGGCTTAGGCACTCCACACGGGTTGACACACGGCTTGAACCCAGCCGGTACGAAGAAAGGAGGATACACGGTCAACACATGGCATGTACTCGGTGGGCACACGGCTGGTAATTTCCCAACCCATACACACCGTGTACTTTATAGTATACGACATGTAGTCTATAAATTTCCAGAACTTCCCAGATTTTCCTAGTTTCCTCATAAATGAGTCAAAAATTCAAACAGGGTGGGGATTTTCACATGTTCTAAAAAACACGAGTTCTTAAAATCTCCCCACCTTAATAGAGCTCGTCCCCGAGCTGTTAAAAGAAACCCATAGATGGAACCAAACATTCCACCCCGATCAAAGTAACCCAGACTCTCCTGGTCTCAAAGGTTTTGGCTAAAGTCCTAAAGGGGAACCCCACCTTATGAATCGCCTAACTCAGTCTCAACCCGACAAAACTCAACAATGAAAGGGTTCACTAACCTGTTTCCAGATTCACGGTCCTCTTGTGATGCATTATCACCCATGCGCCTAATTGGTTCTCCCGTGTCATTTCTGACACCCAAACGTATCCCACACCGCATCAGTTTCCACCTCAACGAGGTCCTTTATCCCATGGATTCTAAAAAACAAACCTAGTGCCTAGAACCTCAAGTAACTTGAATCCTTCATGCCCTGATGCCCACGTCACCTCAAGTGACCCACATCCTCGACGCCCCGATTCCCAAAGTACCCCAAATAACCTACATCCTCGATTCCCCTGATGATACACATCTCATATATATATATATATATATATATATATATATATATATATCACGCACCCTATATGGATCCAATCCCACTGACCAGCATCTAGTCAGTCCACATAGGTCATGTGCTTCCCTTGCACTCAAAACGGACATGCCTCTACAGGTCATACCAAAAATAAAACATGGAAATCACGGAAACACCCATGGTGTACCTCTAACCGGCATCGGCTCACCGGAATGCACAGCCCATGGAAGCTCCATGGCGTGCAATTATCCTGAAGCATGATTACTTGATGCATGACCTCCCTATGGTGTTGCTCCAGTCACTATCCACTAACCCCTCAGCTAGGCCCTGATGTCTCTATCACGCCCTCCGCGTGTAGCTGAACCTCAGCTACCCTCTCCCGGTATCAAACCTGAACCAACTCCAGATGACACCATCTGTCCTGGTCCCTGTCTGCCAGCTTTCTGAGAAGGCTGCCTGAAGAACCTCTCCAGATGACCGACCTGTCCACATGCTCGGCACTCCTTTGGAGGCCTATCACACTGATTCTGAACATGTCCTAGTTGCCCACACAGAAAGAAAACCACTTCTTAACATTTACGAGGTGGTATAGATGAGTCCTTGGCCTAACTTCTCTACTAGAACTCATCCCGTCCTCGCTTCCTACTGTTCGAACCATCACCTTAATCCATCTCCCAGCCAACCTGGGGCCTATCCCTCTAGTTACCCTCCGCTATAAGCACCTAATTCACTACCTCTAAGAATGAGCTCAGACTAAAGATATTCACCTGGATCTAAATGGCGTGTCATAAGCCATCCTTGAATCACCTCACTCGTGATGCATCATCACTTACCATACCAAGTGTAAAGTGATAAATCTCAGTAAAAATAGTTGCATACTCCATGGAGGACATGTCTCCTTACTGAAGACACAAGAACTCCTTATCTCTCTCTACTCTCAGTGTCTCTTGGTAGAAGTGATTGAAAAAAATGTCCTCGAAGTCTTTCCATACTAGTCCCTTGTGCCTGCGAGCCTGAACCTACACATCCCACCAACGCTTCGCCGGTCCTCATAGCATATATGTCACTATCTTGACCCTTCGCCCAGGAGGCATCTCGAGTTGCTCAAAGATCATCTGCATGCTTTCTATCTAGTTATCATAAACCTGCGGACCACCCTCACCCTGAAAAAGTTTCAGGTGTGCGAATGGAACTCCCGCGTCAGATACCCATAAATGGCTTTGTACCCTCTGTGCCTCTGTCGATCCCCTGTAAGACACGTACCAAGCTAGATCAGATTTGCTCGTCGAGACACATACTGAACGTTGCTAAACCTGAATTCTTCCATACCTCTATTAGATTCTAAACCTTATCCTATTTCTGAGCCTGTACCTATGTCTCCTGCTCTACCTACATGGGATCCTGAACCTGAACCTGCTCATGCGGCACTGTACCATCTCCTATTGGATGCTCCATCTGAGTCGCCAAAAAGGAACCTGTTGAATACCTTAAATGTAACAACTTGAGATTTTATGAGAATTATTCTTTTTAATTTCATTTATGTCTTGTGTTGTACGCTATTTCAAAGGGATCTTTCACTACACACATCCCTTACTTGGCTTACATTACACGCAATCGTGTCCTTCCTCGATAGCGTGTGTAGTACGTAATACCCGGTTTCACTAAACAACGATATGTTTTTAAAATATTATATAAAATAGCCATTATGAATAGTAATACCCACTTTTTGAAATTTTATAAATTTTATCTTTCAAAAAATAATTCTTTTTTGGATTCGGAATATTGAAATTATCCTCGGGTGAAATTTTTTTATTTTTCTGAAAACTTTCAATTTTTGATGAATAGTGAAAACACTGAGTTATTGGTTAAAACGGACTTTTTATTTAAACAATAATTTATTTTATTTGAATTTATTTTAGGTAAAAATAGATACATAATAATTATATAAGTTCAATTAAATTCACTGGAGTCATTTTATAATAATTTTAGATATATAAAAAGTTTATTGAACTTTCCACCGTCTTTTACCCGCCTCCTTGGAGTATTTGCAATTGTACATAAAACTTAATTTTAGAGCTTATGTGAGTTATATTTATAAAATCCAAGAGACGCAATTAATTTCAAGGAGTAAAATGTGGTTCAATAAGATAAAAATAGTTTTTGGTGAATAATAACTTTTTACTTTTATTTACCACGGTTAAAAGTAAATAGGGTAATTAAGGGTAAAAATGATATTATTATTACCCTAACATATGTCCTAATTCTATTGGATAAGTGTAATTCGACCAAAAAAAACCTTAGGAATAAAATATTACCCTTTAGGTCCACTTGGATTAGATTATGACTCTTATTATTATTTTATTTAAAGAAGAGTTAAAAGAGTTAAAATCAAAATTTAATAACTAAAACATTTTTAATATAGGGTTATAAATAAGACAAATTCGACTATAAATATTAATTAGAAATATAAAACTATTTCCTACATAATGGTATTTTATTTATAATTTTTAGACATTAAATAATTTAATATATATATGACACAATGATGATGCAGTAATTACCTTATTAATAAAATATTGACATAATTCATGTTATAAATACCCAAATAAATGTAATTTGAGACTTTTTATGAATTACACTAATTTTTAAGGTTAATATGATGTGTTATTATTGATTTAATTAACTTTTTTCAAACTAATAATGCTTTTAGGAGTTTCAAAAAAATCAATTACCAAATAGTGTCAAAATTGACATAAAATAGTTTTTAAAACAAATATTATATTATTAATTGTTATTCTATTTCTAAAAATATAAGGTTCGTCCAAATTACATATATAAGGTTATATATATTAATAATAAACTACTTGGGGTTCTTTTGGCTTGTTATAGTAATTTTATTAACCATATAGTGTAAGAAAACAAGAAGACACCGTAAAAGTTAAATTATTTAAATTTGAGTTAAATCTAAATTAAAAGGTTAAAATAGTAACCTAAACTTGTCTAAAACCTATTGGTTGAGAGGATTTGTACCCATCCCCACTATATTCTTGAAATAAATCAATTTGGAGCTATTATAAACTAGATATTACTTTATTATAAAATAATATTTTAAGTTTTTCCTAAGGTGCCCCTCTCCTCCCTTATAAAAAGGCACCTCCTCCCTCTTCTCTTTACACAATTTTGAGCCTTCAAGCTCTGCCTTCCCCTGACCATTTCCATTATAAACTTCCATATAAACATTATAGAGGTTCTGTTCTCCTCAAAAGACCAACTCTAGTGCCTTAAATGGAATCTTAAAAGAGGTGTGTCGAAGAAGAGATAATCTCTTCTACCGATTCTTTCAAGTTTTATTTCCTCTTAAACTTATTCTTATTTAGTTGTTTCATTATAAAGTAATAAAATAATTATCACTAATATACTGATATGTTATTATAAATATGAAATAACCCCATTTAACCTTCTATCCATCCTACGGAAAATGAAATCACAACACGTGCGTACGTACGGAATACCGTCTCCACGCCGTGGTGTAATATATTTTTCAACCACCACCTTACTTGGATGGGATAATAGTGTAAAGAATAACTATATATAGTTATTATGACATCATACTTATTCGGATATATTATATCATCCACTCCAATTAAATTCAATAATTATTTGAACAATATCATCGCTCGTGCACACGTACGGATTACCGTCTCCACAACACGATGAGATTCATTCTCCATGTTAACCATTCAAGAATGATTATAAAGTATATATAATGAATAATAATGAAATATATGACATGATAAAGCTACTGTATTTATTTATATATATATATATGGCATCTACTTACTTCCATTCAAGTTAGTAAGGAACGGAAAACAACGTTCATGCATACGTATGACCTACCGTCTCCATGAACGGTGTATTTCATTTCATTTATCTATCTATTATATATATATACTGAATATATATGATATATAAATAATGATTTAGATTCTGGAAGTAAGTAAATCATGATATAAGTAATAATAATATCAAGAACAACAAGTCCAAACACGTACGATAAATAAAACGATTTTACCCAAAACGCTGCTTTAACATGGAATTTACAAAAGAACGGGTTATATAAAGTCATAAGTGAACCATATATGATATCATAACAATGAATATGATTCTATAATAAGTCAATGACATTATTTAAATCATTATACAGGAGGTTAGGATATGTACGAATCATATCGGACCTAAGGTATGGGATAATTTTGCAAATCTCATTTTTAGCTGAGATTGCTTATACGTAAGTATTTACTGGGGTATATTTTTCATCCATGTCCATAAAAATGTTTTTCATAAAGTGTTTAATATTATTCCATGTTTACCCCTCTTTGAATTTTACATTTTTTAATGGAAGGAATCTTTCTTTTTTTACCATAAGAGGAAATTTTTGAATTTTCCGGCAAAAGTATGAGGATAATGTTTTTTTAACTTATACGACATGAACGGATTTTTTCGTTTTCATAACTCCTAATTTTCATGAAGATTACTCTACAATTTTTCATGTTTATTTTGAATAAAATTATTTTCTTTTAAAATTTTGTGGAATTTTTTGAAAATAAAATGATTTTGAAGAAGAAAGGATATTTTCCTCAAGAATTCATTTCAAGTGTTTTATCAAAACTATTTTCCACATATGATGAAATTATTTATTATGATTATGTTTCAAGTATAATGTCTCTATGATTTACATGGTTTCACTTTAATTATGATGAAATGATATCCATTTGTTTTATATGGATTATGTGATGATGGGATGATGTTTATGAAACCCATTTTATTCTTTGGGTTCTGATGAATGTTTATGTTTATTTTGTGGCACAAGTAAGAATGATTTCATTATGAGATGGGTGGGACCTATATCTCCCTCCAATGCATTAGTTAAATATTTATATCTCATGAGATAGATATGGCTGGAATGGTAAGTTAATCTGATTCAGTGATACAGGACTGGAACGAGGAGTGAACTCGATTCAGAAAGGGACTTTGTCCACTAAGATGGTCTTGGCAGAAATTCCTTGGCTACTATTAAAATCATATCATGTGCTTAATGGTTTTCCATAGTTACATGTTTTATTCCCATTCTATTTTATCATGATTGATGTTTCTTTATCATATATGCCTTACGTACTTCCATGATTTATGTCTTTTCTTGAGATTTTGATGTTTAGATTTTATGTTCATGTTTTTGCATTCAAATGTTTAGGGATTTTTTTTATGTTCTCTATGTTTTACCTTACTGAGAATTTGAGCTCACCCTTTTATGTTTTCTTTTTCCCATGATATAAAGAAAGGTTTTAGTTAAGAAAACAAAAGGGGAAGATCATTAGGGGAGATTTTGAAGATCATTCACCATGATTAGAAGATTATTTTTCTGAGTTTCTAAATACACTAAACTATTACGGTCCTTGTGTGTTTGTTTTTGTTATGTATTAAGTATTCCGAAAAAGTAATGTAATTTCCATGTACATCAAGATTGGTTCTCTATATTTGGTATTAGAGGAAAGGTTTAGTTAACCTTTGGAAACTAGTATGTGAAAACTTTAGTGAAATCCCTAGAGATATTTCTAAGGTATGTCTAGGGATGTATCTAAGGTTAAGTATACGTATAGGTTATAGTCCTCGAATTACGGTAACGATCATATAATTAAACCTAATATGTTATATATGGAAGGTAATACCCCTTTATTATGTTGTTTTCCTAGCATGATTTTTTCCTCTCATACTATTCTTTTTGGGTTTTAGAAAATGGCTGGAAACATGAAGATTCACGATAATGGAGGATATGATGGAAAATGGAATGATATTCTTCATGAGAAACCAAATGAAATGGGATTTGGAAGTCCAAAAATCTTTATTACGCCTAATCAGCAATCTCATAATATGATCAACAATCTCAAATTTGGTAAGTATCCTGACTCAGCTAATAAGAGAAAGATGGAGTTTCATGATGATCCTAGTGGAAAGAAAGTTAAATTCCCCTAATGTAAATCATGTGGGAAGAGGCATCAGGAAAAATGTTTCAAAGGAACTGGAAGATGCTTTGGGTGTGGAAAAGAAGGACACAAAGCCAGTAATTGTAAAGGAAAAGGTTCAGTTAACACTATAGACAAGGATAATGGCATTGCTAAGACATCAACAACGATTAAATGTTTTAAATGTGGAATGTACGGGCATTATGCAAACCAATTCCCTAAGGAAAAATCTCATGAAGATAATCAACATGGTCATATGGGTAGTATTTATGTGGGTGATGATGAAGATACTAAAAATGATATATGTGATGAAAGAAATGATGAAGCTCAGTCAGTGGTTTAAGAAGGTAGTGGAATGATTTATGTTTACTAAGAGTTAGGTTGTATAGGTAATTTAATGGTACTATGGAATAAAGAAACATCTAAGGATTGTTACACTATTGTTTTTCCTAAAGTATATGAAAGTATATGTTGAATGGTACCGGTAACCATGAAAGGTTATTCAAATATTTTTGGAAGGTAGATGATATATGCGTAATGAAAGTATAAGGAGATAATGAGATGTTTGATAGTATCAATGAGCTCATGACTGATATAAGGACAAACTGATATCATGGTTTGAGTATATAGAATTTTTGGTATTTTGGTATGTGGAAAGCGTTACCTTTTGACAGAATTCATGTTTTCACTAAGGTTCTATGGTAATTCATGTTGTAAGAAAATACAAGATTAAGGAATTCACAAGTTTGGAATGCGATCAGCAAGATATATCTTATGATATATTGGGGATAAATGATGGTAATCACATGATTTGTTGATGACATTTCTAGTAATCGTTTTCTTTATACTATGAGATTGGACAGATGTATTTTGGATAAGTCTAAATATTGGAATGGATTATGTCGGACATAATATAGTATTGTTTAAGGCTATAACATTTTCAATATTATTTCTGTAATGTTATAATAGTGAAGTTTTAGAAAAAAGGCAACCTGCAAGATGGGAGACAACCTGTCGCGTCAGATAAGGTTGTGGGAATTGAACCCACAAATGAAGTGTGACAGGCCTTTATTGCCTACCACTGGCCTACAAGAAGTCCCTGGTTAGTAGAAACTAGTTTTATTTTATTAAGTGGTATGATAAATGAAGTATAAGTCCATTGTTGGAATCATATATGATTAATCTCACCATAGATGGACTTATGTATATTTAATAACTTATTCTACCATTATTGTGATAAAAACGGATGGGATGACTTAAATTCTATCTCATGATCTGCTAACACTTCATGAATTACAAATTAAACTTCATTTCTTTAAATAGAGATGAAGTGGAAATTGTTCATGGAATTACCAACGATGATATTACACTGAAATCAAGTAAGTAAATCTCCTTATGTAAATGTTCATCAAATTTAGGGAAATGTTCTTGAAAAACAAAAAAATTGTACCAGTACTCTCATATCTGATGAATCAGATGTTACCTTAGATAATCACAAATTTATGGCTTTTTTATTGTTGGCATTTTCATAGCCATGTTCTCTACCACTCTCCATCAGAACTTGACGGTTATATTTCTCTTCCATATCCATATTTTCACCTATTTTCTCCTATGTGGATACCCATTGATGAGTTAATTTGGGTAACCAATATGTTTTATACTTCACTTTTTAAAATTAATTTTTAGTATTCCTTTTTACGATATGGGGTTATATGAAAGAAACTTTCAAGTAGTAAACCATTTATAACCTCGACGAATTTCGAGGGAGAAATTCATTTAAAGGGGGGTAGAATGTAACAACCTGAGATTTTATGAGAATTATTATTTTTAATTTCATTGATGTATTGTGTTGTACGCTACGCCAAAGGGAGATTGCATAACACGCATCCCTGAATTGGCTAGCATTACACGCAATCACGGCCTTCCTCGATAGCGTGTGTAGTACGCAATACCTGGTTTCACTAAACAACGATATGTTATTAAAATATTATATAAACTAGCCGTTATGAATAGTAATACCCACTTTTTGAAATTTTATAAATTTTATCTTTCAAAATGGACTTCATTTTTGGATTTGGAATATCAAAATTAGCCTAGGGTAAAATTTGGTATTTTTCTGAAAACTTTCAATTTTTGAAGAATAGTGAAAACACTAAGTTATTGGTTAAAACCGACATTTTATTTAAATAATAATTTATTTTATTTATATTTATTTTAGGTCAAAATAGATACATAATACTTATATAAGTTCAATTTAATCCATTGCAGTCATTTTATAATAAGTTTAGATATATAAAAATTTTATTGAACATTTCACCGTCTTTTACCCACCTCCTATGAGCATTTGAAATTGTACAAAAAACTTAACTTTACAGCTTATATGAGTTGAATTTCAAAAATCTGAGAGACACGGTTAATATCAATGAGTAAAATGTGGTTCAATAATATAAATTTTGTTTGGGTGAATAGTAACTCTTTTTCTTCAATTTACCACGGTTAAAAGTAAATAGGGTAATTAAGGGTAAAATGATATTATTATTACCCTAAAACATGTCTTAATTCTATTGGATAAGTGTAATTAGACCAAAAAAAACTTAGGAATAAAATATTACCCTTTAGGTCTACTTGGATTACATTAGGACACTTATTGTTATTTTATTTAAAGAAGAGTTAAAAGAGTTAAAATCAAAGTTTAATAAGTAAAACATTTTTAATATAGGGTTATACATAAGATAAATTTGACTATAAATATTAATTAAAAAGATAAAAATATTTCCTAAATAATTGTATTTTATTTATAATTTTTAGAAATTAAATAGTTTAATTAATTAATGACACAATGATGATGCAGTAATTATCTTATTAATGAAATATTAACATAATTTATTTTATAAATACCCAAATAAATGTAATTTGAGACTTTTTATGAATTCCACTAATTTTCTATGTTAATATGAAATGTTATTATTTATTTAATTAACTTTTTTCTAACTAATCATGCTATTAGAATTTTCACAAAAATCAATTACCAAATAGTTTTAAAATTGACATAAAATAGTTTTTAAAACAAATATTATATTATTAATTGTTATTCAATTTCTAAAAATCTATGGTTAAGAAAAATGACATATATAAGGTTATATATATTAATAATGAACCACCTGGGTTTTTTTGGCTTGTTATAGTAAGTTTATTAACCATATCGTGTAAGAAAACAAGAAGACACGGTAAAAGTTAAATTATTTAACTTTGTGTTAAATCTAAATGATAAGGTTAAAATAGTAACCCAAACTTTTCTAAAACCTATTGTTTTAGATTATTTCGACCCATACCCAGTTTAGTCTCCAAATAAATCAATTTTGAGATATTATAAACTGAATATGACTTTATTATAAAATAATATTTTAAGTTTTTTCTAAGGTGCCCCTCTCATCCTTTCTAAAAGGGAACCTCCTCCCTCTTCTATTTACACAATTTTGAGCCTTCACGCTCGGCCAAACCCTACCCATTTTCCTTCTAAACTTTCCTAGAAACATTATAGAGGCTCTTGTCTTCTCAAAATACCAACTCTAGTGCCTTAAGAGGAATCTTAAAAGAGGTGCGTCGAAGAAGAGGTAATCTCTTCTACCGATTCTTTCAAGTTTTCTTTCTTCTTAAACTTCTTCTTCTTTAGTTGTTTCATTATAAAGTAATAACATCAGTATCACTAATATTCTGATATGTTATTATAAATATGAAACAACCCCATTTCACCTTCTATCCATCCTACGGAAAACGAAATCATCGCGCGTGCGTACGTATGGAATATTGTCTCCACGCCGTGGTGTAATCTGTTTTTCCACCACCACCTTACTTGGATGGGTATAATGGTGTAAATAATAACTATATATATTTATTATAACATCATACTGATTCATAGATATTATATCATCCACTTCAATTCAATTCTATAATTATGGGAACAATATCATCGCTCGTGCGTACGTGCGGATTACCGTCTCCACGACGCGATGAGATTCATTTCCATGTTAACCATTCAATAATGATTATAAAGTATATATAATGAATAATAATGAAATATATGACATGATAAAGCTACTAGATTTATTTATATATATATTTCATCTACTTACTTCCATTCAAGTCAATAAGGAAAGAAAAACAGCGTTCATGCGTACGTACGGCCCACCGTCTACATGAACGGTGTATTTCATTTCATTTATATATCTATTATATATATAAATATACTGAATATATATCATATATAATCATGATTTAAATTTTTGAAGTAAGTAAATCATGATATAAGTAATAATAATATCAATTACAACAAGTCCAAACACGTACGATAAATAAAACGATTTTACCCAAAACGCTGCTTTAACATGGAATTTACAAAAGAACGGGTAATATAAAGTCATAATTGAACCATATATGATATAATAACAATGAATATGATTCTGTAATAAGTCAATGAAATTATTTAAATCATTATACAGGAGGTTCAGATACGTAAGAAGCATATCGGAACTAATGTAAGGGATAATTTTACAAATCTCATTTTTATCTGAGATTGCTTATACATAAGTATTTACCGGGGTATATTTTTCATCCATGTCCTTAAAAATGTTTTTCATAAAGTGTTTAATATTCTTACATGTATGTTTAAAGTCACGTTTACCCCTCTTTGACTTTTACATTGTTTTATGGAAGGAATATTTCTTTTTTTTACCATATGAGAATCTTTTTGACTTTTCCTGAAAAAGTACGAGGAGAATTTTTTTTAACTTATACGGAAAGAACGGATTTTTATGGTTTCATAACGCCTAATTTTCATGAAGATTACTCTACAATTTTTCATGATTATTTTGTATAAAATCCTTTTATTTTAAAATTGTGTGGTATTTTGTGAAATGAAAATGAATTTGAAGAAGAAAGGAAATTTTCCACAAGAATTCATTTCATTTGTTTTATCGAAACTATTTTCCATCTAAGATGAAATTATTTAGAATGTTTATGTTTCAAGTATAATGTATCTATTATTTACATGGTGTGATTTTTATTATGATGAAATGATATCCATTTGTTTTATATGGATTATTTGATGATAAGATGATGTTTATGAAACCCATTTTATTATTTGGGTTATGATGAATATTTTATGTTTATTTTATGGAAAAAGTAAGAATGATTTCATTATGAGATGGTTGGTACCTATATCTCCCTCCAATGTATTGTGTGAAGATTTATATCTCATGTGATAGACATGGCTGGAATGGTAAGTTAATCTGATTCAGTGATACCAGACTGGAATAAAGAGTGAACTCAATTCAGAAAGGGACTTTGTCCACTAAGATGGTCTTGGAAAAAATGCCTTGGCTACTATGGAAATCATATCATGTGCTTAATGGTTTTCCACAATTACATGTTTTATTCCCATGATATTTTATCTTGATTGATGTTCCTTTATTATATATTCCTTGCGTACTTCCAAGATTTATATCTTTTCTCAATATTTTGATGTTTAGATTTCATGTTCAAGCTTTTGCATTCAATTGTTTATGGATTTTTTTATGTTCTCTATATTTACCCTTACTAATCATTTGAGATCACCCTTTTTATGTTTTGTTTTCCCCAAGATATAAAGAAAGGTTTTAGGTAAGAAAACAAAATGGGAAGATCTTTATGGGAGATGTTGAAGATCTTTCACCATGATTAGAATATTATTTTTATGAGTTTCCAAAGACACTAAACTATTACTGTCCTTGTGTGTTTGTTTTTTTATGTATTAAGTATTCGGAAAAACTAATGTAATGTCCATGTATTTCAAGATTGGGTCTCTACAATAAATTGTCTGACCACCCACATACATAACAATATATATATATATATATATATTTATTTATATATATCTTAGATAAGGAAAGCAATAAAAGGAAGCGCATAACGACTACCCTTACTTTCCCCCACCGCAACCATGTCTCATGGCATCCCGACCTCATGGCCTCCTTACCTTCCCTTAACAGAGCCAAGTATCAAAAATACCTTGGGCCATTACCATCCTGACAACCAACTTTTCCTCAAACTGACGACTGAGTGACCCAATCCCAATTATCAAAATCACCTCAACCAATAGTCCAAGCCTGTTCATACAAGAGACAGACCCAAATACCCATCCAAGTGAAATTACAAAAATATATAGATCAAGGCATAACACTTTGTAATAAATCAGAAATTATATCAGGAATTTCACCTATTCACATTCCAATGCATACAATGCATGAAAATTGGAATTATTCACTTGGTATTATCACATCACAAAGCATACGTGCAATTATGAAATTTAAATACCCTAAAATGTTCCTATCAAGAGCCAAACAATCACGCCTTTCCATACCGGGCTAAGTTCCAATTCTCCCTTACCACACCTGGTCAATGGTTACATATCCCAATCAATAACACCACACATCAAGTGAGCCACCTAGGCGAAAATCATATAAACTATAATCTGAGCAAAAGAAAACAGCAATTCCCACCCAAGGCAACTTGGTCCCTCTCTCATACCTGGGGCTGCAGGCACCCAAGAACAAGCTAGAAACCCAGTTCCAATAACAACCTATCTCCATTATACCATATCCCAAATACTAAAACCAGCAGAAATAAAAAAGAAATGTCTCAATCTCATTAGTATCCAGTGAAACACTGCTACTAAATCCCTATCAAGAACTCCTCTGATACCACTTTGTAACAACCTGAACCCGAACAACCACCTGAACAGTGCAAAACAGGTTGGGTGTTACTACCATAGGTGCACCTCCCCAAATGTCAAAGGATGCCGACTAGCATCGAGGGTCTTATAGGTATATTGGAGAGGTTATACCCTCTCGAAGGATAATAAGGGTACTAGTTTGAGGATAATAATAAAGGTTCAGCAGAATAAACAACTCAGAAAACTTAAACCACACCCATAGAGAAGAAGCAAAATCAATATCAATAAACAATAGAAGCAATTAATATAAACAACAACAACGGAAAGTAAACACAACAGCATGTTGAAAACTTATATCTACCACTGAACAACAAAACATGCATCCAAATCAGGTCATACATATCCATATATAAAAAGGGTGCCAATGGATAACCAACTATAGCTACAAAACAAGTAAGCATGCTGATACAAGAATGAAATCAAAACAAGGTAAACTCCATCTAGGCAAGACCTCAAGGTCCATACCATCTCCATGCAATAGCTAATGCAGTCCATCTTTCGAAGCTAACCTCTTTCCTGTGCATAAATCCATAAAGTTTGCACTCGTGCCGAAGGGCCCATGCAGGGTGTGAGACAAATCTCAGTAGGATACCACCCAATGATGCGTACCAAATATAAATGTTTAATCAGACATGTAGTTATAAGTAAAACAGCAAATAGTATGATGCAAAAAACCAAACACAAACTCCACTAGTGCTCAGCAACCACCATGGAGTTTTACCTGCTTTGGCCAATGCCAGAATCTCTATCATGAAATCAGACACCATGTTCCCCCTAACACCACGTGTCTTAAGTACCGACGTCTGGAACGAAGGCCCAAGAAATAGTAACTCGGATGAATAGCGATGCCTTTCCTCAAATAAGTAACGTGAGGGATAGTGATGTCTGCCCTCAAATAAAGTAACTGGAGGAACAACGATGTGTACCTTCAAATGAAGTAATCAGATGGACCATGATGTCTGCCCTCAAATAACAGTGAGCCTTTTCCCCCAACCCGATATCCTAACGGATATCCCCTAAAGTCTCCTCACCTTCCACGCGGCTTCCTAAGTCAAGCTCCCCCAAACCAATAGTACCTAAACCACAACTAATGGGGGCCTCTACCTACATGATTGGTCAAAACCACCTCATCACGGAGTCTCTCTGTGTGCACACTACTCATAGTTTTGGGTGAGCGGTAATCACCAAAATAGATACTCAAGCCACAACACCGCTAACACCTCATGTCCTTGCGACCATGTCGATCAAGTCTGACAGACTCTCCATCCAAGTAAACCGGGCCATGCCCAACCTGACAGTCACCCTACCTCAAGCCAACGTCCATGGTGCCCAATTCCATGGTCAAAACCACCCAATGTTACCCAGGCCAAGCCCAACCTGTGATCTGCATCACTCAAGATTATCTAGGCCATGCCGAACACAACCCAAAGGTTCTAGAATATGAAATTCTGTAATTACATATATAACACATTTAAGAAAGACGCATAAATAGTAAAAACAATCTAAATAGTTGAATTACACTAGCCCAATGGTTATCAAAGAACATCACTGAGGTTTTTCATGCCTCTAACAATTAATATCAAGGTTTAATAAACTCAAATCAATAGTTTAAAATAATATAATTCAATTATAACCATTTTGGCACTCCTCATCCAAAATTCTCTGATGGGCAACGACCACTCGCCCGACCCCGCTCAAGAAAAATAGGTAGCAAGGCATACCCAAATGCATCACATAGGTCAAATAAAAATTAAACAAACAATTTAAGGTAAAACAGGGTCACGCTCAAAATTCCAAAAAAATGCGCCAAAGTAAACGCCACCCAAAAGTATACAAAAAACACAAATGAAAGTATGCACAACCTACCTGAGACTCGTAGATGTAGGCACATCCGATATTGATCTCTAATTCAAAGCTGATCTTCATAGATGTACACTTCTGTCAAATTTTGGAAATTCCAATCAGATGGAAAATGTGTCGCATGAAGCAAAGAAAATAGAATGCAACAGGTTACGCGGGTTTAGCCTCGCTGTTGTGATCCTATAGCCACTGATGGATTGAAGAACGGACGTTGGATGATGATTCTAGGGTAGGAAACGTTCTTCGGCACTTTGGAATGGGCATGTTCCAAAGTTGGGTAAGAAGAAGTTCTTTTTCTAAATAAGACACGACACCCTTTTATTTAAGCAAATAAAAAAAGAACATGGTGTGTATTTAAAGACTACATGTCATGTATTTCCCTTTTTTCAGTACTTTGACTTATGCAGAGATAGCCACATGGCTTAGGCGCTACACACTGGTTAACACATGGCTTGAACCCAGCTGGTTCGTAGAAAGGAGGATACACGGTCATCACATGACATGTAATTAGCGAGCACACGACTGGTATTTTCCCTGCCCATATACGGCATTTACTTTAGAGTACACGGGATGTAGTCTACAAATTTCCAGAACTTCCTAGATTTTCCCAATTTCCTAAAAAACGAGTCAAAAATTCAAAGAGGGTCGGAATTTTGACCCATTATAAAAAACTCAGGTTCTATATTATTCTGTGAGATTTTTGATGTGTGGGGCATAGATTGTATGGTTCCTTTTCCAAGTTCATTTTTGTTTTTGTATATTTTGGTTGTTGTTCATTATGTGAGTAAATGGGTGGAGGCTAAGGCCACCAGGACTAATGATTCTCTTGTTGTAGTATACTTTTCCAAGTCATAGATTGTTTTTTGGTTTGGAGCACCTTGTCCATTATCATTGACCAAGGGGTGCACTTCTGTAATCAGAATTTTTCTTCACTCTTTCAGAAGTATGGGGTGAAACAAAAAACATCAATACCATACCACCACACTGTAGGAAAATTAAAATTTCATGGCGGATTTTTTTGGATATGGTGGCGGTTTAAACCACCCCTATATGCTTCTGTGATGTTTCCAAAAACCACCGCTAAACTGTGTGATGGGAAACTATTGGCGGTGTTTAAAGAAATTTAGCGGCGGTTTATGGTAACTGTCATAGTTGTCTCATTTTCGCAGTGCTTATAATGTTTTTAGTGGTAGTTTTTTTGGGGGAGGGGATTACTTTTTGTAGTGGTGATTTTAACCGCCGCTAAAAAAAGTAATCCCCTTCCCAGAAAAACCCCTACTAAAAACATTATAACCACCGCGAAATGAGTGCGGAAGATGGGACATTATAGTGGTGGTTTTAACCACTGCTAAATGTAAGACTGTAGCAGTGGTTAAAACCGCCAGTAATTGAAAAATACCGACATTTAGAAGTGGTTAAAACCACCGCTAAATATACCTGTTACAGTTATCGGGAGTTAAAACCGCTGCTTAAAACAGATTTAAAAAAAGAACCATTTTCAGCAACACATGTAGCAATGCCCTAAATAAACATTCCAAGAATACCAAAAGACTGAAAAGAATACATACTACAGTCAAACAATATCCATCCCAATATCACATAACATTATATATAAAGGCCTATATCCAGAGAAATAAAAAAGACAAAAAACATCAAATAGAGTCAATATAGAATCTAGTCCCTAAAATAACAATCTTCCCATCATAAGAAAATGGGCTTACTCGATACCATAAGTTTATCTTTATCAAACTAATCTTTCAATTAATGTCTTGGATTAATCAATTTATTTATGATGTGTCACTAATATTGAAAATATAAATTAAATAGAATGTCCACCATTTATATATTGATGAATAATTAATATAAACATGCCTTATGCATCAATTTATTCCCATCAAATTTTAATTAAGAATATAGTAGTAAAAATCCATATTTTATTTTTTTGGAAACCAATTATAACCAAAATTACATTGCACGATGATTTTAATCATATTATACTTTAGGGGAACTTGGGTTTATATCCAATCCTTGGTTGAGTTCACATACAAATAAAACCATAATTCAATTCAAATGACACATTTTGATGCTCTTTATGGTTGGATGTTTCATTCACTAATATGTTAGAATTAGGATGGGAGGTGGTAATTGTGGGTAATTCATGATTTAAGAGGAATTTGTGAGATTGTACTAGATCAAGAATCATTTAATCAATTCTCATTTAAAATAGAGATCATATGACAATGGTAGGCGGCAACACATGGAATTCATTGTGGGTGTTTGAGTTTTATTATGGGAGACTCCTCAATTAGGGTATCAATGATTGAAAAAGCAAAGGATGTTGGAACTAAAGTTTATGGGGCTATTTGGGATTATCAAGAGTGTCACGATAGTGGAATTCGATTTGGAATTTCCTCCAAAATATCATGTAATGTGGGATTTTTTACATGTCTCTTATATTTAGTTGTATATTCTTGATAAAAATTATGTGATCAACTTTGAAGAATTTTAGTTGGATCCTTACCCAGCATTTTTGGAGTCCTCGGTGTGAATCATGGACTATAGTGAGAAAATGTTTTGAAGAAACCTGATGTCACTTGTTAGAGTCATATGGGATCATGGACGTACGTATGATGAGTCTTACAAGTGATAATATGATGTGTGAGCTCAGTAGCCCTAGTTTTTTGGGTGTGAAATATAGAGGCACTACTCAAGGATGATAAATCGTCAGAGGGGGAGATTATAATGGCTTGATGTTTTCCAAGGGCCTTAATCCTTACATTCTACCCTTCTTTAATTTTTTCTGAGATGTTATTTTATTGGGGAAATTCTTAGGTTTTTTAGGGGTTTTAATCTTTATATAGGCCTCTAAATGGTTTCATGATAGGAACATAGTCATGGGAAACCATGTGGTTCTCCCTAGAAAACCATGTGGCTTGGTTGAAGAAGGATACTAGGTGGGGCATGGATAGAACACAGTTAGAGATGACCATGAATCATTTAACTTGAAATATATGTTTCTCAAAATAGAGGAAAAAATTATTTTTAGCACACAATTTACCAAATGAGAATATTCATTCATTGATGATGTGATAGAATCTCATATTCAAATAATAAAGAATGGAGAGAAATGAGTCTCCGAAAAATTAGAAAAGACCAAGAGTATCATGAATACTAGGTAAAGTAAAAAATGTTGATGTTCAATATTTTTAAATGTTAGAAATGGAAATGTATTGGTAAATGCATTGGGCTAGAAAATATAGGATATAGGAGAACTGATTTCATTAGTTGATTAGAATATCTTATCTTTACTGTAAGACTAGTTGGTGGGTGTAGTTAAGGGTTTAGGGGAATCAATGTGGGTATCCTTAGAGTTAATGTCTTCATTGGTTAAACAAGTAAAGACAAGTTAGAATATTTTTATGGAATTTATCATGATGTGTGATAGGTTGGAAGAATGTGAAACTATTTCAGGATTGAATTTTGATATACATGGAGTGTTTATGGTTCGTAGCATGGTAATGGTCACATATTCCATGAGAGATGAGTTTATGAGATCCTATAATGTTTTGAATTTGGATGTTCACCCAGGGCCGACAAACCATATAAATTTAGGAAAAATGAATCATAAAAAATGAATCATCATAATAAAGAGTCGACATATATGGTGCATACCACACTCGATAAATCAAGACATAAAAGGAAACATCATAAGTCAATAAAATACATAAAAATAAACATGAAAAATCAAGAAAATGTTAGGTCATGAAAATATTTGGTGACACTATGTGCCAGAAATGATTCATTTACAAACCAACTATTACCATATTTTTTCAACATATCAACAATACTACTAATCACAGTCAGATGATGAACACATATCGTCACCCTCTCCAACTCCATATCTACTTCCTACTACCACATGTAAGAACATTATATTGAAAATTAAATAGTGTTTCATGATTATATTTAAACATAAAACCAATAAAAGTTTGAAAACTAAATGATTTTGATTTTATTTTATTTACCTACTCACCACCAGTCGATGCAATACTACTGGGGGCATATCTTCTCATCTACTGACGTATATTAGTCAACGCTTTCTCAAAAGAAGATATCTGGGACCCCTGGTCATGAACTGTATTCATAAAGATACAATATCTCTCTTAGTATCTCCGCGTATGGACTGACTACAACTATGAGTAGATGCAGCTACAATTCTCGGTGTCCTTCCAAAGACCTCAGATGATACGGGTCCCAAACCCATCCCATGATCTCTACCAGGATGCTCCTTCCCAAGGACTTTAGCAACCGGGTCATCCTGGGAGACTGAGTAGAACTGCCCAGGATTGGCATCCCATAGTTCTTTAATTTTTACCTATAAATAAAATATCAATATATATTAACATATTAAAAACTGATAATAAGTTATTATAATGAAAAAATGAGTTCATACCCAACTTCTTTGGCAGGTTCATTAACAAAACTTTCATCAAATTTTTTGTGAACACCCAACCACACTACAGTTCGGGATGCTTCGTGCCCTAAACTCTGTGACTACATTAAAAAAAGATAAATCAACAATTTAATATATTAAACAGATAATATTGACTTATAAATATTTAAACTAATTAAAATATTATCAAATTTGATCAGCTTCTAGAAAAGCTTTCTGACCATATAGTGTGAGAGATGACTTCCTTAGCCTGGTTTGATGCATTCTTTTTTGAGAGATCTGGAAATAAATAAAATTCAATTTAATATTAATGTATTCAATGTCATATCCTCTTCAAATATATCTATAAATGTAAAACGAGGTTAATATAATAATATATATTTAAATACCATATGCTTCGGATCATCAAGTCTTTCAACAAAAACTTTCCACTGTTCTTTGGGTACCCCATTGGGTAGATTCTCATACATTTGTTGGATGGTTAACAAATTATCGTTGACATCACTCCACAATCTCTATTTTAATTCTTTCCATTTCTTACCAAGATTTTTGAACATCCACTTTCGTGCTATCACATCAGTGACTATAAAGTAGAAAAACATCTGTATACAGAAATTCATATTGAACATATTAATAACATGACATTCAATTACACCATAATGTATTAAAATTGCCTTTATTTTGCAATCAAAAACATCATATTTCCAACTTGGAGTCATATGTTTCCAATCATCATAATAAATAGGAATGGAAATGGTATTCTCTACCAGCTCGCCTAGAATTTGTCCAAGTAATCATGCGGCATCATCCATAGGGACCCCATATGAATCAAATGGGACAACTATCTTCTCTCCATTCATATTCCACACATCTGAACCTTTTATATTTTTCTCCATAGTTGCATTTTTTTTATATTTAATGAACAAACAATTAGTATAAAAAAACTACAATAAATTTATTTATATTAAAATTTGTACCTATAACAGTGACCCTCCAGTATGCATGTGATGAACTAGAAGTGGTGCGCTGACGCCCCACTACTAAGGCTACTAAAGGGGGAGTCAACCACTCAGTTTATAAAGGGTCTCTCACAAAGGGTCTGAGAGATGTTGTAGGGGGATATGGTGCAGGGGGTTGGCAGTTGGTGTCTCAGATGTCGTAGGGAGGGAGACAGATGGACCGTCATCTGTCGTAGTAGTGGATGAAACAGTGTATCAATTCCACCTTGGCATTCTTGTCATTTAATAAAATAATATTAAGTTCATAACATATATTTCAAAAAAAATATGCAGAAAAAAATGTAAAAATGATAATAGATGGCCAATACTAACAAAAAAAATACACATAACAATGAGAATAAATGACTGCACAAATGAAATAAGTGGTTGCTAAATGAATAAATAACTGTACATACAATCATTTTCCTATTCAATCATGTCATTTTCCTGATCCATTACTTCATCCACTTCATTCCTCCTTTCTAGACTAGTATTTTCAAAATCATGATGGAAAAATAATCCCACTTCTTGTTGTTCATGAGATTCAATTTTAGAGGTCGAATCTTCCACTTCATCACCCATATCATACTGATATCTTTGTATTATGTGAGAAACTACACTCCACCCTTCATCCACAACATCATTCAAAAAATATATTATTTTATCTTGTGATGATAAGATATATGGATCATGCAGTTCACGATCACCAATATCCATCAAGCGAGAGAAGTTCACAAAAGTAAATTGCAAGGAATCTCTTTTAACAACTCTGATAATATAGACCCAATTTTATTTGAATAAAACAATTGAAAAATGATCGTGGTAGTTTAATTCAATAATATATGTCAGCTTTCAAAAGTATTCCACTTCATAAAATGTAAATATACCACTATTTTATGTTTTCTAACCCTCTTCTCGATCGATTGTACGAAATCTAATGCCATTCACATAGTAATTATCGAACTTTATAACTTGTTTTAAAGGACCCCGAGCAAGAAAATTCAAATGTTCTGACAAATATACTTGAGTATCAGTATTCATGATCAAAAAAAAGAAATATACTTTATTATATTTACAAAATATATGTTTCAATATAATATTCATAATTATTGAAATATTTATGAACTTACACATCGTGCAAACCATTTTAAAATCTCTTTATTAACATATTTTATTATATCTTTCTCATTTTGTGTTCGGCCACTCATTATTATCTTTGTTTATATCCTCAAATCTTCAATAAATGGATTTAAAATTTCACTATTCAGTAGCACATATCTATGTGCCAGTAATAAATCCAATTCTATCAGTGTCACATTTGAGGTCCTCCCAACTGATCGTCCAATAGCATGAAATATTTTTGATTTCTAATGTATTTGAGAATGATTTGATGTCTCATAAACACATACAAATTGATTAAATCATGTCTCAATATCATCCAAGTACCTAGAAAAAAAGGTAAGGCACTCCTCAACCAAATAGCCTTCAGCAATAGAGCCTTCTGGTTGAGCTTTATTTCTCACGTATGATTTCAAATGCCCAAGATATCTGTGAAATAAAGTAAACATAATTATGAATTTATTTAAGTGCCAAAAATTGTTTACTTAACTGAATAAAAATATAAATAAAGTACCTCTCAATTGGATACATCCATCAATAATGAATGGGGCCTTCTAATTTAGCTTCTTTAACCAAATGCACAGTTAAATTCATCATGATAGTAAAAAACGACGGAGGAATGATCATATCCATTTCACAAAGGGTCAATACAAACCTCTCCTAGATGTTTTCAAGCCAAAATGGATGTAGAGATTTCACACATAGTTGTCTGAAAAATGTGCAGAATTGGAGTACAACAGTAGTAACTTTTTCAGGTAATATTGTACGCAATTCCAATGGTAGAAACTTTTGTAACAAAATATGTGAATCATGACTTCTCAATCTATGTAACTTACAATTCTTCAAGTCAACACACCTCGAGATGTTACTTGAATACCCATTAGATACCTTTACATTATTTAAAAGTTGAATGAATTTATCTTTATCCCTATTTTTCATCGCAAAAATTTCTAGAGGATGCTTTCCATTCTCATCTATCTAGAGATCACATTTTATGTTCATTACTTGTAAGTATTTGTGAGAATTGAGATGATCCTTCAACTTTCCAAGCTCATTAGGCAATGTGAAAATGAAAGTTTCATAGTCAATCCTTTCAATACCAATCATATAAATATTATTCTGTATCAAATTAAATTCTCAATACGAAATTTTGAAGAATATACTTTTTTTCTTCCATTATTGCATTCAGATTTCACTTGATGATTCACTTCATACCCATTCCTACTATCATTCAAATGATGAAACTTCCCAAATTATGTTTCAACATTTTCAAGTTGTGTCAACATTTCAGAACTAGGTAATAATTTTGGAGGTGGTCTACGATCAATGAAACCATTAAATTTTGATCTGTTTAGCTAAATTCTATGAGATGCATCAAGAAATATTCAATGGGACAAGAAGAAAAAATTTCTACTGTGAGGCAGTCGTTTGGGCCGAAAATCAATGTTACAAATAGGGAAATACAAACCCGTGTAAATGTTCCAACCAGATAAATTCTCATGCCTAGGGAAGTCACTAATTTTCCATATTAAAGTAGCATGCATTTTGAAAAAAAAAATAGAAGAAGCATCAAATGTATCAACACCATTGCTTTATAACTCCTGTAATTCTTGAATCAAAGGCTGCAATTAAACATCAATATCATTTCCAAGAATTTTTTTCCCAGGAATAATTATTGAAATGATAAATGATGTTTGTTTCATTCACATCCATGGAGGCATATTGTAAAGGATAAAAATAATTGTCCAATTGCTATAATTCGTACTCAAAGTCCCAAATGGGTTGAATGCATCGGCATCCAATCCCAATCGAACATTCCTAGGATCAGCTGAGAAATATATATGTAATGAATCAAATGCATTTAACGATTTTGAATCTCATGGATGTCTCATTAACCCATCATTTTTATTATCTACAGAATGCCACTTCATGTGTTCGGCAGTTTTTGATGACAAGAATAATCTTTGCAATCGAGGATTTAAATTAAAGTAATGCAAAACCATTGCAGGTGCATTCCTTTTCTTCTTATTCCTCATGAAAATATGTTGATTCAGACTTCCAACATCACCCATTGAATTCCATCTAGAAGAAGAACATTTTTTGCAATTCAGTCTACTTGAATCCTCTTACCAATAAAGAATAAAATCATTGGGACACACATGTATTTTTGTAAAATTCAAACCAACACTCTTAAAAACTTGTTTCATATCATAAAAAGACTTAGGGGGTTTTTTCTTCGGTAAATATATCACACAAAAATTCCAATATCATGGACATTGACTTATTTTTAATTCCACATAGACATTTGATATGGTACAACTTCAGTAGAAAAGAAAGCTTTGAATATTTTAAACATCCACTATAAAACTATTGATTTACATCATCAACTAAATCATGTAAAATATTTTCCAAAGTGAAGTTTTCTCTTACATTTGTCTCCACAGAATCAAGAAGAGGATCCAATGATATGTTACAATCTGAATCTGGTTGTGTTGCAATCTCAAAAACATCACTTGTCAAGTATCAATTTTTATCAACCTCATCTGGTTGTTCTGTTATGTTTTGATGTTGATAGTGGTGTATTGTAGTGCTGAATGCATCATTTATGAGGTTTTTCATTTCATTTTCCATTTTCAATGAAGTTGGGAGCTCATTCTGTGGATTAACATTAGTGCTCAACCTTTCTATAACGTTCGATTCTCCATGAAAAATCCAACACAAATATTGACCAGGGAATTGATTCAGTATTAAATGTTCATAAAATTCATCTCTCTTTAACCATCTAATAAATTTACATTTAGTACATGGACATATTATCCTCCCTTCAATGGATCAATTGGAAATTTCAAAATCTAAAAACTCCTTCAAACCCTTAACATACTGAGGGGTGTTCATCAGTAATGTGATCCATCTTTTATCCATGTATATCACAATGTACCTACACAATATTAAAAAAAATAAAACACATAGTTACCAATAAATAGGGAAAGAGATTCAATTATACTAGTTGAAAAAATATATAAATATGTTAAATAAGGTTTTACTATATAAATACATATGGTAAATCACCCACTAGAAAGCCAAAGCATGGAAATTAAAAAGATCCATAAAAGAAGATGAGAACAAGGATCCCATCTGTACTTTTTTGTATGTCGTGCTCCACCAAAACAGATGGAAAAACTAATGATTCCATATCTTTGATATCACTAAGGTAAGGGATTGATAAATCATATAATAATTGAATTGAAGTTAGGAATATGAAATTGAAACAAACTCTTACCTTAAATTAGTGGCCTCAAATTAGGATTCAAAGAGTTGGGTATAGTCTGGGGTTGAGAATTTTAGAACATGTGGGGTATCATGGGGAAGTGTTATGGGTAGAAACATGTTGTGACCCTTCATGTGATTAAATTTTTCAGATATGGGGTGGATCATAGAACATCCATGGGGTTTGAAACATAATGTGGACCTCTGTCAGAAAGAAATTATAGTTGTCCATGTGATGTTTTCCTTTTAGTATCTAAGTAGATAGGTAAGTATACAATGTATTATTTGACCCATTGGTGGGTCAGTATAAGTGAAATAACAAGGATATAAATATTCCATGTCTTCTTTGAAATATAGAGGTTGGGTTGTCTTCTTTGTTTCTCTTGGTCCTAGTTTGGATTGTCTTGGCATGGTAGTGAAGTCTTACTATGACAATAGAAATTGATTATAATACATGGTTTGAATTAGATGTTATTATGGAATGTAGAAAGGGAAAGTTGAAGAATCCATTTCTAAACTCTTTTCATGGTGTTACTAGTAAGTGAGAATGTGCCCCATGTGAATTAGAAATTGACATTGATGGATTCATGAGAGTTGATCACATGTCATGATAGAAGTACCTGTCATCTAAAATGACCAAACATATACGATAGTGTAATATTGTGGAAACATAATACAATAAAGATGATCCATTGATTAAAAAGTAGTCATTTAAGAGTATGGAGTGTGCATTAACATTTAAGAGTGAGATTAGTATATAATTATTAGGCGATAATCTAAATAGAGGAAAAGGATAATTCTTATTTTATTACATATCAAGACAATAATGAGATATTTTGGGGGATGAAATTTTTGTTAATGTTATAATACAAGTTAAAGATATACCCTTCTCATTGCATCCATCATGGTGATTCTAGTGGATCATATATTCTTAGGTTATTATGGATCATTCCAAGGGTTAAATTATCAATTTGGGTGGTGAAACTTATATATCAAGTGTATTTTTTCTATTTTGTTTCCATGGTGTGTGTGAGTTAAGAAGTGAGTTTTCTCACTCTAATAGGTAAATTAGGTTTATTTTGAAAGAAATCATAAAAAGAGAAATGAATTACTGTTCACCGGTTCAAACCCATCTCACTTAAAAAAATCTATACCCAGGTCCATCACATGATGGTCCTGAGCATATTTTATTCACTCATAGAACAGCTACACATTCTTTATAATTATCTTCGCCAAATTTGGTCCAAGATTAATTAACTCTCCAACATGTTTCCAAAACAATAAATATATATAAGAACACTCATACGATTCTTTAAATGGAGTTTTAACAATGGTTAATCAATAGTTATTATCATAGTAAAAATCAACCAAAGGAAAATGATTCACCCAAGAACCTATAAAATCAAGAATAAACATCTTCAATACATCCATTATCATTTGTATCATTCTCTCTATCTGACCTTCCATCCAAGGATGAAAAGTGCTTCTTATAAAAAATAATGAAAAAAAGGATGCTACAAAATATTCTACAATTGGGAGGTAAATTAAGATCTTGATCGTATATGACCATTATTGAAACCACATGAATCCACACCACAATGGGAACTTATAAATGGAAGAACATACCACAACAATCAAGATTTGAAAATAAATATGTAATATTCAACCAATTTTAAAGAAACCAACCCAAACTCATACCAAAACCACACTATAATGGTATACAAACCTGCGTGGAGGGGAAACAAAGGTAGTAAATGGAGACGATGGGTGGTGAGGCGTGATGGGGGTGGAAAGAAAAATATAATAAAGTAAATTTTTCTTCTAATACCTGAGTCCATCACATGTTGATTTTGTTATATTGTCATTTTTAATGATTTTTCTTCTTATTATCTTGTTTTTGTTCCAAAGTAACTCAATCAAACCCCTATTCCCATTTTTTTCATAAAATAGAAAATAAAAAAATATAATAAAGTAAATTTAAATATTGAGTGATTGACATTATAGATCCTCAAGAGATATGTCTTAGGTCAAACCCTATGTTTTACTCTGTAAAAATAACAAATATTTTTCGAGTGTGTGCAAAAACTTTCATAAAATTATCATCATTTCTAAGTATGAAAATAAATAAATCAATATTTAATTTAACTTTGTAAATATTTTATACATTTCCATTAAAATTTAAAAATATAAAATAAATGAAACCATTTATTGATTATCCCTCACCAATGGAAGAGATTTTTTACTTATTTTTTAGGCATGGGAGGGGAGTCTGGAGCTCAAAAATATGAAGAGATATAATTTAAGGATCACATTGTTGACTTAAAGGAGGATCTAAAAAATAAACCACTTATAAAATCATTATCTTTAGAACTATAATAATTTTCCAACTACTTTTTAAAGTTCCATAATGTGGTGTTTGAGGCACAAAAAGACCATCCATACTAACTTTCAATACAACATCATAGAGGTGGAAACAGAACTACTCAAAAATTATCTCCTACAAAATTTCACAATCCTCTTAGATTCTTTAAATTAAGAACCAAAAATTGAATTTGATCAATTAAATAGAGTGGTCTCAACAACAGATTTAATTATTTCTCATTTTACAATTGTTTTAAATCCAATTTACAATCCTAATTATTCTTTTCTTGAATCAACACATATGTCTTGTTTGATGAGTGATGGTGATGATTATGATATGAGAACCATGAAGGAGAATATTTTAGTGGAATTTTAATATTAATAAGTTCTATAGGTAGTGAATATGGATTTAAAATCAAATTACAATTAGGTGTGTCATGCATATTTTAATTCATTATGTTTTAATATTAATCAAATGAAATTGTTAAAATATTTTTAAAATTCATTTAATGTATAATTGGAACTTTTCAAACAATACTTGGGAGTCGATCTAGGGCTTCGGGAGGTTGGCGTCAATGGATGGAAAGGCGTGCTGATGGGTGGCGGGGTGTGGTTATTGGTGACAAGGTCACTGGGGGCACGGGTGGGGAGCCGATCTAGGGTTTGGGGCTCACTAGGGTCAGGGGGAGAAGGTGGAATCGTGGGGGTTGGGGGGAGAAGGGGGCTGGGGTCGGGTGGTGGGGGGGAAGCGTCTACACTGTAAAAGGGGGAGGGGTAGTAGTGGTTTTTAATAAACCATCACTAAAATACTGCTGCTAAAGGAGATTTATGTTGTAGTGCCCCTAGAAAAATGGCCAGGCTGAGTTTTCAAATTGTGAGTTGAAACAAATCTTGGAGAAAACCATGCACCTGAATAGGAAGGATTAGAGAAACCACTAGGATGATGCGCTATGGGATTATAGGATAGCATAAAACACACCAATCAGTATTTCCCCATTTCAGATTGCTTTTTGGAAAGTGTGGAATCTCCCTGTTGAAGTTATACATGAGGCTTATTGTGATATACAGAAATGCAACATGGATTTTTCCAATGTTGGAATTCAAAGGAAGATGTAAATTCAAGAGCTTGAGTAGACTCGATTTTCAACATATGAGAACTTAAGGATCTACAAAAAAAAGTTCAAAGGAGGCTTATGAAAAAGTAATCTAATAAAGGGAGTTTGTTTTGGATAGAAAGTGTTGCACTATAGTTTACAACTAAAGCTGATTCCTGGTAAGTTGCATTCTAGATGGTTAGGTCCTTATATTGTATCTAATGTTTCTCTTTATGGTGAATTGGAGATCACACAAGAGGACACTGGAAGAATGTTTACAGTCAATTGGTAGCGTTTGAAGCAATACATGGAGGTAATTTCTACTGATGCAGTGGATTTTATCACACTGCATGACCCAATAATCACTTTAGAATACCAGGATATTCCTAACCCTTTCACTTTTATATTATTTTTTCGATTTAAAATTTTGTATCTCATGTGAAAATATCATCTCATGGATTCACATTGAGTAAAATGAAATATTTTAAGTGTGGGGGGACATTTTAGTTTAGTAATTTCAAATGTTTTACAATTTTTCAAAAAACAAGTGTTTTTTTAGAAAAATTTTGTGTTTCTGAAACTTTTTGACTAAAATGATTCTCATCACCATTTTAAAATCAATATAAAGGAGTCAAAAAATTTATTCAACAAAACTGAGCATAAATAAATGATGAAAATGACTTTTTTTCAAGTTCAAATCTTTACAAATTTTATGAAAAGTAATCTGAATTTTTCATCCCATGCCACATGTCACTATCTTTATAATTGAAATCACTTTCTTGTGAGGCTTCTGATCCATGTTTTTCATATTCTTTACATTCCCCTCACTTATTTATAGAACTAAACCATGTTTGATTTAACCAAAATTTGATTTATTTCTATCAAAAAATGAGGGTTTTAGATACTTGTGTTTAAAATTAATGAGGTGTTTCTTTGGTTTTATAGCCCCCTTTTCTAATAATCCTTTTTTAATTGCCTACCATAAACATTTAATCCTTTTAACCCATAGAATTAATGAAAAAATAATTAGGTTAGCCACATTACAAGACAATTTTTATTATCCAACCAACTCTTGAAGTGAAATTGCATAATCTAGTTGAACATAAGTGTGGGGGAATTTGTCTTGTGTTGTGTGACCGCATTTTGTGATACTTTGGGTAAAAAATTAAATTTTGAAGTGATGTTTTTGCTACTGAAGAAAATCATTATGTTGGAAGAAGTTCCTTTTCTGGAGCTTCCATGATAAGTGAAGCTACACGTTTCTGGAGCTTCTAATAGAGGAAGAAAGTTGTGCCTATCTAGAGCTTTCAAGAAAATCATGTTTGAGAAGATTGAAATTTTTGCTCCCAAAATATTGAATGGTGTGTACATTCATTTATTTTTTATGATGATGAACATGAATTGATGCTAAATGGATGGAGGAGAAGACCATTTTTAAGTAAAAATATGAATAATGAAATTTTTCTTCTAGATGAGTCAATCCCTCCTCAATTTGACACAAAATTTTTCATATCTAAATCCTACAAATTAAAATCCACAGAACATCCCCAAAAATTCCTCATGATAAAAATATGTGCTTGACTCACATCGAGTGTAGATGTATGAATTTATTAAGCCTATGGTGACCCTTGTATAAGTTTGGATGAGAAAGACATTGCCGAAAAATTGAAATTTATTTGATAAGAAAACATTCAATTGATAGAAGTGTTATGTGTGAATCAATGATAAATGAATTGGAAATATATTGAATGAACATAATTAAGAACATGAAATAATGGTTTTTTGAGGAGGCATTATATCTTATGTTTTTATTGTCAAATTAATGGATCTTAATTATAGCTGTTTTAAAATTTGTTTTGATTTGATATTGATGTTTACCTATCAAAACTTTTTGGAATAAATGATATGAGATTTTTCCCAAGAGTGAAAAAGGGTAAGTGTGGGGGTGTGATCGCATCATGATTCACAGCTTTATTTCACCCTTACATCACTATTTTAAACTTGTTTTGTATTTAAAACTAAAAATATTATTTCAAAATTGAACATCCCATTTGATTCAATTATTAAATTTTTATCACAGTTGAAAATGTAAATTGTTCTTGTTTTTATGATTTTTTTGTAGTATGAGGTGATTTGGAGGTTCAAAGATGATCCAGAAGGAAAATGAACCAAACTTCATGGAATCCCAAAGACATATATCCATTGTTTTGAAAACTTTTAAAATATTAATGCCTTCTAATGGGATGAAATTTTTTAGGCCACTCCATAACATCATGGGATACAACTCATGTCAAAAAACTGAATCCCAATTCATCTATTAAGAGGTCTATCTGAACCAATATCTCCAAGGGACAGAATCTGCACGAAGTAAAATAGTTGGTTTTATATTCCAGCCATATCTTGAGCTTTTTTCCTTAATTGGACTCCAAATTTTACATGGAGTAAATAATATTAGGGTCTATAACTTTTCTCTTTTTTCAAAGTCTACATAAGGTCATTTACCAACCCAAAACCGAGACACAAGTGGTATCTCAAAATTTGGGTGCCCAAAACCACTTCCCATTTTTGCTATAAACTGACACCTTGGGAACCTCATTTGAAAATTTGACAAAAGAGTGATGTTATGACATTTTTGAGTTCAAGGGGAGTCCTATAATTTCCTTTTAGGTTATATAACATCTTATACTTATAGGGGGAGTTCTTGAAGCAAGGATCCCTTCATCGAAGCCTTTCTCTCTTTCTCATGTTGTAATGTTTGTGATTTTATAATAAACTTATTTGTTCCTACTTTATTTAGTATCTTTTATTTTTATTTTGTTAATTTTCTTTCTTATATTAATTATACTAATTGGGCTAGAATCAAGAGTAAAAAATATATTGGGTTCTACCCATTCTAAACCGTTGAACATACAAAACGTTTCTACGATGACTACAACGCCCATGGAAGAGTAGTTATTTTTAGTAATTGATCTAAATATAACCTTATTCATTCATTTATTTTGAATAAATGGGATACTTTAATTAAATTAATATGATCTATTAATTGAGTTTATGATTTAAATTAAACTAATAAATCAATTGAACAATAACCACAACGCACTCCATGTCAAAAATTGTGTGAATTGTGAGAGTGCGATCTTAATTGGTAATGCAAAACCACACGGGATAAATTTTTAGAGTTCAAATACAATACCTAAACTCAATTCATCCAAATTTATAGAGTGGGTATGTGCCCTAACTCATTGCTGACCATAAGTAATCCTTATAACATCAATCAAAGCAGGGTGTGGCGATTGCATGTACTGAAGCTAGCCTAAGGTTTAATTTATTTCATCTTCATGGTTTAGTTAATTATCGTTGGTTTAGGGGGTTAAAAAGTTAGGGGATAATAATTAAGTGGATGTTAATTTAAATGATAGTGATAAATAATTGAGTGAAGAGTTATATTTAGATTGATTACACATTTTAAAATATTTTCTAAAAAATATTTTTGTGTCTTTTTAAATGAACTTCATTTCACGAATAAAAACATAAAAAATACAATATTCTTCAAAAAAAATTCTTCTAGTTTTATAAATAGTAAACAACCCCCCCCCCCAATCCTTTGAAGTAGTATGTTTAATTTATTTTCAAAATACCTTTAAATTTTTTTTAATTACTGCCTCTTTGAGAGATGAACTTGGTCAGCCACTCTACTGCACCTAATTACCCAAACACCATATATCATTTTAGAGAACCCACAACAAATCCTTTTAAATTGGCATCGTTTCCGAGGAGGCAAGTAATTATTTCAACCAATTATAGGTATTATTTTTATTTTTTATTTTATTCTCTTCTTCTCTTCTTTCTTCCTTTTTTACCCAATATGAATTTTTCTTCTTCTTTTGTTTTATTCTTTTTCTTTTTGGACCATCAACTCAAACTTATCATTTTTATTTTATTATGGTCCAATTTTATTATTTTAATTTTTATTTGATTTATTACATGAACTTATCCTGATTATATCTTAGATATTTAACCTGAGATTGAACACAGCCTTAGGGCTTGAATCAAACATTCTCAGTCTACGGGAAGTTTCAACATTCAACCAGTTGGAGAATTTCTCCATTATGGGAACACGAAAATTGGAAGCACTTATAAATCAATATTAAAACAAGAATAAATGGCTGAAAAAAATAATGAAACTAATAGAACTATTCAATAATTGGATACACCAAACATTAATTATCAACCAAATTGCATTACATACCCAAATCTCGAATCAGACTTTGAACTGGAATCTGGGATAATTCACCTTATTCCAATGTTTCATGGATTATTTTGTGAGGAAACAACCAAACACCTTAAATAATTTAATGTGGTTTTCTCAACCCTAAAACCAATAAATTTATTTGAAGATCAAATCAAACTAAGAATATTCTCATTCTCATTTGATGGGGCAATGAAAAATTGGATGTATTATTTACAACCTGAAGATGTAACTTTTTGGAATGATTTGAAACATATTTTCTTATAGAGATTTTTTACATCATTAAGGACCACATTTATTAAAAATAGTTCTCTAGGATCAACCAAGCACAAGGGGAGTCAATTTATGAGTAATGGGAACGATTCAAGAAGTTGTGTGCAAGCTGTCTGCATCACCAAATCAGTGAGAAGCTCCTCATATAGTACTTCTATGAAGGACTCACACCTATGGAGAGGAGAATGGTGGATTTTATAGCTTGAGGAGAATTGGTAGAAAAAAAACACCAATAGGTTTACATGTGTTGATCGACAGTATGAGGCAAAAATCCAAAAAAAAATGGTGATTGAGGTACACCACATTTTAGAGGAGTACATTAGAAAAGTCATTCCTATATTGAAAATAATTTGATTCATACTAAGTTTGAAGAATTGAACACTATGGTGAGGCATATTATTGGGCTCAAAAGACATTCCAACCCACTCCTATGAGGCCATGTGGAATTTTCATTAAAACAGACCACCCAACAGACTATTTCCCCTAATTAAAAGAGTTAGAGGATTGTACAATAGTATTCTCTAAGAGACCATATCAGTATCAACAACAGACACATACCTAGATGAAGTGTGATTCTTTTTCTCCAACATGCAATCAAGGTTGGAAGGATCAATCATACATGAGGTATGGATCTAGACAATAACAAAGGCTCCCTTTTTAATAAAATTTCTACCAGCCTACACCTTACTAACACGGCTTCCAACAACCCCAAAGAAGATTTGAATCTCAAGCATCAAAAAGTCAATAACAAGGGACTTCTCAACCAAAGGTATATTATAATACTGATGATATTTTGAAAAAAAAATCTTAATCAATATAATGAACTGAAGAGTAAAGGTTTAGAGCTGATGGAGTTGAAGACTCAAATGAGCCAGATTTCTACTACCCTCTATGAACCGGTAAGTAAGAACTCGTGAAATATTTTTTCCCATCCAACTACAAAACCCAAAGGGAATTTTAGTGCCATCAAATTGAGAAGCGAGAATCATACAAGTGTTACTTCTACACATACCATCCCACTTGGATTCACCTCAACTTCAGAGAGTCCACATTTAAGAACCACTGATGAGCAGCCCAAGGAGAAAGACAAAGGTAAGATAAATATTGATTATGTTCCTCTTAAACCATTTCCATTTCAAAAAAATGTTGTAGAAACCGAGAATATGGCTGAATAGGCGATGTAAAAAGAAGTTTTGGATACATTCAAGTGTGTTGAGATCAACATCACTCTACTTGAAGCAATGAATAAAATCCCATGGTATGCCAAATTATTAAAAAGAACTTTGTACCAATGAAAGAGGGATCAAGGGAAATGAGAGGATCATTCTTCGACGGAATGTGTTAGCACTCTTTACACCAACTCTAGAAATTCCATAAAAGTTCAAGGATCTAGAGACATTCAACATATCATGCATTACAGGGGAGTTACACTTTTCTGATACTTTACGTGATTTGGGAGCTTCCATAAATGTGATGCATCACCCTTTATTATCTTCTTTACAGGTTTTTGAGATGAAGTTGATGAGAGTAGTGGTGTAGTTGGGGAATAGAGATACATCATATCCAACAAGATTCCTTGAGGATAAACTTGTTTGGGTGAAAAACATGATCTTTCCAGAAGATTTCTACCTGCTTAACATGGAGGATGATCAGGTAAGTTCTCATGCTCCCATTATCTTAGAGCGTCCCTTCCAAAAAACTACAAAACTATCATAAATGTTCATGAGGGTACACTTTCCATGGAGTTTGGAGATTCAGTTGTGATATTTAATGTTATGGACTCCATGAAGTACCCCTTAGAAAATCATTCTTTTTTTTATCCCCCATTTTGAACCAAAAAATAAAAACACCACAGAATTTGATTGTCCTACTCTTAGGGAGATTATGAGAATTGGTTCTAGTTTGATGTATATAAGAACTTTCACACTAGTTTTTAAGGCACAAAACTCTCCTATATTTCATTTTTAAATGGATTCATATTCTTATTTTGATCATGTAAAATCTGATTATGACATATATATTGAGTATGTTGATGGGTTTTATGCATTATTCTCTAGTTTTTATTATGTATATTTTGATACTGAGGTTCATTGTGCACATATTTCAGTTCCTTTAATTTCTCCATCCATACATCACCCCCCTACATTGGAAATCAATCCATTACCACGTAATATCAAATAATCATAACTGTTAAGTGGTGAGAAATTACCTATTATCATTACTAAAAATATCCCTTTTGAACATGAAGAAAAACTTTTGAATTTTTTCGGGACAACATTAGGGAAATCGGGTGGACCTTATCTAACATGTCTGTTATTAGACCCTCCATTTGAATGTATAACATTCTTTTGGAGGATGGGGCTAAACTAGTTAGGAATCCAAAAAAGAGACTCAATATAACCCTTCTGGATGTTGTTAAAAAATAGGTTAAAAATTTGCTCGAGGTAGGTATAATTTATCCCATTTTAGTTTCTCAGTGGGTGAGTCCTATTCAGGTTGTGCCTAAGAAAAGTGGTGTTATTGTTGTTAAAAATGATAAAAAGGAGTTAGTTTCAATTAGGGTGAAAAATAATTGGTGTGTGTGTATTAATTATAGGAAACTTAATTAGTCCACTCACAATGTGTAACACCCCAATCTTCCATGGTACGTTTCCCTTTGAATAATACAACAGCTTGTGTTGTACGCAACTTCGAGTTCTGAAACACCACAACCAATAAAACTAGCTGTTATGAATAGTAATACCCACTTTTTTAAATTTTATAAAATTTATCTTTCAAAATGGAATTCATTTTTGGGTTCGTAATATCATAATTATCTTAGGGTGAATTTTTGGTATTTTTCTGAAAACTTTCAATTTTTCATGAATAGTGAAAAAACACTACGTTATTGGTTAAAACCGGCTTTTTATTTAAATAATTAGTGATTTTATTTTAATTTATTTTAGGTTAAAATTGATACATAATACCTATATATGTTCAAATTAATTCATTGGATTTATTTTATACAAAGTTTAGATATATAATATTTTATCGAACTTTTTACCGTGTTTTACCCACCTCCTAGGAGCATTTCCAAATTTGTATAAAACATAATTTTACTACTTCTGTGAGTTGAATTTAAAAAATCTGAGAGACATTTTTAATATCATTAAGTAAAATTTGGTTCAGTAAGATGAAAATAATTTTTGGTGAATAGTAACTTTTGACTTTTATTTACCACGGTTAAAAGTAAAAAGGGTAATTAAGGGTAAACATGATAAAATAATTACCCTAACACATGTTATAATTCTATTGGATAAATATAATTTGACCAAAAACAACCTTATGAATAAAATTAATCCCCTTTGGTCCACTTGGATTAGATTAGGACATTTATTATTATTTTATTTAAAGAAGAGTTAAAAGATTTAAAATCAAAGTTTAACAACCAAACCATATTTAATATAGGGTTATAAAAAAGATAAATTCAACTATAAATTTTAATTAGAAAGATAAAATAATTTCCTAAATAATGGTATTTTATTTATAATTTTTAGACATTAAATAATTAACTTTATTTATGACATAATGATGATGCAGTAATTACCTTATTAATGAAAATTTAAAATAATTGATATTATAAATATCCAAATAAGTGTATTTTGAGTCTTTTAATGAATTAAACTAATTTTATAGTGTAATATGAAATTTTAGGGTTGATTAAATGAATTTTTTTATAAGTAATAATGTTATTGTGAATTTAACAAAAACAAAATACCAAATTGTGTCAAAATTGACATAAAAGAGTTTTTAAAACAAATATTATATTTTTAATTGATATTCTATTCCTAAAAATCTAAGCTTCTGAAAAAGGTCTTAAATAATATTATATATGTCATTAATGAACCACTTTAGGTTCACTTGGAAGTTTATAGTAAGTTTATTAACCATATAATATAAAAATACAAAAATACATGGTAAATGTCAAACTATTTAACTAAGAGTTAAATATAAAAGATAAGGATAATATTGTCACCCAAACCTACCTAAAACCTATTTTTTGAGTGTTTTTCGACCCTTACCACCTTATCCTCTAAATAAATCATTTTTTATCCATTATAAACCGAAAATTATTTTATTATAAAATAATATTTCAATCATTCCCTAAGGTGCCCCTCACCTCTCTTATAAAAGGGAACTTCCCCTTCACTCAAATTCACTCCTCCAAAGCCATTTTTCTTGGCCAAAACCGGCCCAAATATCCTATAAACTGTCCTCCCTTCATCTTAGAGTCCTTACTTTAGTCATAAATCCAACCTAGTGATCCCTTTTGATCAAATCAAAAGGAAGAACCCAAAGAAGAGGTAAATATTTCATCACCTCTTTCAAGTTCTTTTCTTCTTCCACTTCCTCTTTCTTTGTTGTTTACATTATAAAATAATAACTCCAGTATCTTCAATATTCTGTGATGTTATTATAAAAATAGTACGACCATATTAATTAGTTAATCCATCCTATGAATAACATGTCACCATACGTGCGTACATATGGCTTACCGTCTCCACATCGTGGTGTAGTTGTTATTCAATACATTATTATTTGGATGGGTATAATAATGATGTATAATTGTTGTAAATAATAGATATAAAATGTTAATGATTCTTTATATATGATATAACATCTATTTAAATACAATTTTAATATCAAAAGAATGATATTATCGCTCAGGAGTACGTACGGATTACCGTCTCCACGAATGCGATGAGATTCATTTCCCCATCGAAACCATTCAAGAATAATTTTCATTTGATGATTAAAATTAATATTTAAGGAACCTAATATCATTATATATATGAATCAAATACATCCTATTCATAAAAAACATGTCTTAGGTAACCAAGTATATAAAGGAAAATGAATCAGTTAACACCCAAAACGACGATAATACTAAAATATTATTAACAAATCAATATTAGAAGATCATATATGATATCATATTTATGTATATGGTTCTTTTAAAATTTAATAACAATTATTTAACTATTATATAAGAGCTTAATGTACCCTTGACCAAGGAAAAATACAAGGTAAGGGTTAATTTCACAATCTCTTTATTATTTGAGGTTGTTTTTACGTAAGTATCTACTGAGACCTCTTTATCATCCACATCTGTTTTTTCTTAAAAATTAATTTTTTTTTTAATATTTACTAGACTATGGGATAAATTCATTTATACCCTTATTTTACCTTATATGTTTTGAAAGTAATCTTTCTGTCGTTTTCTAAACAAGTTACTGTATGCCATTTTTGACAAAATTAAGGTAAGAATGTTTTTTTATACGGTGGGTGTGGCTATATTATGTCATTATAACATCGTTGAAGCTTCCCTTACAAGATTATAAGAATATTTTCAAAGTAAATTTTTTCTATTATAATTACATTACTTCTAAATGATTTCAAAATATAAAGAGATATTTCTCTCAAACAGTTTTTATTTCATCTATGTCAACATACATTAATGGATTTTAAACTTGTTTGAAGTTGATTCATTATGATACTAATATTCCATTTTGTGTTGAAGGTTTTGTGATATGTTTGACTATTTATGTGTTATTTTTATACCATTTATGGTTTATGGATAATGTATGGACATTTTGTATGCTAGTTTTAATATGAATGGTTTTTGTTATGTTTAAAAATTTTCATATGAGGAATGAAATTGACTTAATAAGTGACTGGTCAAGCCTGCTATAGCTCCTCAATGCATCAGTAGGTCTCATGAGACAAACTAGTGTCTTGGCACAAGGCCTTGACAAATCTTATTTTTAGTCTCGAAGCAATGCCTTGACTATGTGGTTGTGAAGTCTCGCATTATGCATTCCATCATTATGAAAGTGTCTATTAATATTTCATGTGGTTATTCGACTAGTAGAATATCAATGTGAGTAATTAAATGGAATTATTTTGATTTATATTTTCCATATTATGATGAATTTTATGTTTAAAAGGCTTTTGTTTTAGTTTTACACATTTCCTTAAATGTTTATGCTTATTTATGAAAATTTCGGCTATATTGTTATCCTTATTGAGCATCTGAGCTCATCCCTTTATATGTTTTATTTTTACCAGGATGTGAAGAAGTATATTATGAATCACTTGTAGGGATAGTCTATGGGATATGAGTGTGTTCTATGGGGACAATGTTGTTTTATTTTTTCATTTTATAATGTAATTTAAAACTTATTAAAGTATCTAGTACTTTCAAGGATACTAAACTAATCGGTCTTTCGAGACTTGATCTTTTGTCATCATTTCAATGTTATGTAATAATGCACCAACTCTGGGTAACTTGGGTCGGGGCATTACAGTTGGTATCATAGGAAGTTTAGTACTAACCTTGGAAGCTAGATTTAGATAAACTCTGATCAGAGCACTTTACCCTAAGATAGTCTTTGAGGATTAGTATATAAGAACATCCTAGAAATTTTGTAATGTAGAGATTTGTTGTATTTTTTAAGCAACACATCTCCATTTGGATATGATCAAGAAGTGGCTGCTCTGGAACAGAGGTACCTAGGAGTGAAAACTCCGACAAGGAGTTTTGGGCTTGACCCGGGGTATCCTGGTACACGACAGCGGGCCTTAATGCACTATTTGTTACGACACTCCTGGGGGATATGCTTAGGATAATTAATATTTTATTTAAAAACCTTTATGAAGGTTTTATGAGTATATACCTCCTTAAAGAAAATATTTTTATGATTATGGATTATATCCATAAGCTGTTCAATAAATGTTAAGTGTTTTAAAAGTTTGTAATTACGTATTGTGATTCATAAACTAATCTAGTGTATTCCATTGTTTAGAAATGGCGCCTAGTGGAAGGAATGGAAACTGTATAAATGCATGTAATCCATTTAGAGATTTCCCTCCTTCTCAAGATAATTATAATGGAGCTGGTGATACAACTGGTGCTGATCAGCTTATCAACATACTGGGAAAACTCACTCAGGTTATGAATAATAACCTTACCTGTACGAAGCACCCTGATCCACAACGTGGAGGATCAATGTTAGACCATTTCATGAGGCAAAAACCACCAACATTCAATGGGAGTAAAAATACATTAGTAGTTGAGAAATAGATAAATTCATTAGAAAAAATATTTCACGCTTTGGGGAGTAGTGAAAGGGAAAAATTTGTCATGGCAGTTTATTGCCTCACCAGAGATGCAGATCAATGGTATTTATTGATTCAAAACACAAAGGAAGATAAAAAATTATTAATTATGTAATGTATAGAGTTTAAAGATCTCTTATTAGAAAAATAATTTCCTCGTGACCATCGAGCAGATATGGAAAGATAATTCATGAGTCTAAGGTAGAAGGAGGATAATAATGTCTCAAAGTATGAGGCTAACTTTACAAGGATAACAAGGAATGTAGAAGATTATATACGTAACACAAGGATTAATATTGATATAATATTTGATGGGTTAAAACCATTTCTTCATCGAGCATTAGTCTCGCAGTCTTTCTCATTGTACGAATATATTGTCTCATGCGCTATCAAGACAGAAAAGTAATTCTCTAAGTCTTATGACTTTAAAGCAAATAAAGAGAAGAAAATATCTTCTGAACACTCTAGAAATAGAAATAAGGGGAATAAGGGAAAAGTTGAATATAAATCCTATAGTAAATGTGGGAAGAAACACACTGGTACTTGTCTTAAGAGAATGGGAGTCTGTTACAAGTGTGGTGAAAAAGGCCAACAAGCTTGTGATTGTAAGGGGAAGAAAGAGGCTGTTAATTTTGAATGCCACAATTGAAGAGAAAGGGGGCATTATGAAAATGAATTTCCTAAGAATCAGGGTAACTTACCTTAGAAAATGCCAAGGGACCAAGTCCAAGGGACCAAGGCCAAGATTATGCGATCACTATTGCAAAGGTTGAAGCTCCGAACGGTGTGGTGGAAGGTAATTTAATGGTTTCCTAAAGTTTATCCAATGCTTTATTTGATTCTGGATCATCGCATTGTTTCATATCTTCCCAGTTTTCTAATAAAATTAGATATTTCCAATTCGATTTAACAAGAGAGTTATCAATCAAAACTCCTAAGGGAAGTATCATTGCAACAACGTTTTGTGAGTCAGTTCCCATTAAGGCATAAAAATGTTATTTATCCGATGATCTCATCATCATACCCATGATTGAATTTGATATAATCCTTGGTATGGATTGACTTTCGGACCATGATGTGAAAATTTATTATAAGAAGACAGTGGTTACAATTTTTGATAACGATGATAAAGAACACCTTATCTTTAGAGAAGAAATGTCACCATCAGATTCTTATCTAGATCCACCCCCAATATCTCTACTAAATTCAATTATTGGGGAGGAAGAGAAAAAAATAACTATGGTGAGGAAAGGAATGTTCAAATAGATGATGTACCTAATGTTCTAGAATATGTTGATGTGTTTCTAGAGGATTTACCTGGACATCCTCCAGAACGAGAAATTGAGTTTTCCATTGACTTAATTCCCTGTTCAAGGCCCAAATCAAAGACCCCTTATAGAATGGCCATTGTGGAATTAGTGGAGCTAAAGAAGCAACTAGAGGAGTTGAGTAATAAAGGATTTATTCTCCCTTGTGTTTCTCCATGGGGATCCCCTATTCTTTTTATTACGAAGAAAGATGGATCTATGAGGTTGTGCATTGACTATAGAGAGATCAATTCTATAACAATAAAGAACAAGTATCTCCTACCTCACAATGATGATTTATTCAACCAACTTCATGGAGATCAATATTTTTCAAAGATTGACCTTCGATCTGGATATCATCAGTTGTGTGTGAAGAAGGAAGACATTCTGAAGACAACATTTTGTACTAGTTACGGGCATTATGAGTTTACAGTAATGCCTTTTGGGCTGACTAATAAACCCTTTATCTTCATGGATTTAATGAATAGTGTTTTCAAGGAATATCTTGATGACTTTGTAGTGGTATTTATTGATGATATTTTGGAATACTCCAAAATCAACGAAGATCATGAAAATCACTTGCATATTATTCTAAAGACTCTTAGAAGACATGAATTATATGGGAAATTTAGCAAGTGTGAATTCTAGCTTCAGTAGATTTCTTTTGTTGGACATATTGTCTCTAAGGATGGAATCTTTGTTGATCCTTCTAAGACCAAGGCAATCCAAGAATGGCCAGCACCGATAAGTATAACCTAGGTACGCAGATTTATTGGTTTAGCAGATTATTATAGGCACTTCGTATAGAATTTTTCCCGATTGGCTAACCCATTAACCAAGATCACACGTAAAGGGTTTAAATTTGTCTAGACAAAAGAGTGTGAAGAATGTTTTTCATAATTGAAGAGAATATTAGTAAATGATCCTATCTTGAATCTACTATCAGGGAATGATGGGTTTGTTATTTATAGGGATGCCTCAAAGAAAGGACTTGGTTATGTCCTTATGAATAATGATAGAGTTATTTCCAATTCCTCACAGAAGCTAAAAATCCATGAAAAAAACTATCCCACTCATGATCTTGAGTTAGCAGCTGTAATATTTTCTCTGAAGATATGGAAGCATTATCTCTATGGTAAAAAATGTGAGATTTATACTGATCATAAGATTTTGAAGTATATTTTCTCACAAAAAGAACTCAACATGAGGCAAATATGATGGCTTGAACTACTCAAAGATTATGATTTCACCATACACTACCTCCCGGGGAAGGAAAATAAGGTAGCAGATGCTTTGAGTAGAAAGGATCATGAAGTTCTAAACAAGATGAGAGTTGAAAATGATCCTATATACAAGGATCTAGTAAAGTTGGACATGGGGATAACCATAAAAGGTGAAAAATCAAAACTTTTTCAAATGGTTTCCAAACCATATTTACTAGAAAGGATAAAGAGTTATCAGATCAATGATGAAGAGTTTCAAAAGGAGATTAAAGTTGTGAATGATGGGAGATTCAGTGAATTTGTGTATGAAGATGGAATTTTGAAAATTGGAAAGAGACTTTGTGTTCCTGATATACCTGATCTAAAAGGGAATTGCTGGATGATGCTCATAGATCCAATTTCTATATAAACCCTAGTATCACTAAGATGTATAAAGATTTGAAGGAACATTTTTGGTATGACAACATGAAGAGGGAGATTGCTGATTTTATGTCAAGATGTATGGTTTGTCAACAAGTTGAAGCAGGAAGATGACATCTTAGAGGTGTCATGCAACCTCTTCCCATACCTGAGTAGAAATGGGATGATATTACGATGGACTCTATCATGGGACTACCAAATACTCCTAGAATAAATGATGCAATATGGTTCATTGTTGATCGTCTTACTAATTCAGCACATTTTCTTGCTAAAAGAGAAGATTTTCCACTTGAACGTTTTGCAAGAATATATATTAATGAAGTTTTAAGACTTCATAGAGTACCCCTATCAATTATTTCTAATTGTGATCCCCATTTTACATCAAGATTATGGAAAATTCTTCAGAAGGCTTTGGATACTGAACTTCGTTTGAGCACTGCCTACCACCCTCAAACTGATGGCTAATCAGAACAGACTATTCAAACCTTAGAAGACATGTTGAGATCTTACTCACTTGACTTTCAAGGTATGTGGGATCAATATTTACCCCTGGTAGAATTTTCCTATAACAATATCTTCCATTCAAGTATTCAAATGGCACCATATGAAACATTATATGGAAAGAGATGTCGCACACCAACTTTTTGGGATGATGTTGGTGAAAGAAAACTCGTAGGCAAAGAAATTTTCGAGGAAACAATGGAAAAGGTGAAGGTTATCCAACCCCACATCAAAGCAGCTCAAAGTAGGCAGAAGAGTTATACCGGTAACTGAAGGAAGGATGTGGAATTTTAGGTAGGAGATCATGTTTTCTTGAAGGTATATATATGGAAGGGAAATATATGATTCAGTAATAAGGGTAAATTGAGTCCCAGGTACATTGGACCTTTCGAAATTCTAGAACGAATTGGGGTTGTAGATCACCATTTGGCAATGCCGCCAAGTCTCTTCAAAGTTCATGATGTGTTCCATGTATCACTGTTGAGAAAATACATTCCTAACCCAATGAATTTACTCACCTATGAATAAATAGAACTGGAACTTGATATGTCTTATTGTGAAGAGCTTTTCAAGATTCTGGATACCAGATAACAAGTGTTGAGGAACTGGATGACTCGTCTGGTAAAAGTTCTATGGAGAAACCATAAGATGGAAGAGTCAATGTGGGAACCCAAGGAACTTATGATGAAGAACCACCCGAGTCTTTTTGTCTAGTAATATTTTAGAACTTTCAAGGATGAAATTATTTGAAGGAGGGGAGAATGTAACACCCCAAGCTTTCACGGTACGTTTCCCTTTGAATAATACAATAGCTTGTGTTGTATACAACTTCGAGTTCTAACACACCAAAACCAATCAAACTAGTCATTATGAATAGTAATACCCACTTTTTGAAATTTTATAAATCTTATCTTTCACAATGGACTTCATTTTTGGGTTCGGAATATCAAAATTAACTTAGAGTAAATTTTTTTATTTTTCTAAAAACATTCAATTTTTTATGAATAATGAAAAAAACACTGCGTTATTGGTTAAAAATAACTTTTTTATTTAAATAATTAGTTATTTTATTTTAATATATTTTAGTTAAAAATTGATACATAATACCTCTATATATCAACGTAATTCATTAGAGTCAGTTTATAATAAGTTTAGATATATAAAATTTTATCGAACTTTTTACCGTCTTTTACCCACCTCCTAGGAGCATTTCCAAATTTGTATAAAACATAATTTTACCGCTTTTGTGAGTTGTTTTTAAAAAATTAGAGAGAAATAGTTAATATTGGTATGTAAAATGTCTTTTAATAAGATGAAAATAATTTTTGGTGAATAGTAACTTCTGGCTTTTATTTACCACGGTTAAAAGTAAATATGGTTATTAAGGGTAAGAATAATATCATAATTACCGTAACACATGTCCTAATTCTATTGGATAAGCATAATTCGACCAAAAACAACCTTAGGAATAAAATATAATCCTATTTGGTCCACTTGGATTAGATTAGGACAATTATTATTATTTTATTTAAAGAAGAGTTAAAAGAGTTAAAATCAAAGTTTAAGAACTAAACCATTTTTAATATATGGTAATACATAATATAAATTCCAATATAAATATTCATTATAAAGATAAAATTATTTCCTGAATAATTATTTTTTATTTATAATTTTTAGACATTAAATAATTAAATCTATTTATGACACAATGATGATGCAGTAATTACTTTATTAATGAAAAATTAAAATAATTGATATTATAAATATCTAAATAAGTGTATTTTGAGACTTTTAGTGAATTACACTAATTTAATAGGTTAATATGACATGTTATGGTTGATAAAATGAAATTTTTTAGAAGTAATAATGTTGTTATGAATTTAACAAAAACAAAATACCAAATAGTGTCAAAATTGACATAAAAGAGTTTTTAAAACAAATATTATATTATTAATTGATATTCTATTCCTAAGAGTATAAGGTTAGGAAAAATGGATTAAATAATATTATATATATCATTAATTAACCACTTTAGGTTCTCTTGGAAATTTATAGTAAGTTTATTAACCATATAATATAAAAATACAAAGAGACATGGTAAATGTCAAACTACTTAACTAAGAGTTAAATTTAAACGATAAGGTTAATATAGTGACCCAAACCTATCTAAAACCTATTGGTTGAGTGTTTTTCGACCCATCCCCACTTTATTCTCAAAATAAATCATTTTTAAGCCATTATAAACCGAAAATTAATTTATTATAAAATAATATTTCAATCTTTCCATAAGGTGCCCCTTACCTCTCTTATAAAAGGGAACTTCCACTTATCTTAAATTCACTCCTCCAAAGCCATTTGGATCGGCCAAAAGCTGCCCAAATATCCTCTAAACTTTCCCCACTTAATCCTAGAGGCATTACTTTAGCCAAAAATCCAACCTAAGGTGCCCTTTTGATCAAATCAAAAGGAAGAACCCAAAGAAGAGGTAAATATTTCATCACCTCTTTCAAGTTATTTTCTTCTTCAACTTCCTCTTTCTTTGTTGTTTCCATTCTAAAATAATAGCTCCAGTATTTTATATATATTGTGATTTTATTATAAAAATGGTACAACCATATTAATTATGTTATCCATCCTATTAATAACATGTCACCATATGTGTGTATGTACGGCTTACCGTCTCCACATCGTGGTGTAGTTGTTATTCAATACATTATTATTTGTATAGGTATAATAATGATGTATAAATGATGTAAATAATATATATAACATGTTATTGATTCTGTATATATGATATACCATCTATTTACATACAATTTTAATATCAAAATAATGATATTATCGCTCATGCGTACGTACGAATTACCGTCTCCACGAACGTGATGATATTCATTTCCCCATTGAAACCATTCAAGAATAATTTTCATTTGATGTTTAAAAATAATATTTAAGGAACATAATATCATTATGTATATGAATCAAATACATCCTATCCATAACAAACATGGCTTACATAACCACGTATATAAAGAAAAACAAATCAGTTAACACCTGAAACGACGATAATACTAAAATATTGTTAATAAAGAAATATTAGAATATCATATATGATATCATGTTTATGTATATGGTTCTTTTATAATTTAATTAAAATGATTTAACTATTGTATAGGAGGTTAACATACCCTTGACCAAGGAAAACTACAAGGTAAGGGTTAATTTTACAATCTCTTTATTATCTAAGGTTGTTTTTATGTAAGTATCTACTGGGACCTCTTTATCATCCACATCTGTGTTTCCTTAAAATTGCATTTAAAAACATTTTTACTATTTAATATACTATGTGTTAAAGTCATTTATACCCTTATTTTACCATATACATTTTGAGAAGAATCTTTCTGTCGTTTTCCAAACAAGTTATTTTATGCCCTTTTCGACAAAATTAAGGTAAGAATGTTTTTTTATACGGTGGGTGTGGCTATATTTTTCTATTATAACATCGTCAAAGCATCCCTTACAAGCTTATAATAATATTTTCAACGTAAATGTTTTCTATTATAATTACTTTACTTTAAAATGATTTCAAAATAGAAAGAGGTATTTCTCTCAAACAGTTTAGATTTCATCTATGTCAACATCCTTTAATGGATTTTGAACTTGTTTGAAGTTGATTTATTATGATACAAATATTCCATTTTGTGTTGAAGGTTTTGTGATATTTTTGACTATGGATGTGTTATTTTTATACCATTCATGGTTTATGGATAAATTATTGACATTTCCTATTCCAGTTTTAATACAAATGTTTATGTTATGTTTAGAACTTTTCATATGAGGAATGCATTGCACTTAGTAAGTGACGGGTGGAGCTTGTTATATCTCCTCAATGCATCGGTAGGTCTCATGAGACAAACTAGTGTCTTGGAACAAGGCCTTGAAATAATAATATTTGTAGTCTTGGAACAATCACTACTGGAATGCTGGTCTTTCCCAACAGTTACATACCAACGGTTTGATAGAACCGTTGGTGAAGGAGGTTTTTCCCAACAGTTCATTAGAACCGTTGGCATAGATGTGGCCTGGGAGGTTTTTTCCCAACGGTTCTCATGAACCGTTGGGAAAGATGGCTTTGGGGAGGTTTTTGCCAACGGTTCATGAGAACCGTTGGTATAGATATAGGTTTTTGCCAACGGTTCATAAGAACCGTTAGTATAGATATGCTTTGGGAGGTTTTTCCCAACGGTTCTCTAGAACCGTTGGGATAGATATACATATGCCAACAGTTTTTAAGAACCGTTGGCAAAGGTTCTCCCCAAATTCCCAGCCGCCTGTTCTCTCCCCCATTCGCGATACACAACCCTAAAACGGGAGCAGCAGCCGATTTAGGCGATTTTGGAGGTACTGTCGGCCTTGAATCTTCCAGCTCTTCTTCAGGTTATTCTTCTTCTTTATCTGAAAACGTATTCAAATGTTTGGATAGTATTTAAACCTATTTTCATTTTTCCCATCAGTTTAGGTGATTTTGGAGCTACTGCCCGCCGGACCAGCCTAAGGGTGAGTTTTCTTGAAAATTCCTTTTTGGATTTTACCCCTTGAAAATGGTATGTCATTTGTGAAAGGTTTCTGAATTGAATTGTAAATTAAATTAATTAAGGGTATTTTATGGTTTGCATTCCCCTTTTAACACATGAATGCCAATTATTTTTTAACACATGTTTTAATTGTATTGCCTTGCCAATGTGAGTAAAGTAGAGACTATGCTATGAATCTATGAAATTGGATTGAATTTATCTTATATTTTATGTTACCATGTTAGATATATTATAACTAATTCATGTGATATCTTTATAGTCTTGTTAGGAGTGTTCTATTAAACATTCCCATGTGAGTGCTTGAATTTTCATTGAATTGCTAGCCATTATGAGTTATGTTGAGACCATGATATGGAATTGATTGATTAAGCAAGGGAATCTCATTATCTTGTCATTACAACATGAGTAAATGAAGCTTCATTCTTTTCAGGTTATTATTTGATTGAGTCTCCATTTTGAGGTGAGTTGTATTAAATACCTTTGTTTTTGACCTTGGTATGTTTAATGAATTGTTTAAATGAAATGGAATTCATTAAATGATTAATAGTAAATAGTGATACATGGATTCTATTAGGATGCCAGGTATATAATCTTGTTTCTATTAACTTATACGCTTTATGTGATAAATGGATTCACAGTGGAATTCCACGGATAGACTCATTTCTTTGAATATTGATTAAGCCATGGGTGATACATGGATCTAAGGGAGGGATTCCATAGATAGACTTATTGAATGTAGAATTATATTCCAATTGATACATGGATTCTTATGATAATTCCATAGATAGACTTATTGAATGTAGAATTATATTCCAATTGATACATGGATTCTTATGATAATTCCATAGATAGACTTATTGAATGTATAATTATATTCCAATGCTATGTGTCTTGTGTGGTGGTGGTGTGGTTTATGTGTTTTATGGTAGTAGTGAAGTGTGTGATTATGTAGTTAATGTGAACCCATAGGTTGAGTATTTTGTGCTATTTATATATCATGTATTTTTATGTTATTTCTACACATTCCCAACCAGAGTTGGATAAACTTACCAACAATCAGAGGTTTTGAGTTATGAGTATTTTTTCTAATATCTATGATGGTGGTTATATGTTTGGATAGCTACCATGTCTTCCCTACTCTTCCTTCAAAAGTGATTGACCATGTGTTTTTAGGCAAGATGCGATGTGATTGTCCATGTGTCTTCAGGTGAGATGTACTATGATTTCCCTAGTGTTTTTCGGTGAGGTGTGATGTGATAAGGCTATAATAAGATGTGGCATGTGGTTGGGGTCATGTAGGGTAGGAGGATGGCACAAGGTTGATTTTATTCATGTTCATGATACCCTACTAATATGGTTATGGGATGATTCATGCTATTATGTGATATAACACATTAAGTTCTTGTTGGTTTTACATTTTTTCAATAACACATTTGTATGTTTTTTTGACATGTGTAGTTGATACCTTGATTATTTTCTTCCTTTATCGTTTACTTAAATGTATTTTCTATTATAGTTAATGCCTATTGAATTGTTTATGAAAAAATGACTTATATAAATTCTTTTTACAGAATGGACAGAAGTTGGATGTATGAAACCGATCGGATCTCAGACGATTTTCAAAACAATTTGGAGAGCTTTATAGATTTTTCATTTCACACTGCTTCAGATAGTGGTCGCATACACTGCCCATGTTCCAATTGTGTTGGTAGACCTTGGTTGAGCCGTGAAGAAGTCAGCTACCACATAACCAAAAATGGGTTTCAAGCAAACTACTTTCTGTGGTATCACAATGGGGAGAAAACGAAATCTCAAATTGGTGATGATCAAAATGAAAAGACTGGAATGGAGAATTTGTTAGATGATAGGTTTCCGTTTATTCGTCATCATGAAAAAGAAAGGATTTCGACTCAAGAAGACTTCGATATGAGGACAGCTGATGCATCTAGTGAAAATGATGATATTGATAGGGTGAAAAAATTGAATGATGTTGCCACGACTCCAGTATATCGACAATGCGATAAAATGAAAAAGCTGGAATTTTTAATCCGATTATTTCATGGGAAAACTATGTATGGGATTTCTAATACAGCAATCGATTACATTCTTACCCTCTTGAAGGATTTACTTCCAGATGATGCAGATATTCCCTCAAACCACTATATGGCATGGAAGTTAGTTGAGGAACTTGGATTTTCAAGAAACAAAATTCATGTTTGCCCGAAATATTGCAGTTTATTCTGGGAGGAAACCGCTGAACGAAATGAATGTATAAAATGTGGCACATCCCGCTGGAAGTCAAAATCTGATGGAACACCATCCCGCGTTCCACAGAAAGTAATGTGGCACTTTCCATTGATCCCCAGACTCCAGAATCTTTTTATGTCTGATGACATATCAATAAAAATGAGATGGCATGATACCGAGAGAAAGAAGACTGATGATGAGTTGGTTCATCCTGCAGATGGATTTGCATGGAAGAGATTTGATGCTCGACATCCTGATTTTGCAGATGACGTGCGTAATGTGAGGCTGGGTCTTTCATGCGACGGTTTTAATCCGTTTGGGCAGATGCTTACTTCGCACAGCACATGGCCCGTTTTTATGCACATTTATAATCTTCCCCCATGGTTGTGTATGAAAAAATCTTTCACTTTCATGAGTATACTCATATCTGGTCCTTCTGATCCCGGCATTGATATTGATGTATACATGCAACCTTTAATAAAAGAGTTGAAGCTTCTTTGGGATGTGGGTGTACGCACATACGATGCATGTTCGAAAGACATATTTCAGATGCGCGCTACGCTTATGTGGACAATCAATGATTTTCCGGCTTATGCAATGATGTCTGGATGGATCACGAAGGGGAAACTGTCATGTCCAGTTTGTATGAAGAATACACGATCCAGAAGACTGAAACATCGTTGTAGTTTCATTTTTATGGGACATCGACGATTTTTTCCAAAGGATCATCCATATAGAATGAATCGTCGAAGATTTGATAATACTATAGAGACCGATGATCCACCTCAGCGTATGTCTGGAACTGATGTGCTTAATGAATTGAAAGATTTCAGTTTTTCGTTCGGGAAGGGTCAAATGAAATCTGGAAAGAGAAAGAATGTTTCCACAGAAACCGGTTACAATTGGAGGAAGAGGAGTATCTTTTTTGATTTGCCTTATTGGTCAACCAATTTGCTACGTCATTGCTTAGACGTAATGCATATTGAAAAGAATATATGTGAAATGTTGCTTTCAGTTCTTCTAAATGTCAAGGGGAAGACAAAAGATGATTTACGATCTCGACGTGACTTGGTGGATTGGGGCATCAGACCAGAATTGCATCCTGTGCGTATCAATGAAAATAAATGGCAACTTCCATGTGCTTCTTATGTGATGACACCTACTGAAAAAAAAACAATTTTTGGAAGTATTAGAGACTATTAGAGTTCCTGATGGCTATTCAAGCAACATATCTAAACGGGTCAACTGAAGAGAGTTTAAGCTAAAATCTTTGAAGACTCATGATTATCACGTTCTACTGCATGAGTTGCTTCCAATAGCAATCCGTCATCTTTTGTCCAATAATGTAAGGGTGGGTGTTATTCGGTTGTGCCATTTGTTTAGAGATCTTTGTACTAAGAAGTTGTCCAAGTCTTTCTTGCAAAAAATGTTGACAGATGCCCCATTAATTTTGTGTGAGTTGGAGAAAATATTTCCCCCATCATTTTTCACATGCATGCTGCATCTGACTGTCCATATTCCAACTGAAATACTTCTCGGAGGACCTGTTTCTTTTTGTTGGATGTATCCAACTGAAAGAAATATGTTCACATTAAAGTCTTATGTTCGAAACAAGAATCATCCCGAAGGTTCTATCATGAACGGTTACTTAGCTCAAGAATGTATGGATTTCTGTTCAATGTATTTGTCTGATCTTACTACAAGAATGAACAGACCAATGAGAAATGAAGAAGAACAATATGAGCAAATTGAACCCAGTTTTCCATCACTTCCTCAAACAGGAGGAATTCCTGGATCATATACATTGAATACATTAAGCCATGAAGAGCGGGAGATGGCACATCGCACAGTTTTGTTCAACTGTGATTTGTTCGATGACTATATCAGGTAACAAAATTGAATATGTATATCTTACATATATATCTGTTAAACTATTCATATTTTTTTATCTACAGGGAACATAAAACAATGATAAATAGGAAGCATCGTTCTTTATCTTTGAGAAGGATAGAGACTTTGCATAGCAAAGAGTTTTCTGCTTGGTTAAAATTGAAGGTAAAAATATTACTGTTTAAATTAATTATTTCAATATTTACTTAAGTTTAACTGTCATTTATATTGCAGGTATTGAGTTTGTCTGTTGACTCTATCTCTGAGGAAATAAGAGCTTTGGCTTTTGGTCCTAATACCGTGGTTCGTGACTGTAAATCAATTGTTATCAATGGGTACAGATTTATTGTCACTGAACGAGCCAAAAACATGAGAACACAACATGATGGTATTATGGTTACTGCCACAACAGATTGTTATGCCAGTGCATCAGATAGTAGACCGTGACTTGAAAATGTGGGTTATTATGGAGTCATTGAGAAAATAATAATATTGGATTATTACTCTCATGGACGAGTCACAATGATGAAATGCCATTGGTTTGATTCGATGACGAGACATGGCACATTTATTGATGATTGTGGATTTTGAGTAATTAATATGACCCGCACTCTTGCAACCGAAGAACCATATGTGTTGGAATCAATGGATAAACAAGTTTTTTATGTCAAAGATCAACTTCAACCTGAATTTGGTGTCGTAGTTGAAGTAATTCCAAGACATATTTTTGATGATGCTGATGATGGAATTGACACTGTCCCTATTGCCATTGGAACCAATCCATTTATTTCTTTTGATGACTCCAATAGCTCAATTGTCAGAGTTGATTGTGAACCTGAAGTTGTGGTTGGAAATATATAGAATCATTCATCCATGTTCTCAATTCTTTTGGTTTACCTCGAGTTGGGTTGTTAAGGTTGGTAATATTCATATTTATTTAGTATTGATCACAAATATGTTTTAGCTGACTTGACCGTTATGTGAATTTTCAATGTTTATTGGTTGCTGTTTTATTTGAATTGCATTTTCTAATTTGGAATTGAACTATATTCAAACCAAATCAAACAATATTTCTAACTTGGTGAACATTACAACTTGTATGTTTTATTAAATTCATTCAAGCTCTTCTAAAACAATTGGTAGCTAAATTACCAATGAATCCCCTCATTCCCTCATATATTTAGTTTTTTGGTTTACACATTAATTTTCTTTTTCTAATTAATTACATATTTGTTTTCCAATGAAGTAAATGAAGCCAATTGAAGAGAGACGAAGAAAAAAAATGGCGGAGAACAATCGTCGGATGGAGGAGATGGGCATTCCACCATTAGTGCCTACAGTGAGTACTTTATTTCAAATATATATATATATATATTTACAGAATATATAATGTCATGTGATTAATTTTTTTTGTAAACTTTTTTTGTAGGATCCACCATTAGTGCCTACAGTGAGTACTTCATTCTGACTTTGTTCGGCCCGTTTGGACCCCCCTCACGCGCGTTTACGAAGCACGCGCATCAATTAAAACACGAATATTGAGCCGTACCGCGCAAACCGCACGTCCGATTGACGTTCCGTCTGCGCATACACGTCACGAATAATAATTAGAATGTTTCTCGGTGGTTTCAGCTCAATCCGAGGTCGTCCGCTATGAATTTGACCGTTGGACGCCCGTTTTGGCCATTTATGACACCAGAACTGCATTGTCGGTCACCGCGGGCACACGGCACGTCCGATTGATGCGCCGTCCGCTCGAACACTTCAGAAATCACTGTCCCATATTTGTCGTCTGATTTCAAGCCATTCCGACTTCGTTCGGTCCGTTTGGACCCACCTCACGCGCGTTTACGAAGCGCGCGCATCACTTAAAACACGAATATTGAGCCGTACCGCGCAAACCGCACGTCCTCTTGATGTGCCGTCTGCGCGTACACGTCACGAATAATAATTAGAATGTTTCTCGGTGGTTTCACCTCAATCTGGAGACGCGGTGTGTCTGGCACCACTCAAAGTGTCTGTCTTTTGTTTCAAAAGGACGTCATTTTAAGTGAACAGCATCAACTGGCATACGGAAAACCGACCAAACGCATTCCGAATCTGTTGATAATTTGTCCCAACAATCCATGGGTCATATGTGACGTATACGAGCCAACCCGGGATGAATACGAGTCACGGTGTGGCCGCGATAAGTCTAAGTGGCTCTCTTTTGTTTAAAATGAACACCATTTTAAGTACATACAGAAAAACAACCAAACGGATTCGGTTTCCGTTGAAACTTTAGGAGAACGGTCCATGGGTCATATGTGACGTGTACGAATCAACCCCGCCACAATCGGAGACGCGGTGTGGCCGACACCACTCAAAGCGTCGGTCTTTTGTTTCAAAAAGACGTCATTTTAAGTGAAAATCATCAAGTGACATACGAAAAACCGACCAAAGGAATTCGGACTGTGTCGATACTTTAGCACAAGGATCCATGGGTCGTATGTGACGTGTACGAGTCAATCCCGCCTCAATCCGAGGAGCGGTGTGGCCGACACCGTTCTAACTGTGTATCTTTTGTTTAAAATGGACATGATTATAAGTGAAAAGAACAACTGACATACGCAAAACCGACCAAACGCATTTCGAATCTGTTGATAATTTATCACAACGATCCATCAGTCATATGTGACATGTACGAGCCCACTCGGGCTCAATCCGAGTCGCGGTGTGGCCGGGATCAGTCTAAATGGCTCTCTTTTGATTAAAATGGACATCATTTTAAGTACATACGGAAAACCAACCAAACGCATTCGGTTTCCGTTGAAACTTTAGAAGAACGATCCATGGGTCATATGTGAGGTGTACGAATCATCCCCGCCTCAATCCGAGGCGCGGTGTGGCCAACACCGCTCTAACTGTGTCTGTTTTGTTTAAAATGGGTAGGATTATAAGTGAAAAGAACTGGCATACGCAAAACCGACCAAACGCATTCGGTTTCCATTGAAACTTTAGGAGAACGATCCATGGGTCATATGTGACGTGTACCAATCATCCCCGTCTCAATCGGATTCCAGATATAATTGTCATCTAAATTTTAAATTGAATTCTATATGAATTATGTATGTTTATGAATTGTAATTTAATTATGGATGTGTATAGTTTCAGGATCCATTATATGTTAAATGTGTATGAATTTGTTCGTAATTGTATATGTATGTTTTATTTTATTACAGGTACAATAGTTGGATTGAAAATGAGGTGAAAATGAGGCCTGATGAGATGAGAGGTGCCTGATGTACATGGGAGAGGGGCTGCCAAATTGCAGGGTGCTGCAATTTGCAGCATAGGGTATGCCAACGGTTTTAAACCGTTGGCATATAATTCTAAATAAGTTTTTACCAACGGTTCATTGAACCGTTGGTAAAGAGCTCTTTTCCCAACGGTTCTAAACCGTTGGGAAAGAGGTCACCCATGTGGTTTTTCCCAACGGTTTCGGAGAAACCGTTGGGAAAAACTATCCCAACGGTTCACCCAAACCGTTGGGATAGAGTGCCTTCTGCCACCCTACCCCAACGGTTTCCAGTAAACCGTTGGGAAAGGTCTTTCCCAATGGCCTACTTCCCCACGGTTGAGAGAACCATTGGTATATTATATACCAACGGTTTGAGGGGCTTTCCCAACGGTTCACAACCGTTGGGAAATAGGTTATTTCCAGTAGTGAATGCCTTGACTATGTGGTTATGAAGTCTGGAATTATTTATTCCATCATTATGAAAGTGTCTATTGATATTTCATGTGGTTATTAGACTAGTAGAATATCCATGTGAGTAAGAAAATGGAATTATTTTGATTTATATTTTCCATATTATGATGAATTTTAAGTTTAAAATGATTTTCTTTTAGTTTTATACATTTCCTTAAATGTTTATACTTATTTATGAAAGTTTCCGTTATATTTTTATCCTTACTGAGAATCTGAGCTTATCTCTTTCTATGTTTTATTTTTTCCAGGATGCGAAGAAGTATATTATGACTAACCTGTAGGGATAGTCTATGGGATATGAGTGTGGTCTATGGGGATAATGTTGTTGTAGTTTTTTATTTTATAATGTAATGTAAAACTTATGAATTTCTCTATTGCTTCCATGGATACTAAACTAATCGGTCTTTTGAGACTTTATCTTTTGTGATCATTCCAATGTTATGTAATAATGCACTAACTCTAGGTAACTAGGATCGGGTAATTACACATGGACCATTTCACTCTTCCATTTATTGAACAAATTCTTGAGATACTAGTAGGGAAAACACACAATTTTTTCTTAGATGGATTTTCAGGATATTTTCAGGATACTATTGCTCTAGAGGATTAGTATAAGACAACATTCACTTGTCCATTATGAACATTTTCCTACTGAAGGATTCCATTTGGACTTTCCAATGCCCCATTTACCTACCAAAGATGCATGGTGAGTATTTTTTTTAGATTACATTGAGTCCTTTATGGAGGTATCTATAAATGATTTTACTGTGTATGGGCCTTTATTTGATGATTGTATCTCTGGTATGGGAATGGTTTTGAATCATTGTATTAAGAAGAATCTCATCTTAAACTTTGAAAAGTGTCATTTCATGGTAGAGCATGACATTGTCTTAGGGCTTGTAGGGTCAAAACATGGGATAGAGGTTGATAGATATAAGGTAGATATTATTTCATCCCTACCCTATCATTCATGTTTTCATGATGTTAGATCTCTCCTAGGGCATGCAGGATTTTATCTGTGCTTCATCACATATTTTAGTAAGATTGATTTTCCTATGTCAAGATTACTTCAAAAGGATTCTGATTTAGTGTTTGAGGATTATTACAGGAATTACATTGATGTTCTAAAATAGTTTCTGACCACTCCACCTATCATACACCCTCCACGATGGGATATTCCTTTTGAGCTTATGTGTGACGCCACCAACTTTTCGGTTGAAGATGTATTATCTCAGAGGTTTGAGGGACGTTCACATGAGATTACCTATGATTTGAGGACTTCAATTCAGCCCAATCAGACTGCACAACCATGGATAAGGAGTTTCTTTCCTTTATATTTACTTTAGATAAATTATGTTCATATTTATTTAGATCTAAAGTAGTTGTTTTTTCTAACCATGCAGCTTTGAGGAACCTATTAAAGAAGCTAGATGCAAATCCAAGGCTTATTAGATGGATGATCCTTCTTCTAAAATTTGATATTGAGATAATGGACAATAAGTTGTCAGAAGGCCAAGTGGCGAACCACATGATTTGGCTTACTCACACACTATAGGCTAACACCTTGGACCAAGAACCCCTTCAGGAAACTTTCCCTAATAATCATCTTTATTCCATATTAGGTATGCATCCTTTGTATGCTAATTTAGTGAACTACCTTGTTTCATCCAAAATACTTGAAAATTTAAAGATACATCAAGTCCAAAAGTTAAATAGTGAGTCAAGATTTTATGTTTGGGATGATCCATACGTCTAGAGAATGTATAGTGATCAAGTTAATTGGAGGTGTGCTCATGATCATGAGTTTTAGTCTATTCTACATTTCTGACATACACTCTCATGTGGAGGACACTTTGGACACCAACAAACAGTTAAGAAAGTCTTAGACTCTGGATTATATTGCCCTTTCTTATTCCACAATGCTCATGTGTTTTATAAGTCATGCTCAGATTTCCAACACACTAGTAACATTTCTAGAAGACATGATATGCCCCAATATCCCATAGTATTTTGTGATATTTTTTGATGTATGGGACATAGATTTTATGGGTAATTTTCCTAGTTCATTTGGGTTTTGTATATTCTGGTTGTTGTTGATTATTTGAGTAAATGGGTGGAGGCTAAGGCCACTCAGACTGATGATTCTCATGTTGCAGTGGACTTTGTCCATACATAGATTTTTTTGTAGGTTTGGGGTACCAAAGGCTATCATCCGTAACCAAGGGATGTACTTATACAATCATAATTTGGATTCCCTCCTTAGAAAGTATGGGGTGACATAGAAAACATCAACACCATGCCACCCCCAAACAAATGACCAGGCTCAGGTTTCAAATCATGTGTTGAAACATATTTTGGAGAAAACCATGCAGCCGAATAGGAAGGATAGGATCAAGCACTTGGATGGTGTGCTATGGGTTATAGAACAATGTACAAGACACCCATCAGTATGTCCCCATTTCAGATTGTTTTTGGGAAAGTGGGTCACCCTGTTGATGTTGAGCATAGGGCTTATTGGGATATAAAGAAATGAAACATGGATTTGGCCCAAGCTAGAATTCAATGGAAGTTTCAAATTCAACAGATTGAGGAGATTTGATTTTCATCATGTGAGAACTCAAGGGTCTACAAATAAAGATCAAAATTGGATCATGAAAGAATGATTCAACAAAGGGAGTTTCATGTTAGAGATAAAGTCCTACTCTTTAGTTCACAACTAGATTTGATGCCCGATAAGTTTCATTCCATATGGTTAGGTCCTTATATTGTATATAATTTTTTTCCTTATGGTGCAGTGGAGATCACACAAGAGGACACTAGATTAATCTTTACAGTCAATGGGCAGCATTCGAAGTAATCCATTGAGGGAATTTCTACTCATGTGGTGGATTTTGTCACACTTTATGACCCCATCATCACTTGAGAATATCAGGCTATTCCTAGCCCTTTCACTTTTATATTATTTTTCCTATTTAAATTTTTTTATCTCATGTGCACATATCATCTCATGGAATCAAATTGAGGAAAATACAATATTTTAAGCGTGGGGGAGGGAACCTTTTAGTTTAGAAAATTCAATTTTTTCGGTTTTTCCAAAACAATTGTGTTTTTTAACTTTCGTGGGTTTCTAAAACTTTTGATCTGAAATGATTATCTTATCCATTTTTAAATACATATCAATGAGTGAAAAAATGTATTCCATAAAACTGATCTTAAATGAATTTTGAAAATGAATTTTTTTCAAGTTTAAATCTTTAAGAATTTCATGAAAAGTACTCTGAATTTTGAATCTCATGCCACTTCTCACAGTCTTTATATTTGAGATCACTTTCTTATGAGGCTTCTAATCCATGTTTTTCATATTATTTAAATTCAACTCACTTATTAAGAGAACCAAAACATGCTTGATTTGACTAGAATTTAATTTATTACTATCAAAACATGAGGTATAGAGGTACTTGTGTTTTAAATGAATATGGTGTTTCTTTGGTTTTACAAACCCCTTTTCAAATAATCCATTTTTTAATTGACTAAATTAAACATTTAATCCTTATATCCTATAGAAGCCCTAAAAAACTATTAGGTTAGCCACATTACAAGCTAATTTTCCCTATCTAACCAACTCTTGAAGTGAAATTACATAATATAGTTGAACTTAAGTGTGGGGGAAGTTGTCTTGTGTTCTACTGCCACATTTTGTGATACTTTGGGTGGAAAATTAAACTCTAAAAAGAGGTGTTTTCTACTAAAAAAATCATTATGTTGAAAGATATGTCATTATTGGAGATTTCATTATAAGTGATGTTGTGACTTTTTGGCGCTTCTAATAAAGGAAGGAATTTGTTCCTATTTGAAGCTTTCAAGAAAATAATGTTTGAGAACATGACATTTTTGCTGCCGAAATGTTGAATGGTGTAAAAATTCCTTTATTTTTCATGATGATGAACACAAATTTATGCTAATGGGATTTAGGAGGCTACCATATTTAATTAAAAATTAGAATAATGAAATTTTTCTTCAAAAAGATTCAATCCCTACACATTCAGCCTTAGAATTTTTCACATATAAATCCTACAAACTAAAATCCACAGAACAACCCTAAAAATTACTCATGATAAAAATATGTCCTTGAATCACATTAATTGGCGATGTAGGAATTTATCAAGCCAATGGTGACCCTTATATGAGTTTGGATGAGAAAGACATTGATAAAAAATTAACATTTGTGTGATAAGAGAAAATTCAAGAGTGGTAAGTGTTTTGTGTGCATGTGAGGATAAATTAAAAGGAAATATATTGAATGATATGAATTAAGAACTTTAAATAATGGTTTTTTGGGGAGGAATTATATCTTTTGATTCTTGATATAAAAATTGTTGGATATTAAGGATATATGTTTTAAATTTTTTTTGATTTCATATTGATGTTTACTTGTCACAATTTTTTAGAATACATGATATGAGGTTTTTTCCAAGAGTGAAAATGGGTAAGTGTGGGGGTGTGATAAAATCACAATTCACTACTTTATTTCACCCTTACACCACTATTGTAGACTTGTTTTGTATTTAACATTACAAATATTTTCTCAAATTTCAAATCCCATTTGATTCAATTATTAAATTTTTATCACTGTTAAAAATGGAAATTATTCCTATTTTGGGGATTTCGTTGTAGGAGGAGGTGATTTGGAGGGTCAGAGACGATCCTCAAGGAAAATGGGCCAAACTGCATGGAAGCCTAAGGACATATGTCTACTGTTTTGAACATTTCAAAATATATGTGCTTCCAAATGGGATGAATTTTTTAGGATGCTCCATAACATCATGGGATACAGGTCATCTCATGAAACTGAATCCCAATTCATCCATTAAGGGGGGCATCCGAACCAAACTATCCAGTGGAAAGAATCTGCACGAAGTTAAATATTTGGTTCTATATTGCAGGCATATCTCATGCTTTCATCCTCCATTGGCCATAAAATTTGACAAGGAGATATAAAATATGTTGACTAAAAAATTTATCTTTTTTTCAAGTTGAGATAAGGTCATTTACCAACCCAAAACTGAGACACAAGTGGTATCTTGAAATCTGGGTTCCCAAAAACACTTCCCATTTTGGCTATAAATTTACACCTTGGGCACCTCATTTTCAAGTTAGACCAACGAGTGAATTTCTTCAATTTTGGAGTTCTAGAGGAGTCATCTCATCATCTTTGAGGTTTTGGAAATTCTTATACTCATAGGGGGATCTTGAATCAAGGATCCCTTCATCAAATCCTTCCCCTCTTTCTCACATTGTAATGTTTGTGTTTTCATAATAAACTTATTTATTCCTCTTTTATTTCTCTATTTTCTTCTATTTTGTTCAAATTTCTTCTTCTCTTAATCTTCATAATTGGGCTGGAATAAATAGTTGAAAATAGATTAGGTTCTACCCTTTCTAAACCTTTTCACATGCAAAACATTTCTACGATGACAATAATGCCCATATATGAGTAGTTATTTTTATTAATCGATCTACCTCTAGCCTGATTCATTTATTTATTTTGAATTAATGAGATACTGTAATTCAATTAATATGATCTATTAATTGATTTTTTAATTTAAATTAAACTAATAAATCAATCGAATAATAAACACAAAACACGTGAGGTCGAGAATTGTGTGAATTGTGAGAGCATGATCTTAATCGGTAATACCAAACCACATGGGATAAATTTGTATAGTTCAAATACAATATCTAAAATCAATTCATCCTCATTTACAAAGTGGTTATGTGACCTAGCTCACCACTAACCATAATTTATACTTATAACATCAATCTAATAAATATGTGATGATTGCATGTACTAAAAATAGCATAAGGATTAATTCATTTAATCTTTGTGGTTTAGTTAATTCTCGTAGGGTTCATAGGTTAACAAGTTAGGGGATAATAATTAATTGAATGTTAATTTAAATGATAATGATAAATTATTGAGTGAGGAGGTAAAGTTATATCGATTAGACCATTTAAAATATTTTATGAAAAACATCTTCTTGTTGTGTATTTTTAATCATACTTCATTTCAAGAATAAAAACAAAAGAAATCAATATTTTTCCAGAAAAATTATTCAATTTTTTAAAAAGTTATTTCAATTACTGCCTCTTTGAGAGATTACCTTGGCCAACCACTTTTCTACACCTAAGTACCCAAACACAATATATCATTTGAGAGCGACCAGGACAATGCCTTTCATGGTACCTACCCTAAGAGATGACCTAATGGGTAGAAATTAGGCAGCCAATACAATGGATTCTCCACTGGCCAGTCCACCACTACACCAACCCAGATCAGTGCCTCTCCTAGTTTCTTGGCCAGTGCAAATCAGAACATAGGGAACAAAAAGTCAAACACTGCTTCCAAATAGGGATTCATATGGGAAACTCTAACCAAAGATCAATTTTTTGAGATTTTATTATTGATCACTACTCCCGAATTCAATGTTCTGATATCACTAACCCAATATGAGGTTATGTTCTTCCATAGGACCATCTAGATGATGCATTTATTCCTCCATTATCATCAGTTGGATTACCCCAAGCACTGGGATCACTTTGATTATATCGGCCAGCAGTGCTGCAAGGTTGGATTAGAAGCATTCTAGTGGCCCAACATCCTATGTCACCTAGATATCATCGGACCATTCCGCAATAATGTGTTCATATCTTTATGGTTCTCCATAGGATTATTGAGGAGGCATCCCTTCATGTGCCGATCTACAGCTTTGGCAGTACACTGCACTCCCCTTTAGTCTCATCTTGTGACAGCCTGACTTACCCAATGATATTGAGGACTTTCCTCTGGGAACCATCATGGTAAACATGGTTTTCCCTAAGATACACATGGAAGGGGGAATCAGTCTCGGGTCTAAATAAGAGGACCCACCCACTAGGGAATCACAATATCTAACGGACCCCACATGTGTCTTAACTCACCAGTAAAGGTAGTTAAATAGCCTTGGAAACCCCTATGTATCATTTCTCATCAGTAATAACACCAAAAAAGGTAAGCATATGATTGGGACCTCCAACCCATCTGATCCATATAATGCCACACAGAAGATAGAGGTATAGCCTGATATGACTGCCTTGATACAGTGGCCAGAAAGTCAAAGGATTATCATTGATGATATCCTTTCTGAGTTCCTAGTTGAATGGAATCCATATTATAGTGATCCTTAATACAATCTTTTCCATCCTCCGTTGGGGACGTAGGGGAAGCCACGGGTCCTTCTCATCTAGTTTCCTCCCATCAATCCCGACTATCATGTGCATCACAATAGGTTAGAGTCCAGAGTCTATGTTAAGTGACTGATGTACATGTAACCAAATCCACCCGACCAGCATGATAATACTCCTAGGGATTTGGATTGAGCCTCCATAACAGCGCTCCATCATGTGCTCCTCAAGTAATTCTCCCAATAGTTCCACCATCCACTCCATGATCCACTGAGATAGCTTATCATGTTGATGAGCCAATCAATTCATTGGTGGTTAGGAATCCTCACCAAGATAGGAATAACTTTCAAGATGATTTGATAATTGCACTCACTGATCACCTTGAACCCCTAGAGACGTGACACGTGGCAATCCCACCTAATGACAATTCATATTCTACATGGTTAGATGACATGCAAGAACCATAGGTTTCATGAATCATACCTTCATCTTTTTTAATGGGATGGGAGACCATATGTAACATATTTCTCACTTCATCTCAAGGTACATACCCATGTTGGTAACTCCAGAGTAGAAGAAAGTATCCAAGCTCCAATATTTTTTGTAGACATTAGATGGTCCTATGTTCAAGTGATACAACCAGTTACCTATTGGTTCCATTATTGGTTAGGAAGATCTCCATAGGAATTTTCTTTATCATTTCAGTTCTACCACATAAAATACAAGTATTTTTGACCTCTTAAATTGAATGAAAATGACAAATGTGCTCATCGAATACTTTTTCACCCTGTGGAAGGGCCTCATGTATCACTTGATATGTCGCTAACTCGAGAATACTTATTAGTGATGTGTGTGGGGAATTTTAATACTGAACCAGTCCCATAAATCGTCACTCAGAACCTCCTAGGTGGGTTCTGGGATTTCCCCCACTTCTTATAGGAATCATTGAAGCAATCCAATTAGGTGAGATTGTTTCCTCCTCCCGCTCCGGCAAGAGATGCCAAGACAGAGATTGCTACTGTTGCATAAATAGGGGCCCCCAAGACACAAAAGTTGTTACCAATAGATCCTCCCCTATAGCCTCACCAAGGTAAATAGCCTCAAGCTCAGTATCTCCCAGTACAGAATCAGTAAGTTCCACCGCATAATGGACCACCTTCACCTAGTCGAGACAATTCACCATCAACAGCTCGCCATCCTCCATCCCCTCATTAGGGCTAGGCTCTGAGAGTTCCCTTCCTAGATAATTAAAACTACACCTATTAATTCAATGATTATCATGTTACTTTTTATTTATGAAGTGCCTTGGATCAAGTAATTCTAAAGTTTCCAGAATGCAAGAAGCCCCAAGAGGTCGATCTTACCAATCGCCCAGAATACTACCCTTATCACAGAATCCTTGGACATACCATAAATAAATTATATGTGTTTAAGGAAAAGGTTTAGGACTAGATATATAATAATTTAGTATAATTAGGCCATGCCATGGCATAGGTAGCATGCATCTCTGCAAATCCTGGTAGTGATGTAGAAGGTAAATGTAAGCAGGTTTCTAGATATGGGTCTCAGAAGTATTATGAATGGTTGTCTTGTAGGGTAGTTTCTCATGACCACGGTGTCATATATACCTATTTGAATTGGAATGAGACTCCTAAATTTATTGCACCTCCTTTATCTAAAACTTCTCCAACCACATCTTAACCTTTTTCTTCTCAGAAGAGCATATGTCGATAATGCAAAGGGAAACAAATCCCCTTGCTGACACCAAAGATGTCTTACACTCTCTACGATTTCATACGTCTAGAGATGGGAATTTCTCATAGATTATATCCACTATTGAAATAATCGTCTAATTATGACCAGTAGTATTACTTTATTAATACCGCCGAGTTGGTGGATCCATATATGGTTCCTGACGATGATGAGTATTAGATAGGTCCTCCTAATGTCCTCATCCAATGTCATCGCTGATGAGGCCATGGATTTGTTTATCATCAGAATACCTAGGCCAGTAATTCAAACCAGTCTATGCTTGAAACTAAGACCAGACAGTAGGTTCAGGGTAGAGCTTAATAGGTATAGTCCTCTTAGACCATCTTATCAGATTTTTTGTCACCACCATTCATGCTAATAGAAGCATGGACCACATCATGATTGGTTGTTCCTAGCTATGACCAGGCCTTATCCAGTAAATATTTAGCTAGTGTTTATTCATAGTGTTTTGTCAAGTGAACATTAGGATACAACCAAAACAATCTATAATCCATTGGTTTGACCAGCAACACCAGTCATAACTCCTTCCAAAGAGCAGTATCCAACTGAAATAAATGTGCATCTGGAAAGAAATTATGATGTGCTTCATCGCCTTTCCATCATTAATGAAAATATTTCAATCATTGATTCCCTTTTTCTATCAAAATTCATGCAAGAATCCCTTATAGAGGACTTAATGACCCCCCTCCAGTTTGAGACGGAGGTATTGGCCGAAGTGGCCTTCCATGATGAGGAAGTTGATCTAGCATAATGTTAATCCATCATCTCATTCTTAGGAAAAGAAAAATAATCCCCCATATAGGGTCACATCCCCACACTGTATATCACTATCTATTTAAATGGTTTAGAAGTACTTTATTTTGTAATTGACACAGGTTCTGGGATCAACCTCATCGCGACCCAGATGCTCCACAATCTAGGACTGACTGAAGCAGGTTTGAGTCCATCTAACCTAAAAATTTTGGGTTATGATAGGAATGAGCAAAGGTATTATGGAAGGATCTTCTTGAAGACCCAATTCAATTTTTTCATTGAAATAATTGAGTTCATGGTTGTCTCATGGGGGAACACCTACAATGCATTGATGGGTAGGACATGTCCTCATCTGTATGCATCGGTTCCCTCCTTGTATCACCAATTCCTCAAGTACTCCCTCAACGAACAAGTTGGTGTTCTTCAATGTGATGCATATTAATTTCACTATTGTCAATATCTCTATATGGATTCCTAATATTACAACAGAATGTAAAAAATTACATACCAACAAGGTTGAGCACACTGCCACTTTGGCTGACACATGGATAGACTCGGACGATGCTTTCATCATCCTGATTCACCGATTAGAGGCCAGAATAACCAAACTAGGAAACTAATTTTTTATTTTCGAGAAGATAGGAAGGTGTGTTACTAGGTACAAGTAACACCAAAATATTACCATGTACTCCTTCATGGGTCAATAATTAGTAAAATAATAACCCCTTACCCATTTAAGGTATCGAGATCAGTCTATGGCAACAGCTATTCACTAGATGTGCATGATCCACCAAGCTCCATTGAGTCAACACAAACTGACCCTCCACCACTACTTTGACATCATCAGGCGTGGACCCCTCATTTGAAGGCCTAATGTGATCAAATCGATAGCCTTTGTCTTCATGGTTTTAGCATCAGAGGAGTCTCTCAATAAGAATTCTACATCTACCCAAGAAGGTACCAAGATTCCTCTAGAATCAGAATTAGTAGTTTTGGATGAATCATATCTTACTACTAATTATTATTCCTTAGTTGATGAATAAAACTTGGAAGATAATCCTCCCTCATTTTAATAAGGCATCTACAGCACCGTAGATGAGATAGTTTGGGTGCATATTGACATTTAGATGGATCTCAGACCAACATTGATCAGTGTAACCATACCTGAAAAGGAACATAAGTAGTACATGGAATTCCTAAAGTGGCATCATGATGTATTTTCTTGGAGTTATGATGAGATGCTTATACTAATCCCTCACATCATTTTCCATTGTCATGGTCTCCCGGTAGTCCATCCCGGGTTCAAGTAGCATACAAGGAAAATGCACCCCTCTCATGGTGTTAGGGTTCAGACCAAGGTTCATATTCTTATCAAATCCAACTTCATGAAGGACGTTCAATACCCTAGATGGATAGCTGAAATCATACCCATTAGGAAGAATAATAAACATATCAAAGTCTATATTGACTTATGGGATCTCAATCTCCACTGTTCGAAGGATGATTTTCCCATTCCTATGATAGAACTATTGATTATTATACCATTGGGTTATAGAATCCCTCCATTATAGATGGGTATTCTGGGTATAATTATATCTCAATGGCCCCTTAAGATGAAGATTCTACCACCTTCAAAGAACCTAAAAGAACCTTCTGTTATAGGGTAATTCCATTCGGTTTGAAGAATTTTGGATCCACCAATCTGTGTTCCATGAACCACATATTTAAACAGATCTTAGGGATGATAGTGGAATGATATATGGATAATTTGGCAGTCAAATACTTCCAGTGTTAGGAACATCTCATAGATATTGAGAAAGAGTTCAGTCTCTTATACTCTGGACATCTAAAGATGAACCCCTAGAAGTGTGCTTTAGGGGTTACCTATAGTAATTTTCTTGGATTTTTCATTAGATATAGAGGTATAGAGATCGATCAAGAGAAGATCATGCCTATTAGTCAGATTCATACTCCAAGAAACCTCTGAAAGATTTGAGGTATTCAAGGACACAGATCCTATATACACCGATTCATCACAAATCTGGCCAAAAAGTGTAATCCATTTTCTATACTCATAAAGAAAGGTTTCATGTACCAATGAGAAGAAGAGTATCAAAAAACCTTCAAGGATATTAACCAGTATTTTCTTTAGCTTACGGTTCTGATTCCACCCATCTTCGGGATGTCTTTGATACGTTATTTGACCAACCTGGAATGATCTATGGCACCCTTCTCTCTCAGAAGAACAATTAAGGGATAGAGAATAGTTTATAAAATCTCAGTCACATACTCCTCGACACAGAGTCTAGATATTCTCCTATCGAAAATATTTGTCTCGTGCTAGTTTTTATAGTGTAGATGTTGCAACATTATCTGTATAATTACGATATACTGTCGATATCCTATGCAGATATACTAAAGTATATCATGAAATTCATTATGTTGAAAGGCCAAATATCTTGTTGGGAAGTGATTCTTCATCAATTCAACATCAGGTTCATCCTGTAGAAAGTGGGAAAGGGTTGGGCACTAGAAAAAATTTTGGCCACCCATCCGGCCTTCATAGAGAAGTCCCTGGATCTTGATTTTCTAGATGATACCATCCTCTTAGTGGACCAGGCTATTCCATGTTGGAAGATGAACTTTGATGGAGCCTCCCAAAGCCTGACTGGTAGAAGGATCAATCATCCAAAACTCAAAATAGTAGGCCTAGAGATTGTCTTCATCACACCTATATAGGATATCCTACATTATTCATTATTTATATCATAAGTTTACACCAACAATGAGGCAGAGTACTAGTCCCTCATTACTATTATCAAGCTAGATATTGAGATTAATGTTCCCCGCCTACATGTGAAGGGAAACTCTGAGCTAGTCATCAATCAGATCAACAGAGAATATATCTTCAGGAATCTAGAGGTTGTGCCCTTCTAAGAGAACACTCTCCAGCTAATGGACCAATTCCCTTCTTGGTAGGAGGTTACTCAAGTTCCCCGGTCACAGAATGGATGATCCAATTCCCTAGCTAGTTTAGCCACATCTCTAGGATATCCTAACCAAGAAAACCTATTTATCCCCATGCCACATAGAAGGGTCATCGCACCCATAGCTCCAGATAATGATGGAAACTAGTAGGTAAACCACCTGACTTTCTGTGATTCCATATCAAGACCTCCAGATCATCTTATAGTGGAATAAACCTCCAAATAGACAACTCCTATTGTGGATTATCTTCAAAACAGTGTTTTCCAATCAGATAGGGCCAAACTCAAGTGAATACATTGGTGTGCAGTACAGTCCACCCTCCAGAATGGTCACAGCCTTGAGTAGAATCTCTACCAATGTGGATTTGATGGAGTTATCCTCTATTTCATTCATGGAGATGAGATTCACTATATTTTGTAGGAAGTTATTATCATTTCTTACTGTGCTCATCTACCAGGGATAAAGCTTCCCCACTAGATTCATTGGCTGGGATACTTTTCTCCCACCACAGTCCATGACTATATAGAGTTAACTAAGAGTTTACACACATGTTAGATCCATGATAACTTTGTGCATCAATCACCAGAGCCCCTCCATACTACCAAGTACTCTTAACCCTTTTAGGTCTAGGGAATCGATGTCATGGGACCTAATCCACCAGCAACAGATCACTAGTGCATGTCCATTCTGACTGTGATGGATTTATTTTCCCAGTGGAAAGAATAAATTACACTCAAGGAAGTCAAGGCCCGATCTATTATTGAGTTGATGTGATCCAACATCATCCATTGATTCAGGGTCCCTCATGTTGTTCTCACTGATAACCACACCAACTGTTGGGAAACTGAGATGAAGAAATTATATGCCAGTTACATCATCTGTTCCAACCATACTTCTCACTACCATGCATAGGAAAATAGACATATTGAGGCATTCAACAAGACCCTCTCCAACATTCTGCAGAATATTTTGGGATGGAATAAGAAAATTTGGATGGAAAATCTCATAATCTCCCTCTGGTATTATTGGATAACAACTTATAATTCAAACCAGGTTACTCTATATTCCCTAGTGTACAGAACATAAGTAGTATTTCCCATCAATATTCAGTTTCTATAACTACACTAAGATATCTATGACCAGAAGGTGTCAAACAGGGTGGAAGAATTCCATCTAGCTAAACTATAAGTCCTCTATGAGAATAGGATCTGAGCCTTGAACAATTTAGAGAGGCACCAGAATAAGATAGCTATATCTTTCAACAAGAAAGTTCATCTTGGATCCTTCCTTAAAGGTGACATAGTACTGGCTCTAAGGAAGCTTATGATACCTGGTAGGAAGCCACCAAATTTGGAGCCCAAATGGGAAGGGTCGTATATCATTCATAAATTCTACCACAATGGTGTATATTCTTTTTTCACCATGGATGGGGTGTTCATAACTCCTCCAACCAATGCTAAGTTTCTCAAACAGTACTTCACATAAAGATTCTATAGTATAATCAACATGACCTTAAACTATGTTCATACATCTAGATCACATGACGTTAAACTATTCTATGCAATGCTATTTTGACATGACATTAAACTATATAGAAACATCCTAATCACATGATGTTAAAATGTATCATGCAGCATCTCTACAACATGACATTAAACTATGTTGCATCTTACTTGTAACATTATTTTAAAAGGTTCCCCAATGTGCTATTTGCATGATGATAAATTACCTAGTAACTAGCATCCTTACTTCATAACATTAAACTGCACAGACCCATCCCTACAACATGACATTAAATTGTGTTTTATTGTCCTATTTGAATGAAAATAAACTATGTAACATTTTCAAACCCAGGAACATGAAGTTAAACTGGGTGACCAGGTCTAAGAATTATGACTTTAAACTATATAAATGATTCTCTTCTAATTGTTTCATGTGGTATTGAGGCCTCCTAGGCCCTCATTCCTGATGTTTTTTACATACCACCATGCTACACATGTCTTATTTAATCCCTTTTCATCAAATTTTCTAAATTCTATGACATTAAACTAATAACTATATAGTTCAAGCTACACAACTCAAAATTGCACAGTTCCATTATGATATTCATGCATAAAAGGACATCACTTCCAGCACTAATCATCTACCATGTCATGTTCCAGAACTACATATGTCTCAATTCCTATCCTTATGGGATATATAGGAACACCCATAAATTTTGTCTTTGTGCCCAGTTGTAATTTCAAATTTTGATCCCCTTGGCCTAAGTTTTCCTGGGAAGTAATATGTGGTGTATGGGCCCCATATTACTCATTCACATTGAGTTATAATAGCTACACCATATACTTCCCATGGGAAAACTCCTTCCCAATGTTCTTATTTGATGATATTAAACTGCACAATCATGTCTCTGCAACATTATGTTGAACTGTGTTGCATCATCCTAGTTGCATGAAGATAAACTACATGACATTTCAACATCCTAGTGGCATGATGATAAACTTTGTCACAATCATATTCCTAGACACATTATGAGAAAATGCATAGCAACCTCATTTAAACTGTATAAACTGGTCCAAAGTCAATGAACTTAAACTACTACATGTATCATTCAAACACAGGATGTTAAACTGCATAGCATTGGTTCTGTCTACATGACCTTAAAAGTCACATACCAATTTTCCAAGCACATGACGTTAAACTGGGCACTAGATTCTAAGCATCATGACTTTAAACTATATGCAGGGACCCTTAGGAATGTTTTATATGGCGTTTGGATTCTTAGTCCCTCATTCACATCGGGTGTTCCACCCCTCCACATTACTCATATCCATCTGAGATGCATACCTCTAATGGTCTTAATTCTATGACCCTAAACAAAGAAACCTATAGTTCAAGATGCATGACATTAAACTACATAGAACCACCGTGGTGTTCTCATATGAGATGATATCGCCTCTGATGTTGGTCATCTACCATACCATGTTTTAGAACTACATGTGGCTTGATTCCCATCCTCATGGGATATGTAGTGACACTCAGAAGTTTTGTTTTTGGGCCCAGCTAAAAAATCCTTTAAATCTTTATCCCCTTGTCCTGAGTTTCCCTTGGGAATATGTGGTGTGGTATTGGGCCTCCCTAGTCCTCATTCACATTAGGTTATAATGGTTATGCCATGCATTTCCCTTGAGAACACTCCTTTTTCCCCAATGTCATAGTCACTAGAAGATGAAAGGTGTTACAATCATCCATTTAGGAATCCAATCCTTAAGAAGATATCTGATATTTCCTCCTAATGTTTCCCACCAACATCCTCAAATTCATTATGGTGTGAAACCTATAATTTTAGATTTTGTATGAACATTCTCTAAATCTATATACATGCTTCACATGTCTCTTTATTTGGATACCCATCCTCTTCCACATATGAGGGAACCCCTAAGGATATGGTTTTTGGACGTAGTGCCTCACATACTATCATGGGTCAATTCCTCAGAAGACTTTAGATGACTTTTTGAGATAGGTCCCATGTTGTTGAGCATGTTCTGAGGTCAACCCTCATTTTTCTATCCCTATCCCAGGTAACATGATGTGGATGTTGTGTTGTCAAAGATGGTCAGAATTTATCCTTAGTATTCATGAAACCCTCATTGTGTTCTAGATATCGAGTGATGTGATTCATGTTTTTTCACCTCTTTATGTTTTGGAAGAACTCTAAAACCCTCAATGTTACCCCTCTGCACATATGAATCTGTTGAGTATAAAGGTTTGTGTTTTTGGTAAATTCTTGACTCGTCAATTTCTCTCCCTTGTTATGCACTTCTATGTGATAAATAAAGACTCAAACCACTCCTTGTTTCCAAAACTGAGCCTAACTCACTTGGTATTAGGGTTCTGGGTAGGGTTATACCCACATAGAAGAGTTTCACAATTTCATAGGTCCTAACTCTATGACCTTAAACTATGAGTTTATGTGCCAAGAACATGATGTTAAACAGGGCACCAAATTCTAATCATCATGACTTTAAATTATTTGTGAATCTCCCTGGGAGTGTGTTGTGTGGCACTGGCTATCAAGGTCCTCTTTCATGATGGGTTAATCCTACCATACTTCACATATACATCATGGTTGAGATACCCAAATGGTCTGAATTCTATGAACTTAAACTAAGAACTATATTGTCCTAAATACACAACTCAAAAATGCATAGTTCCATTATGATGTTCTTTCCTAAAAGGAAATCATTTTTGACATTGTTCTTCTACTGTGTTATGATCCAGAACTATATATGTCTTGAGTCCCATCCTTATGGGATACGTAGAAAGGCCTAGACACTTAGTCTTTAGGCCCAGCCATAATTTCAACCTTTCAGCCCCCTGGACTAAGTTTTCTCTTGGAATCATGTTGTACGGTGTGTGCCTCCCTGGTCCTCATTCATGTTGGGTTTTGTCACTCCACTTCTAGGTATACCTTTCCTTGATCATATTTCCCTCTATAGTCTAATTATTATTCCCTTAAGCTATTTATAACCCCTAAAGTCTAAGCAACACAACTATAAACTGTTTGAATGTCTCCTCGAGAATATATGGTGTGGTGATGGGTCTTCTTGGACCTCATTCACATAAAGTTCATCACCTCTCCATGCTGCATATATCTTCTTGAGAAGCATACCCCAATGATCCAAATTCTATGACCTTAAACTAATAACCCTAAAGTCCAATCTATGCTACAATAAACTACACAAGGTACATTGTGGTGTTCTTGTATGAGAGGTAATCACCTCTGGCACCGGTCATCTACCATGAAATGTTCAATAACTATGTATGAATTGATTCTCATCCTTATGGGATATATAGGAATGACCAAACATTTCATCTTTGTTGCTAGATATAATTTTATCCTTTTGATCCCTTGGCCTGGGTTATTTACTGGGAGTGTGTGTGTCGTGGTGTGGGCCTCTATGATCCTCATTAACATCATGTTTACATTTCTATGCCATATACATTCTCTATAGGATTCCTCTCCCCCAATTCCCTAGTTTCACGATGATAAAATGTGTATCATCCAACATCCTTACCACCTGACGTTAAAATGAAGGGACTGGTCCTATCACACGACCTTAAAACTACGGCATCATCATCTGGTCCACATGATGAAAAATGGCACAACATTGTGGTGTTATTTCCTAAAAGGACATCACCTTGGAACTAGCCATCTTCCATTATAGATGTCAAGAACTATGTTTGGATTGTTTTCTATCTACATAGTATAGGTAGCGATGCCCTATTTTTTTTCTTGGTTCATACACTCGAAGAAAAGGAACAAAAACACAAAAACACTAAAAAAAAGAGTAATACCCTCCCCCTTTGTGTATCGGTCAGACATATACAGGGATATTCTTGAATTAAAGAATTAATCATGGCTTGATTCCCATCTTTATGGGATACATAGTGACATCCAGACACTTCATCATTGGGCCCAGCTACAAACCTATTCAAAACTTTGACCCCTTGGCCTAGACCACGGTCTAAGATCTATGACATTAAACTATATGTAGTTCATCCTAACATTTCTATGTGATATGTGACCTTTTTAGGCCCTCATTCACATTAGGATTTATCTCTTACGTGTCACCGGTGTACACTTTGAATGAGCATTCCTTTCCATAGTCCAACTAACATGACTTCAAACTATATGCAAGATTTCTCAAGAATGAATATGTGGTTTGTAGGCCTCCTCGGTTTTCATTCACATCGGTTTTGTTATGACACCACATTATATATGTTCCTATTGAAGCACCACCCTTATGGTCTAAAATCTATGACCTTAAACTAAGATCTGATGTTCCAGATAGCAAGACCTTAAAACTGCAAACAAAAAATCCAAGTGTTGTGACTTTAAACTGTATGTAAGTCTCTTTTGGGGTGTGTTGTATAGAATTGGGCCTTTTTGGTTCACATTCACATTGTGTTTTTCATAAAATCCATACTTCACATACCAATTTATATACCCTCCTTTATGATCCAACATCTGTGACCATAAACTAAGAGTCAACATTCTTAATGCACAACATTAAACTGAAATCCTACCCTAAATAATTTCAGGATGCCCCATAATAATTGTGGGATTCTCCAAATTCCTCGCAAGAGATGATTTCCATCACTAGTGTTGGTCTCTCACCATGTTATGTATTAGGACTATTTGTGGCTTGATTACCCCCCTTATGGGATACATAGTGACTCCCAGACATTTTATCTTCAGGGCCCATCCACAAGTTCATTAACCTTTTTGGCCCTTTGTCCTCAGTTACTATCCAAATATTGTGACCTTAAACTTTATGTCATTCATCCTAAAGAGGTGTATGCAATGTGTGAGCCCCTTTTGCCTCATTCACATCAGATTTTACCTCCTACGTGTTGTATTCATACCCTAAGATGAACATTTTTTATTAGTCCAAGAAACATGAGTTTAAACATTTTTCCATGGTCCATGAAATTTGACCTTAAACTATATGCACACCTAGGTTTGAAATCCACTCTATGATATATTCATTCTACACCTCGAGTCCTTCTGGGCCTGGATTTTCATCATCCTTAAAATCAAAATGAACTACTGAATGGTGATGGTCTCATGCCACTTTGGATCACCAACCGTATTGGGCCAACTCCCTAATGGATCTTTGGCGGTAAATAATGAATCCTATGTTTTTAACTTGGTCAAAATTCGATTTCACATTTATTCGCCCCATCCATGGATGGTATCGTTATGATCCCTATGTTTCGAACATGGTTAACAGTCAATCCTTTCTTACCAGTCCCATTTTCATTCGGGTCATGGAATTCCCAACTTGCCTCCTTTTTACATTCTTTTATTATTGTGGGATTTCATCCTTGGTGTCACCCTCGATGTGAAATCACACATTATATATGGACCCATGTACCATTCCTTATTTCCAACATGGAGTATGGCTCACAAGGGAAAAAGAGTTTTGGGTAGGGTTTGTGTAAGTACGATCATGTTACTTCTGAGATCTCATGGCCTAAACTCTATGACCTTAAACTAAGATCCCCATAAGGAAAGTGTGGGGTGTCAAGCTTGTAACTCAGCCACACCATACATACTCGCTTTTGGGAAGCCTTATCCCCATCTATTTCTTGATACTTGTGTGGTATGCAAGCCTATTTAGGGTCATTCACATTGGGTTTCTTTCCTCTGTACCTCATATTTACTTTTTGAATAGACATCATCATAGTTCCTACAACAAGACTTAAAAATATTGGATAGGGTTCAGGTAGTATGACCTCAAACTATATGCAAAGTCTTTTTCAAAAGACTTTAAACCATAGGATGCATCCTTATCACATGATGTTAAACTGTACCATTCATCCCCCTCACTCTATGATGTTAAAACACATGTTTATCAACCTTATTTGCATGAGGTGAAACTAAAAGGAATCCTATCCCCCCACCTAATAGGTACTTTCCCAATTACGGTCATCTACTGCATCGTTCGTATCTCCAGTTGTATCTCATCATCCATGATGATGCTCCCTTGGAAGATAGCTTTGATCTTTTTTCAGACCAATACGCTCACACCAAGGTGTTCTAACACATTGTGGCATAACTTCAGGAGTGTTGGAATCCATTCGAACATTTCATCACTCCACCCTCATGCTTTTCATCCACCTTTATTCAAATCCTCATCCTCTTTCACACCCGAAGGGAACCCCTAATGAAATTTTTCCTAGAGAAGACTCACCTTCCATCCTAGTATAACATTCCCAGAGACTTTGGATGACAATTTCAGATCGGTCCCATGTTTTGAGCATGGTCAACAGTCGACCCTTGTTTGTTTGTCCCCATTTCATTCTAATATGATATAGATGTTGTTTTGAAGAACATTTTCAGTAGTTATTTTATATTTTGATTCCACCCCATTGTGTTTGGAATTTTGGGTTTTGTGATTCACACATCTCATTCCCATTCATTCGGATAGTTTATAACACCCCTGGAGTTATCCTGTTTGTGCATTAGAGAACATCTGGAATGTTAAGTTGGCTACTCGGAGAGCCCTATTCTCTAGCTACAACCTATCTCATCCCAAATACTCTTGGTTTTCAGAAAACAATAGTAAACCCTGAGTTTTCGATGATTATTTTACACTCTCATACAAAGTGATCAATTATGTGGTCTTCCCTTATTTCTCACATCAAGAGTGATGAACATGTTCTTCAGGGTTGGTCATTTGTTGTTTCATATATATGATTGAGATTAAATAATTAAAGAAATCAAGAATGTTTCCATGCATTAAATTTATAGAAAGTAAACAACCAAGTACATTTCATAAGTTTTTCAAAACACAGCCCCTATGGTTTGGCTCCTTCGATGGAATGCTTCAACTCTACCACCATCTGACACATGGCCTATAGGGATTGTTATTGTCTCCTAATCTCCCTCTCCTCATCAACGTCCATAGTGTGAAGTTCATAAACCCAGATCTATTCCTACTTCCACTCATATTTTAGATCATCCACTTGACAAAACACTTTCCTCAGCCGCCCTTGTGCCTCCACTAGGTGGACCTTTAATCGTATGACAAGATCTGATTTATTGGTGATAAATTAGGAATTATCATTCATCTATTCATCTAGGAACTGGATATTTTGTTTAGATTCTTGAAGATTTTGGATGCTATTGGATTTCTCCTAGCACCAGGCGGCATCCAGGTGTTGGATGCTTTATCTCATTTTCTCAGCAAGATAGTCATAGATCAGTACATGAAGATCGTCAGTGTCTTCCCCTCCAGCACATAGGAAGCGCATCCAGTGGCAGTGTGACCCCATTATTCTCAACCATTGTTCTTATAGGGCATCAAGGAAATTCTTGATGCACTTCTATGCCCTATTCTAAGTCATGAAACTTTCCTTGGCCATGTCAGGATCAGATTCATCTAGCTCTTCAAGATCTATGGGTTAAAACTCTAGAAGGATGGATATAAGTCTAGAATTATGGTCTTCCTTTGAAATCCTCTCTAAAGGACCTGCCTCTATGACATGGGAATAATCATCTTCACACATTTCTTCCTCAGTATCCTCCCCTCCACCATCTTTGAGCTCTGCCCTACCAATGGAATCATCTGTAGTTGCAACGTTTGGCTCATCTGTTGCTAATTTCAAATCATCTTGGATGGCCAACTCCTCATGGATAGGTGTATTCATTATAAGAGGCCCCATGTACATCCCAAACTCTTCTGGTTATCAGGCATGTAGTCTTTAGATTACTACACAAAAGAAGTAACCTCAGTCAACATGATCGATAAGTGATAGGTATGAATCTGTGAAGGTATAACCTTACGAGAGATGAGTGCTACTAGATCAAGTACCCAAGTCACTGTAGGAACTTCCACCTTTGGGGACCCTTTGGTTCTTATTAATTAAATTATCATCACTGACTCTCCATAAGTTTTTTTAAGAAGAGACTGCATGAAATAGGTAAACATGTTAATACAGAGCTCTGTGAGACCCAATTATGACCATATAGTTCGAGATCTATCATTACCTTGAGAAGGAGGGATTTCAATGATGATATCCATAGTATTGGATGCCTCCATGGGTACATAGGGATGTGAATCCTAGTGGATATATGTAATGAATTGGGATTTTGAAATTGTCACCTTGACCCCCTCAGTTGTCTCACCACTAGCTACCTAGGCTACGACCAACCTGTCTCCTGGATCAGACCTGGGTGTAGGCCTAGGGATACATCTCTCTACATCCATTGATGCATTCTCATCCCCTGTAGTGGGAACTCCTTGATAAACACTAATGTGATCCTTTATAGGAAAAGGTTTGATTGGTGGATCTGAGTTTTGAAAGTGTAAGGGACCAAGAAGATGCAAGGCAAGACTTACTGAGAGATATTTAGTGAGCCCTTCATCACATCTCACAATCTTTCCACTATCCTAGGGACTCCCTTGGCAAGGTATTGTTCCCTGGGGTTCCCCACCATCAGGCTATTCATCCTTAGCTTCTTCTTATTATTATTCTTCGTCTTTCTCGACCTCTCTTTATTCACCCCCAATTCTTCTTCTTCTATATCATCACTATAATCCTCATGTGGAATCTCTTCAGGATCATGCACTTGATTGAGAACAACTTTCACCATGATTTTCAGCTATTATTATATCCCTCATTGGCACATATAGGTGTCCAAGACCATCAAGTTTGCATACTGCCAATGAAATTCAACGCTATCTGTGATCTGGATAGGCCTTATTTTTGTAAGTCCCCCCCCCGACCTGCATCATTTTATGCCATAGGCCTTTTTGAGATATCGATTATCATAATGATCTATAGGCTGAACAAAGTGAAGGTAATATAGCACCAGTGGTAGTTTGAAGAAGATATATCAGTTACTTTCCTGGGGACTCTTCACTATCCCATGAGGTTGCCTTCAAGACCACCTCCCTTCAGAATATGGAGGTGTAGCTATACCCTCTGACATTCCCATCACTGAGGTTCCAACTCGTGCCAACCTAGTCGTTTGGATTACCTCCTAGAATGTCCCTTGGGTCACATCCTACCTTCCTTCCTGCCACCCAGGCTCCACACTCACTGCTTTGATCTACTGAATGTGTCTTTACAAGATCACTTCTAGATATACCACCTCCCATTTCTTAGCATAATCCATTGATAATCCAACATTGAAATTTATGGATGATAGCGTAATTTTTTTTCCAAATCTAATGGTTTTCAGTATTCCCCACAACTGGTGGAGGATGCAGGCATGCCTCTCTTCATGAACCTCTCTATACATCTTCATCAACACATGCTGAAGGAATATGAACTATCTAGAAAATTGGGATGGCACATATGGTTTGAAAAGGATATTCCATAAATTCGAGCCACTGTAACACCACCATTTATACTCTGTAGATACTCCCTCTACTCCAGTGAGCCTCCTAGGTTATCCACCATCTGGCCAACTGGAGTACGGAATGGGTGGAAGTTAAATTTTGCGTGATTAAAAATACTAAGCTTGACCTCTTAATCATTGAGTATTATTGGAATAACCTAAGCAATGTTCATAATATATAATCGTATAGCATTTATTGGAGGGAATATGGAATTCAGGAAATCCTATCCACCAAATTAGGATGAAATCCATCCATGTAAGATCTGGAATGGTCTATAGATCCTGTTAGGCGTACTTCCCCTTGAGATGCACCCTAGAATACTGTAAAGTCTTTCCAAGACAGGAACTCCCATGTTGACCCTATAGTGAGATTTCATGATCCCACACTATCACCAAGATCCCTAGGTGGAACCCCATTCTCATGTCCCTCACCAGCAGCAGTAGCCTGCTAAGGATGGTGGAAATAAATTCTGCATATCATACCAATGGGTTCCATATATCATCCATGTTTTACCACCACTGTTGATATTCTCATACTTTCAAGATCACCAATTATGATCCCACCTAACCCCTCTGTGATGCATTTAGGCACTGTTTCCCTCATCTGGGAATCCTCACTTTCATATCCTTTTAAAATAATAGAGTAAACCCTACTAGGAATGGAATTTACTTATGGATATATCCGATTTTCATCATCTCTTTAACCGCATTTAGGAGATACCATTTCAGGATGGGGGTTCATGTTCTATCCACCCAGATAATCTCCATTGGTAGCAACTCGTCGTACTGAAGTCCCTATAGGAGAATGCCTCTAGTACAGTGAACATACCATAGGATGATGCTAACCTCTCCATATTAGAGGTGGAACGTGTTTGTTTTGGGGGACCATTGGTTGAATAGCTTAGGTACCAACTTCTATTGGTAATAAAAGTGGAACTACGATGAGTATACAACTTCAAAAAAACTGATGTTTCACGGCTCTTCTCTGAATTCCTCTTATGTGTGGCATACCCAATATGCATATTCCTGTTCACTTGTGAATTTAACCCCAGAACTCAAGTCCTAATATTTTTGTGAGCCCACACTTTCATCCTTTATTTTACTTCGAAAAGTTCTTCCATAGTGGACAGAGTACTATTCAACTACTAGATCACCCCCCTGGTTTTCCAGGTCTTTTAATTCATGTTTTAGATATCTTTTTCCATGATCTCTTGGGTATCATATCCATTTACAATGATGTTGTATCGTGGGAGGTTGTCTTCACTCATGAACCATGACTGTGATATATCATTTTCAAAGTCTGTGATGTATACTTCATCTAGAAACTTTAAATAACTTAATGTAAGTCGTCCACTTATAAGTTAATCCTCTTATAACTACATTAGCATGGCCAAGAGTATCTAATTGTCAAATAGGACCCTCCAAGCATGAAAATATTGATAGTTCCTGATCATCTCTAATCTCTGTGAAGCAATGGAAGCCTCCCTCTCATCAACAGTTTTTTGAACAACAGTGTGGATCAAGTTTTGGAAACCCTAAGGCTGGTGTGAAAAAGATTAAGGGTTGGCATGAAAAAGGGTTTCATACCTATAATATTAGCTGTCAAATGAGAAAGAGGCTGAAAATTATTCCAAGTCTAAAGCAAACAATAATCTAACAGTTTCATGTATGGTAGCTATTAAATTTTTTTCCTCATAAGATTCAGGAACTTACATGCATGAGAGAAAAAATTTCATATCTTTTGGAAAGTCAAGGTATCGTGCCTAGGGTCCCTCGTGTATTTATAGGCATGGACTAGTTATTCCATGCATGTGTGAAGTGGAATCCATGCCAACCTTTGATGTTTATGCTCACTTCCCTGGATTCCATATTCTCTTCAACATTTCCCTTAGAACCCGTCCTTTTGGTTCCCTTTCAACTCATATTATGAGGGGTAGTTGTTGGTGTTGAAATCCACTTGAGGCCACAAATGGTTATATTTAAGAAAACTTAGGGAACCCTTTGAATCAACGAAACATTTTTTAGAAGGCAAAGGGAATCGCATGTAAGATACGAGTTCTATGTGCAGGACGAAGATTCACTTACAAGAGCCTTACATGCCCAATGTAGAGATGAAGGACCATATTCTACCTCGTCCAGCCGAAAACAGTTAAGGACAGTGTGAAAAAGTATAGAGGGGCGCATAAAAGATGGTCCCCCATATAAGAGCCTTATGTTCCCAATGTGATGTCAAGCACCCACTTCGGCACTGCAAATCTTACACACCGCCACTAAAAATCCTATAAATATAAGGGCACACCCTTTCTTCATGGAAATGATCTGGAAGTCAAATTTTCACTTTGTCGCATGAAAGACCACCCCTTCCGTGATAGCACACAAACCATGGATCACTCAAGATATAGGTTCTTGTGAGACAAGTACCCTATGGGTCCCCTTTAATATGGGCCTACAAGAGCTTAACTAATTCCCATTTCCTTTTTTCCTAAGTCAGGTGCATGTAATATTATCCTCTTGTGTGAAACCCTGATCTAGAGAGCCACCTCATCTTCTACTCAAGCCCCTCTCTTTTGTACACATTCCTCCAACCTTGTGTGCACCCCTTCCCTTAAGATCCATGGGTTTCATTTACTACAATGCACCATGTTTGAGCCCCTTTTGCACGCTGCTCCCATCTATGGAACACACCTCCTCTTTACTTCCCTCCATGATTGTGAATAGTGACTTATAGGTCTCTCATGCAATGTTCCATATTGTGTTTCCCTGCCTCTTTATTTTTTCATAGGTATGTTTATGGATTTTCATTTTTGGCATCACCACACTAACATGGTCCCTATTATCGACCACTCCTCTACACCACTCCTATCAGGAATTTCCAATGCCTTCCCTTCCCCAAGGGTTGGCGAGCATCAGTTATGTAAGTCCAGTGGGTGAGGAGTGAGTTCCCCCATCTGTGTTGCGGGATTTAAAATTACCCAGCTCCATCATCCTCAGCACACAATGTTAAATTTTGGTCTCACCCCATGAAATCCACATGGGGTAAAATGCCTCATGAATTTTACACACCCACATGTCTCCATGAGAGTGATATCTTCCTCACACAGAATCAGATCCTCCTCAAATGGAATGAGATCCTCCTCAGGTAGCTCCAATGCATAAGTCACACACTATATCTCAATGACTCACCTTTAACGATGTGACTATTTTGTATATATCTACCTCTTGTTTCTCACACTGATCAAGACTCATGTGGTCTTAGAGATTGATTGTGACTATGAACTATCCCTTCCGAACTACATGGTTTTTTATCCTTATCTACTAAATAGGGTATGTAGGATTCCTCCTTGAGGTTCAATCCCAACCATTGGTAAAATTAGGTGATACCTCCTATATATGCACCCTAATTATGGGAAACCTCCTCTTTATGGGACACATCCCTTGGATCCACCTCCGTGGGGTGTTTTGATCCATCATCCACTTTATCCATATCCATCTTGATTCTACCCAAGCTGCCAGATCCCGATAGGATCTTGACATTCGTCCATCTCCTTTCCATGGGCATCCATCCTAGAGTGATCCCCATTTTCTACCTTCATGGGAATCACTTATTCATAAGGCCCAAACATATTCTTGGCCCTCATCCTTAGGTTTAATCCCCATGTCCCCCTTTAGAACTATGTTGACTTTGATTCCCAACCAACTAGGATATAAGAAACCTCCATGTGGTTCAAGACCAATACTTCATCCATTACACCTAATTCGTGTCATTTTACTTTCTATCAACTCACTATTTTCATGGTGTTCATGCCATACATTTGGGTAAATAACCATGTGTGAGCCATTTATAACTCATCATCCAACCAATCCTCTTGTGATGGGTAGTTCCAATGCGTAATCCTCACACCATCCCGCTCAAACTACATGGGTTTTGATCCATGTATTCTAAATAGGGTATGTAGGATGACTCCCTAAGGTTCAATCTCAATTTATGGTAAACCTTGGTGCCTCCCTCCTAGGGATATACCCCTTCATTGTGTGACAACCTTTCCTTTATGGGAAACACCACCCCGGGTCCTCCATCATTGGGAATTCCAACCAATGCATCCATTAAACCTTCCAGGTGATCCCCCTAGGTATGTACCTCTTTGATCTACCCTCATTAAGTATTATTATCATTCCCTTCCATCTATTAAATATGTTAAACATGTGACCTTCTATCTCTATAAGACATTAAACTCACAGCCAACCCCATGTTAAACATGGTATACCCAAGGAAACCCTCAAAAGAAATGCCTCTAGAATAATATACTCTATGATCAACATGGGATGACTCAGGTTCCACACCCTTAAGAATCCCTCTTATGAAGAAGAATATAGGTGACCAATGTTTCAGCATCCATACATTCCACTAATGCTCATACATGACTACTCTCCTGACTGAAGGTTATTTCCCAGACTAAATCCTCTTGGAATGTCCAGACAAAAGCAGCATAATTAACTGAAAACCACAAAGATATGACACCAGAAATGAGTTTTTTAGACTATGTCTTAATTATTCAGGGAGACCCAAACTAGGAAATTAATTCTAAGGAGGAATCCATGGAAGGATTAACCAACATCTCATCAACCAATTCTGATCAAGGAGTAAACATCTTTGAAGAAGTGATGAATGTTTCCTGCCTTTGGAAAGAGATAATTTGGGGTATAATGTGATGTCAGCAAATGAATACACACTCCAGGAATGCGCTCCCCAGTGAAATAGAGCATGAATCACATATTTTTTGAAGGAGAATGGGCTTGCCATGTCTAAGGGTTCTTTGGAGTCCACATAGGATTCCATGAACAAGGGGTTAATGTTGATTTGTTTACAGAGCACTAGTTATAGGAGGAAAGTGTGTGAATGGAGGAGTCCAAGGTGTGAGCCGCCATCTTCAACGCTGTATGATGGTGCTTATGGAAAGCCAGAAACTGGGCCATGTATGAGGGGAGCAGCTTCACAGTTCGATTTCCGGTGGAAAGTACTCATTGCATGTTGATCAACTTGATTGGAACTATGGGAATCGGGGGAGAGATGGCATCCCTGCGTGTGCTACAGGATCCACTGAGGAGGGCCACCCGGAATGGTGAGGAGGAGTAGAGATGGTGGATTCATTGGATTCCCCCAAGCGATGGGATCAAGCTTAATTTTTATGGCTCCTGTGTCTTAGGTGACATGCGAGGAGGAGGCATTATTCAGGACTCTAAAGGGAGTCATGTGTTGGTCTTCTCAGCTCACTATGGAAGCAAAACATAAATATGGGCAGAAGTGATGGAGGTTCTTACAGGACTTTTTTTATGCAGCCTCAGGGGAATTTCCATAACCCACATGGAAATAGACTCTATGATTATCCATGATGCTCTTCACGGTAGAGGCACCATACCCTGGCCAATCACCTATACAATAAGACTGTGTAAGTCACATCTCAACGACAAAGTGAGTATTTCGCACACATGGTGAGAGGGGAACAAAGTGGTGGAATATATAGAATCTATAGAGGTCCCTGGTACATGAGTGACGTGTCTTACTAATGTGTCCAGTATGAAACCGGAGGGGGTGAACCTAATACAGGGTGATTCCCTTGGGCTCCATTATTTCTGACCCCCATAATTCGGTTTGTTTGTTTGTTTGGTCCATAAAGGGCCCCCTCTGTCCCCTTTTCATGAATAAAAATTATAACTTTGGATGGAAGAATAAATATTATCACCTTATCACTATTTTTTAACTAATATTATCCTGATTTACCCTTTACCGAGGTGATACTTTTTACCACAGTTATTATTCATATAACCAAAAATAAAAGGAAATTATTTACCAAATTTGAACCCCGTAATTATAAATATGGAATCCATTATGAAATATTAAATTTCTATAAGATGAAGAAATAAATTTTAAAATAAGCTCTCAAAATGTGATGAAATCACTTTTTAGAAAATTGCATTTTTTTAGCATAAAACTCGATTTATTCTTATAAAATTCCCAGTAAAAACTCAAGATGAATATTAAAAAAATTGATCGAATATATAATATTTAAATTTTATTAAAATCATTCACCAATAGTTATTTATTTAATTTAATAAAATAAAAATACAATGTTTTAACTTGAAAACGGGTTTTTGAAAAAACATTTCTTTTACATTCAAATGATTTTAATTTTTATTAATAACCAATGAATTTATTTTATAAATGTGTAAAAATAATAATTTCATAATTTAGTTAGTCTTATTTATACCCTCAAATTTTAATGGCTAGGTTCTAACGATCACATGATAATATTTTGATAATAGATCACGGTTTTTTAATCTCAGTGTTGCATAAAATGAAATTTATTAAAGTGATTAAATATATTTAAAAATAAACATACCACAAAAACATTGGGTGTAATATTCATCCATCCTTAAAAAACTTCATTATCAAAACTTCAATAATTTCACCTCATAAATAGATTTTCGTACTTCTTCATCATTATTTCCTCAGGTTCCTACATCACCTCATCTATCTTATAATTTCTCCAAAGTACCTTTACCAAAAAAGTCTTCTAATTCCTCAACACTTGTCCACTAGTGTATGGAATCTAGAGAGTATATTCCTAGTAAGATAAATTAGGTTCCAATTCTATTTCTTTGGAAGTGATCACATTCATTGGATCTGGTATATTGTTCCTTAATAAAGTGGAATAGAACACAACGTTCACTTAGAGAGGCTAGGTATAATTTCTAAATGGTAGTCCAAAACTCTAATTATTTCAAAAATTTCAAAAGGTATAATATATATGTGGCTCAATTTTCCCTTCTAAATAAATCTTATAACACCATTCTATGGAGATGCTTTCAAAAAAACATGATATCCCACTTCAAACTTTAAATAATTCCTTTGGTTATTAGCATAACTCTTTTGTCTATATTGAGTCACTTTAATATGAGTCTAAATAGTGTTTACCTTTTCCATTGTATCTTAAAAAATATCTATACCCACAAGTTTTATTTCACCAAATTATTCCCAACAAGTGGGAGCATGACATATCTTTCTATATAATACTTCATACTCCGCCATTTGAATACTTGAATGGATGTTATTACAATAGAAAAACTCTAACATAGGTAAATATTTATCCCATACACATTGAAGTTCAAGTGAGCATGAACTCAATGTATCTTCCAATGTTTGAATAATAATTTCATACTTCCCATCAGTTTGAAGATGAAAATTGGTTCCCTAATAAAGCTCGGTATTAAGAGCCTTCTGAATGCTCTTCTATAATTTTAATGTAAATCATGAATCAAGATCATACATAATTTGAAATAGGTGAACCATGAAGTCTTGAAAAATTATTAATATAGATTCGTTCAAGGAACTCTAGAGGAAAATATTCTCTTATAGTGATAAAATGTGTAGATTTTTTAAGGTGATCAATAATAAAAAATATTTCATCATTCTTTCTACTAGTATTTGGTAATCTAATGAAAAGGTCCATAGTAATTTCATATGATTTCCATAAAGGAATGGGAAGAGGTTTCATGACTCCTCTAGGATTTTGTCTCTCAACCTTCTCTTATTAACAAACTAAACATCTTGATAGATAATCATAAATTTATCACTTCATATTATCCCACCAAAAATGTTCCTTCAAATATCTATACATCTTGGTGCTACCAGGGTGTATAGAGAAATTATATCTATGAAAAGAATCTAATAATTCCATTTTTAGCTCATGTATAGATGGAACACAGAGCCTATTTCCAAATTTTATAATTCAATCTTTATATTTTAATTCTAAAAATTTCCCATCATTCACAGATTTAATTTTCCTTTCAATATTCTCATCATCAGGCTGAGAACTCTTTATATTTTCCAAGAAATGTGGTTTGGAAATTATTTGAAAAACTGGTGATGTTTACCATTCCTTAATAATTTCCATACATATCTTTACTAAATTCATGAATATTGGATCCCTTTCAATCTTAATTTTAGTTAGAACTCCATGATCGTTCTTTCTTAGTGAATAATCTACCTTATTTTCCTTTTACTTGGGTGATAGTGTATTGAGAAATCATAATACTTTAGTATCTAGATCCATTGTATTTGCCTCATGTTGAGTTATTTCTATGAGAATATGTATTTAAAACACTTGTGATCTCTATATATCACACATATTTCACCATAGATATAGTGTATCCATATCATCAGAGTAAATATTACAGCTTCTAATTCAATATCATGGGTTAGATAGTTTTTTTTCATGTGTATTTAACTTCCATGATTCAAAGTAAATAACTTTTTCATTATGCATATGGACACAACCAAGTAACTTCCTTGGAAGATCAATATATATCATAAATAAATTATTTCCTAATGGTAGACTAAAAATCAGAGAATTCACCAGTATTATTTTCAATTATTCAATAAATTCTTTACATTCCTTTGTCCATATGAACTTAACCCATTTATGAGTATGCTTGGTTAATGGGTTATCCAATTGGATAAAATTTTGAACAAATATCGAATAGTAACATGATAAACCAATGAAACTACATACCTAAATTATGTTCATTGGTGTAGAAAATTATTAGAAAACCTTTGTTTTTGCATAATCAAATGATATTACAGCCTTCTAGAAAATATGGACAAGAAAATAAACTTTATGAAGCCATAATTAACACTTACTAAATTTACCATATAACACTTATATTCTAATAATATCAGGAATAATTCACTAGTGATTCTCATGGTCCTTGTATATTTTGGAGTAAACCATGATATAATAAATAAATACCACAAAAAATTATCAGGATATTCCTTGAATACTCTATTCATTAGATCCATGAAAATAGAGGTTGAATTAGTCAGTCCAAAAGGAATTATTATGAACTCATAATGTCTATACCTCATTCTAAATGTTGTCTTAAGGATTTATTCTATCTTTAATCACACTTGATCATACCTAGAATGAAGGTAAATATTGGGGAAAAATAAATCTGTGAATTTGATTGAATAAAAACTCAATATAAGGTATATGATAGTTTTTATTTATCATAATCATATTAATTCCCCTATAATCAATGCACAACCTCATAGATCCATCTTTATTTTTAATGAAAATAAATGTGTATCCTCAAGGTGAAACACTAGGATATATAAATCCCTTACTGGAAACATATTCTATCTTTTTCTTTAACTCCACTAATTACATAGTGGCTATTATAGGGGGAGTTTTTTATATAAACCTTGCATTATGAATTAAATAAATGTAAAACTCAACTTGATGCTTTGGTGGATGTCTATGTAATTCCTCAAGAAATACAATAATGTATTCCTGGATGATAGGAAAATCCTCTATTTGAAGATTAATATTTCCATCTGTAGATTTGGTCTACTCTTCTTCCCTAATAATCTCATTCAAAAGAGATATTGGGTGTGTATCTTGATAGGATCCAAGTGATTAAGTCTCCCATCTTAAGATAATGAATTCAAAATCATCATCGTGAATCGTAACTTCCTTCTCTTTACAAAAACTTTTTCATCATATTTTTAAATACAATCCATACCAAGGATTATATAAAAATCAACCATACGTATAATAATAAATTCTTCAAATATGGCCCATTTATGGTCCATAAAGGGAATTGACTAAAACATTCTTCATATAGTGAGATTTCTACTAGGAGTTTCGATTAAAAACTCCCTTCCTAAGGTTTTAAGGAAATAAATAATTTTCTTGGAAATCATGGATGATATAAAAGAGTGAAAATATCTATAATAAAATAAAAAAATTGGTTCAATTTAAGGCTATGACTAAATTACATGAAACCACATCATTGGGAACATCAACCTTAGCTGTAGTGATCAAATATGCTTGGTCTTATCCCCTAAACCTCTTTTGTGGTATGTTCCCTTGAATGTTGGGGAATTGGTGTGAATAATTACCAATATATCTATAGTTAAAGATCTATAAAACATTGATTAATTTATTTTCCTTAAATTCATTATCCATATGACCCTTATCTCCACATTTGTAACAAACTCCCATGCCATTTAAGAATTTTCTAGGATGTTTCTTTCCACAATTTTAACATATTGGGAATTTATATATTGCCCTATTATTCATGGATGCTTTACATTTTTTTGATTCTAATCCAACCACTTATTATCTTGATTTTCCTTAAATATATAGGATATAAAAAAGTATTTCTCTATTTTGATTTAACATAATACTATTTTATCATATGATAAAAAATCTCGAGAAACCAGTTTTTTTCTGAGGTTTGGATTAATTTGTTTAAAGAAATGATCAATCTTCCTCTCTAGATTATTTATATAGTTCTTAGAATACCTGTATAGTCTTGTAAATGTGGTCTTATACTCCATAATTCTTTTTTAATCCTTTTTCTTTAAATTGAGGTATTTTCTCATGATTTTAGTTTGTTTCTCATGAGGGAATATTTTATAGAAGAATATTACTTTAAAATCAATCCACTCTATATGTTCTATTTCATCTTCCTCCTTAGTATTCTGGATCAATGGTCACTAAATATCTTAATAAACTCTAATAAAATACACTTCTATCATAAGCTTTTCCATTTCATTACATCCCAATGTGTAAGTATATTTTCAATATATTAGATCCATTTCTCAGTTATCACTATATTAGTAGTTATACTAAAATATAGAGGCCTATATTAAATGGAATGATCTAATATAGTTGTATCATGTTGTCAAACATCATGTTGTTCAATATGTTCAAGGTTATTAGACATAATATGGGTTATCTACACTAATATGGACATGATCTACTCAGCTCCAACATCAACTATATTTGATCGCTCAGTGGGTAAATCTCTACATTGACCACAAGTATTGATTATTTTTCCTTCATTAGGCACCATCATTAAATAATGGAACACATTGAGTTAGATAAAAATCATGATGAATATTGATCCAAAAATAAAATCCCTCAAATGGTAAAAATTATAAATTACTATAAGGTATTATCATAATTCTCATGTTAGAAATGGTTATTTAAAATCTAGTTCCCAATATTTTTACTAAAATTGCTCTAATAACAACTATAAAAACCCCAACTCCTATAATCCAAATTTTATGTATACATTATTACATTAGAATATATAAAAGGGATCTCACCAAGTAGGGTTGATTAGTGTTTTAGTCATGGTAAACTGGATACATACATGATTCCCATATTACATCATAATTATAAAATATAAACATAAAAAGTAAAATTTATACATCCTTGAAACTCATTAAAAATATTTATTATTCATAACCTATAAAAATTAAACAAAATAAAAGTGGGCTCAAATACTCTTCAAGGGTTATGTACAATAGAATCTATCATGAGTAAATAAGGCATAATCAATATAGAGAGGTAAATAACTGAAAACACCTTCCATTTAATCAAAATTTTGAGCACAAAATGAATCCATGGATAGTATCAATGCAGTAATCCCATGGAAAATAATAATTGAATTCTCAATGAAGGAAATCCAAGTTATTATAGCTCATGATCCTAAACATCATGATCTCTCTACCATCAAGACCTTACACCAATATAGTTTAAAAATACGAGTATAACCAAATTTAATTGGGACAACTTATTTGTATCATGAGACCTGTTGATTCATAATGGGGCTATATAATTCCAATCCCCACCCATCACTCCATGTTCATGGAGATGGTAGGTCATACGTACACATGAATGTTGTTTTCACTTTTCAAAGAATTGAATGAAGGAAATGTGGATCATAATTAATCTTTAAAAAATAATTATTATATCATATATTTCATAAACTAGCCCATTGAGGCCATCTTGTCCAGTGGAATATTGAGTTGTAACTACCCCAAGCCCACCTTCATAGGATATGGGCTTGTAGTAAGAGTCAAAAGGCATAACTAATATGGGAGGACTTTGCCTAATGTAACTATATGCCCACTCCCAGCCATATACATGTAAAAGTAATAGGAATAGTAATAAAAATAATATACTATAATATCTAGAGTAAAAATCATGCATGTGACAATCTTTAGGGAATATAAAAGAGTGTGGCTGTGTAACACAAATTTAAAGGGTAAAAATACATGCCCAACCAGAAAATATGTCCCAACCAAAAATAACTATAAAATTAAATGATGGTAAATACCATATCTAGATATCAAAATCTCGACCATCATACATGGTCAAATGCACTTAATAATTCCATATGACCCTCTATAATCACTTCTGACTGATTCGTCATCTACATAAGACATGACATGTGCGGAAAAATCTCATGTACAGGTGAGTATATACATAACCTATTGGACACCCCAAAATTTGAAGCGGGAGAAATATGATACATGATATAAATAGACAGCTCAACCCATATAAAGAGATAAATGGTTCCCAAAAAAGTAATTTACTCATAAAAAAACTTAGGTAGGAGGTAAAGGGGATCTCTATCCCATAGCACAACCCAGGAAAAGAGTTTTCCAATAGTTACAGAGTCCCATCAACAATTACCATCATTTCGTGTGTCTTTATATAGGGTAACCATATGAAGACACACCCCACCACTATGTCTCACATTCAATTTGGCATAATCTCTAGATAGAGGACCCATTCCCAGGTATGACAGGAGGGTTCCACTAAGTAGATAGAGGACCCATGCCTTAATATGACAAGAGGGTTCCATTAAATAGATATAGGACCTTTTCCCTATCAAAACAGGAGGGTTCCACTCTTTAGGTAGAGGAAACATTCCCTATCATAGTAGGAGGGTTCAACTCTATAGGTAGAGGAATCATGCCCTAATACATCAAGGGGGCTTCAACTCTATAGGTAGAGGACCGCTGACCTAACACAATATGAGGGTTTCAGTCTGTAGGTAGAAGACCCATACCCTAACATAGTAGGGGGTTCCACTCTATATGTAGAGGACCCATTCCCTGACACGGAAGTAGGGTTTCACTCTATAGCTAGAGGACCCATGCCTTGACATAGAAGGATGGTTCCACAACGTAGGTAGAGGACCCATACCCTAACATGGTAAAATATTTTCAATTTATAGATGGATAGAGGACCCACACCCAAGTCTATCAGGGGGATACCACTATATGATAATCTTGCCTGATCATTATCATCATCAAGCACAACCTAAGGAAGCATCATACTTAGAACAAGTCACATCATATCTCAAAATTAACTAAGAAGGTAACTATCACATTCTATTTGGAAAACACTAAGGATAAGCTATTGGAGGGCCAAAATCCAAGTAAAAAAAAGATATATGAGAGTTAGAATATTCATAAATGAGTATATGGTGTGTAAGAGACCCACACAGCATGTGTTCCCACTCTTCTACCAAGACATGTCCTTGTCATCACATGAAATTCTAGCAATGTAGTACTATATGGCGTTTAAGGGAACAAAATGACTTATCTCAGCCACCTGGGGCCTACCCATGGGAATTTGGTCATGCTCATGTACACCCACCATGTAAGTGTCCATGCTCGTGTCCTCCAACATGGTGTGTCTTCGGTTATGTATATGTCTGTGTACTCCTAGAGTAAATTTCATGCCACCAGCACCATGTCGCATGGAATTTGGGGTCCCACATGACAAGTGATATTTAACCCACCTAGAAACCCTAGCCCCAATAGCTAGATCACTACAAGGCATTTTTTCATTCTAGTACACATCATGTAGTTGATATTTTCACTGAAAGCTAGATCTTCTCTCCGCATCCCAGATCCACTACTCTCGCCACTGAATCCAACCAATTCCACCATGAAAATCACTAAAACTAGGTATAATGACATCATCCATCGATTTCTCAGACTCCGATGGCTGGAAATAGGAATTTGGCACCTCCGATGGAATTCATTGTTTCCTCATGCGCATACTCTATTGCTGCTGATCATTCTCAAATCATGTATCCACTAGAATCATCACCCATGTACAATAAATTGTGAACTTTCACCCAAAGATCTCTAACCCGATCATCATTCATACAACCACCATGATTATGGGGGTTCAATCATTCTCAAACCTGGCTCATCAATGTTGAAATGTCATCTTGTATTCTAGCATCAAAGAACTCGAAGAATGATGGGGGGAAGCAAAAGAAGAAAGGGGAAATGGTCATTGTCAAATATTTATTTTCCAATGAATAGAATCGAGGATATTTTGGCTGCGAAAGATGGCATAAAGAGTGTAATAAATTGAATGAATATTTAAATTTGATCCACAGACTCATTATATTGTTAAAAACCTCCATAAATCAAAGCAAATAATTTAATACATGTTTGATTAATTCAAAATGGATAAAATACAACAAAATACATTCCCTGCCTTGATATTAGATCATTATTTAGTGAATAATGCATTCACCAACAATGGGGAATATCTGTTTCATTCATTGTGCCTCAATTTACCATGATTTGGAAGTCGGTCATTTTCTAATCTCAATCTGCCAATAAAGGTTAGTGGAAATTCCTCTCAAAAATACCAGGGTTATGTGGCTAAACCTAGAAATTCACCATAATAGAATATTTATATGGTTTTAAGAATTTTATTTCATTTAATTTAAAATAAATAATTTAAATATTTATTTAATTAAATGAAAGTGTCAACAGCTGCCTCTATCAAATTCCCCATGCCAAGGAACTTTAGGTCGCACCTAGGGTAAACTCCACTCTCCGGATTCAACTGTGGTCTCATATTTATGATCTGAAACTCTATTTAAGAGATATTCCATGTAATGACCCAAAATTGTTATCAATTTAAATTCAATTATTATAATTATTTCATATAGTATAAATCACATAAAATGAAATAGAGAATAAAAAAACTTTATAAATGAAGAATGAATGAAATAAGAATTGTTTCTATAAGTTAAGTATTATATACTGAAGGAATAATAACTTAACCTTTGGAATATTAATATGACCATTATGAATAGTAAACTGGTCAATAAAATAGAAAATTCACTTAAGAAATTATAAATAAAATTTTATTATTTTATCAATAAAAATATGATATGTTAATATCTTGGAATAAGTAAATGAATGTTTTAGAAATGATAAATTAAGTGTTTTTGTTTTTGAAATTTATAAATATTTAATTACTCTTTTATTATTAATTTAATAATTTAAAATAAAATTTATTTTAAAAAAATGTATTCATAAATTAATATTTTGTTTTCTTATTATTATAAGACAATTTTATGAGACCTTAATTAATTATTGAAAGTGTTAAAAAATTAGTTATAATTTTAAAATTGGTATTTTTTTTGAATAAATGATGATTTTATTTAAAAATTAAATTTCACATAATTATAAAATTATTTTCATAAAATTGAGTTCTTTTTTTAATTCTATACATTGAAAAATTATTCGGATGAAATTTTTGGTATTTTTCTAAAAATGTAGAAATTTTGGTGAATAGCGAAATAAAGTAATTTACGGTATAAGCTAAATACATGATTTATTAAGTCATAGATGATGTATGGATGATGTAAGCCCATAATATCAAATTATCCATAATTAATTTAATATTTTTAGTGATAATTATCATACTATTCATAGTCTTGAGCCAAACTATTAAACTAATAAATAAAATAATGGGAAAACACCCCCCCCCCCCCCCCCGTCCACTATAAATATCACCCCTCACCACCTCTTCTCCTCACAGCTTTCAAGACTTAATAATTTTACAAGTTCTACCCAATACTCTTATTAATCCCCTCACCAATTCCCAAGACCTCTTGGTATCATCAAAAGACCAAAATCTTTTCCCTAAGGAGGTTTTCAAGGAGGATAAATTCAAGATGTAAAATCTTATGTCCTTTTCTTTTAATTTCTTTTCAAGATCTTTTATTTTCTTATTCTCTCCTCACATCTACTAATGGAAGTTACATGATAATTATAGAATATTTTATATACTGAATTTTTTTGATAAAGGATTAATCCATCATCATTTCTTTTCCACTCTCTTTTTATGGACGATGTGTTTTTTCTTTTCAATTATACCTTCAAATCCAGTCAAAAAGCTATTTTTATGGTTAAATAAATATAATATATGTATTAAATACTATTTAATGTTCTGTAACCATTATATATACATGATATTATTTAATAAAACAAAACTAGTTTGTAATGATCAAAAAACACCAAAATAATATAAACGGATATCACTAAAATTTTATCTAATGATTCATCCTCATACCATATAACAGAATGAAATATATATCCATTTAATATTTTGTAAGTTCATTAATAACATATAATTTTAATTCTGGACAACTATTCTCATTTTACATTATTTTCCATACACGTATACAATTAAACTGATCTTGAAATCCAAGGAAACAAATGCACCGGAATGATAAAATTATATCGTATAACTAATAAAAAATGGTGATAAATGAACTTAATAAAATTATAAAAAACAAAATAAATTTATAAAAGGTCTAAAATTAATTAATTAATGGATTTAATCTGATTATATAGGACATTAAGGTCAAGTGTATAATACTTTCGTACATATGGTAATGGATTCTTTCTGAACCTCCCTTTTTCAATCAGGTTAAGCTTTCTCTATCATTAACCCATTGTAATTATTATTTATTTTTATTTACTACTACTAAATTATTTTTATATGTTCCAAACTCATGTTTCTATATCATATCATTCTTTTTCTGGTAAATACATATTTTAAAATGGTTCCCTTCTCAATTCTTCCCTATAAGAAATCTAAATTCAAGGGAACTTCCCAATTTATTACCCATTTTCAAGTATCATACATAATATGTTTTAATCCTCCATTATTTTTCAAAAATCACTCATTTTATAGTGAAAAAATATATTTTTTAATTTCTAGTTTTATACAAACAATTATGCATTTTTTATTTTAAACAATCTTTAATATTTTCCTTACACCTCACTAAAATGTTTTATTTATAAAGTTTCCTAAACACTCCTTTTATATGTTTTCAATTCATTTTAAAATAACTTATCATGATATATACCTATTTTTTCTTATTAATTTCCATGTATGATTTAAATCCTTTCTTTAATGGACACCCTTATAATGTTCCCTTTCGTTTTGAATTTTGAAAAATTTATGATACCCAATTATTTCTATGGGAAACCCTTATGTTTATGGTTTGTTCCTTATGTATGATTATTTATGTGTCACACATATTCATGAACATTGTATGATGGGTCTACCCATATATCACTCCATTGCATTGGGTAATGTTTAGTCACATGAGACATCATGTGCACCAGTCTTGGTGGTTAGCCTTGACTCGTTCTCCATATGAAACGGTCTTGGTGGTTAGCCTTGAATCATGCTCCTCCATATGAAATGATCCTTGAATCATTATTATATCATGATTTATATTCCTACCATGTTACTAATATTCCATTATTACATAATCTCATGTTCTATTTGTTATGATTCTATATGTTTTTTCAGGTCACATTCCTTTTTATGTAATCATGTTATGATTTTTAACCCATATGCTATGATTTATAATTATTTGCATTCCCTTACTGGGATTTTAAGCTCATCCCTTTGTTCTTGTTTTCCTGAGGTTATCCTATACTGATGTCAAAGATTAAAGGAAGTTAGTATCACATTATAAATATTAAATAAATATGTTTTTATTTTGGTTTCATGATTTATAATTTTGTATCTAATCTTCCACAGACACTAAACTTTATGATACTTGGATTATAATTTTATAGTTAATTATGCTTAAAATCCTGTAATAATATCTATAAAAGGATAGGTCAGTTATAGTTGGAATCATAGCATTGTATAGTTATTTTTGGAAATTATGAATAGATCACTTTAGTAAGAACCCTAGTTATAATTCTATAATCATGGATAACCAAGATTGAAACTTAGGGTATGATAAGTTAGGATATACTTTTCATTTACGATTTTTTCCTTCTATGTTTAATGTTTCCTTTGTTATTCTTATTAACTAAGTATTAAATCCCCTCTAATTATACTTTATTTTTCTTTTTAAATAGTTGGAAATAGAAAAAAATGTGCCAATAAACAATGTGATAGGAAATGTGATGATTTCCTTAATGATATGCAAAATATGATGGGAATGGGTGCTCAAAACATAATGAAATTACTTGATCAACTGACTCAAGTTATTAATAATAACTTAAATCATGTGGAACTCCTTCCTTCTCCTAAGAAATAGAAAGTTGTCATTGAATCCTTCATTAGGATAAGGACTCCAATTTTTAGTGGATCTTATGATCCACTCCTAATAGAACAATGGATTAACACCATTGAAAAGATATTATCTATCCTCTAGTGCATAGAATAAGAGAAATTTGTGATGGTGGACTATCATTTTGATGGGGAAGCTAATCAGTGGTGGAAACTAATCAAGAACACAAAGTACAAGGTAGAAATTGATTCCATGTATTGGGAGTAATTTATGAAAAAAAATCAATAAATACTTCCCACAAACCCTTTATCTAAAGATGAAAATGTAATTCAACATATTGAAGTATAAGGAAGAAGAGTTTACTGGCGTGTATGACGAAAACATTACAAGGCTTACTCGATACGCCTCCAAATTTTTCATGAAGACCAAAAGCAAGGTGGATCACTTATTTATTGGACTAAAGACGAGTCTATAAAATGTGTTGGTGATTCAAGACTTTGATAGCTATGAGGATATTTTATGTTGTGTCCTTAAGGTTGAAATGGATATTGGAGACTCTCAGTGGTCTCATGGTCCCAGAGATAAAAAAATGAAAATGGCATCTAATATGGGTGGATCAACTGACAAATCCCATTATGGAAATATAATCCAATATCCCATGTGTAAAAATTGTGGGAATAAGCATACTATGAACTTTCTAAAGGGAACTAGGATGTAATTAAAATGTGGAAGAATGGGTAATTTGGCTAATAATTGATGAAGGGGTATAAATAATCCCACTAATTTGAAAGAATAAAGGAAGGTTTATATCAAAACTAACCCTGTAGTGTAGTGTTTCAACTGAAAAGAACATAGGAATTATGTGAACCATTTCCCGAATCCAAGGGTGGTTTGAGTAAATCAAATACAACAACCTACAATGTATAAAGGAAGTACATATTGTATCACTACTGCTAAGGTGGAACCCAAAAATGATGTCATGACAAGTACGCTAGTTATTCATTCAAGAGTAGTGAACATACTAATTGATACTGGTTCTATGAATTCTCTCATGTATTTAAAATTTAGTATAATTATTCAATCACCACCTAAAAATTTAGATTTTGAGTTATCTATGACAAAGGAAAATGGGTAAATTATTACATCCAAAGTTTATAACTCCTCTTCATTTAATGTTTGTGGAATGAACTTATAGAAACTCTTTCCATACACCCTATAGTTGAGTTTAATGCTATATTATGTATGGATTGAAAATCATTATACAAATCCAACATCAAATTTTGAGAAAGTGATATCACTCTTCACATCTTGGAGACGCGTCCAATTTTTTAAAAGTGTAGGGAGGAGGATGAATCGCCTTCAGAATCATTGTTTCAAGTGTGGATATTACATCCTTTTGATAAAACATGTCTAACTCAAATGATTGAGATAAATGATAGAATCATGATCAAATAAATTCCCATTATAAGGGACTACACTGATGTGTTCCCTGATGAGTTTCATGGTCTTCCTCCTAACATAGAAGTTGAGTTATCAATTGAACTTATTACAATATCTCAAACTATATCAAATACACCTTATAGAATGGCCATCGTTGATCTTTAAGAACTAAAGAGGTAGTTATATGAGAATTTGGACAATGGTTTTATATCACTGAGTCCTTCACCATGAGGTGCACCAGTCCTCTTTGTCATGAATAAGGTTAGATCAATGCACCTATGCATTAATTATTGTGAGCTAAAAAAAATCACGATAAATAATAATTATCCTCTGCCATGGATAGATCACTTGTTCGATCAACTACATGGGGCGAAGTATTTATCTAAGGCAGACCTTTATTTGGGATATCACCAATTATAGGTGAGAATAGAATATATTCTTAAGACTTCCTTCCAAACAAGAAATTGACACTATGATTTCATAGTGACGCCTTTCAGACTCACTAATACTCAATTAATTTTCATGGATTTAATGAATAGTGTCTTTAGAGATTACCTTAAAATATTTGTGGTAGTCTTTATTAATTATATTTTGATATACTCCAAGAGAAATGAGGAACATGAGGATCATTTTAATACTATTTTGAAGACTTTGTGATGGAAGAAAATTTATTTAAAGTATAGTAAATGTGAGTTTTGGATGAAGGAAATATCATTATTGGGGCATGAAGTCCCAAATAAAGAGATATCTATGGACCCTTCCAAGATAATGGAAATCTAAGAGTGTCCCAAACCAACATCTATAATGGAGATTTGTAGTTTCCTTGCTCTAGATGAGTATTACTGATGATTTTTTAAGAACTTCTCATGATTGTTAAACCCAATAAACAAGATGGATCGGAAGGGAGTGAATTTCTTCTAGACCAGTGAATGTGAAGACTTCTTTAAAAAGTTCAAAAACAGGTCTATCCTTGCATCAGTGCTCACACTACCAAAAAAGTGGGGAACTCTTTATGTATAAAATAATTCTTTAAATAGGGGATTAAGTTTTTTACTGATGGAAAATGATAAATTGATATCTTACACCTCAAATTAGTTTAAAATTCATAAGAAAAACTATCCCACTCATGATCTAGAGTTGGTAGTTGTGATCTTTGCATTGAAAATATTGTAGAATTATATATATGGGTAAAAGCTTGAGATATATACTAATCCCAAGATTCTCAAATATATATTCACAGAGAAGGATCTTAATATGAACCAGTGAATATGGCTAGATCTCATCAAGTATTATGACTTCTCAATCCACTACCATCCAGGTAAGGCAAATAAAGTGTTGGATGATCTAGGTATAAAGTATCCTTCAACATTATCAATTATTAGAATTAAGAAAGATCCAATATTCTTAGACCAATAAAGGATGGACATGGGAATTCCTAAGGAAGTAACATCATCAATAATTTAGAAAATGATTGTTCAACCATCCCTTATTGAGAAAATAAAGGTTGCTCAAATAAATGATGTAAAAATTCATAAAAAAGTGGATTCTATCAGAAATTGTAAATCCTCATAGTTCCAAATGGATGAGGATAGAGTCATGAGATTTGGTTCATGACTATGTGTACCATCCAATCCATATATAAAGAAATATCTTATGAATTTTGAATATAGATCAACCTTCTTTATTCATCCATGGAACAAAAATTTGTATCAAGATCTCTGAGAAGACTATTGGTGGGACAATATGAAAAAGGTGGTCATGGAATATACATCAAAGTACCTGTTATATCAGAAAGTGAAGGATAAAAGGAAAAACTCTAAAGGGATTGTGCAAATATTATTTATACCAACATGGAAGTTGGATAACATAACCATGTACTTTTTCACTGGACTTCCAAAGACATCTAGAGGGAATAATTATATATGGTTCATTATGGATAGTCTAACAAATAGATCTCACTTTATCACAATTTGGGCGGACTTATCAAATTGCAAATATGTACATCAGAGAAGTGGTAAGGTTTCATGGAGTACCACTATCTATTATATCCGATCGGGATTTAAGATTCACCTCCAAGTTATGGAAAAGTATCCAACATGCTCTAAACACTGAGTTAAGCTTCATTACGTCTTATCACCCTCAAACTGATGTTCAATCTAAATGGACTATTGAGACACTGAAATACATGTTGAGAGTGTGTTATATGTACTTTAAAGGAATATGGGAGCAACATATACCTTTGGTCGAGTTCTCTTAGAATAATACTTTCCACTTGAGCATCCAGATGGCTCCATATGAAGCCCTTTATGGTAAAAGATGCAGAACACTAGCATGATGGGATGAGGTCGGTGAACAGAAACTTCTAGGACATGAAATAGTTGAATAAATGGATTAAAATTTGAAAACAATTCAGAATAACATCAATACATACCAAATTTTATAAAAGAGTTTTGGAGATAATCATCGAAGAGACCTGGAGTTTAAGGTTGGAGAAATAGTATTCCTCTACATATCTCCTTGTAAAAGGATCATTAGATTTAGGAAGAAATAAAAGTTGATTCCCAGGTACATCATCCCCTTTTATATTTTTTTATCATGTTGAAGATGTGGCCTATAAACTAGCACTTCCACCTACCAAGTCTCACCTACATGATGTATTCCCCATATCCCTCATGATGAAGTTAATACCAAATCAATCACATGTACTAAATTCATAGACAATACAATTGTAAAATGATCTCTCTTATGAGTAACAGCCAATGAAAGTCATAAACTATAGAGATAATGTTTTATGCAACAATACTACTCACATGGTCAAGGTACTATAGTGGAACTATAATTACCTAGAGAAAACATGGGAATTAGAGGAAGCAGTGAAGGAAAAGTACCCTCGCCTATTTTCAACTTAGAATGTAATATGATTTTTTGAGGGTAAAATTTCTTGGGGGGGGAAGAATTTAATTATGAAAAAAAAATATCAATGGAAATTCCCTTCTTATAATTATTTTATAAAGAACGCAAAAGAAACTTTATAAATGAATAATGAATGAAATAAGAAGTATTTCTGCAAGTTAAGGAACATATACCGAAGGAATTTGTAACTTGACCTTCGGAACGGTAATTTAACCCTTATAAATAGTGAATCGACCAATAAAATGTATCTTCACTTAAAAAATTATAAATAAAGTTTGGTTATTTTAATAATAAAAATATGATATATCAATATCTTGGATTAAGTAAATAAATGTTTTATACATGGTAAATTAAGTGTTGGTATTTTTATAAGTTATAAATATTTAATAAAAAAATTATGATTAATTTAATAATATGAAAGAAAATTTATTTTCAAAAAAATGTATTCATAAATTAATATTTTTTTTTATGATTATAATATGATTTTATGCGACCTTAATTAATTTTTCAAAGTGTTAAAAAATCAGTTATAATTTTAAATTTGGTATTTTTTTGAATAAATTTTGATTTTATTTAGAAATTATTTATATAAAATAGATTTCATTTTTTAATTATAATCTTTGAAAATTGTTTAGGGTTAATTTTTGGGATTTTTCTAAAAATGTTAATTTTTTGTGAATGGTGAACTACAGTAATTTATGGTATAGGCTAAATAAATGATTTATTGAGTCATAGATGATGTATAGTTGTTGTAAGAAAATTACCTAGAATTATAACTCATTAATTTAATATATTTAGTGATAATTCTCAAAATATTAATATTCATTATCCAAAATATTAAACTCAGGAATAAAATAATGAGAAAACAGCCCCCTCCTCCACTATATATATCACCCCTCACCACAAATTCTCCTCACATGTTTCATGCTTTGACACTTGTCCAAGTTCTACCCAATAGTCTTTCCAATATCCTTTTCCACTTCCATGATCCCTTAGTCTCATCAAAAGACCAAAACCTTTTCCCAAAGGAGGTTCTTAAGGAGGGGAAATTCAAGAGTTAAAATCATCTTTCCTTTTCTTTTAATTTCTTTTCAAGCTCTTTTACTTTCTTATTCTCTGCTAAACTCTACTTATCCAAGTGGTATTATAACACCATTGTATTTTATAAACTATAATTTTATTATGTTATTGCAATAATCCATCATCATTTCTTTCCCCCTCTCATTTTATTCTAAAAATGAAAACATCGTCTCTGAGGTGTCGATTTACAACCTTTGTGGATGACGTGTTTTCCTTTCTTAAATTATACCTTCATGGATAGTTATAAAACCATTTTTATGGTCACAAAATATTATAATATATGTATTATATCCTATTTAATGTTCTAGAACCATTATATATACATTCTATTAATTAATAAAATAAAACTAGTTCGTACTGATCAAAAAACACCAAAATAACCTAAACGGTTATCACTAACATTTTATCTAATGATTCATCCTCATACCATATAAAATAATTAAATATATAACCATATAATATTATGTAATTTTAGTAATAACATATAATATGAATTATGTACAACTATTCTCATTTTATATGATTTTTCATACACATATACAGGTAAACTAATTATGAAAACCAAGGAAACGAATGCTCCTAAATGATAAAATTGTATCTTATAACTCATAAAAAATTCCATAAATAAATGTAATAAAATTATGATAAATCAAATAAATTTATAAAATTTTATTAATTATTTAATTAATTAATGTATTTAATGAAATTATCTAGGACATTAAGGTCAAGTGCAGAATACTTTCGGACATAAGGTATGAGATTCTTTCTGAATCTCAATTTTTCATTGGGTTACACTTTCTCTCTCTTTACCCTAATGTAATTCTTCTTTATTTTTATATAATTCTCCTAAATTTTATTTATATGTTCAAAAATCATATATTCAAATCATATCATCCTTATTTGATGGGAAATGCATGTTTTAAAAAGGTTCCCTTCTTAATTCTTCTCGATAAGCAAGCCTGATTCAATGTAACTTCCTGATTTCTTACCCATTTTAATGTACCATACATAATCTATTTTAATCCACCATTTCTTTTCAAAAATCACTAATTTTATCTTGAAAAACTATATTTTTTTTATTTTTGTTTTTATATAAACAATAATTCCTTTTTCTAAAGAATCATTAATATTTTCTTTCAATCACACTAAAATGTTTTATTTCTAAAATTTCATACACTCTTTTTACATCTTTTCACTTCAGTTTGACATCAATTTTCATGATCTATGCGTATTTTTTACTTATGAATGTCCATGTATAATTTAAATACTTTATTTCATGGACACCCTTATGATATTTCCTTTTTTATTCCTTTTGACATGATTATGATACCCAATCATTTCCATGGGTAACCCTTATATTTATGTTTGATTCCTTGTGTATGATATTTATATGGAACACATATCCATGAATATGTTATTATGGGTGTGCCCAAATAGTACTCTAATGCATTGGTTAATTTTTATTCTCATGAGATGTCATGTGCAATGGTCTTGGTGATTAGCCTTGACTCGTGCTCCTCCATGTTCAATGAGCCTTGACTCATGTTTATTTCATGTGTTATATTGCTATCACATTACTACGATTCCAAGATTACATGATCTCATTCTCTATATGTTGTGCTTCCATATGTTTTTTCATGTCACATTAATTTTTATGACATCATGTTATGTCTTATAACCCATGTGCTATGCTTTATTCTTTTGTTTATTCCTTTACATGGATTTTTAGCACATCCCTTTGTTCATGATTTCCCCAGGTTATCCTATGTAGATGTAAGAGATTAATGAAAGTTAGGATATATTTATGAATATTTATAAAAATATCGATTTATTTTGGTTTCAATCTTTCTAATTATGTATCTAATATTCCAAAGAAACTAAAATTTACAATCCTTATCTTATAATTTGATGGTTAATTATGATTAAAATATTGTAATAATATGTGTACAATACTAGGGAAGTTATACTATATTATTTATGAAAACCTACATGTGAATGATATAACATATATTTAATATCTTTATAAAATTAATTTTGGGCTCACCGGGCCTAGAAATCATGCATTATCTTAGCGCCTGGCTTTGAAAATATTACTTGATATTTTTTAAAGTCTTACAAGGAAAATAGTGTCTCTATATTATTACCTAATTCAATATTTTCATCCTCGAAATGAAAAAACTAATTAGATAGGTGGGGATATTGATCACATGTTTGGATCTCCCACTCCTAGGAGCTCTCTTTCATGCTCTCATGTTTCCACTGCACATGAACTAATAAAATGGTCTTTCCATGAAAGATCACATCCTACCAATCCTAAATCACCACCAGGTTCTCCATGAAGGTGGATCCATACTTGATGTCCAGCTCTCCCTAGTCAATAATGTGAGTAGGATCATGCATGTATCTCCCCATACGCGATACATGGAAGATGTCATGAACTCGCTCCAACTATGTGGGTAAGGCGAGTTGGTAAGCAACATCACAAACTCTACATAAGATCTTGAATGTCCTGATGAACCTTAGGGATGGCTTTCCTCCAAAGTTGAATCTCTATAATCTTTATCATGCAGAGACTCTTAGGAAAATGTGGTCTTTTTACTTGAACTCTAAGGGCCTACAAAATTGATATGCATAAGATTTTTGCCTACTTTGGATTTTCCTAATCTGCTCACAGATCACAAGGAACTTCTCTATCATCACCTACACCATCTTTGGCCTGATAAGTGATACCACACTGATCTCAGTCCATCATAAGGGTGACCTAAAGGGTCTCCCATATAAGTCCATGAAAGGTTCAATGCCGACAGTAGAGTGATAGATAGTATTATAATCTATCTATACTGATGTTAAGTGATCCTCCCAACTCTGGATAAAGTCTGACATGAAATCCATTAGCATATCCTATAACATCTAGATAGTGCGCTCAGTATTCCCATCCGTCTAGGGGTGAAAAATTATATTAATCCTCATTTGGGTCCCAATTTCCTTCTACATATCTCTCCATAACCATGATTTTAACTATGAATCATAGTCAAGGAAAATCATTGAGGGAATCCCATGAAATTGTATGATCTCCTGCATGTAGATCTGTCCCAAACTCTCCTTTTAACTCTTCTCACTGATAACATGGAAGTGTGCGGAATTGGTAAGTTGGTAAACTATTAGCCAAATGGAATCATGCCTTCTCATTGTCAATGTAATCCCTATCAAAAATTCCATAGATATGTCATATTATTTCTACTTTAGGGTCTCAAGAGGCCACAAAAAACATTTCAGATACTAGTGTTCAACCTTCACCTTCTGACATGTGAGGCACAGAGAGACAAACTCATTCATGCTCTACCTCATTTCGTCCCACCCAAACTACCATTGGAGGTATCTACACATGTTCCCTACACTAGGATATATATCCAAAGGATATGTGTGAAACTCCCTTATCACCTCCTCTAACATCATGACAGGGACCTCCATCTATCCTTGGAATATGATGATGTGATTACCCCTTAAAAAATCCATCTCGTGAATATCTTAAGGATATCTATTCACTTAGGAACTCAAAATAAATGTCTTCTAGTTGATACTCCATCACACATTGGAGAAGTGGGGGGGGGGGGGCGGTCAACACCATCGATCAAAGAAAATATTCTTCCTCTCCCTCTACTAAATTCTGTTGCAATAAAGCTGTCTAGTCGGACTCCTCCTCCACCATGCGATCTTGGGACTTCCTGCTGAGGGAATCATCCACTGCGATTCCCTTCCTAAGAGTATAGACAATCTAAAATTCATATTATTACCGTAAATCTAACTAGGGACTCTATATCAGGTTTATATCCCTCTATGTGAAGTCATATCTGAGACTATGATGGTATGAGTAAGCACCAAATCACTCTCTTAGAATATAGGGCATCCACATCCTCAAAGAGAAGACCACCACTGCTAAATTCAAGTAATTATTCATGTACTTTTTCTCATGGGATCTCAAATACATTGACCCATATGAGATCACTACCAGCCTATGTATCAACATGAATCTGAAGCCATCTCCATATGCATCAGAATACACTACATACTCCATACCCTCCTTTAACAGTCTCAAAACAGGATCACTCATCATCCAAAACCTTAAATCCTAAAAGGATATCTGGAATAGATCAGTATAGGTAAATTACTTCCCTTTCCACATTAAGGTATCCAAAAGGGATTAAATCCTAGAAAAGTCAACCATGAACCTCTTCTAGTACCCTACCAATATAAGAAAACTATTCACCTATGACACACTCTTGGGTGGCTCCCAAACAAGAACTTCATAAATATTCATTAGGTCCACAACTAATTCATGCTTAGAAATGAAATACCCTAGAAAGTGAACCTCATGGATCAAGAACTGGAACTTCAAGAGATTACCATAAAGCTAGTGCTCCAAAACCAAGTCTAGGACCATCCTCAAGTGCTCTACCTGCCCCTCCTATGACACCAAGTAGATCAGTATGTCATCAATGAAGACAACCAAAAATCAATCCATGTATGGTTTGATTCACTGGTTCATCAAAGATATAAACATAGAAGGGGAATTTTTCACATCGAAAGGCATCACCAGAAAATCATAGTGTCCATAGAGAAATCATCATGTCATCTTTGGAATATCAACCACATGAACTCTCAACTAGTGGTAGTAAGACCTGAGATCGATCTTTGAGAACTGTCTTACACCTCAGAAATGATCAAACTGATCATAAATCATTAAAAATGGGTAATTTTTTTATCGCATCCTAGTTTAGGTTATGTTAATCAATAAAAATTCATAATATCTCATCCACGTTTTTCACAAACAACATCAGATATGACCAAGGGGACACACTATGTCTGATAAATCCTTTCTCTCTAAGGTCCTATAACTACACCCTCATCTCTCGTACCTTGGTAGGGTCCATATGATATGCCACATAATATATTAGTGTGGTCTAGGGGTTCAATTCCCTGAAAAAATACATCTATCACCTCAAAGGAAGTCCCAGAACATCCTAAGGAAATATTTCCATATAATCATCCACGATTGAAGGAATATGGATGCCTAAAGATCCTAATGTTATAAGGTATAAAATCACAAGCTAACAGTTGATGGGTTATAAATTCCTACTTACAAAACCCACTCACTCATCCATGAGATCTCTCTCACCCACAAAAGAAAATCTCATACCATCTGTCTAAAGGCATTTGACTTGTCTACAGTTATAGTCAATTTGGGATTGGACCATGGACAACCAGTCCATACCTAAGAAGACTTCATATTGTATCATCATGATGATTAATATTTCCCATGATAAAGTCTCCCCACCAAGCTATATCTTACACTACTGTAAGATAAAAGATAAAAATTTAGAATTCCTTATAGGAACCTAAAGTCAAAACTTTTGGGCTAAATTATCAATTGGTATCTCCATCTCTCACACCAAGAGTAAATATATTAAGGAATGACTAACACCTATGTATACTATTATTGAAGATATAGTATAATAAACAAATATTATACCTTTAATCATCTCTTGAGCTTCCTATTCATATGCCTTTATAACCTGCAATTGTCCATAGCCTTCACCACCAGCTCCCTATACCTGATGCAGGATTCCTTGTGGTGGTAGTGGAAGTAGATCATAACGTCTTTCGCCATCATAATGTCCTCCTCCTAGATCCCCACCTAATACTCTACCCACTATACCTCCCTGGGGGATTCCTATACATGCCTGAGAGAACTATCATCAAAACATTTTATTTGTCATGGAAAATATTCAACTATCATCTTGTCCTCCTTAGCACATCGGTTTGGTCAATCACGTACCATGTCACCTCACCTATAAAATTCATAACATCACCCCACTCTAGGCTTCCCTAATCCTCTTCATGATCCCTATACCACATGACCACATGCTTGAGTATGGTCGTGATAAGATCTCATATACCAAGATGTTGCCGATCGGAACCTATTGGTTGTTGCAGATGACTCATCCCTATGAAGCCCCTTGCTAGCTCCATATTAAAGGTGTCCATCATATATAAATATCTCTATTTACAAGTTTAGTTATAACACTACAACATATGTGGTAATGGATAGGGGTAACACAGTAGCATTGATGTCTATAAAGATACCCTGCTCAAAATTATATTCCTAGAAATATATATCATGAATCAAGTCTATGGAGGACCACATAAGGTAAGTGAACCTCATGGAATACTCAAAAACTGTCATCCCCATACTATATCTTTGGAAGCTTCTAAATCCAAAATGATCACAAGCATGAGAGGTAATACTCCTCAGGAAAATGCTATTAGAATTTTTACTATGACAGTGACAACTCATCATTCATCTACATGAATAAATTCTACTAGATATCAGGTGTTCCTTGTAAAAGGATAGCTACCAAAAAAAATCATCTAATTAGTTAGGTTCTGCATAATTTTGAAAACTCGGATCACTAACTCAAGCCAATCCTCCATTGTCTGGTGATCTGGCTTACTGCAGAACCTCAACGACCTCTAATGTTAGAAATCACATAGTGAACTAAGACTACGTGCATCTTCAGCCTACTCTGCTAGTATAATATTATTCTTGATAGGTAAGGGTGCTTCTACCTTCCCTCCAAGAGGAAAGATATTTTGTTATGTCTCCTGAACTAAGGCCTCATCACTCATTGGATCATCTTCACAGTCCCAAATCAATAACCTAGTTGGATATCTTCACAGAGGCATCCTGAATATTAAATCAAGACATACTATAGTTAGATAAGCATATATATATTGGTAGATGACTTAAGAAGGATAGTTAAAAGACTAAATCCTATATGATACATGTACCAAATTTCCATGAAACCAATGTCTCAGTATTCTGAGTTGAAAAGCAGATAGCCAGAGTCATGGTGAATGGATACATTGGTTACTACACCAATACTAGACTCCCTGACCTAAAAGATAGGCTCAAGACACTTTGAGACTATTTCCATAGGTTACCAACCAAACCTCCTAAGGGGACATAACTCCAAACATTATCTTGAGGTCAAATCTCCCTTTTATAATAATATATCATTACCCAACCTACTAGGGACTTCCTGGATAATAGAAGACTAAACTATAACTACCCTACGCCCACCTCCATAGGCCAAGGGTGGGAAACAAGTGTTGAAATTCATAACTAATATGGGAGTGCATTGCCTAATCTGCCTATATATATGCACCCAACCATCACTATGCAGAAGTTCATAGGAATAATAATAATAAATACTGTAACGTCTAGACTAAAAATCATTCATGTGAAAATATATAGGGAATACAAAAGAGTGTGACAAAGTAAACCAAAATGAAAGTGGTAAAATACACTCCCAACTAGAAAAGATGTTCAAATATGAAAATAACTAGAAAGGTAAATGATAAGAGATCCAAGCTCCATATCTCCAAGCCCTTACCATCATTTATGGTCAAATGCACCCAATAATCCCCTATACTCTTCTATAATATTCACCATCCTATCCATAATCTCCATAAGGCATGAAATATATGGGAAAATCCTACAGAGGGTTGAGTATATACATACCCATTAGGCTACCCTGAAATATGAAGGGGGGATATGAGACATTGTAGAAATAGATAGCTCAACCCACTGCAAGAAAGAAATGGTTCCCAACAACAAAGTTATATTCTCATAAAATAAGCCCATGAAAGAGAGAAAGGGCATTTAAATCCAATATCCTATATAAGGAAAAAATTCTTCCAATAGTTTCAAATTCCCATCGACAATACCCAATGTCTTTCATGTATTTTATAAGGGTAACTATATAGAGACACACCTCACCATCGTACCACATAGTCGAGGTGGAACAATCTCTAAATAAAGGACTCATTCCCTGGTATAATAGAAGGGTTCCACTTGGTAGATAGAGGACCCATGTCCAGATATGATAGGAGGGTCACACTCAATAGATAGATGGCTCATTCCACTATTATAATAAGAGGTTTCTACTCTATAGGTAGAGGATCGATGGCCTGACATGGCAGAATGGTTCCACTCTATAGGTAAAGGACCCATGCCCTAATATGGAAAGAGGGATCCACTCTTTATATAGAGTAACCATGCCATCACATAGCTGGAGGGTTTCACTCTGTAGGTAAGGGACCCATTCCCTAACACAAAAGGAGGGTTCCACTCTGCAGGTAGAGGCCTCAAGCCCTGACATAGCCGAAGTGTTCTGTGGTGTAGTTAGGGGACCCACAACTTGACATAGGAGGAGGTTTTCACCCTATTTCTAGAGGACTCATACTCTGAAACCATCGGAGAGTTCCACTCTAAAGATGGATAGAGGACCCACACCTTGGTCTATTAGGGGGTACCATTCTATGATGGTCCAGACTGGTCATTTTTGTCATCAAGTGATGCCTAAAGAATCATTATGCTTGGAACATCTCACATCGTATCTCAAAAGTGAAAAAGAATACCATTGTCACATTATAAGTGAAAAAACAATTAGGATAGGCTACTCACAGGCAAAAATGAAAGTAAAAAATAAAGGATATATGAATGGTATAAGATTCATAATGGATTACAAGATGTGTAAGGGATCCACATGCCATGTTCTCCAACTCTACTACATGGATGTTTCCTAAAAAACATAAGGTTTGATGGCCATGTAGTACTACCCGGTATGTAAGGGAACTATATTGTATGTCTCATCCACCCAGGGGATTCCTGTGTGAATTTTTCTATTCTCCTATACACCAGCCATGTATGTGGTCATGCTTGTGTCCTTCTATATAACGTGTCTCTAGTAGTTTCTATGTCTATGTACTCCTAAATTACACATCGGACCACCATCACCGAGTCACATAGTGTGTGTGGGTCTTACACGGTGTGTGATATTTAACTAACTTGGAAACCCTAGCTACTCAGCTGGGTCACTACACGGCTTGTGTTGATTCCATTACACATCATGTGGTCTGGATTTTCATAGAAAGTTAGATATAATCCATGTGTCCCAGATCCACTGCTCCCACTATTGAATCTAGCCGATTCCACCTTGAATCTCACTGAAAATAAGGATAATTAAGATAGACATCACTTTATGGAACTCGTGTTGTTGTAAATCAGAATCTAGTTCCTCTGGTTTAATTCTTTGTCTCCTCATGCACCTCCCATTTTGTTGTTGATGGTTCTCAGATCCCGAATCAATGAGAATCATCACCCATATCAGAAAAATCATGCTGATCTTCCCATAAATCATCATCCTGATCATCATTCATACAACTTTCATGATTCTAGGGGTGTGATCGTGCTTGAATCCACCCCAAAAAAGTCAAACCATGACCCCATAGGATAATGGTGAAGAATACTTAGAAAAATGGGGGGAAATCACAAGAAATAAGGTGAAACAATCATTGGATAGGTGTTCTTAGCCCAAAAAATAAGGATCAGAGATATTTGGGGTGAGAATCATGGAATAATGAGGGTAATAAATTTAATTAAGAATTAAATTCTATACAAAATCTCATGAAATGGTTGGAAAATGCCGGAAATCAAATAATATAATTGTATACATGGTTGATTAATTCAAAAGAGAGGAAATCCAATAAAATGCATGCCCTTCCTTAATATTCGATCTTTATTTGGTGAAGAACATGTTCACTAATGATGTGGATGATCTATTACATTCATTTCACCTTGATACGGATGTTCGTCGCCATCCGATCTCAATATACCAACGAAGGTCGATGGAAGTTCCTCTAGACAATCCTAGTGTTATGCACATAACCCTGGAGATTCACCATAATAGAATATTTATATATTTTTAATAATTTTAGGTCATTTAAATAAAAATAAATTATTTATTTATTTATTTAATTAAACACACCTATTAACAGCTACCTCTACCGCACATCCCGCACCGAAGAACTTTTAGTTTTTCATAGGGTAAAACTCATAATACATTTTCAAACATGGTATTAGGTTTTTGATCTGAGACTCATTATATGATATATTTGATTATTTCTGAAACATATTTCATGTGTGATATAAAATATATAAAATATCTTTATAAAATTAATTTTGTGCTCTCCAAGCCACAGAAATGTGCTTTGTCTCATCGTCTAGCTCTGAAAATATTCATTGATATATTTCAAAGTCTTATAAGGAAAAAATTATCTCTAAAATATATATCCTATATATTCATTAAATCTATATTTATTACCATCCATTAAAACATTAATGAAAAATGGATCATATCGCTTCGTGGAGGTGGTAGTCCACATGTATGCACGTTCGACGTTATCATTTTAAAATAGAATGGATGGTACAAAGTCATATATGATATTATAGTTTCAATATAATATTTATGGTATTAATATCATATATACTCATGATTGCACCTTTATAACCATCCATGTAAAGAGTTGATGAAAAATTAATTACACTTCTATGTTGAGACAGTAATTTGTATGTACGCATGGGTGATGTTTTCACTTTTTGTAGGATGGAAAAGAGATGGAATATGGTTGTAGCATAATTATAATATAATCTCATTATATTGATGATATTTTATTTATTATCTTGGAATGGGTACAATAGTTTAAGAGGAAGTAGAATAAGAAATAAACATGAAGGACTCAGTAAAGATGATTACCTCTTCTTTGGTAAACTTCTTTTAGATATATTCTTAAGGGACCTGTGATAGGTATTTTGGAAGGACCATACCCTCTATAACTTAGATAAGGATGTTTATAAGAAAAATTGGTAGGTTTTATTGAGATATATGGCTCAGAGTGGTGTAAATAAGTGGGGTAGGAAGTGCCCTTTATAATTGAGGTGAGGGGAACTTTTGGAATTTCTTAAAAGATTAAATTTATTATAAAGTTATTCTAAATAAAAATGAATCCAAATAGCCAGGTATTATAACATAAGGTAGTACTTGGTTGAAATTTCATCAATAAATAAAAAAATTATAGGTTTTTGTGGTATTTTAAAACTTATCTTTTCTTTTAACCCCTTAGTTAACTTATTTTAACATTAACCGCAATAACATATTTTTCACACTTTAAGGTTTATAATTTTATATATACGGTAACTATTGACACATAAATAAACAAGGAATGACATTTTAGACCACATATTACCCCCTTTTCTTATTTCTATATTAAAATAATTTTTAAATATTTTAATAAAATATGGTTTTGATAAATTATTATTAAAGTTAATTTTGACACTATTAATTTAATTTGAATTCAAATGAATCAAGAAAATGTTTTATTTTGAATATATATTAGTTAAAATTCACTAATATTTTATATTCATCTAAAAAAAATTAACGCAATATATTACTCAAATTATATCGCTTAATATTTTTAATATCATTTATTTTATTTTTCTATTGATTTTATAAATACTATAATAGTGTTGTCCAAGAATTTAAGGTGATTATACAATAACTAAAATTTATAAATAAATTATAATCATGAAAATAATTTCATTATGCACAAAACTTACATTTATATTCATTCATTACTTTCCTTTGTCCCTATGTGGACACATAATATATTTTTAAATCTAAGAGATTGACATTTTGTAACTTTCTTTGATTTAAATATTATATATGTCATTTTCATGAAGAATTTTCCATTAAACATATAAATTTGAAGACTAAGGTGACAATTTTTGGATTACAATAATTAAATATGAATTAAGATGAAGTATTATGACCTTATCCCTTAGTTTTAACCTAGATTTACTCGATTTACTCTTTAATGGGGTGATAAATTTTTCACAATTACTATTCATATTTACCAAAAATAAAATAGACCTATTTACCAAATTTGAACAACCAATTCCCAAAAATGGAATCCATTTTTCAAGATTTAATTTTAATATGTTTCATAAATTAATTTTAAAATAAGTGCGCAAAATGTGATAAAAATCATTTTTTAGAAAAATATAGTTCTTTAAGCATAAAATCGGATTTATTCTTATTATATGCCTAGTAAAAACTCTATATGAATGTTAAAACATTTTATCGAATATATATTATTTATATTTCATTAAAATCATTCACCAATAGTAATCAATTAAATTTATTAAAATAAAAACACATTTTGCGCACATAAAATAGTTTTTCATAAAAAAAATTCTTTTACATTAAAATGGTTTTTATTTTTATTGATAAAAAATAAATAAATTTTATAAATGTGTAAGTCATCTAATTTTCATAATTTATTTAGTGTTATTCATTCCCTCTAATTTTAATGGATATGTTATAATGATCACATAATAAAAATATAATAATAGATTGAGATTCGTTTATACTTTGTGTTGTGTGCAACACAAGATATTAAAGTGATTAAACATATTTAAAAGGAAAAATACCATAAAATCATGGGGTGTTACAGTCACTAACTTCACAACACATAAAAAATATTCTTTTATTCCCAACAATTATTAAAAACCATCATGAATAAACTATTGTTATGATAAACGTCTCCTATAGTGACATTCAAATATATATATATAAATAAACACATTTTGCAAAAAATATATATGTTAACATATATATGTGTGTGTTTATATATATGAATATATATATAGAGATAAATATATCATTATATAATTTATTTAAAAATATTTATATTAATATATCTAAATAAATTTAAAAATATAATATTATAAAAATATATTTAAAAATGTTTACACATACACACATACATACATATATACATATATATGAATATATAATTATATAATCAAAAATTCATTTGGGTGAGTAGTAAAGGAATTTCATGACAAAGTGGTGGGTAAGGATTCAAGTCTCATATCTCTAAAATTTAATCGGATTTTCTAGGTGTGAGGTGGCATTTTATGTGGGGTTCTAGGTGATAAAGTTGTGTGGTGTGTGATCCATTGTGTAAGAGCTCCCTGGAATGGCCATCTTATATGTTTATTAGCCAAAATTATTAAAAATAAATAAATCCATTATTAGCACTATAAACTAATGATGATAAAGACTTCTTTTATCAGTGATTTATTTAGTGCTAATAAAAGTGATCAGATTTTAAATTCCCTCAGAACACCAGTGTCCTTCCAAGAGCCTGTTTTAATTCTACTATTATGTTGGTTCCAAAGGTTAAGGAACCCATTTCAATGAACCAGTATAGACCAATATTCTTATATAATTTTTATTATAATATTCATTCCTGACTTTTAAATAGAAGACATGGGCAGGTTCAACTGAGAATTATTTCTGGTGAGAAGCATGGCTTCATGGGGAGAATCATTCATGGGTAATTAGTATTTCTAAGGATATTTATGATGATATTAACAGGAATACTCATTGATACAAAATCATGATCAAGGTTGATATGGATAAAGTGTATCATCATATGGAATGGAGTTTCATTAGCAAGGTCATTGGGAAGCTTGGTTTCAAGGATTATGTGTGTGACTTATTCTTTAGGTGTTATGCTTCTACTTGGATTTCTATCTCAATTATGGGAAGGATATTTAGATTATTTAAAATTGTACATAGTCTAATATAGTGTGATCTAGTGTTTCCTAGCCTTTTTTATCATTGCTCAAGAGGCTCTTTCGAGAAACTTGCATTACGAGTTAGTCGAGGGGAGGATTTTACCATATAATAATAGTTTTTGGACAGTTTTAATTTCTCTTATTATTTTTGTATATGATATGTTAGAATTTATCAATGTAAGGATAAATTATATCTCCAAATTAAACAAATTGATGAAGTATTTTACCACATTTTGGGCTAGGAATTGATGGTGTTGGGATATTCCATCCAAATTGAATTTTCTTTTCTTGCAAGTTCTCAAGATCAGAATCTACTTGGAATGTTTTAATCAAAATTGAATGGGAATGAAAGATATGGTATCACATTGGATAGTATTTGGTGGTATTTTTGTATGGTGATTCCATCAATGATTTTCTTGGTGCCTAGCTCCAAGGAGCAGATCTGCATGGTAAGGACACCAAATCTCATGCTTTGGTTTTCACTGTGGTTTTATGGGTTCTATGGGTGGATAGAAATAAATCAAGAGAAGGCTATAGATATTATCATCTTAGTATTTAGGTGTGATTGGAATTTTTGGATGTAGATCTTAGCTCTATCTTGTAGGGTGGCAGGTTTTTGGTTTCCATCCGGATTTTATTTCCTCATAATACAGTTGCTTTTGAGGGGATATGTGTGGTTTCCCTGGGAAGATAGATCGAGTGGATTCCTCTAGATTTGGGGTTCAAGATTAACGTTGATGGTTTCTATTTACCATATCAAATTAGGGGTTTCATTCTAGTCAAGTATAGAAGGGGGTCAGTTCTTATAGGCTTTGGTGCCTTTTATGGCATAAGAAATCTATCGGGGTCAAAATAAGAGTGCTTCTTAGTGGGATAATTTTGTGCAGGAGTTATAATATCAGCCTATCAGTAGTAGAATATAACTCCTTGCTTTTGTTTGGGGATATTAGGGAAAACGTTAGGATCATTAAACAAGGTATGGAGTTGAAAAATGTTTGGAGGGAAGGTAACTTTGTGGCTAATTCTCTCACCAGTAAAGGAAATTCTTGTGAAAGTCTTATTATTTATGAGAGTTTTGGGTCTATTATCTATGATTTTATATCTATTATCTGTGGGGATTCTCTTATACTTCGCCATTTTCAACCCCCAATACTTTTCAGGTTTTGAATAAAAATTTATATTTAAATGAATAAAAGCGATTTATAGAACTTTTAAAATCTCAATCTGTAGTACTGTGTTTTTTGTATGTTTACAGTGGAAATGGGTGGTTTGTTTCGTGTAGTTTTTAAATTTTCAACTTTCCAAAAACTGTTGCTTTATGGTGGAGTGTTTGGGAGTGGCCAAATGTCAGTTTCTTAGTTGAGTTCATAATTGTCAATCTCTTCACACTTCTATGTAAGGTTTTTGTGTTTTTTGAATCAATTTTTTCACACTGTTGGTGGTGGGGTCTTTATTTTTACTTTCCAGTTAATGATGTTTGGATATATTTTTTCCATTAAATGCATTTTTCATTTCTTTAAGGTTTTTTAGGATTATTTATTGCACCAGTTTCATTCACTGGTTGATATATAGGGTTGTTCAAGTGTTGGATGAATCTTCAAGTAGTGATGGAACTCAAATTATTCATGATGGGAAGACATGGTAGTAGTTATTCCTCAATTCTCTTTTTTTTTGTATTTTTAAATAAGTCTCTTTGTGGGTTAGTGGTAACCAAAACATAAAGAGCGGGATACGTATTTCCAGCATCAAAGTACAAAATTCAAAAAATTCACATTATCCAAGGAGACCCCGAGCCATGTGTACCCACAACTGCCCAAGTCAAGATATGTCTCCTGCCATTATCATCACGAGACCACTGCCGTCATCCGGCGATTTTAGGGGATAGGGGTTTTTTTTTTTTTTTTTAATTTTATGGGGTAGGTTTTTTTTTAATTAGGGAAATGGGTCTCTTGAGCGCCACATGGTCCGGCGCTCAAGAGTTTTGGAAGTGGAGCGCCACTTCAAGTGGCGCTCCACCAATTTTCCGGAAAAAAATCTCAGCGCCACTTGAAGTGGCGCTGAAAAAACAAATTCAAACCGTGCAGCGCCACTTGAAGTGGCGCTGCACCCTTCTGCCGAATTCATTCGGCGCCACTTGAAGTGGCGCCGAAACTCCAACCCATCCTATAAATAGGACCCTCGCCCCCCACCCCATTCCTCATTCCTACCTCACCCACCCCCATTTCTCCCTCCCTATCCCTTCCTCTCTCTCTCTCTCTCAAAGTTTTTTCTTGCGTTCTTCGGTTGCGGTGAAGCCTTGCCTCTTCGGTTGCTCTGCCTGTGTACCTACGTCGTCACAAATTTGAGGTAAATCTTTCTTTAAATTTATTTAATAGTTTTATTTAATAATTTAGTTGTTTAATTTATAGAATTAGTATATAATGTTTGTATTTTATAAATAGTATGGTTTTTTTTAATGTAATTAGATAATGAAATGATTAGTTAGTTAAATAATTAAGCATAATTAGTTGATTAATCAATGCTAATTAAGTTATTAATTAATCATAATTAGGTAAATAGTTAAATGTAATTAGATTATTAATTAATGATTATTAGCTAATTAATTAATCATAATTAGCAAATTAATTAATCATAATTATTTAATTAATGAATCATAATTAGTTAATTAATTCATTATAATTAGGTTATTAATTAATGGTAAGTAGGTAATAAATAATCATAATTAGTTAATTAAATAATCATAATTAGTTAATATCATAATTAATTAATTAATTAATCATAACTAGTTAATTAATTAATCATAATTAGTTAATTAATTAATCATAATTAGTTAAGTAATTAATCGTAATTAGGTAATTAATTAATCATCGTAATTAGTTAACTAAATAATCTTAATTAGCTAAGTAATTAATCATTATTAGTAAATTAATTAATCATAATTAGTTAAGTAATTAATCGTAATTAGTAAATTAATTAATCATAATTAGGTTATTAATTAATCATAATTAGGTTAATAATTAATCATAATTAGTTAATTAATTAATCATTAGTAGTTAATTAATTAATCATAATTAGGTTATTAATTAACCGTAATTAGGTTATTAATTAATCATAATTAGTTAATTAATTAATCATAATTAGGTAATTAATTAATCATAAGTAGGTAATTAATTAATCCTAATTAGGCTATTAATTAATCCTAATTAGGTTATTAATTAGTCATAATTAGGTAATTAATTAGTCATAATTAGGTAATTAATTAATCATAATTAGGTTATTAATTAATCATAATTAGGTAATTAATTAATCCTAATTAGGTAATTAATGAAACATAATAGGTTATTAATTAATCATAATTAGCTAATTAATTAATCATCATTAGGTAATTAATGAAACATAATTAGTTAATTAATTAATCATAATTAGGTAATTAATTAATCATAATTAGTTAATTAAATAATCGTAATTAGGTAATTAATTAAGCATAATTAGGTAATTAATGAAACATAATAGGTTATTAATTAATCATAATTAGCTAATTAATTAATCATCATTAGGTAATTAATGAAACATAATTAGTTAATTAATTAATCATAATTAGGTAATTAATTAATCATAATTAGTTAATTAAATAATCGTAATTAGGTAATTAATTAAGCATAATTAGTTAATTAAGTAATCATAATTAGGTAAGTAATTAATCATAATTAGTTAATTAATTAATCAAAATTAGTTAATTAATTAATCATTAGTAGTTAATTAATTAATTATAATTAGGTTATTAATTAATCCTATTTAGGTTATTAATTAATCCTATTTAGGTTATTAATTAAGCATAATTAGTTAATTAAGTAATCATAATTAGGTAATTAATTAATCATAATTAGTTAATTAATTAATCATAATTATTTAATTAATTAATCATTAGTAGTTAATTAATTAATCCTATTTAGGTTATTAATTAATCCTATTTAGGTTATTAATTAATCATAATTAGGTTATTAATTAATCATAATTAGGTTATTAATTAATCATAATTAGGTTATTAATATATCCTAATTAGGTTATTAATTAATCATAATTAGGTTATTAATTAATCATAATTAGGTTATTAATTAATCATAATTAGGTTATTAATTAATCATAATTAGTTAATTAATTAATCATAATTATTTAATTAATTAATCATTAGTAGTTAATTAATTAATCCTATTTAGGTTATTAATTAATCCTATTTAGGTTATTAATTAATCATAATTAGGTTATTAATTAATCATAATTAGGTTATTAATTAATCATAATTAGGTTATTAATATATCCTAATTAGGTTATTAATTAATCATAATTAGGTTATTAATTAATCATAATTAGGTTATTAATTAATCATAATTAGGTTATTAATTAATCCTAATTAGGTTATTAATTAATCCTAATTAGGTTATTAATTACTCCTAATTAGGTTATTAATGAAACATAATTAGGTAATTAATTAGTCGTAATTAGGTAATTAATGGAACATAATTAGTTAATTAATTAATCATAATTAGGTAATTAGTTAACCATAATTAGGTTATTAGTTAACCATAATTAGGTTATTAGTTAACCATAATTAGGTAATTAGTTAACCATAAGGTAATTAATTAATCGTAATTAGGTAATTAATGGAACATAATTAGTTAATTAATTAATCATAATTAGGTAATTAATTAACCATAATTAGGTAATTAGTTAACCATAATTAGGTAATTAGTTAACCATAATTAGGTAATTAGTTAACCATAAGGTAATTAATTAATCGTAATTAGGTAATTAATGGAACATAATTAGTTAATTAATTAATCATAATTAGGTAATTAATTAACCATAATTAGGTAATTAGTTAACCATAATTAGGTTATTAGTTAACCATAATTAGGTAATTAGTTAACCATAAGGTAATTAATTTATCATAATTATGTTGTTAGCGAAGTAGTTATATTATTCAGTGAAGTAGTTATATTAATCAGCGAAGTAGTTATATTAATTAGCGAAGTAGTTATATTAATTAGCCAAGTAGTAGTAAATTGCCTATGGAATATACCTTTGCATTACATTCTAGGAATGATAATGAATTTAGTTTTCAATCTACCTTGACCTCGGTTTGTAATTGAAGTTATGAACTTGAATTTAGTAGTTCAATATATTTTTTGCATATTAAGTGTTAGAGTTATCATGAAATGATTGCTCTCTTGAGTAAAGTATCCCCGGGTAGAGGGGCTTTGGGTCGGACCACCTACTTTCCTGGAGGCTTGCCTTGTCTAGGAAAGTGAATGGGGTTGGCTATCTGTCGCTCCGGGCTTACTCATGTGGAGACTTTCAATTTCATATAACTCTATGCTTTTACATGACATGTTCGTGTACCTCATGCATATAATGCATGTGGATATGTATAAATATATTTGACTTCTATTTTTGGGTAAGTAACACAAACTTGTGGGTTGTGTAAATAGTTACACATCAATATGGTTTGAACATATTGATTTGGTGGAGGGATTAGGATTCCAACATAAATTACTAGAAGCATGCATACATAAATTGATTCTTTAATCAGATTTAATTAATAACAGTGGTTTCTTTTAGATAAAAAAGATGGTCGCCGCTTATATTTATTGCAACGGTCAAATAATTGAGACAGAACAAGGATGCAGTTATAGTATACATCCAGAAGCTGTTGTGATGCTTGGAGGATGTACTACTTTGGAAGCTGTGCAAAGGAAAATCCATCGGAGGTTAAAACTCGCGAGGAATCAAGTAATAGAGTCCATTACATTCAGACATCTTCAATTTATAGATAGGTTTTGGCATGTGCCATATCCGGTAAATGATGATGATGATTGGGAATATATACTTTCATTGGTTAAGTATATACCTGAGAATCAAATGATGGAGTTGTATGTCACTATAGCTACAATGGAGGTTCCATCGACATTGGAAGTTGACCCATCTCAAATTCATGAAACTATGTCATATGCTCCTTCACATCAAGACGTTCCATCAGCATCAGTAGTTATTCCATCATTTCCATCAGCCACAGTTTCAATGGATAGTCCTCCACATACTTTAGATGCATTGGTTGATGAATTTGAGGATGATGACAATTTTGAACAAGATGAAGAGGAAGTTGAAGAAGAAGAAGAGCATGCGGAAGATCAGTCTGTACCAACTCATGCGAGGTTCAACCGACCGTTGAACCATCCTCCACTATTGGCTTCCTGGTCGACTGAAGGCATGAATCGCTTGCCAGAATTTGATTATTCAGTTATCACTCCCAGTTCAGAATTTCCAGGAATCATTGGTGGCATAAATCGAGTGTCAGATAACGATGTTCTGTATATTGGCAGAGAGTTTGAGAGCAAAGAAGCAATGAAAAATGTGATAAAACAATATCACATTGAAAGACATTACTCATATGTTGTAGAAGAGGCAAAGAGATCTTATTATTTGATCCGTTGTGACAAATTTGAATCGAACTGTCAAATGCGTCTGCGAGCTATTATTGATAACACTTTTCACAGCTGGCGCATCACTAGATTTACTCCACACACATGTGTGAACCCAAGCTTGGCACAGGAACACTCTTCATTAGATGTTGAGTTTGTTTCAACTATTATTGTTGAAATGATTAGAGCATGTCAAGATGTCCCCGTGGTTCTGGTCATTGAGCGAATCAAACAGCTTTTTGGGTATCGAATCTCTTACTGGAAGGCATGGGCAGCACGACAAAAGGCTATTGTGAAAGTGTATGGTGATTGGGATGACTCTTATCGAGTTCTACCACAACTGTTGGAGCTTCTACGCCACAATAATCAAATAGTCTATCGGTTACATACAGTTGAATATGTTAACCAACAGAACCAACTTGACCGCTCAATGGTTGTGTTTGATAGATTATTTTGGACATTTTTACCATGTGTGGCGGCTTTTAGACATTGCAAGCAGTTCATACAAATTGATGGCACATTTCTGTATGGAAAGTATACCGGAACTTTATTGATTGCCGCCACACAAGATGGAAATCGAGCCCCTCTGCCTATAGCATTTGCAATTGTGGAGAAAGAGAACTTCTCATCATGGAGCTGGTTTCTGGCATGTCTCCGAGAGTTTGTTACGGATGCAGAAGGGATTTGTCTTATTTCTGATCGCCACCGTGCAATCAAGGAGGCGATACAGTCTGAGGGTCTTTCGTGGAGACCACCATATGCCCATCATCGATACTGTATTCGACACATTGCCAGCAATTTGCGAAAGAAGTTCAAGAATGAGTCGATGAAAAAGGCAATCTTAAAAATTGGTATGAACATCCTTTTCTGTTTAAAATGTTTTTGTCGTAGTTATTTTCATAACTATTCAGATGACTGCTTGTATGATAGCATATGAGCCTCAACAACAAAGGATGGAGGAGCGTCTTCAAGATATCCACAGAGTGAATCCAGAAGTGTATGATTACATGATGCAAATTCCAAAGCAGAAATGGTCGTTGGCATATGATGATGGGAGGAGATATGGTCATATGACGACCAACATCGTAGAATGTATAAATGGAGTTTTCAAGGGTGTTCGAAAACTACCTATCACAGGTAAATACGAATATTTCAATATATGTTACTCAGAAGAGTTACTATTATAATATAATATTTGTATAATGTCGTAAATCTAAATTTCAGGATTGGTACAAGAGACCTTCTATCGTAGTGTAAAGTACTTTCTGGAACGAGGAAAGCAAGCTGAAGAGGGCTTGAACAGAGGGATGCGCTATGGACACCATTTCCAACGCGAGCTAGATACAATTCTTCAGGAGGCCGCAACTTACCGTGTAACTGCATTTAATCGTCCAGAGCAACGATTTGAGGTCGCTGAGCCCGGTGATGCTATGGCATGTAGCAATGGTCGTGTGCGAGTTGTTTTATTGGAGAAGCGTTACTGTGATTGTGGCAACTTTCAGGCACTGAGATATCCCTGCGGCCATGTGATTGCTGCATGTGCTTACGTACACGTATCTTGGGAGCAGTTCATTGATCCAGCTTATCGACTCGAGAGCATCAACTCCTGCTACAATACTCCGTGGATGCCAATCGGGGAATATCAGAATTTTCAGCTGCCTGATGGCGCACCCACGCTTCTACCAAACAGCAACAGACTTCGACCTAAAGGGAGGCCAAAGTCGACTCGTATTCGGAATGAGATGGATTGGCCTAGTGAACATCCAGCTGGACGGCGGTGCAGCATATGCCGCCAGGAAGGTCATACGAAGACACGTTGCCCTAGACACATAGGGCAATCATCTAATGGTTAAAATGAATCACGTACTCTATCAGTTACTGTAAAACTTTGTACATGTAATTATTTTTATCATTTCACCATTTTTAATCATATTTGTCTTACTTGTAAATAGGGTAATTTTTTGAAAATGTACCACGATTTCACGTGACATTTTTTGTCGAACGATCAACATTACATGAGTAGCTTTAAACAAACAACACCAACTCAAAAAAAGGAATGTACCTGTATAAGAAAACAAAACCATTTGAAGGGAGGTATTATACCATCAGGAAGAGAGATTCTAGAAATGTGCAATGTTATGACAAACCTTTAGATGAAATGTGTCAGTTCCCCACTAGATGTGCATGTTTCTTCAAAATTTTCAGGCTGGAGATAATCCACCATAGGTTTCACATAGCCTTATGTCTTCCATGGATTAATGTCAAACACTTCAACCAATTTGTTTACTTTATGGGGAAGTAAAACCTCATTCCTTTGAATATGCACATTACCATGAACATATAAAATCATAATTTTGCAAGGAAAACTACTAATCTCATGTTCACTGAAATACCCCTTAACGTAAGAATGATACAAATAGTGTAAGTACCCAATAACAAGATTCCAATCCATTTTGAAGGATAATGGGGATGACAAGGAAACATCAACCCCCAGGCCCACCCCTTCCACCCATTCAACCAACTTCGGTAACTCCTATAGAAGTAGTTTTTCAAAAAAATGAAATGTCACACCACCACAGCTTTCTACATCCATATTAACCCCCCAATTCAGTTTCATTAAATGTGGACAGTTCCCATTTTTACCAAAGTCAATGATGCACTATTAAACCATCACTTTTCAACCCCCGCCTGAAAAATACAAAATGCTTTGAGGGATGAGAAATGATTCGGTGCATTTTAGAACATTGAAATGTGTCGAATCATTTCTCATCCCTCAAAGCATTTTGTATATTTGAGGGGGGGGGTTAATAGTGCATCATTAACTTTGGTAAAAATGAGGGCTGTCCACATTTAATGAAACTGAATTGGGGGGTTAATATGGATGTAGGAAGCTGTGGTGGGGTGACATTTCATTTTTTTGAAAAACTACTTCTATAGGAGTTACCGAAGTTGGTTGAATGGGTGGAAGGGGTGGGCCTGGGGGTTGATGTTTCCTTGTCATCCCCATTATCCTTCAAAATGGATTGGAATCTTGTTATTGGGTACTTACACTATTTGTATCATTCTTACGTTAAGGGGTATTTCAGTGAACATGAGATTAGTAGTTTTCCTTGCAAAATTATGATTTTATATGTTCATGGTAATGTGCATATTCAAAGGAATGAGGTTTTACTTCCCCATAAAGTAAACAAATTGGTTGAAGTGTTTGACATTAATCCATGGAAGACATAAGGCTATGTGAAACCTATGGTGGATTATCTCCAGCCTGAAAATTTTGAAGAAACATGCACATCTAGTGGGGAACTGACACATTTCATCTAAAGGTTTGTCATAACATTGCACATTTCTAGAATCTCTCTTCCTGATGGTATAATACCTCCCTTCTCATCTCACCTTACCAAGAAAAATTATCTAGAGCTTTTGAGGTTGATTTATACTCAGGGGCATGACAAAATTGCAAAGATGTTTCTATTGTTACTAGACACATAGGGCAATCATCTAATGGTTAAAATGAATCACGTACTCTATCAGTTACTGTAAAACTTTGTACATGTAATTATTTTTATCATTTCACCATTTTTAATCATATTTGTTGTACTTGTAAATAGGGTAATTTTTGGAAAATGTACCACGATTTCACGTGACATTTTTTGTCGAACGATCAACATTACATGAGTAGCTTTAAACAAACAACACCAACTCAAAAAAAGGAATGTACCTGTATAAGAAACCAAAACCATTTGAACTATTAAATGAAAATGTCATCAGTTTTTTATAATGAAAGATGAACTTATAGTGACTACAAAACAAAAACGAGGAAACTCTGAACGTCTTCACCCCAACACCCCAACACGGGAGACAACAACTAACCCAATGTGTTTATGCTTCTTTCAAAATTATATGCTAAATTACATATCTTACATGATAAAAGTCATAACTTACATGAAATTAATGTTTTATTGTTTGCACATTCAGATGGAGCAGCCACTTTTATCTTGCCAGGAGACGCACGTGTCGCGCGATGTGTTGGCGCGACGACCTGTTAGACATCTTCATGTTCGGAGAGCGCACCGTTTTCATCATGAGGCACCGCCGGCATCTATTTGTCCATACCTTAGACGTGCAGGCTTTTATGGAGTCGCTATGTGTGACTTCAAGACCATCGACCATCATTTGATAGCTGCATTGGTTGAGAGATGGCGGCCAGAGACACACACATTTCATCTCCCAGAGGGGGAGATGACTATTACATTAGAGGACGTTGCCTACATGCTGGGGTTACCTATCCATGGAGATGCAGTTACGGGGGCCAGTACCGGCGATTGGGTTGCAGTCATACAGAGGCTGCTAGGCATTGACGTCATCGGCGCACGGGGTGTCCTTCAGGGTTCGCGCTTGCGAATGAGGTGGCTCGATCAGCATTTCGACGTCATTCCAGATGATGCAGACGAGGAGACGCTTCTTCAGCACACACGTGCATACATTTTGCGGCTGCTCGGAGGCATGTTGTGCGTCGACTACTCCACCGCTTTGGTACACATGATGTACCTCCCATTACTTGAGGATCTGGATCAGACTGCGACATACAGTTGGGGATCCGCTGTATTAGCACATCTGTACAGATCTCTCTGCACCAGTTGTCAGGCCGATTCACATCAGATTGCAGGTTGCATGGTGTTAGTACAGATGTGGGCCTGGGAGCGTTTTCCACGCATCGCTCCTCGAGTTGTCGCACCGCTTGCACCGGAGCTGCTTCAGGACTGTCCTCGGGGACGATGGTATGTCTACGTCATTACTTTCGGTTATTTAGTACTTTTGTTATTGTTTTTTATAAACTTACCGTAGGTTACTCTTTTTTCACCAGGTGGAGTCAGTCTCAGAAGTTTGCACATACTCCGAGACATAGTGTGCACAGCTTCAGACAGATATTCGATGCTATAGTGCCGGCTGATGTAAGTTAAATAGTACTTTTTTGTAAGAAAATTTGTTTTGTTATCACTATTTTAAGTTATTTCAATATAATCTCAGTAAAATTATCATGCTATTATATGACTTATTTTTTGAGTTTACATTTCAGGTTTCATGGACTCCTTATACAGGTTATGTCTACGCATCACTTCCACTATACTGCACATCTTTGGCTGGAGATCGTGCTGCAGTAGTACCACTCATTCACTTCCACATCGTTGAGTGGCACCAGCCAGACCGGGTCATGCGCCAGTTCGGTTTTATACAGCATATCCCCTTGGCACCGCGACAGTCTACCGAGTTACATTCGATTGTGCTTATAGGTAGACAGACGACAGACTGGCGGCGACATCATGCATCTTATATCCAGCTTTGGGACAGGCGTGCCCGATTCAGTATCTTTCCACAGGGATATATCACATCACACTCTGATTTATCTGATCAGGGGGATTATGCACACTGGTATCGACGACATACCATCATGTACCTTACACGTCAGGGGATTGGCATTCAGCGATTGGTATGTTTACTAAGATTTATTAATTTTGTTTAACTCATTTTTGATATTAATTTGATTGTCATTTCATTTGCAGGCAGACGCCATTGGTCAGCTTGCACATTCCACGCAGCCTCAGGAGCATGCATATATTCTGCGGGAGGTAGTTCATCGGGATGTGGTGGCTCTATTGGATCATCTCCGGTTGATACGTGACAGTTTTTTTGATGAGGAGCCACAGATATATCCTGATCCATATCTTCAGGCAGAGGCACCTGAGGATGACGATGTCCCTGCTATGCCTGCTGAGGAGGATGCACCGCCACCACCGCCGCCAGC